>WOXC01002173.1:0-1266503 GCA_011680675.1 Gymnobelideus leadbeateri | reverse complement strand
CCTTTCCTATTTCGTGTGCCTCCTACTACAAAAGATACAGGTGATTGGATAAAAGACATACAGGAAAACAGAACCATGTGTCCAAGCATAAAATGTCATCTAGTATTTTAAAGTGGGATCAACTTCATTATTTCTCTTTTCAGTATCCCTCCTTCACTAACATCCATTTCAGCCTCATTTGGTTTCTGAACTTCACGTAGTAGTTATAGTGCTACTGGGTTTGTCTATATTTTTTGCCACATAAACTATGAGAAAAAACAAATAGAGCTCTAGTCTTAGAGTCGGGGAGACTTGGATGCAAGTGTTGCTCTTTTACATACTATGTGACTTTGAGCAAGTCACTTAAGTTCTCAGGGTCCCAGGCAAGTTTCTTCGACTAAATTACTGACCAGTTGCTAATTTGCATTTGAGGAAGGAGGTTTAACACTGGGATGATCCCAATGACATCATCAGTCCCAAATAAAAAACTAAAAGTACTATAACTATGTATAGAGTAGCTCCTCTAGCCTACTTCCTCAACTTGGCACCCACAGATTGCATGTTAGGTTTCCACAGGTGGGACTAGATTCTCACAGGTTCCAGGGGTATTCTGTGGATCTATACTCCTACAACCAACAAGGAAACATAACTCAAAACAAAGGAATTTACTAAAATGGCATGGTAAGAACAATAGCAATACAAGATTCCTCCCAAAGACCTGGGATCTCCTCATTTACAAATACATGTGGAATCAATTTGAAGAGTGGTCCAAACTGCTTGTAAGGCACTTATGTTGGAAATACATGTGACAAATGCAACTCTTGACTCTGACACTGAAGGACCCCAATTTACTTTCTTTTCTCATGATGTCAAGATATATGGGATCAGAACTTCTGCTAAGCAGGTCATTTAGCCTTCTCTGCCTCTCCCTCCATCCCCTCCCATCCCCCCTCCCTTTTATTCTTCTCTCTTCCTCTCCAGCTCTAGAGCTGGATGCAGAATCTCTACCAACTCAGAGTAATTCAACTGAAAGACTTCATGGCTGAGGTCAGGGAGGAAAACCAAGTCCTCTCCAATGCTGTTCCTTAAACCCCACAAGTCACAGATTAGGAATCTAGAGAAGACTAAAACTCTGTTTTTCCATTTGGTGTTCTGTTGCTAACAGGAACCACTTAAGATTTTCCATGCCGTAGGTAGTTCATCATCGTGGAACATGGACAATCCAGACATAGAAACTCTCCCCACTTCTCTACTGGCCTTAAGGCCTGCCTTGTCGCCCTCTCAACTCTAATCCAGTGACCTTGGAGAAGTGCAGAGATGACACTTCGCACAGCTGTTCCCTATTTTAAATAAGCCCAGACTTTCCAGGGCTGGCAGTCCGAACTTTTTAAAGGCCATCAAAAACCAGGACAATCTTCAGCCAATCAACATCAAGCTCCTTTTCTGATTCATTCAGAACTTTTCCCCCACAATATCTAAAGGGATAACAGGACTCAGATTTGTTTTCATGCTTATTTTTTAAAAATTATATTAACACCTCATCTCCTCTGTTCTCTGCCCCTTACTTTCTATGATTACATCAAGTAGGCTGCCATTTACTACCTGTGTGACCTTGGGAGAGAGTTTAAACAATATATCATAGCTTGCAAAGGGTATTCAGTTCACTCATTTAGTCAAGCTGGTAATTAGGTAAAGAAGCACAGGTCATGAACTAGGAAACCAGAGCAGTCTCAACCTCTCTGTTTTTCCATTTGGTGTTCTTTGTTGCTTTAAGGGACATCAAGAGCAATGCAGACACAGAAACTCTCTAGTTCTCTACTGGCTATAAGGCCTCTATTGTCTCCCTCACTCATCTAAGTCCAATGAACTTACCTGAGGCCCTTCCCCCTTGATGCCATATCTTGTCCTTTTTCCCAGGTTCAGTCCCTCACTGTGGCACCAAAGCCCTGGCTTTTCTCAATAATGGGAATGGGGGCAGGCCAGAGAGAGTGAACGAGATGCTTCCTATAGGTGAGGAAATGAAAACACTTCTTGTTGAAATCCTGTCTCTGGGCAACATAACAAAATAATGACTGACTAGGAATTCTATTTCTCAGCTCAGAAATGTATAGTCTGGCAACCCATTGAGTTACCTTGCTTGGCTCCTATCAATAATTATCTATTAGAGGAAAAGTGATGAATGGATAAAAGAAATAAAACTAGATTTGGAGGCGGGGGACTTGGGTTTGGGTCTTAGCCATCACTTAACAACTGTGTGACCTAAGACAAATCACTTCCCTTCTTTAAATGCTCATTTCTTCATCTATAAAACAAGAGAATTGGACTAGATTGTTCCAAAGGACCTCTGTATTCTAAATTCTATGAACTTGTCATGAAAGATTGTTTTCATTTTAACACTGAAGAAGCATATGGGATCATACTAAAATATTTTTAGTTCTTTTGAAGAAAGGTGTTATGTAGATAAAATATTCACTTGAAAACAATTACTTTTACTTCCTTCAGGGCCTAGCATAGGGCACAATATTTATTGCCTGAATTAATATAGATTTTCCCCCACTGAAAAAGTATGAATCTGATTCTAGAACAAACAAAGGGTAAAGGAATAGCAATCAATGCTTGGTTATTTGTCTTCAGAGGTAATGGAAGAAGAAAGGAAATCAGTATTAGGTCAGAGAAGTAAAAACCCATAAAAACCCATTCTCTTCCTCTCTTATTTTTGCAGAGAGAATTAGTTTTTTCATTTAAAAATTCAATTTCAATTCAATTCAATAAACATTTATTAAGCACTTATTATGTGCCAGACACTGTACTAAACTTATTTGTATCTGCAGTGCTCAGCTCAGTGCCTGGAACCTAGTAGGTGCTTACTAAGTGGTTATTAATTGATTGGTTGTCTTAATCTTTCAGCTTTCTTTGGCAACTCTCTAAGACTGTAAGTTACAGACATGGGATGACATGCATCATAGGGGGAGTTTTCTTACCTGGGAGTTTCTTATAGCAATGAAAACAAGTCCCTTCCCTATGCCTATTCCTAGGAAGGAATTAAGTCTAGTATGGGGATAATGAAAAGTAACATAGATAATTGGCCTTGGATCCAAAAAACCCGAGAGGATCTTGGGAGTGTCTGAGTATCTAACCCTAAATTAGGTAAATTATCAGTAACAGAAGGCTTTGATCTCCAGCCAGCTATGGGGTCAAAAAAGAAAAGACATAATCTAAGCCTTGGGGGCACACTTCCTGGCTTTTGTTAGCTGGGTGTGGTGGTTATGATGAAAGAGATGGCAGCTTGCCCTTAACAGCAAAGCTTCTAAGCAATTACTCTAACCTATTAAAGTTGAGAAGATTTAGCTGGCTCTACCATGAGACCAAAATACAGTAGCTCAAAAAATTGACTGTCAGAAACGATTCTCCCCAACAGTTACCAGAGCACCACCCAGCAGAGGCCAGTAAATTCACTAACATAAACTATAAACATAACACTCACCAGGAAACCAGCAGAGCTATCTACAGAGCAAAGCTTATGTAGATAAGACCATCCAGAACCAACAGAGCAATAAGATATGACAGTTCTATACTGTTAGAGGTGTCAGGATCCCTTTGCCAAGACCATTCCTCTCTTTTTATTCCTCTTTTTTTACTATTAGGACATACATCATGTTTTCCAGTTCATATCCTCTGACCATTTATCAAGTCTCAGCAAGCAAGCTACGCCTTGACCTTGGCATAACAATAATCCTTTGCGCTCACCCTCTATGATCTCAGGCACAGCAAAATCTCAGAATTGTATCACATCAGTATCAGGTGGTCTCCATGAAGCCCTGCTATGAATCAAACTTGTCTCACTGTTGCTGTTATCCCTCATTGCCAGGGCTACAGCTCACAGCATAACCACTAGTATAAAGTATTGAAATTTGTCCACACTAAATAGGGTCTCCTACTGGAGGAATGGGGGGTGGAAAGCACATATGTGTCTAGTTTCCCTTGTCCAACAGAATAAAGAAAGTTTTTTGCTTATAATCACTATTAGTTCTTTGGTTTGTTTGTTTTATTTTATTTTTAGAGTTAACTGTGGTTTTGATAACCTCTGTGAGCTCCCTGGGTTTTTTAGAATAATAGCAGTTGCAGAGCTGGTGTAGCTCTTTGGTCATTTGGTCAGGGTTGACAGTTGGGATCAGAAAAGGTTAATTCCTTCTGTCCTGCCCCCAGTTTGACTTGAAGTACAGTACCTATAGGAACCCTTTGAGCTCTGCTTCATTCACTCTTGGAGAGTGGCAGTGCATGATTTCCCCTCTCTGATTCCTAAGCTCCCATCTTTTGGTTGAGTTTTGGAGTATTGAAACTCTGGTTGTCACAACTGAGGAGAGGATTTGTCCTGTCTTTTCCTGGTGAAGTCTTCTGGCTTCTTGGATCAGGTACCCTTGTTTTTGTTTTTTCTTTCCTCTGATTGTAATATGAGAAACCTGGTAACTAAGAATGACCCACCAAAGAACTTGGCTGCAGGGCATATGCATTTAGTTTACAAAACAGATACTTGAAAGTTTCTTGAGTAATTAGCATAATTTGACATCACCAGCCAACTTGGAGTTCTTCTGGTTGGGATAAATGAAGCTGGCAGGAAAATTAAATACCCTGAATGGGATGTTTTTAATAAATGGCTACTTGAAACTACCAAGTGAGAAACCTTTTGTAATTTAGATTCCCTTAAAAAGAGATTAGATAGAATTATCCTACATGTCTGTCTTATCCTTTATCCTGTCTTTATCCTTATCCTTATCCTGTCTTTGGAAAATATAGGAAAATTTTTGTCTTATGTTTGTGTTGTTTGTAATATATTCTGTTACTTTGAAAGATTTAAAATACAACCGGCCAGAAAAACTGCTAAGGGCTATAGCCAAAGAATTTAGAAAACTAATGAACTTTTTTTTGGAGGGTGGAAGGCAGGGCAATCTGGGTTTAAGTGACTTGCCCAATGTCACACAACTAGTAAGCTTTAAGTGTCTGAGGCTGGATTTGAACTCAGCCTTCTCCTGGCTCAAAGATTGTAACAACCTCCTTGACCCACTGCCCAATCACAAAGTATCAAGGTGTGGGCTTTCCTGAAAAACAAGCCTCCCACCACAGGCTCCAAGTGCACTTAAGCTAGGGGCTGGGAATATCTTTAAATTTGCATTCCCATTACATTCGGCCCCAAGATTTTTTATGCCCATAGCATACACAATTTACATTTGAATTAGCACGAAACTTAGGTCACATTTTCCAGATACATAAGAAAATCACAATATAATCTCAAAATACAATAGTCCAAGTCTCCCACTCATGGGGCAAATGTTAACTCAGTCACTTATCAGTAAAATCAAAAAATAGTCACTCTTAAGTTAACTCAATCAGTTACATCAGTTTTCAAAGTACAAGTCTTCCACTCATGGGGCAAAGTCTTGATTAGATCAATTAGTCTCTTATCTGTAACAATATCTCAAAGTATAATTAGTCACTTATTCAGTAAAGTCTTACTAAGTATGCCCATAGCATAGACAATTTACATTTCAATTAGCACTAACCATCCCTTAAGTCATATTTTCAAGGTACATCTAAAGTTACCAAAGTGGCCACTGGGCCTTAAACACAAAATACAAAGCATTATCACATCAATTCACAAAATACAAAGCATTATCACATAAAGTTCTCTTGGGAGAAGGGGAGTGTCCTTCCCCTCACACTGCTCTAGCCCCTGCTTCCAAGTCCAGAGAGGAGGCTTGGCAACAAAACCAATGTGGGGTCCTTGGGGGTCCATGGCACTTCACCCCACCCACAATAGTCACAAGTCCATCCCCCCACCCCCACCCCGGGTCCCAAACTGTGGGATGCAGCAAGGAAACACATTCAGTGCCCCTGCTTTGCCACACAGTCCTTATCTTGTCCTGTGGCTGAACTCCAAACTCCTGGGTTCCTTCTCCTCCAGCAGAAGGCAGCAGCTCCTGGCTTCTCCACAGGTCTCCATGCAGGCAGCTCACCATTCCTGCTCTCAGATCAGTGAAGTCAGCATGCAGGCCATTCTCTCCTGCTCCATGGCTCCACAGAATCACAGCTACCACAACTGGGAAACAAACAATTATCCCAGCCCCCATACTTTCCTTTTACTCAGCAGATCCCATCCTCGTCGCCATTTTGTAACAGCAAGCACCCTAGCATCCCCAGAGTGGCTGCCAACACAGGTTCTTAGATCTGCTTTTCAAAAGGAAAGCAACTCAAAATGGGTTAACAAGCTTACTTTAATCAAACATATATTACCTAGTTCAGGGGGAAAAGGTCAGCATCCTGAATTTCAGATTATACAGACAGAACTTATATATCAAACAGACAGGCTTCCAAACTGTCCCAACATTACATACATCAATACCAAATCACAGTTACCAGAGAGGGAAGCATCAACATCTGGGTTTTCAAAGCCGGGGGGCTCTCAACAACGGCTTCCCAGAGTCTCATCTGACCAAATCACACAACACTTCTCAAAGTGAGCCCCAAAGCAAAGCCTCTCCTCAGAGTTTATATAGATTGACACTGAACCATCTCTGAGTTACTATAGAGGATGCAGGTATGAGCATTTACAATTTTAACCTGCATTTGTGGTCAAATTATAGGGATGATATACTCCTCAGGGGTAGGTGATTAGACAAAGTAATAAGACAAAGATGTAATGTGGAAATTTTCTAAATAAATGAAATATAAAATTTGAGAAAGCAACAGGATTAGCCTGTTTTCTCTAAGAACTATATACAGATGTATATAATTGGCTTCCAGATTTATCTATCATAGAAATTCAGGCTATGAGTATGTTTTAGTAATAAATTCTCAAAATTGGATTCAGGATTTTACACACAAATTACATTGATAATGAAGAAGAAAGAAGAATTATTTCCTCTTTTTAAAGTATCTGTCTGATAATTTTAAAGGACAGATGCATTCATTTTATGGTTGAACCCTCATAAATTTTTAAGAGATTCTTATATCCAGTACAGGATTTAGGTAAGAATAGAATCAGCAAATAGTATATAAATTGAAATTCTCTGAATTTTCAAAGTTGGAGAACCAAATTTAAGGGATTGTACTCAATTATATGGAATCAGAATTATTTAGGAACCGTTATTGAATTTGGCTCAGAGAGAGAATGACATACATACTAAATGGGATATCCAACCCTACAGGAGAGTATGGGGGAGGGATATGAGAGGGGGTATGATGGAAGGGAGGGCATGCTGGAGGAAGGGAGGTTGGAAGCACACACTTTTGAAAACGGACAAGATCAAAGTAGGGAATGGACGAAGTGGGGGGTGGGATAGGTGGGAGGGAAATATAGCCAGTCTTTTACAATATATCTACTATGGTAATGTTTTGCATAGCTATACATGTACAACATATACTGAATTACTTATCTTCCCAGCAAGAGTGGGTGACAAGGGAGGAAGGGAATGAATCTAGAAATCAAAGTTTTAAAATTAAATGTTTCAAATATATATAAATACTATTATTAATACTATTTTGCATATAATTGGGAGATAAAATATGAAGGCATTGGGGCACAGAGTTTCACCTTGCCCTAATGGTAAAGTCAAAGGGGGTATGGGAGAAGATATGGGAGAGAGCAGATTGGATAAGGAGATATCCTGTGGGACTGCTATTCTGGGGTATTGGGTAGGGGGAAAATGGGGAAAAAATTGTAACTCAAAATCTTGCTGAAATGAATGATGTAAACCAGAAGTTAACAAAAAAGAAAAAAAATTGCTTCGACACCTTTTTTTTCTCTCTTTCCTTCCCCTCCCCGCCCCCCAGTACTATCTATCCTCTCCTCTCCTCACCAAGTTCCTCCCACTTAGGAAAAAAAACAATAAAAGAAAGACACAATCATTGTAAAAAGTAAGTATAGTCTAGCAAAACAAATCCATACTTTTTCATGTCCAAAGTAGCATGTCTTATTCTGCACCTCTAATTTATAATCTTTCAGTCAGAACTTGGGAAACATGCTTCATTATCAGTTCTGGTTGGTCATTTTATTAATCTAAATTCTTAAGTCTTTCAAAGTTGCTTTTCTCTACAGTGATATTATTGTTGTTCAGTTGTTTCTCATGCATTTATAACTCTGTGACCTCATTTGGGGTTTTCTTGGCAAAAATACTGGAGTGGTTAGATATTTCCTTCTACTCATTTTACAGATGAGAAAACTGAGGTAAGCAGAGTTAAATGACTTGCCCAGGGTCACATAACTAGTAAGTGTCTAAGGCTTGATTTGAACTCAGGTCTTCCTGACCCCAGGCCCTGCACGCTATATGTACCATCTAGCTGCCCTTCTTCTGATTCTGCTAATCTTATTCTGCATCAGTTAACACAAATCTTCCCAGGTTTCTTTAAATTCACAATTTTTATTGCATTTCTTAAAGACAATAATATTCCATCATATTCATATATCATATTTTTTTTGCCTTTTGGAGGGCAGTTGGGGTCAAGTAACTTGCCCAAGTTTACATGGCTAGTTTTTTTTGTGTTAAGTGTCTGAGGCTGGATCCGAACTCAGGTCCTCCTGACTCCACGGCCAGCGCTTTATTCACTGCACCCCCTAGCCACCCCAATATATCATAATTTGTTCAGCCATTCCTCAATTGGTGGACATTCCCTTTGTTTCCAATTCTTTGAGGCTATGATTTCAAGTGGATATTAATCCATAGAATACCTTAAATCTAAAGTAGCTACTCTGAGATCCCTACGTGAAATGGGGTTGGACCTACAGCTCTGTTTCCATCCTCCTGTACCAGAACTGGGGTTGGCAACTCAACATCTATAATTCCAAGTGACCTAACCAAGAGGTAATAAATGAATGTATGACTCCTCTAGGTAACAAGGCTCAAATACATCCTCCTCTCTACCAGGAAATGTTGGAGGTTTAAGTTAGGAAGGAAGCAACTGAAACATTTTTAACCTATTTTGTCTTTCCCTGGTCAAAGTAGAGGAAGTAATGGTGGGCAACAATGAAGGTAAATAAAATATCAAATACGATAAAAAGATGAGAATAGTTCATGTTAAAGGTGTTGTGAAAATACAGACATACCAGTATACCATTGGTCCCCTCATTTGAGAAAGTAATTGGAAATTATGCTGCCAAAGTATCTAAAATACCCTTGCCCTTTGACCCAGATACCACATTGCTAGGGATATTTCTCAAGAAAGTCCATGACTTTACAAAAAAAAAAGGTCCAACACACATTGTGCACCAAAATAATTTTTACTAGTGACCTTTATGGAGTACCAAAGAGTGGCAGCAAAGTGGGTGCCCATCAATTGCAGAATGACTAACCAAGTTGTGGTACAAGAAGGTAATGGGATATTACATTACTATAAGAGATGACTATTATAAATATTATATATTATATGTTTATATATAAATATTATATATTATTTATTGTTATTATACATTATAAATACAGAGAAGCATGGGAAGACTTAGATGAACTGATACAGTATTATAAGAAGCAGGAAAACAATATGTACAATGACTACAATGTGGAAAGAACAAAAACCAATTGAAATGGAATGTTAGACAATTTAAAATGGCAGTTTTGTCCCAAAGAAGAAATATGAGAATGTACCTCTCTCCCTTCTTTGCAGAGTGTCAAGATCCCCATGCCAAGACAACCCTCTTTTTGCTATTAGGGGACTTACCATGTTTTCCAGAGCTAAGACCCAGTAAGCAAGCTGTGCCCTTAGTTTGGCCTAATAACAATCCTTTGTATTCACCCTCTGGGTGAACTCTGCTGAAGCAAAATGCCAGATTTGTTTCTGCACCAGCCCCAGGTAGTCGCTAAGCTCAAACACCTATAGTACCCATGTCCTGGTGCTATGAATCAAACCTGTCCCATGTTGCTGTTTCCCCTCATTGTCATAGCTACAGTTCATCGTATAGCCACTGCTACATGTATCAAGGTTTGGCCTCAGCAAAGTTGGCCTCTTCTTAGAGGAGGCCCCAGCATGTGTGTCTAGTTTCCCTCCTCCAACAGAAAAAAACTCTTTGCTTATGACCACTGTCCGCTCTTTGGTTTTATTTTACTTTTTTTTAAAATGTAATTCTTAGCATTAACTATGGTTGTGATAACCTGTGTGAGCTCTTTGGTATTTTTAGAGTTAACAGTGGTTGCATAACCTCTGTGACTCTTTGGTCATTTGTTTTCGTACTTGACAAGAGGTAGGTAATTATGGATGTGAAAAGCTACATATGTTAGTAAACTGGGAAATATAGGTGATATGAAAACAAAAAATGGCAACTTTTTTTTTTCAAAAGTGAAGGTTTATGGCAGAGCTGTAACTAGAAAAAGGTGATTTGCCTCTGGTACGTGGAAATTTAAAGGGGTCTTAACAGTACTTGTACTCCTTTAAAAAGTCACAACTGAGCTTTGTATCTTGTTAGTTTAACACTGCTTCCATACTTGAGGTAAGCTCAGTACCTTTGGGACATCCCAGAGTGCTGCCTATAACTGCTTATGTCCTAGAAGGTTGAAGTCTCTCCCAAATTCCCTGCCCTACCTCAACTGAATTTGTCTTAAAACTTGATTTGAGGGTATTTTTTCCCTGCTGCTTTCCTTGGACACATGTGGGATACTTGTCCTGAGCCCCAGAATTTGCTAGTTATAGCCCTGGTTTATGGTTTGTTGTCTGAGAGGACTTTAGTTTATAACCACACATGTGAAATTTCAAAGTAAAAGAAATCTTTTATATAAATGCCACCTTTCAGTCTCTTTATGTATAGTGTATTTACTCCCATAATTGTCCCCTTCAGTCAAACTGGCAAAACCTACATAGAGAAAATACAGCATAAAATCACTATTAATAACAGTGACAGCTAGTAACAATGGGGAATTATGAATTTTATAGACAAAGAAAGTGAGGCATTGTAGCAGCAAGCACCCTAGCATCCCCAGAGTGGCTGCCAACACAGGTTCTTAGATCTGCTTTTCAAAAGGAAAGCAACTCAAAATGGGTTAACAAGCTTACTTTAATCAAACATATATTACTTAGTTCAGGGGGAAAAGGTCAGCACCCCGAACTTCAGAGTTACAGAACTTACAGATCAAACAGACAGGCTTCCAAACTGTCCAACCATTATATCAATACCAAATCACAGTTACCAGAGAGGGAAGCATCAATATCTGGGTTTTCAAAGTCGGGGGGCTCTCAACAACGGCTTCCCAGAGTCTCATCTGGTCAAATCACACAACACTTCTCAAAGTGAGCCCCAAAGCAAAGCCTCTCATCAGGGATTATATAGCCTTCTCCTGGCTCAAAGATTGTAACAACCTCCTTGACCCACTGCCCAATCACATAGTATCAAGGTGTGGGCTTTCCTGAAAAACAAGCCTCCCACCACAGGCTCCAGGTGCACTTAAGCTAGGGGCAAGGAAGATCTTTAAATTTGCATTTCCATTACAGGCATGAAATTTAAGTACAAGTTAGATAGAGGAGAGCTGAAGGATAAGAGATTTTTATTTCATTTTCACAGCCATCCTTAAGGTGATATATAATTGCCAGAGTAGAAAGGATGCAAACTGCTTGTTGATTTTGAGGAAATCCTGCATATCAGTGGATCTTCAGGGGTCTAGGAATCCATGGTTTTATCAGCACTCTGTGCCTCACTTTTCATATCAACCAATAAACATTTATTAAGCAGCTACTATGGGCCAAGTACTGTGCCTAATGCTGGGCATACAAAAGTCTCTGCCTTCAAGGAACTCATAATCTAACGGAGGAGACAATATCCATACAAATATATACAAATAAGTTTTCAGGATAAACAGGACATCATTTACAGAGGGAGGGCAACAGAATGAAGGGATACTGTGAAATACTTCCTATGGAAGTAGGGGTTTTAGTTGGAAATAAAAGGAAGCCAGGGAATCCAGCACACAAAGTCGAGGAGGGAGAGGGGACAGTCGGAGAAAATGCCTGGAGTCAAGAAATGGAGTGTCTCTCTTGTGGAACAGCCAATAGGCCAGCATCTCTATATGGAAGAAGAGTATGCGTGAGGGAGTAAGGTGTAAGAAGACTGGAAAGGAATGAGGGGCTAGTTATGAAGGGCTTTGAATGATAAATAAAACATTGTATATTTGATCCTGGAGTTGATAAGGAGCCATTAGACTTTATTGAGTGGTGGGGAGGGCAGGGAAAGGTGACATGGTCAGACTTGTACTTTAGGAAAATCAACTTTAGTGGTTGAATTGAGGATAGATTGGATGGGGAGAGATTTGACAAAGGCTGAACCACCTATTATAATAGTTTAGGTGTGAAGTAATGAGGGTCTGCACTAGAATGGTGGCAGAATGAGGGGAGAAAAAGGTGTCTATTTAAGAGATGTTACAAAGATGAAATCAATAATCCTTGCCAATAGAGTGGATAAGGTGGGGATTGGGTGGGGATAAGAGAACATAAGGAGTCCAGGATGACTCCTAGGTTTCAAGCCTAACGGACTAGGAAGATGGTGTTGCCCTCTATAGTAACAGAGAAGGAAGGAAGAAAATGGTGAGGGTTTAAAGGGAAAGATAATGAGTTCAATTTTGGACATGTTCGGTTTAAGATGTCTACTGGATATTTAGTTCAAGTGTCTGAAAGGCAGTTGGAGATGCAAAATTGGAGGTCAGCAGAGAGGTTGGGGCAGGATAGATAAATTTATGAATCATCAGCATAGAGATGGAAATTAAATCCAAGGCAGCTAATATTGAGGGAGAAAAGAAAAGAGCCCAGGACAGAACTCTGTGGGACACCTGTGGTTAGAGGGTATGATTGGGTAGGATCCAGCTAAGGAGATTGACAAAGAGCAGTCAGATAGGCAGGGAACTAGTACAGAATGGGGTCCTAGAGATCTAAAGAGAAAAGAATATCAAGGAGGAAAGGATGATCAAAAGTGAAGGCTGCAGAGGCATCAAGGAGAATGAATACTGAGAAAAAAGCCACTGGATTTGGCAAATAAGAGATTAATAGTAACTTTTGGAGAGAGCAGTTCCAGTGGAACAAAAAAGTCAGAAGTCTAACTGTGGGTGTAACGGAAATGCAAATTTAAAGATCTTTCTTGCCCCTAGCTTAAGTGCACCTGGAGCCTGTGGTGGGAGGCTTGTTTTTCAGGAAAGCCCATACCTTGATACTTTGTGATTGGGCAGTGGGTCCAGAAGGTTGTTACATTCTCTGAGCCAGGAGAAGGCTATATAAACCCTGAGGAGAGGCTTTGCTTTGGGGCTCACTTTGAGAAGTGTTGTGTGATTTGACCAGATGAGACTCTGGGAAGCCGTTGTTGAGAGCCCCCCGGCTTTGAAAACCCAGATGTTGATGCTTCCCTCTCTGGTAACTGTGATTTGGTATTGATGTATGTAATGTTGGGACAGTTTGGAAGCCTGTCTGTTTGATATATAAGTTCTGTCTGTATAATCTGAAATTCAGGATGCTGACCTTTTCCCCCTGAACTAGGTAATATATGTTTGATTAAAGTAAGCTTGTTAACCCATTTTGAGTTGCTTTCCTTTTGAAAAGCAGATCTAAGAACCTATATTGGCAGCCACCCTGGGGATACTAGGGTGCTTGCTGCTACAAAATGGCGACGAGGATGGGATCTGCTGAGTAAAAGGAAAGTATGGGGGCTGGGATAATTGTTTGTTTCCCAGTTGTGGTAGCTGTGATTCTGTGGAGCCATGGAGCAGGAGAGAATGGCCTGCATGCTGACTTCACTGATCTGAGAGCAGGAATGGTGAGCTGCCTGCATGGAGACCTGTGGAGAAGCCAGGAGCTGCTGCCTTCTGCTGGAGGAGAAGGAACCCAGGAGTTTGGAGTTCAGCCACAGGACAAGATAAGGACTGTGTGGCAAAGCAGGGGCACTGAATGTGTTTCCTTGCTGCATCCCACAGTTTGGGACCCGGGGGGATGGACTTGTGACCATGTTGGGTGGGGTGAAGTGCCATGGACCCCAAAGACCCCACATTGGTTTTGTTGCCAAGCCCCCTCTCTGGACTTGGAAACAGGGGCTGGAGCAGTGTGAGGGGAAGGACACCCCCCTCCTCCCAAGAGAACTTTATGTGATAATGCTTTGTATTTTGTGAATTGATGTGATAATGCTTTGTATTTTGTGTTTGGGGCCCAGTGGCCACTTTGGTAACTTTAGATGTACCTAGAAAATATGACCTAAGAGATGGTTAGTGCTAATTGAAATGTAAATTGTCTATGCTATGGGCATACTAAGACTTTACTGAATAAGTGACTAATTGTACTTTGAGATATTGTTACAGATAAGAGACTAACTGAGCTAATCAAGACTTTGCCCCATGAGTGGAAGACTTGGACTATTGTATTTTGAGATTATATTGTGATTTTCTTATGTACCTGGAAAATGTGACCTAAGAGATGTTTAGTGCTAATTCAAATGTAAATTGTATATGCTATGGGCATGAAAGATCTTGGGGCCGAACGTAATGGAAATGCAAATTTAAAGATCTTCCCTGCCCCTAGCTTAAGTGCACCTGGAGCCTGTGGTGGGAGGCTTGTTTTTCAGGAAAGCCCATACCTTGATACTTTGTGATTGGGCAGTGGGTCCAGAAGGTTGTTACATTCTCTAAGCCAGGAGAAGGCTACATAAACCCTGAGGAGAGGCTTTGCTTTGGGGCTCACTTTGAGAAGTGTTGTGTGATTTGACCAGATGAGACTCTGGGAAGCCGTTGTTGAGAGCCCCCCGGCTTTGAAAACCCAGATGTTGATGCTTCCCTCTCTGGTAACTGTGATTTGGTATTGATGCATGTAATGTTGGGACAGTTTGGAAGCCTGTCTGATCTGTAAGTTCTGTAACTCTGAAGTTCGGGGTGCTGACCTTTTTCCCCTGAACTAGGTAATGTATGTTTGTTTGATTAAAGTAAGCTTGTTAACCCATTTTGAGTTGCTTTCCTTTTGAAAAGCAGATCTAAGAACCTGTATTGGCAGCTACCCTGGGGATATTGGGGTGCTTGCCGCTACAATGGGTTAAGAAGCAAATGGCTTTTTACCGGGAGTTAAGCTACAAAGGGCAGAAGAGGATAGTGGGGATGGAAGGATCAAGTGAGGGCTTTTTTCAGGATGGGGAAGATATGGGTATATTTGTGGGCAGTAGAGAATAAGCTAGTAGACAGGGAGAAATTGAAAATAAGTAATAGAGTTGGAATGAAAGAAGGGTCACTGTTGGAGCTGATGGATGGACTGAGATCACTTGTGCAGGTAGAGGGATTAGCCTTGGTAAGGAGTAAGGCCACCTCATCATGTGAGAGAGGAGTGAAGGAGGAGAAAGCAAGACAAAGCATCTCGGTAACAGAAGCTGAAGAAGAGGGGAGATGAAAAAGTTCATGGTGAATTGCCTCATTTTTTTCTCTAAAATATGGGGCCAGAGTCTCAGTTGAGAGGGTAGGGTAGGAAAAGCCACAAGAGGTTTGAGAAGGGATGAAAAGGTTTGGAAAAACTGCTATACAGAGTGGGAAACTGAGTTGATGAAACAGATATAGAAGTACTGCCTCACAGTGGTGAGTCAAGGTGGTATAAAATAAATGTGTAGTAGACTCAGTCAGAATGGATGTGTGCTTTTCTCTGCCTTCATTCAGCAGCATGTATGTAGACGTGAAAGCAGTGAATGATGGGATTCAGCCAAGGCTAAGGCTTATCATGGTTTAAACAGTGAAATGATAAGGGGGCTAGGGATTCAAGAAAGAAGGACAACATAGATTCAAACTGGTTCACCAACATACCAAAATGGGAAAAGAGGATAAAGTAGCTAATGCCAAGAAATGATCGTCTAAGACAGAATAGAAGGATCAAGGGATTACAGTTCATGGTGGAGGTGAAGAGGAGAGTTTTGTGGGGGAAAGCATAGGGAGAGGTGAAAAGCCTCAGATAAGAGGACTCAGGAATTTTGAACAGTATTGTGGAAGACAGCAAGGTCAAGGTTATAAGTATTTTTTTATGTGGTGAAGTGGGTTGGAGTGGAGAAACAGCTCATGGGAAGTGAAGAGGTTGAGGAACGGAATAGTTAGGGTATTTGAGTGAGAGTCAACAAGTATAATGAAGTCCCCTAGCATAAGGGCAGAAATTGAGAGGAGAGAAAGTATGAGCCATATACTGAATTCATTGAAAAAAGAGGAGTGACTTGGGAATCTATAGACAACAGCTATAAGGATTTGATTGGGTAGCAGATATGAATATCATGAATCTCAAAGGAGGAGAGGTTACTGAGTGATGGACTTAGGATGGAAACCTGAAGTCGAAATAGGGAGCAAGGAGTATTCCAACTCCCCCACCTTGACCAGTGACCCAAGGAGAATGACCAGAGGTGTAGCTAGTCTTAGAAAGAATGGCTATAAGAACCATTCCCCAATGGATAAATGATCAAAAGATATGAAGTTTTCAAGTGAAGTAATCAAAGCTATCTATAGCCATGAAAAAATGTTCTCACTCACTACTGATTGAAGAAATGCAAATTAGACCACTACCTATTAGATTGACTAATAGGACAGAAAAGGTAAATGACAAATGTTGAAGGGGATGTGGGAAAAATGAAATATTAATGTACTGTTGGTAGAGCTGCGAACTGATTCAATCATTCTGTAGAGCAATTTTGAGCTTTGCAAGGGCTATAGAACCATGCATGCCCCTTGACCTAGCAATGCCTCTACTGAGTCTGTATCCCAAAAGAGATAAAAGCAAAAAGGAAAAGGACCTATATGTACAAGAATATTTATAGTAGCTCTTTTCTGGGGGCAAAGAATTGGACATTGAGGGGATACCCATCAGCTGGGGAATTGCTGAGCAAGTTGTGGTATGTGATTATGATGCAATACTGTTGAACTATAAGAAATGATGAGTGGGATGCTCTCAGAAAAATCGAGAAAGGTTTGCAATGGCTGATGCAAAGTGAAATGTACTGTGTACAAAGTAACAGCAATATTATAAGATAATTGGCTGTGAATGACTTGGCTATTCTCAACAATACAGTGATCTAAGACAATTCTGAATGACTTAAGATGAAAAATGCTATCCATCCCCAGAGGAAGAACCGGTGGTATCCAAATACAGATTGGAGTATACTTTTTTTTACTTTCTTTATTTTTCTTGAGATTTTTTGTCTATGGTTTTTTTTTTTTACAACTTGACTATTATGGATGTGTTTTGCATGACTACACACATATAGTCTATATAGAATTGCTTGTCTTCTCAATGAGGGTGGTGGGGAAGGTGGAGGGTAGAGAATTTGGAACTCAAAGTTTTAGGAACAAATTTTGAAGGTTGCTTTTGTGTGTGGCTGGGGAAAAATAATACACTAAATTAAAAATGGAAAAAAAGAAAGAATGGTTGAGGAGGCTATGTGGTCTAAGAGGAGCCAGGCTTGAGCAATGGATAGTAAATTAAAGAAGTGGGAGAAAAAAAAGATTTAGGGTGACTGGAAGTTTGTTGCCTATAGAACAGGCACTCCATAGGGCACAGTGAAAGGATTGTTATCTGCCTAAAACTTTGGGATAGGATGGTTGAGGGGATGGGACAAGGAATCAGGTGGTGGTGGTTGGGAATGAGGTTTGGATGAAAATCTACAGGAATTCAAGATTACTAGGATGTAAAGGGTATATTTAGGTATGAAAATGTTCATCATTGAGTGGAGGGCAGCACTCCTTCCAAAGGAGGCTGGAGACTGAGCTAAAGGTAAGTGCAGTATGAGATGGGAGGCACATGCTTAGATAGGAAGCCCTACTTCACTACTCTGAAGGGTGGACTTTAGCCAGGAAAAGAGTACAGCAAGAGACAGTAGTCAATTCTACATAGAAGAAAAAGAAGTCCCTTTCCCTACCAATTTTCCTCTTCCTCTTCTCTCAAAGGACAGGTGTAGCAGGAGATGGAAAGCCTAAGGTCAAAGGGCAAGCTGCTCTTCTTAGTACTGGAAGTTCTCCATTTACCCTCCACAACCCATCTGGGAGATCAGGCTGACAGCAGGAGGTAGAAGTTGCCTTGTTCTAGCATAGATGGAAGTTTTTGCTTTGGGGCAGATGGAAGACAGCCTGCATGGCCCCTTGCCACCTTCCCTCAAGGGACACACTAGGAGGTGAAAGGCACAAGGTATGCAATCAGAAGAAAATCCATGGTCACAATCATCATTATCAGAAGCAATTCCTAAAAGGCAGTGATAGGCACTTTCCAGAGCAGTTTAAACAGTTGCACATTTGCAAGTTTGCAATGTAATAAAGAAGAAGTGGAGCATACTGTGGCAGCTAGCTTTAGAATTAGAAAAATCTGGGTTCAAGCCTCATCGGTGATTCATACTGTCTGTGATCCTGGGCCCATCACTTTGTCTCTCAGAGCCCTAGGCAACTCTCTTTTAAGGCTGTAAGTTATCAAATAATTTCAGATTTGTGCTAATAAGGGAAGTTTTCTCAAAGAGAGTTCCCTACACCAATGAAATCACAGATCAGACAAGGCTCCTCTCCCCCAGATCCTCCCCACCCCCAGACACAGACATACAACTTTTTAAAGTTTAATAGTGCTGATACAGATGTGGATATTCCCTCTCCTCCTCCTACCAAATGGCTTTCACTTTCAAGCAAAAAATGGAAGAATTCCTTATTTTTTGCTAGCACCAAACAATATCTTAGTGTTCCTAGATTCCCAATGTAAGGAGACAGTTGACTATTGGATGAAATAGGGTTCCGCTAATCACAAGCAGTAATGATTTATTACCCATTTAATATGTGTCCAGCACTGTAGGGAATACACAAGTATGAGAAAAGTATGAACATTAAGTATTTTAGCTCATGGTCTGATTTTAGAGAGAAAACTAGCTCTAGTGAAACAATACAGGATGTAAGAAAATTAAGTGCAAAATTGTACGGAACAAATAAGAGGTGCTATAGAGATTTAGGGGAAAAGAAGATCAATGGGAACAAGACAAGTCAAGGAAGGCTACTAAATGAGGCCTTAGCACTCAGCCTTGAAGGATGGATAGGGTGACTGATGAGGACAACATAAATCATTGAAGACAGCTGAAAATTAATACAGTTTATGCTTGGCTTCATAAAGAAGACTGTTTAGAGCTGAGAAATTCCATTCAAAATAAATACAACATTATAAAATACTTGGAAATCTACCTACCATGATATACACAGAAACCACAAATGCCCTTTATACAAATAAAGACAAACCCAAATAAATATAGAAATATTAGTTGTTTGTAACTGGATTGTACTAATATGAAAAAATGGCAATAATACCTAAAGTGATTTACTTATTCAGTATTAGACCAATCACACCACCAAAGGGTTATTCAATAACACTAAAAAATTCATGTGGAGGGAAATAAAAGGTCAAGAATCTCATAGATAATTATGAGATGAAAAAAAAAAGAAGTGGGAAGGTACAGTAGCATATCTCAGACTATACTACCAAGCAGTGATCATCCAAACTATTTTGTATTGAAAAATAGAACAGCTGACCAGTGGAACAGATTGAATATGTCATATAGAAAAGTAAAGATAATAGTGTGGTGTTTGGTAAACCCAAAGATTCCACTTCCTAATACAAGAACTATTGGGAAAATTGAAAAGAAGTTTGGCAGAAATTATGCTTAGGCCAACATCTCATACACTCTATCAGAATAAGCTTTAAATAAAGAAAGAATCTAGAAAAACAAGATATCTTGATAAAGAAAGAGATATCTTCCACAGTTGTGGATAGGGAAGAACCATTTCCCAAATAAAGGAGAGGATCACAGGAGTTAAAATAGACAATTTAAAAAAAAATATCTTTTAAGCATTTTTTTTTTTGCTTTTTGGAGGGCAATTGGGGTAAAGTAACTTGCCCAAGGTCACACAGCTAGGTTTTTGTTTATGTGGGTTAAGTGTCTGAGGCTGGATCCGAACTCAGGTCCTTCTGACTCCAGGGCTGGCGCTCTACTCACTGCGCCACCTAGTTGCCCCAAAATAGACAATTTTGACTACATAAAACTGAAAAAATTTTTGAGCAAATAAAATCAATTAAGTTAAAATTACAAATGAAATAGTTAAGGGGAAAAGATTTCCAGCAAATTTCTCTGAGAGGGTTTGATATCTAAGACAAATATGGAAATGATTCAAATATATAAGAGCAAGAGTCATTTCCCAGTAGATAAGTGGTCAAAGGACATGACCAGAAAGGTCTCAAAAGCAGAAAAGCAAACTTTGAAAACCATATTTTAAAAATTATACAAATCACTAAAATAAGATGGATGCAAATTAAAAGTGCTTTGAAGCCTTATTTGATTTTTAGTAGACTGACAGAGATGAGAAAAAGCAAAAAACAAAACAAAACAAAAGGATGTGGGAGGCAGGCACACTAATATTCTCTTAGTGCAGCTGAGCTTCTAAATATTCTGAAAAGCAATTTGGGACTATACCCAAAAAGTTAATAAACTATTCATACCCAGTCTGCAGTGATACCCAGTAATGCCACTCCTAGGCATATACTTCAAAGACATCAAAGGAAGAAGGAAAGGACCTATATTTTAAAATGTCTATAGCAACACTTTTTTGTTGTAGTAAATAACTAGAAACTAGAAGGGTATCCATCAATTGAGTGACAGCTAAACAAATTGGAGTATATGAATATTATGGGATACTATTTCAGTAGAAGTGGCTAAAGCAATGAATTCAGAAAACTCTGGGAAGAACTGAAGCAAAGTGAAGTGATTAGAACCAGGAGAATTATGTTATAGAATAGCTATAACATTATAAAGAAAAACAACTTTGAAAGACTTAAGAATTCTCATCAATGCAATGACCAACCATGACTCCAAAATACACATGATAAAGCATTCTACCAACCTTCTGACAGAGAGGTAATAGATTTGAAATGTAAAATGAGACATACATCTTTGAACATGGCCAGTGTCTACATTTATTTTACTTAACTATGTTTATTTGTTATAAGGAAAGATTTTTTTTTAATTTGGTAGGGAGTTGGGGAAGAATACAGGGATAGTGGAGAGTAATACCAGAATGAAACAGGAGAAAAGAAGAGAAAAGAATGAAAAGTATGTTATTGAAGTTGTTTTTTTCCCTTTTTTTAAATTCACAGCAGAGAGCAGAAGGAAGTTCAGAGGGAGTTACAGCTAAGCAGAACAGGTTCAGAACTCACATGTTGAATTTATTATATGTTTTTAAAATCATGCAATAGAGATTCGTGATTTCATATACCACCTTCTTTTTCTATTTTTCTTCATAAATAGAAGTGGTCATGTTTGTTGGTGCTTATCAAGTTCAGAATGAAAAAAAAATTTAAGAGAGAATAAAACTTAAAGCTGTACTATTTACATGTTTTATATAATTTTCCTGCATTTTTTAAACAAATGCTTTATTAACTTGTTTTACATCATTCATTTCCGCCAGATTTTGAGTTACAATCATTTTCCCCCCGTTATTCCCCTATCCAACCTCCCAGAATAGCAGTCCCACAAGATATCGCTTCCTCCAATCTGCTCTCTCCCATACTTTCTCCCATACCCCCTTCTACTTTTCCATTAGAGGAAGGTGAATCTTTGTGTCCCAATGCCTGCACATCTTATCTCCCAATTATAAGCAAAAGAGTATTAATAATAGTATTTATATATATTTGAAACATTTAATGTTGAGACCTCGAATTTCAGATCCATTTCCTTTCTCCCTTGTCACCCATTCCCTCTGGGGAGATAGGTAATTCAGTATATGTTGTACATGTCTAGCTATGCAAAACATTATCATAGTAGATATATGTACAAGGCTGCTTATAATTCCCTCCCACTCATCCCACACCCCACCTGGTCCATTCCCTACATGATCCTGTCCCTCTTCTATAGTGGGTACTTCCAACCTCCCCTCCCCCCAAGGATGCCCTCCCATCCACCATCCCACCTCTCATCCCCCTTCCCCCTATTCTGCTGCAGGTTGAAATATCCCATTTAGTATGTATGTCATTCTCTCCCTGAACCAAATTCAATGAGAATGTGGATTTGCCTTTTTTTCCCTTCCTATTCTCCCCCTCCCTTGCAACCACTTCCCCTTGCTTCTTCTACATGAGATAGTTTACCCTACCCTGTCTTTCCCCATCTCCTCTTGCCACTTTCCTCTCTCACCTTATAATTTCATCCCTTGAGTATTCTCCCTTCCCAACAAATTCAACCTATGCCCTCTATCCATATATAACTGTAACCATATACACACACATTCACATATGTATTCATATGACCACACACCCTTCTTCCATTATTTTCATAGTGAGAAAGATATCATCAGTCACAGTTATTGCTTTTCCATATAGGAATGTAAATAGTTCAACTTTGATAAGTTCCTTTTGATTTCTTTTCCCTGATTACCTTCTCAGGCATCTCTTGCTTCTTGTGTCTGGATGTCCAATTTTCTATTCAATTCTGGTTTTTTCCTCAAGAATGCTTGAAAGTCCTCTATTCCACTGAATGACCATATTTTCCCCTGAAACAAAATACTCAGTTTTGCTGGGTAGGTGACCCTTGGGTTCATTCCCAGTTCTTTTGCCCTCTGGAATATCATATTCCATGCCCTCTGATCCCTCAGTGTAGAAGCTGCCAGGTCCTGGGCTATTCTGATTGTGTTTCCACAATATTGAAATTGTTTCTTCCTGGCTGCTTGTAGTATTTTCTCCTTGATCTGGGGATTCTGGAACCTGGCTATAATATTCCTGGGAGTTTTCTTTTTGGGATCTTTTTCAGGAGGTGATCGGTGGATTCTTTCAACCTCTATTTTGCCCTCTGGATCTAAAACATCAGGGCAGTTTTCCTTGAGAATTTCTTGAAGGGTGATTTCTAGGTTCTTTCTTTGATCATGGCTTTCAGGTAGTCCAATAATTTTTAAATTGTCTCTCCTGGATCTATTTTCCAGGTCAGTGGTTTTTCCCATGAGATATTTCACATTGCCTTCTAATCTTTCATTTGTTTGGATCTGCTTAATAGCATTTTGATTTCTCATAAAGTCATTAGCTTCCATTTGCTCCAGTCTAACTCTGAAGGAATGAATCTCCTCAGTGAACTTTTGAGATTCTTTTTCCATCTGGCAAATTCGACTTTTTAAGGCATTCTTCTCCTCATTGCCCTTTTGGGCCTCCTTTGCCATTTGAGTTAGTCTATTTTTTAAGGTGTTGTTTTCCTCAGTTAGGCTGTTGACCCTCATTTCATACTTTTCCTGCATCCTTCTCATTTCTCTTTCCAATTTTTCCTCCACTTCTCTTATTTGATTTTTAAAGTCCTTCTTAAGGTCCTCTATGGCCTGCAACCCACTCATGTTTTCCCTTGGGGCTTTTGGAGCAGGACTTCTGACCTCACAGTCCTTTTCCCGCTCTGTGCCCCCAAAATAGGAGTCTAGGGTTGCATTTTTCTGTATCCTTTGCCTTGGCATGTTGCCACTTGATTACCTGACTTTTGGGCTTGTTGCCACACTATGGCTTTAAGGCCAGATAGAGGAATTTTCGTCCCGAACGTGTGGGGGCAACTTCCGTTTCTGGCAAGCTGTAAACCCACCCACGACTTCCACCCTAGATCACAATCCAGATCCAGGGAGGTTAAAGCAAGAGCGATTACCCCCCAAGACTGATCGCTGGATCTCCCTACAATTAATTGCAGGCCAGGAGCTGGAGCTGCCTCTGAAAACTACAAAATGGCGTGTCTCCTCAGGGGCTTCTTGCCCCCAGGGGAGGGAGCTGACGCATTCCCCCAAATACAGGTCCCAAAGTCCGTAGGACACTAACCTCTTACTTTGTCCTAGGCATGTCTATGTTGATAATTCTGGAGTCGCCACGGCTGCTGGTGTTCTGGGGTTCCTCCAGCTGGCTGCTGGCCCTGCCACCCTGGGGCTAAAACCTTGGCTCAAGGGGACCTGGGCTCAGCTCGGCTCTGCTTCCTGCGCTCTGCGTGTTGCGCGCTGCCGGCTCCCAGACTGCTGCGCTGGTCCTTCCTGCAGGGCTGCTGGGCTGTCCTCAGCAGGAGGTTAGCTTCTCTGTGTTGTTCTGTGGGTGCTGGGGCTCCAGAAGTTGTTCAGAGTCCCCTTTTACATAGTTTGGGGGGAATCTGGGGGCAGAGTGGCTTGGACGAGCTGTTTCTACTCCACTATATTGGCTCCGCCCCCTGCATTTTTTAATGTTTACTATTTCATATTTAGTTTTTTTACTATTTCATATTTAGCAAGATTTATTTCAATCACAGGTTCACATTTTGGAAATTTACCAAATATGGTAAATTTAAATTTTTTTAAATCCAGGTGATTTCTGATGACTTCTTTAGCATTGTTTTAAAAGTTACAATCTCTTTTTCTGCTGGTAAAACATCTCTCCTCAATAAACATGAATATAAAACTAACAAAATTGTCTTTTAAATACTTACCTATCTACTGGGGAAAGCAAGGAAAACCTTTTTCAATTTCTTCAGATAATTTTCATCCAAACCTCTTAAAAATATGCCTCAGGCATCTTTTTTATCTTATCCTAATAGTGGCAGAAATATCCCCTTTTACACTTCTTATCTTCAGATTTTAAAGCCAGGATAATAATGATGCTATGCATCAAATGCCCACCTTTAAAGATGTACATTTCTATATTTATATGCATAAAAATTGGATATGCATAAAAAGCGTCATGGTATAGTGGACAAAGACTAGGAACCAGAGAGACCTGCTTTTGATAAACGTCTCCCTGATTCTTAAATATCCCTTATGTGATTTGACCACCCCTGCTAGGTACTGTAAAATATCTCTTGTCCCCTTCCCTGTTAAGGTCCTTAAGAAAGCCTCCTCTGCTTGGTGCCTCCTCTTTCTCTCTTCTCTTTCTGAAATCTGGCTTCCAACTTTTTCATTCACCTAAAGTTGCCCTGTTCAATTTACCAATGATGTCTCAACTGCCAAAACGAATGGCTCTTTCTCATCCTTTACCTCTCCAAAGCATGTGATACTCAATCTCTTCTTGGATATCCTCTCCTCTCTAGGCTTTAGTGACACTGTTCTCTCCAGATTCTCTTTCTAGCTGCTTGGCTACATTTTGCCAGTTCTTCATTCATGGCATTTCCATTAACTGTAGGTGTCCCCCAGGGCTATGTCCTAGGCCCTCATTTCTTTTCCCTGTATACTCTCTCACTTGGTCATTGCATCAATGGGCTCAATTCTGCTGATTCCCAGGTCTCCATATCCACTGCTTTCTCTCTGAAGTCTCAGTACCCTCAGATGAGGAAGAGAAGATAGTTAAAAGATGCCTTTTAGTTTGGGAACATAAATGAAGGATTGTAGAGGTCTTAACAAAAATGGGTAAGTTTGGGAGAGGGATAGATTGAGAGTGAGGAGCACTTAATGAGTTCTCTTTTGGATCTATTGAATTTGATATGCCAATAAGAAACCCAAGTGAAGATGTCCAAGAGATAGCAGTGGTAAGGTACTGAAATTTAGGTGCAAGATCAGTAATGGGTTCATGGATTTGGAAGACATGCATAGAGCTAATAACTGAATCCATAGAAGATGATGAGCTCATCAAGAAAAAGCATGGAAAGTCTAAAGAGTCTTGAGGTACACTCATGCATTTTTAGAGATAGCAAAAAAGGGGCTAATAGATAAAGAAAGAGATTAAAGATAAGAGAAAGAGTGGGGATGATCATAGAGTTGATCTGCTAGAGAAGTCAAAAAGAAAATGGATGAAGAGTACATGGAGAGGGCTTGTATTGGCAAAGAGCATAACTCCCTTTTCATCTGAGACTGGAGTGAAGGAGAAGAAAGTAGGAGGAAATAGCTGAACAATGTGATATTAGCAGGACAGAATGCCTTGGAAAATGAGGAGAGACAAGAAAGTTTAATAGAGCCGCTGTGGAGAGTAAGATAGTGAATCCCTTAGGGTGAAGCTGAATGCCTGTGTTGCAGTAGAGAGGGTGCAGTTTAGATTAGATACCATAAATTTATAGTGGTCCCATTAAACGCAGTTTACCATGATTTCTTTTGGCTATGTTCAGCCGCATGTGAATAAAAGTGAAAAAGACAGATGGTGAGAATAATCCAGGTATAGAGTCTGACAAGGTGTGATTAGTGCTGAGGAGGCAAGGGATTCCAGGTTAGCACATAGTGTAGAGTTCAGGTGATCAACCAAAAAGTTGAAATAGAAAAGAGGAGTGTAGCTACTACAGGAGCAATGGACTGGGAACGAATTATGAAGTGAACAGAATGGACATTAGGATGAGATTGAAGAGCAGGGTTAGAAGTTATAAGACATAGGGAAAGATGGAATGATAAAGCATGATCAGATATGGAACCTTCAGAGCTTGTGGATATTGAAGTGGTACACTTACAGGTTTTGGCAAGATCAAGGGTATAATCATTTTTGTATGTAGCTGACATGAGATGGAGGAATAAGTTATAGAAATTGAGTAAATTCTCCATAGTGGCCAAACTGATTTTCTTAAAGTATAGGCCTGACCTAGTCTCTCCTTCTTCTCTGCCACAGATTCCAGTGGCTTCCTATGGGCTCTAGGTTAAAATATAAACTCTAGTTTGGCTCAAAGTTATTTCCATTATATCTTTTATAGAATAACTGCTCTTTAAGAGTTAAATGAATTTTCATTTTAATGTTTCAAAGAAAGAATATTTCTATTACATTTTTAAAAGAGCATTAAGACACTTTGGACACTGCTTTGTGTACTAAAAACATGGGATTTCTTACTGTGGAAATTAGTACCATCATTGGTCAGAAACTGGTCACATTTGAGAGCCACTTATAGTTACCTCACACTGTGATAAATATGTGTTATCATACTGTGGAATAGGAAACACTGATGCTGACTAACAATCACAGAAAATTACTGAAGGTTAAAAATCAATACTTATTACATCAAGTCTATGCCATTTCATGTGCATGTAGAATATGTATGTTGGTATTAGACTGCCTACCAAACTGAAGATCTACAGAGCCGTTGTGTTGACTTCATTGTTGTATGCCTGTGAAACCTGTACCATGCCAGAATATTGAACTGCTTCCATCTGAATTGTCTTAGAAAGATACTGAAGAGTACCTGGCAATAAAGATACTGGAAACCGAGATCCTCTCGAGCTTAACTGTCCAACATTCAAACTCCACTGCAGAGAGCACAATTCTGATGGACTGGCCATGTTGTCCAAATGCCAAACATACATTTACCCTAAAGACTATTTTACAGAGAACTCACACAAAGCAAGTACTCACATGAAGGTCAGAAAAAGTGATACAAGAACACTCTCAAGGTCTCTCCGAAGAATTTTGCTATCAATTGTGAGACAGGGTAGATGCTGACATAAGACTTTCCAGGATGGTGTACCCACATCAAAGAAAGTTCTGTGCTCTATGAGCACCAGACAAATTATACTATTCCCAGTTTTCCACTGGCACCCAGTTCTCCTGCTTTCCCAATATCTCTTTCTGCATGTATATAAAATTATATGATGAAATAATTACTGTACTTATAAATAATTCTTTTTATTTCTAATAAAATTATTTTTTACTTACTCTTTTTTTGGAGGGCAGTTGGGGTTAAGTGACTTGCCCAAGGTCACACGGGTAGTTTTTGTGTTAAGTGTCTGAGGCTGGATTTGAACTCAGGTCCTCCTGTCTCCAGGGCTGGTGCTCTATTCACAGCACCGCCTAGCCGCCCATTTTTTACTTTCATAGAAAAAATTTGGGGGGGTTCTGAATTCTCTTTCTCCCTCTCTCACCTACCCATTGAGAAGGCAAGCAATATTTATCAATTATACATGTGAAGTCATGCAAAATATAATAGTCATTAAATAATCGTGAATGTTTGACGGAATCAAAGGCACCCTGGGCTGCAGTCATAGGTGTCCATCAGCAGCTGACATCTGTCTGGGGACGTTGCAATGTGCAAAGTACTTTGCCTCCCAACAACCCCATGAGGCTCATGACTCAAATTATTACCGTCCTTTTACAGAAGAGAGAACTGGGGCCCTGAAATCAAATGACCTGACCACGGCTGGTCAATGGGTAGTCATAACTTGAACTCAGTTCTCTGCTCTGGACTCCACAGTTTCCAGACCAGAACGGGCTGTTCTGCGTCTCCGCCCGCCAGGAGCGCCCGGGCTCCGGGCTGCGCAGCAGCGGAGAAGCCAACACTACTCGGTCCAGCTCCTTCTCCCCGGAGGTGGCATCTCTGGAGCGGGGTTGGGCCACCCATGCGCCCGGCATCGTGACCGCGAGGGGTGACCGGTAGGTGGCGCCGCCCGCTGAGCTCCCTCCGCGCGCTGGGCCGGGCTTGGGCTCACTCGCGTGAACGAGGTAACTAAGGAAGGAGCCGCGGGGGGCAGCACCAGCAGCCGCGGCGGTGCCACCCACCAGTCCCACCAGCAGCCGCGGCGGTGCCACCCACCAGTCCCACCAGCAGTACCACTGCCATCCCCAGCAGTCTCCCCACATCAGCCCGGCGGAGCCGAACGAGGGAAGGCGGCGCGGAGAAGCCAGGCCGGCCCTTTCTGCCCCGGCCCCGACACCCCTGGCTCCCCGCACATCGCCCGGCGCCTTAGGCAGGGCTGCGACGGCTCCTGGCTTCTTCCCGGGCTGAGCGCGCGGCCCCGGCACCATGGAAGGGCAGGCACGTGGTGAGTGCTGGGCGCCGGACTGGCCCGGGGAGCTGCGCCCGGGGGTCCGGGGGCAGAACCGCAAGTCACTTTCCCCAACTTCGCTGCTCCTGGAGGGGAGCGGGGCTTGGTCGCAGCCGTCCTAGCGTTGTCCGCTCCCTCTGTCCCCCCCCCCCCAGGGCCGGGGCAACAGCGTCCTCCCCCTCACCCGGGCCGGCCGCAGCCTGCGCGGGGCAAGGGCTTTTACCTGGGAGGGGCGCCTGCTCCGGGGCAGCCAGAGCCTCCCCCGCGCCCGGAGCGCCGTTGAAGCTTTATGAGGGAACCCGGAGAGGGGAGCCCGGGACACGAAGCGGATCCCGAGTGGGGCAGGTGCTCCCCCAGCCCGACGTGCGCCGCTTAGCCCGAGGGCGCCGGGCGAGACGCGGAGGGGCTGCCCGATGTATGGAGGCTTCCCTGGGGCTTAGGAAGCGCTCTTCCCCCTCCTCCCCACCTCCGAAGGGCGGACGAGGAGGGTGCGACGTACCCCTCTGTCGGGTTCGTGAGGACGGCCTGCTCACCGTGAGAGTCTGGCCCCCTTCTCCCCAGCGGGACCGGGGGACGTGCTCCCTCCGCACGCGCTGACAGGGGTTCCCTGGCGGGACATTTGTGCCCAGATCCTCTCCTCTCCTCGTCCCCCGCCCCCCTCCTCCCTCCCACTTCCACCCTTCCTCTTCTTCCTTCCTCCATTCTTCTTACTCCTTTTCACCATTCCTTTTACTCGTTTTCTCCCTTTCTCGTCCTTCTTTCCTATTCCCTTTCCTTTCTTTTTCCTCATTTCCTCCCATTCCGTTTCGTCCTTTCTTCCCCGTCCACCCCCTCTCCCTTACTCCTTTCCTCTTCTTTCCTTCTACGACTTACATTTTTTCCGTCTCCTTCCTCCTATTGTTCCTTCTTCCTGTCCTTCCTCCTCTTTCTCGCCTTCTTCCTTTCCTCTCCCTCCCCTTCTTTCTTCCTCTTTTCCTCCTTTCCTCTTCCTTTCTCCTTTTCTCTCCCTTCTCCTTTCCTCCTTTCCTCTCCTCCCTTCTTCCTCTTTGGTTTTCCTCCCCTCCTTTCCTTCACTTCTTCACTGACATTCTCACCCTCCCTCTGTCCTTCCCTCTTTCTCCCCCCATCTCTTCCCACCTACCTTTCCTTTCCCTTTGCCCCTTCCTCCTTACCCCTTCCCCTCTCCTCTCACTCTTACCACTTTCCTTTTCTCCCTGTTTCCTCATTCATTCCCTCCTCCCTTCTCCATTTCTCTCTCCCTCTTCCCCTTTCCCCTTCTTAGTTGGCGAAGCTTTGATGTCTGGAGGAGGGTTTGGGCAGAATCTGTTTGCAGTCAGAAGCTCAGGCCAGGGTGGGGGATTCCTGGTGGGTTGGCAGCAGTGGAAAAGCAACTGACTCTGGGTGGGAGTGAGGGAGAGACAGGTGTGAACAAATTTAAGTGGCTGAGTCAACCCCAGGAAATTCAGCCTGAAGTGGGATATGTTTATTTTTCATTTGAGTATGTCGAAGGGTAATAAATAAATAAATAAATGACCAAACAACCTGACACTTTCTTTCTTGGAATTGTAGAAGTCTTTATTTTCACCAGGAAAATGAATCATCTGTCAGAATTAAACAGCTGGGCTGAGAATGCAAAAAAGCAAATCTCTGAGAGTGAATTATGCCAACTTCCTTTGTCTTTTAGACCCTCTGACCTCTTCCTTGCACTTTTAAAATTATAATGTGCACAGTATTCATTTATATATCTTATCCCCTTGAAGGTAGAGATTGTGTTATTTTTCATATTTTTCTCTCCCCTGGGGCCAAGCCCAGTGCTTTCAGCATATAAAGAGCTTAATAAATGTTTGTTGTAATTAAAATTAATTTAGGGGTGAGACACAGTATGGGGAAGTATTTTTGAGTTGACCAAGGTCTAGAGTTGACCAGTGGGATTACAGAACAAGAATTCCTCATAACTTTCTTAAAAAATAACTGCCTCCAGCATTTCCTTATATTCTAAATAGAGAAATTGTAGAGTATTGCCATTATAAATTTAGGAAATCAGAAAAATGATTGGTTAGATCAGTGAACAGAAGTTATTTGAGTTCTCTCTGACTGGTAGGAAATCAGTTGATCAACAAACATTTATTAATCCTTAGTGTTCCAGGCAGTGTGTTCAACCCTTGGGATACAAAGGGAGTTAAAAACTTCCTATCCTCAAAATGCTTTCATTCTAAAAGGGTAGAAAACAAGTAAATAACCACATAAACACAGGCTGTAACACTTGATCCTAACTTTTGGTAATATCATCTTCGTAGCTGAGTGGAGGATGGATTGATGTGAGGAAAGATTTGATGAAAGACCAAAGTCCTGAGCTCAGCTGGCTTTGAATGTAGAGAAAGGAGAGATGATGTGAGGGTAAAAATGACAGGTACCGGTCTTAATCTATTTTGAAGTAATTGGACAATTTCAGGAACTCCCAGTTGGAGATGATTTTTTTCATACCCTCTGTGAACAGATTCTCTGATATATTCTGCAGGTTGTCTTATCTTACTACAGGCACAGTACACTGGATGTTGTAATAAATCTTATGTATCATAACAAATACACTCCTTTCCAAGTAGGCAGAACCTTTCATTTAAGATAAAACTGAAATTTTCTGATCTTTTTCAGCTTTTCTTTTGCTTCCTTTCTGCTCTAATTCATCATTACCCTTTATAGTTTTTAGTTCAGCAAACATTTTTAAGTGTACAAAGCACTGTGCTGATGATGTAGGTATGAAAAAAGTCCTCCTCAAGGAACTCACACTCTAGGGCAAAAGAGGGATCCAAGCAATGACAAATCAATACTTATATTAAAGCACAGACATAATGCCCAGAACAGATTTAAGGAAAGGGAAATTACTTTGACCTGAGATTAGAAAAGGGATGGCTTAATGAGCTGGGGCTTGAGGAAAGAAAATTGTTTCAACAGGTAGAGATGAGCAGGTAGTAGGTTTTAGGCATGGAGGATAGATGAACATTGTAAATAAATGATGGCAGGAGAGTATAGAAAGGGAACAGAGAATAAAAGATAGTCAAATTTGACTGGAACATAGAGGGCATATCCCGATAAGGTGTGCTGTGAAGTAATCCTGAAAAGGTAAGCACTGTTTGTGGATCATACTGGAACTGAAGGTTCTTGAACCAGGGAATGAGTGACATGGCAGAGCACTTTTTGAAAGGTTGTTTTGATAACTGTCAATGAATGGAGTGGTGGGGAATAGACTGAAGGTAGGAAGACCCAGGGACCTTAGATAAGGAAGCTTGTACAATAGTCCAGTTTAAAGGAAAAAAGGGATCTTGGGCTAGATTGATGGCCTTGGCCATGGAAATGAGGGGAGAGATTAGATATAAAGGTAGAATAAATAGGATTTGGCAGCTGGATGTCAGGAGTAAGAGAGAGTGAATATTAAAGACGACACCTACCTAGAGCAAGATTTAAAGAAATAATCCCTTAGGTACAATTTAATGTATGTGTCACTAAACCTCAACTTTTATAATCCATAAGGACTTTGCATTTTATCTAATCAGCAATATAGACAACTCTTTCATTTCCAAAGAACAACTTACCATCATCACTAGGATTCAAATCAAAATTATTTCTGATAGGGATGGTTTCCTTTAGCAATAGCAATGATCAGACATATTTATATAGCGCTTTCATACAAATTACTTTATTTGGTCAACATTTTATTTGCTCTACATAGCAACCTTGAAAGCTAGAAAGGGAAAGTATTATGCTTATATGGCAGATGAGACAACAGACATAAAAAGGTTAAGTGAATTTCCTAAAGTCATAATAGTAGCATGCATATGCGCATGGCAAAGTCTGGATTTAAACTTAAATCTTCTGTTTTCAAGTCCATTATTTTGTTCACCCCCAAGGATTTTAATTCCCGATATGAGCTAGTAGTAGCAGCCTTCTTTTTTTTTTGGAGGGCAATTGGGGTTAAGTAACTTGCCCAAGGTCACACGGCTAGGTTTTTGTTTGTGTGTGTGTTAAGTGTCTGAGGTCGTATCTGAACTCAGGTCCTTCTGACTCCAGGGCTGACGCTTTACTCACTGCGCCACCTAGCCGCCCCAATGGAAGCCTTCTTTCAGAAAACAAAATTTAAGTGACAGTTTGAAAAGTGGAGAAGAGCATAACATGTGTGATTGGTGTCCTTCACTATACTGAAGACGTGTATTTTAATAGAATTAATACAGTGGACTGCTTCATGGTATAGCATCCTGTACTTGTATGCCGGAATATAATTAGTCCTGGGTTCAAATGCTGTGATTTTTAAGCCAGGTGACTATGGGCAAGGCACTTAGCATCTCATAAGTTTCACTACCTATGAAATGTTGGTAATAGTGCCTATAGTATCTGCTTCACAAGGTGGTGGTGAGGTGAAAATGAGAAAAGTGAGGTCTGCTAACCTTAAAGTACTATATGAATGCATATGCATTTATTATATACATAGAAATCATTTTAATAGTCAAGTGGTATAACATTTTGCATGTGTTTACCTGAGGATTTCTTCAGAGGACATTAAAATTCCACATACCAAAAAAATAAAGTCATAGTTACCAAATTAATTCCTAAGTTTATCGCTTCCATCAAGTGAAATTCCATATTTATGCTTGGGTGGGGGCATACTTCTAGTGAAATGGAAAATACTAGCCTGACTCAGTTAAGTAATGAATAGTTTTATAATTACATTTATTTATTTATTTTTGCCATAATGGTTTTGAACATGGGTTAAACTTCCCTGGGGAAATTTGGCCCCCTTTATCTTTGTTTTTCTGTTAAACTGAGGGGGAGAAAATAAATGAAAAGAAAAAAGATTGTTTAAATTTTTTTTAATTAAATGAGGGGATTAGATTATATGATTTTTAAGGCCTCTTCTACTTTAATAAGAGCATGAGCTTATAGGACTTTGCTTCTGTGATATACTCTTACTTTTGTAAGAAGTTTTGGGATGGGGCAGGGATATTTCAGTAAAGAAGATCGGCCTAAAGCTGTTTGAGGGCAGGGAGTGTTTTATTTTTGTCTTTGTATCTCCTGTATTTAGCATAGTACTTGGCACATAGGCATTTAATAAATGCTGGTTGAATTGAGTTAAAGGAAACTGAATTTTATAAGATTTCAGTCCTTGCTCATTAGTGCTTGTACACATCTCAAAAACTGTGTCCTACTTTATGTAGCATTAAAAAGTGACTTTTCTTCCTTGATGTGTAAATCGTGGTTGTTTTTTTCCTCTACTTTTTTTCTGGACAAAAATCTTTAAAAAGAAGCCTTATTGTATTTATTTCCACTACTTCATGCTAGCTAAAAACAACCATTTTTAAGGAGGAAAAAATGCCTCATATACTCATTATAGCTAGGTTCTTTAAAAAATCTGATTATATAATTAATGAGCCGCACAGTATATTTGGAGGCTCTATTGCATTGCTTTCCCCCTATTGATTAGATTCCTTGATTAATTAATTCTCTGTTGAGCAGGCATATTCTGTGAGGGTTCTTCAAGAAACTTGCTAAACAACAAAGCCAATTTCTGTTTCATCTGACAGGAAACGGCACTGAAAGACAATATACAGTACTGTAGTGATGTATAGCCATTAACATCAAGTAGTGTTTTATAGTAAGTTATAGAACACTTTTTTGAATGACTTTGACAGCAGAGTTGGTCATAGTTCCTTCCCACTGCAATTTGAGTTTGAAATCTCTCCCCATAAAGGACTGGAAACAGCCATAAAGAGGAGATAAAAATACGCACACTTTGGCTTCAGTGGGCTCAGGTGATGGTGTGCAAAGGAACAAGGGGTACATTGTATTTTCTGGTCATTCAGAGCAGATTTAAGTAGCTAATATTTATGTTTCACAGTTATATCCAAAGCTGTATGGTGTATAGGCAGTACTATGCCTTGTATTCTCTACCTTCCCCTTATATCATCTCTTCACAGCCTCTTCTTCTCCTCCCCCCAACATACTGCTGTGACCACCTCTACCTTTACTGAGGTCAGTGAGAATTAATAATCAGCCTTCAGATCAGATGCTAGTTATGGTCCCTCAGGGAGTTTCATGCCCTGTCCTTGCCTAATTTCTGACATCCAGGGAATGTAACTGTTTACAGTTTGTAGGTGGATTCAGAGACCTGGAAATAGACCATAGGACCTAGAGACATGGAGGTAGACCCAGGTCCTTCAAAACAAGGCTCATTCACTATATCCTGTTGCTTTGATTTTAGATTAATTCACTCACTAGAACCCATATTTTGTTAAGCACCTGTGTTGCCAAGCACTGTGGTAGGTGCTGAGAGAGGGCCCTTGTCCTCATGGAGCTTGTAGTCTAATAGGGAAGGATAAGACAAAAACACAGATAGTTATAATATACCATATTACATGTTAAGTACTGAAAGAAATGATTATTAAATAATCGGTTTTGAGGAGATCCAGAGTTTTTTCCCTTCCTGCCTCCTCATTCTCTACTGGGTCAAGTCAGCATTTGAAGAACAGTGTTGATAATGACATTGAATTAACTTTCTCTTCAGTTTTGTTCAGACCCCACTCAAGTTGGGAAGCTCCTTGTGTTGGACTCAGGCTTTGGGGAGGGGGATTAGATCTTTTGTCTAGATTGCTTAAGGCTGGGAGTGGTCTGGGAGAAGAGTGATCCAAGTCATGCCCCCACCCTCTCATTAAAATCGATCCACCTCTCATTATAATATTGATTCTTTCATTGTTAACCAATCAGATTTGATTGCCACCCTCAAGAACACCCACTTTTCCAAGGACACATAAGCATTGAGTAGGTTTCATGAGAGGGCTTTGGCATTCAAGAACGGGCTTACCCCTTCAATTAATTGTCCACTAGCATAATTAATAAAAACGATTGATTATCCAGAAACTATGCCCCTTGAGCTTTTTCATGTCACACTGCATTTAAAGAGTTGTAAAACAAATACTTTGTAAGGTTGGGGGTGGAGAGAAATCATCATCAAGAGGTGTAGATTAGGGAAGGCTTCCTAGAGCGGGTGGCATTTGGGTTGATCTTTAAAGATGAGAAGTAATTCAACATGTGAAAAGGAAGAAGACGAATATTCTTGGCATAGGCAACAGTGTAAGCAGAGCCATGAAAATGGAAGAACCTGGATGATGTTCAGAGGCCAAAAAGTTAGGCTTAAGGGAACAGAAAAGGATCCATGATTTTATCTGAATATATATATATTCCTTGCGGAAGTGTAGGTAACAGCCTCTCTACCACTTAGTGAGTTGTTTAATAATTTTCCGTGATAAAAATTTTTTCACCTAATGACCAACCTTTTGGTCATGGGTCTCTTTAAATCTAGCTAGGTTGGACCTCATAGAACAATCTTTTGTTAGACACAACTTGGTAGGATCCTGACTAAGCTAGTGGTCCACACTGGCATATCTCCATGTCATGAGGAAGCCTCTGAACAGAACTTTAGTCAAGGTTGTTAATAGAAAAATAATTGTATAAATATACATACTTGACACTGGGTCTGTTGTTGAATCTTAGATTTGGAAGGAACTTCACAAGTCATCTAATCTGACCCCCACCTAACGTACAAATTCACTCTATATCATTCTTGACCAATAGTTGTGTGACTTCCCTTATATTCCACCAGGGAAAAGAAACTCAGTATCTCTTTAAGGCAGCTCACTTAAATCTTAGGTCTAATCGTTAGGATGCTTGTCCTTCAGAGTTGAAATCTGCTTCCAAGTGTCACTAGTGTCCAAAGGATACTTTCTCCATAGAGACCAAAGAAAAGGAGTCTTAGTGCCTGATTTCAGGATCTTTGTCTCTGTTCCTCCACGTCAGTGATCAAATTGGAACTTAGTAAGAATAGAGAACAGCAAGGCAGGACTCTGCATAAACATCGAGGATGATTACCTGGAAAAATTACCTTAACTCCCCAGTCTTTCTCTTCCCACATCACTATAATTTTGAAGTCCCTATGCAATTCAGTCACATAATGAATTGAAATTCTTTTCTAAATTAGTTTGTAGTGAGTCAGTTGAGGATATGTAAAGGTTGACCAGTAACTGTACATTATCAAACTGTTGTCATACTACTTGTTGGATAATTAAGAAAGAAACTACAATTTATTTCAAAAACAGTCTGAATTGAGAGTTATTGTTAAAGTGTCAGGGAGAGAAATATTTTAATGAGTTTATGAATTGCCCAGAAGGAAAGCTTGGGTCCATGAGGAGGGATGAATTTTAAATAGTCTCTCTTAGTGTGCAGTGTTTATGTTTATGCGTGTGTTTTGATATAGAGGGAATTAAAGCCTGAAATTAAATTAGAGCTCATTAAGAATACCCCTCATTTGGCAACTTCATCAAATTGTTCCTAGGCCTACTTCTCTAAGGTATTGTTTTTATTTCACTGATGGTGCTAGGATTTAACACAGCAATACATATATTCGGTGAGTGTGTGTGTGTGTGTGTGTGTGTGTATAATATTATTCACTTATCAACATCCAGCCGTAGTTATTTCAATCAATCAATATATGTTTATTAAATGCCTTCTATGTGCTAGACACTGTGCTAAGAGCTGGGAGTGCAAATTAGAAAGACAGGCCTTGTCCTCAAGAGGCTTACAATTTAATGGGGAAGACAGCACACAAAAGGAAGTTGAAAGAGGATGGGGGCACAAAGGTATGATGGAGAAGTCTAGAGGAGGGAAGGCAAGTTGGAAATGAAAAGATGTCTAACCTGCATACCCTCCTTAAATGGAGATTCTGGGGCTCTCTGTTCTCAAATCAGAGGGGCCCTAGGGGCAGTGGACACTGATGAGGTGTGAGTTCCAGGGCTGAGATGTGATCTTGCAGGATGAAGAGTTTTCTGGAGCATATTGGAGAAGGCCAGGGGAATGTAGAAATTCCCATGTGGGAAATCCAGAGGTAGCTGACTTGGGTTCTCTCCCTAAATGGTTATCTGTATATTATGTTATACTTTTTCTGCTGAAATGTCTTTATATAGATTCCACGACCCTTTGAGAACTTGCAAAATGCCAAAACCTTAAAATTAGAGATTGTTATTGGCACAGCTTGTCAAAACCCCCTACAAATTAGCTGTTAAATTTACAAGATAAAACTTGAGGGGGAAATTTCTTTTGTATTTCTCTTAAGTCTCTGTCAGTTGACCCATTTTGACTCTTTGATCTTCTCACATGATACTGAACCAGGAGCAGAATTTAGGAGAGCGTAAAATACCAATAAATACTTCCCAACATCCTGGCTTCCAAAATAGGGTAATTTCTGCATAAAGAAGTTTGAGAAGAGAAGCATTTACCTTTGATGGATAAAAAGAGGATGGATGAAGGGAAAGGGACAAACATTTATTAAGAGCCCACTATATGCCAGGCATTGTGCTGTGTACTTTACAGATATCTAATCTCATTTGATCTAGACTGAATTAGAAAGAAAGTCATAATCTTGGTAACTTTTAGTAATTTGTCTAAATCTGGGGTCTTCAACAAGAGATTTTCAGATAAATAATGTGATACCTGCCAACATTATTTTACATGCCTTGAAAGTTCTTGAGAACTTGCCACCAGCTCCTTCTGACTGCCCAAATACCTGGACCATCAAGTGGGTTATCCATGAGGAATCCTAGATCCCCAGATAGGGCCCCCATCCATGAGTTTCAGGCACTTTCTTGAACTACTTTCCCTTTAGTGGTAATGAAGTTGTTTGGGGAATTAGGATTTGAATATTTTAAACAGATCAGATGAATAATATAGGTCAAATAAAATGAGGGAACTATTGGTCTGCTACATCTTTCTCCCCAAGTGTGATTAATTCAATAACCCATCCAGTTTGATCGCAAATCTTCCTATTGGTACTTCAGTATTCTAGGTCTTTTAAATTAGATCTACTCAATTTTTAGCAATCTCTGCAAATAGAGAGAATCTGCATATTTTAAAATGGACTTGATATTTAGCTTTGCTCTCTGTGTTTGTTGTATCATTAAATATGCATGTTTTTAATGTTTGAAAATATTTCAGACAAAAAATGCTGCTACAGTATGAAAACCTAACTCAAAATGAAGTGGGAATTTGTTGAACTTTTTCCATATTGTCTCATACTGCTTGATCCTTTCCTTCACCTGGGATCAATAGCATTACCACTAAGGCAGATACAAAGTTCAGAATAGAGTTGACCTCTCTCTGAGTCTGTCTATTTGACTCATGCTTTTCCTAGGGCTAAGGAAGGTAATGAAATAATTTTGTTTAAAGGTCCTTTCCTAATGTCTCAGCCCAGCTGATACTGGTTACCAGAAAAATAAGAGTGACCAGAAGATGAAAATAATGAAAATGGAGGAGTTAAGTGGGTGAGAACGTGAATTGAAAGCTGAGTTTTCGTCATCATACAGAACTATAGATACTTTAGCTATAAGATTGTCAAATTCCAAATTTAAAATTTCTATCTCTACTATTTAGCAATTTCCTCCCTGTGGGTCATAAAATATTTACTCTTGAGTGACCCACTCTTCTCCTTTCAGTAGTACCTCCCTCCATTTTCCCCTTCATTTCCCCCCAAATGTAGTTGTTTCTTCTGTATTTTTGAAATGAACAGTTTGTTTCCTATTTATTTTTTTATTCTTCTGGTAATCTGTACACAAACTAGATTTTTTTAGGTTTTAAGGGTCCCACAATTTTTATTCTGGATGCTATCCCTAATTTTCTGAATAACCACTGAAACTTTGAGGAATATACATAATTCTAGCTCTGCTACTTGTTATCTCTGTCTAGGCTTTTTTTTTCTTTGACCTCTCTGGACCTCACTTTTCCTTTTTCCTTTCTTTAAAAGAAGGGAGTTGGACTGGGTAAACTCTTCTAAGGTCCTTTTATAAACCTACAGCCTAAGATCCTGAGATCCTTTTCCATTCTTAGAAGTGATTTAGTGAGTAGAGAGAAGCCAATATAGAGAAAAACAGAAAATGTCATGGATGGTGAGATGATACATAAAGCATCTGATAGGGAGGTGTTTGGTTTTTCTTCTTGACAAAAACAATTCCTCTGACAAATCATTAATGACATCACACATAAGAGACCATCCTAAAATATTCAGTAGTAGCTATCACAACAATCCCTAAATCTCCATTTCAAATATAGTCATTTAACTCGAGCTTATTCTATCTTTGGTATACCTCCTACCACAACATTAAATTTAGTTTTCAGAAGTCAAGCAAAGATGAGTAGATAGTACAGAAAGAAATCAGGTTATGAGGTGGGATGGTAGAACACCTAGAACATATGCAGAATTTTCTCCTGAAATAAAATTTTACCTCCTGAAATAAATGGCAACTTTAAGAAATTTTTAAATAATTGTAAATGGTTGTTCTTTTGTTTTACCCTTTACTTATTTGGAACTGATCTTCCTAAAAATATTAAGTTGGGAATAACTTTTTTTTCCCTCCAAAATGCACAGATTTCACAAGTCCAGGAAACACTCATTCAGTACCTTGTGTTCCTTTGGCACTGCTCTAGATGTGGTCCCTACCTGCCAGGAGGGCATAATCTAGTAGTGGAGATGATAAGTACATGAAATAACCATACTACAAATAAGAATGTGACCAGTGCCCAAGAGAAGCACCAAGAAAGTACTGTGAGTTCATGTTCTGGGAGTATTGTGTTCAGTTGTGGGTGTCTCGGTTTAGAGAGGACATTTGATTATCGGAACGACATCTCAAGAAGGGCAGCTAGAATGGGGAAGATTCATTGAAGAAATTAAGAGATGGTTAGCCTGGAGAAGAGCAGGCTAGGGCTAGAGGGGATGGGAATGTCATGAGAGCTGTTTTGTGAAAAGAGGACTGAGATTTTAGTTCCAAAGGTCAGAACTAGGAGCAGTGGGTAGAAGCTGCAAAGAGGCAAAATTAGACTTGTCAGTTGCTTCAGGAAGGAGTGGGGTTCGTTGGCTTTTGTTGGAGAACTTCAAGCAGAGAATGAATGGCCACTTTTCAGGGATGTTATAGGGATTTTGTCTTTGGTTATGGGTTCAAGGAGATGACATTGAGATCCATTCTACCTCTGAAATTGTGTACTTTGGTGATTCCTTTTGGTTAAGGAGATAAAGTAATACTTTACTTGAGGAAATAGCCCCTGAATTGGGTCTTGAAGAACAGGAAGGATATCAATACTTAGAACTTGTTAGAGGGGTAAAGGGAGAGTGGGAGAGGAGAGGTAGAAAGGGATTGGTTAAGAAAAGGGAAAAAATGCACACACACATACATATTAAAGAAATATGTTAATTAGCTAGACTCTCAAATCTTAGTATGCTTTTGAGTTGGAATTGGTAAATTTTTGTATTGTGATTCTAATTCTTTACAAGTAGTTTAATAACTAAGGACTAGATTTGTGATTTTATTGCTATAGGTTGTTGTTTTTGGTTGTGTTTGTCCTTCATTTTTGAAGAGGACCATGGCATCAGGGAAATAATGACATACCTTGCTGTTGACTTTGATTTAAATGAGGGAGGGCTGTGCAAGGTGACCATCCTCACTTTCTCCTCCAGAATCATCTGGATCCAGTGATCAGATATTCATCAGGATGACTGGAAATGACCCAGTGGGAGATGGGATGCAATGGGAGATCCTGGCCCTTCTAGGCTAAGGCCTTTTCACCCACTCACTTAGAGTGAGATAACACCCATTCAGTGAAACTCTTTAAGAAGTGAGTCAAGGGATGGCCACTTTAATTAGAAAAGAAAAAAAATCTAGCTGGGAGGGGAAGACCCCTCTGGGTTGCTGTTCCAGAGAGAAACAGTTACCATTGACATTCACTCTAAGCCAGGAGGACCCAAAATGCAGAGTTTAAGTGGAGCTTGGGCAGGGACCTCTGGTGGTCCATTGCTATAAGTAACTCCCTGATGAGGAAATTCCCCTCTACCAATGCAAATTAGGACCTTCTCTCAGATTTATAGTAGGAAAACTGCCTAGAATGTGGCCTGCCCCAGGATCACACAGCCAGTATGTGGCAGAGGCAGGCCTTGAACAGTTTATCCACCAGAGCCTTCTATGTTTCATTTTTACAGATGAGGAAAAGGAGGCCCAGAGCAGTTTGGTGACTTGCTTCAGAGGTCACACAGGGATGAAACATCAGAAGCTTGATTTGAATCCAGGTCCTCTGACTTTAGAGGTGGAGTCCTTCTGTTGTACTACACCTCTTCCTCCATTGAATGAAACACATAGCAAAAAAAAAAATCTGTACTCTGACTTTGTTAGCAGTTTTATTTTTCTGCTACAGTGCAGCTTTGGTGAAGAAATGATAGAATATATTAGAGATATAATATGTTCTAGGTGACAGAACTTCAGAAATCTAGTGTGTCTGTGCTTAGCAGCATGCTTGGGACCTCTGAGGATTCCATGACACTTCTGATAGCCTAGACAGTTCTGTGCTTAAGACTTGAAAGAGCATTTTAAATCTATTTTTTTTGACCAAAGACTCAAATATGAATGTTTATGAATTAGCACTGGGAGTTCATAGCGCATATTTCTATATTTTTGTTTTCAAAACAAAACCATTTATATTAAACTCTAATACAATGCTGCACATATAAATTTAAGACTATTTGGAATAGGTTTTTACAGTATATATTCCAGCAAAAGGTCTTATAATGAAAGCAGTATTAGGGTACCTTTGGGAATTTCCTGTTACTTAAATAATAAGGTATATGTCTAATGCAAATTTACTACACTGATTGATAGTAGGCTTACAATTCTTTGAGTTGTCTGGCACAGTCTCAATATGAAATTCAGGAATTCCTTTTTTTTCTTTCTCCCACATCTGATTTGCAGAGGGAGTTATATGTACTTCTAGAAACCAGGAAAAAAAACCAAACCGTTGGCCATATCATTTAGGACATTATAAATGTTTACTAGCTTATGAATTTTCTATTGTGTCTAACTATTTATTTCTTTCCCCCCCCCTTTTTTTTTGCTTTTATGAATTGTGGGAAGAAATATCTAGCTGAATAATTGGAATATATTGTATATTTTCAGTAGTTATCTTAGGTAGAATAATAGACATGTATATATATACACATATATGCATATATGTATATATGTACATATACACATATTTTCTGCTTCAGGTAACCACAACTTATAACACTATTTTTTTGTTGTTGTTGTTTTTTGGAGGGCAGTTGAGGTTAAGTGACTTGCCCAAGGTCACATGGCTAGGTTTTTGTGTTAAGTGTCTGAGGCCAGATTTAAAGTCAGGTCCTCCTGACTCCAGGGCCGGTGCTCTATTAACTGTGCTACCTAGCCATCCCCTTATAACACTATTATATCTAAAACAGTGTTGATTTTAAGTCAGAAAAATGACATACAGAGTTTAAGCTTGACTACTGAATTTAAAAAAGATGACAGGAGAATCAACTTGAAGTTACAACCTAAGAATGTCTTCAGACTGGGCCCATTGAATTCATTTTGGTTTCATAGGGTTTCTTGCCTGGTAGGGACATAAGTAGTAAAATGATTATTTGAAGGAACTCTGAGCCTTAACCTTACTATGCCAGGTGTCCCAAAAGTCTTAGTGTTGTTTTAAACCTCCTTAGCACTACACCCAAGATCTAACTAGTTAATTCTTGTTGAATTGAATAGCATTGGAACATTAGCAAAAAAATCAAGTTATTAATGAGTCTGTAAATATCTTTATTATGAAGAAGTATTATGGTGTATGAACATAAGTCCTTTCCTCATTGTTGACCTGTACAATAATAATAGTTCATATAAACACAGCACTTTAAGCTTGTCTCCTTTGATTCTCACAACAGACCTGTGCCATGGAGTGCTGTTATTATTCCCATTTTAGAGATGAGGAAACTGAGGCTGAGGTAGTGTTTTGAATTGAGAACATTCTGTCTATAAATGTATTACTCTGTCTACTATATCATGCTGCTCTACCCACCTTCTGAATATTCTTCATCTGTAGAAGTGTCATTTTTAATGACTACAGATGCCAAGAGAAAGTCCCAGGAATGACATTTTGGAATAATCACTACAGAGTATTGAAACTGTAGCTTCTGTAGCTTCGGGCTCATCCAGTGAAGACAGTAAACCCCTCCAGGACCCCAGAAGGTAGTTACTCTATAACTACCGGTAGGGGTGACCATTTGTCAATCAGGTATATACCAGGCAGCCTAGACCTTATGCCCAGAGGGACAACCTGAAGGCTTGTGAAATTGAAGACTGCATCTGAAAAGCTTATTCTGACCCTCCCAAACAATGTGAGATAGAGATTGGCATGTTTAGAAGGCTGCTACTCTGAGCCACTCAGCTACTCTGAAGCCCAAGTGTGGTCACAAACTGGGAAAGATAAGCTTTCCAGGTAGGGCAGCTGTTATTAGCCAGAGGAAATGACAGATAATACCCAGAAGTACACGTCCAGTTGGTCTTCTAAGATTGATGTGTAAACTAGTTCTTGGGACAAAAATTGGAAAGTTGTTGATTTATAGCGGGCCAGACTTCTCCAAAGCATTTGAGAGATAACTAACTATGTTACCCATATATATAGAGGAACATCATCTACAACTCTGCAGTGATTTTGAAAAAAAGCAGAGAATAAATTGCTTATTTTTATGTAGTAGTTTTTGATTGTAAAGTGCTCTGCTGGCATTTTCTCAGCAGTCATGTGAGGTAAGTAATAAGACACCCCCATTTTACAGGTGAAGAAACTGAGACCCCATAAGGTAAAGGGATTTCTTTAACATCACACAGAAACTAAATGGTGAAAGTACTGGGCTTCAAAGGATCTTAACAAGTAAAAGTTTGGGGTTGATTCTAATGAGAGAAAACGCCCAGACTTGAGAATTGGAGTGTCTTATTCATGGAACAACAAGGAGGTCAGTGTCACTGGATCAAAGATTTATGTGGGGATGTGTAAGTTATGAAAAGACTGGAAAGGTAGGAGGAGGCTAGGTTATAAAGTTTTTTGAGTGCCAGAGGATTTTGTATTTGATCCTGGAGGACCCCAAACTTTCATTTGTTAAGATCCTTTGAAGCCCAGTACTTTCACCATTCATTTAGTATCTGTGTGATACTGAGGAAATCACTTTACCTTATTGGGTCTCTGTTTCTTCATCTGTAAATTGAGGCTATCTTATCGAACTCACAGGATTGTTGAGGTAATGCCAGCAGAGTACTTTACAACCTAGGAGACTGGATTGTTGGTACCTTGAAGAGTAAAAAGAAAGTTTGGAAGGGTGAGGGTTTGTGGATGATGAGTTCCATTTTGGACATGCCAACTTAAAAATGTCTATTCATGTCTAGTTTGAAGTGCTGGAAAGGCAGTTAGGGACATGAGACTGGAAGTAAGCAGAGAGATTAGAGCTAGATAGGAAGATTTGAGAATTATCAGGAGAATGGTGGTAATTAAATCTGTGAGATTTGGATGAGATCTCTTAGTGGAACTATCATAGAGGGAGAATCAAGGGAGGGCCAGGACAGAGCCCTGTGGGACACCCACAGTTAGTGAACATGACCTGGATGAGGATACAGCAAAGGAGACTAAGGAGGGGTCAGATAAAAAAGAGGAGAACCAGGAGAGAGGAGTGTCCCAAAAAACTAGAGAGGAGAGGGTGAACACTAGTGTTAAAGGCTACACATGGGGCAAGAAGAATGAGGACTGAAAAAAGGCCACTGGATTTGGCAATTAGGAGATCACTGGTAACTTAGCAGAAAACAGTTTCAGTGGAGTGAAAGGTCTGAAATGGAATTGTTGGGAGGTTGGGGTTGGGGATGGAGTTCAGAAAAGAGTGAGAGGAAAGAAAGTGGAGGTGCTTGTAAACAGCTTTTCTAGGGGTTTGGCCACAGAGGGCAGAAAAGATACAGCACAGCAGTTAGTGGAACTAGAAAGTTCAAGTCGGGGAGTCAAGGATGAGGGGGGTATGGACATGTTTGGAGACAGTAGGGAATGAGCCAGTAGATAAGAGAGAGATTGAAGATAAGTGGTAGAGTAAGGGTAGGGACGACTGAAAGGGCAGTCTATTTGAAGAGATGGTTTGGAATGGGATCACTTGCACAGGCAGAGGGGTTTGCCTTGGTAAGGAATAAGCCCACTTCATTGTGTGAGACCAGGGGTGAAGGAAGAGAAAGCAGCAGAAGGCATCTGAATGGGAGGAGATGAAAAAGAGGAGGGAAAGAATAAGCTTATGAAGCCTCAATTTTTTCTCTAAGATATGGGGCAAGATTCTCATCAGAGAGGGTGGGGATAGGGATAGGGAAAGCCACAGGATGTTTGAGGGGGTTGAAAGGCTTTGGAAGAGCCACTGGAGGGATACGGAGTTGAAAAGGTAAGTTTAAAAGGGTTGCCTAGCAATTTCAGTTGAGATTGGCCCAATTGAGATTGTCTTACATAAATTTGTAGTGGACCCAGTCTGAATGGTTGTGTGATTTTCCCTACCTTTGTTCAGCAGCATAGATGAAGGAGTGAAGGCAGCAGGTAATCAGACTAGGTGGCTGATGGGGTCTCTTCCAATTCTCAGATTCCATTATTCTGTGTTTCTTCAGTAAATGATCATAGAGCCTGCTCTCCATAGCTGGAACTCAAGGATTTCTGGGAGCACATTTTGTTTCTTTACTTGAGAAGGGGTCTTTAGGCTTTACCAGGCAGCTACGGGGATTTGTGACACAAAAAAGCTTAAGCACCTTGATCTAGTCACTGATTTCAGGCATCAGCCACATGAGAAAGAGTTACTCATTTGTTCTGTTCTTTCTTAACCACTGATTGTTCAGCACCCACTTTACAAAACCATCATTCATTTCTACTCTGAACAACTTCATGGCAGCTTAGTGCTAAGTTGAATTAGGTCTATGAAAAAGTCAGAAAAATCCCTGTCAGTCACCAGAGTGAGACTTAAGTCAGTGTGGATTGATCTACTAGTGTGTGACAGTGTTTCTTATGCACCTAACAAATATTTTATTGACATTCCTAGATAAGGTTTTAAGCAGTTTTTTTTTTCTTTTGGTTCAACAGTCATGTGTTCAGTACAGTATACTTTTGGTATGAAAATTACTTTAGGATTTATAGAATCATAGATAATAGATATAGAGTTGGAAGTGACCTTAGGAAGGCACTGAGTCCTGTTGCTTCATTTTTCAGATGATAAACCTGAGGTTGAGTTTGGTTCAGTGATTTTCTTAGGGTCACACAGTTTGGGATTTGAACTCAGATTTTCCTTACTCCAAGCCCAGCACTTTATCCACGGTGTCATGTATCTGAATCTTAGAGAGTTCCCTGTGTCACTAAGAGGTTAAAGGCTGTATTTGATCTGAAGATATGATTTTGAACCACATTAACAACCATACTCAGGACTGGTCTTACAAGTAGGTGGAAAAGATAGTCCCTAATATGGCATGATTTCAGGAATCTCAGGCAGAATTCTGCCCAGCTTTTAGTCTTACCTTCCCCTCAAGTTCATAGAGGACTGAAATTCTGCATCTAGTGATTCTTTCCTTTGGCTTAAGGCTCTGACCCTTTTTGAATGTAGATACCTTAACTGGAGGTAAAGGTCCTAAGTTTTAGGCTTTAATGCAAAATAATTTGAGATTCTTTCTTGAGGGCAGATTTTCACTTGTGAAAGTGTGAGGCTAGTTTGAGGGCACAAAGCACTGAGTATACCAGTATCTTAAGAGGGCTATTGGTTGTGTCATTTAGGGGAGAGGGAAAAGGAATAGAAAGGGAAGAAGAATGGATGTGTAGTGACTTTTCTTACCTTGACTATGGTGTTTGTCCTAAACTAACCTAAATCAAATAATTCTTTACATTCCAGCTGAATTTGGAGTTGGAGATCTTGGGTTCAAATCCCAGGTCTCCTATTTATAACCTGTGTGACCTTTGGCAGGTGACTGTCTGGTCCTCAGTTTGCTCATCTGCAAAATGAGGAAGGAGACTGAATGTACTCCATGATTTCTAATGCCCCTTCTGATCTAGAATCCATGAACCCGGTCTACTGATCCAGTTTGCTACCTTATATAAAGTATAATACAGTCTTGCACAATTTAAAATTATTCTGTGAACTTAATTTTAAAAATACTTATGGTATCAAAAGAAGGGACAGTGTTTTACTTAGAATTCTGAAATCTTATTGTTAGGAGAAATCTCAAGTCCTGCCCAATGTATAATTCCCCCCTACATCATCCCAGACAGGTCATTGACCCTCTAAAATGTATCAACAGGAATTAACTACAGCTTCAGATGTTGTAGTATAAGCTGTGCTGGCTTTCTGTGGGTAGCGTGTGCTTGTGGGACTTTTGTTGAAAAGGGGGTTATCATTGCGGTTTTTAACCTTTTAAGTTGCTTAGTGGTAAAGATATTTTTAACTGAATTCTGTTTCTCTAGAAACTGACTGAATATTTTTGTTGTTGTTGTTCAGTCATTTTTTTTGTCTTTATAAATTTGTTTACTTTTAATGTACAAGATTCATTTCCACAATTCCTTGAGTTTCAAATTTTCTCTCCCTCCCCCCACCCCATGGAGGCATACAATCAAGTATAGTATCTGCAAGTACTTTCACATTAGGCATTAGTCAGGTTATAAAGAAGGATTGTATCCGATGGAATGAACAGTGGGAAAGACAAGGAAACAAAACCAAACAAGAAAAAGAGCAGGTAGTTTGCTTCAACCTGGGTTCAAACTCTGTTCTTTCTCTGGACGTAGACATCTCTCTCCATCATGAGTCTTTTGGGGTTGACTTATAACCCTGGATTGCTGAGAAGAGTGCAGTCTGTCAAAGTTGGTCGTCACACATACCTTGTGTCTGTAATTATGTACAAATTCCTCCTGGCTCTATTCTTCTTACTCAGCATGAGTTTGTATAAGCCTCTACAGGTAAATATGAAGTCTGTCTGCTCCTCGTTTCCTATGGCACAATAGTATTCCATAACATGCATATACCACAACTTGTTCAGCTATTCCCCAATTGATGGGCACCCCTTTAATTTCCAATTCTTTGCCACCACAAAAAGAGCTGCTATAAATATTTTTGTACATATGGGTCTTCTTCCCACTTCTATGATCTCTTTGGGATACAACCCTAGAAGTGGTATTGCTGGGTCAAAGGGTATGAAATTATTTATAGCCCTTTGGGCATAATTCCAAATTGCTCTCCAGAATGGTTGGATCAGTTCACAACTCCACCAGCAATGCATTAGTGTTCCAATTTATCCACATCTTCTCCAGCATTTGAAACTGACTGAATTTTAACCCTCATGCCAGAATCATTGGACTGACCTATAGGCCTTGCCCAAAGATATGTTCTGACTGGTGGGCCATCCTGGACTCAAAACTTATATTACTGTGGCTTAAAATTGAATTATTCTTCATTACCTCCCCCATCAGCCACAGTTTTGACTCATTGATCTTACTGTTAACTAACCCTCCCCAGATGATTTCTTCTTCTAATCTATTTTCTAGCCACATTCTTGGTCCACACATTTGATTTTTTTTAAAACTCTAATGGCAGGAATTTTTCTAGTGCATTATATAGCATTTATCTTCCCTTTGGATCCTAATTCTGCCTTCTACTGTATTCACTATGTCTTTCATCTTTGCATCAATTAAAATTTGCTAAGCAGTCTTCCACCTATCAAAGTCACTGATAAAAGTACTAAAGCCTGGAAGACTGTTACTGGGGACTTCTCTCCTGTCTCACATCAGTTGAACTTTTCCACAAGTTATCCCTCTATTTTGTAAAATACATTGAGAAATTTATTAGTAACAATTGTGTATAATTTCCCTAACTGCTTTTTATATTGCTGATTTTATTGTATCTGATAAAGAGCTAATGGATAAAACTTTCTATTTATTTTAGTTGCTTAGGATTTACTTGTGAAATCAGGTTCATATCTTTGCCAAGGAAACCCCAAATGGGGTCAAGAAGAATCAGACATGACTGAAATGGCTGAACCACCACAACAAAAGAAACAAATTCAGTTCTTCTCAGTCTAAAGGAAAGAACAGTGACTAATGAGAGCAAGTTGAAAAGAGACTGATTTCAGCTGGATAATTATAGCTATACAAAAGTAGGATTGCTGCTTCTATACATGATGTTTCAGCTCCCTATCTCTGTGCCTTGTCCCATGCCTGGAATGTACTCCCTCTGCCATTTTGAACCTTGTTTTCTTTGAAATTCAACTCACACGCTACCACATACATGAAACCTTTCCTGATGTCCCACACCTTTTGGCTGCTCCTCCCCCACAAATGACCTTGTATTTATTTTATATAGATGTTGTTTATAATTGGATCTACATGTTGTCCTCCATGAGAATGTAAGCTCCTTGAATGTAAGAAACTATTTCATTTTGGTTTTGGTATCTCAGTGGCTAACACATGACAAGGGCTTTAAAATGGTCGTTTGATGGATAACTGTGTTTCCCTTCACTAGGGGTCTAAATGCAAGGGCAAGGGCTTTATGACAACTTTGGGGAAATGTTGTACTAGGAGTTCTTGTTTAGATGCTTATTAGGGTAGGTGGCCTTTGAGTTCCCTTCCAACTCTGAAATTCTGTAATTCTATGATTTTTTAAATCACAAAACTATCTTAACACTTTAGCTTGGATAGGGAGGATAGTGAAATAGATAATATATGTTTGGGGTTTTTTTTGGGGGGGGGTGCCTTTGGTACTCTATGCTTGTTTAAACATACTGAGAACAATTTAGGATTACTTTAAACAGAATTGGGTATCAGTAATGTCAAAGGCCCAAATTAAAATTTTAAAGCAAGATTTGTTTGAAGGGAAATGTGCTCCCAAGAACACCTGCCACCTGCAATGGTTAATTGAACACAGCTGGTACCAAACATGACTAATGTTTGTTTTTAAATTTTAGTATTTTTGTAAACTACTGTAAATTATTGGCTCAAAAGAGCATACAAATTAAAAAGAGTTACATAATTCCATCTCACTCCTTAGTTTGCAATTTTATGTAGCGATTACTTACGCATGGTGCATGGATTAAGTGTTAAGTACATGTGTTCAGAATGCACGTAATGGAAGGGAGAAAGTTACTGTTTTCTGAAAATCTTTACTTGTTTTCATGAATATTTAATGATGTGTCAGATCACAGTGATACTTTGCAACTACTCTCTTACTTTAAAATAAATAAATAAAAGAACAAAATAGTACCAGTTCATGCATACTGGGCCCCATAGAAACTAAACTTCCACATTTCACATTGCCTAGCACTTTATCTTTGCAGAGTAGTTTTCAATACATGCTAGTATTCTCATTCTTCCCAATACCTTTAAATGGCATTGCCAAATTGGTGTGGTTGGTGATTATTCAGGTTCTAAGAATCTGAAGTCCACCAAGGAGTAAAATTATTATCAGAAATTAGTAATCAAAGGGGCAAAAATACAGCCTTTGCCCAATAATGCTTTTTCCTGTTTGGACTCCAAAAGCAGAAAGGGCAGAGCAGGGGTGAGCTAATTAAGGTTATAATGAAATAATGAAAGTCATATTTAAGCATGGGAACAATTAACAAATTCCCTTCAAGGCTGATAGAAGAAAAAACATCAATATATAAACTTAAAATGGCCAAGAGGTCAACCGGTACATGTCAAGGGTTGCTCATTAGAGAAATGGATGCATGCACAACTTTGGCAACAAATGAGACTCAAGGGAATTCCTCTGTATTCAGGCTCAGGGTAGGGACTAGAGAAATCAGGTATCTTACCTACTGTGCCTCAGAAAATGTAAATACTTTTCATGAGAAAAAGGAACCCATGGAACAGGTGAAAGGGAGAAACCGAAATTACCTGGGGCTTACAGTATCAGGACTATCCCCAGGATGTCTCTTGTTCTTTGCTTCTGGGGCAGGCTGATCTTGCCTGACCTCTTGTAGGGAAGGGAGGACTGAGTGTCACAGTCATATTATTGATCATAGGAATGGATCAGAAATGAGAGGGTGGCTGCTGAATATGTCCAGGCATTTTTCATCATCACTAAAGACAAACTTGGATTAAATAGCTTCAAACTAAAAGAAGGAATCTTAGCCATATTATAAACTAGGAAAGCCTTTTAAGGAGCTAGTGGTATGAGGGAACCCAGGTCTTGAGTGACCTCACACATATTCAAAAGCCAGATATATTCTAGAATCACTTCAGTTAATCAGCATATTTTTATTAAGCACCCACTATAGGCACTGGTGATAAGAATATGAAAGCAAAACTGGCTGTCTTTAAAACAAGGAAAAACTGCATATTCTCTAGGGGACAGTACTTGTGGAGAGAGAAAGCATATAGAGACAGCAAGCTAACTTAAACATTATACAAACCCACAGTTGCTTTGCTGCATTTGTGTTACCTTTGAGCCAAAGGGGGCAGTGTATTTTAGGGAGTCATGGGAAGAAAGGGAGTTTTCAAGTTTTGATTAGGGTGAGGGACAAAGGAAATCATTGCCTCTCCAGTCAGTCAGAGAAGGTGTGGTTGAGGGACTAGGATTTGGAAACTACTTGAGTTAAAAGAAGGTAAAAACAAAAAACAAAACATCCAGCTCCAGTGGGGACAAAGTTGTGTTCTGTGCTTTGCATACAGCCTGATCAAGAATTCAGAGATAGGATTAGGATAGTCACAAGAAAGGGCACAGGACTTTGTATCAGAACACCTGGGTTTGATGCCCAGACCTGCTCCTTACAAGTTGTATGGCCTTGAGTAAGTCATTTCTCTAGGCCTCAGATTCTTCATCCAAAAAATAAGGGATTTTGGACAGTTCTTTCTGTGCTTGGGCAGATCTAGTCCTCTCTGAACTTCAAATCCTCATCTGTAAAACAAGAGTACCTATATCACAGGAAAGCCCTTGGTAAGCCTGAAATATTAGATGATCGTGAATTATTGTAATTATGTTTTATATTATATCATTTGTTATATTACTTCATAGACAATATCATGTATCACATCATGTCATGTCACATTAGATCATGTAATCTTATGTTATCTTTTGTTATACCAGACATCATATCATATACATACATTCTATGATTCTGATATTAACTTTTTTCTGAGAAGCTAAAGCAGTAGCCTGGGAAGTCACAGATAGAGCTGAAAGTCATTTGTTGTCACCTCTCTCATCTTACTGATGAGGAAACTGAGACTTAAGGAGGTTAAGCACAATTTTTAACAAGGCTACACAGTTAACTGCAGAGCTGAGGTAGTAATAGTAATAATGGCTTATTTATGCAGGTTTTTAAGATTTGCAGAGCACTTGGCATAAATTATCTTATTTGCTCCTCCACAGAAATCCTTCAGGTTACTGCCATTGTCTCAGGAAAACGGATGCTGAGGGAAGTTCAGTGATTTGCTCAGGACCACATAGCTAGTAAGGAAGGATCTGAGGCCAGATTCAAACCCAAGCCTATCCTCTGACTCTGTTATAGCAGGCTACTTCTGCAGAGCCCGGGTTCCAGAAGCACCAAGTTGAGGACATTTGTGGGGTCATAGAATCATTTGGTCAGGGTGACCCAAGGAATTAATTAAGCCAACATCAGAGGCTGTTCTGAGTCTTAAATTGCCGGGCTTAGAGAATTATGGAGCATTTTTGCAGCTGCATCAGCAGTCATATCTGTCTGTCCTGTAGACCCTAGAACCATATACATAGACCTGGAAGAGAGCTCAAAGGCCTTTTTGTCCAGCCTTCTCAGTTTATAGATCCCTGGGGAAGTTATGCAACTTGCTGGTGGTCACAGAGGTCATAAGTGTGGGAGATGAGAATTGAACCCTTCTGATTACAAATCTTTATACTCCATAATCAGTACTCTATGTGCTTTCTGCCCTTTAATCTGATGATTTTTGAAAGTAGTGCCCAAAGACAGGAAATATGTAAGGGTAAGAACCTGAAGTTCTGTTCAGATCAGATTACCTCCACCTTCATGCAAGTCAGCATCAGCTTTTTATATATGCTTAGAAGAGACTTCCCATGGTTTTCGTCCATTTAAACCCTTCTTTTTCTGCAGGACAGTCACAGATGCTGTCTTTCCCAATAAGATTTCCTGCAATCCTTCCCTCCCCTCTCTTCTCTGCCCCACAATAATATCTCCCACCACTTGTTTCGTGTTGAAATATTGCCTCATATCCTTCTAACTTGTTTCACACTAATTTGCCATGTGCCGTCTTCTCCTTATTAGATTATAAGTCCTTTGAAGGCAGGCCATTGAGTTAAACCAGTCTTCACTTTGCTCCTTACACACGACATTCTTTGTCTCATCTCTGTGTCCTGACTGACTGCCCTCATGCCAGTAATTTACTCCTTCCTTGCCTCTTATCTGATAGAATCCTTCTCTAACTGCTAGCGTTCTTCCTCCCAAAAAACTTTGATTTATTTTGTGTTCTGAATATATGTACTCATTCTTTCCTCCATTAAGCTGCTGCTTCATAGCTTGAGTTTTGCTGACACTGTTCTCTTCTGGTTTGTCTTCTTCCCTCCATCTTTCTCAGTCTCCTTTGCTGGATGTTCCCTAAGGGTCTGTCCTTTGCTCTCTCTGTCCTTACTCTTCTTTGTTAATCTCATTGGCTCCTACACTTTTAACTTCATCTGTATACAGATAATTCCCTAATCTCTATATCTGCCTTTTCCTGTTTCTCTTCCTGTCTGAAATTATCAGTCACTAACCATTTAAAGGAAAGTGGTCCCTAGGCCCCCTTTAATTCCTTTCTCCTTCTACCCCAACCTCCTCCAAGTCCCACTCCAGCTCAGTCCACCCTTCTACTGAATCCTTTGTAATTCCTGTTCTATAGAGAACAAACTTCTCTTTATCCTAGACTTCTTTTTTTTTCCTACCCCTTCACTTTGTTATCTCTCTGACACCTAGCTCCCCTTTAAACAACACTGTATCTCTAATTGTCCTCTCCAGCACTGGATGGCACCTTCTCTCACATCCCTTGACACCCTCGTGGTGGTCGGTCTACAATGTGGACAAGTGGTTGAGCAAGATGAGGACTGACAAATGACCATTCTATTTAGCAACATATTTAGTAACTTTGAAGAAAGCATTTTCAATTGAGTGATGAGATTGTACATAGAAGCCAGCTTGCAAAGGGTTGAAGACTAAGTAAGGGGAGAGGAAATGAAGGCAGTGAATGTAGGGGTTTTGTGCTGTTTGGGCTGAAAAAGGGAAGAAAGATGGTAGGTTGAGGAGATTATAGGGTCTAATGAAGGTTTTTCACTTAAGAATGGGAGTGACTTGGACATCCTTGAAGGTAGCAGGGAAGGACCCAGCTAGATTGATCAGTAGATAGAGAGCTAGGGCTTGGAGTCATGAACGTCTGAGTTCAAATTGTGTCTCAGATACTCACTATCAGTATGACCCTGGGCAATTCACTTAACCTCTATCTGCTCCAGTTCCCTCAACTGTAAAATGGGCATAGTGAGTACACTTATCTCCCAGGGTTGTTGCGTGGATTAAATCAAATATTTGTAAAGCACTTACCGTAGTACCTGACAATAACAGGTGCCTAATAAATTGTTTCCTTCTTTCCTTTCCCACCATTTGATGGGAAGAGTGACAATTTGAGAGAAATGGATATTATTGAAGATGAAATCTGCTGGAGAAAATGGGATAGTTTGGGATCAAGTGCACAGATAAAGGGCTTGACCTCGGCGAGAAGGGCCACTTTTTTTTTAGTTTAATTTACATCATTAAAATGTTCTCCTTTGTTAAGCCTAGATAATCAACAAAGTAATAAATTAAACTCTGATTTATAGTGTTTGCTGATTTCTGAGGCATAAATGCTCATACTGAAATTTAACAGTTGGCTCCTGTAAACTTTATTGTGCCTTTCATAGATTTCAAACTCCTTAAAAGCAGGGACGCTTTCATTTTTGTCTTGGTATCTCCAGCACCTAGCACTTATTGACTTATTGATTCACAATCCAAATTTTTTAGACAGAAATGTTTCATTATTTAATTTTTTCAACTAATAAAAAAACCCTCTTTTTTCCTCTGCTTACATCCCTCCACTATTGAAAAGGAAAGAAAAACAACCTCCTTGTAACAGATAGTCATAGTCAAGCAAAATAAATTCCCTCATTGGCTATGTCCAAAAAAAAAAAGTCACATTCAGCATCTTTAGTTGCTCATGTCTTTGACAGAAACATGCTTTATCACTGGTCTCCTGGGAATCATGGTTGGTCATTGCATTGATTAGAGTTCTTAAGTCTTAAAAACTAGTTTGTTTTTCAAGTGTTCTTACTATATAGTTATTCTCTTGTTTCTGTTTATTTCTCTGCATCAATTCATACACCTCTTCCTGTTTCTCTAAAACCATTTTTGATCATTTTATGACATAATTAGTATTTCAGTACATTCAATAAAATGATGAGCACTTGAAGGACCACCTCTTTACCAGAGCATGAGGGAAAAGAAGAATGAGCAGGAAGAGAATGGGGCAAGGAACTCATGTCAGATGGTCTCTGTTTTCTCAGTATTGTTAGAAAATGAAAGATGGAGAGAGAATAGAAGGCCCAGAATAGCTTCTACAGGGAGTGAGATGGAAAATCACTTAGAGAGAAATAAAAGGACCACCTTGATGAATAAGAACCCAGGTAAAGTTGTATAACATGGATTTGCAATGTTATCTGGTTATATGATTGTGAGAATTTCTCTAGCTGTACAGTGGCATGTAAATAGGAGGAGCAAAGGAAATAGATGGTGGGAGTAATCTAGGGTTTGAGATTTGTCATACACAAAAACACAGCAGAAGGACAAGGAGGACGTGTGATTCAGTGTAGACTTGAAGTGGCTAATTATGGATTGATGTTGAAGAGGGAGCAAAGTGAAATCAGAGTGGGGAAATGGTCTGGGAAAGTATTGAGATTAGTGGAAGTCCTGATGAGGACAAAGAATAGGCTTAAGAGAGCTGTTGTTTGTCCTTCATACTTGAAAAGGACCGTGACATCAGAAAGATGATACCGTGACTTGCAAGTGAGTGTGTTTGTGTGAATGTGTGCAAATGAATTGGATTTAAGTGAAGGAGAGCAGTATAAAGTCGCCAGTCTCACTTTGTCCTCTGGAGTTAGATAAGGGAATATCAGTTACCATGACTGTTCTTTCCTTTCCCCATTTATGCAGAAAATTCCCGTTTCCATCCATCAAAGTCTCTCTTCAAGCTCCAACTAACTTCTGCCTTATTCACGAAGCTTTCTCTGACAATTCTTCCTGCTCCACCCTTGGACAAATGTGATCTTTTCTTAACTAAATTTCTAATAGAACTTTGTGTAGATCCCCTTTACACTTTTCTCAGTTATTTATATACTTGTCTCCCTTCCGATTAGATTGTAATCTTGAGAGCAGAATCTCTAATATATTTACTTTATATCACCAGCATCAAACACGTAGTAGACACTTTATAAATTTTAAAAATGAATTAAAAAGAAAAGGCAAATTTTGGGAAAAGGCGGTGAAAAAAATAGTAGGGATTGGTCACAGATTGCCTACGTGGGACAATGAAATAAAGGACAATGAAAAGTCAAAAACTGCCCTACTCTTTCTTACTTTAAAGAAAGCTGGAAGGTGTGAAGAAAAGATATTTTATCTGTTGTGTTTAATTAGAGTTAGTGGTTAGAAGTTTAGCATGATAAGTGTTATAGTTCAACTACTGTTTGATTCTGTCTGATAGACATAGTCCCATCTAGGACTAGATTAAAAAGGAAGAGGCAGTAAGGGAAGATGATGTATATCATTTGTATGTCAGTGGCAATGAACCCACATGAATGGTTAATATAATTAAAAATGTGGGTGCAGATATCAATGTAGTCCTGAAAGACCTTGTCATTCATGTGAAAGGGGGTAACAAAGAGCCATAGGGCACATTGATGGTAATGCTCAGCAAGGTGAGAGGCAGTCTGGCAGGGATTTTACAGAACAAGATGAAGGGGGAAAATGGCATTAAAAAGGAAACTTTAAAATGTCAGTGAGACAAGATATGCTAATGTTCTCTTCCAGGACCTCTTTGAAATACAGTGTCTGAAGAGCTACTATTCTTTCCTCTTTTTGTGTTTGGACCATATAGATGAGACTTCAGAAAAGCAAAATAAAAACTGAGAAAAAAAAGAAAAGAACCATTTTCAGATAGGAATATAGGCTCAGAAGAGATAAATCATGTGTAATTCTAGGAAAAACCTCATGGAAGATGAAAACAAGGTCTAGATTTTGTAATGAATAGCTCACTAATATGTTGAAAAGTAACTAATTGACACATTAATTTAGCAGCTTACATCCAAATGGTTGACTGTCATTATGGCATGGCCTCTTAGGTAAGAATATATTATGGTACAGGGGATTAACTCTTGTTTTCTTTTTTTTTTCTTCCCACTTAATAATATTTTAGTTTTTTCCAATTACATGTAAAGATAGTTTTCAGCATTTACTTTTATAAGATTTTGAGTTCTAATTTTTTCCTCCCTCCCCTCTACCCTTCTTCCCCAAGACAGCAAGCAATCTGATATACTTTATACATACACAATCATATTAAAACATATTTCCACGTTAGTCATGCTGTGAAAGAAGAATCAGAACAAAAGAAAGAATAAACAAAAAAGAGAAAATAGTATACATCAATCTGCGTTTAGACTCCAAAGTTCTTTCTCTGGCTTTGGATAGCATTTTCCAACATGAGTCTTTTGGAATTGACTTAGAGCATTGTATTGCTGAGAAGACCTAAATCTATCAAAGTTCATCATTGAACAATGTTGCTGTTCCTGTGTACAATATTCTCCTGGTTCTGCTCACTTCACTCAGCATCAATTCATGTAAGTCTTTCCAGGTTTCTCTGAAATCAGACTGTTTTTCATTTCTTATAGAACAATAGTGTTCCATTACATTCCTAAACCACAACTTGTTCAACCATTCCCCAATTGATGGACATTCCCTCAATTTCTAATTCCTTGCCACCACAAAAAGAGCTGCTATAAATATCTGTACACATGGGTCTTTTCCCCTTTTTTGTGATCTCTTTGGGATACAGAGCTAGTAGTGGTATTTCTGGATCAAAGGGTATACACAGTTTTGGGCATAGTTCCAGACTGCTCTCTAGAATAGTTGGATAAGTTCACAACTCCACTAACAATGCATTAGTGTTCCAATTTTCCCACATCTCCAATATTTAGCATTTTCCTTTTTTGTCATATTAGCCAATCTGATTAGGTGTAAGGTGGTAGCTCAAGGTTGTTTTAATTTGCATTTATCTAATTAATAGTAATTTAGAGCATTTTTCCATATGACTATAGACAGTTCTGATTTCTTTGAACACTGCTAGTTTATATCCTTTGATCAAACCACTCGTCATTTGGGGAATGACGTGTATTCTTATAAATTTGACTCAATTCTCTGTATGTTTGAGAAGTGAGGCCTCTATCAAAGATATTTGCTGTAAAATTTTTTCCCAGTTTTCCACTTTCCTTCTAATTTCGATCACATTGGTTTTGTTTATACAAAAGCTTTTTAATTTAATCAAATTATCTGTTTTATATTTTGTAATACTATCTCTTGTTTGGTCATTTATCTGTACCTCTCATTTCTGATCTGAATTTTTCTTCTGCCTCTCTTTTTTGACTTTTAAAATCCTTTTTGAGTTCTTCCAAGATTTTTTTGGGCTTGAGACCAATTCATATTCCCTTTTGAGGTTTTGCATGTAGGCATTTTGGCATTGTTGTCCTCTTCTGAGTTTATATTTTGGTATCTTCCCTGTTTCCATAGTAGCTTTCTATGGTCAGGGCTCTTTTTTTATTTCTTGCCTATTTTTTAGCCTGTTCTATGACTCTTATAGTTAAGCTCTGCTAATGAGGCACAGGGAGCACTGTCCCAAGCTTCTTGTGCTGCCGACCAGGGGCCTGGTCACTGGCTTTATGTGCTGGGGCCTCAAGTGCTGGTGGCTTGTTCACTGCACTGGGGAGACTCAGCTTAGCTGTGCTTGTTGCTGCCTGGGTTCTGGGAATAGCAGTTTGCCTTTGGCACTGGGGCTGGAGGCCTCACAGCTTTCCTGCTATGCCAGTGGTCTGCTAAGCCAGGACCAAGTGCTCTCTACTGCTGTGCTGTGGCTGAGTCTTCCTGCTGACTAACCCCCTGCATTCTTCCTTTACCCAAATGAGACAGACCTTTCCTGAAGTCCTTCTAAGTTATCTTATGCTGAAAAATTGTTTCACCCTGTCTTTCTGTTTAGAGGCTTGATTTAATCTTGTCTCCTGGGGAAACTGGGGAGAGCTCGGGCAACTTCCAGGCTTTTCTCTGCCATAAAGGATTCTCTGCCTACCTGTTTTTCAAGGTCTCTTGATCATTTGTTACTAAAGTCACCAAAATTAACATGTTTCCTGAGCAGGCTAAGTAACTGGAGGAAGTCAATGATCCAATAGAAGAACACTGCTGAAGAGGTCTGAGGTGCTGGGACCCCGAGAATGCCAAGGCAGAGTTGCTTGGAACGAATTCACACACTCAATCCTTCTCTTAGTCTACTGACAAAAAATTTATTATGATGCTAAAAGAAGTGGGCTAAGGTTCTTGGGGGTCTTGCAGGCTAGTAAGAATGATGCTGGCGCTTTTATGGAAAAAGGACAAAGGAAAGAAATTCCAGAGGTGTTAATTAGGTAATCTAGGAGTCTAAGTGTCTTTGGGAGCTATGGATGGGAAAATACAGGGAGTCTGCAGAGAAAATTTTGTTGATACAAGACATTGATGGAGTTGTCAGAGGCATAGACCTTGGGGATCTGGAGCAAGGGAGAGTCCTTAGGCCAACCAGATGCAAAAATCCTTGGGCCAGACACCCCTATGTCTGTTTTGATAAGAGAATGTGTTCTGCAACAAGAGAACATTTTCTCACAGGGCAGGGGCCTGTTGAGAAATTGGGAGGCTTCTGGAGACATGATCTTTGGGCTGGGGCCTGAGTACCCCATCACTGCCAATTTTCCATCAGAGTTTTTCTACTAGATGTGATTTTTTTTTAATGTGGAGCACTCCTGGGTATGGGCCTCTTCCCCACCAGTACAGAGCAGCACTGGCTCTGCAATGTATAATTTTAGAAAGTTATCTTGAGACACCAGGAGATTAAAAGACTTATCTATGCTTGCATAACCAGAGCCAGAACTCGAATCCAGATCTTACTGACCCCAAGGCCCATTCTTAAACAGTAAATCTTATGGCCTTATTATCAGAGTTGTTGTATTTAATCCTTACCCCCTTTATCACAGAATTGCCAAGATTGAAATGCTTCTTCGATAACTTTGTCTTCTGCCATTTAACAAATGTTGAGATCCTTTCCTCCCACGTCTGTATTCTGAATGGGATTAAAAATAGCACCACTCTTTTGATTTAAAACCTCCCTTCCAGAGGATGTTCTGGTAGTATATGAATAGGTGAATGTTTCATCATTTAACTCCCTACTTGCAAAAGGTGTCTCTTTTGGTCTTCTACCAAAACATATATCTCATCACAATCTGAAAATTTTTATTATACAGGTTATTTCTGTGAGTAAAGCAAACACAGGCTAATATTTATTCAGCAATATTTTGTTCCATCCCACTATGCCAAAGAAGTCAGTTTATGTTGAGTGCATTCCCGAGAGCAGGAAATAAAGTGGTATTGTTTAAGGCTTAGTTCTGCACTAAAATAATACGACATATTAAACCGTGTGTGGTAAGAACCAGGATCCTGAATGTTTAGAGGATCAGAGTAGTCTGCAGCCAAAAATGTCTTACTTTACCACGAATTCCTAAGTGGCTAGCATTTAAATTTTACTTTAATAAAGTTCTCCAACCCTTGAAGCTGTTGTTGGGGTAAGGGCATCTTGATAAAGATAGAAAACTTCTCAGATGATTTCATTTCTATTATCCCCAAACATTCTTAGAGAAGACTAATTAATTAATAAGCTATTTCATCTGATCTAAGCACATGTCCTTATAATAGTGAGTTTAGTGAGACAAATTCCAAAATGAATAGTTCTTAGAACTAACCACTGAGCTCCAAATACAAGTGTGCTCTGTTCTAAATGCCTGGTTTCTATACATTCTGTACACAGTGGTGGGCATTTTGGCTTCAGGTGAGGGTAGTAGTTAAGTACAGTAGTATCAAACTCAAATGAAAGATATCTCTGTGAGGTACATATTGACTTAGAAAATCACACATTAACAGTATTTATTATATTTTATTGATTTCATTAAATATTTCCCAACTACATTTTAATCTGTTTCAGATTCAAATTGAGTGTTTTTTTGACACCTCTGACTTAGAATGCCTAATTTATAACTGGACTTTTTGTTTTATAAGACTGACTTCATCATCAAAAACATTCTGAAGCATAGTGAGGTGAATGTGACTTCATCCTATGGCATCTTTTTACACTAATTCTAATTTTGGAGGGGGTGAAGTTTGGTTGGAAAGTTTGGAAGTTTGCTTGCAAAGAAAGACCATTTTATCCCTTCATTACCTTTCTATTTTTGTTACTGATTCGTTTTTTCTCATAATGATTCATATTGATTCTTTTGATTTTGTAGATATTACTGAAAAGGTAGTCTGCCAGGGAAGAAGAAAGGGAGATGAGTGTTTCCAATTTTTGCTTCAGTACTTTTCCACACAACCCTCTCCCCTCCTCCACCTAACTTCCCTGTCTCCTCCTCTCTCTGAACTGACTCCAAATCTGATGGAGAATAATTAAATCACACAGTATTGGAGCTGGAGTCTCAGAGATCATCTCGTTTAACTTCCTCGTTTTATTTATAAGCAAACTGAGTTCCATGGAGGAAAAGTAAGGCTAGAATTCAATCAAGTCTCCTGACTCAGAACCCAGAACCTTTTCCCCCTGACTAAAGTCTCCTTTGTTGTTGTTCAGTTGTTTTCCAGTTGTGTCTGAGTGTTTGTGAACCCATTTTTTATTTTATTGGCAAAGACACTGGAGTATTTTTCCATTTCCTTCTCCAGTTCATTTTATAGATGAGGAAACTGAGGCAAACAAGGTGAAATGAGTTGCACAGGGGTAGTGAGTGTCTGAGGCTGGGTTTGAACTTAGGCCTTCTGACTCTAGGCCTGGCACTTTATCCACTGTTCCACCTAGCTGCCCATAAATCTCCACTTCCAATTAAATTCCCCAGTCCTGAAAAAGGGGCCACAGAGAAGTTGTGCCTACCTGACCTCTTTGAATGCACTCATAAAATTTGTGAAGGTCTATTATTAAAGCTCTACTGGTGTGAAGCTTTTCTAAGTCTTTGTGCTCAACAGGAAATAAACTCTTCCTCCCTCTACTGCTCTTCCCCAGAGCTCTTTAAACCATTCTCCTGCTCAGATCTCTAATGGCATAATACTCTCAGATTTGGGGCTTGTTCCTGAATGGACCTGGAGGTTAACCATTGGCTCAGAAATTCAGGGGGAACCTGACCCAGCAGCCAAGAGTTTGGGTGAATGGATAGGTAATGTGGCTTAGATGGGTGCCCACTGACTCCTCAGTCTTCCTCTCCCCTTTAGTTTAGTAATTAGGGGCTGACCTGAGCATGAAAGCACAGTGAAAGGAAGCATCAGGTAAGGAGGCCAGTAGTAACTTTAGGAAGAAAGGTGCTTCAGTGAGTTGGGTAGATCCAACCACATTATTGGAACACTCTATTGAGCTAGTGCCCTGGTATGGTTTATTTAATCTATGGAGGCTGTTGTTCCTCATCTGTTTTGCCCATTTAGCCCAGGAAGGTCTGGAAGTTGTCCATTTAGCCCTTGCCTAGAGTCTTTGACCTCCAAGAACAGCACAAGGAAGTGTAAGAAAAACTTTACCCAAATCTTGAAGCTGATGGGCTGCTGAGTTAGTGCCGTTCTGTCTGCAGTCTTGTATCTGTGAGGTCTCTGGGCCAGCTGATACTCTTAAGAACTGGACATCTTTAAAGTACATAAAGTACAAATCACAGAATCACAGAAATTAACAGCTAGGGACTATGGTCAAGGCAATCTCAGGTTAGGTATGGTCTGGCTTTCCCATTAGGAATCTTGCTTTGCTTTTGTGCTTTTGAATAACAAGGTCATCAAAAAGTTAGCTCTACTCCCAATTTATTTATTTACTTTTAAAATTCATACAAAGGAAACTAGCTTTCCTTTTGGGGATCCCAACCAGCAGTCTAAGTACTTTGGTGGTGTTTATTGACATCTTGAATTTTTTCTCAAAAACTCAAAATCAGAAACTCAGATCAGAATTCTTAAAAGAAGTTCTCTGAGATTTTTTAAACTTGATTAATAACTTAATTTTAGTACCTTTTTGAAAAGTTATTTTAAAAACAGATGCCGCTTGTTAAATATCACACTTATTTTCCACTCTGCCCATCATCCCTTACAACCAAGAATCAGAAAAAAAATGAAAATAAAAATTGTTCAGTAAAACTCACCAACATCAGTGACATGTAAAATAGTAGGTGCTGTTCTACTTCCCCTTTCCCCCCACTCCCAAGTCACTTCCAGAGAAGGGAGGATCATTTTCCTGGTTCTTCTTACCACTTCACTTTGCATCAGTCTTCCCATTCCTCTTTGTATACATCTTTTTATGGTATTATATTTCACTAATTCCTATGCCACAGTTTATTTAGCCATTCCCCAATCATGTCTTTGTTTCCAGTTTTTTGCTTTCCCAAAAAGTGCCTTAATGAACATTTTGGTGTTTTTATCACCTGGACTGGTTTTAAGACACTTGCCAAATTATTTTTGAGTTAATATAACCAAACAGAATTATAAGTGCAGAACTCTAAAACAAAACAAAAAAAAACCATAGTAGTCATCTTCTATACAGAGAATACTGTGTTAAGTGTTGGGGGAAAGAGAAATTTTAGTCAGGCTCAAATGGGAATGCCCTCATAGAGCTTATCAAAATTGATGATAAAGCAAGTATGAATGAATGAAAAAGCATTTATTAAGGATTTAGTATGTGCAAAGCATTGGGCTAAATACTGGGGATACAAATAAAAAGTAAGACACCCCCTTGCTTTCTAGGGGCTCACATTCTGATGGCATAGACAAAACATATAAAAGGTTTCATCTGCAAGCTGGATGGAGTTTAATAGTAAATGATTTTTTTCTCAACACCTAGAAGCATATCCATTTCTGATGTTGAACTGTTTGGTAGTACCAAGGACTTTAGTGTGGAGAACTTTATTTGCTCCTCAGCTGCCGTGACTACTGTGGAAGTGTGGGCTGTAGCACTTGACCTGATCAGTGTTAGATGTGGCAGGTTCTATCCTCCATGAAGGCTGTGGAGTTTGAAGCAAAGAGTGATGGTTTGGGGTGACATTTTGCTCGGCTCTTGAGCTCCATCCAGGTCTTGGGTTGTCTCTTCCAGGGCTCAGGGACAGATGGTGGTAGTGTCAGCATATGTTACCTTTTTTTTTCCTTTAAGATTCCTTGTTGCTAAACAATATAGAATAAATAGATAACCCATTTACCCACATAACCACAATATACAATAGAACATGATAAACACATTTAAGATCAGTCATTCAATAAATACTTAATATGTGACAAGACAAAAAACCTATATTAGGTCCCCAGAAAGTTTGTTATAAAATGATGTGATTAGGGAAGTTTGCCTGAAAGAATTTGAATTGTGTTTTAAAGGGTGGGTAGAAATTGAACAAAGAAGAGAGAAATATCAGTTCAGTCACTGAAACTTTTTGGCCAAACAAAGGCACAGAGATATGACAACATGTTGTATGTTTTAGGGGGACAGAGAGTTGAGCAGTTTGGCTGGAGTGTAGAGTGTACAAAGAGGAATATTAGATGTTTGTAAAGATAGGGTCCTGCCAGGTTCAGAGAGCTCTGAATGCCATAGAAAGGTGCTTAAACTCTGTTTGGTAGGTATGTTACCTACCAAAATAGTCCCTGAAGATTTGTGAGCAAAGGAGTGTTGTAACTAGATATGTATTTAGGATTAATTATTCCTGTAGCACTGAGAAAGAGAAAAATTGGAAGGGTGAGAGAGAATCCATGTGTGAAGATGTTGAAAAAGGTTATTGCCTATACAAGAAAAATATATATATAGGAAATTCAGAGGTCAGGCACAGGCCAAGGATAGACAAGATAGTAAGACATAGTACCCCAATACTAATATCCAGCCATCCACTAAAATGCTGACAATTTATCTGGTACTGCATTAGAATTTGTTTTCTTAATGCTTGATCAGGACCAACACCCCCATTTGCAACTTATTGGGTGGGGGTAGAGTACTATGGCAAGCCACACTAACTTCTGTTTCTTTCTAAATCTGAGATATTTAACCTTAGTGTAGTTATTAGCTCATTATGGTGAGGAAGGAAGAAATTGTAAACAACATGTATTATTAACTAGATTTCCCACCATCTGAAACCGCTCCAGCAGCCCTAACTTCATGCATGAATGGAAATCCTTGTCTTTCTCTGCCTATAGCATAAGAGAAAACTGTCCATTTACCTCTGAAGCAAGATTATTAAAAGTGAAGATGTATCCCTTTTCTCCATCTGTCATGGGACATCAGAATATCACAGTGACCTATAAAGATAGCATTCGTAAAGTGACATTTGGCTGCTACTGTAGCAAGACAGCTGCCAACAGATAGTGGTCAAATAAATCATCTGTGTGGGTGTGTATATTGTCAATCAACTGCATATTTTGACTCTAGAGATTTCTGGACTGCTGTTTGATAATGTCCATCAACTTGGTGTATACCAGGGAAATTAATCTCAACTGTTTCTTTTGCATCCCACTACCATTTTGTTCTGATTATTCTTCTTTGAAGTGCAGTTTATATCATGTAACAAAAATAAACTATCTTTAAGCTTCAACATTATTAAGGGTAAATTGCTTTCAAAGTTATCATGAACCATTTGTCTCTGATATTGAATAAATCCCCTGCTGAACTATTTTTTCATCTCTTATCTACTTTTTCCTTATTTCCTTTGTTTCTTTATTCTCTGGAATAATTTTTAAAGTTCCTTTCCTCAAGACTAATTTAACAAAGAATAAATTGTCCTCTGCCACCTGAAAATTGTTTCTTGCCCACTTGTTCACTTCTTGAATCCCAGAGAGGGAGGCTATTTGGGCTCAACTAAATAGTAGGCTCATTTTTCATTAGCTTTTTAAATGAAGTGGTAAAGGAGTGGTGATTTGTGGAAAATTGAACTAATGACATTATTTTGTTCTGACTGAAGCTTTGATGTAGCAAAACCTTTTCACTGCCAAATATTTGAGTAATCTTTCACCTGTTTCAAGCCTAAACTTTTCAGACACTCATAAAATAAAAACATTTCACTAGTATTTTTAATATCCCTAATGTTTTTCTAAGGATACATGTCTTATGGTCTCCTATCAAGTAGACTTGTCCACAAGTTTGGGATTTGTGATGGAGGAGTAGAAGAAAGAGGTGTTAGGGTGTCTCATGGTCCCCAGTACTCCATAGAACCTCTGTTTTTATTTTTTTCCTTCTTAAGACATTTCTAGTTCTTTTCTTTCTTTTTTTTTTTGGCCATGAGTAGAGTTTATGATTGATGAGAGTGGCAACAGCATCCTTTGAAATCTGACTATATTAAATTTAAGACAAATGAAGGAAGTAATGCAGAGGCTGATAAACATGGAATTCACTATGATAAGCAGAGATACAATCAGGAAACAGAATACTGGATAAAATTATCACTGATAGCAAAGTTCCCTAATAGAACCTTTCAAATGTTGTTGAGGAAGATACCTAGGACTGCCCCCAAACATCTCTTGTTATTTTTATATATTTTTTAGAAATTTAATGATTTATTTTAAAAACAAAAAGGTTGAAAGATGAGTGGTATTCATCTGATGCCCACTTTCCCAAGGCCTTTTTCAATATTTTATGCCCTTTTTATGTACTTTAGTTATGAGAAATAACAAGTTCCACCACCCCACCTCCTTTTTAGTTTACTATTTACCTGCCTTTTAATTTCCCCTCTTCAGAGTCTCAGAATAGGAGATAAGTGACAAAGTGGAGACTGCACTGAACTTAGAATTACAAAAACCTGAGTCTGAATCCTGCCTCAGCTGCATAATGGTTGTGTGATCCTGGGCAAAGCACTTAACTTTTCCCAGCCTCAGTTTCCTTCTCTGTGTAATGGGGAAAATAATAAATAGCACCTACCTCACAAAGGTGTGAGGAGGATCAATGAAATGCTTTGCAAACCCATTGTGCTACCTAAAGGATAACTATTTACAGAACCAATTCACGCCAGGGACTTCTGTTTTCCTTAATAATACATTAAAATTTTGAAGGGACCTTTGTTTGTTTTCCCCTATTAGAATTTTGGCACTACATCATCAGCCCCTTATAGTTGCTTAAATTTACCGTTCTAGGTTTCTCTTGCCTGTTATGTTTGTATTTCAGAGGCCCTACTCAACTGGGGGGGGGCGGTGTGGATTTTTGTGCCTTTTTTTTTTTTAAATCAGAAAAGCTTGAAAGTTCTCTTTTCCATTAAAGATCCATTTCCACCCTATACTCATGTTTGCAAGTGAGTTACTCTTGCTTGTAAGCTTATATATTTTGTAAGTCCTTGGTTTTGAATTGTTTCTTTATGGATGCTTGCTGGTTTTTGTTTTGTTTTGTTTTTTTGATGGAAAGCTTTAGATTTGGGGTATAACATTCCTGGGAATTTTCCTTTGTAGTTTCTTGTATCTTTCCTTTGCCTTAATTCTAATAAATCTGAATAGTTTTAATTTATAATTTCTTGAAATAATATCGTGTCCATGCTTTTAAAAATGTATAATGGTTTTCAGGGAGTTCAGTAATTCTTAAATTATTAAATTAACTCTCCTTGACCTGTTTTCAGGTCAGAGGTTTTTTTTTTTTCTTTTTAAATATCAGCTTAACATTTTCTTCTGTATTTGTTTCTCTTATTGTTTCATGTAGTCCTTGGTTTCTATTTAGTCTATTCTAGTTTTTAGGGAATCCATTTCTTTAGTATGATTCTCTATCTTTTCTAAACTATTTATTCTCCTCATTTTTTTCCTCCAGACCTTTCATTTCATTTTTAACTCTTGATTCATCTCTTCTGGGTATCCTTGTAATTCTTGTGGAAAATCCCCTTTTCCCTTTAACTCTGCTTGAAGTTGTTATGGAGTACTTGCTTCTTTTGGAGGAGTCTCTAGATTTGCAATAATTTTTCATATCAGTGTTTTCTTTGATTTACTAATCTTTCCAAGTTTGATTAGAGCTATATGCTAGGGTCAGACTCTGCCTCCTACTGTTCTTTTGTGTAGGTTTTTCAGATCTGCTTAATCTAGCCCAGGATTTTATGGATTCTTATACTATCCTCTATTTACTGAGGCCCTTCTGGAGCTATAAGATTAAGTGTTAAGTCTTCAGAGCCCTCTCTGGTGTTTCAGGACAGAATCTTAGGGACCTCAGAACACCTGGGTCTGGGTTGTCCCAAGCTGAATGCCCAGGCACCATGCTGATCACTGTCTGGTGCCACTCCTCAGAGGTTCTAAGGTCGTTAGACTTTCTGACCACAAAAGGGTTTTCTCAGTAAAGGCTTCAGCTTTTGCTGCTTCATGACAGATCTTTGCAGGGCATATGTGTCCCTGCTTGTCTCTGGGAGCACCAGGAGGCCATGCCTACCTTGGCATTGGCTTTGCTGTTCCCCTTCCTTGTTACCCATGGGCTTCTGGGCTGAACTCTTAGGTTTCTTGATCATTATTTGGTTTGGTGTGGATGTCAGGGTTTTGTTGTAGTAACTGTGTAGGAGCGGGGTGATATGCCTCTCATTCAGGCAGCTATCTTGGTCAGACATTTATTGCCATTTCTTTGGGCATTTCTATAGCCCCTGCTGGCTATGCAGGGTTTCAGAACAGTCTTCTAAGTATAGCTCATTCCAAAGGCAAACCAGGGCTCTTTACCTCCTCTCCCCCCTGCCCCCCCTCCAACACACAGAGACACCTTCTCTCTCTCTCTCTCTCTCTCTCTCTCTCTTCTTCTTCTTCTCTCTCTCTCTCTCCCTCCCTCCCTCCCTCCCTCTTTCTCTTTCTCCCTCTCCCTCTCCCTCTCTTTAGCTGCAGGCAAAAGTCTTGTTGCTTAGCCCTGTCCTATAATATTGCTTCAGAAGTTATTTCAGCAGTCTAATTTGTTCTGGTCCCTCCTCCATACAGTAACCAACATTTTAGAGAAATTTGGATGTTCTACAGGTATTCCATCAGCTTTTAGAATAATTTCATTGACATCCTGTGTCCTCCAAAATGAGCTTGAATTGTGAAGTTTAACGATAGTGTTCTGTAGCACTGCTTGATTGGATATGTAAAAAGATGGCTTATGATAGAATACCCAAATCACTTGCCGAATATAGATGGTTCAAAAAGCCATCTGCATATTAGAAATTTTGCATGGTTATGTAATTCTGGGCAATGATTGCTGGCAGACCAGCAGTGCAGATGAGAAATTAAGTGGGGTAAATTTGAGCATTAGTATGCCCGTTTTTCAGTTCAATAGACAGCTGCATAAGACCAACACATAACATAGAATCTTGTATATTACAAAGTGGGGACTTGATACGTATTTGTTGATTTGAATTGAAAGCTACATCACAGTCTTAATATGTATTAACTAGAGAGGCTAAATGACTCATCTGTGATTGGTACACAGGTAAGGGAAAGGGCTAATAGTGAGTCATCAATTTATTCTGTCTCCCTCACCAATATGACATTTAGGCATATAGCACAGTTACCCTCATCCTAGACCACAAAAACATGTAAATATATCTAGTTATACAGCTGTCACTTTATTTCAGGCTCTGATCATCTCTCACCTGGATTATTGCCATGGCCTCCTGATTGGAATCTGCCTCACCTCTCTCCATTCTAGTCCATCCTCCTCATTGATACCAAAGTGATTTTCTTTCAAGATCAAATATTAAATACAAGCCCCTGTTAAGCTTTTAAAGCCCTTTTAAATTTTGTTCCAACCTATCTTTCCAACCTCATTGTACATTATTTCTCACCCTTAACTCCTTTCTCCCCACTCCATTCCACACCCTAAGATGCAGCCAAACTGGCCTTCACTCTGTTCTTCACATAGGACACTTCATCTCTGTGCCTCTGAAGTGACCATTCCTTGTTTCCAGAATATTCTTCCTCCCCACCTCTTGTCTCATAGAATCCTTTTCTTCTGTCAAGATGAAGCTCAAGCACCACCTTTTACAGCCAGTCTTTCCTAACCCTTCCCTCTTAATCTGCTTTGTATTTAACTATTTAATATTTCTTTCTGTTCTATTTGCAATTATTCTTCATGTGCTTATCTATGTCCCTGTTGTCTTCCCCTTAGAATATTCTCACTTTAATTGAGTAGGAATTATTTTATTCATTATATTTGTATCCCTAGCACGTAGCAGAGTGCCTAGTATACAGTAGTAAATACATAAGAATTGATCTATTGTATAAGAAATGCAGACTACCTATGGGTCTAGAAAACCAATAATTAACTCATTACTGCAGCAGAAAATCTTAGCTTGGTAAATTAGCTATTGATAGCTACATAGACATGCTGTAGACATAATATTTATAGAACTTTTTTTTGTATCTACTCAAGTCGTGACTTTTTCCTACTATGCCTAAGAGTCACATCTCCCACATTTAGATGTGGAAAAGGAATTTATCTATATAAGCAGCTATCACTTCGGAGTCATGTCTTTATTTCCAAATCCTTTTGGTTATTTTGGACACTCTAGATTCATCTCCAAGAGATGACTAATGTGTTACAAAGCTAGTGAGAGAAAAGTAAAGAGAAATGAGGTGATTTGTCTAGAGACACACACCCAGTAAGTGGCGGAGTTGTGTGTGCCCTGAAACGAGATCCTCTTTTTACAGACGGTTCCAAAATTCATTGTGCAGTATTAAGGTCTAATAGTTGAAAAATGCACTAAGACTTTTGGAACACCCTGTATATAATTGGAAGGATCTGAAACTGGTTGAATATTTGGGTGCAAAGAACAACGATTAATGAATTGATGTTAGTTAATCCAGGAGAAGCCATTAGTAGAAAAAAGCTGCAGTTCTCTCTTTGCCTTGGTTCTGTTTTTTATCAGCGATTTGGATTGCATTTTTGTCATATTTGAAGATCCCATGAAGCTGGGGAGGATAAATATGTTGGATTATAGAAGTGGAATCTAAAAAGATCTTGACAGATTTGAATCAGAGGCTTATGAGTTTAGACCTAGAGAGGAGCTTCAGAGTCACTTGTCTAGTTCAACTCCACTTATGGATTAGGAAACCAAAGCCCCCCACAGGTTAAATGACTTGCTCATCATCACACAGGTATTGAGTAGCAGAGTCAGAATTCAAACTCAGGCCATCTAACTCCAAATACAGCATGAAAAGGCCTACACTTGGGTTTAAAACATATGTGTGCATATACATATATATACACACACATATATGTAAAAGTGCTGATTCAGGGAGACATGGTGAGACAGCAATTTATGTGAAAAGGAATCTTAATGATCTGCTGTGCGGTATAAATCAATAGTGTGATGTGACACACTAGCACATCAGTTTACTATTTGGCTGTAGAACGCCGTGCTCAGAAAGTGGTGTGTCCAGAGCAGAGGAGATGACAATCCTCCTCTGCTCTGCCCATTGGAGCCTGTTTTAGTATTTATATTCACTTCAAGGTGTCAGAACTGACAGACTCTGACATGAGAGTCATAGGATCCAAGGGTCAGGCATTTCGGGATAAAAGGGACCCTAGTTTTATAGATGAGTAAACTGAGGCTTAGTGACCTAAGATTATGTATTGGTAAATGGAAGAGCTGGGATTTAAACCAAGTTTCTCAGACTCCAGACCTCATGGCTTCCTTGCTTCTTCTCACATAGCAATCACACTGACTAGGAAAAGCACACCCAGAGGAAGCAAACCAGGCTATTGAGAAACCCTGCAATTATGACATATAATAAGTTCAGTTGAAGGAGATGTGGAAGGGAAGGCTTTAGGAGACACATGGTAGCTGTTGCCAGATATTTGAAGGACTGGAAATACAGATTAGAGGCTGTTTTGCTTTGCACCTAAAGGTAGAACCAAGAACAGTGAGTGAAAGTTACAGAAATTTACTATAGTGAGCAAAGTTAATGTTACTGATTGACAAACTGAATTATATTATTTTCCTTAACAGTTTTGTAGTTGAAGGAATACTGAATTGGACTTGGGTTCTAATTACATCTCCACTTACCAACTGTGTTACCTTGGGGGGAGACTAAATGCAGTCAACATTTATTAAATGTGGTCAATTTAATTTTATTTAGGCACTGTGCTAAGCGGGTCCCTCCAACTATGTGGTTCTCAGTCTTACCATCTGTAAAAGAGGGTATTGGACTAGATGACTTTTTAGTTTCCCTTCCAACTTTAAATATATAATCCCATGATCCTACAGGACTATTTTCCATATAATGGCTAAGAGAGACAGAGAAAGAGAGAGAATACTGACTTGAGAAGTGTCCTACTTTGTGGCAATTTGTTGAAAGATAAACAACATCACCCTTTCACTAACCCCCAGAGGTGTAATTAAATGATAGCATAGTGCAGATTCTTATTGTCAAATGAAGGATAGCCTGAGTAACTCAACAGAGAAGTGCGTACATCCTAGAAAGTTTTCCCTAAAAATTGATAACATAAAAAAAAGATTTGTTTTTTAAAGATAGAGTCCACTCACATGGAAAATTCACTTTGGTGGAACATAACCTCATTTGCTCATGATGTTGCAGAAATCAACATTATTATATTTAATTGTTTTAGTATCTAAAGAGTATGGACAAAATGAGGGAAAATATCTTTCTATAGTTTTCAGAAGTATTTATTTAAAAATTTTTCCTATTTGTGTCTGTTTTGTGGGAGTGTTTTGAGAAATTTCCTTCTCAGGTTCTTAATTTTTGTACCTAAAACAGACAGGTAATATGATGAAATACAGTATCCCATTAACCACAGAAGCATCTGGGCTAACTCTAATGTTCTAATTACTGTTTCCCTGATGTACAAACTTAATTATAGTCTTTAATATGTAAACATGTTTTGATATGTTGTCTTACAAAAAGGGAAATAGATGTTTATCTGGTGGGCATCTGTCTGTATCCATGGAAGACCAACAACCTCAAAGTATTTTTATAAATAAACTATTTTGTTAATGTAATTGTGTTCTCTGTTCTCTTATACAAATAAGTCAATCTTTATATAGTTCTGTAAGACAAATAAACACAGCACACAGGATGGGTGCTAACAGAGGTTCACTCTTGATCTGGTCAGGAAAGACACTAAGAAGGGGTTAATAATCTTTATTCTAGTCTAGTTTTCTCAGAAGAGGATTGCTGATAATGGGAGCACAAATTCCTACAGCATTCCTTAATCACCCTTTTCACAGGGGGAGGTAACAAGGGGGAGGGACAACTACCCCTACATCTCAATGGGGTCAGTCAAGACAGGCACTACTAGTGCATCCCCTAAATCCCTTCAAGTCTCAATGGGGGCCAGTTGAGGCAAACACAGATTTTCCCCCAAGCCTTGATGGGGGCCAATCCAGGCACACAACCCTGAGGTTCCCCCTAAGCCTCAGTGGGGGCAAGTTGAGGCATACACAGCATTTGTGCATTCAATCCCAAGGTTCCCCATTCACTGACCAATGACCATCCATTTTATAGGGGCAACAAAGAAGGCATGTTGCCAAGGGGTGACTTTATAAGGTTACATTAAATTTTAGCATTATCATGTCAACTCAGCACAGCACATGCACACTTCATGTTTATGACTTAAGCACAAGTGTTTATATTGTTGCAAGGTTATATAAAAATACACAAGTGTAGTGGAGATGTTTTGAACCATAACTGGGATCTCATATCTAACACCTGGGAACAAGAGAGTGTTACAGCCGTGGATCCTGGGAAACTGAACTTTAGGAAATAATAACATCTACCTTACACTAAAATCCACCTTACTTACAAGTTCTTTAAGGTTGACAAAACACTTTACAAATATATTATCTCATTTGGTCTTCACACAGGCTTGTGAGAGAGATGTCATCCCCATTTTACAGATGAGGAAAATGCAGCTTAGAAGATTTAAAGGGCTTTAAAATGTTGTGTCATCATATATTTAGCATCATATTAAATGACATATTTAGCATTAGTAGGTGTCATAGCCAAGTCTTTCTAACTTCAAATCCAGTGTTATATCCACAGTGCCATCCATCCTGCCTATCAGACTTTGAATTGAATAACTCAGTAAAGCTCAGTTCTGTCTTCAGTATGCACAAAAGTGGGCCATAGATATATGACCCCATCCTTTTCCTTTTTTTTTTTTTGGAGGGGGAAAACAGGGCAATTGGGGTTAAGTGACTTGCCTGAGTGACTTGCCCAAGGTCACATGGCTAGTTTGTGTTAAGTGTCATTAGAAAATACACAGAGGTCGAATTTGAACTCAGGTCCTCCTGACTCTGGACCGGGTGCTCTATTCACTGCACCACCTAGCTGCCCCAACTCATCCTTTTCTTAAGGTACTTGACCTACCTTTCCAGCTTTGTTTCACAGTGCTTCCTTTCACACATGCCTCATTCCAGCTAAGCTATTCCCAGTCTTCTGAACATCCCCACCTACATGTGTTCCCATTTTTGCCTATTGATACTTTTCTTTCAAAGCCCAGTTCTGATGCCACCTCCTCACTGATCCTCCATGATCTCTCTCTCCTTAAAGGTTTTATTTATTTATCTTTTTTTAGAACACTTTGGATTTTTCCTTTTCCTTTGTTATGTTAAATGACTGAAATGAAAGAAAAAGCATTTATTAAGTGCTCGGTGTGTACAAAGCATTGTGCTGAACTCTGAGAATACAAATAGATAGGTGGACAAAGTCCCTGATCTGAAGAAGCATATAACCTAATGGGGAGAACAATACATAGAAGAGACCTCAGCTGCAAATAAAATGGAACGATCCCATGGTCCTTAGGGTTCAGTGGCAAAGAATCTGCTAATGAATGTGTGTCTAATTTAATGTCATTTCCATTGATAAAACCATATTGGATTCAGATTTTGACTTATTTGATGGTGAGAAACTTACTTTGCAGGTCTTTAGTAGATGTGGCTGCTAAGGATGTTTGGGGGCCAATGGGCCTACCAAAGCAGTTCACACAGCTTCGCAGATGACAACTGTGGTATTTGAGCTGAAAGCCTGGCCACTGTCCAGGGTGGGTACTACTACGCCCTTGGCCCTTGGGTTGATCACCTTGCATCAGTCTTACTTGTGTGCTTATTGCATCTGCTTTATGAGTTTCAAGCTTTTCAGAGCAAGGACTATATCATTTTTCAGTGTTTTTGTTTGTTTGTTTCTTTTACCACCACTGCCTGACAGTGCACGTGGTTCTTAACAAGTGCTTGTTGAATTGGATATATCAAATTCAGCTATTGATTGAAGCATAGCCCAGTGTCCAGATAAATTACCATCAAAACAGTCCTGTGGTTTTTCCTTCCACATTTAGATAGGTAACTATACAGTGTTTTTATGTACTGTCCATCTCAGCACTTGGGTATCTGGGAAGATTTATAAGGATTGCATCCTGTTATCTTAATGTTACATTATGGACAAAGGTCATACAGCCCAACCAGCAGGCATAGAATTAGGATTCATACTCATCATCCCACAAGTGTCAGGTTTCAATTTGTTGCAGAGTCCTTAAATGATTAGACATGAAGGGCTCTGACTTTAATCAGGTCAGTTTTATCCTTAACTCTCCTACTAGAGAGCTACAGAGTACATTTCTACATGATGTCCTCTGAGTTATGTGAAGCTTCATTTACATTCTGAAAATATTTCCTTAAGCCTAACTTTTATCATGTTAGCGAACATTTCACTTATATGTTTGCTTTTGGCCTTTGTTTATAACATCTGTTTATACTCCTTCATATAGCAATCCTTGCCATATAATCAGATATTAGGTCAGTCTTTATTTTTTTTCTGCAAGTCTAATGGTTTTAAACTTTTTCCTTTAATTTTATTTTCCAACATAATTAATTTAGTTGCTCACCCTTCTCTGATTTCTTCTTTTTTTGGGAGATGAAAGGGGATCTGTGTTTATGTAGGGCACACTGTAGTATGGAAACTCCCTCCACTGATGTAGTCTGGTATCCGTTTTATAATTTACAGTTTTAGGGGGTGACTGAGAGATTAAATGATTTACACATAGCCACATAACTAATGTGTATCAGAGGCAGAATTTACATAGGTATATAGATGGATAGACAGGTAGAGCTAGGCACTGCCAAATTCTGGGGATATAAATACAATCAAGCAAGACAGTTTTTTCCTTCAGGGCCATTATATTCTGATAGGGGAAGAGAATGCATTAAGGGATGGAGGTAGAACTAGTTGCAGAGGTATAATTTGGGGCTAGTTGCTAGAAATTGAGGTGGAGACCTATTTCTGACTAAGATAGGACTCAACTATCAGAACCCAGGCTAGTTTCACTAAGATATTACAAACCTTTGGTGAGGAGATAGGACTGATGGTCAGTGGAGGTGGTATAAAATGGAAGCCTACCTCTTGGAAAGAATTAGAGCTCAGGGTGGTTCCAGAAGCAGAATCCAATGTTCTAGAGGGCTTTATGACTGGAATATAAGTAACATAATGTGAAATTAGTGACCACTGAAATCAGATGGAAGCCTGCACACAATCCACTATGTCATACTTTCATGATTTCTCCATAATGTTTTATACATGGAGTATAAGGAACACCAGGTCAAGAGGCAGAAAAACTGGGGTTCTGATCCTGATTCTGTAGTGTTGCCTTGGACATTTAATTTCTCCATTCCTGTTTACTCTTTTGTAAAATGAAAGAAGTCGAGTAAATTATTCTAGGGTTTGTTCCTAGCTCTACTATTTTATGGTTCTATGAAATGACAGACCAAATACCCTCACCATTGGCCACTTGACATTTCATTATCTGTGATCTGTCTATCTCTCCCCTAGGAGAGCAGGTTAAATTGAGACTACCCTATCTCCCTCCAGGAAAAGTCAGTGGTCTTTGTGAATTGTTGATTGACCAGGGCTTTTTGGTAGCATGTTAAGAGTTCAGATGTGCGGGGGCGGAGCCAAGATGGCGGAGTGGAGGCAGCTCTTCCAGGCCTCTCTGCCCCCAGATTCCCCACAGGCTATGTGGAAGGGGACTCTGGGCGACTTCTGGAGCCCCAGCACCCACAGAACGACGCGGGGAGGTTGGCCTCCCGCTGAGGACAGCCCAGCGGCCCTGCGGGAGGGACCAGTGCAGCGGTCTGGGAGCCGGCAGAGTGCAGAGCGCAGGAGCCGAGCCCAGCCGAGCCCAGGTCCGTGTGAGCTGAGGTTTTGGCCCCAGGGCGGCAGGGCCGGCAGCCGGCTGGAGGAACCCCGGAGCACCGGGAGTTGTGGCGACTCCAGAATTGTCAACATGGACATGCCTGGGACAAAGTGGGAGGTTGGTGTCCTATGGACTTTGGGACCTGTATTTGGGGAGTGCGTTGGCTCCCTCCCCTGGGGGCTGGAAGCCGCTGAGGAGACACGCCATTTTGTGGTTTTCAGGGGCAGCTCTGGCTCCCAGCCTACAAATCGTGGGGAGATCCAGCGATCAGTCTTGGGGGGTGATCGCTCTTGCTTTAACCTCCCTGGATCTGGATTGTGATCTGGGGTGGAGGTTGTGGGTGGGTTTGCAGCTTGCTGGAGGCGGAAGTTGCCCCCCCACACGTTTGGGACGAAAATTCCTCTAGCTGGCCTTAAAGCCATAGTGTGGCAACAAGCCCAGGAGTCAAGCAATTAAGTGGCAACATGCCAAGGCAAAGGAAACAGAAAAATGCAACCCTAGACTCCTGTTTTGGGGGCATAGAGCGGGAGGAGGACTGTGGGGTCAGAAGTCCTGCTCCAAAAGCCCCAGGGGAAAACATGAGCGGGTTGCAGGCCATGGAGGACCTTAAGAGGGACTTTAAAAATCAAATAAGAGAAGTGGAAGAAAGATTGGAAAGAGAAATGAGAAGGATGCAGGAAAAGTATGAAATGAGGGTCAACAGCCTGAATGGGGAAAACAACACCTTAAAGGGTAGACTGGCTCAAATGGCAAAGGAGGCCCAGGGGGGCAATGAGGAGAAGAATGCCTTAAAAAGTCGAATTTGCCAGATGGAGAAGGAATCTCAGGAGTTCACTGAGGAGATTCATTCCTTCGGAGTTAGACTGGAGCAAATGGAAGCTAGTGACTTTATGAGAGATCAAGATGCTGTTGGGCAGATCCAAACGAACGAAAGATTAGAGGGCAATGTGGGATATCTCATGGGAAAAACCACTGACCTGGAGAATAGATCCAGGAGAGATAATTTAAAAATTATTGGACTACCTGAAAGCCATGATCAAGGAAAGAACCTAGAGGTCACCCTTCAAGAAATTCTCAAGGAAAACTGCCCTGATGTTTTAGATCCAGAGGGCAAAATAGAGGTTGAAAGAATCCACCGATCACCTCCTGAAAAAGATGCCAAAAAGAAAACTCCCAGAGATGTTATAGCCAGGTTCCAGAATCCCCAGATCAAGGAGAAAATACTACAAGCAGCCAGGAAGAAACAATTTCTATATTGTGGAGGCACAGTCGGAATAGCCCAGGACCTGGCAGCTTCTATACTGAGGGATCGAAGGGCATGGAATATGATATTCCGGAGGGCAGAGGAACTGGGAGTGAACCCAAGGGTCACCTACCCAGCAAAACTGAGTATTTTGTTTCAGGGGAAAATGTGGTCATTCAGTGGAATGGAGTACTTTCAAGCATTCTTGAGGAAAAAACCAGAGTTGAGTGGAAAATTTGACATCCAGACACAGGAGGGAAGAGATGCCTGAGGAGGGAAGAGATGCCTGAGAAGGTAATCAGGGAGAGGAAGTCGAAGGAAACTTATCAAAGTTGAACTATTTACATTCCTATGTGGAAAGGCAATAACTGTGACTGATGATATCTTTCTCACTATGGAAGTAATGGAAGAAGGGGGTGTGGTCATATGAATACATATGTGAATGTGTGTGTATATGGTTACAGTTGTATGGATGGAGGGCGTAGGTTGAGTTTGTTGGGAGGGGAGAGTGCTCAGGGGATGGAGTTATGAGGTGAGAGAGGAGGATGGCGGGGGGAGATGGGGAGAGACAGGGTGGGGTGGACTGTCCCATGTGGAGGAGGCGGGGGGAGGTGGTTGCAGGGGAGGGGGAGAATGAGGAAGGCTGGAAAGGCAGGGCCACATTCACATTGAGTTTGGTTCGGGGAGAGGGTGACATGCATACTGGATGGGATGTCTCGGCCTGCAGCAGGATGGGGGGAGGGGGATGAGGGGAGGGATGATGGATGGGAGGGCATCCTTGGGGTGGGGGGAGGTTGGAAGTACCCACTGTGGAGGGGGGACGGGATTGTGTGGGGAGTGGACCGGGTGGGGGGTGGGATGAGTGGGAGGGAATTGTGGGCAGCCTTGTACAATGTATCTACTGTGGTGGTGTTTTGCATGGCTAGACATGTGCAGCATGTGCTGGATTGCTTGTCTCCCAAGAAGGAATGGGTGATGCTTGTAGTAGGGAGATGGGATGTGCGGGCATTGGGACACAGGGATTCACCTTCCTCTGGTGGAAAGGTGGATGGGGGTATGGGAGAGGGTGTGGGGGGGAGCAGATTGGAGGAAGTGATGTCTTGTGGGACTGCTGTTCTGGGAGGTTGGGTGGGGGAATGGTGGGGGGAGGGTGATTGTGGCTCGGGGTCTGGCGGAAGTGAGTGATGTGGAACAGAAGTTAATGAAGCAGTTGTTTAGAGGAAAAACAAAAAAAAAAAAGAGTTCAGATGTGCACCTCATAATGAAGTACTGAATAGTGACTACTGCAGCAAGTTGAAAAGAGACACTCTTGATGAAATTCCTCCTAATCTGTCAGTTTAGAGTAACCCTTTACCAGGATCATACATAGATTGATCCATACTACATTAGGCTGGTACTTCAGGTTGCAGAGTGGAATGAAAGAAGGCATTTCATATTCCATCTAACAAAAGGAAGTTTACTCAGTCTTCACAGTGGAAGGATATTTAGGGTGAGGGAAAGGATACTCAGTTTTGGATCTAGCAATTTCAGTTGGAGTGCTGCTTTCCTGCCTTTGGACTGCCTTTAGTGGTGTCTACTGGCCAAGCCTCTGGGCCCAGGCAGAACTACTTCCAGGGAACTTCTTGTACTTAGCTGACCAGGAAGCTTTGTCAGTGGTTCAAGTCTTTGTCTCCTAAGCCAATTAAATCTTAAGGATGGTTTCACTGCCATTTAACTAAAAAAAAAATTAGACCATCCTCCATGAATGGAGGGTCTGGTAGATAATCCTTCTACCACACAGAGCTTTGGCAGAAATGTTGTGCTTATAATGTCCAGAAATAGTTATGAAGCACAGAGTAACTATGACTTGGAGCAATGGGGAGGATGTAGAAGGAATATCTCTCTTAACCCAGGTTAGAATTTTTCCCCCAAATTTACAGTTTTCCCAAATGCCCCAGTTGTTCAGGGCACCCCTATATTCTAATTTGTTTTCTAAATTCTAAAATTCTAAAGTGTTTTACCTTTTCAGTTTAATTTAGATACTGCCATCCTCTCCTAGTTTTCTAGATCAGGAAGAAAATACGTCTTTGATGACTTAGGCTAATTAAGCAAAGTGGAAAGACCTGTACAAAGATTAATTTCTTTTCATTTCTTTTTTTGTGTTAAAAAATAGGATTACATTTTGGGGAAACTGTTTGTTTACTCTTCTGCTTTTCTTTACTAGTTCTTTGTATACATCTAGATTAAAAAAAACCCAAACCTTTTCAAAATAGTTGCACTGACCTATGCACTGGATATTTCAATGCATTCTTAGAAGACTGTTTACGGTTCTTTATTATGCTGTTATATGTTCACTTCTGATCACCATATTTTAGTAATTATTTGATACACTAAAGTATGTCCCAGGGAAGATGACCAGGATAATCAGAGGGTTGTAGACCATAAACAGATCACTGGAGAAACAGGATATTCAGCTCGAGACTTATTGAAGAACATGATACCTTTTTTTTTTAAGAATTTTTTTTAAAGAATTGTTATGTGCAAGAGGGTTTAGATTTGTTCTGCTTAGCTTCAGAGGGTAAAAGCAATAAGTGGAAGTTATAGACAGAGTTAGGCTTGAGATAAACAAAACTTCCTAGATTTCAAAGCTGTTCAGAAGTGGAATGATCGGGGGTAGTAGATAGGTGGCACAGCGAATAGAGCACCAGCCTTGGAGTCAGGAGGACCTGAATTCAAATGCAGGCTTAAACACTTAACACTTACTAGCCATGTGACATTGGACAAGTCAGTTAACTCCAACTGCCCTCCAAAAAGCGCCAAAGAAGAAGAAGAAGAAGAAGTGGAATGATCTGCCCCAAGAGGCAGTGGGTTCTTGTTTATTGAATGTTTCCAAGCTGAGGGTGGATGGAACTGTTGCCTATATTGTATTCGGGATTCTTGTTTAGTTTTAGGTTCAACCAGATAACCTTTGAGGTTTCCTCTAACTCTGAGATTCTTTAAGTCTAGGATTTCTTTTCATTATGTTCTCATAATTTCAAAGGACACAGAAAAAGAGAATTTCTTGGTAATTCTGTTCATGTAAATTTCATATGCACTTGTGCAGGATGTCTATTTATATGTAGGGCTATCTCCAGAACTGGGAAAGATCAAAGAAAGAACATTGTGTCCAGTTTCCTTTGCTGTTACTCTCAGAGCTACAAAGCAATTTTGAACAATACATTCATATTTTATAACATAATTTTAGTATAATATTATAGCCAAAAGCTTAGAGAAACTAGACCATTACTCAGTGACATGATTTTAATTTTTTTTAAAAACTCATGTTGTCTTCTATACCTAGAATATCCTCCCTTTATTTTTCACTCAGTTCAAATATTCCATTAAATGTATCCATTAAGGTCTATTAAATGCTGCCTCTTCCATATATCCCTCCCATATTCCCATGGTTAAAAGTGATCCTTCTTGCTTGAATTGAGTTGTCAAAGCTCTTCATTTTCACCTCTGAAGATTTTATACTCCAATTTGTATTACAGATATTTATCTCAGTGTCTTATTCCTTATTCCTCTCACCCCGCCCCCCAAGTAGAGGTAGCATGGCATGATTGAGAGTGCTAGACTTGGTAACAAGAGTCCTTGGGTTCAGATTTTACCTGAGATACTGTGTCAAAGTTCCCTCCTCTTCCTCTACTCCCAGAAATCACTTAACCTCTTGTGGATTCAGTTTCTTCATCTATAAAATAAAGGAATTGCACTAGATAGTCTAAGTCCTCTTTAGCTCTAACTCCATAATCCTAGTATATAAACTACATACAAATTATACACTCTTTAAAGACAGAAACTTATCGACTGTTTTATTCAGCACCTAGTGCTTTACAGATGAGGAAACCGAGGCAAAGAGAGGTTAAGTAACTTTCCCAGGGTCACACAGCTAGTGTCTGAGGCCAAATTTGAAATCAGGTCTTCCTGACTCCAGGCCCATAACTCTATTCCTTTTGCCACCTAGCTGTAAAGATTGAAATAGTCTCTACCAGCAAGAAGTTTACATTCTAAAGCGGTAGACAAGGACATATATAAGTATGTATAAAATTAACACAAATTAGTTTAATCCATAGTAGTTTTAGAGGGATTGTTCTCTAAGCAGTTAAAAAGGATCAAGAATGTACGTATTGAGCTATAACTTGAAGGAAGAGGTGCGGAAGCAGTGCAAAAACATACTGTAGGTTATCTTTCTGTTTATAGTACATAATATAATTTCATGTTCTATTAAATCGACACTGTTTTTAGCATGCTGATAAGTAATCTCCACAACTACATGTATGGCGAAAGAATGAGATTAATAAGTACTAATCAAACTCTTCTGGTCTCTATGTTGGCACTCAGTCAAGCCTTAGAGGATCAGATGGAGGCCCTTAGCCTTTTTAAATTAGAGAGAGTCCAAAGTTTGAAAAGCGGGAAGTCAGTCAATGTCCCTGCATCCCTTCCCAACACAGTATTATTAATGATGACCTAGCGAGTTCCCTGTAATAGAGGTGCTATTTGGATAACCCTTTTCAGGGATGTTTAGAAAGAGATTCTTGTATTATGTGACATGTTGAACTAGATTACTTGTAAAGTCTCTTCCAGTTCTCCTGAGGATAAATCAACAAAAAAGTGAATCGACAGGAGCTGTGCTAATGAATTGGGGATTTATCCCAGGGTACTGTTTTTGCCCCTTAGGCAGAAGCCATTGGCATTCTGCCCTAATTTTATGCTTGTTCCCTGCTTGAATGAAAATAGTCAAGGACTGACATGTATGCATTTTCAGACCTAAGGAGGCAGAACCCCACAAGTTCTGGTAGATGTTGATTGTAAGAGGGGCAAAGACCAAATCTGGGGTTTGGAAAGGAAAGGGGAGTTGAAGTTGTAGGTAAGATGTTGATTTTGCTGGAAAGATAGTGATGGTATAAATTTAGTCCTTCCCTGATCATAGGCCTACTTGTCTTCATAGACACACCCCTGGCCTGAGCCCCTAGTCAGAAGCATGAAGAAGTTGAGATGTCTTGCTAGCTGTACAAATACTGACCTTATACCTACTTAGAAGAATTGGTTGGGGGAGGGGGGAAGTTAGGGGGTGGAAATTGCTATCCTTCCTTTCTTCATTCTTCACTACCATCTCATATCCTGCCCCTGTTCCAAAGCATTTGAGTGCTTTGTTGTGGTGAGCAAAAAGGGGCCAGTATCAAGGAGGGGGCATATGTTCCAAGTCTGGGGCCCTAGAATTCTCTGCCCTCGAGGACACAGCCATAGAAAGAAAAAGAGGAGAGAGATCAGAATGAGCATTTATACTGTGCCTCCTAGGTGCCAGACACTATGCTAAGTGGTTTACAAATGTTATTTCATTTAATCCCCTTCCATTCCCAGTCCCCCTCAGCAATCTCTGCCCTGGAGGCCCTGCAGAATGAAAATGCTGTGCTGCTTTTCTGGTAGAAATGAGTTAGATACTATGGAACACAGCCTGCTTGTGGTTGCCAGGGCAACCTCTTTTTTGCTAAACAGATTCCTAACTGGGGTGGAGGGAAGTTCTAGGGCCATGTGGGAAAGTTGTTTCTGGTTTTTTTTTCTGTTCCCAGTGTATGGCTAGCTACTGTGCTAACATCCTCTTTTACATGAAGAGCAGAGGACACTCCAGTCAGCAGCTTCTCTTTTTAATGGATCAGAGAAGGAAAGGAATGGACACATTGTCCATTCATTCCCTGGTCACTAAAATGAGAGACCTTGATCTCTTTTCATTTTCTGTGAAATAGGATGGACTATTTTAAGAGTTGAAAGGAAGGTCTATGGCTATATTTTGATCAGATAATTAATTCTTCAGAATACCCAATCTGGTTGTATAACAGACTAAAGAATGATTCACCTGAAACTGGGGGAGGGGAGAGGTGGCAAATTACTAAAATAGCGAAAACTTCCCCTGTCCCCACCAAAAAACAAACAAAACAACCTTCCAGTGAGACCCAATATATGCTCTTAATCTATGGGGTTCTGGGGGGGCGGAGCCAAGATGGCGGAGTAGAAACAGCTCATCCAAGCCACTGTGCCCCCAGATTCCCCCCAAACTATGTAAAAGGGGACTCTGAACAACTTCTGGAGCCCCAGCACCCATAGAACGACACAGAGAAGCTAACCTCCCACTGAGGACAGCCTAGCAGCCCTGCAGGAAGGACCAGCGCAGCTCTCTGGGAGCTGGCAGTGTGCAGAGCACGGGGAGCCGAGCCAAGCAGAGCCCAGGTCCCCGTGAGTCGAGGTTTTAGCCCCAGGGCGGCAGGGCCAGCAGCCGGCTAGAGAGACCCCAGAACACCAGCAGCTGTGGCGACTCCAGAATTATCAACATAGACATGCCTAGGACAAAGTAAGAGGTTAGTGCCCTATGGACTTTGGGACCAACATTTGGGGAATGCGTTGGCTTCCTCCCCTGGGGGCTAGAAGCCGCTGAGGAGACACGCCATTTTGTAGTTTTCAGAGGCAGCTCCAGCTCCTGGCCTGCGAACTGTAGGGAGATCCAGCGGTCAGTCTTGGGGGGTATTCGCTCTTGCTTTAACCTCCCTGGATCTGGATTGTGATCTGGGGTGGAAGCATGGGTGGGTTTACAGCTTGCCAGAAACAGAAGTTGCCCTCCCACACATTCGGGACGAAAATTCCCCTATCTGTCAGCAAAGCCATAGTGTGGCAACAAGCCCAAAAGTCAGGTAATCAAGTGGCAACATGCCAAGGCAAAGGAAACAGAAAAATGCAACCCTAGACTCCTATTTTGGGGGCAGAGAGCGGGAAAAGGACTGTGAGGTCAGAAGTCCTTCTCCAAAAGCCCCAAGGGAAAACATGAGCAGGTTGCAGGCCATAAACGACCTTAAGAAAGACTTTAAAAATCAAATAAGAGAAGTGGAGGAAAAATTGGAAAGAGAAATGAGAAGGATGCAGGAAAAGTATGAAATGAGGGTCAACAGCCTGACTGAGGAAAACAACACCTTAAAAAACAGACTAACTCAAATGGCAAAGGAGGCCCAAAAGGGCAATGAGGAGAAGAATGCCTTAAAAAGTCAAATTTGCCAGATGGAAAAAGAATCTCAAAAGTTCACTGAGGAGATTCATTCCTTCAGAGTTAGACTCGAGCAAATGGAAGCTAATGACTTTATGAGAAATCAAGATGCTGTTAAGCAGATCCAAACAAATGAAAGATTAGAAGGCAATGTGAAATATCTCATGGAAAAAACCACTGACCTGGAAAATAGATCCAGGAGAGACAATTTAAAAATTATTGGACTACCTGAAAGCCATGATCAAAGAAACAACCTAGAAATCACCCTTCAAGAAATTCTCAAGGAAAACTGCCCTGATGTTTTAGATCCAGAGGGCAAAATAGAGGTTGAAAGAATCCACCGATCACCTCCTGAAAAAGATCCCAAAAAGAAAACTCCCAGAAATATTATAGCCAGGTTCCAGAATCCCCAGATCAAGGAGAAAATACTACAAGCAGCCAGGAAGAAACAATTTCAATATTGTGGAAACACAATCAGAATAGCCCAGGACCTGGCAGCTTCTACACTGAGGGATCGAAGGGCATGGAATATGATATTCCAGAGGGCAAAAGAGCTGGGAATGAACCCAAGGGTCACCTACCCAGCAAAACTGAGTATTTTGTTTCAGGGGAAAATATGGTCATTCAGTGGAATAGAGGACTTTCAAGCATTCTTGAGGAAAAAACCAGAATTGAATAGAAAATTTGACATCCAGACACAAGAAGGAAGAGATGCCTGAGAAGGTAATCAGGGAAAAGAAATCAAAAGGAACTTATCAAAGTTGAACTATTTACATTCCTATATGGAAAAGCAATAACTGTGACTGATGATATCTTTCTCACTATGAAAACAATGGAAGAAGGGTGTGTGGTCATATAAATACATAAGTGAATGTATGTGTATATGGTTACAGTTATATATGGATAGAGGGCATAGGTTGAATTTGTTGGGAAGGGAGAATACTCAAGGGATGAAATTTTGAGATGAGAGAGGAAAGTGGCAAGAGGAGATGGGGAGAGACAGGGTAGGGTAAACTATCCCATGTAGAAGAAGCAAAGGGAAGTGGTTGCAAGGGAGGGGGAGAATAGGAAGGCTAAAAAGGCAAAACCACATTCTCATTGAATTTGGTTCAGGGAGAGAATGACATACATACTAAATGGGATATCTCAACCTACAGCAGAATAGGGGGAAGGGGGATGAGAGGTGGGATGATGGATGGGAGGGCATCCTTGGGGGAGGGGAGGTTGGAAGTACCCACTATAGAAGAGGGACAGGATCATGTAGGGAATGGACCAGGTGGGGGTGGGATGAGTGGGAGGGAATTATAAGCAGCCTTGTACAATATATCTACTATGATAATGTTTTTCATAGCTAGACATGTACAACAAATACTGAATTACTTATCTTCCCAGAAGGAATGGGTGACAAGGGAGGCAGGAAATGGATCTGAAATTCGAGGTCTTAACATTAAATGTTTCAAATATATATAAATACTATTATTAGTATTCTTTTGCTTGTAATTGGGAGATAAGATGTGCAGGCATTGGGACACAATGATTCACCTTCCTCTAATGGAAAAGTCAAAAGGGGTATGGGAGAAGGTATGGGAGAGAGCAGATTGGAGGAAACGGTATCTTGCGGGACTGCTAATCTGGGAGGGTGAGTAGGGGAAAACAGGCGGGGGGAATGATTGTAACTCAAAATCTGGCGGAAATGAATGATGTAAAACAGAAGTTAATAAAGCATTTGTTTTTTAAAAAAATCTATGGGGTTCTGTAGGATCTTAGATTTAGAGCTAGAAGAAGGATCTCAAAGATCATCTAGTGCAACCCTCTCCTTTTGCAGATGAGGAACTACAGCACAAAGAGGTTATTTACTTACTCTTTGTTCCATCAGAATCATTTGAAAATTCTGACTCTGAACTTACTGGCATTTGTTTAAATGGTGAAAATATCAAAAAGTATGGCATAGCTCCTGTTTTTAAAGAGAATGGTTTTTCAAATTAAATGTGTATCAGGGAAGAAGCCTCACTATGTCCTCAAGTGATAATGATTTATGTGATATAAATGCCTGAAGTGATTTATGTATTATAAATTATTTCCTTACCATGCTGTACAGAAATTTGTTACCTTTAACAGAGGTAATAGATAAAAATGCTTTGAAATTCCTAGCATGCCAGAGCTGGCAGGACCCCAGAGATACCAACTCCTTTATTTTGAATAGGAGGAAAATGAAATGACTTGTCCTAGGTGACACATTTAGTTCACAGGCAGGCTGGGATGAGCCCATACCACTGCTAGACCTTCCTAGTCATGTGTTCTTTGCATCACATCTAGGAATATGCTGGTAAATTGTTAATAACTGGCTCTCTTTAATGGTAATCTGTGTTATTTTTTTAAAAGTCCAAAAACACGTTCAGTGTGTAACACCTATGGACCTTCTGCCTCTAAATGAAGGTAGATTGGAGGTATCTTCTTACATTTCTTCTTTCAAATCATGTTTGATCTTTTTAATTTTGTTCCATTCACTTTTTTTTTTATCAATTTGTTTATTTTCTTTTAGTTTACAACATTCAGTTCCATAGCCCCTTGAGTTTCAAATTTTCTCCCCCTCGCTCGCCTCCTATCCCCCATGGTGACATGCAACCAACTATAGGATCTACAGAAACCTTCACATTAAATATTAATTAGGTTGTAAAGAAGGATTATAACCAATCGAATAATCAGTGGGAAAGAGGAGAAACAAAACAAGAAAAAGAAAGAGCAAGTAGTTTGCTTCAATCTGCATTCAGACTCCACAGCTCTTTCTCTGGATGTGGCTATCCTCTTTCCATCATGAGTCTTTTGGAATTGTCTTATAACCTTACATTGCTGAGAAGAGCCCAGTCTATCAAAGTTAGTCGTCATACATATGTTATGTCTGTAATTGTGTACAGATTTCTCCTGGTTCTGGTCTTCTCACACTCAGCATCAGTTCATATAAGTCTCTTCAGGTTATTGTGAAGTCTGTCTGCTCTTTATTTCTTATAGCACAATAGTATTCCATTACATTCATATACCACAACTTGTTCAGCCATTCCCCAATTGATAGGCATCCCCTTGATTTCCAGTTCTTTGCCACCACAAAAAGAATTGCTATAAATATTTTTGTATTATACAGGTCCTCCTCCCACTTCTCTGATCTCTTTGGGATACAACCCTAGAAGTGGTATTTGCTGGGTCAAAGGTCACTTATTTATAGTCCTTTGGACATAGTTCCAGATTGCTCTGCAGAATGGTTAGATCAGTTCACAACTCCACCAGTAATGCATTAGTGTTCCAAATTTTCAACATCCTCTCCAACATTTATCATTTTCCTGTTTTGTCATCTTAGCCAATCTGGCCAGTGAGATGTGGTACCTCAGAGTTGTTTTTGATTTCCATTTCTCTAATCAACAGTGATTGAGAGCATTTTTCCTATGCTTATAGATATCTTTAATTTCATCTTCTGAGAACTGCCTGTTCATATCCTTTGACCATTTATCAATTGGGGAATGACTTGTATTCTTATAGATTTGACTCAATTCTTTGTATATTTTAGAAATGAGGCCTTTATCAGAAACACTGGTTGTAAAAATTCTTTCCCAATTTTCCACTTCCCTCTTACTCTTGGTTACATTGGCTTTATTTATACAGAAACTTTCCAATTTAATGTAATCAAAATTATCTATTTTGCATTTTATAGTGCTTTCTGACTCCTGTTTTGTCATAATATCTTACCCTTTCCATAGATCTGACAGGTAAACTATTCCTTGATCTCTCAGGTTGCTTTAGCCTTTATTCCTAGATTGTGCACCCATTTTGACTTTATTTTGGTATAGGGTGTTAGATATTGGTCTATGCCCAATTTCTGCCTTACTGTGTTCTAGTTTTCCAAGAAGTTTTTATCAAAAAGTGAGCTCTTATCCCCAAAACTGGGGTCTTTGGGTTTATCAAACAGTAGCTCTGGCTTTTTCATCAGGAAGGTCTGAAATGACCATCTCCTTGCCTGAAAGATTATGCTCAGTTTCGCCGGATAGCTTATCCTTGGTTGTAACTTTTACATTCACTTTTAATTTTTTTGTTTTATGGTCCTTTCCGTATATATTTTGTTGTAGTTACTGTGTTTGATTTTCTTAGCTCTGTTTACTTCACTACATCAGTTCATGTAGATCTTTTTATGCTTTTTTATATTTATCACATACATAATTTTTTATAACATAGTAATATTCCATTACCTTTATGTGTCATGATTTGTTTATTTACCATTCAGTAAAGGGTTTATCTTGTTCCAATTCTTTGGTAACAGAAAAAGTTCTGTTATAAATGTTTTGATGTATGTAGGAGCTTTCTTCTTAGTGTCTTCTTTGGGGTATAAGCCCAGTAATGAAGTCTGTAGTTCAAAAGCTATAGACATTTTAGTCACTTTATTTGTATAATTTGGAATTTGCTTTACAAAATGGTTGTACCATCTCATACCTCTGTCAACAATACATTAGTATACCTATCATTTCACAGCTCTTCCACATTGATTATTGCCTCTTTTTGTCATCTTTGCCAATTTTCAGGGCTTAAGATGAAATGTCCGTGTTATGTTGATTTGCATTTCTCTTGTTATTAGTGATTTAGAGGAGAGGCGTCAGACTCATTGCCTGTAAACTGCATGAGGCCCACAGCACTCCAGGGTGCAGTCTGAACCAGATTAAAATAGAATTGGAAAATATTTAACAAAACAAAGTCCCAAGGTCCATTGCTCTTTGAAACACATTATTCCATTTCTTCCTGTGTTTTCTACAAAGTATAGAATTGTCTTACGCTATTTCAGTTTCCTTTCCTTTGATTTGAAGGTCTTTCTCTTGTATTCTCTTAGAACTTTTTTCTGTAATGAAGGGTAAATGTAAGTACTATGTGTCTTGGCATTTTCAGTTTGGGTTTTTTTTTTTTTTCTGGAAGCAGTCTGTAAGTTCTTTAAATTGACATTTCATTTTCTATGTTCTGAAGTTCTAGGCACTTTCACAGTATTTCTTGCATTATGGTGTTCAGGTTTTTTGTCCTGTAATGTACTTAAAGGCAAGCCTGTGATCCTTAGGTTGTCTCTGTGTATCATATCTTTGAGATGAGATCTATGTTTTGCTTGGATAGAGAACACATTTTCTTTTATTGTTATTATTTTTGTTTCTCTCCTTCTAGATTGTCTTTCATTTCTGTGTATTTGCATTCCCAATCAATTATTCTTTCTCATTTTTTTGGTGAGACTTGCCATTGCAGATAAAATTTGTTTCTGCTTTTTTAATTCTGCCAGTTATTTTTGCTGTATGGGCCATAAATTCTGCTCTCATTTTAATTTCTGTTTTAAACCACTCAGGAGCAGTGTGTTGTGGTTTTGTGTTCTCAAATTCCACAGCCATCCTCTGTCTCATCAAGTATTGAATTGTTTTCCTGTATATTGCAGTATTTATTCATAGATGCCTGAACTAATTTATTAGATCTAGAGGCCTTATTTTCTTCTGCTTTTAATTTTTTTTACCTAATTACTTACCTACTTATGTTTAAAGACTTTGAATTTTCTTCTTCCTGTCTACTTTTCTTTATTTTTCCCTGTTGCTTATTTTCTGACTCTTTCCTCACTGATAGTGGTTTCCCTAGGGCTGGATCTTAAATCTTCTTAGTTTCCTTCTGCTCTGGATAATTCAGGATTCAAAACCTGTGTCTCTAAAGTGAATTTTTTGGGAGGTCAGAACTGCTCCTAGTTAGATGCTGAACTCTTTTCCTCAGACTTGGTGCTAACACCTCAGAATCCCATTCCATCTTCCATCTCCCACCCTTAACCCTGCTGTTTCTTGAACTGCCTCATTCCCCCATTCCGTATCCCTTTACTCTGCTGCAGAAATATTTTACAACCACTGTGGCATTGGTCTTTGAAAAAGCTCCCCCAAGCAACCTTTTTTTGAGGGGGGAAGGCAGGGCAATTGGGGTTAAGTGGCTTGCCCAAGGTCACATGGCTAGTAAGTATTAAGTGTCTGAGGCCAGATTTGAACTCACTTCCTCCTAACTCCAGGGCCTGTGCTCTATTTGCTGTGCCACCTAGCCACCCCACCCCAGCAAACTTTTTCAACCTGCAACCCATATATCTATAGCACTAGAAAGAAGGGGAGGGATGGGGAACTGGGATTTTTAGCAAAACCAGGGAGTAAATCCTTGGATTATCTAGTACAGCCAGCCTCAAAGCCAATAGCATGGTTGATAGTGGGGGGAGGAATGCTGTATTGAGCTAAGGGTAGTTGTCAACTCATTGTTGTTTTAAAATCTCATTCTGGGTTCCAGGTTTCTTAGCCCAGGGAGAGTGCTGAACTTGTCTTACTTTTGACACACAATTTCTGTTTTGGAGAGGCTTGAGAGGTGGTGGTAATCAGGGATAACGTCTAGTCCTCCATCATGTGACTTGGAAGACTGTAAATCTGCATTATTAACATTTTCTCTATCACTTTCTTAAACCTAGACAATCAACAATACAATAAATCAAGTCCTGATGTGTATTTTGTCTATTTCTGAGGTAGAAGTGCTCATATAGAAAATTGAATAGTTCCCATAGGAGTTGACTCCAGCACACCCTCACTTGGTGGTATTTTTTATGCTAGACCTAATATGTCTCCATTGTTTTTAATGTAGTAGCTGAGGCCTTCTTAGTTTGATGATGAACTGAATTCCCTATAGTAGTTTACGTTTTAATGTTAGTTTGGCTGCTTTATTACATTCTGTAACAGTCAGCAATGTGTAAAATCTTTATGGAGATACATTTCTAAAGAGGTTACTACATTTGGAAAATGGGTGATTATTAAACCTTTCAGTTACCTTATGCTGTCATAGATTTTTTTATACAGTGTTATTTGTCAGATTTAGTGTCTAAACTCCAAGCTATTATTAGGATTATTATATGAAAGCTTTTCTTTCTGGTTGTCCCCTTAAAATAATTTTTAAGGATTTTCTAAAAAAAAAAATTGCCTTCAACTTAAATTTTCTATATGCCCAGTGTTTCTAAAACTCTACATCTTTACTGGGGCTTAGCTTCTATTGTAATACATTTTTTAGAATCATAAGAGGCAGCAGAGTATTTAAGAGATGTAGCTTCTTAGTCAGGAAGACCTAATTCAGTTTAAGTCTTGCTTGTGGCTTACTGGGGGTAAGTACTGGCACCCCCAGGTGAGAAGAGTTGTAGAATGTATTGGTACAATAGGTTTCTTGACTGTGAATTGCCTAAACTGGGGCTTCTTAAACTTTTTCCATTCAAAACCCATTTTGACAGTTAGTGTTGTGTGACCTGAGGATGTACATGGTGCAAAGTGCACATTTTGTGTTCATAACCAAGGCTGCAGTGAAGTTGCTTGATGTAACACAGGCAAGCACTGCCAGAAATACTTTGGATTCATTATGGTTTTGATTTTTAATTTTTGGTCATTGTGCATTCAGAAACCTTTTACTGTTGCCAAATTTTTCGTGACCCCATAAGGGGTTGTGACCCACAGTTTAAGAAGCATTGGCTGTAGGTTCAGACACATTATAATGAGTCATAGCGTATTAAAGTTGGAAAGACCTTATGGATCAAGTCTTCATTTTATAGGTGAAGAAACGAAGGTTTAGAAAAGGGAGTGTACGGGCTAATAAGTTACAAGAATAAAAATAAAATCCAGCTTTGCTAGATGACAGTTGAATACTACTAAGGTCTAATTCTGAGATGGGAAATATGGGGGAAGGTGTGGATTAAATGATTTTAGAAGAAAAATGTTTACTTATTTGTTATAAATTATCATCTTTTATGGCACAAGAAGATTTTAAAACTTTCTTATCCTTGAAATTTTCTTCCACTAAACATCTATTAAATTTTATTTTAGAAAATGAACAAGAGAAAAAAAATCCAAAAATTCATTGTGTTCTAAATTTTAAAATATGCTACTACTTAGTCTTAGAAATGTTTTCTCAAGAGAGTACTGTATGTCCAAGAGGACTGTTTATTCATCTAATTTTATTTAAATCCGTACATGACACAAACATATATATATATATATATATATATATATATATATATATATATTTTAGAGAACCAATGCCATGCAAGGCTTTTATAGACCAAAGCTTCTGGGGATACAGTGACTAAGATAAACCCTGCCTTCCTGGAGCTTATATTCTATTGGAGGGATAAAACATGGAAACAGATAAGTAAATATAAGGTAATTTGAAAAGAGGGCACAACCCCAATTGCCCTACCCTTTCCCCTCCAAAAAGCAAAATCACTAAAAAAAAAAGAGGAGAGGTAGGACCCAAGCTGAGCCTTGAAAGAAGGAAGACAAGAACTTGAAGGGAACGTATAGATCATCTAGTCCAACTCCTTTATTCACAAACGAGGAGACTGAGACTCAGAGTGAGTAAGTAACTTGCCCAACCTCACACAAGGTAGTAAATGACAGTGGTGGTATCTGAGCCCAGTGCCTCTAGCTCCAAATCCACAGGCTCTTTCCATTTTATTAAGCTGTTGGATTCTTGTAGAAGGCAGGGGAATTGGAAAAAAAAAATTGAAAGGTGACCTTCAGAGGTAGACTTAAGACATGGCCTCAAATATCATCTATTCATGTGTTCTATTCATTCATTCGGCAAATGTTACATTCCAGAACTCTGGAGAACATAGAAAGCTGAGATAAAATGCAGTCTCTGACCCCACAGAGTTTACAGTTTAGTAGGGATATAAGATACAAATGTAGGAAACTACAGCAAACAATACTGTAAGTGCATTATGAAAAACAAAGTTATACATGAGGTCTGAGATGAAAGGTCAGTGAAATCAGCAAAGGCTTCCTGGAGGAAATAGATTTTGAGTAGAGTTTTTAAAGGCTAAGCAGGCATTCATCAAGTCAAGGCAGGGTGGGCAGAGGGAGGCAGAGTTTATTCCAGGAATAAAGAATAATCAGTTGGAAGAGCATTGAGTGTGTTTCAACAGGCAGAATTATCAATGCAGTTTAACTGGAGCATGGAGTACAGAAAGGGAGAGTAGTACTTAAGTCTGGAGAGATAAGCTGGTTCCAAATTGTAGGGACTTTAAATACCAGGAAGAGGAGTTTGAACATTATTTGGTAGGCAACAGAGAACCACTAAAGATTATTGTGTAAAGAAGTGATAAATGAAGAGGTATATAATAAATTTGCAGTTTTATGAGCAGTTTTCTTTTTTTTAATTTACTGTGTTATGGAAATGTTTATTTTATTTCATAAATTTAAAATGTTTTTTTAAAAAGATATGAAGCAGTAGGAAGTTATTGCAATAGTACAAATGGAAAGTAATGAGATGCTATACTAGAATGGTGTCAATGGAAATAAAAAGAGGTTATGAATATGAGAATAAAATTAAAACAACTTGGGAACTATTTGGCTGTGAGAGGTGAGGGGGAGAAAAAGTTGGAACATAGCCCTAAACTTTCAAGCATGGAGACTGGGTGAATGGAGGTACCATTAGAAGTGGTAAAGTTTAGCATAAAGGAGGTGTAGGGAGTTTGATAGACTCAGTTTGGGAAGTAGTGAATTTGAGTTTCCAGCAAGCAATGTCTTGTAGGCAAAATGGAGATATGCAGCTTTGGAGCTATGAAGACAGGTGATAGTGGTAGCTGTGTGAGTGAATGAGATTACCAAGGGAGAGAATATAGAGAAGATAAACTGAGTACAGGTCCTTGGGGAAACACCAACATTAAGAGACCAGGGAGAAGAGCCATTGAGGGAGACAGAAGAAACTGCTAGGGAAGTGGGAGATGACTAGGAAGAGTGTGTATCCATGAAGCTAACAGAGGAGAGAGCATCCAGGCCTGTGGCTTGGAGATTTCTGGATAGTACCCACTTTCTTCTGCCTCTCTGGAATAGTGCAGAAAGGGTGGGAGCATGCCACCCCTTTAAAAGGAGTTTATGTATGTGTCAGGGGATGGGATAGGAGAGAGAAGGAATACAGCTGTGGGCTGAATGAGTACAGAAAAAGTAGTCTTTGAAGGTGTTCTCTTTAATAATTTTCCCTACAACTGGAGCTGCTTATGTCTGTTTCTGCTTACTTTAGCTGAATCTATAGCAGTTGCTTATATATGTATATATGTCAGCTGTCTCTCTGGGCCAATTACATATCAGCCCCCATCAAAAGCTCTATGTTCTTGCCACGCCAGCCTACTTACTGTTCCCAGCTCCAATACTACCACCTCTACGAGAGTCCTTTCTTGGATCTCTGATTCATTAGTGCTTCTCCCTGCTTCCAAATTATTTTGTGTGTTTGTCTTCTTAACAAACAGGTTGTTTTCTTCTAGTAGAATATAAGCTCCATGAAGGCAAAAACTGTTCCATTTTAGTCTATGTAAATCTACTATGAATCCTTCTTAAATTGAATCCTGTCATTCATCCATTCTTTGTACTTGTCACACTTGTGAAGCAGCAGGTATTGTTGATGGCCTGCTTACTTTCCAGGACCTCACAACTGTTGTTACCCATGGCAGTGAATATTGTGTAGAGGTAGTAAATGATGTTAATGAAACTGTTGCAGAAGTTGGATGTAGTGTCAGGAACCAGCCCTGAAATGTGGATGCTATAAAAAGAGTTGGATTTTGTTAACTACTAGGCACATGAGCTTCCTCCCAAACTTGATAAGCACTTATATCCATTGACATCCCTTTAAAAACTAATATTAAACTATGAATCTTTTTAGAAAGATTCTGAGATTCTCCTGGGAGATATATCATATATAGATAGGTATATAATAACTTAGTTTGTTCTGTGGATGTACAGTGAGATGAACATTAATTGTAATAAAGATACCTCTTCAGTGACCTGGGATTTCATTGTTGTGGTTACTCCCCCCACCAATGCAGATCACATTCTCTCTGACTTAGGAGATGGTCTTGTGGGGGCTGAAAAACCCATCATAAGGGTGAGGCCCTTTGAACTTAGGCTGGTTCTCTGACACATTAACAGCTTGAAAGGATCTACCATAATTTGAACTTCTATGGCTCAACCTTTTGAGCTATCTTCATACCTTATAAGCAAGACTTCAATGGAGGAATTTTAATAAAAATAACATTCTTCACACATTAGTTAAAAACAAACACACTCAGTGATTCTTCACTTATTTGAACTGAATTTGCATCCCATGTCAAAGATATTGAGTTCTTTATTTTGATATCAGGAGCTGTATAGAGTAATCATAAACCCTGTATTTCTGAACTGGCATAATTGAATTACTGCTGTTGCAAGGATGTTTTTTTTAAGCTTTTATTGTGGCTCCCCTAAAGGCAAAATATCGAAAACAATCCACTGTAGAGATGTTTTATATTAAAGAAATGGTATCTTTATCCCTTTCTTTCCCTCCGGTATACATGCTTTCATCTTACTGTGAACATTTAAGAACAGTTTTCCAAGTCTAGATACATGACTTGTTTAAAAAGGCACCCATAATTATGACCCTCCACCATCCTGCACATCACTAGCAGACACTGTGCAGTTTCTCTGTAGATACAACCACATATTGTAACATAATTAGAAAGCTTTTTTGCTCAATCTAACAAAATATTTTAAGGTTGTATTCTGCTTCCCTGTTATATGCTGGAAAGAGAAGAATCTCCAGGTTTTTCCTTACTGTGGTTAGAACACTCAGCATTTGAGAAAAAAGCATTATCTGAAACACCTAAATTATTACAAGTTGTTGGTCATAAACTTAGGGTGATGAAGCTCAAAACTAGATGTGTTAAAGTGTCTCCTTCCTCAAGTGGATAATTAGAAAAGAAATGATATGTCTGTTAGGTCACTAAAAGAAGTCCTATTCCTGCAATGCTCCTAAGTAGTCCCTTTCCTAAATGCCACCCATACTAGTTGGCTAATGACAGGGATTGCAGCAGGTCTCACAAGGATTTAAGTCCCAAAGAGTGCCATCCCAGAGATAGCCAGCAGAGCAACAAGGGCGTTCAATGACCCAAGTGAAATGCCGGCAAAGGCACAAGGAGAGGAATCATGGGTGACTTTTAGTGCCCTTTTTTCATTTAACAAGCCATTAGTAGAGCAGGCCAAAGACTCCTGACTTTCATCACCCTAAGATGTTTAAATCAGTTACTGTAGGAAGACATCCTTTTGGTAGAGATCTTCAAGAGAGCCCCAGCCAGACCCCAGCATTCTTTACTGGAGTAACCTATGGCTGAGGTACTCTCTTACGTCTGCCACCTGCCTGACAGCCCCAATATTCAAGAGGCAAGACACCCCTGAAATCTTGTTAATTACAGCATTTTTCACTGAGCAGCAGCTTCACCCATGTCAGGACTCCCTTGGCAAACTACAAAGTACCTGTTAAGAACAGAGATTGTCTCTGCCCCTTGTTATATATGCTAGCTGTGTGACCATTCAGGTGACTTAAACTTTGAATTTCAGCTTCTTTACTGTCAAATGGGGATACTCTGGTTGTATCTCCTTCAGAGGCCTGCTATGAGCCCCAAATAACTTGATCCATGTGAAAACATTTAACAAACCTTAAAGCACTACAAAAATGTCAACTATTTTTGTTACTTATTCATTCTTACTGAGTTTCTTGTCTTTAAACCTTAAAATACAAGTAGTTTCAAGAGTGTAAGAGAAGGACCTCAGTGTCTGAGCAGATAGGCTCCCTTCCCTTCATCTTTCCTGTTTCACTGAGACCTGCTAATAGGTTGATTTTTCCCCCATTCCTCCCTACTGCTCTAGGGTTTTGGGGCCAAAGAATTAACTATGCACCACCTTTCCCAGAAGTGGAGAACAAAGAAGAATTGCAAGGTTGTTTTTAACCAGCTGATCTGTTTTCCCTGAGGACAGAACAATAAGGGCAGGACTTGAAAGTTTATGAGAAGAATTTGGGTTAGATGTTAGGAAGAATGTCTCAACTGTAAGGGATGGGGAACACCAAAATACTTTACAAAAAAAAAAGACTTAATATCTCACTTTCTGAATATTTAAAAGTAGACTACTACATATGTGACTTGCTCTGCGTCTAATCCTACCCACAGGGAAAGAAATGGACTATGACTTTTCAGTCCTCTAGCCATAAAATTTTGGGTTTCTACCATTTTTACCTTTTTTCATTTCACTTAAATTATATTTTATGAACAAATTTTATGAAAGTCAATAATTGCTTTTTATTTACATATTTATTTTTGTTGTTCAGTCATGTCTGACTTGGTTTTTGTTTTTTTTTTTTTTGGTCATAGCATACCTTTATTTAACATATCCACTGCACTAAGGAAGCCAAAACATTGCCAGCAGTCTTTCTTGAGCACAGTCAAATCATTATCAATCAAATTGGTTTTTTTTTTGTTGTTGTTGTTTTTAAATACTTAATCACATTTCTAGGTGGAAGCAGCATTTGGTGCAAAGTCATGTCTGACTTGTAAACCATTTGGGATTTTCTTGGCAAAGTTACTGCAATGGTTTGGCTTTTCCTTCTCCAGCTCATTTTACAGATGAGGAACTCTAAAGCAAACAGGATTAAGTGACTTGCCCAGGGTCACACAGCTAGTAAGAAAGTGTCTGAAGCCAGATTTGAACTCAGGAAAATGCATTTTCCTGACTCTAGGCCCCACACTCTATGTACTGTGCCACCTGGTTACTCCCTGATCAAGATTACCTATTCTGTAACATACCTTTTACATGAAAATATATAGGGTAGGGCAGGGCATTATCTTTCACAGCAGCCTATTCCACTTTGAGACAGCTCTGATTGTTAGGAAATCTTTTCTTATGCTGAATCGAAATTCCCTCTTTTTACTTTTACAGAGAAATATAGGGGTTTTTCTCATAATTTTCAGTAGCAATAATTTCAGGGCTCTGAATATTGAAGATCAGTGGAACAGTTGTGAGCTGTTTTCAAATAGAACCTGTTTGCTTAAAGTAAATGGCATGATGCTTTTAACTATTGTTCATAGCTCTTCAACTGCCCTTCAAACCTTCAGAAGCTCCTTTTAAGGAGATAAACTACTCTTATGACCATGATAATAAAGTACTGCCCTTTACTTTTCACCTTGTTTTCATGGAGTATTTTCTTATTAATGCTGTTTTCTGGAAATGTATTTTGGAAACAAGCTCATTTTCTTCATATAAGGTCTGTGGCGTGGCTAGTGATGCTCTTAAGTCTGAAACTTGCTCCACAGGGTGTCCCAATATGTCATAATGACTAGTGAACACCTAAGGAATGACACAGGCAAAGAATTTAGCATTGTGCTGTCTTCATCCTGGTCATGGAATGCAGAAAGGTAACAATCTGCATAGCTTTACCTTTAGTCATTCTCCCAAGATATTTACAGGAGATGAGAACTTGGCACACTGGCATCATTCATACTTTGGTCAGCCCAGAACACAACACGTTGAAAAAGTACAGAGAAAATTCTGTTTTCAAGTCATTGGAGGTGAGGGGATAGGTAATTTTCTTTTAAATATTGAATCTTTTCTTTTCTGTTACATTGGCTTCTAAGCATTTTATTCCTGTGTAATTATCTTGTCCATTAGGTGAGCCTGTTTTCCCCCTTGCCCAAGGCAAAATCTCAGAAGGAGCATTAAATGTGTAGACTTAGCTTTTAGAAAAAAAAGAGCTCTTTGTATATATTTTTATATGTTCTTTCAGTTAGGCAGTTAATTTAGTTTGCTCTGCAGCCTGCCCAAGAGGATTTAGAAAATTTAAGATCTAGAGAAAACAAGTTTTTGGTTGGTGCCATGCCCACTCAGATGTTTATTTTTCCCCCTAATGCTATGCACAGGTTCTTTCCTAAGAAAGTTCCGTAAAGAAAAATGGCAATAGTTTTGTTGTTATTGTTGAGTTGTTGTTTTTTTTAAATGATTGTTTTTTATTGTTTCCAACCACCAACACCCCTTGGTTGGTTGGTTGGTTTGTATACTTTTGTTTTATTCTGGTTTTGGGTTTCTTTTTTTTTGTTTTGGGGTTGGTTTTTTTGTTTGTTTTGTTTTGTTTTTTTGCATGGCAGATTGTTAAAACCTATATGCATTTGTTTATTATATGTACACATCAGTGTATCTATTTTAGGAGCTTCCATTGGATATCTGAGAATAGAATAGAAGTATTAGAGACTTGAGGTAAACATTTGCAGTATTTTGTGGACACAAAACTGAGGTAGTATTTTGTTCCATGGCTCTATAGCTTGTTAAGAAAATGGAGGTGTACATTGGTAAATTGGGGTTAGTCATGTGATATCACTTAAGAGATAAAAGTTGACCTCTCTGGAGGCTTTGGGAATGTTAACAGTTGTTATTGCAAGAGTGAAGTCCAGACCTTCTGCTGGAAGAAACACAACTGCTTCATTGCCATATGTAAGGAATTTTTTAGATTCATCATTGGTTTTCTTTTATTTCCTGTAACCTGTTTGTTTAGCTTTCTTTCTAGAAGCAATTGTCTTTAAAAGCTTCTTAAGTTAATTTCAAAAAATATTCAGGGACCAACAGAAGTGTTCCTTTTGTTGAGTGTATCAAGCATAAATGATTATAATACTAGACAAACCATTTATATCTGAGTGTAGTGAAAAGGTTCTCAGAGTTGTATACATTTTCTTTTTATGTATAATTATGGGATCTAGTATACTTGTCAAAGCCCAAATTTTTAAAAATTAGTTCTTTTTGCCTATTTTATCACCTCTTTGTAGCCTTTGCTTTTTTATTTTGGAGGGGGAGGGCAGGGCAATTGGGGTTAAGTGACTTGCCCAAGGTCACAAGGCTAGTAAGTGTTATGTGTCTGAGACTGGTTTTGAATTCAGGTCCTCCTGACTCCAGGGCCAGTGCTCTATTCACTGTGCCACCTAGCCGCACCAACTTTGTAGCCTTTTCAAGAAGAAATACACTTTAAAATTTATCTGTGTATGTAAAGGTAAGTCAACTGAAAATATCCTGATGTGGCCTATTCCACATAATATATATAGTATTAAATTAATTTACTCATAGTATTTGATTTATTGATATTTTGGGTATTAAGATGTCCTTTTGCCTCCAGCATATGTCCATCTTATATTGATTAGTTGCCCCATTGGAATTATGCTTATATTCCGTATACAGGGGTTATCAGCTCTAACATATTATTTATTTTGAATTTGAAGATAAGTAAGGAAATGCTCCCTCTGAAATTTAAATTTATAAGAATCAACACACTATATATGGGATCTGCCCATATTCTGAAAGGAACTCACCCTAAGAAATGTTGTATTAAAATGTTGCAGATCTGATTAGGACCATTAATCTAAATATAAATTCATGTTAAATAAACTGAAATTTTGGAAATTACAACATTAATGACAAATGAAAATAAGGGGATAGCATTCTGTATGAAGTCCTTTAAAAAAAAGTCAGAATTGGAAAGTAAAAATGTGTTTTGTCTCCAGAATAGTCTTCTTGGCAGATATGCTCCTCTATTAGGGGGAGTTGTATCAGGCTGTCACCTTTACTAATATTTGTTAGTAAAATTATCCTTACTTAGACGCTGTATTTACTATTCAACCTTTGGATCTTAAATTGTGTTGCCATGCACAATATGCTAAATATACTAAGGGGTACAGTAGATTAGAATATTTGACTTGGAATCAAGATTCCAAATACAGACACTTATTACCTGTATGATCCTGAGCAAGCCAATTAACTCTCTCAGCCTTAGTTTCCTCATTTGTAAAATGTGAAGATTGAACTCACTGGATTCTAAGATCGCTTTCAGCGCTGTCTGTGATCCTAAATCAGAGCTCTAGTCTGCCAAACAATTATATTTTCATGCATAAATTAATAAATTGGCATGTTGGTTAATCAGCCTCTTAAAAGTTTGATTCATAGGGGTGGCTAGGTGGCGCAGTGAGTAAGAGCGCCGGCCTCCGAGTTGGGATGACCCGGGATCAGATCCGGCCTCAGAAAATGAGCACCCACGCATAAATAATGACTGGCGTGTAACCTTGAGCAAGTTACTTAACTCCAATTGCTTATAAAAAAAAGTGTGATTCATGAGAATCATTTCCCTAGAGCTTGATCACCCTTTAGTGAAATGATAAAATCGATTGTTTTTCAATCAAAAAGTCAAGGACTACCATGTAGCCCCTATTCACTGCAGTGATATCTAGATATTGTCTTCATATTTCCCCCCTTTCAATTTTAAGCCTAATGCACTAATGCATCCAGGGCAAATATCACAATTGCTATAGGATAAGGGGGCCCCAGCATCTATTTCTATACCTAGGTACTGTATTAGAACAGCTAGAAACCTAGCTTATACCTGAACAAGTCTAGAGAAAACCATAAGAAATAGTTTCCAGAACTGAATGATTTGGTAGATTCTGCAGTTGGCCCTTAAATAACATAACTTCATTGGAATATGGCCTCTTTTTTCTACAGTCTATTTGACCACATTCTGATGTTGGCTGCCATGTTATTTTTTTATATCTTCAGTTGTTTTGTTTGTTGTTTAATCATAACAGTCATGTCTGACTCCTCATGACCCCATTTGGGGTTTTATGGCACAGATACTAGAGTGGTTTGCCATTTCCTTCTCCACTTCATTTTGTAGATGAGGAACTGAGGCAAACAGGGTTAAGTGACTTGTCGTAGGGTTAAGTCACACAGCTAGTAAATGTCTGAGGCCTGATTGAACTTAGGCATTTGAATTTCCAGACTTCAAACTCAACACTCTATCTGTGCAGCCTAGTTGCCTATATCTTCAGTAGTCCTCTGAAATTAGGTAATCAGGTCTTGAAGAGTATATTGTTAGCCGGAAGACATTTATCCTAGATCCTAATGCTATTTGTCTACTGGAAAGAATTTCCTTACTATAACTGAAAAAAGAGAGGAGAGTGAAATAATGTGTAATTATGAATTTTGGTAGTATTCCTTTGGAATACATGTAAAGCTTTATGTTGGTCCATTACAGACATTTTAATAGAGTTTCAAGCAATTGAAATATGCATTTAACTGTTTGTATAGTCCAAACTAGATGAATGTACTTGGCCTTGAGAATTAGCCTGAGGATTTCAGGAGAAATGGATTTTTTTTTCTCTTGAGATTTTCAGTTCCTAAATGACCCAGAAATGAAACCCCAGCTATTCTCATAGCATTTTATCCTCATAGCAACTTATGTCAAAGAGAGACCTATGAATAAGAGATGATAAGAGCTCTGGTAAGGGAAAATAGCTTCCTAGAACTTCAAAAACAACATTAGTTAGGATGTTAGTGAAAAGTACAAATTATTTCTTTATTCACCTAAACAGCCCTACCACAAACTGTCCAATGCCCATATAATACCTGTGTTTCATTTAATAATACCATCTAAGGAAGGCTTAGGGGTGAGGGGAGTACTGTTTTTGTCCCTGTCTCATCTTGCATGTATTTTGAATAGTATATATGTGGAAGGATTGGCCAATTCCCTCAACATCTGAAATATTTCCTTTGTATCTCTTTATATCTATTTGAGAGGCATAATATATAATATCACAGTGGATAGAGACCTGGTCTCAAAATCAGGAAGACTCAAGTTCAACTACCACTTCTGATACATACTGGCTTTATGATCCTGGACAAGAGATGGATGTTAGTGGTATTCACACTACACTGTATTTTTCCATGGATATGGGAGTGGAGAGGTTTTGTCAGTCATGTAGGATTTATATAGATAAGCAGAGGAGGGAATCCAGAGTGAAGGACAGTATTAATATAGACATGCAAATGTTTAGGCCCTGCAAGGGGTGGGGAACCTTGAGGCCACATGTGGCCTTCTAGGTCCTCAGCCTTTTTGCTGAGTCTAAGGTGTTACAGAACAAATCCTTTTATTAGGGGGATTTATTCCATGAAATTTGGATTCAGAGGGCCATACTTGAGGACCTAGAGAACCACATGTGGCCTCAAGGCACAGATTCCCCATCCCTATATGTTTAGGGGACATTGGATGCTAAAGAGTATGTTTAAGTGTATTAATAATATCAGTTCAGTTCACATTTATGTAGCTCTTTAAAGGTAGTACTTTTCTCACAGCAAGTCTGGGAAACTGAGGTTCAGAGAGTTCAATGGCTTTCCTGAAATCACAAGACTAGTAAATATTAGAGCCAGAACATGAACCCAGGTATTGTGATTTCAAGACCTTTCCACTAGAAATGTAGGTTGTGATGCTTGGAGTCTGACTTGTGTCTTGTCAGCAATGGAAAGCCATTGACTTTTTTTTTCAATTTAGGGAAGATCACAGTGACATGAAATGAAGATCAGTCTGACAGTTCATAAACCGTTGATTATTCTCAACAAACCATAAAGATATTGGCACCCTTTACCTACTATTCGGCGCATGAGCTGGCATAGTAGGAGGGATAGACTGTGTAGAGAGACCATTTGAGGCTCTACGAGAATAATTTCAGCATGAGGTTATAAGGACTTAGTATAGTGTTAATATCTAGTCTCCTACTGAACAATCACCAGACTTCCTTTAGCAGTTCAAACTTGCATTTGAGTATCTAGCTATGAAGCCACAAATGACACATTTTTGCGTGATTCAACAACTTGATAGATTTCCCCCAAACTGTCAATAAACCAAAGAAATCTAACTCATCCTTTATGCCAAAGTTTTAAGCCAGTTTCAGCAGGATGGTTGGAAGACTCCATACCCTTGATGGTTGGAATTAGCAATGTAATTTTCCCAAACCAATGTAATTTTCCCAAACGTGTAACACTTTTATTGACAGTCCTCTCAATATTTCTTCTCTTTTGTATATTGTTACATGAGTAAAAAACATGTCTCAGTGCTGGAGATATAATGGAACTCCTTTACAAGGTACAACATCAAATTTATTTGGTTTTTAAAGTACTGTCTCATTCAATTAAAAAATTGCATGGGAAATAGTTTTCTAGGCCATCTTTAGGATAGCATAGACTATGATGATAGTTTGTAGTAAATTTAGTAAATGGATAGACAATGAAGTTCTAATAAGGTAACTTGTTTTATATCTTTAATTTTCAGCCTCCTGGAGTTAAAGTGTTTCAGCTTTTTGCTGCAGTTAAGGAAAATCGTAAATCCTAGCAGTAATAAGATGGAATCGACATTTATCTTTCCCTTGAGAATAAGTGTGGGGATTTTGACAAGTTTCATGTTTAAAAAAATATGCTTGAGGATCTTTTACCAAGCACCATGAAACAATATAATTAAGTAATAAATATTGCAGTTTTCACTTTATTATTTTAAAGTTGGTAAACTTGCATTTAAACTTGTTTATAGCATCCCTTTATATAAGTCAAGGATAATGTAGCTTTTTACTTCTGAATATATGCTTTATGTTTGATAAGATGTACATAATATTATTCCATGTGATAATACTACTTTATATTATTTTTTTGTTCATTTCAAATTTACTTATTTATTTTTAACATTCATTTTTAAAAAAAATTTTTGAGCCACAAATTCTTTTCTCTCCCATCCCTCCCCTACTTGTGGTGAAGGAAAGAAATGTGATATCAGTTATATATAAGTAAAATCATGCACAACATATTTCCATAACAGCCATGTTGCAAAAAAAAAAAAAAGCTAGAAACATAGTATGTATGCTTCAATCTGCATTGAAACTCCCAACAGTTCTTTCTCTGGAGGTGAATAGCATTTTTTATCCTAAGTCCTTTAGAATTGTCTTTGATTATTGTATTGATCAGAATAGTAGCTAAGTTATTCACAGCTGATCATTAAACAGTATTGTTGTTAATGTGTGAAGTGTTCTTCTGGTTCTGCTCACTTCACTTCATAAAAGTCTTTTTAGGTTTTTCTGAAATCTGTCTGCTTATTATTTTTTATAGAATAATAGTTTTCTGTTACATTCATATGCCACAACCTGTTCAGCCATTCCCCTATTTTTTTTAACATATAGGTCCTTTTCCTTTTTCTTTGATCAAATTTATAACAACTCATTTCACAGTGGGAAAGAATTGGAACTAGAGGGAATACAATTGATGCTGCCAAATTGGGGAAAATCTTCCCACCTTTTGCCTTTTTTGTATAATTTAAAAAAGCTTTGTTAGTAGAGGAGAAACCTTTTAAGGAGGAGTCTCCCATGCATATGTCAAAAATTATATGGGATTCCTTAAAAGATAAAACAACAGATAACTAGTTGATTACCCTCTAATTAGTAATATCAATAGAGACATAAAACAGGAAAATGAATGCTTGCTAATGGCATTTGCCACCACTATGGAGGATGTCCTGTACAAAGTCCAAATTAAAAAGATATTTCTTTTTTTAATATTTTTTAAAATCAAATGCTTTATTAACTTCTAGTTTACATCATTCATTTCCACAAGATTTTGAGTTACAAATTTTCTCCCTGTTTTTCCCCTACACACCACCCCAAAATAGCAATCCGATTGGATATCCCTTCCTCCAATCTGCTCTCTCTGATATCTTCTCCCATATCCCCTCCAACTTTCCAGTAGGGCATGGTGGATCTCTATGCTTCAGTGCCTGTATGTCTTATTTCCCAGTTACATGTAAAATAATATTAATAATAGTATATATATATATGTATATATATTTTTAACATTTGATTTTAAAACTTTGAATTCCAGATTCATTTCATTCCTCCCTTGTCACCCACCCTTACTGGGAAGATAAGCAATTCAGTATAGGTTGTACATGTGTACCTATGTAAAACATTTCCATAGTGGATGTACTGTAAAAGACTGACTATATTTCCCTCCCTCCTGGCCCACCTCCTACTTGTTCTATTCTCTACTTTGATCCTGTCCCTTTTCTTTTTTTTTTAAAGCATTTGGGGTTAAGTAACTTGCTCAAGGTTACACAGCCAGTCATTATTTATGTGTGGGTGCTCATTTTCTGAGGCTGGAACCAATCCCGGGTCCTCCCGACTCCGGGGCTGGTACTTTTACTCACTGTGCCACCTAGCTGCCCCATCCTGTCCCTTTTCAAAAGTGGGTGCTTCCAACTTCCCTCCCCGCAGCCAGCCTTCCCTTCCATTATCCTCCCTCTCATCCCCTTCCCCCCTACTCTTCTGTAAGGTGGGATACCCTATTTAGTGTGTATGCCATTCCCTCCCTAAGCCAAATTCAATGAGAATAAGGTTGACCCATTCCCTTTTGCCTTCCTGTCCTTCCCGTCTATTGTGACCATTTTCCCTTGCCTCTTCTATAAGAGATAGTTTACCCCATTTTATCTCCCCATCTCCTTTCATTATATTCCTCTCTCACCTCTCAATTTCACATTTTAAGTATCATCCCTTCCTATTAAATTGGTCCTGTGCCCTCTATCTATGTATACCTGTACCCATATATACATAGACTCACATATGTATGTGCTCGTATGCCCAAATACCCTTATATGTATGTATATATGTATATATGTGTGTGTGTGTATGCATTTCTATTCCCTTCAACTATTCTCATACTGAGAAAAGTTTCATAAGTTACAATTATCATTTTTCCATGTAGGAATGTAAATAGTTCAACTTTGAGAAGTTCCTTTTGATTTCTTTTCCCTGATTACCTTCTCAAGCTTCTCTTGCTTTTTGTAACTGAATATAAGATTTTCTATTCAACTCTGGTTTTTTCATCAAGAATGCTTGAAAGTCCTCCATTCCACTGAATGACCATATTTTCCCCTGAAACATGATTCTCAGTTTTGCTGGGTAGGTGATTCTTGGTTTTAATCCCATCTCCTTTACCCTCTAGAATATCTTATTCCAAGCCCTATGATCCCTCAGTGTAGAAGCTGCCAGATCCTATGTTATCCTGATTGTGTTTCCACAGTATTCAAATTGTTTCTTCCTGGCTGCTTGTAATATTTTCTCCTTGATCTGGGAATTCTGGAACCTGGCTATGATATTCCTAGGAGTTTTCTTTTAGGGATCTTTTTTGGGAGGTAATTAGTGGATTCTTTCAACCTCTGTTTTGCCCTCTGGATCTAAAACATCAGGGCAATTTTCCTTGAGAATTTCTTGAAGGATGATTTTTAGGTTCTTTCTTTGATCATGGCTTTCAGGTAGTCCAATACTTTTTAAATGATCTCTCCTGGATCCATTTTCCAGGTCAGTAGTTTTCCCAATGAAATATTTCACATTGCCTTCTATTTTTTCATTTGTTTGGATCTGTTTAATAGTATCTTGATTTCTCATAAAGTCTCCAGCTTTCATTTGCTTCAGTCTAATTTCTGAAGGAATGATTCTCTTCAGTGAGCTTTTGAGATTCTTTTTCCATCTGGCAAATTCAGCCTTTTAAGGCATTCTTCTCCTCATTGCCTTTTTGAGCCTATTTTGCCATTTGAGTTAAGTCTATTTTTTAAGGTTTTATTTTCTTCAGTCAGGTTGTTTACTCTCATTTCGTGATCTTCTTGCATTGTTCTCATTTTTCTTCCCAATTATTCCTCTACTTTTCTTATTTGCTTTTGAAAATCCTTCTTAAGGTCCTTTATGGCCTTTAAACAGCTCATTTTTTCTTGGAAGCTTTTGGTGCAGGAGTTCTGACTTTGCTGTCTTCCTCCTGTTCCATACTTTGATCCTTTTTGTCCCCAAAATAGGAGTGTAAAGTTGGGTTTCTCTGCTTGCTTTACTTCCCTCATTTGCTCATTTTGCCACTCAATTACTTGATTTTTGGGCATTTTGTCACAGCAGGACTCTGCTACCAGACAGGGGAGCTTTGTCCCAATCGCTAGGGTTTTCTTAGCTGCCAAAGGTATTAGTTGGGTGCCCTCTCTGAAGCCTCCACACGTTCTGGCAAGCTGGTCACACACCCTAGGACCTCCACCCTAGACTCTCACTTTATCCTTAGCATCTATTTGTTGATAATTCTGGAAACCGCCATAGCTGCGGATGATCTGAAGTCTCTTCAGCCAGTTTTTGGTCAGGCCCTCCCTGGGGCTAAAACCTCTGGCTCATGTGGGGCTGGGCTCAGCTCCCAGAGCCCTGTTCTGGCCATTTCCTGCCGGGCTGTCAGGCTGTCCTCAGCAGGAGGTTGGCTTCTCTGTGTCATTTTGTGGGTTCTGTAGCTCCAGAGTTTGTTCAGAATCCTCTTTTATGTGAATCGGAGGAGGTGGAAGCCAGAGCCCCTCGAAAGTCCTGTTTCTACTCTTCCATCTTGACTCTGCCCGCCCCCCAAAAGATATTTCTTATATATAGTGATACCTTCATAGATCTAATCTGGAAGGGGCCTTAGAGCCCATTTAGTCTAACCCTCTCATTTGTTCAGTGAGGCTGGGTAACACAAGTATAGTAAGCAGCTGAGACAGAATTTGAACCCAGGTTCCCTGATTCCAGAGTCAGTAAGCTTTCTCCTATACCGGCTATTATTGTCTAGGCACTGGAGACACAAATACAAAAACAGTCTGTATCCTCAGAAAGCTTAGTCTATCTTATGAGCTCTTTGCACAGTCATCATTATCCAGTTCCACAAACTTAGCACCTATTGTGATAGGTACTGGGTATACAAATATAAAGTAGACTATCCCTTGCCTTCCAGGGCAGTTCCATTCTATGAAATGAACATATAACCCCATCATTCTCTTAATGCAATCCTGGCCTTCTGCCCTGATGCTACTGCTTACATATTTCATTATGCTAATCGTAACAGTCTTGGAACATTGCAGAACCTCCTAAATGAGATCCATAATTACTCTGAAGAATTCCATCTATATACACAGTTGATCAACAAGCATTTATTAAGTACATCCTGTATGCCAGGTACTGTGCTAAATGCTGGGGATACAAAGAAATTCACCACCACCAAAGAAAAGGAAGACCCTCCTCTCCAGTAGCTTAAATCTAAGAGACAACCCAAGCAAACATCAATGTACAAACAAGCTATGTGCAAGATAAATTGAAGAAAATCAACAAAAAATGCGCCAGCATTAAGGGGGAATCAGGAAAGATTTCTTGTACAAAGTATGTATGTAAGTGAGGAGGGACAGGATTCCAGACATGGGGAACAGCCAATAAAAATGCATGAGGAGTGTCTTGTGTGAGGAGCAGCAAGGAGACCAGAGTCATTGAATCACAAAGTATGGAGAGATGATAGGAGTTGACTAAAAGGAGTAAAAATACTGGAATGGCAAGGGAGGAGACTAGGTGATAAGCTTGGAACACTAGACAAAGGACTATGGGAAAAACCTGGATAAAGAAAGCCAAATTGTGATAGTCAGATAGACAATCTGTAATGTTGGTTCATTAATACATATGACTTGGATAGACACTAAAAATGGACAATGAGATGATTCCACACTGAACAGGGAAAAGGAAAGTGGACTGGAAATTACATTCTTCTTTTAATGACTCCCAGCTTCAGCCTTAAATAAAACCTCAGCTTTTTAATACCAGTATTCTTTCCAAGTATAATCATGAGTCATGGAATACCAGTCTCTTAAGAATTGGAGATAGGATCACCTAGTAGAAAGACACATAGTTTATGTGAGCAGGTTGCAAAACTTTCTAAACCAGAATTTTTGCAGAAGTGGAGTAGAAGATGTCATTAGGGAAATGTGTGACTGATCAAAAAAAATAAAGGATGGGTCATTCATATAGCACTAGAGACAACTGAGGGGCAACCTGAATGCTGTATTGATATCCACACAATATCAAGAAATCTAGAGGAAGACCCCCAGCATATTGTTTAATTAGTCACAGATTTATGGAATTACATTGAAATGAACAGGAGAACATTAGCAGGTATTGACAGATCACAGTATTGATTGCTTGAGGGAGTAGCTTTATTGAAAAATCACAGATCTATAAAAAGGAGTAATGTAAAACTCCATTGGTTGTGGCAACTTGATGCCAGACATAGTGTATTTTGATGGAAGAGACTTTGTGCTCTAAAGACAGATCTCTGCTACGACATCAGTGGGTCACCTAGAGTGGCTACCACATAAACTATTAGCACGTATTGACAGATTATTTGTTAGATTTGTTATTCATGTTTGCTAGTTGTTAACCATTGCTCTGAAGGGAATAGGAAGGATCATTTGAAGGAGATGGAGACCCAGAACTTGATGCCCCTTAGTGTGAACATCATGAGAACAGTAAGTATTTAGGATACAGGATGAGGAACTAAAATGAGTGATACAAATGCCTGATACAGCTTTCACCTACTTAGCAAGTTTGCTTAAGATCTAGCTGTATAAAGGGATGAATTTATTTTAGATAACCTTTTTTTAAAAATCTTTTTGCCATACATGGGATTGTTTCCTGTTATGTCCGTTGTTTAGGGAGTAATTAGGCCATTGTAACTACAAGTGGTCAGTTGTTCCAGTTGTTTAGTTAAAAGTATATTGAGCTTTTTCAGTGAGCAGTAAAATATCACCATATGATAGAAACAGTTTGGACATACCCAGAGGAGAGCAACTTCTCAAACACTTGACCCATGACCTATTTGCATCAGTTTTATATTGTATGTTTGATTTGCTTGCTGATGCTTTCTTTCATCAAGTCTATTTTTATTTCCTTTGATATCCATCTCCATAGTAACTAGGTAACTAGTCATTTACATATTCGCTGGTCTGACCTATATTCTGTTCCTTTTCCCCTTTTTTCCCCGTTTGCTTTCTAACCCCACTGCCTTAATTGTACTCTAGTCCTACTTTGTATTTTTATCTACCTCTCTCTACCTTTGAGTTGTGGCATAAACAAATGATTCTGTTTTTCTTCGATGTCCATTTTTAGATGATACCATTAAATGTAGCTGCCTGACAGATAAAATAGAAGCCATGATAGAAAAGTTAAGTATGAGGAGGAAAATAAGTCGTAAAGCAGTGTCATTTAAAAGGGCATTCTGAGAGGATGGTAGGATACGTCAGAAAATTCCAGGTGCTCCAAATTTCCTCCACAAAAGGACAGAACACCATAAAATGAACATAGAGCAGCAGAAATAAAGGGGTAAAGCATTTGTCCTCCTAAGACTACTTGAGAGGATCTAGGAAAAAACAGGACCTCCAGGGTTTGAGGTTTGGCCTGAGTGAAGTATAAACACCTCCAGGACAGCTCTCCTGAATTAACAAACAATAGGCCCTGGGGCACTGGGGGGAGGGGTGCAGCAACATCTGGAAGCTGACTAGGCCTTGGGAAACACAGCCTCAAAAACTTTCACCTCATGAACTTTCACCTTGCACATTTTTTTTTAAGGGTAGATGACTAGATGACTGAATGGGAGAAAATTGGGGGACCATGGTATTTCTGGACACCAAGTCTAAGGGTGCTGATCAGATGAGGTCCTTGGCTGTCGCCACGGGCTGGGGGCAGGGACCATATGTCAGTGAATGCAGTAAAGGTACTGAAGGGAGCAAAAATGTTTTCAGAACAGCATGACTGTGGCCCTAACTATGACTTGGGGTAGGAGAGGAGTGCTTGAGGTTGAGCCCTCTGAGACACAGTTCAAAAAATAACAGTAAGGAGGACCTGAGGCTTGAGACACCATTACCCACAACTCAGAATTAAAATCTGACTTCAATAATAAGCTGCAAAAAATAAAATAAAATAAAAATGAGAAAGCAAAGAAAAAAGAACCAGACCATAGTTAGCTAGTGTGGTATAAAAGAAAATGTGGGTTCATTTTCAGAGAAAGATAGCAAGGTTAAAAAAAAAGCTACTTCTACACCAAAAAGTAATGTCAAATGGTCACAAGCCCAAATATAGTTCTTGGAAGAACTTAAAAAGGAATGCTAAATTAAATAAGATAGATCAAGGAAATTTTTTCTGGGGGGGAGAGCAATCCAAGAAAATTATGGTAAGAAAGTTAACCAGTTGGAAAAAGGTCCAAAATCTTAGGGAAGAAAATAACTCTTTGAAAACTAGAATTGGGCAAGAGGAATTGAATGACATCATAAGACGCCAAGAAATAATAAAACTAAGAAAAATAGAAGAGAATCTGAAACATTTCATTAGGAAAAACATGATCTGGAGAACAGATTGAGGAGAGAGAACATAAGACTTGCTGGCCTACCTGAAAGTGATGCTCAAAGAAAACTCCCCTGAAGTTAGAACAAAAGGGTAAAGTAGAAATAGAAAAAAAATCTACCATTCACCACCTGAAAAGAGATCTCAGGAGGAAAACTTACAGGAATGTCACAACCAAGTTTCAAAACTCCCAGATTAAGGAGAAAGTACTGCAAGCAATAAGAAGAAAAAAAAATTAAAAACTTTAGGATGCAAAAATCCTAAATAAAATACTAGCAAAAAGATTACAATATATTACAAAGATTATACATTATAACCAAGTGGAATTTATACCAGAAATGCAGTGATGGTATAACATAAGGAAAATTGATTATATCAATAATAAAAGTTTTTAAAAATCATATCAGTAAGATGCAGAAAAAGCTTTTGATAAAGTACAACACTCATTTCTATTAAAAACACTTGAAAGTATAGGTGTAAACGGATTTTTTGATAAAAAGTATTTATCTAAAACCATCAGCAAACATTATTTGTAATGGGGTTAAGCTAGAAGAACTTCTTAGCAAAATCAGGTAATTGACAAAAGATGCCCACTGTCACCAGTGTTATTCAGTATTGTATCGGGTATCCTAATAATAGCAATAAGGGGGGGAAAAGAATGAATCAGACTATGGAATGAGATAATAAAGCTATCTCTTTTTGTAGATGATGTGATGATATACTTGGAAAACCCCAAAGTTTTTAACTAAAAAATTAGTTGAAACAATAATTTTAGCAAAGTAGCAGGATATAAAGTAAACCCATATAAATCATCAGCCTTCTTAAAAATAATAAACAAAACCCTGCAAGAAGAGATAGTAAGAGATACCTCACTTAAAATAACTAGTGTCTAGACAATATAAAGTACCTGGGAGTATACCTGCCAAAACAAACCCAGGAAATATATAAACAAAATTATTTTTTAAAAAACTTTTTATACAAAAAAAAATCAGATTTAAATATTTGGAGAAACACTCATTGTTCATGAGTAGGCAGGGCCAGTAGAATAAAAATGACAATTTTATCTCAATGCCTTCCCAATTAAATTTCAAAAATAAATTTTACTGAACTAAAAAAATTAGCAAAATTCATTTAGAAGAGCAAAAGTTCAAGAATATCAAAGAACTAATTTTAAAAAATGTAAAAGAAGGAAATTTAGCAGTACCAGCTCTTAAACTATATTATGAGGCAATAATTATCAAAACTATCTGGTACTGGCTAAGAAATAAAAGGAAGATCAATGGGAGAGAGTAGGCCTACAATTTATAGCAACACATAAATATAATAACCTTGTATTTGACAAGTGTAGAGACTTAAGATTTTGGGGAAAGAATTCATTATCAGGTTAAAAAAATATTAGGAAAACTGGAAAGCCATCTGGCAGAAATTGGGTCTTAGACCAATATCTTATACCATTTACCAAAGATTAAGGTCAACATGGATTATTATCATGTGAAAATTTGAAGAACATGGAACTTATTATCAGACTTATGGATACATGAACAATTTATGAATAAACAACAGATAGGGACCAGATTGAGGTATGAAATAGTTTCAATTACATTAAATTTAAAAGGTTTTGTACGAATAAATGTAGCCAAGATTGAAAGGAAAGTAGAAAATTGGGGTGGGGGAGGGGGTTTTATAAACAGTTTCTCAGATAAAGGTCTCATATCTCAAATAGATAAAGAACTTTGTCAAATTTATAAGAATATGAGTTGTTCTCTATAAATGGTCAAAGGATATGAACAGGCAGTTTTCCAATGAAGAAATCAAAACCGTTTATAATCATATGAAAAAATGCTGGATATCATTATTGATTAGAGAAATACAAATTAAAATAACCTTGAGATGTCATCTTACACCTCTCATAGATTGGCAAAAATGATAGAAAAGGAAAGTAACAAGTGTTGGAGGGAATGTGGAAAAATTGGGATACTAATTCATTGTTGGTGAAATTGTGAACTGATCCGAACTTTTTGGAGAACAATCTAGAATTATCCCCAAACAGTTATTGGCTGTTTATACCCTCTGATCCCAGCAATAGCACTATTAGGTCTATTTCCAAAGATGATTAGGAAAAAAGGAAAACAACCTGTAGGTTCTAAAATATTTATACATCTCTCTTTGTGGTGTCAAAGAACTGGAAATTACAGTGGTTTCCATCGACTGGGGAATGGCTGAACTTGACTTAACCTAGAGCTGAACTGGCTCAGAGGCATTACAGATGAGCAGAGCCTGAGGACAGGCTTTCTTATGGAAGGACTGGAAGGGATCTGTGATGTCAGGGGGAAGTGAAAAAAAGAGGGATGAGGAAAGAGAGACCAGTGAGGAATAAAGATCTCAGAAAGGCCCCTCCTCCTTTCTTCTTCAAAAAGTTCTATATTTTTACTCTGTTGGACATTGGGCCTTTCTTATGAGAGGTAAGGGAGAAGGGAAGAGGATAGCTCCTATTGCATGACAAACACTAGACTAAGTGCTTTACAAATATTTCATTTCACAGGGACTCTGTGAGGAAGATGTTGTTTATCCCATTTTACAGTTTAAACTGAAGCAAACTAAAGTTGTGATCTGCCTATGGTCACATAGCTAGTAATAAGTGTCTGAAGCTGGATTCTAATATTTTAATCTGGTTCAGACAACTGGGGACTTGTAGGCTCCATGGGGCCTACATGTTTGACTATGCTGCACTAAGCAGCTCTCTATAGTTTTTAGAAAGGATGTAGTCTGTAGGTTTTAGAAAGGGTGCCGTTCTATTTTTTTAAATGTTTTTAAAAGCAGTTGGGGTTAAGTAACTTGCTCAAGGTTACACAGCTATTCATTATTTATGTGTGGGTGCTCATTTTTTGAGGCCAGATTGGATCTCGGGTCATCCCAACTCTGAGGCCTGCGCTCTTACTCACTGCGCCACCTAGCTACCGCCGTTCTATTGTATTGTATCTATATGTTCCTCATACCAGTGAAATTATATGTATCCAGTCTCTATCCCAAAATAATTGATATTTACTAAAATGATTGGGACTCGAAAGAAAAAAATAACACATGGTTAAGCATTTAGATCTGTCTTGTTAAATATTAACAGTGTTCTTACGTTGCTGTGTCAGACTGGAGTACAGCATTAGGGAAATGAGAACATTCTTAGAACAGCAAACAGGTCAATTTGGTAGGAATATAGAGTCAGTGAGGCATAATAGGAAGTAGGTCTTTCAATATAAGTTGGAGCCAAGTTGTGCAATGGGCTTTAAAATCAAAACAAGCAGATTGTATTTTATCCCAGACGTAATAGGGAACTGCTGAAGTTTCTTGGTCTGTGGAGTGGGTCAGACTTGTGTTTTAGGAATATCACTTTGGCATCTGTATGGACAGTGGTTTGTAGAGGATAGGGACTTGGGATAAGGATGCCAGTTAGGAAGCTACTACAGAGGATCCACCTGAAAGTGGGAAGGCATTAGTAGAGTGGTGGCCATGGGAATACCGAGGAGGGGTCAAATGTTGTAGGAGTAAAATCAATGATAATTGGTAACTGATTGGAAATGAAAGGTGAAGTATGACGTGTTAGGAATGACCCTGAGGTTTTGAACCTGGGTGGCTGGAAAGATGATGATGTTTCAACAGAAACAGCAAAGTTAGGAAAAGGGATGGGTTTTGAGAGAAATAGAATCAGTTTTTTTTTAGCTGTATTGAGTTTGATACATCTATAGGCTATCCTGGGGCTTTTGTTCATCAAGCAGTGGGTAGTGTCAAACTAGATCTCAGGAGAGAGAGAGAGAGAGAGAGAGAAAGAGAGAGAGAGAGAGAGAGAGAGAGAGAGATTGAGATTAAGGCTGAATAATCAATATACATTGATGATACAGCTGATATTGCTGCTTTGTTGATTCTAATATAGTGATGTATGTACCAAGACATCTTAGTTAATGCCTTGCTACAAACCAGACACCACCAACATCAGTGGAAGCAGAGTTAAATCAATAGCCTTGTTAGGTCAGCTGTATATAGATAGCCATGTGTTGTGGGCCAGAGTGCTGGTGGAACTGGGGAGATTTGAGTTAACCTCCTACTCCTAAAATCAGATGAGACTGTTGTGTGTGAAGAAGCCATATCTGAAGCAGTTTGAGTTACGTTTGGACCAGTTGAGTTGATTTAGGATCCAGCAGTGGGTCCTTTGGGAAAGAAAACTATAAAAACAGGTTTTAGCACTTCGGCAGGGGGCTTCTGAGATTCCAGGGAGAACCTCCTTATCAACTGCTTTTAATTCCCTTGCTGGTATATTTTACTTGCTTTTTAGCTACCTTGAGAACTGCTTTTACTTTAGGTGGATGAGTGGGATTATTAAAGAGAATGGTTGTTTCAACCCTTGAACATGACTGGGACATCTTGGGTTATTAGCTGGATAATAGCCCCCACTTTCCTACTTTGCTTTGGTTTTATAAACCAGTTTTCTTTAAGAAAGATAGGAAAACGCTGTTAATATATTAATTAGTCCTCTTAATTTATCTTCATTATTCAAGGTTTGTTGGAGACTGATCCGCTGCATGAACCTGATGAAGAAACCATCTCTCATATTGACCTTAGTAGTATGATATCCGAAGAAGAAAGGGAAGAGTTGAAGAGTGAACTGGTTAAGGTAAGCTCAGTCATCCCCTGAGCGTTCACATTTCTGCCTCTAGAACTTGTGAGTTATTATTAGCACAATGAAGTTCACACTATAATTATTTTGTCCTTCACCTAATACAATTTTATAGACTAGCATGCTGTAAAATGAGTCATTTTGCCAAAATAATTCACAACACCTGTTGTCCATTGTCAGGTTGACTACAGAGGTAAAATGAATGGTTGAGCTGTTTTAGCAAACAATGGTAATTAGTTGTAAATTTGTACCATTTATTATACAGAGAAATGATGAATCACTGAAAGGACTATGGAATTCATTCAGAATTATGACTTCTGGCATTGGTGCTCACTATCCTTTAAAAAATCATCCTTGTTTTAGGTCAGCAGTTGCTTAGAGTATTTGATGGGTATTATTCTTTTCTTAAAACAACAGAATAACAAGTTGTGCCCTTTTTAACAAGACAACAAAAACTCAGGAGATACAATTCAGATTGGAAAACTAAGCCTTATGGTTAATTAATTAAAAGACCTTAGTAGAGAGCAAAGTTCATTTAAAATATTAAGTCATCACATCTGCTCATCCAATATAGATTCAGAATAGACATGACCTAGAAGGGAGGGAATTTTTGTATCTGTGACTTGGAAAGTTTGAGACCTACAAAAATATTTATGACAGCTCTTTTTGTGGTGGCAAAGAATTGGAAATTGGGGGAGATGCCACTCGGGGAATGACTAAATGAGTTGACACATATGATTGTGACGGAGTACTATTGTGCTAGAAGAAATGATGAGCAGGATGTTTTCAGAAAAACCTGGAAAGACTTATAGAAACTGATGCAAAGTGAGCAGAACCAGGAAAACAGTGTACACAGTAATAGCAATATTGTAATGATGATCAAGTGTGATAAGATTTAGCTACTCTGATTAAAGCAGTGATCTGCAGTAATTCCAAAGGACTTATGATGAAAAGTGCTCTCCACCTCCAGAGAGATTAATGGATGAAGTCTGAATGTAGCTTAAAGCATAATTTTTTCTTTCCTTATATTGCTTACCTTTTTTTTTTGTTTTTGTTTTTGCAACATGGCTAAAATGGGAATATGTTTTGGCTGACTTTACCTGTATAATTGACATCATAGTGCTAGGGGAGAAAGAAAATGTGGAGCTCAAAATTTAAAAAGAATGAATATAAAAAATAAATAATGTAAAAGAAAAAAATAATGAAAGTTTGTGACCCCATGCTATTGTTTCACCCATTTATATCTTCTGTGTTACGACCCATCATAATTTTTCCCCCTGAAGGGCCCTTGTTCTTCTCTGGGGAGAACTGCAAAGCAGGTGAAGTTTGTTTTTCATGCCTTCTCTCTTTAATATCTGTAACCCCTTCCTACCTTCTAGTATATAATATGTTCTGTCCTTCAAGCACCAGAACCTTATGAATGTCTTCTGGCTATGCAAAGCACTCCACTACATCTGGAATCCAAACCCCTAGGCTGCTAGATCTCAAGTCTAAGGAAACCTGGTTATAAAATAATTTTTAGTAAATTGTGACTGTTAAATAGACTTAATCCTTTCAGGGATTGTTTGCTTCCTTAAAGGGGAAACTTGCCAACCCAAATGTGCCTGTAATTAGTTGAAAGTGTGTGGGAAAGATTTTTAAGCAAGGATTGAAGAGTGAGTCATTTATGTCAGCCTCCTATATTGAGCCTTCCACAGACTATATACTTCATCCTGTACAACTACCCACCAGGTTCAAGGCATTGAGAATATGGTAGGTGGTTTATGAGGATTCTTGTTTAGAATCAGTGTTGCTATTGATACTTGAAGAATAATCTACTTTCTCGTGTGGCTCCATAATTGCCCTGACTCTGTTCACTGGATTCTTCTCCGTGTAAATGTTTTCTCTCTAATACAGAACTTATTAACTTGGGACCCATTGACTTTTGGGAATAGATTGGAGGGAATCTTGCATTTAGATAAGAAAAAAGCTTACATATTTATTTACAGTAATCCATGAACCCTTTTCAACAACAACAAAAATGTGTTTTGAACCCTGGAAATTTAGCATTTCTGTCTGTTATTTTAAAACATTTTTCTGAGAAGGGTACCAGATTGCTGGGGTCCAAGACATGAAAAAGTTAACATTTCCTATTCTAGTAAATTATAAGATTTTTGAGAATAGGGGCTAACTTGCTTTTTTATTTGTATCTCTAGCATTCAGTATAATGCCTGGCTTGTAGTAGGCACTTAATAAATGATTTCTTATATATGAAGTAGACCGACCTTCTCAGTGCCCATTGCCCACTCTGAGCCTCTGCCTCTCAAGTCATTATGGGTAAATTATCTGGCTTCCTGGAAATGTAGACTTTGTCTTCTAACACTGAGAATTGAGTAAGAACTTAATAAGTGTTTGTTAAGGTGAAATGAATGAAAAAGAACAATTCTAAAGATCTTGGGAACTTTTCTCGTATCTTCTCAAAAACTGAATTTTGTTTTTATCCTTTTATAAACTTTTTAAAAAGGAATAGTATTTTGTTATTTATCAAAACTGATCATTATGATTTTACACACAGTGGATCCTTATTAACAAATCTTCTTAATTATATCTTTAGTCTGTAAGCAAATTCTAACATAGCTATACAGAATGCTCTTAACAGAGTTGGTCTTTCATACTATGTCATCATGACTTCATGAGAGGAATTCATCCATTGCCCTTTGGAACTAGTTCCTTTTTAACCTATTTAAGGCTGCTAATGAGAACATAGGTTTACAAAGGCGGTGGGGGTGGGGTGCGGAACTGTTTCATAGCTATAGACTTCACTGTGTCCTAGTCATTCATTGTCTATTTGCATGCTGTTGTGTGCATTTCTTGGAGCAGTTTCACTGTCAGTTACTAAGTGGCAGAGTCAGTATTAGGACCAAAGTCCTCTGACTGCAAGGTGCTTAGTTTTTTCCAATGGTACATCCTGCCTCTTGGACTAGCACCCCTGGTGTGAGGGTTTGCCAGTCCCTTTTCAGGGCCTTCTCATCCACTTTTGGTGTCCACCTGACTCACCTATGCCTCCAAGAATCCGTAGCATGTACATCAGCCACACCTCAGTAAAACCATCTTTGCAGATGGGCTAAACCAAGTGGAGGGTAACTGACAGTCCTCAGACCTGTCAGTGAGGTAGGGGCGTCTCCACCCCAAGCATTCACCAGTGGAATGGGTGAATGAAAACAGTTTGTTCAGATGGCCATGAAGATGGCTGAGGAGGTGCTGTGGTATGCTTAGAGCTTGCTTAGACATCAGAGATGAATCCTGGGCCCTTGCCAGTCATCCTGACTTTGGTCTTGCCTTCTGGACTTCAGTGACTCTGGAAAAGAGAATAAGGCTGATGACTTTTGCAACTCTACCACACTTAAATCCAATTCCCATGCAAGTCAAGATATCACCCTATGATGTTATCTGTCCCCTTTGAAAACGAAGAACAAACAACAACCTTGTGCAAATGGGGCCTAGGGAAGGAGTATGTGTCATTTAGTACAAATTTACTTTGGAAAAAACAACACATTATGGACATATTTGACTGATATGAATCAATGGGGTGAACCTTATATACAAAATATAACCTGGACCTAAGAATTTTAGTGAAGAATAAAAAAAAACAACAACCCAAAACTACCTGTTTAGATAAACTGAGGACAAAATTTCTCTCCTTTTCTTATTACTACTTAGATCACACTACATATAGAATCTAGATGTCATTCATTCCTTCAGTACATATGTTTAATTGCCTATTGTATGTCATGCTAGTCTCTAGGGATGCAGAGAAAAAAGTGAAATAATACCAGCTCTCAGGGAACTTGCTTTATATTGTAGGAGATGGGAAACAAGATGTATACAAACATTTAAATGTAAAATAGAGAAAAAAGTAATTTTGGGGTAGGAAGTAGAAGTTTTTGTCTTTAAGTTATAGCAGATATGTATCATGTACATAGTACAGATATGAGACAGTCCTTTCAACTCATATAGTTTCTTACAAAATTTTTTGACAGAATTTATGACTTCTAACCAATCAGTAAACATTTATTAAGCCCCTACAATGTACCAGACATTGTTCCAAGGCCTGGCATACAAATACGAAAAAGACAGTGCTTTCAATCAAGGAGCTTACCATCTCATGCGGGAAACAGAAAAGGTCAGGAGAAAAGAAGGTAACCAGAAAGAGGGTATAATGGAGAGGTCTAAAGGAGTGTGCGTCCAGGTGGGAAATGTAGAAATGGTGAGCCTGAGCACTTTCCTTAAGTGGAGGTTCTAGGAGGAACTCTTTACTCTTGCCTTTCAATTTGAGGGGCCCCAGGACCAGAGGGGATTTGAGGTATGATCTTGCAAGATGATAAGGTTCTTAGGGGCATGATGGAGAATCCAAAGAAGTATAGTTGGGAGGGAAATGAATCAATGAATATTGATTTCTAATCATTATACTAAACTATCTGAGTAGGTTTCAACCTTAATATATTACCAGAGTGCTTAGACTTTCACAGTGGAAGCATAGGAATGGAAGAGTCTCCAGCAAACAATCCAGTTAAGGTCCTCAGTATTGGGGTCCTAAATGTAGATCTAAAAGAGACCTCAGAGGTCATCTGGTATCATCTCTTCATTTTACAGATGACAGTCTCATTGTGTGTGACCTTGAAAAAGTCATTTAACTACTAACAGTAATACATGCAGAGTCAGGAACCCAGGTTCTCTGATGCTAACTAAACTAGTCAATGAAGGAAATCCTGTGATTATGATTTCCTTAGATTTTAGCAAAGCTTTTGATAAATTACTTCATATTATTAAATGATAATATCTTCAAATAGATTCAGAACTAATGGAATGGCCAGACTGAAAGAGTGAGTTGTTAATAGTTCAGTGTCAGCATGGCTCCAGGTCCCTACTGGAGTTTCTCAGGGATCTGAGCTAAGGCTTTAAAGTGTTTAACACTTCTATCAGTGACTTTGATGTAGGCATAGGTAACATACACCACAGATTTGCAGATGACACAATACAAGAAGGGATAGCTAACACACTAGATGAGAGTCACAATGCAAAAGGATTTTGATAAAGACATTGGACTGAATCTACTAAGATGATATTTAATGTGAATCAGTATCTTGCTCTTAGGTGCAAAAAAATCATCTTCATAAGCATAGGATGAGGAAGCCATAGTTAGACAACAGTTACTCTGAAAAATATAAGGAGTATTTCAGTGGATTCACAAACTCAATAAAAGCTGACACTGTAACATGGCAGCCACAAAAGGCCATTTGATCTTTGGTTGCATTAAGAGGGGCATAGTGTTTGCCAGAAGAAGGAGATGATAGTCTCACTTTATTCCACCCTAGTCACACTTTATCTGGAGTCTTTTGTACTATTTTAGATACCATGGCTTAAGAAGGATTTTACTAATCTAGAGAATTTCCGAAGATGGGAGCCAGTTGGTGAAGAGTCTTAAGTCCAGTCATATGCATATCAGTTAAGAGAACTCTTCTTACTGGAGGAGAAGAAGCTTGGGGCCTAGGGTAGGAAGTCTGGGGAACTGAGAGTTATTTTCTTCTGAAGGATCGTCAAGTGGATAAGTGATTAGATTTGTTCTATAGGTTTTGCCCCAGAATATTGACCCATAAACAGTGAATGGTAAACCGACTAGTTAAAGTTCCACTTTAGCAAACAATTCCAATAATTAATACTGTCCTCAAGGGGGATGGCCTGCCTAGTGAGGTGAAGGGTGTCCCGGTCCTTGAAGGTCTTCAAAAAGAGACTGGACAACCATTATTGAGAATGTTACAGTTACGAGCTTGTCCTCTCTCTCTTCCTCTCTCTCTTTCTCCCCTTCTTCCTTTCCAAAGGAAGGTAAATTTTGATGACTAGAAGCTGCCAACTTAACTTGGGGTTTCCTGGTTAGATTCCTTCCCTCCTTCCTTCCTCCCTCCCTCCCTTTTTCTCTCTTTCTTCTCAAAACCTTAAACCCAGTTCACTCTGAAGCTCACAGATTGGATTGCAATAGGTGCCTACCCAAGCTTCACTTAATGGCTGTATTTTAGACCCTCCAGGTTTACAGTGAATGTCTGTGGTCACCAATACTCTTTGGAACAGCAACCCTGAGGGTCTTCCCCTCCAAACTTGACTTTTATTTTTTGTTGTTTTTTTTCCAAATTAAAGGGGCCACCCCCCAGACTTACACGTCTTCAAGAGGCCTATTCACTGAAAGGGCATTATCTCACGCTAACTTAGTATGTGAAAAGGCCTTAGCCTATTGCATCCTGGGCCATCTCCAGTCATCCTGACAAATATCTCTTCTCTGGATCCAGATGGCTCTGGAGGGAGAAAGTCAGGCTGGTCACCTTGCAGAGCCCTCCCTCACCTAAATCAAAGTCAACTGCAAGTCATATCATTATTTCCCAGATGCTGTGGTCCTCTTCAAAAACAAAGGACAAACACAACAGTGTTGTAGTGGATCATCCTTTTGTATGTGGCCGAAGTTCCTTCCAGGTCTCAAATTCTGTGAAGCTGTGACTCCAATACTATAATAAAAATCTTTCAATCATGCTATATTTTTTCTCCACAACATGCCCTCGGCATGTTTCATTTTAGCTCAAATTTCCAGGAGTCACGACTGCTACTATTTTCTTTGGGAAGATAACCCCACATGATATTTTTATAACTTTTAAGTTTGTTAAGGATATTAGGACTTCATTTTTTCCTGTGTAAGGTTCTCTCCCCTGCTTCTCCCTCTTTATTGCACAATATGGACTGTGGTAAGACCCAGCTTTTCTTAAGGTAAGATTTCCAAATTTCAGTCATCCAGGAGATATCCTGGAATTAAAAAAAAAAAAACAAGCTCTGAGGGCAGAGGAAAAATAACTATTACAAAGGTGTTCACTTTACTCCTCAGGGAAGATGGAACCGACCTAAGATCCCCTGACTTTCAATTATCTGTAAATTTGGAGACTTAAAGAAATAATCTTCAGTTATCTGAAAAAAAAAGTATTTGAATAACTCAGTGATACTGGGTTAATTAGGTTTTATTGTATTTGTTTTTGTAGTTCTTTTTTTTAATGTACCTAATTGCATTTCCCCAATTCCTATGCTGAATCTAATTTTAATAAGCCTTTGATTACTCTAAGTAATTATATACATATCATGTCACAACATACCATATAACGATGTGGTTACCATTAGTACATTTCCCTTGCCTATTATAGGTGCTTGTTTGACAAAGATAGTGCTCTTGCTCATAATGACATGCTTTTGAGTTGTTTTTCTAGTGGGGTATTGATCCTTATTTGTCACAATCTCCAGCAATCAGTGGTGTATATTTTCAAGATAACTGGCTGTGGTCAGAGAACAGTGACAGTAATTGATTGCCAATCAAATTTTCATCCTCAGATTAATTAGCACTGTGTTCTAACAGATTGAGCTAATTAGGTGGATTGCATTGTCTTCCTATTTAATTACTATAACACCTTGATGGGATGTACCCACACACTTTCTGGGCTGGCTCGCTCAACTGAAATCTGCCTTCACACTGGATCCTCAGACAAGGATCACTACCATAAAACTACACTCGGGCCTTTGTTGGGGATACAAAGAAAGGCAAAAGACAATCCCTGCTCACAGTCAAATAGGGGAGATAATGTGAAAACAGCTATGTACAAACAAGCTATATACAGGATAAATCGGAAATAATCTACAGAGGGAAGGCACTGTCATATAAGAGGATCAGGAACACCCAGACTGTCATAAGTTTCTAGGAGGTAAAAATTTGGGGAGGAATAAACTTCCTCTACTCATCACTGTAGCTCTTGAGTCCCGATGGATATGCTTCTGTTTATACAAACCCAGCAATTCATAATGATGACACACTAGATTTTAAATATCATCATTTACTTAACGATAATAGTAGTATCACAGATATATTTATAATTCAAATGCAGGGATAATAACTACATTATAGTACACACATTAACCTGGGTCATATGCTAACCACCAGTGCATTCCTATTTATATCTTTGGGAAAGAGTCAATCCAATAATTACATGCTTCAGTATCCTCTTTCTGTCTTAGGAATGATCTATGAAAGTTCCTTGATGAACGTAGCTTCTGTATTAAACTGATGCTTCCACTGCTTAGCTGAGTTGATCCAGCTGTGCTTGAGTAATATCATACTGAATTTGACATATCAGTCAAATTAATAGCTCCACTGGATAATTTCTCTGATTCTCAGCTTCTGAGCTGTCCTCTCTTCAGCTAGACTTAACTCTTCAATGGCAGCTATAGTTTCTTTCACTTCCAAATTCAGGCTTAGAAAATGCCCTCAGATGAATGAATGAATGTTATGCTTTTAGGAAAGGGCAACAACCTTTATCTTAAAACTGGGAAAAACCTCTACAACTCTGCTCCTTTGCAGACTTCTTTCATCACTATCACCTCTCGGCAATAACAGATGATAGTAAAAGTCAGAGTACTCTCTCCCTCTCTCCTCTTCATTTCCTGCAAGATAGCAAAGCATAGTCTTTCCTTCTTCCTTTCAGCATCAGTAATGGTAGAGAACACTCCCGGATCTCACTGGACAACCAATCTATCCAGCAACAAATGATAGAATAGTGTTAGTATCTCTCTTTAACTCGTTTCTTAAATCTATCCTTTCATTTGTCATTGTCTCTGTTTCTGTGCTTGTGTGTGTATTTATCTCTCTGTGTCTGTCTCTTTCTCCTTCCCCTCCCTAGTACACTCTGAAAAAAATACCCCTTTAGCTTATTTTATAACTATCTTCTGTTTATGATCAGTTAAATTACTTTTGTCCCATAATCATAAATGGTTCTGGTGTCTTTATTTTCCCAGTTGTTAACTTATAAGTTCTGTATTTCTTTAGTTAGTCATATACAAATCACTGAAGCATACTGTGCTCTCCATTTGTTCTCATATTTTATAGCTTATCCAATTCAAATGAACAACTGCTTTCTTAGAACTCTGAGTCAAACTTAACTTTCATAACTACTTTTCTTAGAACTCTGAGCAGACCTATGCCATGAAATAAATGAATTGTCAAGGCAGACCTATCTAAGCAATTGCTTTTCTCAGAAGCAGACATGTGCCAGAGAAGTGAACTGATTCCCTTAAACTAATAATATTGTTTTGGAGAGCCAAAATAATACAGCATTGATAGGATCATAGATCAGAAACCTGGAAAGGGACCTCAGGGACCATTTAGTTCAACCCCTTCATTTTACAGGAGAAGAGTATCATAGAGGTGTTACTTAAAGTCAGGAAGATCTTTATTCAAGATCAGTTTCTGACACCAAAATGCCAGCTGACTGATTATGAATAAGGCATTTAATCTTTTACTCCAGTGCCCCAGGCAACTCCCTAAGAGTATAAAATATAAATGAGCTGCTGACTTGCATAGATGGTGGAATTTCCCATATCAGGACATTGATCATACTGATCAAATCACAGGTCCAGACTAAAAAAACCAGAATATTCCATGTATATGGAGCTGAAGCTTTGTTCTACCATCAGTACAGCATATGCTTTGAATTGTTTTTCCAACCTGTAGGCTTTCCAAACTCTTCACTTTCAAGATCTTTTCCAGAGCGAAAACATGCCTTAGAATAACTGGTTTGTATTTATGGGAACCCTAATTGTAATGGAATCAAACAATCCTCAAGCATTTCTATAGGGGAGACTTTAAAGTGATATGAATTTTTTAAATTGACATAACTTTAAGCATCTAATTGTTGTTCTCTTAAAAACCGTCCCCATGGGATGCTATATGCAAGCGTTTTAGTGACACTACTATTACTCAGAGCATTTTTAGACAATTTATTCTTTTGAGATAACCTTCAGAGCCCATACTCATTCTTCCAAAGATCCAGGTAAAAGCATTAACCACAGAGGGTGGGTTTTCTTTGTGAAACCAACTAAATATCATTTGTAATCCCATCTGGTGAATTAAATGGCTGGTAAAATATTTGTTTAGAAGGAGCAAATTTGATTATTTAAACTAACTATGAAGAATAGCCAATAACTATCTTAGTGCTTTGAGCCACTGGAGCCAGCCTGGGCAGAAAACATTGTATATATATTCTTGAACAAACCAACTTTGTTTTGATAAGATTGATGTAGACATCAGAGCATTTTTGTTTCTTTACTTTTTTTTCTTTTTGCAGGGGGAAAGGCAGGGAAATTGGGGGTAAGTGACTTGCCCAAAGTCACATGGCTAGTAAGTGTTAAGTGATTTGAACTCAGGTCCTCCTGACTCCAGGACTGGTACTCTATTCACTGTGCCACCTAGCTGCCTGAGTTAATTTTCTTAATGGAATCTTACTGCAACCACAATTTCACATGTCCTGAAAAAGTATGGGAAACTGAAATCTAGGTTCTGTGTCCCACTAGCCTCATTTTTACTTATTCATGTGTTGACTAAGTATCCTAATAAGTATCCCTAAGCAGTGAAATAAAAAAGAAGCTGGATATAAATCATAACTAGAAAGATTGAAGTTGAACTTAGGAAGAACTTTGTCATTAGGAGTAGATGAATAGTATAGTCGGTTATTATGGAATAATGATGACAGTAGCTAGAATTTATATAATGCTTATAGATTTCCAGAGTGTTTTAGGGAAGGAAAGGCAATAAGCGTGTGTGTGTGTGTGTGTGTGTGTGTGTGTGTACATAGATATACGTACATATACTATATGTACATATACATGTATGTGTATGTCATTTCATTTATTTCATATTTAATGTTATTTCATATGTTGCATATGTTATTTCATTTGTAAATGAATAATTTCAGTAATCCTGTGAAGTTAGATGCTATTATTATTCCCATTTTATAGACAAGAAAAAAGGGACTGAGAAAGATGTTAAGTGATTTTTCTAGGGTCAAACAACTAAGTGTCTGAGGCAGGGTTTGAACTCAGATCTCCCTATCTGAAGAACCTTAAGTACAGGATCTTCAGCTTAACATAAAGATAATTTTCCAGCTCAATGATTCTGTAATTCTAGTTATCCTTTCTGGTCTCTAATGAGGATACAGTAATTTGTATAGTATATTTCAGGTGGGATTAAACACAGAGTTTAAATGCCCAGAACTAGAATATTGTATGTGGTCCCTTGGAACTACATGATAATTCATCCCATGTTTGTATTCATTAAGGTGGTTTTTAGATGTCTCATTCTCTCTCTTTTTTTAAATTTTCCTATCTTGTATCTAGCTAGAAGACGAAATCACAACTTTACGACAAGTGTTAACAGCCAAAGAAAAGCATCTGGTGGAAATAAAACAAAAGCTCGGCATGAATCTGATGAATGAGTTGAAACAGAATTTTAGCAAAGGCTGGCATGAAATGCAGACCACGACTGCGTAAGTACAGAATTCACACAACTGCCAACCCATTCATTCTTCCTATCCCCTTTAATGTATTTTTTTTCTTCTCAGCTTTTCATTAGTACTTTTCAGCTGCATAAAAAAATCGCTTTCCTAGGAGGAAATGGAGAGTATCACTTTGTCAGCCATGTAGTACATCAGGCAGATTCTAAGCAGGTTTGGGGCAATCCTGCAACTTGAGATCAGGGGTCTCCCAAGTGGAGGCTGAGGCATTGTATCAGCAAGCACCCTAGCATCCCCAGAGTGGCTGCCAACACAGGTTATTAGATCTGCTTTTGTAAAGGAAAGCAACTCAAAATGGGTTAACAAGCTTACTTTAATCAAACAAACATATATTACCTAGTTCAGGGGGAAAAGGTCAGCACCCCGAGCTTCAGAGTTACAGAACTTACAGATCAAACAGACAGGCTACCAAACTGTCCAACCATTGTATCAATACCAAATCACAGTTACCAGAGAGGTAAGCATCAACATCTGGGTTTTCAAAGCCGGGGGGCTCTCAACAACGGCTTCCCAGAGTCTCATCTGGTCAAATCACACAACAGTTCTCAAAGTGAGCCGCAAAGCAAAGCCTCTCCTCAGGGTTTATATAGCCTTCTCCTGGCTCAGAGATTGTAACAACCTCCTTGACCCACTCCTCAATCACAAAGTATCAAGGTGTGGGCTTTCCTGAAAAACAAGCCTCCCACCACAGGCTCCAGGTGCACTTAAGCTAGGGGCAGGGAAGATCTTTAAATTTGCATTTCCATTACAGGCATGAACACAAGGGCTACACAAGATGTGTCACATCCCTCCCTCCTTGCAAAAGTCTGTCATGGGCTTATCTCCAGAACAGTTACACTGTTCTTTTCACCCCTTCTTGTTCAGCACTCCACACAGTGCCCAGGACCCAACTGCTGACCTCCTACAGCTGCTCAGGGCTTTTATAGCCCAACTGCTGTAACCCAGGCAATTCAGCAGCTGTGAAGGCAAAATTCTCTACCCAGCATTCTCACACCCCATTCGTCAGATCACTTCTTGGCTTGCAGCAGGTGCCCCTCAATGAGTAAGCCTTGCACTCTGCAGTAGGGAATGGCAAAATTCTCCCTCCTCCCATCGTTTTCTGTGGAACAGAGTGAGTCATACAAGATGGGGAGGTGTGAACATTACAGATCTTATATTATCTTTCCCCCCAAATACACCCCTCTTCCAGTCTTCCCTATTGCTGTTGAGGTTACCACCATTCTTTCAGTTACTCAGGCTTGCATTCTTGATGTCATCTTCACCTCTTCTTTCTTGCCTTAGTCCAAATTGCAAATCAACTGCCTCTGCATCTGTAAATCCATCCTTTGCACTCATAGCCACCGCCCTAGTTCAGGGCCTTATGTGCATCCCACCTGGACTATTGCAATAGCTTTAGTCTTCCTGACTCAATCCATTCTGCAATCCATTCTCTACATAGCAACTAATCTTATTTTATAGGTCTCATGTCACTACCCTGCTCAGTAAACCAGTGGCTCCCCAATGACTCCAGGATCAATTATTATCTCATCTTTATCTCCTCTTTCTTATTCTCTTAAGTTTATAATGTAGATAGTGATTAATATATTCACACATGTATATAAATCATAAACAAGTAGATAATATACATATTGAGGAGGGTGGATGTTAAAACAGTTTTGCTGATAAGAAATGCATGATCAAAAATGTTTGGAGACCACTGCTCTACTTGCTCAGAATTCTTCTACTTTTTCCTTCCCCATATCCTCTGCCTTTTGAGGAAGATTTGACGTTTTCAACTATTTCTTTAAAAACTTGGTTATTGGTGATGGTATTAAATATTTTTTCTTAATTAGATCTTTTGTTTCCCTAATTAAAATTTTGGGAGGAACTTATTTGCCTAGAATACTTTTTTGTGCATACTAAGTTGCTGCCTGCTTTGGTCATTTTCAGTCAACATTTGGAGTGTGAGCAGATGCATGCACTATTTAAAATTCCATAATAATTTCAGTAAAGTCATGTAGGCAATTTAAAAACATTTAGCTTATTCCAACTTGTTTCAACACCTTGAAGGTAGATATTTGGAACAGCATTTAAGGCAATCTTAGTAACTCAGTCCTGCTTTACTAGGACTCCTGCAAGTCACTTAACCTGGCTGCGTAGTCAACACATCATTTTAACTGCATAGCTTGTTTTTGGTCTTGGATCACTGCTTTAGCTACTGATGAGGGGACTCCCTCTAAATTCCACCAGTAGTCTTCAGTTTAGTGTAGTCTGTGACCTACAGAGAGTCAGCCAATCACTCAAAGTTACCAATATTTATAATGTCCCTTTTACTTAAAAGTATTCTTGTACTTAAGGTTCATCTTGGAAGCCTCTGTTCTTAGATTTCGTCACATATTCTGAAAACCCAAGAAGGAAAAAAGAGGGTAGAAAGTGCATTGAATTTGGAGCTGGGGTCTAGTCCTCACCATGCCATCTAATATGTGGCCCCTAGACACAGTACCTTCAGAAAGTGTGAGCGTGTGGAGGACTTCACTAAGAACACCTATTTTTGTTCCTCGCTTGATGCTCAGTCATCAGAGACCCATTGAATAAAGTTGTCTGTAGTTGCAGCTAGCATAAAATCTGACATGAGCTTAAGGTAGGTATGAGAGCCTCCTTGTTGGATGTGGATTTTATTCAGCCAAGGCAAATGTTTTTATTATTATTATTATTATTATTATTAAAAGACATAGCAGGATTTGAGGTTCTGTATACCTTTCATTTAGTTGTGTGACTGTGAAGACAAGATCTGCTATAAATTTTTTAAACCTAGCTTGTTTCCTTATATGTTTCTTGAGATACCACAATTCATGCATAGACCATTCCCATAATAATTGTATAGAAATGAAAAAATAGTTACATGTTGTTATAAGTATTGATATCATCTTAATCACTCTTTTTATGTTAATACCATTTTTACATTAATACCATTAATACAAAACCAGTAATTTTATATTAATAACCAATACCAATAAATATCATTATTTCTCTCCATTATTTTCCTTATTCAAATATCTTAAACACTGATCTCTCAGTTCTAGTCCCCTGAAATGAAGACTGACCTCAGTGATGATTAACTGAAATTATATTTATAATAATTGAAATCCACCCTAAAATTGGGCTTAGATGTGTGACTCAGACATTTCTATTATAATAGCATCCCCAGCTAAATACTGATAGAACCAAGATTTCCATATGATGAAATCAGTTTGTAGAAGGGGCTCTTTGTTGGCCATCATCCTTTGGTCTAACGAGGAGCAAAGCTTATATTATGCATGCACAGAGTGGCTAGTTGTTAAGTATACTATTTTAGGGGTGCTGAAACATCTAAAAATAGCTCTATACTTGGCCTATTACCTAATGCCTAGGATTCTAATTATTAAAGTCACTACTGTCAGTTCCTTTCCAAAATGCAATGGGCAAATTAGGGCCCTAAAATTCTGAAGCAAGTATTAATTTATCAGATACACTAGCAAAGAGTTAGTTGTTTTATGTGTTTGAGGATGCTGTGCTTCCTGGAGAGAAGGGAGCCTTCCTGGAAGAATGTGGCAGAGTCCTAGAAGCATTGACTTTCCTTCCACCTAGGCACTCTGTACTCTGGGAAAGAAGTGATAAAATGAGAGGTCAGTTCCTAGAAAGAAACTAAACAGTTTAACTTAAGGGAAGACTCTAATCCTGATTACAGCTTTTAGGAAGGAACAGGAGTACTTTTCAGGCTAGGTAGGCTGGCTAAACCTGTCGATTCTAGGACAGAGAATAAATAGGTAAGCAAAATATCAAGATTTTTTTCCTGCTAAGAGTTTGAGTTGCTTGTGCTGTCCTTGTTTTTATAACCTATATATTGTTTATACAAGCCATAAGAGAAAATCAGGCTCATATTTATTATATTATTAATTTAATGAATATGCTGATATTCATCATGAATATCAGCATATTCATTAAAGATGCATGCTTATAGAAGAAGAGGAAAAAAAACATTCCCTCAGAAAGGAAAAAAGCCACAAACCTATATATTATAACCACCATGCTAATAATTTTGTTTCTCAAAATTGCTTACTTTCAACTATAGTTGTTGCCATTTTACATCTTAGTGATAGTATTAATGGGAAAAACTCAGGTCTGTCAAGATAATAGAATCCTGTTAGACTTCCTGCTTTCTTGTTATACTGTCTTCTGAGGCTAACTCTTGGCATTAATGGGGCTGGATATCAGGTCTAATACCCTTTGCCTGTGACTGGGGAGCTTCAGGAGTGGGTGGATGAAGTGAGTGAATAGGAAAGTACTTTCACCTGGCTTGACAGGAGATATAGTCTTATTTCATTAGTTAGGCTGTTCTGCCTTTGCTCAGTTAGAGAGGGACCCTCACTTTACCTAATGCTTGAAGCCTATTATGGTTTCTGACATATACCTGCCACAAAAGAGAGAGTGATTTCAAAGTGTATTTAAGCCAGCACTTGTCTTCCAGGCATATTTAATGAGTACAAGCTGTACAGAAGCCAGGGCAGCCCACACATCAAATATCAACCAACAAGGATATGGGCTGTATACTTATGTCAGATTTCAAACACAGCATTTTGTAAATATTTAATGATAACAATAATATACTCCATTACAGATCATAATATGTGGTTGAGAAGTAATGGAATATATTATTGTTATCATTCTTATTAGTGTTGTGTTTCAGCAGAGTTGATCTCAGAACTGCCTGTGAAGATAAAAGGCTTAATATACAGGCACACACATTTCTTATCTTTGTTTTTAGTTCTTAATACCTTTCTAATCAAATCAGGAAAGGTTTTTATTTGGGAGGATGAGGGGAGTGAGGCACAGACCCATGATTACACTTGTCTTGGGAATGCCAGATGAGAAAACAACCTTGGCTCATGAAGCCTTGCACCTTCTCTGCATCTGTAGTCTTAGAGCTTTCCCTTTCCAGCTACATACAGTCAATGTGTATCAAAGCCAAGCCTTGAACCCCAGGCCCTATGCCTCTATGGAGAGCTTGCTCTCCATCTTACCATTGCTCCTCAAGGTTTTCTTCTAATCTTAGAATCAATTTGGTCAATTGAGATTAAGATATTGAGTTTGACAGACTATCTGTAAAACATGGTTTGGTTTGGTTTTGTGGTCCATATTTATGATTTCATTGTTGTGGGGAACACTTGTTTTAGAAATTCTTTCTACCAGTGCAGATGTTCACTATGTCTGTAAATGAAAGATTTTGAGGGGTTTTCTGGTACACTGAAAGATTGTGACCCATCTATGATCACTCAGCCTCCATGGGTCAGAGGCAAAACCTCAGTCCTAATTTGTCCTAACTTCTAAGGGGATGCTGTGTCTACTATGCCATTTGGGGGTAGAGAAGTGAGGGAAAGAGAGAGAATAAAAATTGATAGTACCTACTATGTGCCAAATGCTTTACAAATATTATGTCATGACCTTTACAGCAACCCTGTAAGGTAGGTTCTGTTATTTTACAGTTGAGGAAACTAAGGCAAACTAAGGTTACATGAGTTGCCCAGGGTCACAAAGATGGTCTCTGAAGCCAAATTTGAATGCAGGTGTTTCTGATTCCAGGCTCAATACCACTGTACCATCCAGCTACCTCTAAATAATAATATTCACTTTGAAAATGACTTGTTTTATTTAATAACATTGAGTATGCAGTAATCATGAACATTATGTGGCATTAAAAATAATTTCCCAAATAGGAAATGCCTTTACTCAAACTATTTTAATATACAACAGAGGATTTGCTTCAGACCAGTGTAATTTCCCTTAAAAATTTTATTTAACCTTTTCTACTTCAGAATAATAACATTGAGTCTAAATTATTTCAAATCAAGAACGTTACTAACAAAGAATTAACAAGAAAACAAATGTGGTAAAAATAGTCATTTATAAGATATGATATAATATGAATTAATACAGTTTTCTGAAATAAACAATAAATCAATAAAAATAATTTTATTGAGGAAATAGATTTCTTTACATTGCTTAACATCCTAAAGTTAATTATGATGGCAAAAAAATCTCAACAATTTAGCAACTTAAAAATGTATTTTCATTTTAGACACCTACCAGAGTTGAAAGGTGAATTTCTGTAAAATGAAGTTTTTTCCATTGGCTTCCTTTGTTGAAAAAGAGGAATGAATTTCTACCTCTATATCTCTAATAAACTATATTTTAAAATTATGTAAAGTAATGGCCAGTTTTATGGAATGTTGGAAATTGCCTTATTCCAGAAGAGAGAGTTTTGCTCTGGTATTATCCTGACTTAGGGACTGCTATCCAATGTTACTCTCTCACCTGAGGCATCTCCATCCTTAAAGTCTCAAGTCTTCTTCCCCTTAGACATTGTGTATTATGATGTCTGAGCATCTTTTGTCTGTACACCTGCAGCTGTAAACGAACTGAGCTCTGTTTCCTTCCCCGTTTCCTGGTTGTTTAACAATATCTAATTGAACTTTTCTGTATTATAACATTTCTCTGCCATATGAGGTCATGATGAGCTAGAATGTCAATTTCTTGAACTTCAGGGCTTCAGTTTATCACCATGAAAATGTTGGAAGATCTATTCCATTTTACTTGAACCTTGTTCCGTCTAGTTTCACTTATTAATGGTTATGTGCCTCAAAATTCTATTCTTTTGCTCTTTTTCCTCCTCATTGCTTTTTTGTTGTTCTACAAGATACTGCTCATAATAGTCTTCTGTCATGTATCTTACATGTGTTTTACAAATGAGCTTTTCCTCTGAATCTGTATGCCTTTGCCATAAATGTCCCTTTAAAAGAGAAAATAAATATAAATTGAACCATCAGATTTGGACTGTGACCCAGAGAGAGTACTGGAACATTCACAGAACATTCCAATATGAATTTGCAAAGCCCAAATTCAGTCTCAGACACACTATCAGGAAGCATGTAAAGAAATCAACTGTGAGTTTTCAAAGGAGTTCACTTACTGTTTTTAGAAAAGATTTTAAAAAGAGAAGACTAATTACTGCCCATTTTATCAACATTTAGCTGGTCAGTGATTACAAAAGTAGATTTAACCTTTGGATTGCTAGAATGAAATAAACCAACAGCAACAAAGGCTATATTATATTAATTTCCCTTTCCCAAACTGAAAGTATCATTTATTTGTAGATTTAAGTAACCCTAAATATGGAGGAAATATAATGTTAATAAATCTTTAAAAGCACAGAAGGTATGTGTATACACATACACATACATATACATATACATATACGTACCAGCCACAATCATCACAACCAAAAGCCTGGGGTGATGTGGGGGGAAGTTGATACATGTCAATAATAAAGTCAAGAACCACCCTGCTTCAGCCCAATAGAAAAGTGGCTAGTTTCTTGTCTTAAGTATTGATTCATTTTTTTCTATTTTTGTCAAAAAGCCATTGTTGTTGATTAAATTTAAAAACTGACTTTTATATATGTATGTATCTTTGCAAAAAAAAAGTTTGAAATCCAAGTAAAGCTGAAAATCCATTCATAAACATTGAGATGTTCATGAAAACATTTCTGGCTTGGTCCATTTTTATTCTCTCAATTTAAATAATCCGTAGATGTCATTTGGTATGGATGTTCTCTTCCAGAAATGACTTTTTTGGCCATTTAATATAACTTTTTTTAAAACAATAACTAAAGACTTTTTATTCTTCCACCACCAGGAGAAAAACTGCTAATTTGCCATAAAGAGGTATCGTGGAGCCAAATCCAGAGCAATAGACTTAGCATCAGAAGATTCTAGTCTAGAATCTGACATTCTTTTAAAAAATTTATTGTTTTATTTTCCCCAATTACATGTAAAAAACTATGTTCAACATTCATTTTTTAAAACTGAGTTCCAAATTCTCTCCCTCCCTCCCCATACCTCTTATATAGGTTATACGTGGGTAGTTATGCAAAACATTTCCATCTGAGTCTCATTGTGAAAGAAAACATAGACCAATATTTAAAACAACACAACAAGAAAAATAAAGAAAGTTAAAAAGTATTTCTTCCATATATATTCAAATTCCAACAGTTCTTTCTCAGGAGATGGATAGCATTTTTTCATCATGAATTCTTCAGAATTGTCCTGGTTCATTATATTGCTAAGAAGAGCTAAGCCATTCACATATCTTACAGTATTGCTATTACCATGTACAATGTTCTCCTGGTTCTACTCATTTCACTTTGCATCAGTTTATGTAAGACTTTCCTAGAATCTGACACTTGTTAACTGTGAAAAAGAAGATATATTAGGAAGAAAAACCTACACAGAACCAAAAGACTGTGTCCTAGTTTTACCCTTTACCAGACATTTGACTTTGGACAAGTCACTTCAGTTTGCTGGGTGTTAGCTTCCTCATTTGTAAAATAAAGGAATTAAACTAGATATTCTTGACTGATCCTTTGAGCCCTTCATGTTCTGTGAAGTCACTTAAATTTCTCCAGCCTTATCTGTCAGATGAGAATAATCTTTGTCATAGACCTCACAGGTTTGTCCTCCAGATCCAATTAGATCATGCTTGTAAAAGCTCCACTCTCATAAAGGAATGGAGCTGGTTTCCCTATACAAATATCACATCTCAGGCTGGAGTTTAATGTTACTAAATATATCTAAATTTCTGTCCACATCTAGAGGAATGTGATCAGTAGTCCTGGATTATACTGATCTGGTAGTTAAATTAGCAATTTCTGCTACGCCTGGGATTTAAATTAGCAATCTCTGCTATATTGTAATTAGTCCATAGTGATTTACAAAACACCAAAACTTTGTATAGTACTTGTATTAATTTTTTGTGTGTGTTAAAGAACAAGGAGTCAAAATTACATTTTGGAAAAATGAACACTTGGGAGAAATTATGATGGTGATGAGGAAATTTTGAGCTGGGGTTTTATTTAATCTCATTTCAGAAATAATTATGCACAATGAAGTTAAACATTACACATATATACAATAATCCTTGCAGTTATTTTTTAACCCTAGCTCCAAGTCATTGGTCACTCAGGTACTCTCTGGGAATTCTATGAGTCTCATCCAGACTGTACAGAATCCAGGAGGAATTCTTGAAATCGTGGGAGGGTCACTGGCATTGAATCCGCACTAGTTAGTGCCTCTGCTCTGTGTGCCTTTCTTCTATAAAGCTGTTTGATGCCTAATTATAGCAGTCTAACCAGCTTCCCTAAACCCAGCTTTCATTCAAAATCCCTGAACACTGCACCAACCCACGCCCCTCACTTCCTCATGAAATATTGTGCCTACCACGATTAGCCATGTTTGATTGTGACTCCTTCAGGTTTTCTACATCTAACTTTATGTTAAATCTTTTCTTTTGTTTTTTTTTAAATAGAAAGTTGGCCTAAGAATGGTTTCAAATCAGGAGTACAGTAAGGAATCTGACCAATTAAGGCAGCCTTAATCTTAAACAGAGTAGGCAGATACCTACCTGGTGTCAATTTTTTAATATCAACAAACTTCACTTTTAAATAGAATTCCCTAGAAAAAGTTCCTTTGCTTCTCCCCAAAGTAGAAATGAATCAGAGCTTATGAAAGAATGTTCACTGGCTTCTGGAAAACCTTTACCTTCTGGTGTGGCCATGTTGCTTGAGGGAAAGTGACCTAAAGAAAAACAAAATAAAAGAATTAGAAAATGTTAGAGGTAGATAGGGTCTCAGATCATCTATATAATCCTTCTCTCTTCTTTTTACCTATAAGGAAACTGAGTCCAAAAGAAGAGAATTTTTCTTTTTACCATAGTCACACAGCCACTTCATGACAAAGCTAGTCCTATCTACGGATGGGAGCACAGTCTAGGCAGCGCAATCGTTAGAGCTCTGGACATGAGTTCAAATTTGGCCTCAGATACTAGCCAACTGTATGACCCTGGGCAAGTTACTTAGCCTCTCTGCCTCAGTTTCCTCATCTGCAAAATGGGAATAATAACTGCTGCCTCCTCTGGTTGTTGTAAGGATAAAATGTGATATTTGTGAAGCTCTTTGCAAACCCTAAAGCTCTATATAAATTCAAGCTGGTTCAGAAGGGCACTCAGACCTTAAAGCTTTGTATAAACTTAAGCTAACTCAGAACGTTTTTACTGCAGTGGCCATTCAGGAGAGCATTGGGTCAGTGACATGTTTCTGTGATGGTATGTCCATTTTATATTCATGTCTGTCTCTTTCAGTTTATGCCAAAGTTCAGATTTTAAGGGATATGATTCATTCAGGAAGGCAGCTTGGTCTGGTGGATAGAGCATTTCACTTGGAGTCAGGAAGCCCAGAGTTCAAATGCTGCCTCAGATACTCCAAGACCTTGGTCAGAACACTTATCCTGGCTCAGCTTCAGTTTCCTTATCTGTGAAATCAGTATAATAGTATCACCTAACTTAGAAGGTTGTTGTGATGATCAAATGACCTAATGTACTTTTTTTTATGGAGTTTACAAACTGCCTCAGCACCTCAGCTTTTCATTCATATCAGGCCTCATTTTAAAAGGGACAGACATATGAAATTTCAGGTCCTTTTAGAAGGGACCTTAGCACAACCCCCTCAATTTCTATGAGGAAATAGAGTCCCAGAGAAGGACTTAACCACATGGAGTTCAGTTTAGGGGAGGGTGGAAAAGGAGTTTTGAGATTATATTTTAAAATGCATAGAGTTTAAAAACGAAAAACACAAAGTAATCTTTCATTTTATTTTTAATGGCAGAGTAGGAATTAGAACCCACCTCCTAATTCTGTATTATTTCAGCTACACCACACTGCCTCATTGGTAAAGGCTCTAAAAACAGGACCTCTAAGTTATTTTGTTTCTCCTGGCTTTGAGTTCTAAGAGCTCAGTGGGAAACCCTTAATATTCAATCCCTTTATGTAACACCACTCAGTATTTGATTCAGTAGGTTGCCTTAATAAAGTTCTTTCAAACATCAGGTGTATTCTTCAGCTCTGTGGTTGGTTTTATGGCCAAGAAAGGGGTATTTCTTTTTTCAGGCAACCTGATAGAACACAAAATGCCAGGGACCAAGAACTCGTTCTTATTCTACTTACATGTCACTGTTAATGTGGGCACATGGAGTTGAAATAGAAATGCAATCAATACGGCTTCCCAGAGTCTGGGCCTTTTAAAATAGCAGGGGGCACATGCACTAATACTAACTCTTTATTTTTTTTCTTTAATACTCAATAATTGCATTTTAATGAGATATTAGAACTAGGTTAATGCTTGCTGGTATTTTAAAGTTAATAACTTGGTATGTAAAAATTGCAGTGTTTTTCTTACTTAAAAATGTACAATGACAGTTACTTTGAACAACTTTTCCTAATATAGATTAAGATAATTTCCCCCCCTAAGAAGAAATTCCCAAGGAGGAAGAAAAGGCCCTATATATGATAAAAATTACCATTTTTGATGTGGTCAATTCTGTGAAAAAGAATTTATTAAATTGATTATTTCTATTAACTTTTGAGAAATTTTAAAATACCATTGCTGCATACAGCTTTTCTGCATATGGTTCTTTATTACAAAACTTTAATTCATATGATATGTACTTTTCTTAACATAGTAACCATGAAATAACTCATAAAATGCAGTATACAAAATAAAATTGGTAACATACAAAAACATTTTTTCTTCCTAGTAATTCCCTAAAATTTGGTGACCTTTTGTGTTAACATCTCAAAATAATTTATTTTAGACAGTATTCATTTTCATAACACATGAAATCTACAGTACCATAAATATTATATAGCAAACAAAATTCTTAAAATGAATACATTTTTAAGCTGAATCTTACCTTCCACTGTGTCAGATGGCAATGTGAGGGTCTTATATTATATAGTATACCACTATAAACTGCTCTACCTTGTCTAACCCCTGAAAATCAAAAGAGAGTTTACTGGGACTTTAGTCTCTGCTGTTAGAAGACACTGAGACTGGCAATTATCACTTCCTACAGTCCTTTAGAACTGGGGGATGGTGCTGGAGATCATGAACGACACACCACCTTGCAATAGAGACAGTGATGTCTACTTTGTATGTCATTTGAGATCTGTAAGGTTCTCTGAGTTTGGGAGCATAGCAGAGGTGAGTTGACTTTTAACTTTGAGGCTGAAATCGATGATGGGATCATCAGCCTCCATATCTCTAGTCAGCTGATCCATTATGCCAGACCACCCTAATAGGATACCAGATGCTCCACAAACTTGTGTGCATTGTGCCTTTCATTTTTTTTTCCATCCAATGCACAGCTGAGAATATTCGTGTTGCCAATCGAAAGTAAAAATGAGGTTACTAGTAAAATCATATAAATGTTTGAAGTTATAGAAGCTAAACATGTGAATGTTGAAGGTTAGTTGTAATTTCTTTTTCTGAAAGCAGCATGTGACTTAATAGGAGTCACCTGCCCAGGACTTGGACATAACTTTGTCTTGTAGAATTGATGGCATTTTTCTTTTTCCTAGGAATATCACATATGTTTCAGATACACTCAAAGACCAGGTCTTAGTTAAGTCCTATTGCCTCATTAAGTACGGGAAAAATTATGGGTTTTAAGTAAATCATTAATTACTAACGTCAGAACTGATTTTCTGATTTCTTTTTTCAACTCAAGTAATTAGATCTTGTTGCCTTCCTAATATAGTTTAGCAATCATAAGGCTATAAGGTATCTTAAAATCATTGTGGGTATGGGGCAGGGGTGAGGGAGAACCAAATCTACTTTTTCTTATTTTTTATTTAATCAACTGTACAAGGAAAAGGAATTCAAATGAGCTTCAATGGTAATTTTTAATTAATTATATAATTCACATTTCTATATGCACAATAACATTTATGACAAGTTTTCTTTACAGCAACACTGAGGTATAGATAATGAAGGTTTTATCTGCCCCATTTTATAGCTGAGGAAACCAAGGCTCAGAAAGTAGGTGGATTGTTGGTGTTCATACAGCTAGCCCTTGGTGTGGTAAGGGCCTCTGCCTCCAAGGCCAGTGTAGAACAGGGTCTCTGCCTCCAAGACCAGTGTTCTTTCTGCAATACTATACTGTCTTATTCTAACAAATAAAATCTGGTAATCATTATAATTAAACATACTTTTAAATTAATAAATTATAATTTTAGAGCTGGAAAGGAACTTAGAAGCCATCTAGCCCAACCCTTTGTAGCAGCAACTACATTATCACACCCAGGATGGCTGCTATCATAGGTTCTTAGATCTGCTTTACTAGGAAAAGATAGCTGTTTAAGGGGCCAGCAGTCTTTTTAATTACATTCACTAGTTCAGGGGAAAAGTCAGCACCTTGAACTGCAGAGAAAATACAAGCAGAGAAATAAAGACCAACAGACAGAGCTCTGACTGCCTGAATCAGTTATACACTTTACATACATCCCTGGATCGAGAGAGCCTTTACATCTAAGCAGTTGGGGAATTCTGAACATATGGCCACTCAGAATCTCAAAGAGGGAATCATAAGATCCTTCTCATAAGCAAGCCCCCAAAGCAAAATACCAATTTAGAGTGTGTGTGTGTATGTGTGTATGTATATGTATATACATGTATATATATATATATGTATATGTATATACGTGTGTGTATATGTATGTGTGTGTATATATGTGTATATATATATATACACACACTTTTCCAAGCCAGAAGGCATCACAGCCCTTGTGACTCAGTACCTAATTGGAAAGTACCAAAGGGTATGAAAGCCCCCCCTAATCAAACTTCCCTTAATGGGCTCCACATAAGGTCTATTAATAGGCAGGGAAGATCTTATATTCCATTAACATTACACCTTCTCATTTTACTGATGGAGAACTAAGGCCCAGATAAGCTAAGCAGTTTACTCGAGGAAACACACAGTAAGTTGCTGAGCCAGAAATTGAAGCCAGGTCCTGAGAATCCAAATCCTGCCCTCTCTCTACTGGTATTGAATATCCCAAACAATGTAGCATCATGCGATGGAATATGATAAAAGTGAAAAAACATGGGTTCTAAGTGATTATAATACTGACAATGTGGCGTTGGCAATATTTCTTAATCACCTATAATGTGCTAGGCTTTATGGTTGGTGCTAGTGAAGGAGCAGAAAGGGTTATCAAGAAAGACAAAACATTTCTATATAGATAAGAAAACACAAAGTAATTTCAAAAAATGATTGATTATTAATTACTTGGATCTAGAAAGACCTAGAAAGATCTAGAAAAAGAAAACTGTGTGGAGAGCACATAGAACAGAAAATGTGGTCCCTGTCTTTAAGAAGCTTCCAGTCTGATACAGAAGATGAAGCATGAACAGTTTTACATGGAAGTAAATAAACAACTATGGTTATAACCAAGTACTGAACTGTAGAGGAAATAGCAGGATTGGAGGCCAGGTGAGGTTAGTCTGGAAAATGTTCATAGATAAGTTGAATTTTACTAAGTAGTCTTTTAGAAGACCTCTGCCATCAGACACTTAATACTTAACTAGCCATGTGACATTGGGCAAGTTACTTAACCCCAGTTGCCCTCAAAAAAAAAAAAAAAAGAGAGACCTCTGAAAACTAAAATTTGTAAAGCACTCAGCACAGTGCCTGCTGCATAGCAGGCATTGTATAAGTACTTATTCCCCTCCCTCCTCCCTCCTTCCTCCTCCTTTTCTATGTGATTCATGAAAAGTATTGTTTATCTGATTTGACAAATCTTGAGAAGTTCTCCTTTATGTCAGATATTTACCTTAGGGGGAGACACCATCCCTCCATAGAGTAGAACTAATGTTTCCTGATTCTCAGCTCATTGCTCTGTTATGCCTTGTGTATGTAATACTATATGATTGTTGTGATACCTACTTACTTATACATGTCTTTTTATGCTAAAGAATCACTGTTTCAATTATATAACAGCAATATTATGTTAGTTATAATGATGACACAGCCTTAGCCTTCCATTATCTCATTGTTTAGAATTTCCTCATCCACTTTGGTAATGGAAACATCTCAATAACAATAACCTCTCTTATATAAGCAGCCACCTGAGGTAGACACCACAAGTGTTTTTATTCACATTTTACTAATGAAGAAGTAAGGTTCAGAGAAATTGTTACATGTCCAGGTTACTCATATGACAAGAGGCAGAGCCAGGATTCAGTTCTGGGTTTCCTAACTCTAAGTCTTATTTTCTTTCCTCTATACCACGCTGTTTGTATACTAAATTTCCATTTTAAATAACCATTGAGGCACTAAGAAACAAGTGATTTCAATAGTATGATGCATTTCTATACTGTTGAGTCGAAAGATCTCATGATGTATGAAAAAAACAAATTCCATTAAAGCTGCACAACTGAAGCTTTTCTTTCTTAAGCTCCATTCTCTATTGGCCCTTTGTATTTATCTTCCTAACCCCAATTCCTATAAACCCTTCTATATTCTCTAATCCATGCCTACTCCTACATGTTGGCTTAGCTCCATTTGTGGTCATCCATATTTTATACCATGTTGTCCTCTCCCCTTGTTATTTCTGTTACTGAGGAATAGTATGGGATATGGTAGTGTTCTTTAAAAATATGAGGGAGTCAGGATTTTTTAATTTCAGCCTGTTTCTGGTTCAGAAATGACAAGAGTTGATGTGTCACACTCAGATGTCTACTTTGTAAATCAGGGTGGTTGCCTAAGCAGACAGCTGGGATTTGACCATAAATGTGCTTCATGTTCTCTTGAGAAGAAATAATAAGTGTTTTTAGGAAGAATGGACCTTGTTTCTTTATTAGCACCAGATGTACTTTTGTTGGCTAGTGATTTCAGCATGTGCATGTCATAATTCATAGTTTACATCAGTCTTGCAATGTGTTGCTTTGGCATTCTCCTTTACTGCTTTATCTGTCCAATTTAAACTGTTGGAAATGTAGAAGCTGAATTGTACTATGACTTTCTAGAACTCTTCTGTAAAAAAAATTTCATTGATCCTTTTTAAAAACATAAGTGTGACTTTTCAAGGAATCCCAGACAGTAGCCACTTCTGATATAATGTCTTCACCATTGCATCTCTGTAGACTGACGATGCTATACCCAGAGCTATGTTTCACTCTCAGGCATCTCGTATGGGGAGGTTTTCTAAAGCTGAAAAATAGAGGGGCTTTTCAGAGTTGTACATTCCCTTCAGCAGAATGCCCACACATTAGTTATAGTATGGGTATGTCTGTAGTTGTGAGCAAAGCAACAATTTAATTCAGTTTTAAGAGCTTTGCATTTCAAAAAAAGTGAAATCACTGGTTAGTAATCAAGAATTTTTACATACACACACAGACTCGCTTAAAATTCTCTGAGGCAACATATAAAATGGGAAAACATTGACTTTAGATTCAGAGTACCTAGTTTAAAATCTTAACTGAGATTTAATACCTTTATGGCCTTGCCTATGTCACAACCTCCTTGGATCTCAGTTTCTTCATCTATAAAATGAAGATGTTGGACTAGATGGCCTCTGAGGTTTCTAAGTTTAAATCATGTGATCCTATGAACTGATTCATAGTTTCCTTTTTCAAACAAGTTTGTTGATATAATGACATCCATTGTTTAAAGTGAAGTGAACATGTAACTGGCTGCAAAGTTTAAGCACATATTTTGACTATTATTTGTGTCGTGTGCTAGATTTAGTCAGGAAGGGATGGTTATTTTCAGCACTTGTTCATAGGGATGAATGAGACCCATTTGGTATCTTTAGTAGGTTGTATGACTTTTGAAAGACCACATAGAGTGAAAGGGGTTTGTCTGACCCCTGCTGGTCATGATCACTGTGTTCTCCACAAGCTAGATTTGTTCTTAGGTAGCCAGAAGAATTATTGTTATTCAGAGGTCAGATAAAGCAGCTACTTGAAACATGATCCTCCTTCAAAACAACCTCCTCTGTTAATTGATGACAAGTATGTTAATCCAACAATTTTATTGATCATCTTCAAGCATATGCTAGGGAAGAGATATGTGTCAGTATGTGAATACACCTCTGTTAGTACATACGCGTATCTTTCTATGCTTCCTTCAATGGATTTATAGTCAGAAGACCTGGACTTGAATCTTGGTTTTGCCCCTTAATATTTGTGCGACCCTGTTGTTATTTCACGTCCTTGGGCTACTTTATTTCTTCATCTGTAAAAGAAAGGGTTAGAGTAACATCCAAGCTTTCTTCCAACTCTAAATCTATGATACTATGATCCTATTATCTTTTGTCCTATTTTTTTTCCTTTGTGGAAGGGGGAAGGCAGGGCAATTGGGGTTAAGTGACTTGCCCAAGGTCACATGGCTGGTAAGTGTTAAGTGTCTGAGGCCAGAGTTGAACTCGGGTCCTCCTGACTCAACAGGGCCTGTACTTTATTCACTGTGCGACCTAGCCGCCTCATGATCCTATTATCTTGCCAATATAAGTTTTTTCTCCACTGATATAATCTGTTCACATCATGTTATCCTTTGTAATTTTTTTCTATGCCTTTTCATAAATCCTCCATAGAAGATCTAGTTAATATGTTGCAAGGTATTTTCTGGTTATTTTTTAGGTATGTGACCCTTTTATCAGGGGCAACATAGCATGAAAGACTCAGTTAAGTGATTTCTAACTTCCCCCACCCCTCAGCAAATGTAGGGAAATCACTGACCTGCCACTAACATCCCTTGAAAACAGTTTAGAAATTAGAAGATGGAAAGTTTTATTGAAAGAACCAAGATAAATTAAACAGAATGCTTGAAATACAAATGGAAACTTACCATGAGCATTCCTATTCCAGAGATCTGTGTAAATTTCTAGTTGTTTGTAGTCCCAACTAGACAGATTCTTCTCCCTCTGCAGTTTTCCATGGCTCCTAGGGGACTGTCATCAGGCATTGCCTCCAGTGAATGATAAGGTCTTCTTGCAGCTCCGCTTCACTATAAGCTGATGATATCATTTGCTGATCTCTATCGTGATCTCCCCTCTGATGTTCAGGGGCTGCTGCCCTCCAGGGAAGTCCCTCTTGTAATCTCTTATTGTCCCCAGAGGTTTTCATCAGGTATTGCTGTCCATCAAGGTTCTTCTTGAAGTATTACATATCTCCAAGAAGTGTCAACTAACATAGCCTTGTCTCTAGGCCCTGCTATAGTTCCATATCACAGATGGCACCAGCTGTGGCTCTCCCTTGGCAGTTCTTTTTGCTTTGGCCAGACAAAACTGAAAACCTCTGTTGAGATAAAACTTTCTCAGTCATTGGGCCTTATCTCTGCCACCAATTCTTGAGCTTTTCCTGAGAAGAAGAAGGTGTTCCACTCTGTATTCCAACTCTAGTGATTGCAGTTGCAGGCCTACCAACCTAGGCATTCACCAAACTGAAGTCATTTCCCCACTTTCCATCTACTTGCCACATGGCACTTTGTCGAAGGAGCAGGGTTCCTTTCACTCCCTAACCCTGTCACCAGTTCCATATTTGGGTATGCCGACCACTGCACACTTTCATGCCTTTTCTCCCTCTCACACTGGGGAGAGGTGTCATCTAAGGAGCAGAATATTCCTCAATCTTTATTTAAGACATGACAAAACGCCCAACTTTAGGGAGTACTTTGGTTATCTCTCAAAAACTGTGAAATTTTCTTAATCAGTTGAGCAGGAATATTGAAATTCAAGATTATTAACAGTCTCTGCTAGTTACCCTTTGGGATGAATATTTTCCCTGCAAAAGGTTTTCATTCTACCCAGTTGCAGTTGCTCACTAGGAAGAAGAGGAAAGGGAAAAATTCCCAGCTCATGCTCTAAGGGCAGCCCTTAGGTTATTCATCTGTTCTTTGCTTTCTCACATGTGCATTCATTTAGAGCTGGAAGGGACTTTAAGGATCATCTAATTTACCTCCTCTCATTGTACAGATGAGGAAACAGAAACCCAGGGAAATGAAGTGATTTTTCCAAGTAACACAGGTACAGGTGACAGTGCTGAAGTTTTAACCCAGACCCCATGTCTCCAAAGAGTGCTTGCTTGTTTTTTTAACTGTGCTGCACTACCCCCTCCTCATAAGACTAACTCGCCTCCTTTTCTGGGCCTATAAGTTCATGACTTTAGTGATATTTCTTATATATGTAATAGCTTGTAGCCATTCTTTTAGGTTAGTACAAATTTGATTATTCTGTGATCATGATATTCCATAATTTACAACCACAGAACGTGACTGGAAGAATATTGAGATTAAATAAAGTCAGCTAGTTGTACAAACACTTGTTAATTGTTTACCGTGTACAATATTATTTATTTGCCTGAACTATTTACTATAGCTTTTCCAGTTGATGCTGCTTATAAATTTCTAACCAAATTGAGCTATTGGGGAAAAAATATCTCTTGTTGAGGAAAAAAAATATCTCTTGTAATGGAAAGATAATTAAATCCCCTAAATCTCTTAAGGTTGTTGCCTTTCCACTAAGAAAGCCAATAATAAGAGCAAATGGAACAAAAAAATATGGTGAGAGGGCAATAGAAATATTGGAATGAAAGAATCAAATGAGTTAATATATATATGTAAACACTTTGCAAACCTTAAAACTATATACACACTAGCTAATATTAGTAGTAGTTGTAGTTGCGATAATAATAATGTAGACTCCCTGCTTTCTTGCATGTTTTCTAATGTGTTGTCTATAGCCTTCTGACACCATTTACATTTAGTCATTGCCAGCATAAACTTGACTTGACACCACAGTTGTAAAAAAGTACGACTTGAATAAATATTGAATGTAACATTTCAAACCCTTAGAGGTTAGGACATGTTAGAGACCTGAATTCTACTCCTTTTATGCATTCATTATGGTAGGTATATGTTGTCATTCAGTCATATGTCAAACTCAGATAACAAGACTTACTTTGGGCAAATACTGGAATTTTATGTTTATTGTTCTTTCTAGTTACACTGTGATTTTTTTTTTTTTTTGCTTTTTGGAGGGCAATTGGGGTTAAGTAACTTGCCCAAGGTCACACGGCTAGGTTTTTATTTGTGTGTGCATTAAGTGTCTGAGGCCGCATCCGAACTCAGGTCCTTCTGACTCCAGGGCCGACGTGCCACCTAGCCGCCCCTGTGATTATTTTTTAAAGCAATTGGGGTTAAATAACTTGCTCGAGGTTACACAGCCAGTCATTATTTATGTGTGGGTGCTCATTTTCTGAGGCCGGATCCAATCCTGGGTCGTCCCAACTCCGGAGCCGGCACTCTTACTCACTGCGCCACCTAGCTGCCCTGACACTGTGATTTTTTTTATGCAGACAGAGTCTAAATGTAGCAGGTACAAGAGATGTTCTGTGACTGATCTTATGTTTGTGTTATTTAATATACATAGCATGTGGCAAGTGAAGAGAGCCAAAAAGATATAAAACGTTACTTGTTTTTAGTTCCTCTTCCTTACACTTTCTCTTCTCAACATATATCAATACCTGTTGAGTGTATAACAATTAATAATGCTCAGTTTGCTTGGTCACTGTTCCTAGTTTGGATTTATTAAGAGCTTTGTGTCATAACCTAGAGAATGAAGGGCTTTGATATAATTGGAATATATATCGGCAGTCTAAGAACACTTTGTATGGAGATGAGGACAGATTAGCCTGTGATTTATGAAGCTTCCTCTTAGAAGAATCTAAGCAAACAGGGCAGCTGAAAACACACTCTATAAATCAGTTTTCTGTAAGCTTGGAAGGTCATGGGTGAGACACATGCCTTAAGATCCATGGTTGATGGAAGCAAGCTTACTTAAACAAATGAGAACTTGCCAAACACATGAGAATGTGCACCTGTGAGTCGGGCGTCATGAGTGACGCAAGGGCTTTTTATGGCTGTCGTGACAATGAGCGTGCTGTCCCATGCATGGACAGCCAAGTGTGATCGCTAGTAGAGATAGTATGATGTAGGGAAAGGAGCTATTGTGTGGGAATTAAGAGCCTTTATAGCTCTAGTTCTGGCTTTGACACTAGCAAGCTGGAATCCTTTAGACAATCCACTTACCCTGCTTGGGTGGGCCCCAGTTTTGTCATCTTTAAAATGAGGGACTAGATTAGCAGTTCTCAGACTTTTTGGTGTCTGACTCCTTTTCACTATTAAAATTATTGAGGACCTCAGAGAACTTTTGTTTTTATGGATTATATCTATCATTTTTTTACTATCTCAGGCAGATACATATTGCAGTGGATAGAGTGCTGGATCTCTTCAGACATTAGCTGTAAGCCCCAGAGCAAGCCACTTAACCTCTGTTTCCCTCAGTTTCCTCCTCTATAAAATAGAGATAATAAAGCACTGCCTCCAAGCTTGTGCAGATAGAATGAGATAAATACAAAGTACTTTGCAAACCACAAAGCACTATGTAAATGCCAGCTATTATTATATTAACAAAACAGATTATTTGAAAATACTAATTTATTTAAAGTAATGATGATAAATCTATCACATGTTTATAAATAACATTTATGAAAAATGAACATTTTCTAAAACAAAAAATTAGTATTTTTATAAATTTCTTTAATGTCTGACTTAATACAAAACAACTGGATTCTTATTTCTGCTTTTGCATTCAATCTCTTGATATCATGTATGTTGTTTTAGGCATGTGAGGGATAATTTGCAGTGAAATTTCCCCATTCTGAAAAATCAAATCTAGAGTGGCTGTAGCATCCACTAGGCCTAAGTTTAGAAGTCACCTGACCTTACAGGAATCTGGGAATTAGAGCAATGGAGACCCTCCCTAGTGCCACCTCACATATGATGAAAAATCAAATTTCACATAAAAATGTGGTTGGAAAAGGGAGAAATATTTAATAGGCAAATTACTTCTTAGTATTATTACAAAAATAATTTTGACCTCACAGAATCCTTCCTTCCCCAACCCTGTAGGTATCTCAGGATCCCCCTAGGGGGCCTCAAACCATACTCTTGAGAACCACCAGACTAGACGATTTTGAAGTTCTCTTCCAGGCTACATCTTGTATATGATTCTATGACCTTTGCTATTCATAGAAAACTTTTCACATAATATGAAAAGTTAAAAAAAAAAACAGGTACAGCAGGCTGATGAATCTATTTCTATTGTGCATTTTTACTTATAGTAACTTCTTGATTTGCAAAATGTCTATATATTGGGGGCAGAGCCAAGATGGCGGAGTAGAAACAGCTCATCCAAGCCACTCTGCCCCCAGATTCCCCCCGAACTATGTAAAAGGGGACTCTGAACAACTTCTGGAGCCCCAGCACCCACAGAACGACACAAAGAAGCTAACCTCCCACTGAGGGCAGCCCTGCAGGAAGGACCAGTGCAGTGCTCTGGGAGCTGGCAGCGCGCAGCACGCGGAAGCTGAGCCGAGCTGAGCCCAGGTCCCCATGAGCCTAGGTTTTAGCCCCAGGGCGGCAGGGCCAGCAGCCGGCTGGAGAGACCCCAGAACACCAGCAGCTGTGGCGACTCCAGAATTATCAACATAGACATGCCTAGGACAAAGTAAGAGGTTAGTGTCCTATGGACTTTGGGACCAGTATTTGGGGAATGTGCCAGCTCCCTCCCCTGGGGGCTAGAAGCCACTGAGGAGACATGCCATTTTGTAGTTTTCAGAGGCAGCTCCAGCTCTTGGCCTGTGAATTGTAGGGAGATCCAGCGATCAGTCTTGGGGGGTAATCGCTCTTGCTTTAACCTCCCTGGATCTGGATTGTGATCTAGGGTGGAAGTTGTGGGTGGGTTTACAGCTTGCCAGAAACGGAAGTTGCCCCCCACACCTTCGGGACGAAAATTCCTCTATCTGGCCTTAAAGCCATAGTGTGGCAACAAGCCCAAAAGTCAAGTAATTAAGTGGCAACATGCCAAGGCAAAGGAAACAGAAAAATGCAACCCTAGACTCCTATTTTGGGGGCAGAGAGCGGGAAAGGGACTGTGAGGTCAGAAGTCCTGCTCCAAAAGCCCCAGGGGAAAACATGAGCGGGTTGCAGGCCATAGAGGACCTTAAGAAGGACTTTAAAAATCAAATAAGAGAAGTGGAGGAAAAATTGGAAAGAGAAATGAGAAGGATGCAGGAAAAGTATGAAATGAGGGTCAACAGCCTGACTGAGGAAAACAACACCTTAAAAAATAGACTAACTCAAATGGCAAAGGAGGCCCAAAAGGGCAATGAGGAGAAGAATGCCTTAAAAAGTCGAATTTGCCAGATGGAAAAAGAATCTCAAAAGTTCACTGAGGAGATTCATTCCTTCAGAGTTAGACTGGAGCAAATGGAAGCTAATGACTTTATGAGAAATCAAGATGCTGTTAAGCAGATCCAAACAAATGAAAGATTAGAAGGCAATGTGAAATATCTCATGGGAAAACCACTGACCTGGAAAATAGATCCAGGAGAGACAATTTAAAAATTATTGGACTACCTGAAAGCCATGATCAAAGAAAGAACCTAGAAATCACCCTCCAAGAAATTCTCAAGGAAAATTGCCCTGATGTTCTAGATCCAGAGGGCAAAATAGAGGTTGAAAGAATCCACAGATCACCTCCTGAAAAAGATGCCAAAAAGAAAACTCCCAGGAATATTATAGCCAGGTTCCAGAATCCCCAGATCAAGGAGAAAATACTACAAGCAGCCAGGAAGAAACAATTTCAATATTGTGGAAACACAATCAGAATAGCCCAGGACCTGGCAGCTTCTACACTGAGGGATTGAAGGGCATGGAATATGATATTCCAGAGGGCAAAAGAGCTGGGAATGAACCCAAGGGTCACCTACCCAGCAAAACTGAGTATTTTGTTTCAGGGGAAAATATGGTCATTCAGTGGAATAGAGGACTTTCAAGCATTCTTGAGGAAAAAACCATAATTGAATAGAAAATTTGACATCCAGACACAAGAAGCAAGAGATGCCTGAGAAGGTAATCAGGGAAAAGAAATCAAAAGGAACTTATCAAAGTTGATCTATTTACATTCCTATATGGAAAAGCAATAACTGTGACTGATGATATCTTTCTCACTATGAAAATAATGGAAGAAGGGTGTGTGGTCATATGAATACATGTGTGAATGTGTGTGTATATGGTTACAGTTATATATGGATAGAGAGGGCATAGGTTGAATTTGTTGGGAAGGGAGAATACTCAAGGGATGAAATTACGAGGTGAGAGGAAAGTGGCAAGAGGAGATGGGGAGAGACAGGGTAGGGTAAACTATCTCATGTAGAAGAAGCAAGGGGAAGTGGTTGCAAGGGAGGGGGAGAATAGGAAGGCAAAAAAGGCAAAACCACATTCTCGTTGAATTTGGTTCAGGGAGAGAATGACATACATACTAAATGGGATATCTCAACCTGCAACAGAATAGGGGGAAGGGGGATGAGAGGAGGGATGATGGATGGGAGGGCATCCTTGGGGGGAGGGGAGGTTGGAAGTACCCACTATAGAAGAGGGACAGGATCATGTAGGGAATGGACCAGGTGGGGTGTGGGATGAGTGGGAGGGAATTAAAAGCAGCCTTGTACAATATATCTACTATGATAATGTTTTGCATAGCTAGTCATGTACAACATATACTGTATTACTTACCTCCCCAGAGGGAATGGGTGAAAAGGGAGGAAGGAAATGGATCTGAAATTCGAGGTATTAACATTAAATGTTTCAAATATATATAAATACTATTTAAAAAAAAGAAAAAAAAATGATTAAAAGCTTAGAATAGCGTTATTGGAGACAGCATTTCTATTAGTCACCCAAATATATTAATTGGAAATTCGACTGGTAAAACATCTTTTTAATCTATCAACACTGAAAATGTACCTTATCTTACATGGAGAGATAAAAAATTCAGAATGGAAAAGTAGAGACTTTGAGTGAAGTCTAAAACTAATATCAATGAAGAACCCTCCTATTCATGGACTTAGCAAGGACTCCTGGAAATGGCCTAAAATAACAATCAGTTTTGTTCTATATCTGTATCTTTCTGTATTTCTGTGTTGGAATAGAGCAAACTCAATTTTTTTTGGTCTTTTTTGTGGCCGTGAAAAGTAAACATATAATCAGTCTTCAAAAAAAAAATATCTATATATCAAGGTATCCAGGTTTGTATCTTCCCTTTGACCCTTTATGTCAGTGCTATCTTAACATTTTTGAGCTTCAATTTTTTCGTTTGTAAAATGGAAAAATAGTATCTGCTCTACCAAGCTGTTAGGAGGAAAGAGCTTTTTTCTTTTTTTAACAAACTTAAGCAAATTAAATGTGAATTATTGGTACTATTGCTAAATAACTTTGGGGAAATCATTGTTTTTCTTTGTATGTTTGCTCCCTTGCTTATTGGAGGCAACAGAGTGTTTATTTGACTCTTGGTGCCACAATCAGTCAATAAACTGTTATTAAGCACCTACTACTTGGAATGCATTATGGGAATACAAAGATGATAATGAAAAGTAGCTGCCCTTCTGGAGTTTACATTCTAGGAAATGTGCATATTTACCAACAAGGAAAATCTTTCTGGCACTAGGAGCTAGAAGGCATTTAAGTTTGATGATAAGAAGTCTTTCTAATGCTAATTAACATTTGCTTTATGGAGGCCACTCTCCTAGGTGTTGTGATAGAAAGAGGCATAAGAAATGTTCTTTATCCTTAAAAGCTTATAATCTAGTTGGGGGAGATCAGATATATATATATATATATAAGATAGATAACGATGCCTTGAGTTAGTGATGGAGGAAAGTACTATAGTTCAGAAAAAAGGGTGATCACTCTTAAGACGTGAGTGTGGGGGACTACCTCCCAGACTGGTCACTTGGTCCCCCTACAGTCTGCAGGCCGGGAGCTGAAGCTGCCATGTGGCTGGGCTGCACCACAGCTCCTCAGTGGCTTTTTGCCCTGGGGGAAAGAGGCCGATGCATTCCCTACTAGTGGTTCTCAAAAGTCCATACTGCACTGACCTCTCACTTTGTCCTTGGCATCTATGTGTTGATAATTCTGGAAACAGCCACAGCTGCTGGTGTTCTGGAGTCCCTCTAACCAGCTCCTGGTCAGGCCTGCCCTGGGACTAAACCCTCTGGCTCCCAGAACACTGTGCTGGCCACTCCCTGCTGGGCTGCCAGGCTGTCCTCAGCGGTAGGTTAGTTTCTCTGTGTCATTTTGTGGGTTCTTTAGCTCCAAAGTTTGTTCAGTGTCCTCTTTTACATAAATTGGGGGAGGTGGGAGCTGGAGCTGTGCCAAGTCCTGTTTCTATTCTGCCATCTTGACTCTGCCCCCCCAGAATCCTTCTTGACCTCCTCCATAGGCTGTAATCAGTTCGTATTTTTCTTGGGAGCTTTTGATACAGGAGTTTTGACTTCATTGACATTTTCTGGTTCCATGTTTTGATCCATTTTTTCCCCAAAAAAGGATTCTATGGTCTGATTGTGTTTCTTCTGCTTGTTCATCTTGCCAGCCAATTATTTGACTTTGGATCTCTTTTCTACAACAGAACTCTGCTTCCAGATTGGAGAGAGCTATATCCCAAATTTCTGGGTTTTTTGCAAATATTGTCAGAGGTCTCAGGAGGGTTCCCTCTCTATAGACACCCCAACCTCTGGCACAATGCCACACATTCCAGGACCACCACCCAAGACTTTGATCCTGATCCAAGCAAGTCAAAGCAAGAGCAATTACTTTCTGAATGGTCACTTGGTCCCCCTACAACCTGCAGGCTAGGAGCTCCAGAGGCAGCCACATGGCAGCTGCCAGGCCTGTGGAGCTAGGGCCTCTAGCAGTGACTTAGGAGTGGAGAGGAGAGACTAATGTTGAGCCCCTTGGGACAGACCTCAGAAAATAATAGTAAGAAGGACCCGAAGCTTGGGACATTACTCCCCATACCTCAGGACTAGAACTTGATTATACTAATGGCTGCTAAAACATAAAATAAAATATTTAAATAAATAAATGAGTAAGCAAAGGAGAAAAAATTCAACCACAGATAGCTACTGTGGGGATAGAGAAGATCTGGGTTCATTTTCAGAGGAAGAAAATGGAGCAGGGAGTTAAAAAAGCCACTCCATTTTCAGTGAGAAATGTCAGAAGTACAAAGAGAGATTTTGAAAGAATATAAAAATCAAATAAGAGAGATCAAGGAAAATTTTTTTAAAAAATAAGAGCCATCCAGGAAAATTATGAAAAGAAAGTCAGCCAACTTGACAGAGAGAATCAGAAACTTAAGGAAGAAAATAATTCCCTGAAAAACTAGAATTGGCCAAAGGGAAGCTAATGACATTCTAAAACACCAAGAAATAACATTTTTTAAAAAGAATGAAAAAATAGAAGAGAATGTGAAACACTTCAGAAAAACAACTGATCTGGGAGAATAGATCAAGGAGAAATAATATAAGAATAGTCAGAATACCTGAAAATTACAATAAAAATGGAATCTTGATACAATATTACAATAAATTATCAAGGGAAAATGCTGTGAAGTTCTAGAACAAGAAAGCAAAGCAGAAATAGAAAGGAATCCACTGATCACCACTTGAAAGAAATCCCAGGAGAAAAACTTACAGAAATATCATAGCCAAGTTTCAAAGCTCCCAGGTTAAGGAGAAAACATTAGAAGCACCAAGAAAAAAAAACAATTTAAATATTGTGGAACTACAAGAAGGATTATTTTTTTTTCCTCATTAAAAATATATTTATTTACTTACTTTTAGTTTACAACATTCTACTCCACAAGCTTTTGAATTCCAAATTTTCTCCCTCTCCCTCCCTGCAGTGGACATCATGTAGTCAGATATAGGTTCTACAAATACCTTTGCATTAAACATTAGTCAAGTTGTAAAGAAGGATTATAACCAATGGAATGAACAACAAGGAAGAAGAAACAAAATAGAACAAAAAAGAGAGGGAGCAAGTAGTTTGCTACAATCTGCATTCAAAGTCTGTAGTTCTTTCCTGGACGTGGATAGCCCTTTCCATCATGAGTCTTTTGGAGTTATCTTATAGCCTTGCATTGCTGAGAGGAGCCCAGTCTATCAAAGTCAGTCAGCACAGTTACGATGTGTCTGTAATTGAGTACAGATTTCTCCTGGTGTCTGCTCTTCTCACTCAGCATCAGTTTATATAAGTCTCTCCAGGTTATTATGAAGTCTGTCTGCTCCTCATTTCTTTTTTTTTTTAAACAAATACTTTATTAACTTCTGTTTTACATCATTCATTTCCGCCAGATTTTGAGCTACAATCATTTTCCCCCCATTATTCCCCTACCCAACCTCCCAGAATAGCAGTCCTACAAGATATCGCTTCCTCCAATCTGCTCTCTCCCATACCTTCTCCCATACCCCCTTCGACTTTTCCATTGGAGGAAGATGAATCTTTGTGTCCCAATGCCTGCACATCTTATCTCCCAATTATAAGCAAAAGAGTATTAATAATAGTATTTATATATATTTGAAACATTTAATGTTACGACCTCTAATTTCAGATCCATTTCCTTCCTCCCTTGTCACCCATTCCCTCTTGGGAGATAAGTAATTCAGTATATGTTGTACATGTCTAGCTATGCAAAATATTATCATAGTAGATATATTGTACAAAGCTGCTTATAATTCCCTCCCACTCATCCCACCCCCCACCTGGTCCATTCCCTACATGATCCTGTCCCTCTTCTATAGTGGGTACTTCCAACCTCCCCTCACCCCAAGGATGCCCTCCCATCCATCATCCCTCCTCTCATCCCCCTTCCCCCTATCCTGCTGCAGGTTGAGATATCCCATTTACTATGTATGTCATTTTCTCCTGAACCAAATTCAATGTGAATGTGGTTTTGCCTTTTTAGCCTTCCTTATTCTCCCCCTCCTTTGCACCCACTTCCCCTACATGAGATAGTTTACCCTACCATGTCTCTCCCCATCTCCTCTTGCCACTTTCCTCTCTCACCTCATAATTTCAACCCTTGAGTACTCTCCCTTCCCAACAAAATCAACCTATGCCCTCTATCCATATATAACTGTAACCACATACACACACATTCACATATGTATTCATATGACCACACCCCCTTCTTCCATTATTTTCATAGTGAGAAAGATATCATCAGTCACAGATATTGCTTTTCCATATAGGAATGTAAATAGTTCAACTTTGATAAGTTCCTTTTGATTTCTTTTCCTGATTACCTTCTCAGGCATCTCTTCCTTCTTGTGTCTGGATGTCAAATTTTCTATTCAATTCTGGTTTTTTCCTCAAGAATGCTTGAAAGTCCTCTATTCCACTGAATGACCATATTTTCCCTGAAACAAAATACTCAGTTTTGCTGGGTAGGTGACCCTTGGGTTCATTCCCAGTTCTTTTGCCCTCTGGAATATATTCCATGCCCTTCGATCCCTCAGTGTAGAAGCTGCCAGGTCCTGGGCTATTCTGATTGTGTTTCCACAATATTGAAATTGTTTCTTCCTGGCTGCTTGTAGTATTTTCTCTTTGATCTGGGGATTCTGGAACCTGGCTATAATATTCCTGGGAGTTTTCTTTTTGGGATCTTTTCAGGAGGTGATCTGTGGATTCTTTCAACCTCTATTTTGCCCTCTGGATCTAAAACATTGGGGCAATTTTCCTTGAGAATTTCTTGAAGGGTGATTTCTAGGTTCTTTCTTTGATCATGGCTTTCAGGTAGTCCAATAATTTTTAATTGTCTCTCCTGGATCTATTTTCCAGGTCAGTGGTTTTTCCCATGAGATATTTCACATTGCCTTCTAATCTTTCATTTGTTTGGATCTGCTTACCAGCATCTTGATTTCTCATAAAGTCACTAGCTTCCATTTGCTCCAGTCTAACTCTGAAGGAATGAATCTCCTCAGTGAACTTTTGAGATTCTTTTTCCATCTGGCAAATTCGACTTCTTAAGGCATTCTTCTCCTCAATGCCCTTTTGGCCTCCTTTGCCATTTGAGCTAGTCTATTTTTTAAGGTGTTGTTTTCCTCAGTCAGGCTGTTGACCCTCATTTCATACTTTTCCTGCATCCTTCTCATTTCTCTTTCCAATTTTCCTCCACTTCTCTTATTTGATTTTTAAAGTCCTTCTTAAGGTCCTTTATGGCCTGCAACCCGCTCATGGTTTCCCCTGGGGCTTTTGGAGCAGGACTTCTGACCTCACAGTCCTTTTCCTGCTCTATGCCCCCAAAATAGGAGTCTAGGGTTGCATTTTTCTGTTTCCTTTGCCTTGGCATGTTGCCACTTAATTGCTTGACTTTGGGCTTGTTGCCACACTATGGCTTTAAGGCCAGATAGAGGAATTTTCGTCCCGAACGTGTGGGGGCAACTTCCGTTTCTGGCAAGCTATAAACCCACCCACCACTTCCACCCTAGATCACAATCCAGATCCAGGGAGGTTAAAGCAAGAGCGATTACCCCCAAGACTGATCGCTGGATCTCCCCACGATTTGTAGGCTGGGAGCTGGAAATGCCTATGAAAACTACAAAATGGCGTGTCTCCTCAGCGGCTTCTAGCCCCCAGGGGAGGGAGCTGACACATTCCCCAAATACAGGTCCCAAAGTCCATAGGACACTAACCCCTTACTTTGTCCTAGGCAAGTCTATGTTGATAATTCTGGAGTCTCCACAGTTCCTGGTGTTCTGGGGTTCCTCCAGCCGGCTGCTGGCCCTGCCGCCCTGGGGCTAAAACCTCGGCTCACGTGGACCTGGGCTCGGCTCGGCTCCTGCGCTCTGCGCTCTGCCGGCTCCCAGACCGCTGCACTGGTCCTTCCTGCAGGGTGCTGGGCTGTCCTCAGCGGGAGGTTAGCTTCTCTGTGTCGTTCTGTGGGTGCTGGGGCTCCAGAAGTTTTTCAGAGTCCTTTTTTACATAGTTTGTGGAGAATCTGGGGGCAGAGAGGCTTGGAGGAGCTGTTTCTACTCCGCCATCTTGGCTCCGCCCTCTACAAGAAGGATTATACAAGATTTAGCAACTACTATATTCAAGGACCATGGATCTTGAAATACTATATTTCATAGAGCAAAAGAGCTAGTTACAACCAAGAGTAACTTAGAAATCACCTACATATACCATCCAGGAGAAATACAAAGTAAACATTAAGGACTGATTATAAGGGACTCTATAAGTTCAAATTGTTTATTTCTTATATTTGAAAATATTATCAGTTCTTTCATGACTGTCATTTTTATTTGGGTAGTTTGAATGAAAGATGGGCTGAGCTGAGTATTATGGGGTGATTCTGAAAAAAATAAAACTGTAAGGAAAGACAAAAGGAACAATTATCTCATACAAATGAGGTCTAAAAGGAAAAATTGATAAGAAGCTAGTAAGAGGGAGGGTGGGTAGTGCTGAAATCTTATTCTCATGGGAATGGGTTAAAAAGGGGACAACATATATCTAGAAGTATGAAAAAGTTTTCTAAATTCAGAAAGAAATAAGAGGGCAAGGGGATAGAGTAGGAGAGAAGATAAGGAGGCACTCTTGGTGGGGGTAGGTTAAGGAATAGGAGGACAAGGTACTGGATAGAAGTAAAGCAGAAGAGTGAGGAGGGAAGGAATAGGGTAAGAAAAGATAGTGAGGAAAACTAGGAAGGAGGAAAACATACAACAAATAATTATAGTTTAGAATGTAAATGTGATGAATTTACCCATAAAATGGAAACTGATAGATTAAAAATTTGAATAAAACAATATGTTGCTTTCAGGAAATGCTATAAAAATGAGAGAGATACAGAAACATAATAAAATAAAGGTTAGGAGTAGAATTTATATTTAAAAAAAAGGGGTAGTACTTATGATCTCAAACAAAGTTAAAGCTAAAACAGATTTGCACAAAAGCAAAAAATAGGGAAATTACATTGTGTTAGCCATAGTATTCAGTTTTGTTTTAGGTCATTTAAAATAACTAGGTAGTATAACATGCCTGAGAGTGTACCTGCCAAAACAGATACAGGAACTATATGAACATAAACATAAAACATTTTTATATAAATAAACAGATCTAAATAATTGAAGTAATATTTATTGTTCATGAGTAGGTAAAGCCTATATAATTTTTTAAATGACACTTTTACCTAACTAATCTATTTATTCAATAGCCTCCCAATTAAATTACTGAAACATTATCCGAGTTAGAAAAAAACAAAAACAACAAAAGTTCATTTGGAATAACAAAAGTTTCAAAGAAACAGGAAGGGGGTATATAAAGGAAGCAGATTCAGTAGTATCAGAACTTAAACTATATTATAAGGTGAGAGCATTGTTGAAGTATAAAATAGATAATTTTCATTATTTTAAATAAAAATTTTCCTGTATAAATAAAACCTATGTAGCCAAGAATAGAAGGAATGCAGAAAATTGGGGGAAAACTTTTGTAGACAGTATCTCAGAATGTTATTGGATTGGAATATTGCTGTGGAATAGGAAATGATATGCTGGTTGATTTAGAGAAACTTAGAAAGATTTGAACCTATAAAGAAGATGCTATCCATCTTCAGAGAAACATGACAAGTGGAAATAAACTTGATAAAAGCATGTTGACTTTCCAAGTTACCTTTACACAAATTAAAAGCCTAACAAAAATTTAAATATATGTGTGTATATGAGTATATATATATATGTGTGTGTTTATAGATATCTATGTTATAGGTATGTATGTGTATGTATAAGTGTGTGTGTGTGTGTGTGTGTGTGTGTGTGTGTGTATCTGTGCTTAATTGGACCCTTCCTGGGGTGGGGGTGGGGTGAAATAAAGTAAAAAGTACACAGCAGAGAACAAAAGAAAACCTACAAGAAAGCAAAGAAATGCTGGATAGCTTTGAAAACAATGTATTTTTTATATATTTATTATATAGGTCTTCCTGAAATGGAAATTTATTGTTTTATATTGAATCCTCTCTTATGTTCTGCTGTGTATATGGCAATGTTTGTTTTTTTCCTTTTCTTATTTTGTATTTAAGTTTAAAATGAATTTTAAAACTTACCCCAAAAGAAAGAAAGAAAAAGACCCTGGGAATTACTTGTTAACCCCATCAATACTTAGGAGGTATTGTTCAGTTCCATACAAAGAATATTGGATTGGGATTCAGAAGACCTGAATATGACTCTGGGCTATGCCACTTTCTACCTGTGTAACCATGAACTGTTAGACTCTTTGTGCCCTAGTTTCCTCATCTTTAAAATGAAGGAATTGGATTAGGTGACTTCTAAAGTCTCCAAAATCTGTGACACCATGGTCTTATATAGGGAGATAGGGAATTAAAACAGCTTGAAGGTGGTTACTATTTCAAATTCAGATAGAAATGGGGGCCACTAACCCATACATAAAGATCTCTGAGAACCTGTACCAATTTAGAAAACTGTGTGTGTCAATACTATCTGTGGTGGGGAGGGGTTGCATTTTTATTTATTTTGTTAAATATTTCCCATTTACATTTTAATCTGGTTCAAACCGCTCGGGAGGCACATCTGCAAACTGCATATTTGACACCTTGGATGTAGGTGATTCTTCAGGGTCCAGCTTAAACTTACTTGCAGGTGGGGTATGGATGAAAGTAGTGATTAACATCTTGATTGTCCTTTTCAGAGGTGGAGACTTCAAGGAATTATTTAGTTCATCCCCACCCCCTGCATCCAGCCATGCAAGGCAAATGGTTTGTCCTAGTTTATAGCTGCTGAATATCTTTGAACAATCTGTTCTTGTCAAGCAGACATCTTAGCACTGATAATGTAGGTTAAATAAGTGAATTCATGTTGACTTTCCAAGTTACCTTTACACAAATTAAAAGCCTAACAAAAACTTAAATTTCCCATTAGTTGCCTACCTTTTCTGGTCCCTGGGGATAGCTTACTTAGACTAGTACTCACTTTAGAAAGTCCATCAAGGCTGAGTCATGGTGATTCTTTAAGAGTGGTTCTTAAACCTTTCTGCCTGCACAACAGATAGCTTTTAAAAGATATATGTTCTCATTTTTGTGGGTCTGTGTTTGCTGCTGTGGTATTCGAAAGCCAGGTTTTCACCTTAAGTGAACTACAGTTAACCAACCATCACAGGATGATGAATAGGAATATTTACTTCTATGGATTATCTGTCTACTAAATTTATAATACACTAGAGACAACTTTCCGAATAAGAAGCTGGGAGTCAGATAAAGGTTATACTATTTGCTATCTAAACTGAGTTATTTATCATTGCTTTCTTGTATTTCTAGCTATAAGAAAACACATGAAACTCTGAGCCATGCAGGGCAGAAGGCAACTGCAGCTTTCAGCAACGTGGGCACAGCCATCAGCAAGAAGTTTGGAGACATGAGGTATTTCTAGATTGAATGAGCTTTGAACTTGGCTTTGAGAAAGAGGGCTCTATTTACTTCATTGTCAGCTGATCTTCCTTCCCTTGCTATGTAATGTCTGTCAGTAGCCACTGCTAGTAAGTGAGAAGGGTTGTTCCCTGAGGTGAGCTGCCTTAGGAAAAGTGTAGTGAGCCCGTGGCAGAGGAGTTCCTTCCCATACTGCAAGTCCTAGTGGAAACTTAGAGACATTTTAGACATTTGTAATCACTACTATTGAGAGCAAAATAGGAGGAATTTCCTATTCAGATACTACATGCTAGAAGAGGCTTAATTGCTATAATCTTAACATTGAAAATAAAATGTGAAATGGAATCTCCCTGGAAAGCTGTAGCCTGGGTAGCAGCTAACCTTTAACTGATAAATCCTACCACATCTGGGAAGGGCTGCTCATTCATGCTGAAAATATCTGTTGATTCTTAATAGTAAAAGTGAGTCAGAACTAGTCCCAGCAAGAGAAGACCCTTCATTCTTTGATTCTTCAGTGAAGGTGTTTCCTTTGTTGTACAAGTACTGTTGAAAAGTTCTTCAGTGAAAGAATTCTTTTTATATGTGTGTATATACTTATATGTATGTGTATTATCTATCTATATATATGTATGTATATCTATATCTATCTATTTGAACATTTACATAGTGCCCTGTATTGCACTATTTAGGTTTTTTGTTAAATCATATTCTAATGCTAAATAGGGAGGCAGCATGGCATAATGGATAGAGTTCTGGAAAACCTGTATTCAAATCCTGTCTCAGATACTTCCAGCTTAGTGACCATAGACCAGTCAATTACCTTCTGAACCTCAGGCTCTTTCCTAAGAATATAAATTATAGAAGAGTTGTGAAGTACAGTGGTGGAGGCATTCTGCCCACCAAGAGTTCCTGTACTGATGAAATCACAGACTGATCTTTATATTATAGATTTAGAGCTAGAAGGGGCCATGGGCCACTTAACCCACCCTCCCCACTCACACAGACAAGAAAACAATCAGTCAATCAACAAGCATTTATTAAACACCTTGTTTGTGCCAGACACTGTGCTTGGTACTAGGGAGATCGAGACAAGATGAAATAGACCCTGCTCTCAAGAGCTTCCCTTCTATTTGATGAGAGAGAGAGAGAGAGAGAGAGAGAGTGAATGAGTGTGTGTGTGTGTTTCCTTTGTGTGTATCTGTTTCTCTCTCACAAATATGCATATGTATACACATAAATGTATGCATATAGACATAATGTGCACATGTATATATATACATATATATACACAGCATACATTTTATTTCCCTGTGTATGTATGTATAAATAAATATACACATACATAGTGTTTGTATGTATATATGTGGGAAATACAAGACAGTGGGGGGCGCTACCAATTTAGAGAGAATAGGCCCTGCAGAAGTGCTGGGTATATAGTAAGTGCTTAATGAATGCTTGCTGATTGACTTAAGTGGCTCATGAAGATAAAGCTGGGGTTCACAACCCATAGCCCAGGACTCCACATTCCACTGTTCTTCCCAATTTCTTTTCCATATTCCCTTCATCTGTCAGTTTATATAACAGTCTACAGATATAGTTGTTTGTTCTCATTGATGGTAAATTAGATAGAGGAAAGGAATGAAGGAAAAGCAAGAGAAGAGACAGAAATGGTATAAAAGACAAATTCTTCCCTCTTTTGTATATATTTCAAACTTTACTCCTCTCACTCTCCCCACCCTCCTTCTGTTGGTGGTGGTTGTGGTATTCACTTGTTTTCAGTCCTGTCCAACTCTTCATGACCCCATTTGGAGTTTTCATGGCAAAGACACTGGAGTGGTTAGTCATTTATATATATATATATATATATATATATATATATATATATATATAAATATATATTTATATATATATATACACACGTGCACATATATGTATATACATATACATACATGCAGAAAGGGAGGGAGAGAGGAATAGATAGAAAATTTCTCCAGAAAAGAATATTTAGGGCAATGGAGCATCTTCCTTCAATCATAAAAATTGGCAGTTAAAATACACTACACATGGTATATGGTGCCACGAAACAGACTGGCTATTGAAAGAAAGTTCTGTAGTAGAGCATGTAGGAATGACAAAGGGAAAACAGTGAAAAAGTAGGTATTGTGTCTGATAGCTGTAAGTTCTTAGAGAAATCTGCAAGCAGTTCAGTTTGGGATTTTCTGACAGCAGAAAAGTTCATCAGTGAAATCCTTTGATTGACAGCTCCATTACCCACTAAAGGTAAGACAGATACCAGTTGAACAAATTTAGCTCTGCCTTGAATGTATCTTTTTTTGCTGTTTAGTCTTGCAAATTTAGAATATTTTATAGGAAGTTAATTTCACTTGAGATTTCTGGAGTTCCTTCTCTGCCTGTTAGTTCAGTAGGGGTTCCAGTCCAACCTTCTTATTTTAGAGATGAAGAAAAATAAGAGAGGTTGTGACTTGCCCAGTTAGTCTCTATCCATTAGTTAGTTACAGTATCAAGACCTGAACCCAGGTTTTTCCATCCCAATCCAGTGTTCTTTTTTAGTCAACCATTAAGTATTACATGCCTTAGGAGTATAAATTTTATTTTTTAATTCATTTCCTTTAAAAATAATAATTTTTTTTGATGGATACCTGTACATATAACCAATAAAACTATTCTTGTAGCTTTGTTACATGAGGTGGAAATATTTGTGTCTTAGAATCCAAACTTTTTCAATAAAAACTAGGTTGACTGCCACTCTCTCAGGCATCTAAGTTAAGCCCATGGGCAAGCATCTGAGTACAGGATTTTATTTTCATCTTTCATTAATAAGGTGACACCAGTAAAATAGATGGAGTTCTTAAGTGAAAGAGAATGATACAAATATAAAATTTTGGATTATATATTTTCTCAGACAACATTATAAACCTAGAAACAAATGTAAGTTAACTATGTAAATTTGTTAATATTTATTAAGCACCTACTCTGTGCCAGGTGCAGTGCTTAGTGCTAGGGGTAGGGAAAAAAGCCAGAAGGCAGTCTGTGCCTGCAAAGAGCTCACATTCTAATGGGAGAGACGAAGGGACAAACAAATAAGTAAAAACAAGCTATATATACGGGATAAATAAGAGAGAAGGCAGTAAGATTAAGAGAGTGAAGAGAAACCATATCTTTCTCTGACCACATACCTTCTATCTCCTGCTCCATGTGTCCCTGGAGGAATGATTCATTATTAGCTAAATTGTCAATAGAGTTTTAATTGGTCTTATAAAATGAGAAAAGTCACGTTTCATGTTGTGACTAATGTGATAACTTCCAAAATTTTGTTCCAAGAATAGCTTTTCTATTCTTGAAGCTTCTATTCTAGAAGCTCAGACATAGTACCCACTAATTCCTTCTAATTCAATAATTTCTTTGTAAGGTAGATCTGTGTTGGAATCCATCTAAAAAATCTAGTTACTTTAAGCCTTAAAAAGGACTTTATTAATATGAATATGTCATTTATACAGGGTGTTCTAAGTCTTCAAGCTTTTAAATGTTTAAAATGGCTCAAAGCCTTTTAGGGCACCCTGTACAATGTTGAAATATGTATATTCCAAGGAGAACACTCCAGCAAGGAGCCATTCATACTATTTCACAGAGACATAGGTCAGTTTATGGAAGTAAAATATTAACAGTGTACCTATAAATGTATGTGAAAGCATTTGTGTATTCATGCATATATAACATATAGGGATTGGTTTCTATTATGTTTCCACCATTTTTATTTGTGGATGATTTAAAGGATATTTCTCAGGAGTTCTCAATATTTAAATTATTACCTACTATAAAGGACTCAAGTTTTCTGTCATTATAAACAAAGAAGAAAACTATAGTTCAAATAAATGAACAGAGCATGCTTTAGGGTCACACTGTAATACATGACATCTAGGTGTATTTTTTAAAATTCAGTGACAAATTTTTCTAAAGTAATAGAATCTGACAGTCCATTTAAATGACAGTAATTTCTGTGTGAAAGCTTGGTTGTTTTCAGGGGATGTTCATATTTGGGGGGAAAATTTACCAAAGAGGCTTAGATAATAATAAAAATTGCACATGTTTAAGGAAAGTCATTTAATTTAATAAGCATCGCTAGATGAGAGGAAAAAAATAAAGGAACTTATGAACCTTTTAAGGTGTGAATTTATGAATTGAAAAGGAACATAACTATTGAATTTTGTTCCATATGTTTACTTTAAAAAACCTTTTGAACAGAATTGTATTTATATATGTTAAATGTGTATTATGCATGTGTATGTATATATGTGTGTGTGTATGCATGTATAAGTATATGCACACATGTGTGTGTGTTCCAACCCAGAAAAGTTGAGCAAATAATTTTAATTATATATACATTTTGGTGTTAATCATAGACAAATGCTTGGTAAATGAGATTGTATAGCAAAGTTGGCTCCAAAGGAACTGACCTTGGCAGTAATTACTGGGCCCTTAATTCCCTTATTTGTGAAATGAAGGGGTTAGACTTGGTGGCGTTTGAAGGTGCCTTTGAGCTAGAAGGAACCCTCAGAGGTCATAGCATTTAAATGACTTGCCTGTAGGGTCACACAGATAGGATTTGAACTCAGTTCTTTTTTACTTCAAGTGCAGTAGCCAGTCCACAACAATGTGTTGATTCTATGATCCTTCCAAACTGACCAGTTCATTTTGTATAAAAATGAATACAGGCTCATATCCATCATCATTTCATATATAAAATTCCCATTTAACTAGAGATGCCCTAGGATCTATTGTAGCATGGAGAGAGAAATGTAAATTTTTTTCTGTATAATAAATATATAGCTATACATATGTAACCTCTCCGTTGATATCTAGATTTGAATATCAATAGATATCTAGCTAGCTATACTAAACAGACACATATTTATACCCCTAAGCATTTTATACCAAGGATTTTTTACTGTGAATTCCAGATTTTCAGAAACCCAAATTGGATTGTCTTTAAAGAATTGTTTCCTCCATGATTTTCCTTATGTGAATCTTTCACTAAGTTCTGTTTCCAGTCTGTCATTTATTACCTATGAGACCTGAAAAGCTTCTTAATTTCTCAGTTAATTCCTTTCTCTATCTGTAAGATGGGAATAATAATATCTGTCTTGCCTCCCTGATATGTTTGTTTTAAAGATAAATTGAGAATACATTAAGTGAAGTATTTTTTAAATGTGTTGTACAAATGGAAAGAATTAGAAATATTTTCATTAGTATTAAAAACTAAAGTTCCACTGGAGCTCTGTTCTTCGATGTATTTAGACTATAACTGGATGAGATAAAATGTTTAATTTTGTCATACTTTTTGCAGTGTATTCATGAACTAATTCTATATCAATGACAACAAAGAAACATATGTTTAACTGAAATCCAGGTTATAGCAAAAGTTTATTGGAGTAACTTTGCTCGCTCACCACATTTATTAGCAAAACTCCCCAAAACAAACAAAAATAGTGAAATTAAGAGATTTGAGTCAAATTTCTTCTCTGACTCTGTACAGTCACGGATAAAGACAAGAACAAAGTACAAAGTGGACAAAAACTTCAGTCAAGAAGCAGCAAGAATTCTGTAAACTATACCCCTTTGGTAATCAATATTAATTCTGTAACATGAAAACTCAAAACTCCAAGCATCATGATAAGTGAATGATATTTAAGGAAAACACAGCCTGTTTACGTAGTTGCTTGTAAGCATAAACAACAAATGGAACCAAGTTCTTGTTCCCTGGCTCCTTAATTAAGAGAACAAACAAATGTTGCATGCGATGGTTTTTCTCCATACTGTATCTAAATGTGCTCTTACTACTGTTCTCATTTTCCTTCTCCTGCTACAGATCCCATTCCCTCGGGTAAGCTTTATCGTTATTCACTACTGTTGTTATGCCCTTCAGAAGAAAATGGTACATTCTCATTTCCTTCTCACCAAGCCCAACATGCAAGTTTGTTTTATTTGTTAAAAAGTGCTTAGATTTTCATTTCACCAAATGAACAGGAAGAAAACTGAAGGGTGATATACACACGGAGGTTTATTGAGCAAAACATTTGTCTTTTTTCCTGAATAATTCAGAACAACATTCCTTCATTCTACAGTCTGGGAAGTAATTCTCCTAGGAATATATCTTTTTCTTCACAGATTCTTCCCACGCACATAAAAGACCTGGTTTTATATGCACTTAAAATAGAAAAAACAAAACAGCAATGAAAGTTGCAAAATTAATTCAATGTAATTTGCAGCTTGCTATCCTGCTAATATGAAAGTTAAAATTTAAGATGTCTTACTTTTTCTTCCTTTTCCTAAACTGATGCATGCATCTTGCCAGGCTCTTGCTACTACTTCTTTGTAAACATTTTCTACCTCAACTCTTTTTTCTTCTTATAATGTGGTATGGTTTACTTGTCATTGGAAAGCTACCCATTTCATGGGTTTTCTTATCCTATGGCTATTTTCTTTTGGAAAACAAACTTTCCTGAATGTGAGGAATCTAGTCGGAAGCATCTTCTCGAATTGCATTTTCATGTAATTTATGAGAAAATGTTTTTTGCCTGCAGTTTGTAAAAATATATTTCTAAGGTAAACAGTAATAAGTATCCCTAGTCTTAATGAAGGCTTTTCTTTATGCCTTCTAGTAAAGTGCTTCATTATTGATTCCCTTGAATGACATTTTAGGGAAAGGTTAACAAAGTGCACAAGAGTCTTAGGAAAGCTGAAGGTATAAACAGTATAATGAAAAGCGTTATTGAGAAAATGTTTGTCTAGATAACTATGTTGATCCCCTGGTTCTCATAGAAAATAAAAGGTAATCTGGACAAATAATAGGCTGCTTTCAAAAAACACATCTTTGGATTGAGCTTATCTCAAAAGGATGGGACAAAATTCCTTTTAAAAAAATTACCAGGAAAGTCTGAACCAAGTATGTGAAGAAGAAGGATGAATGATGCTTGTTCCTTATATAGAGATGAGGATAGACCTTAATAAGATTAGAGACTTAATCTCATTGTTAAATTTAAGGTAGAGGAAGGCTAGAATTTGCTTCACCCACTTAGTAGGATACTTAGTTGTTTTAAGAGCAGAAAACAATTGACCCTTATCTTGATCCAAGTTCCCCTAAAGTTTTATAATATAGAAGAATAATTTGCATATGACATTTAATCCACCACAAAGTCAGTTTATGGTTTATCCTTAATCTCTAAATCTGGGGAAGTCTCTAAATTTAGTTCCTTTTTATTTCCCCATTAAGATTTTTTTTTTTCTTCATTCCACCTTTGCATTTATTACCCAAAAGGAAAGTATACTGACATTATAATTTAGGCACATATTTACAAGAAGTAGAATGATAATAGAATATAGTACTGGGACTTACAGAAGCCAGCCCACTGCTTAGGTAAATGAGTTATGTGTATTTAAATGGCTGTTTGCAGATTTACTGAGGAAGCTCAGCAGCTTGAATTCCTCCCAAAGGAACCATTGCTTTAGCCTGTTTACAAAGGAAAAATGTTCATCATTTGACCCAATTTCAGTCATAGATAGGGGGAAAAAGGGATGGTCTCAACCTGAGGCATACCTGAGGGAGGGAAGATAAGGAATCTGATACCAGGCAAGGTGACACACTTGTGTGCTGGGCTGTGTAAGGCAGGCCAGGCTGTCTCTAGATGCTTCTACAAGGCTCCCTCTGTGCCCACATCTCTGGCAGCCCCCATGTACATGGCCCAGTCTGTCTTTTAAAGCACCCCATTCAGTACAGCATTTTATGACCTATCCTCACAGTTTTAGCTCCACTCCCTTCCTTTCAGCATTGTGGTTCCATTCTGGAATGGACAGGCCACCACAAACACCAGTAAAAGGAAGTTTTTAACTTCCAGAGTTTCCAACTTCCAAAGGAAAATATACCTCAACAGAAGTAGAGCCTTCTTCTCCAGTAGCATTGTGTGTAGTGACAGTGCATGTACCTCTGATTTTTGGAATCTTTCTCATAGTTAGTAAAAGCCTAATGTAACCAAAAGAAAGGCTTAGTGACCAACAGAGTAACCTTCATTTTTTCTTCATGGAAATATAATAATAATTCTAATTCTAATAACAGCCAACATTTACAAAGCACTTTAAGATTTGCTAAGTACTTTACTTATTTTATCCTCAGATCCTCACAACTATCCTTGTGAGACAGATAGCTATCATCTCCATTTTACAGATGAGGAAATAGAAGCTGAGAGAAATAGGGGGGTAACACAGCAAATTAGTGTCTGAGTACAGGATTTGTACTTCGGTCTTCCAGACTGCAAAGCCAGCATTCTGCTATGCCATTGGAATAAACGTTCCAATGTTGGATTATCCTCTGGGCTCAGTGGGTAGTCAGAGGGCCTTGCAAGGATCATAATTTGCCACTGCTGTAACCTGTCTTCAGTATTATCCTGTTAAAAGGCAAATAAGAGTGTCTCTAGCCCATGCATATTAGTAAATACCCGTTGATGTTTTGTCAGATGGTATCAAGATTTTAGTGATAACACAAGGTTGGACATTCATAGAGAAAGAGCAGGCCATTTGTCAGTGAACGACGAATCAACAAGCATTTACGAAGCCCTTATTATGTGCCAGGCACTTTGCAAAGCACTAGGGATACAAAAAATGGCAAATGTGTGGTCTCTGCCCTTGAGGATCTCACCATCCACTGGGGAGGACAACCTGTAGATAACTAGGTGGGGACAGCTTTGTAGAGACCCTGTGAATTGTGAAAGATGTGAAGACCTCTTTGCCTTCTCTTCTTTCTCCTGGCAAAGGAGCACATTATCTTGGCTTTTAAGCTAGGGAAACTGAAGAAGTGAGGGAACTGGCCTACTTTTCCATCCCTTTCTTTCCTAAAACCTCTACCCTCTAAGAAAAACACATGGTTGGACTAGAGAGGCTGGATTTTCCAAGTAGATCTGCCTGGAAGGAGCTGAGATGTTCAGTGGTCCACACTAGTCTGGATATCTTAACTAGTCTATTCAGAAGAGCATGCAACCATTCATTACTGTCCACTTTTGTCATCTTCACAAATGAATCTAGACACCCACAGGGCTCAATAAAAACTGTCCTGATGGTGGGTTGGCATGGTGCATTGCATGTATCTGAAAATGCAGACTGAATTGGTAGAGGGTATTCTGTACTTACTGTGATGTTTTCTTTTTTCTCCTCATCTGCTTTCTCACTGAAGTTATTCTATCCGCCATTCCATAAGTATGCCTGCTATGAGGTAATGTGCTTATATTTTTATATATCACTGTAAATATGTATAGAGTTACTTTTTGTCAGAGTTACTTTTGTTTCCTCTCTATGTGAAAGCAAAATAATAGTAATAACCTGATTTTCTAATCTTGTTTCCAATATTCTAAAGTATCCATGGGAAAGAGGGTTGAAAAGTATCAGCTAGCCAACAAGAATTTATTGTATTAGGAATATAGAAATAAGAATGACATAGTTTTTGCCTTCAAGGAACTTAGGTTCTATAGATATATAGCAGATAAATATATTGCAAAGGAGGAGGGTATGATGGGGGCAAAGAAGGAATCTAAAAGAAGAAACTTTTTAGCTGAGGAAAACAGGGAAGGCCTTATAGAAGAGGTGGCTTTGGAACCACCATCAGAATACAGGAGGAAGAAGAGAATTCTGAAAGGCAAGAGGTAAGGTAGGAATGAGTGTCACATGGTGTAGCAGCAAGCACCCCAATATCCCCAGGGTGACTGCCAACACAGGTTCTTAGATCTGCTTTTCAAAAGGAAAGCAACTCAAAATGGGTTAACAAGCTTACTTTAATCAAAAAAACATATATTACCTAGTTCAGGGGGGAAAGGTCAGCATCCCAAACTTCACAGTATACATACAGATCAAACAGACAGGCTTCCAAACTGTCCAACCATTATCAATACCAAATCACAGTTACCAGAGAGGGAAGCATCAACATCTGGGTTTTCAAAGCCGGGGGGCTCTCAACAACGGCTTCCCAGAGTCTCATCTGGTCAAATCACACAACACTTCTCAAAGTGAGCCCCAAAGCAAAGCCTCTCCTCAGGGTTTGTATAGCCTTCTCCTGGCTCAGAGAATGTAACAACCTTCTGGACCCACTGCCCAATCACAAAGTATCAAGGTGTGGGCTTTCCTGAAAAACAAGTCTCCCACCACAGGCTCCAGGTGCACTTAAGCTAGGGGCAGGGAAGATCTTTAAATTTGCATTTCCATTACACATGGAAGGCTCCCCAAACTGGGTATTATCAAGGGTTTAAAGTGTCAAGTTCACATAACAGTATTGATTGACATATCCACTTCAAAACAGAAATTGTCAAAAAAAATACAGGTGAAAGTGATTTACAAAGTTGTGAAAAGGCTATTTCCAGTTGGAAGTTGGCCTCCATGTTTCAATTTGGTGAAATCAAATGAAACAAGTATCTGATTAAACAGTTTCCCTCATGTTCTTCAGCTTGTACAGAAAGGTCACTTAATTAGGGGATTTTATCATGTGATTTCTGAAGGGATTTTTCTCTCTTGTGATTTCTGATGCTGGCTCACATTACTTGAGGCTATAGAGTTTAATTGGTTGTTTGGGGATAGAAGAGGATCATTTGGTTTGTTAATTTGGTGAAGGACAAAGCATCAAGTTAACCATCAAGTCTGCCATCTTCAACTAAAACTTAAACAATTTTCCAGTGTGATAGCACATTCAAATTGAGCTCCCTACCCTGTGTCATAACTGAGACTCAAGCTCCTTTTCTTACTATTTGGGCACAGAAGCTCACTGAAAAACCAACAACAACATTTGTTACTCCTAACAGTGATCTCTGCAATACTAATTTTTAGAAAAACATGTTCTTCTTAATTTCCCCTTTAGTTACCAGGAATAGTTGCCCATTTTTTTGTTTTGTTTTTTAATACTAGATTACATGGGGAAAATTTGTCAATTTACAGACTGAAGTTCTACCCCCAAGCCCCCAGTTTTGTGGGTTGTTAGCTTTTCGAGCTGTAGGAGGGGGAATATAAAATAGCATCCCAATTGTTTATAACATTCATTAGGAAATTTTTAAAAATTTATTTTAGCAGTTAAAAAGGAAAATGCAAGAAATGTTCAGTTTGAAAATAAATGGTTTTATCCCTTTACCATTGTATCCTATCTAGTTGGCACACATTTTGTAACCACATTTTACATGACCAAATGGTAAAACCTCTTATGAATTATTTGACAATTAAAGGAATATGGTGTGTATGTGCATGTGGAAAAAACAATAATAATAGCTGGCATTTCACCTCATTTGATCCTCAAAGCAACCCTGTGAGCTAGGTGTTGTTGTTATCACTTTTTACTGAACTGAGTCTGAGAGAGGTTAAGTGATATGCCTGGCATCACAGATCTAGAGGGGATTCAAACTCAGGCCTTCCTGACTCCAAGTCCAAGCATCCTTAATGCTCAACTACCTCAGTGCAATTCAGATGAGCTGCATGTATTCTGTTTAGTGAAAGAAGAAACAGATCTCTTGGAATCTGAAACAAGGACAGCTAATAGGGGATGGTAGCATTAGCATTGTAGACTAGGGGCTGGCCTGGGTGTCTGGAAGACCTAGACTTGAATCCTCAAACACTCTGACCATGGGCAGGTCACTTAACCTTTCACTGTCCCAGACCGTTTTCTAATACTCTTAGCCAAGTGGATGGAGGAACACTGGGGGTTCCCTGTACTGATGAAATTATAAGCCTGGACAAGACCATTAAAACACAAACATTTTTGACCCATCATTGGACAATCAGTATATTTCATTCTAAAGAATCAGAGCATTGCTTTCTAGTAACAGCAGAAACAGATCTCTCAGAAATGGTTGCCCAACTGCCTTAAGCATTAGAAAAGGGAACCTTTTGTGTCCTCTTTTTTTTCCTATTCTAACATTCTTTCCTTTTCATTAAAGGAATGAATATCCCTTTTTTTCAATTGATAAAATTCAAATTATTCTCAATTCATTCTTCTTTCTGCAGCCTGGCTAAAAGGATGGTGGTATTAAAAATCTCTGTTGTGACTGAAAGTTTGAATTAGGAAATGTGTATTTGAGGTTTTTGGTTCTTTGATTCCTAGGAAGCCATTTAAGTTGCTGCCCAGAACAGTTACCACCATAATATTGCAAATGCAATTTTAATTATTCTACAGTTTAGTGCCCCACTGGCTGGATTTGTTTTTAAAAATGCTCATCAGCTCTTAGTCTCTTTAGTGTGCTTGGGAGTTGCAGTGGCACAAGGTACCTTTAAAGAACAGTTGCTGATAGATGGCAAATTGACAAATTGTTTCTCCTCTGCACCTCCACTGTTTACTAATAAAAGCAGCAAATCACACAGCACTGTTGCTAGGACAGCTAGATCTGTGGAGCTCACTTCTCTCTCTCTCTCTCTCTCTTTTTTTATTATGTTTTAGGAATTCTCCTACTTTCAAATCATTTGAGGAGAGGGTTGAGACAACTGTCACAAGCCTTAAGGTACAGATTAAGTGCTAAATCACATGAATGAGTCTGTTAGGTGGGGACAGCTCAGTCATTGGTGCCACTCATGCCAAAGCAGGCAGCCACCCTATACTATAGCAGCCAGGAGGCTGTGCAGCATGAGGGCAGAGCTACTGCAAGCCAGACCTTGTTTCTTGAACATACAGGTAATGTTAATATGGACCAGCACCAGTCAGTTCTTGAAGTATTGATCTGGGTGAGACACTGAGTACCAAACTGTGGTTGGTTCTCTCTTGACTTTCCCTCTTTCTTTAGGTTACAGTCCCCTGGATGCCCCACACAAAGTGGATTCTTGAATACAGGACTAAGACAAAGGATATAGAAATCTAGATTTTGGAAATATGCAGTAGAAGACCCACTTCAAAAGATCCTTGTCTAGTGTAGTGACAAATGGAAATGAGCTAGCTTTTTGCTGCTGTGTTCCCATTCCAGCAGGTGCCCCCAAGTCACCTTCTCCCTATGCTGATCAAGTTATGGACAAGATGGTAGAAAAATGTAACTAGATCAGAGTATGTTCACCTGTAATATTGATTAAATTAAACCTAAAGATTGAAGTGGAATATCTGAAATGTGTGAGGGTAGATATGTTACCCTATTTAGCAGAACAAAAAAGAAAGCAAGAAAATACCTTAGAAGAATATGCACGTGAGCTCTTTTTAAGATGAACTAAATCCAATATGTAAACAATTTTAGGTTATGTAGCTTATATATCTTATTATGTTATCTTTTTTGGTTTTAGTACTCCTCAGCTTTCAGTAAATCTTCCCATGTATTTTCTCTTAGATAAGGAAACAAATTCTATGCACATAAGAGAAAAAGGTAAATTTCAATAGGTGATATAGTTACATACTAATTATTCCCTGTATCCCTTGATAAGCTTTTCATGCCATCATGGCTTACATATGCCCTAGGTTGAATAATCCTGCTTTATGAAATGCTTTTCTCACAACAATCCCATAGATAGCTATAAAACTAACAAGTTAAGTGACTTACCCACAGTGAAAAGTCAGAGCTGGCATTTAAATCAAGGTCTCCCAACTCCAAATCCAATGTTTTTTTCCACTCTCCTACAATATGGCATGTAATTATTAATGTTTTGTAAAAAGAATACTAGAGAAAAGCAACAAACTACAGTGAAGAGGGTGAGCCTTTGAGTCTGACAAGCTAGTCATGTTACTATGGGCAAGTCCCTTAGTTGCACCAGACATTTTTCCAAGACTGAAAGCAACAGAAGAGTTGTGAATTTGTACCAATAGAAGTGATTTCCACACAAGGACTTCCCTGAATTGCAAGTCCAGTTACATGCACTCCCTTCCTTACCCCAAGGCTGTTAATAGGATATATTCCAGTTATTACTGTAGTGCATTGTACTATTAAAGAAAAACAATTCCTGATTTTGGTCATTCATCTACTTTGTAATACTTAAGAAATTTCATTCATTTGAGAGATTGCTAACATAGGATTTTAATTTTATTGATAATTTTCTTTCACGGAGGAGCTATTGATTATTAGCTATTATAATAATAATATTATTATAGCCCTTTTTCCATTAGTCCATTTAGTACCATTTTACTACATAAGTATGTATTATTCAAGAATGAAATCAACATTATGTTTTAATCCTTTTAACCAGCAAAATCATTGGCACTATGCCAAGTTTCCCATCTCTGGTTGTCATTCTTATCATTCTCATAATGAGCCACTTAGCTTGGTACTTTAGGATCCAGTACATTGCCTGGACCTTCTTTGGAGAGACCTTACTCAGATTAAGAGAGAGAGCTTTTCTTTCAGTCCTGGTTTCATTTCATAGTCTTCCATTACCATAGCAGTAATTTTATCTCCTAACTGCTGGAGGCTGAGGGAACCCAGAAAATCAATTTCTTAGACATTTGGTCAATATCTTTAGATAGTTCTACACAAATGGGTGAAGTTCTGATACAGGAGAAGTTGTGCTTTTTAGGTTTCCATTAGAAAGAGAAGGGGATATGAAGAAACGAAAGAAGAATAAAGAACAGCCCCATTTTCATTTGCTTTTGGGAAATGCTAAGAAGCCCATATACTCTTTAAGAGTTTGAGCCCCATTTATACCATCTCTTACTTTCCTGTGCTCCTAAACAGAGATAAATTAATAGTATTCTCACAGCCATTTACAGAGGTAACCTTGAAGGATTATGCTTTCAGGTAGACCTATAACTAACTCATTCTACCTAGATGTCTTATAAGAAGGAAGCTTTGTGGAAGTCAGTTCTATAACTGCCCTGTCTTCTCGGTATTTAACAAGCCTCACATCCTTGTTCCTTTTTCTTCTGTTGATACAATCACAGGAAAATAGCTGATAATCATTCTCTAATAATAATTTCATGTATGATTACAAAGTCATCCTCTTTACTTCCTTCCCTCCCAAATAATCATAGTTCTTCTAACCTTAATTCTCGTGGCTATTTTCCATTTTTAATCATCTTTCTCCAATCCCTCTTCAAGAATTCCACATTCTTACAAGTTTGTGGGACCCAGGATTACAGTCTGTGAAGGGACAGACTTGTGAGTCAATACACCGATGCTATGCTGTATTCTTATTCACACATCCTCATATGATATTCTTTTTAAAAACACCCACCATACTGCAGACATTTGGCTTATGTTGGGCTATAAATATAAGGCCTACCTTTGCTATACTTTCTTAGAGTGTGTATCATTTGCACAGTCACCTTTCCTCTCTTCAGGTTGATTCTATTTGCTTCCAAACAACTCTCTAATTCATCAAGATCATTTTAAATTCAGTTCCTGTCCTTGCAGGGCACCATTTTATCCTCCTCCAGCCGGATGTCCTCTGTAAACTTAATGAGACTGCTTTCTATTTCATCTTTCAGGTCACTGGGAGAATGCTAAGGCACAGACCAACTCCTGTGAAACTGTATTTGTTAAGTTGTCCTAGGTTGACAGTGAATCATCTAGTGATAACTAAAGCTTTTGTAGCCGTTCCACACCTAAAGATGACATTTCCTCATTTCACTGATGGAACATGTCATTTGGACAGAAGTAATATATCTCAAAGAGGCTCAATTGAAGCCCTTATTAAAACAATCCAAAGTAAACATATTACATTCCCATGACCTATCAGCCCTCTTTGTCTTTCATGCTAATACAAATAATATCTTATGCAAATGGCACTTGTAAACATCAGGGCAGGGTGACAATATTCTTCATTGCAGAAAGTTTCATCCTCTTGTTCCTGTCATCTAGTTCACATCCTTGCACTCATGTGGGGCTGTGCCTGAATTACTCAAGCACATTACAGCCCCAGTATAAGCCATCTTATAAGTTAAGTAAGGTGCAAAAATGAGCTTTACAAAGTTTCCTTTCCTTAGGGTCGCCAGGACTGACTGGCTTTACATGATGAACTCTTGTCCTTTCTTTTCTGTTCTCTTGGCTTGAGGGAACAAAACTAAAGGAGCTATGGGAGAAAAAGATACAGAGCCAAACGACCACAAAACAAATCCGTATGGTCTTAATATTACTTGTTGATTCACCCTGTGCAAGAGAATTAAATTGAAACGAGAGTAGCAGCTAAGAAGAAGAGAAAAGAGTTACTTGTGGGCAATAAGGCTACTAACTGTTATCTCCTCTCAGGAGAGAAGGAAGGAGCAGTGAAAAATACCCAGGGGAAGGTAATCTCAGGCTTCAGCAAGAAGACTGCAGCAGAGGGGAAGAATAGGTCTTCCTCCCCCCTCCCTCCCCATTCCCCTAATGTAACATGGTAGGATAATTAAATCTAATAGATACAGAGGTAAGAGATAAGAATGGTTCTTTATAACTTCTGGTGATCACAATGTATGTATTAGTTTGGCTTTTATAAAGGTTTTTTTTTTTTTTTTGGACAGAATGTACCAGATCTTCCCTTTTGAATAAGCATGGACACATCCAAAGTTATAAAAGGGGCTAGAAGGAAATTTGGTAACAGTCAAAATCACTTAAGCACAGCTTTTTGCCAAGAAGTATTTTCCCACATTTTCTCATGGCTGCAGAAATACCAGTATGTCTTGTAAACTGAGACACCAATTAAGTCTTTAGGGGCATTAGGGTACCCATTATATATTAATTTTATACTGTTCTAAATGGCATCATATTGGCTTGTAAGATAATGCACTTATAAATTTAGTTTTCAACTGGCAAGGGCAGGATCTGGGCCTTTATAAACTTAAAAGTTGATCATCAAATCATAAAAACACCATCTTTTTTAATCTACTTTAACCAGAAGTGTTTTTTAATACTGTACTGCATTTGACAGAAGAATCCAAGGAAATTTAAGATTCATAGAGAACCTCAAGTCAAGAAACTCTTAATACAATACAAAACTCTTATTGCATTTTAATATTTCTCTATTTCCGAAGCCTAAAAAAAACCCACTGCTCTTGACTGATAAGCTGAAAAAAAGTCAAAAGCTTCTTTCCAGCTTTCTGCCTTGGAGTTGGGGAAGGGTAGATTTATGTGGCCCACATAATAAGCAAATAGACAAAACAAATAGATGGGTTTGAAAAGCCACCCAGAAGGCTTTATGTAGGAAAACCCAGTATTTGTAAGTGTTCAGTAACTGGCCCACAAACAAGAGACCCTACTACAGTTGACTTTTCCATGCTAAGAAGCCTGAGATTTTGAGTTAGCACCTGAACATAAGACTTGGACTCTTGTCAAAATTGTGCAGTGGTGATGGAGGGATAAAATATGAAGTTCCCTTAAATTAGGAATTGAAAAGGTTGTAAATGTGATGTTTCTGGAGAAGAGCCTGAGAAGTAGAACCTAAGATGGTAGGAGAGAGAGAGAAGGTCCTTTCTGCTGCCACCCCTCCTCCATCTTGGTCCCTTACCTCACCCCCCTCCCTTTGTACTATTGAAGTCTGAGATTTAAAATTTATAGTAAAATGAAACTGGGAAATGCACCCCCTAAAATACACATATTCTGTTAAAGGGAACTTGTTGCTAGATCCTGTCTAAGGAAGGAAGTATGTTGAAAAAATGAAATAGGAACTGCTGCCTACCTCAATTTCCCCATCCTCTCCTTTTCTTTTTCAGACGAAAGTAGGAGGCGCCCCCAGTGGGGGGAATTTTGAAGAAGTGCTCAGTTCTACAGCCCATGCGAGCGCTCAGAGTGCTGCAGCAGCCCCTCGGGTGCCTGAGAAAGAAGGGGAGCTTCGATGCTAAGACCATGCTACAGCCCGAAGCTGCCACTCAGCCCATTTTATGGATTCTCTCATTTTCTCATAGCCAGATGTGAAGGCCAAAAGCCTCTCTACAGTGTTGTACTTTTGAAAAAATCCACCCATATTTGTATTTTAAAATGAACCTTTTAGTAATTGTGGATGCAGAAACATGCCCTGAACGTGATGCTCAGAATGTTCTAAATTTTTCTAATTAGAAAACAGCAACTAGCGATAACACCTCTCTTCCTGCCATTCCAAGTACTTTTTTTGTGCTTTCCTTTATGTTTTCTTTGCTTTCCTTTATGTTTAGCTATCTTGGCATGTGCCTGTGTTTCCATCGCTGTGTGTGTCCTTAAAACCCCAATGTACAACTCTTTTTCAGGCACAGTCCAGCAAACAGGAGAATTGCTGCTTACATACCCATTTTCAGCTATATGAAGTATACCAGATGTCCCCCCCCCACTTACTTGTGTTCTCCCAGCCCTGACACATACGTAAACTATATGGTTGTTTAAGGGATTAGCAAAATGATTTGGGAAGTATAAGGCTTTTTTGATTTTTAAACATTTTTTCTAGTATACAGTTATCTCGGAAATTTTATTTCCAAGTTTATTTCCACTTCCACACCTGGGCATGATAAAAGATATACATCATTATGTACTATGACTTCAGCTACGCTGAGCTGCTTTTATAGAATCCACAGTTCTGAAATCTTCTACAATCCACTTATTTGGGTCAAAGGGCAGCTGTTTCACTTTGAAAATTGGCTATTTTCTATTGGGGTGACCCCTTGATCCCAATAGTATGAAATTAATGTGATCGTATCAACATCAGATTCCTGGAGTAAATTAAATGCCTTCTAACTACTGTCACTAGACACTTTCCTTTTTTCCCCCTCTAATGGAAGTTAGATGCTTTTCACTAAAATACTCCCCACCTTAATTTAAGACTACAGTGTATTTAAATTTTTCCAGTTTAGAAAAACTATATAAAAAGTATTTAAAGTTTAGTAATTGGTGAATTTTTTTTGCATTCATTGCTCCTTAGAGATAGATATATAATATTCCACAAAACAAATCAATGATCGTTTACATGTAATAAAGATTAGGCTGTCTGGGGCATATACATCTCTGTGACTGGTGCATTGCTATAAGGATTTAGGGCCATAGTCCTAAACCAGTCTGGAGTATATTGTGTACTTTGGGACATTACCAAAAGAAACATCCACATTTTCCCTGTTTTAGTTCCTTTTGGCTCCTAACTCCAAACTTCTTAATATTTAGGGCTTTCTAATAAAGGATAGGAAAATTCATGTTTTCACATCAAATCGGCAAAATGTCATTAATTTGACTCTTTAATTCAACCAGAGCAGGGCTAGGGTTGTTATTTACACTATCAGCAAGATTCCAGAAGTTCATATACTTGGGGGAATGAATTGTTTGTAAGGACTCTATCACATTCCCAAATCATTCAACACTAATTAAGCACCTTAGCTGTACAAACCACTATACTAAATGCTGAGGAATTTATAATCTATGGATGCTGCTAATTAAAATCCACTATTTATTAAAATAAGATCTTTCCTCAGCTACATAGTTAGCAGCTACTCTGAATCCCATTATTTATTTCAGTAATAAAGGGCCATTGTTTCTTAAACACCCTATAATGCAGGGTTTTCACTGGACCCCTCCAGTGAGTGAGGTTTTCCTATACTAAGCAGGATATGGTTCTTTGGCTATGCTTTTACATTTTGGTAACAATTTAGCTTAAAAAAAATCAGACCAGTTGCTTGTCACATTATAGGTTTTATTGACTTCACTACCTGGTCTCTCTACCCTGCCTCCTTTTCCTAAACCTCATCTGCCTATCTACTCTTAGGTTCTTCATTCTGTGTGCATCTGAACACAGGTTTTCTTGAAATACACATACATAAAATGCCTTTTTCATAGGCTTGTTAGGATGTTACACAAAAAATTAAGTTATCCTTTTGAAAATATAAAAAGCTAAAAGTACATCTGACCACAAACCTCACTTTTGCAAAAAATCAAAATTACAATTTAGTACTTTGTGTATAAAGTGAGACCCTTTTAAATAGCTTCAGATGAGTAAACCTTAAACACACTGCAGAAGCAGACACCTACTAATTTTTTTAGACAACTTTTGCAATGGAAAATATTAGTCAAAAGTTATGTTTCAATTATATTTGATAGCATATGCCCCATCAAAATTATGAGTTTTGCTATGTTATGCCAGCAAAGCAATTGGCATCCAAAATGAATTGTGTTATCTCCCTATAAATTTGGTCCAGAATCATATAAAGTGTAATGATCTGCACACTTTATTAGAGGCATTCTGAAATACTGCACTGTTCAGAAGAGTTAACATCAAGAGTGTTTGTGGCCTAAGATGCTTTTTTTTTCTTTACTCTTTGTAGTTTCAAAATTTTCTGTTGACAGCATTTTCAAGTTCAGTTGTACCAAGGGTGAATAAATATGGCAGACTTAAGTCATAGAAGTACCTTCATCCATTCAGCAATTGGAATCTGAGGATGATAATGGTGAGAGGAAGGTGGTGGTGGAGGTCATGTGATTAGAGTTTTATGTTAAAATCATTTCTGCCAAACTAAGCATTCAAGTAAAATTTCTAAACTAATTAAAATGTCAATCAAAATTTTCAGTGACTGGTCTTTTATTTTTTAACTTATTACCTGAGACGTATAAATGGTAAAATTCTTTGCTATCAGATTTCCTACTGATCTCAAGTTAAAATCATGGTACTACCCATTCATAATTCATGTTCACACAGTATTTTTAAGGTTTATGAAACACTTTCCTCACAACAACCCTGAGGCACTGTGACTTTAGAGAATACCTAGACAGATATTCGTCGAAGGTGGTACATATGTATATCCCCATTCTGCAAATGAATAAAACAAGGCTCAAGAACTACAAAATGTGAAATTCAAGTGATACATGCAAAACTTAGCATGATAAAAATCGATGGCTTTAAACAGTGTCAATACCACCCTTGAACGTGACCTACAATGAAACATAGATGGGTGATATAAAGCAAAGAGCATCTGTTTTGGAGTCAGAGGACCTGCCTGTGTTCAAATCCCAGTTCTGCTACTGCCTGTCTTTATAACTTTGGTTACTTAATCTCTCTGGAGCTCAGCTTTCTCATCTAAAAAATTAAGACAGATTAGATATTTTTAGAGGAGGCTGGTCCCAGTTTTAAATTTATGGTCCTATGTGTAAATGTCCTAAGAATTCACATTTACACAGTACTTTACAATTAACGGGCCTTTTCTTTAGTACAACCTTGGACATTCAACTATGCCACAAATAACATTCAACTGGCCACAAATTTAGGGCTAGAAGAGACCTAAGGTTACTTTTACCATGTCATATACATAAAGAAATAGGCCCAGAAAGAGCAAGTGATCTGCCCAATACAGTCCACAGGGCTGTAATTGGCAGAACTGGTATTTGAAAGCAGTTCTTCTTGCAGATATTACCATGAAGTTACAGCTTAGAAAAACAAGGTTAGGAAAAGCCAAATCAACCAGCATTTATTAACAGTCCACCATGTGCTGGTGGAAATACAAAGACAAAAAATATAGGAACCCGTATTCTCATGGAGCTTACATTCTACTGGAGGAGAAGGCACGCACACATATATGCAGGATAATTGGTAGGAAGGGAAAGGACTAGCAACTGGGACTGGGGACAGGCTGGGGAAAAGCTTTGTGTAGAAAGTGGTATTTGAGCTTCACCAGTAAAAGGGAATTTCCCAAAACAATAAAATCACAGGTCCATTTCCTAGTTCTGCAATTCATTTTAACCATGTGTTTTCATTACCAGGCTGGACATGACAAGGAACGTTGTATACCAGCATGAAGATTTTCAGTGGCACAAATTACATAATTTGAGAATTATGTAATATTTCCAGAGACATAAATAGTAGCCTATGGAATGTGGACATTTGGGGAATATCAATAAGAAAGCTACTTATTTCATAATAGATGCAACCCAAATGAAATTGTTTGTATTCTAAGTAGCCCTTATGGTACTGAGACAACTTTTATTTTTTAAAAAAGGTATTTTTTGAGAAAATAGGCAACATTTTGTTCTTGGGGGAGACAGCATGGCACAGTTAGCAGGGTAGAGTTGATAGCACATTAATCTAAGTCCATTCTAAGGTCTATCATGGCTGTCTATATGACCTTGGACAAGGAATTTCATTTTTCTGACTTAAGATTCCTTTTCTAAAGATTTAGGCGTTGAATACCAAAAAGAAGATACCTTTTTTATAGTAGCCTATGTATCCATGGAAAGTATCACTTTGGAAGTTCTGTATCATTTTCTTACCTTGCCCAATCAGCCATCTTTAAACAGAACTCAACATCTGAATTTCAAAGACAAAGGTAAACATCACTGTTTCAAAGTAATAGTTTTGATTTGTAATGCAGAAGCAAACTTACCATCATTAGCCAAGGCTTTTTAAGGGCAAACAGAGGCATTATGTATCCTACTCAGGCCAACTTCCTTGAGAAAGAGCTTGAATTGGGCAGCTCTTGATGGAGAAGTGGAAAAGATTGAAGGGAGCCAGTTTTCCTGATAAGGTGCCCAATAATCATGTTAATATTCCATCCCACTCTTCTGCTTATCTAATGAAAGTTAATGTAAAATCAAAAGCTCTGAATCAGGAAAAGAGAAAGTGAAAAGAATTCATAGATGCATTTAAAAATTTTTATATTGCCTGCCTGGCTCTGAATTCAATATAAATAATAGAAAAGCAACCTTTTAGTGGCTCTATGACTGTGATCATTGGCACAAATCAGCCCAGATCATAATTCAAAATTTGATTTAAGATAACAGGTGTTTCAATAAAAGAAAGTGGTTCATCTGGAAAGAAAAAAATATTGATATAATTTCCTCCTCTTCTTGGTCTCTTGTCATTAGCCAATGCTCTGCTGAAGGATCTGTGCCTTGAAGATGATAATTAAACTTTACCTGAGCATCAGAACACAGTGACATATCTTTCTGCCTTTTAATGAGTCTGGCCTGGAGGGATCTATGCTCCCAATTCAAAAGAAAACATGCTTTAGAGCTTTTAGCAGACATTATGAATTTTGATTTTTTGCTATTTATGATAATGATAGCTCCAACCCAATATAGCATTTGGTCTCTAGGACCCTACAGTCCTAGTCCCTGGAAGACACTTTTCAACCAGACAGCTTTCATTTCTCACCAGAGTCCATGGAAAGTGAAAATAAACAGATTCACACCTAGGGAAATCAACAGTGCTAAAGTGGTAAACATACCATGCCATGAGACTTAATCATAAAATAAAATATTTATTACATGATTACAAAAGCTTTAAAAACAAACAAGCAAAAAAACCACCTCAAGGGTGAGGTTCACTGGTTCCTGCAGCAATTTTAGCATTTCTTTCTGCTGTAAGTTCAGAAACAAGCTGGACAATTTCAGGATGGCTAAATTTTCCTGTAAAGGAAAAAGATAAGGGAAATTAACCACAATGTCTCCCTTCTACTGAAAAGTTGGTAATCCATTTTCTTAAGGCTGAGCTAAGGAGCTGGAGTTCCATATTCTGGAACCTGACCCAGAAGCATATCTCAATTCAGAGGGGTTTAACTCTAGGTACTAAAAGGGGGGGCCAAACTCCACTATTTGTATTTTCCCTCTGCTTCAGCCAAGGCAATGGTTAGGAATTCAGCAAAGAGGCATCAAAGCTACGGTATCCTTACTGGCCATCATTCTGCTTGTTCCATTGCTTACCACCCCTTTCTCTAGATCATCTGGACACCTCTACTGCTGCTGCTTCACAGGTCATCAACTGACCTGTCCACAAGCATAGTTGTTACTCTGTTGATACACAACATCCCTCAAAAGGAGGGATATATCTTATTTTTTTTTTTGATCCATCAGGAATGACCTACTTACTGAACTAACAGGTAATTAAAAAAAATAAACAGCTTCCTTGGATCATGTCAGTCAACAGGCATTTTATCAAATCTTCACTATGTGCCAGGTACTGTGTAAATGCTGGGGATACAAAGAAAGGTAAAAATTGTCTTTGCCCTCAAAGACTTCCGTGTCCAATGGGAAGAGACAAACATACAAACTACTATGTCCATATAGGAAAGATACAGGGTATACTGGAGGTAATCTCAAAGGGAAGGCACTAACTAGCATTAGGGCAGTAGAGAAAGACCTCTTGTAGAAGGGAGGATTTTAGCAAAGGTGAAGGAAACAAGGAGGCAGAGGTGAAAAGGAAGGGCAAAGAAGGCATGGATGACAGCCAGTGCAATGCAGAGGCAGGAGATGAGGAAGTACCTTGTGTACCTCACAGCAGGGAGGCATCAATAGTGGACTATAGAGTACATGGAGGAGACTAAGTGTAAGAAACTAGAAAGGCAAACAGGGGCTAGGGTAGAAGGGGTTTTAAAACAACAACAGGATTTTATATTTGATTCTGGAGATACTAGGGAGCCACTGAAGTTTAGGGAGTAGAGGAATGACATGGTAATTCTTCACTTTAGGGTGATCACTACCTCGGCTATGTCACTAGTGGCTAATCAATCAAATATTTACTGAGTACTTGCTATGTACATGACACTGTGCAAGCCACTGTGGGGGATAAAAAGAAATATAAGTCACAGTCCTCGCATTCAAGAAGCTTGCAGTCAGGAAGACAAAGCAAATTAATGAGGAGAACAAGTTTTGGGGATGTCAAAGCAAACAATATTAATAAAAACGTATTTTTAAAAAGCTAATTAACAAGACAGAATGGCTCCCTAGTTATAAATACCTGACTTATCATGTGGGCTTCATTGTGACATGTGTTTCCCCTTCCTAACCTCATCCATGCCCCACATGCTCTTTCCTTCTCCTCACCCTTATTTCCTCATCATCACCTTTCTCCACCTGGCTTTTACTCTCTCCAAATTCTCTTTGGAAGAGGGCACTTTCCTTATTACTAAAGCAGGCACTCACATTTCCTTTCCCTCTTTAAAGGGATTTATAGAATTATTACAGAAACAGGGGAGAGACAAAATCAAAGGGAGAAGTCACCTTTCCCTTCTGCCTCCCATCACTCAGCAACCTATCCCCCTTTGACAAGTACTTCCTCTCCGTTCCCTATCCAGACCCTACGTGCTATTTTCACTTCATTCCCTTTCCCTCTTTTCCCAAGGAGCTTAGCACTTGACTCACAGCCTTTGATTCTATCCCAAAACCTACCCTAATACCTAGGGATGTCATCATACGCAATGATGTCTCTTCAAACGTCCTAGCTTCCCATTTTATCCACTAAGCAATTAGGCTCACAACCTTAGCCATTTGACTGATACTGTGTTCTCCAATGTTATAAATAACTTCTAGCTATTGATCCCAAAGACCGTTTCTCAATCATCTTTCTTGAATTCCATAGCATTTGACACTGCTAACCACCTAGTTTCCCTGGAGAATCCTCTCTGGATTTCTGGGACACTGCTTCCTCCTGGTTTTCCTTCAATCTGCCCAATTCTTTCATCTGGGTTTTCCTTTTCTGGGCCATAATCCACACACGATCCACAATGCTCCTATGGAGACTCCCTTCTCCAAAGATCTCGATTACATTACTTTAATTACAGCCTAGAATGAAATGGTCAGACCTTCAACCTCTGTCTCCCAGGAAAAAAAAAACCCACCTTCAGGACCCTCCACTGGAATTCTACTCTCTAATCTAAACCTCTGTTCCTTTCTTTCTCACAACATGTCTGCTCTTCACTCATTTGTGTTCCTTTGTTTTGTACTGGACGTGAGGCTTCTGGTTTCATTTGGATCAGGGAACTCCCCACAAGCAAACTTTCTCCACCAATGCAAACTGGAACCTGTTTTACAACTTAGAGTCATAGAGTTGCCCATGTCACTGAGGAGTTATTGTAGTGTTTGAATTTCGTTTTCAAAGAGGACCATGACATCAGGGAGATGATGACATGACTTGTGTTGACTTTGATTTGAGTGAGGGAGGGCTGTGCAAGGTCACCAGCCTCACTTTCTCCTCCAGAGCCATCTGTGTCCAGTGGTCTGATATTCATCAGGATGACTAGAGTTGGCTCAGGATGTAATGGGAGACCTTGGCCCTTATGGGCTAAGGCCTTTTCAGGTTCTCACTCTGAGTGCAGTAACGTCCACCCAGTGAACAGGCCTCTTTAAGAAGTCAGTCAAGGTTGGGACAGTGAGTAGAGCACCAGCCCTGGAGTCACGAGGTCCTAAGTTCAAATCTGGACTCAAGATACTTAACACTTACTAGCTATGTGACCTTGAGCAAGTCACTTAACCCCAACTGCCCTCCAAAAAAAAAAGCAAAAATAAAAAAGTCAGTCAAGTACCTTTAATTAAAAAAAAAAAATCAAACTGGGAGGGGAAGATGACCAAAAGAGAAAAAGTTCCTATTGACATTCACTGAGCCAGGAGGCCCAAAATATAGCCATTACATGGAATTTGGGCAGGGATATATTGTGGTCCAATCTATGAGCTCCAGAGTAAAATGGGCTTAAATTTTATCTAGAGAAAAAAAGACAGAGAGAAAAAAAAACAATAGAAAGAAATGGAAGGAAGGAAGGAATCTAGCCAATAACCCCAAGTTAACTGGGCAGCTTCCAGTCATCAAAATTTACCTTCTTTCAGAAAGGAGAAGGAGAAGGAAAGGATTACCAGAGTTACCCAACTGGCTAGGGCCCCATTCGGGCAGCTCAGACTATTCACAGGTTGTGTCTGTCTTTCCTTTTCAAAGAGGACCATGACATCAGGGAAATGATGACATGACTGGCAGTTGACTTTGACTTGAGTGAGGGAGGGCTGTGCAAGGTCACCAGCCTCACTTTCTCCTCTAGAGCCATCTGGGTCAGATACTGTTTTACCCCAAGGTATTACAGTCAGGCTATGTCAGAGGCTGACCTTGAACCCAGCAGGTTTTCCTCACCCCGAGCCCTGCTCTCTATTCCCTGTCCTGTGCACCCTCTCCTGTTCTGCACTCTCATCAAGACTTCTTGGCTCTATACCCTGCCCCCACCCCAGCCCCTAACATCCCTCCTTTCAGGTGACTGAAACCCAGATTTAATTACATGGAATGCCACTTTTTATGATTCCATGAGCCTAGGCTAGTCACCTTTGCCTCTAGGACATGGTTACTTTTGATAACCCCATCATTTTATTCCTGCTTTCCCTGAGGCTGCTAAGCATCACTAGAACAAGTAACAGAATCAACCTTTTTAACTTCAGTGGGGCCTGCACCACAGCTCAAGATTCCTTTATATTAACTCTAGTCGAATCTCTATCACATTCTCCAGGGACTCTTCCAAACATTCCAAACATAGGGAATCAACTGTGACCCCACCTCACATTATCATTTCAGCAAACAGCCTCCTGCATTACTGAAAGGGGAAAAAAAAAAGGTTCCCTCAGCTTCCTTCCTCTCCCAACATTGTTTTAGCCTCATCACCCATTCTCTCCTCATGGCCTCCATCTTGGAAGATGGCCCTACTCTTTTGGAAACATACAGATGCTATGGTCATGAGTACATACCAAAAGCCAATTGGAGAGTAGGAGGTCAGGGAAACAACCACAAACCTGGCATAAAAGCACAGAACTGTAGAGATGGTAGAAATTAACAATCTGGATTATCTGCTGGAGCTCTCTACTAAGGAGTTGAGTGTGGCATTGTTTTTCACCCTTCTAAGCTTAAAGAACAGGACTCTGACAGCATCCTACAGCTTTACCCTGAGGCTGATAGCCTGCAGTAACTGGGTGAAGGCCTTCCTCCCTTTGCCTCCCTTCTCAAACCCCCAGTACACCCTGTTACAAAAATCTCTTGTTATGGCAATCTAATTTCCCCAAAATGTACTGTACCTCCCCTTCCCTGGAAATGCTCCTCCTCTAGGCCTAACCTAACCAAGAATTGGCTAGCATTAAGCATGTGAAGCAGAATGCTGCCTGAAAGCTGGCTATAAAAAGCACTTTCCCCAGAGGCCTTCCATCCTGGTGTCTGTCCAACTGGCTACACTCTGACTTCTCCCTACTGCTACTTACTGAGACTTGAGTGAATACTGGCCCTTGGGGCTCATGTTCTACCATATGAGGCATTCCTGATTGCCTCTACAACAGCCCCTCTCCCTTCCCCACTGCCTCTCCAAATCTTATAACCCTCTCTAACATACACAACATTTTTGCTTATTATATCCCTTCTGTACTTATCACTGAGGCAGCTAGGTGGCTCAGTGGACAGAGTCCCAGCCTCATCTTCCTAAGTTCAAATATTGTTTCAGACAGCTAGCTGTGTGACCCTGTGCAAGTCATTTAACCCTCTTTGCCTCAGTTTCCTCATCTGTAAAATGAACTGGAGAAGGAAATGGCAAACTACTCCAGTATCTTTGCCAAGAAAGCCCACTAAGAGTCAGATACAACTGAAAACAAATAAACAATTTACTGTGCCTTGTTTTAGAATCATTTATATCAGTGTCATATCCCGATAGTAGACTGTAAGCTTCATGAAGAAAGAGGCTGAGACTTATACAAGCTTGTACACACTCTGGCAACCACTAGGGTGTACTGCATGGAATATGTGAGAAATAATGTATTTGCGGAATAGAAATAGATCAGTATGATGGTGTATTATCAGTTTTGCTTTTAAGGACCAAGGATCTTTTTTAAAAGGATCAACAACTCAATCTCCCCTCTCTTGCTCTGGCAGCCAGCAAAAACTAAACCTTGCTCTTTCAGAAAACAAAGTCACATACCTGCAGTTGAGTCATAGAATTCCTGAAGCCTTCCAGGTTTTTCCTCGAGGTCCTCATACTCGAATGCCTGGAGAATCATTTCACACTGGTCTAGCTGTTTCACAAACTTAGCTTCTGCACTGGACTGGTTCTCATACTCCTAAGCAGGGGACAATCAAAACCACATGGGATTCTTCTGGTCAATTTGGTTCCTCACCCCCAGACTGAAAGAGGCAGAGCTAAGTGTCCAGGTCTGACATCCAACAACTTCCCCATTCACACAGAACCATGCTAGAAGGGCTTCACTAAGGAATTTCAGGGCTGAGTTTTTAGGCTCTGTAAAATCAGGACGTGTCCAAGGCTCCTCTGATGTCAGGGCTCTGCAGACTCTCATTTACTCATCTTTACTTTCATGTCGGATTCTTCCTATTTAATTATCCTGTCTTCCTTTCATGATCATTGTTCTTTAATCCACCTAAATAGCTTAGGTCTTTATCATTTTTACTTCAACCTGACATTTCACTTTCACGCCTCTCATCTCTTTCCTTCATGTCAAGTTTCTTTTTTCTCATGATTTTTTTTTTCATTTCTGGGCATGCCATGTTGGTCTCGGTTATGGAAGGCTTTCAATTTGAAGAGAGTCCTTTTTTTCCCGTGTCTGATTTAATCTCACAGCAGTCAAGAGAACCAGGAACCATAATTACTTCTCACAATTTGTACACTTAAAAACATTAAGAGGGAGCTCTCTTGAGCTCATCACACACTGCTCTGTGCTACAGTTATGTGTTTGTGTCTCCCCCCACCCCATTAGATTATAAGCTTCCTGAGGACAAGAACTGTATCTAATATAAATGTTTTTATCTCTCCTATTGACTATCAATGGGTTCTAAAAACAGTACAAACTTAATAACTGTCTTTGCTGTACCTTTTCCTCCTTTCATTCCCAGGAACTTGGTAGAACTATGATGCCAGATGCAAGGACTCAACATTTTCTGGTATGTATACTTTTTTATAATAAAGAAATATTTAGCATAACACATATGCCCTCTTAATGGCATACAGCTTCTTGCTTCTAATGAGAGAATTGCCAGAGGTCACTAGATGGTGCCGTAATGCACAGAGCACTGGGCCTGGACTCCAGAAGACCGGAGTTCAAATGTGGGCTCAGAAACTCACTAGGTGGATAATGCTGGGCCAGTCATTTAACCTCCGTCCACTTCAGTTTCATTTCAGTAAAATGGGGCTAATAACATAACATCTACCTTGCAGAACTGTTATAAGGATTAAATGAGATATCTGTAATGTGTTTAGCACAGTGCTTGGCACTTAGTAAGCGCTACATAAATGTCAGCTACTATAGCCTAGCTATGGCAAAATGCTAGGCTGTAATTCTGTCCCTGCTGTATTCAGGTAATGAATGAACCATGCGCTCTTGGCAGCCTAATATGCTAGGAATCACTGAATAGCTGCCTGATTGCTATTGCCTTCCTTGCTCTTACAAATGCTCCTGTTTGAAATGTGACAATTGTCCCCAAAAAGGTTTAAAAAATCTCTTTTTAAAATATAAAATCAATTACACTTCATGTTAGTGGTACTTATATCACTATTCTTTGAAAATGATCACATTTTCCTTTTTTTAAACAAATTCTCTTTTGACCCTAGGTGTTTCATTTAATCAGTTTAAATTCATTTAAACAATCAGAAATCCCTCTGAAGCTATTTCATTTTGCTTTTCTTTCTGGTTATATGCCATTTCCCCCCGATTTTATCAGTAATGACTAGCTCTTTCTCCTCCATTTTTCCTTTTTAATTTAAAATGGCCCACGAGGAGTAATTCTGTACATGCATAAACGTCACACATGAGAAAGTGGAGTGATCAACTGAAAATCAATGTTTCTCTCCAAAACTTCAAGTGTAAAGATCATTCCAGACACTACCCACATATTAAAGCCAAGATTCTTTGCTTCAAAGGCACAGAAAAAAATAAAAGTTCAAGGATTCCTATTTCTTTCAGTCATAAGAAATAGGACAAGCCCATGGCAAAATTACAGAGGAGTTTGCACTGTCCTCTTTTCCCCAGTGATCAGGAAACAGGATTAAAAGACCCATGTCAGACTAAATAGCAAATATTGACTTAATTTTACATAGGCTACAGGGTAAATACCAACAGGTAATGTGACTTAGGCCTACAGCTACAGGAAATACAGGTTGGCCTTAAAGGTCATTAACATAAGAACCATGAAAAGATGGCAATGTTGCTTCATAAAACAGGGCCCCTGCTGAAAAGAAGATATTTTTCAGCCCAGATTACAAGATCACAGATTTGGGGCTTGTAAGGAGCTCAGAAACCAACGAATCCAATCTTTACATTTTACAGATAAGGAACCTGAAATGCAGAAAGGAATGACTTAGCCCAAGGTCACAAAGCTAATGTCAGCTAGGATTTGAACTCAGGTGTCCCTGACCAGAGGCTCAGGGCTCTATCGACTACAGAGTACTGCTCACCACAGTAATATTGCCACATATGAGGCACCTTCTAGGAAGAGGTGAAAAGCTAGTCCATGACTAAGCCTGAGGTGGTAGGGACTCCCACCAACAGCAGAGGTGGTACATCAAGGGTGGTGGGAAAGACATGAAAATCCCAAGCAGCACTACTGGGGTGGGGGGAAGGGAATGTTACCAGTGGGCTTTGCCCAGCTACACTAGCAACTTGTCAGAGAGGCATGTAAGTCAAGTATTCCTAAACTGGTGACTGCCTCTAGTAACAAACAAGCTTCAGTTATAATTACACATGATAGTGTATCGTAACTCACTGTATCACCAATCAAAAAACAGTGAAGAGATAAACCAATACGTTCAGTAACCAAAAAAGCTCTAATTCATCATTTATACCTACCTCCCAGAGATCGTAGATTTCCTTCCTGACATCTTCTGATAGCAGCTGTGTTAACTTCTCCATAGCTTCCTGAAATATTAAACCACAATTTGAAGAGCATGTTACTTATTCTAACTGTTAATCTATACACATATATGCCAAGTAACAGAGAAGATCATGTCCTCATAAAATGACAGAATTGAAAGGGACCTGGGAGACCACCTAGGACTCAGGGGTGGGGAACCTGTGGCCTTAAGGTCACATGTGGCCCTCTAGGTCCTTGGGTGTGGCCTTTGACTGAGTCCAAGTTTTACAGAACAAATCCTTTCATTAAGGGGATCTGTTCTGTTAAGTATGGATTCCCCAACCTTGACAAGGTCAACCACCTCATTTTACAGATAAGACAAACTGAAGTCTAGAAAAGTGAACTGGAGTTGTCTGAGTTTCCATACAAGGAGTAGGACACTCTGGCACAGGAACAAGACCCCTATCTCTTGATTCCTAGTCTAGTGCTCTTTGCACTCTACCTACTTCCCAGATTGGAGAGATACTGATGCAAGAAAGTATTTACACCTTGTAATAAGTGCTCTTGTTATAGATTAGGTAAATAACTATATCTATACACTAAAAGTTACAACTATAACTAATCAGCAAGTACTCACTAAATATCTATTATACATTAATCACTATAGTAGATAAAGTATATCTAGGGGACTGGGGCAGTCATTAAGTCAATAACCTACTCTGTTCTAGAGCTAGACACTATACTAACTGCTGGAAATAAAAGAAAGGCCAAAAAAAAAAAAAAAGGCAGTGTCTCCTCTCAAGTAGCTCATGATCTAATGCAGCAATGTACAAAGAAGCTATATACAGGATAAACTGGAGATAATCACAGAGTAAGTGGAATTGGGGAAGGCTTCTCACGAGGTGAGATTTTAGCTGAGGCTTGACAGGAAGCCACAGAAGACAGGAGGTGAGATGACGGAGAGAATTCCAGACATGAGAGACAGCCTGTGAAAATGCCTAGAAATAAGAGGTAGAGTGCCTTATCCAAGAACAGCAAGGAGGCCAATTGGTGTGGAAAGGTGGGTAGGAAGTGTAAGGTGTAAGAAGACTAGAAAGACAGGAGGAGGCCAGGTCATGAAGAGCTTTGGATGCCAAACAGGAGGTTGATAACAATATAACAAAAGGTTATATCCAAGAGACTTAAAAAAATCTAGTTGGGGAGTCAAAACATACACGCTAAACAACAACCATGATTCAATAACAATTTTGAATATATTAACAAAATTGAACAAATGCAAACTTAGACCTTTTGAGAGGTAAAGTTTGTTAATGCTTCTGGTACTTAGTTTAACTCTTACGTATGTCTGACTATAGTATGTCCTAATTTTTAAAGCCTTCTTAATCAGGATTAAGATTAGGGAAGTAATACTGAAATTTTTGCTACCCTGAAATCTAAATTAATTTAACATTCATTGTCTATAATACTACACTTGCAAACACATACAAATAACTATTTTACATGCATATATGAGCTCCGTGAGGGAAAGGACGATTTCACTTTTCTTTGTATCCCAAGTGCCCACCACTGTTCCTCGTACAGAGTAAGTATTTAATAGGTACTTTCTGAATTATTTTTATGCTTATTGAATTTTTTTTCTTCTATAAGCTGAGGAGTTCGATAAGCTGCTAAATATTCCTTATAATTATAGTTTAGCAACACTTGGGATTTATATTTTCTTCCCACAAAATTGTCCCACAGACCCTGTGACCATATACTGACCTTTTCTCGCCTGTGTTTTTCTTCTTTAGGGATGTTATCTGCAGGGGCTATATCACCAACAATGCACTCTGCCATATCATGAACAAGGGCAAGCCGGACACATCTGACCAGAAACGTTGAATGATTATACAGAATCACATGCGCTAGGGACTGAGCTTTTGCTATTGCTTTGAGGTTACATAGCTTATTTCTCTTCCATTCTCAGAGTATTTTAATACAAAATGAACTAAAGTACTAAATTTGCCCAGTCCAAGCCAGTCCTGAATCATAATTTCTTGTTATCATTCAACACACCACGTGAACCATTTGATAACATTAATAAAAGGGGTTTTAGATATACATCATTTATCCAATGATATGAAACAGAAAAATTTAAAACTATACGATTAATCTTTCCCATATGACCTGGTTTGATCCCACATGGACTAGTTATCTTTTTCTATTCCCACCTCTACCAACTAGGCCTATACTATTAAAATAACCTAACTGATCTCCCTGCTTCCAGTCTGTCCTCTACAACCCTTAGGTGAAAGAGACCTCAAATCCAGTCCATATGTGAAGAGGAATGCTCCCTATAAAATCCCCAAGAATTAAGAAGAACTCAACCTCCCCACATGAAGATCTCCAGTGATGAAAAACTCACTCCCTTCCGGGACAGTCCATTCCACTTTTAAACAGTTTGACCCTCTAAGTCCAAGTCATAAGCCTACACCTCTCTCCTAGACAGCTCTTCAAATACTGAAAGACAGCTATCACCTGCCCCTTCAGTCTTCTATTTTTTAGGCAAGTTCTTTTAATTGCTTTTTATATGTCATGATCTCTGATCTCCTTTCAGTGTATTCCACCTTGTCAAAGTTTTCCATAAAATGTAGTATCTATCATTAAGCTTGTTCATCATCACTTGTTCCACATCACTTGTTCCCAACTTTTTTAAGTATGATGATTCCTTTTCAATTGAAAAACAAAAACAAAAAACTGACACCTGATAGTACAAATATCTGTTGATAAAGAAAAGGCATAACATAAAAAGCTACCACGAGTTCAATAACACTTTTAAATGAATCTGTATTTTACTAATCTTGAGTGCATTTACTATATTTGAAAAAAAAAATATATATATATATGCAGACACATATATGTGTAAGACCTTTATTCATTCTGAAAAGATATTCTTATTTATTATACTGAATCAAAATGCATATTTTGATGGAGCTAAATAAAAATCAAAATGAGGATGAAGTCATGGAATTCATGAAATAACTCACAATCCTAAGGATCTGTAGTTCACAGGTTGGAACATTGTGCTCTAGATGGGGCTTGACCAGGGCACAGTACAAAAGGACAATCATATCTCTTGACGTTGATGCTATGCCTGTATTGAAGCAACCTAAGGTCACATTGGAGTAGCCAGATGGTGCAGTGGCTAGAATGCCAGGCCTGAAGTTAGGAAGATTTATCTTCCTGAATTCAAATCCAGCCTTAGACATTTATTAGCTATATGACCCTGGGTAAGTCACTTAACCCCTATTTGTCTCAGTTCCTCTGCTCCATAAACTGCTCCATTATCTTTGCCAAAGGAAATCCCCAAAGGGGTCATAGAGAGTTGGACATGACTGAAAAATAACTAAACAACAAGATCCCATTGCTTTTATGGCTGCCATTTTGCATCATTGATTCTTTTTGAGTTAACAGTCCATTAAACTCTTCTCTCATCTATTAAACTGCTCTCAATTCACACCAACCCTAATCCATATTGTGCATTAACCTAACTCTATGCCTGTTTTACAGATGAAGAAAATGAAGCCCAGAAAGGTTAAGTAGTGTGGCCAAGAACACACAACTAGTAAGTGTCTATAGTACAATTCAAAGCCAGGTCCTCCTTTCTCCAAGTTCACAATGTCTATCTTAAAGCCCAACTACAGAACTTTATATGTTTTCATAATAAATTGTTCTAGCCTGCCAGATCCCATTTACCTTTGTGTCAACTCACATTTAATTAAGTATAACAATCTCCCAAGTCACTAATAAAAACATTAAGCACCATAAGGGACAACTCCCTGGGAAACTTAAGACACTGAGTTAACACTAATTTATTAATAACTGACTACCCTTTGGGTCCAGTCATTTCACTAGTTCCTAACCTACATTCCTCTACCTTTTCTACAAGGATAGCATGAGAGAGATTTCTTTCCTTCCCTTCCTTCCTCCTTTCTTTCCTTCCTTTTCTTTCTTCCCTTTTTCCTTCCTTTCCTTTTCCTTCTCCTCTTCCTTTCTTTCTTTTTTCTTCCTCCCTCCCTCAACTCTATAGTTCCACCCCCATTCTCTATGATCTATGAAAAATCACTACCAGCAGCCCATCAGTCACATCCACCCAGTTTTTGTTCCTGTTTTTTTCTTTTTTTTTCCAGTACCCTGTCAAGGTTGTTCAACTGAGCCTGGTGCCTGGAACACATTAGTGGCAGCCAGGTGTTTTCATCTTGTTTGGTTTTTATTTCTGTTAACCATTTTTCTTCTATCCTTGTCGGTCCAAAGATAATTTTCCTAAGAAAATTAAGCAAGTTCAATGAAGCAAAAGAATTAAAATATTACACTGTCTCCCCAGCATCTATAATCTTCATTCCAAGCACTCCTATTTTTTTATCTGCCTCTTACCCCAACACAGCTAAAAAGTCCTTTTTGTTGTCCCTTCTATTCATCACCAACATCAATTTATTCTGAGTGTTAGAATGTCAGGCCATTCATCTAGATAATCATCCTCATTTATAAATCTTCCGTGCAAGTCTTTTTAAAACCTAAGTCAGTAGGTGAAGGGTCTATACAGCTCCTCATCTTCTTCAAAACTATCCTTCAGGAAGCTGCCAAAATACTATTTCTAATACCCAAGTCAGACTATATCACACAAAACATTCCCACCCCCCACCCCCCAAAAAAACCTTCAGTGACTACTCTCTGGAGGACAAAGTACTCTTTAACCCTGCACTTACACCCCTTCCACAGTCAGATTCCAACCTTCTTTTCCAGGCCTGATTCTAAATCCTATAAGTTTTAGAGAACTAATTACTACAAAAGCTTGTGCTGCACTTTGTGCTTTTATTCCCTCTCCCTCTGAGCAAAGGATTCCTACTCTACTGAGAAAACAGAGATCAGTGGCACATTGGAAAGAGAACAGGATAGAGGAAGGGGATCAGCAGAGACTTCTCTTCCTTATTGCCTATAAATATGCCCAGATCTCCCCCATTCTTAAAAAAAAAACAACAAAAACTGCCAAAAAACCAACCAAACAAACCCTTTCATTTGACCCTGCCATCCCCTCAGGCTATGGTTCTCTACCTCCTCTTTCACAGCCAAAAGGGTCAAGCCTTAGAGTCATCCACGTTTACCTCCCGAGTTATTCCTGACTCTTCCCTCTCCCTCTTTGTTCCCCACCACACTCACCATATCCAATCAGTTGCCATGTTCATTCTATCTATAACATCTCTTCCATCCAATAGCTTCTCTCTTCTCACATGCTCACTAGTCCAGGTCAGACCCTAATTTCCTCTCAACAGGCCTATTGCAATAATAGTGTAATTAACTATTGCTTCTAGTCTATTCTTCCAGAGCAAATTCCCTCTACCAAAGCAGATTAGCAACTGCTGTGCAACACACACACACACACACACACACACACACACACACACACACACACACATTTGGGCTTACCATCCATTTTGTTTCATATACTTAGGACCCACCACAAGTTAATACTGTGCTTACCTGCCTCTGACACTAAATAATACTTCAGTAATACTTCAGCCCTCTCCAAGTATGAACATGTTTCATTGGCTCTTGGCGGGCATCCCTTTCCATGTCTCTGATATCAAATGATCCAGGAGTTGGCACAAATGACCCAGCAGTTGGCCCTACCTGTTCTGAGACACTGAATGTTTTTCCTTAAAAGAATTTTCTTTGCTTAATCAAGTAAAAGAATGGGATTAAGGCCTCAATTTTGAAAACTGGCAAACCTTGAGAACAGACATTTTTTCATTCTTGGCATTTGTATCTCCAATACCTTCTACTTTCTAGCATATTGTAGGCACTTAATAAATATTTGTTGATCAAATGATTCATTCCCCAGCATTATACAGTAAAACCAATGACCTCAATAAAGGCCAAATTGCTCACCTGTCTTTATTAAGATGCTTATCTTCAGTTACAAAAGCCATGATAGCCATTCTGTACATATGATCAGATACACTTTCTGGCCTCTCCACATTTCTGTAAACCCAGCCTGTACGTGGTACTCTCTGGTCAATAAAATCAAATAAATACAGAAATACATAAATAAATAATCAATTGGTCATCATTAATTATAATAATGGTGTGATAAACAATTAACAGTATGCATAAAAGTGCTTGACATAAACATAAGATTATATATTTAAAGTTGTGAGGGACCTTACAGTTACTCAATTACTCCACCTCATTTTAGAGATAAAGAACTGAAGCCCAAAGAGGTTAAATGAGCTCAAAGGAGATGATATTTGTATTATCACTGCCTGGCACATAATTAGCACCTAATAAATGCTCGTCTCTTTCCCCTTCTTCCTTAAATGACTCCCCCAAAGGTCACACAGGTAGTAAGCATCAAAGCCAGGGTAAGTCTTCTGACTCTAAATGTAGCCCTCTACTCTATCACACTGCCTCTAATGATATTAAAAGATTTAATTTTTCTGAAAGCTCTTAACTTGCTCTCTGGCTCTCTATAATCTTCAGTATTCCATTGTATGCTGGCCCCTTCATAGCTGCCTACAAACATTCTAAGATCTGCCAATAAAATCCTCATATGTTCTCATCACTCCCTTAAGCTACTGTCCTCTGTCTCCTCACTTCAAAAGTCAAACTCCCAAGAAAAAGTTGTCTAAATTAATTTCCTCCACTTTCTCTCCTCTCACTCATTTCTTATGTCCTTGCAATATGGCTTCAGACTTCACTCAGTTCAAACTGCTCTCTCCAAAGTTAGCGGTGATCTCTTAATTTCCAAACTGAACAGCCTTGTCTCAATTTTCATCTTTTTCAACCACTGTGTGGCCTTTGATACAGCAACCACCTTCTCCTCCTGTGTACTCTCTCCTCTCTGAATTTTCAAGACTCTACTCTGGGAGCTCCTTCTCAGTATCCTTTGCTGGCTCATTATCCTGGCCCCACCCTTTAACTATGGGTATAATCCAAGGCTCTGTCCTGGGCCTTCTCTTTCTTTCTTCATTTTCTTGGTGATCTCTCCTTAAACAGCCACCACCCTAGCCTAGTTCAGCCTCTCATTACCTTCTATAATACTGCAATAACCTTCTAACTGAATCCCTGCCTTGTCTCTCCCTTTCCTAAACCCCACCCTCTTTCACACAGCTGCCAAAGTCATTCTCCAAACCATAGGTCTGACTATATCACTTCTCTGCTTAATAAACTCCAGGGGCTTCCTGTCATCTTTGGGACCAAATACAGCCTCTACTATATGGCATTTAAACCACTCCATAATCTGTGTTGCTAGGAAGTACAGTGAATGGAACTGGGCCTGGAGTCAGGAAAACTTGAGTTCAAATACAGCTTCGAACACTTACTAGCAACTTAATGTGCAACTCACTTAACCCTGTTTGCCTCATTTTCCTCAAATGTAAAATGAGCTGAAGAAGGAAATGGCAAACCACTCCAGTATCTCTGCCAAGAAAACTCCAAATGGGATCATGAAGAGTCAAACATGATTGAAATAAATGAACAACAAATCTGGCTCTAGCTGACCTTTTTAAACTTATTGTATGTTTCTTTTCCACAAACACTCTATTCCAGTACAGACTGACTACTTACCTATGACTTTGTAATATCAAGCACCCTGGCATACCCAGGATGGCCAGCTAGCACTGGTTCTTTGATGTACTTTTCTTAAAGGAAAGCAACTTTTAATGGGGTCAATAATCTTCTTTTAATTACATTCACTAGTTCAGGGGAAGATCAGCACCCTGAACATGGAGAAAATATAAGCAAGGAAAAGATAAACAGAGTAAATTAGCACAAAGATCACACAACTTACAGGGCTCCAACTGTCTGAGTAAAGCAATATTGCTATATACTTTACATACATCACTGGATTGAGGGAGCACAGACATCTAAGCAGTCAGGGGGCTCTAAACATACAGCTATTCAGTCTCGACCAGGAAATCAAAAGGTCCTTCTCATGAGCAAACCCCCAAAGCAAAATGCCAACCTCCCAGAATATATAACAAAGACTTGTCCCTGACTGGCTGGGAGCCAGAAGGCAGGAAACCTACTTCACTCAGCACAGCTGTGAATTATCAGGGTTCAAAGGAGATTAATCCTTCAGATCTTGACAATTTAGCCTGAGCCTGGGAAACAACTCCAAGAAGAAAACAACAAAAATCCCACCTTGTTTGTGCTTCCACCTTCCTCCTCTCCTCTGCCTCTTAGAACTTCTAGCCCCTTTCATACACCCCTCTCTGCTTCTAGAGAGAATCATCTTTTCTCTCCAAACCAGAAGTCCTGGTACAAAACAGCACAGTATCCGCATATGGTATACATTTAATAAATACTTTATTTATCAAATCCAAGGTTATCTGAAAAAGAATCATCTTGCTCTTGCTAGTTATCCTAGCACAGAACTAACTCTAAATGCCTTTTTTTTTGGAGGGGGGGTGCACACAATAAAGATGAGAAACATGTGAGCTATGCAATATGAGAGAATTCCCTAATGTGGAAACTCCCTCCACAGATGCAGAATGACACCTTGTCTGGGGAAAACACCTGGCTGTTGGACAAGGGGGTGGAAGCCCAAGCTGAAGCCACAGCTTCAGGAGCCTCAAGCAGCCTCAACTAGTCTTGGCAAAGTTACTCAGGGCACTCAAAAGTCAAGTGACTTACCCATCTGGTGAGGGGTTAGCAGAGGCAGAATTCAAGACAAGTCCTTCTGACTCCTGATTCTGCTTTCTAACCACTACCCCCTCACTCTGTACAGCTCATCTATTAATATGCATTCCAAGATCAGAGATGGAAGAGGTCTTAGATGCACTTGAGTCCAACCCCCTCATTTTACAGATAAGAAAACTGAGGCACAGAACCATTAAGTGATTTGTATGCACAGGGTCACACAGCTAGGCCTTTCCTGATCCCCCAAATGATAGCACTCTCACTCCCAAACTACTCTGCACTTAAATATTTTGTGTATGTGAATGTATTATACATATATAACACGTGTATGCTAATATGTAATATTTATACAGGATACAAATATATATTTGATACATATATACACCATATACATAAACATTCATAAATAAATAGGTTTATATATGTATAAGTATATAAATATGATAAACATGTTTATATATTTACTATAAAACCTCTACGTTGTACATTTTTATATGTACTTGTCTCTCCCCTATCAGAATATAGTGAATGTTTCAGTCGTTGTATTTACATCTCCAATACCTAGGAGACTGTCTGGCACATAGTGGACCCTTAAGACTTACTTTATAATTAACTGTATTAATTAGTATTATTATATTTTATAATTAAATAACTGATTTAATTAAGTACCGGACCTTCCCATTTTCATGACCCCAAGTCCACTACTCTATCCACAAGGCGATGCTGCCTTCTGGTTCACCTTTAGTCCGGATTTCTAAACCACTGCTACCATAGCAACCAGGGGAGATTACTTCCGGTGACTGCCTTCCTCTCCAGTCCGGGCTCAGCACTGAAGCCCTATGTGGCCATACGAAGCCTGGAGCAAAGGAGGAAGCCCCTTTCAGGTCCCACTTTCTACCTGGGACCTGGCCCCCTCGGTGCCTCGGGAGCAGCACCTCCTACCGCCCCGCCCCTCCCGGGGCAGCCCCGAGCTCTCGCGGACTCTACCACGCGCCGCACAGCAGGAGGGCCAGGCCCAGGGCCGGCGTTTGCGTGCGCTCCCAGCCTGGCGTGACGGCTCCCTGCCGCGGGGCCGGCCCAGCCAACGCGGCTTCCTCGGACGCTCACCTTGAGCTGCCCCACCAGCCGCAGGAACTGGAGTAGGCTTCGGGTCCCGCCGGCGCCCCCACGAGCAGAAGCCATGAGGCCCGCTGGCAGGCCGGCCCGGTCGCTCAGTTTTCACGTGGCGGCCGCAAGCTCCTCCCTCTCGAGCTGATGGGGCTCCCCACCCCCCTCTTCGAAAGCGGGCGTCCGGGGCCTGGGTCCTTCTTCCGGACTCTTCCCAAACCGCATTTCGCCCTGAGCCAGACCAGCTTCTACCTCTCCCCGCTCTGTGAAATTGATAGGGAGGCAGCAGTGGGCCAGAGAACGGGGACAGTGCCTGCTGCTGGTCCCCGGCTCTGACAGTCCTGGCCACTGCCTTTATGTTTTAAATAGCTGTAAAACATTTTATTTGTAAATGCGGATCCTCCAGATCTCTTTCCACAAATTCCAAAACCCATAACCCTCTGTATACTTGAAAAAAAAATTTTTTTTACCAACATTAGGTACTATTAGATAGAATACCAAAAAAAAAAAAAAAAAATCATCTAAGCCCAACCCTGGTAGAATTTTGTTCAAGAGAAGAAAAATATTCAAGAAACAGTTTCATATAGATATTTATCAAGAGAAAAAATATATACCATTGATTTATTCTGTATGATAAAAATATATCACCCATATATAGATTACAAGTTTAAAATTGCTTCATTTATATACTAAGTTTTAGAATTCACTTTAATTGTACGTGGGCACACGCATATACACACACACTTCATTTTATACTTAGCCTGTGAAGTGTCAGTACCAGAATTTTAAGTATAAAATAAAAAGCTAAACTAGTTCAAAATGCTGATTTAGTTTCTACAAGCAAAACCAAATTATTTTTTTGCCACCACATCTAAAAGATCTTGTTGTAACACTTTTGAATTGGACACCAATAAAGGGATGAGTTCCCACGTTTTATAGATGAGGAAACAACCTGAGAGGTTAGTTGACTAGTTTCCACACTAATGAAATGTATTGTGTACACCTGAATTGCAGGGAATCGGCTCTAGAAGCTTGACTCATGCATAGCCCAGCCAGACTGGGCAAAAGGGTTTCATCTCCATGGTAGACACTTCCAGGCAGGGACTTTGTGAGATCCCGAAATCTAAGCTCCCATCTGTGGTCAGAGTTGAATGTCAGCAGTAGCAGAAATGGGGGCCAACATTGAAAGCAACTACAGACTTACATGGAAAGACTATTACCTGAGGCTGATGATAGTTTCAAGGAATGAGATCCTCTTGTTACATCGAGAAGTTGTGTCTGTGGACTCAAAAAGAGGCATGAATTTTTGGGACTCAAACTGCTGGCCCCTAACAGAGCTAGTAGCTCATGAGGTAGCTGGTGGTTCAATGGACAGAGAACTGGGCCTGGAGTCATAAGAACTGAGTCCATATCTGGCCTCAGACCCTAGACAAAGTTATTTCACTTCCATTTCCCTCCATTTCCTCAATTCTGAAATGGGGATAACGTTAGCACTTACCTTACAGGGTGGTTGTAAGGAACAAATAAGATAATGCTTGTCAAAAGCACTTAGCACATAGTAGGCACTATATAAATGCTTATTTCTCCCCCCACCTCCCATCATCAAGATACCTTCATATTTAGAAATTTAGATTGAGTGCCAAAACTATTAAGCCAGTGATTAGACTTTTGTATGATGCTCTAGGTGATACAGGAGGTGATTACTAATAACACCACAGTTCTTTAATAAATATGTGTGTGTTTGTATTCAATTACATTTTGCCTATTATATGGCATTCACTGTTGACAAGTTTTTCATTGTTTATAAAATGTGATATGTGTTATTATATAATGCTCATATTGCTTGTACATTTCAGTATGTATTACTATATTTGCATTTACAGGATCACTACATGTGTGAGTTAGATATTTTTGATTATGTGAAATATAATTATTTAGATAGTAATTTTCATGTATCAATACATTTACTTTTGCTGACATAATTGTGAATACAGTTATCCCTTGCCATTTGCAGGGTTGGGGGCACAGGACACCGTGAATTCGAAAAACCATGAGTAAATCTAGGTCCTAACCCAAACTTTTATTTTTAATTATTCTGACAACATACACACACACACACACACACACACACACACACACACACACACACAAAACAAGTAAAACCACACACTGTACCCATAAAATGTTGCATTTTCTACAGGAGAGAGATTAGTATCTCTCACACAATGCAGAGTCTGCAACACCTTTGGAGCTGCAGCAATTCACAAATTTCCTTTAGGAAAAACTACAACAATCACTGTGGGGGAAAATCATGTGATTGTGTCTGGTTGGTAAAGAGACAAAGAGGAGGAAAGAGTACAATAGCCTATAGTTCTTTAATGCACTGAAACTTTCAACAGACTTAACTGTTTATAATAAATTTATGCGTGTGTAATTTATGTTTATAATAAAGAATAATTATTTATGTATAATACATTTATAATGTTTGTAATAAATTTATGTACAAATACTTATGGTAGGGCAGCTCAGTGGTACATAGACAGAATGCCAGGAAGATTCATCTTTGTGAGTTCAAAGCCAGCCTCAGACACTTGCTAGTAGTGTGAACATGCCCAAGTCACTTAATCCTATTTGCCTGAATTCCTTATCTGTAAAATGAGCCGGAGAAGGAAGTGGCAAACGACTCCAGCATCTTTGCCAGTAAAACTCCAAAAAACTCCAAACTCACAAAGAGTTGGACACAACTGAACAACAAACAATATACTTATGGCAGTAAAAGTAAAAATAAATGAATGATATACAGTATTTATGCATTTATGACTTACTAATTTTTTAAAGTTTTCTGTACATATACCATCATCTGCAGTTTTCCACCATACATGGTAAATCTCCAGGTATTCCCATTTAATTATTGATGACCAACCATGAATAACGACAACCACAAATGAGAAAAGAGATGTCTATAAATGGTGATTATTGTAAATGAAAATGTTTATTTTTGTTTCAATATATCGGTTGACTTGAATGAGAAAACCTTATTTTGTATTCACCAAATGTAAATATAGTGAATATGTTCTTGGCTACTACTTCAGAATAAGTTCTGTTACTTCTCTCCCCCATGCCACAACCAAAAACTAGGGATACCCTGAGAGGTTTGGGAGTGTCTCTTTTGTACTGATATAAACTTGAGCTCCCACCAACCATGTTTCTTCAACTGTGAAATGATAAATAACTAGCATTGAAGTTCCATTTAACCACTTAGCATCAATTACCTTTTAGAAAAAATTATTTACTTTGAAAATACAGCAATGACAAAAGTAATTTCCTCTCAGTTCCTTGGAGGAACACTCTTGTTTGTCCCACCTTTTCTTCTGGGAGAGTGGCTTTGCTCTTAGCTTACTAAGTTCCTGCATAGCACTGGTACCACCAAGTTCATATCAAGGTATAGTATTGTTGTTGTTGTTGTTGTTGTTGTTGTTGTTGTTTTAATTTTAACAAATGCTTTATTAACTTCTGGTTTACATCATTCATTTCTGCCAGATTTTGAGTTACAATTTTCCCCTATTTTTCCCCTACGCACCACCCCAGAATAGCAGTCCCACAAGATATCCCCTCTTCCAATCTGCTCTCTCCCATATCTTCTCCCATACCCCCTACACCTTTACCATTAGGGCAAGGTGAATCTCTGTGGCCAATGTCTGCACATCTTATCTCCCAATTACATGCAAAATAGTATTAATAATAGTATTTATATATATTTGAAACATTTAATTTTAAAACTTTAAATTTTAGATCCATCCCCTTCCTCCCTTGTCACCCACTCCCTCTGGAAAGATAAGCAATTCAGTATGTGTTGTACATGTATAGCTATGCAAAACATTACCATAGTAGATATATTGTAAAAAACTGCTTATATTTCCTTCCCACCCATCCCACCCCCAACCTGGTCCATTCCCTACTTTGATCCTGTCCCTCTTCGAAAGTGGGTACTTCCAACCTCCCCTCCCCACAGAATGCCCTCCCCTCCATCATCTCCCCTCTCATCCCCCTTCCCCCTACTCTCCTGCAGGGTGAGATATTCCATTTAGTGTGTATGTCATTCTCTCCCTGAGCCAAATTCAATGAGAATATGGTTTTGCCTTTTTGCCTTCCTGTTCTTCCCCTCCCCTGCAACTACTTCCTCTTGCCTCTTCTACCCCGTCTCTCCCCATCTCCTCTTGCCACTTTCCTCTCTCACCTCTTAACTTCACCCCTTAAGTATCATCCCTTCCCACCAAATTCAACCTGTGCCCTCTATTCATGTATAACTGTAAACATATATACACACATTCACATATGTATTCATATGCCCATATACCCTTCTTCAATTATTTTCATAATGAGGAAAGTTTCACCAGACACAGTTATTGTTTTTCCATATAGGAATGTAAATAGTTCAACTTTGGTAAGTTCCTTTTGATTTCTTTTCCCTAATTACCTTCTCAAGCATCTCTTGCTTCTTGTGTCTGAATGTCAAATTTTCTATTCAACTCTGGTTTTTTTCCTCAAGAATGCTTGAAAGTCCTCTATTCCACTGAATGACCATATTTTCCCCTGAAATAAAATACTCAGTTTTGCTGGGTAGGTGATTCTTGGTTTTAATCCCAGCTCTTTTGCCCTCTGGAATATTATATTCCATGCCCTTCAATCCCTCAGTGTAGAAGCTCCCGGGTCCTGTGCTATTCTGATTGTGTTTCCACAATATTGAAATTGTTTCTTCCTGGCTGCCTGTAGTATTTTCTCCTTGATCTGGGAATTCTGGAACCTGGCTATAATATTCATAGGAGTTTTCATTTTTGGGATCTTTTTCAGGAGGTGATCTGTGGATTCTTTCAACCTCTATTTCCCCCTCTGGGTCTAAAACATCAGGGCAATTTTCCTTGAGAATTTCTTGAAGGATGATTTCTAGGTTCTTCATTTGATCATGGCTTTCAGATAGTCCAATAATTTTTAAATTATCTCTCCTGGATCTATTTTCCAGGTCAGTGGTTTTTCCCATGAGATATTTCACACTGCCTTCTATTCTTTCATTTGTTTGGATCTGTTTAACAGCATCTTGATTTCTCATAAAGTCACTAGCTTCCATTTGCTCCAGTCTAACTCTGAAGGAATGAATCTCCTCAGTGAGCTTTTGAGATTCTTTTTCCATCTGGCAAATTTGGCTTTTTAAGGCATTCTCCTCATTGCCCTTTTAAGCCTCCTTTGCCATTTGAGTTAGTCTATTTTTTAAGGTGTTATTTTCCTCAGTCAGGCTGTTGACTCTCATTTCATACTTTTCCTGCATCCTTCTCATTTCTCTTCCCAATTTTTCCTCCACTTCTCTTATTTGGTTTTTAAAATCCTTCTTAAGGTCCTCTATGGCCTGTAACCTGCTCATATTTCCATTTGGGGCTTTTGGTGCAGGAGTTCTGACCTCATAGACCTCCTCCTGTTCCATGCTTTGATTCTCTTTGCCCCCAAAATAGGAGTCTAATGTTGCATTTTTCTGTTTATTTTGTTTCCTTTGCCTAGGCATGTTGCCACTTAATTACTTGATTTTTGGGCTTGTTGACACAGTAGGACTGTGCCACCAGATAGGGGAGCTTCCATCCCAAATGTTGGGGTCTTCACAACTTCCGGAGGTATTAGTTGGGTGGCCTCTGTAAAGCCTCCACAAGCTCTGCCAAGTTGGATACCCACCCCAGACCTCCACCCCAGATCTCAATCCAGATCCAAGCAGGTTAAAGCAAGAGTGATTAACCCCCAGACTGATTGCTGGGTCTCCCTACAGTTCGCAGACCAGGAGCTGAAGCTGCCACTGAAGCTGCAAAATGGCTTCTGTGCAGTGTCTCCTCAGCTTCTTCTTGCCCCCAGGGGAAGAAGCCGACAAGTTCCCCAAATACTGGTCCCAAAGTCCATAGGGCACTAAGCTGTCACTTTGTCCTAGGCATATCTGTGTTGATAATTCTGGAATCGACACAGCTGCTTGTATTCTGGGGTCCCTCCAGCCGGCTGCTGGCCAGGTCACCCTGGGGCTAAAACCGAGGCTCACACAGGCCTGGGCCTGGCTCCCAGAGTGTTGTGCTGTGCTGTGTTGGCCACTCCCCATAGGGCTGCTGGGCTCTACTCAGCGGGAGGTTAGCTTCTCTGTGTCATTCTGTGGGTGCTGGAGCTCCAGAAGTTGTTCATAGTCCACCTTTTACATTGTTTGGAAGTGGTGTGGGGGGAACACCTTGGAAGTGCTGTTTCTATTCTGCCATCTTGGCTCCGCCCCCCAAGATATAGTATTGTTGCTGAATGATTCATTGTCTCAACAACTCCTAGATTGGGTTGGGAAGGTGTGTGCTTGCTCCACAAGGCAGTGGTACTGATTGGGCTGGCTACAAAACCTGGATGGAGGCATGGTAGCATGTAGCTCTCCTTTCATCTAATATAAAAGTATAAATATCAAGTAAACCAAGCCTATACTTATAGGCTCACATGGCCCAAGTGGAGAGATGACTCAAGGACTCTTGCCCTAACAGAATTTTCCTTCTTTGGACATTCTCAAGAGAGTCAAAATCAGACCAGAACAACCAAAGAAGAAACTTGGCTGAAGCTGACTCAGGCTTTTGTTTTTCTTAATGCTTCTACTATCAAAGAGCATCTGTTCACCAGAACAAGTTACAGAATGTCTGTATATGATCCAATATCTCTCCAAGGCATTTCCATTATATGTTCATCATGAATCTACTTGAAGCAGGCTCTCTAGCCTTCCTTGTGAGGAAATGTCATCAGCATTACCCTGCACATATGCCAGACCATCATTATTATGATAATTATGTAAAATATTAAACTTTTTCTCTATATGCTATTTGCATACCCAATCCTATTCCAAATTTTTGATTTGCAGATGATTGTAAATGTTTCTTACGGGAAGAGTGAGATTTAAGCTCTTGTCAAATGTGGACCTTTGTTTGCTAGAAGAGACAGGAAATGATCATTTGTATGAGGAACATTGATTCTAAAAAATTAATTTGAGATGCACAAGCTCTTCTGAAAAAAATGTTGAGAAACTAAGACTCTTCTGAGGACCTAAAAAAGAATTGCCCCTCAGATAAACATATTGGGAGGAGCACTTACTAAGAATGGCTATAAGACATAATTCATAGGTCTATTTGCTTACGATTGTTTTCATAGTTTTAAAGGATATAGCTGACAAATTATAGAACAAATGATTATTTGGGAAGGTTGGGTAGATCATACAAGAAATGTTGGGGTCATGCCAAATAGAAAGGGTGAATTTTTTAGTTTCACATTTTAGGTTAGAGATCATTCACTGCTTATAAAAAGGCCTTTGTTTTAGGCATTAGAAGCTAGGTGAAGGAGGAGAAAAAGAAGCTGAATGTAGGAGTCAGGAAAAGAAGTGAGTGAGGAGATGCTGGGAGCAGATTAAATCTGACAGGCAGGATCTGCACTACTGTTTTTCTGGGAGTTTTATTGGTTGGAAGAGTGTTGCTTTTCTAAGAGCTAATTGACTGGAGAAAGACAGGATTGCTCTTAAGTGCCAAATACAGCCTGAGATAGGGGAAACCTCTCAGAGATTTACCTGTGTTGCCTTTTACTACCCTTTTTGCTTTCCCTGGGAGAGGGAAATAACAGACTTTTCACCTGATCTGAAAAGATGTATGGTTTTTCTGAGACTTCATTGGATAAATCAGAATCCCCTGCTATTTGAAGAGATGAGTAGAGGAAAACTGCATGGCCCTATCATTAGGCACAGAGGCAGCTAGGTGGCAGAGTAGATAAGAGTGCTGAATCAGGAAGACCTGAGTTCAAATTCAACCTCAGACACTTACTAGCTGGGTGACTCTGTGCAAGTCACTTAACCCTGTTTGCCTCAGTTTTCTCATTTGTAAAATGAGCTAGAGAAGGAAATGGCAAACTACTCCAGTATCTTTGCCAAGAAAACCCCAAATGGGGTCATGAAGAATCAGACATGACTAAAACAATTGAACAACAAAAATTATAATCTATAGTTTCAGAAAGAAGAGCCTAAACCATAGCCTAAAGAGCCTAAAAGCATACCTGAAAAATCTTGGAAGCTCTCTGACTTAATGAAACTACTTACCAATTTTAATAACTATGTCAAGAAAATTTGTTTTCCTTGTAATCCTGTGTGTTTTATTTTATGCAATTAAAAATCATTTTCTGAGGAAGGGTCCTTGATACAAAAAAGATTAAGAACCTTTGTAAAAAGGTTAAGTGAAATGTTTGCAACAGGTGTAGTGAATAGAGAACTGGATATGGAGTTAGGAAGACCTTGATTCAAATCCCATATCCAATACTAATTGGTCCTAGGCAGAACAATTAACCTCTCTGCCTCAAAAATTTGATGGCCTCTAAAAATGATCCTTGACAATTCTAAGACTTGTCACATCTGAGATAGTAAGCCAGGTGTCCTGACTCCAAAGCTAGCTTTTCCCAAAATACTAGGCTGCACCTGATGAGATGGGAGTCTTAACAAAATATTCAATTAGCTCTAAGAACAAAATACTGCTTCTTTCTGCCAACTCTTCATAGGTAATAGGTAATCAATTCACAGTTGATCCAAATTTTGCCCAAGGAAATGCTTTAAAAGAAAATCTACAAAATATAAAAACATCTGGGGGGGGGGCAGCTAGGTGGCACAGTGAATAGAGCACTGGCCCTGGAGTCAGGAGGACCTGAGTTCAAATCCGGCCTCAGACACTTAACATGTACTAGCTGTGTGACCTTGGTCAGGTTACTTAACCCCAATTGCCCTGCCTTCCCCGCTCCAAAAAAAAAAGACAAAAATATATATAAAGTCTTTATTTGTGCTAAATAAAATAAAAATGATTTAGAATTGTAGGAAAAAAAAAGTCAAGTTGTATATGATCATTTCTTCCTCCTCCCTCTCCCTCATGCCAGAATAAATTTGCTTCTGAAGCAAGCCTCTCAAGTTTGGATTTGACAGAGACTTTGGAAATGATGAGGGGAAATAGAGAAAAGCTTTGATCATTTATGTAAGTAGGTTAGGGAGAGAAATTCAGCTTAAAAGAGATAAATGTAGGATATTAAATCTGGAAGTTGAACAACTTTTTTTTTTTTTAAAGAAATGTTTGTTCAATGGTAAGAGATTTTGGCTTGCTCCCTTACCCTCTTCTTGGCCATGGCTTATTATTACCCCTGCCATGATGGAGTCTATACATACAGAACATTTGTTAGTGACAATTCCACAGACTAAATGTGGATTGTGTGTTTAAGCAAACTAAAGTCATTTTGGTCCCTGAGCTTCTTGCAAATTACTAGTCGTGTTTGTGGCAGATTCAAGTTGAGGCACACCTAGGTTAACTGCTGGGGAAATTAAGAAAGACCATGCCACTGAGCCAAGGCACTCTGTATTACAGGAAAACATTTCTGCTTTGTGTCTGAGAAGGTAATCCCTTAAATCATTTGTCTCTTAAAGCCCTCAGCAAGTCAGCCCAAACTCTTCCCCACAGGTAGCTGTTTTAAGTAGATAGTCAAAGATTTTCATAATTGCATGAAGCTCTATCTTGTTCCCACCCTGCACCATCAGATAAGACAACTGGGATTCCATTCCATTAGTAAGAAGCCCTCCCCTTCTCTGCTCTCCTGCCCAAGTTTATATTTCAATCAAGATTGAAAAGTCATGTTCAGAAAAAAATGATAGACTGGTTTCTAAAGATATACTAATTTGGATGCCTTTTATGTGAAAAAGTGCATCAAAGTAACATAGGTGTGAGGCATGTGAGGCAGGTCCATACTGGAAGAATCACGTGTGTCCTGCCAGAAATGACAGGCATGCCCAGGTGAAATACATTAAGCATGCTCTTCCTTAAGGATCTAAGTTCTGTGTAATTAGGGAAATGACCTGACTCTTAGAGGCAGCATGGTTTAATGTTGGTAACCTATAACACATGTGCTTTGAAAGTGCTGGATCTGGAGTTTAAAAAAAGCATCACATCCATCCTGCCTCTGACACTTTTTGTGAGACCTTGGGCAGTCATTTGAAATCTCTAGACCTTGATATCTTTATCTGTAAAATGTTGAAGATTAAATGGCCTCGGAGGTCCCTTCTCCTTCATCAGTTAGTAATTCTTTGGAGATGGTAAGCTGATTTCCATTGCCTCATTCATATACCTCCTTGAACTTGTCAGTACCCCATCTTCCTTCCCAATGACACAAGAGAGCCCCCATAACTCCACCCTGAGAACCATAGTGAACATGTGTCTACCCATCCTACCTTACATTGTCAGGAAACAAAGAAAAGAATGAATGGAAAAGTGAAGGTTTCTAGACATTCTTAAAGGGGCAATTTTATTCCTTCTAGGTAGTATGCCTTTCATTCTAATAGCTGCCACTTGGGGATTAGTCAGACTTACTTATAACAGGGCAGCCACATCAGTTTAGCCTTTTTTCAGGCACAAAAAAAAAAATAAATAAGAGAAACAAAGACATACCACTCCATACATTCACCAGTTGTGTGTGCTTGTTTTATGTATTGAGATAGAATTATATGTTCAGAATATCAAAGCCATACATTTTGTAAATATAAATATAATTTCTGATAGTTACTCTTCAGTACTTCCCCTACATACTATTGTTTAATAATCTCATATACACTCATAGCTTCAACTACTACATTCATGCAAATGATTTTTAAATCTAGATCTCTAATCCTATGATCTGAGCTCCAGACTCAAATATCCATCAGCCTACATGGGATTGCCACCTAGATGTTTCACTAGTATCTCAAACTCAACAAATCTAAAACTAAGCTTAGCATCTTTCCCCCTAAACCTTCCTCCCCCACTCTTGACATATGTATGGATGTATATGTCCTATGAAACTGCTGTTCACTTGGTTTCCCAAGTTAAGGATTTAAACTCAAATCTTTCTATCCTGTGCTTTAAAAAAAAAATATTCCCAGATCTCTTTCCACTGCACCACAATAACAGAGATTCAAAAGGCTGACTTGGAGTCACTCAGAAAAGTTTACATTTAATATAGCATATTTTAGAAAGCAGAGAAATAGGCAACAGTTGTCTAAAGGTTTCCATCAGAGTGGTTAAAAGGCCCAAAATTTTTTTTTCTTTAAAGATAGTTGTAGTATTAGGAAAAGACCACCATGTGGCACTGTCTCACTAAGTTCTCCCTTTATGTGAAGGAAAACTGCCAAACCTTCACTTTCCTGGCTGAAGCTCCCAGTTATGTTCTCTGTCTGCGCTGTGGCCCTGAGCAGACCTTAACAGGCTCCCACCTTGTTCCCTCGTTCTATGGCACCTACTGCAATGCTCTGCTTGTGGTGTCTATCTCTTTCTCCCAGTTCATTTAATTGGAAGGAGGGAGTAAGGATTTGCATCAGAGTATGTAACAGCAACAAAATAATCATCCATGACCTTTTGGAAAGAAATCATAATTTTCCCATCATTAGTATTACTTATTGAGTTTTATGTTCAAGATATCTTGAGAAATTACAAAATTACTGGTAGGAAATTTTATATATATATATATATATATATATATATATGTGTGTGTGTGTGTGTGTGTGTGTGTGTGTATATATGTGTGTGTATATATATATGTGTGTGTATATATATATATATATATTTCACAACTTGTGCAGTTTTGTATAGGACTGAGAAAACATAGATTAATAAAGAAGAAGAGCACCTCTCACACGAACAAAGTGAAAAGCAGTCCTTTGAAGTTAGTGTCCAATCCGGTGAAACCTCATTTACTATTGATTTTATTTTCATTGTGTTTTAATTGACTTTTTTTGAAGTTTTACACAAATGCTAGTCTAATGATCCTTGGCCCTATAAGTAGTCTCTGCCTTCTAGGCAGTCACATAAGATTTGTAGGACTAACAGGACGAATTCTCCCAAATTATTTTCCCCATCAGCTTCCACCAATGAGTGAGTCCTAGAGGTAAATACCACCCACATCTTATGCCTTTCTATCTCTCCCAATACCTAAGGCACAAGACTAGGCAGCTAGGTGGTTAAGAATCCCCCTAAAGGGTTAAGTGACATGAAAGAAGCATGGAGTAAATGGATAAAATGTTTAACTTGGAGTCAGGGAGATCTGAAGTTAAATCCCCTCTCAGACACTTATTAGCTATGTAACCTCTCTCTCACTTGACCTCTCTCAGCCTCAGTTTCCTTACCTCTAAAATGGAGATAATCACAGAATTGTTATGAGGATCAAGAGCATTTTGCAAACCTTAAACCATAATATAAATACTGTCTTTATAATCATTATTATTATGGTTCTTGAACCCATGGAATTTTCATCATTAATATTCTGGTTAAGATATCTCCAGAAAAAAAAAAAAAGCTCTGTTAAAAGACAAATGTGTTGTCTGCAAGCATATGAAATGGATAGCAAATACTATTTTTAAATGACCCTTAATAAACTTACTGAAAAATAGTTTCCAAAATTTTATTCCAAAAAGTTTGAAAATATTTTCCAAAAATTTACATGGAAAATATGAGATATTTGCTATTAAAAATTCATTTTAGAAGGAAAGAACACTAGATTTTGAATCAGAAGACCTGGTTTGCAATCTTGCTTCTGTTACTTACTGGTGATATAATCCTAAGCAAGTCCCTTGATTTCAGTTTCCTCATCTATAGAATGAGAAGACTGGCCCAGATGACCTTTGAGGACCCTAGTCCATAAAGTAGAGATAATAATATCTGTATTATATACCTTATAAGGTTATGACAACCAAAAGAGATCATATAAAATGAGATTTATGCAAAGTCCTTTGTAATCTTTACATATGCTATGTATCATATTATAATAGAGTATCATGTTATAAGAAAATTCTAGTCTATATTTCCCTTGAGCATATGCTTTCATTAGCATAATATAAGTTTCTTAAAGTTTCATTAGTAAGGATCATGTCTTTTTTGTTTTTTATCAAGTCAGTTTAGTCATGTCAGACTCTTCATGACCCCATTTGGGGTTTTCTTGGCAAAAATACTATAGTGGTTTCTCATTTCCTTCTCCAGCTCACTTTATAGATGAGGAACTAAAGGCAAACAGAGTTATGTGACTTGCCCAGGGTCACCCAGATAGGAAGTGTCTGAAGGCCCAGTTTGAACTCATGAGGATGAGTCTTCCTGTTTTCAAGCCCATTATTCTAGCCACTCCACCACCTAGCTGCTTAAGGAATATTATCTAGGCACACTTGAAAGTATAGCAGTTACTCTCTGATATCTAAATTGTCTTCCAGTTAAATCCCATCATTCTAAAATGATAGTGTGGTGTACTGTCTGGAGCAGAGTCAATTGATATGCACTAGTTGTCCCCTCCCTACCACTAACTAACTAGCTGTACAATCTCGTTCTTATTTATCTTTGGGGTCAGGATCAGGTAGGAAAGTATTTGTTGGACTGGCTCTGTGACTTTTTTGGGATAGTGTAGCTGCAATTTATCTGTCTTAATTGCCTGGGATGATCTTGGTTAAACCATTTTTATATCTTTAGGCTTCCATTTCCTTACTTGTAAAATGAAAGGATAGGACCAAGATAATGTCAAAGGTCTTTTCCAGCTCCAGACTCTTATGAAAAGGATTTTCAGTCTAACTAAAGATCTGGCACTAAATTGATAAAGGTGGCCAAGATTTCAAGAAATGTGCCACAGAGAGGCCCTTGGCACTGTACCTAGGCTTTACCCATATTTTACTTTGCTCCCCAACCATCTTTTTGCAGATCACAGCTTTACTACAGTACAGGCCTCCTGGACTGCTGCTCTCCTTTCCAATTTTGGAATCTTAATCAATACTGCTTAATCAATACTGCTTAATCAATACTGCCTAATCAATACTGCCTTTGAAACTGGGAAATGTGTATCCATGCATTCCTGGATGGCTCTGCTCACCATCCCTATAACATTCCAAACCAAAAAGCCCCTGTTTGATCACCACTCCCTACTTGAATGTAAGCTCCCCAAGGGTAGGGACCATTTCCTAAGTGATTACCACAGTGCTTAGCACATACTAAGAGCTTAGTAAATGCCTTTTTATTCATTTAGACTCAGTATTGATTGATTGTCACTTTTAGAACACAAAAATATTTTCCCAAATAGTAAAAAAAAATTGTTGTGCAAAGCTTAGTTTTTCTCTTTACAACTCATGGTTCAACTGATTCTCTTTGTCTCTGTATTAAGGATAGGAACTTGATCAGTAATTTCATTATATAAGAAATTTCTGCTACCAATGCCCGTCATTACCTTCCTCTGCAACTTAAAATCATGAAGAGTTGTCCATAACCCTTAAAAGTTATATAACTTGCCCAGAATTAGCTAGCCAGTATGTGTCAGAAGTGGAACTTGAACTCAGGTCTTGGCTCCAAAAATATTTTCTGTCCACCATACTATGCTTCCTCTTATGTTCTTGTGTTGCTCTCTCTAAAATTTTATACAAAAGATACTCTAGCCTTTGAGTTGGGAAGCTAAAGCAAAATTGTGAAAAGTGAAAATACTTCATAAATATTTAATACAACCATTCTATTTATTGGTGTCAATGACTCCTCTGCTTTATATGAATGTCATTTTGGCTCATTGATGAGAGGTGGCGCTCTCGTGCAGCAGATCCCTTCAGCAAACATTCCAAGTGTCTGAACTCTTATAATTTCTTTTTCATAGGTTAATGCAGTCTTCTAGGAAATGCAGGAACATCCAGAAGGGCTCGTGGTGTTGCTATGATTCCTTAGATTTGGCAGGCTAGCCTCGAATGTTGCAAAAATACTCTCAAGAAATAGTCTTCAAGAAAAGTGATAGTGCTGTGGGCTATAGGGCAGAAGGGGAGGTTTGGGAAAGATTCGCTCTTCCATGAACATCAGGATTCAAAATAGGATACCAGAGATATAGAGAAGTCAAGTTTACTGTGTTTCTAAGATGGAATGAGGGTTACCATTCTTTCCACGGTTCATTTGTCAAGCTCTTCACATGACACTTTAAAGAAATGAAGTCAGAGACAGAGTCCAATCAGAATAGCAGATATTACTAGCAGAGTAGTCCAAAATTGAGACTATTTTCCCTTCAAGTCAGGGAGATATTTCAGAATAATTTTGTGGACTGAACAGTCACAGTTTCAGTACCAGGTTATACAAAAATTACTTTGTTGGCATGAGGGGAGGAAGCAAAGAGAGATTAAAGAGAGAGAGAGAGAAAAGGAACAGGTTTTAAGGTTCCAGAGAGGAACACCCAGGGATTTAGGCTCTGATTAGTCTAAAGGAAAATAGTGATGTAACTATTATTCCACACTCCTGGAAATTAACCTCTGTGTGTTTAAGGGATGCAAAGTGAAACGTTCTACTCTTAAGCTTCATCAGAGCATTCTGATGGTTATTGGTAAGACTGCTTGGTTATTATGTGTTGCGTCCTTAAATCAAGCATGAGCTACTGGTAGCAACTGCAGATACATCCAGACAGACCTATGACCCATGGAACTAACTGTAAAAGGTGCGACAAGCAATGGATGAATAATTATGAAAAGACTTGGAACTTTGGAATGGAGCCAGTCAATAGTCAACAAGCTTTTATTAAGTGCTACTATATTCCAGGCTCTGTGCTAAGCCCTGGAGATTGAAAGAAGGGCAAAAGAACAGTACCTACCCTCAAAGAGCTCACATTCTGATGGGGAAGATATAGATGAAAATAACTATAACTAGGGGTTTCAATATGTAGACAGAGTAACAGAAGGTACCAGAATCTATAAGGAATACCTCTGTTTAGCAGTGATAGGCTAGGTATCTGATGGTCATCCCAATAGGAATGGTTTTGAAAATCTGAGGGGTTTCTCATCATCATTCCCAAAGGAGGAAGGGAGGGAGAGGGGAAAGGGGGAAGAGAGAGAGAGAGAGAGAGAGAGAGAGAGAGAGAGAGAGAGAGAGAGAGAGAGATTGATTGTTGTTACTGTTGTTTTTTAACAATAGCAAAATAATAACAGAATTTTCTCTGGAGGAAGAAGAAAGTAAGCAGGAGGTAAAGGATTTGAGTGATAGCCAGCAAAACTTGAGAGAAAGTAGATTTAACAACCAAAGAAAAAAGTCAGTTCCAGATAAAATCATTCCTATAGAAGAGGGAATGTTTATAATGTAAAGAGACAGCTGCATTAAAGGATTAGGTCGCACTGCCTGATTAACAGCATTTGATCTTTTGCTATTGAAAAGGCCCTGTGTTTTTCAAAGCCAATGGGCTTCTTAAATAAAAACAGGAGTCTGGACTAACAGAAAGCTGTTAAGGGGAGAAAACAGCTCATTTTTGCTTAGCAAGCCCTTTGTCCTACCTGTTTCAATAATCTTCAGTTTCCTTCCCTCTGTCATTAGAGGATGTACCCAAATCTGAAAATTGGTGCCCTGGGTAGTTTGATATGACAAAAACAAACAAACAATAAGAAAAAAGAAACACAATGCAAATTGAATTGGTAGCCTCAGACTTTCAACCTGGGAGATAGTGCTGCCTGAGATGTGTTGTGATTTCCTTTTATTCCTTGGCTTAGATGCCTCTTAGAATAAGGAATGGGTGCTAGGGCTTAGTGAGTTGGGAAATTGAGGAATAACCTCCATCCTTATGCTATACTCCTTACTTCCTGTTTTTAGAGGGACAGTTAAGTGGCACATTGGATAAACCATTGGAATTTGGAAGATCTGAGTTTGAATTCTGCCTCTGGCACCACTCACAGACTGCATGACCTTGGGTAAGTAAGTCAAAATGCCTTTGTTTCCTCCTCTATAAAAAGAGGATAATAGCTGTTATCTCACATAGTTGTTGTGAGGAGCAAATGAAATATTATATGTAAAGGGCCTTCTAAAACTTAAAACATTATGTACATGTTAGGTATTATTATTATTATTTTTTTCTTCCTGTCTTATTTTTACTCCTTTGCTCTCTGTCCCTACCTTCTGAGATTTTAGCCTCTGGATAAAATGAAGCTATCTGGTCCATAGACGTGATGTAATTATAGAAGGGAGAAGAGCACCATCCTGTATCATTTCTATACCTTCACTTTTACTGGTTTGTCTTTCCTATTTTTGCATGTTTCAAGTGAGTCTAATACCCAGGCTCTAATGAAGGATCGACCTGTCAGGAAGCCAAATTCAGTTCTGAACCAATTTGGTACATACACTGTATTTTGGTGGAAGGCATGCAGACTTCTCCCCATCCACATTGTATTGTCAGTGTGCCTGAAGCTACAACGTGGGGAGTTCTCCTAGCAGTTCAAGAGTGCTGAGCAGCAGTCGGAGCTAGTCCAGTCCCTGTGGCCTATTGAGCCCTTGGCATTGCTGCCAAGACTGCCAACAAAAGAGCATTGTGATCCTGACAGCTTCCCAGCAATGCTTGGACTCAGACCACCAGCCTTCACTATGCACTGATATTTTTTCAAGTGAAGAGAGAGAGAGAGAGAGAGAGAGAGAGAGAGAGAGAGAGAGAGAGAGAGAGAGAAGGAAGGAGGGAAAGGGGGAGGGAGAGGTACAGAGGGAGAGGAACTGAGAGACAGACAATTGCAGAGACAGACAGAGATGAAGAAATAGACAAAGAAACAGAGATGCAGACAGGCACAGAGACAGACAGACACACACACACAGACATAAAGAGACAGACAGAGACAGACAGACAGAGACAGACAGACAGAAACAGAAAGAGAGACAGAGAATCCCACTAGAATTTGGTGCCCAGGCTTTTTCAGGTAACAGATATCCCCTTATACCAGGGACTGCCAAAGGTGGCTTGGAAGCACCCTCACTTTTTCTCCAGTTGTACTGAAGTATTTGTAACACCCAGTTTTCAACAACAAAAGCTATCAGAACAAAATTCATTTAAATTTACTTTACTTTTTAAAATGAATACATGTTATATGACCTTTGTGGGGGGCAGGAAGTGTCACAAAAATCAAGTAAAGATAGGATGGTGATATTACCAAAAAGTTGAGACTGCCTGATGTAAGAAATATTTATCAATATGTCAACTATTAGAGGTCACTGGGGTACTTAACTGGAATAGGTTATAAAATAATTGTCTTTAACTATGGAATAGAATCATTTTTAACCATATGTCAGAATTCTGATAGCCAACCAAAGAGCATTTATTCTCCTTGTATCAGATGTAGAATAAACTAGGAACTTCCTCTATTTCTGATTTGTTGTAATTATAAAAAATATTGATATGTAACTATAAATATTTTAAAAATATGATTAAGAATACAATTCCATTTGAGTCAATTACCACCTATTAAGTACCTTTCTGTGTATCAGTGTGGCTAAAAAGGCAGCCTCATGTAGTAGATGGAGCTAGCCTTGGAGCACAGAAGATTTTAGTTCAAATCCTACCTTATGTAACCCAAGACCTGAAAGTAACCTCTCCATCTTGTAGGTGATTCTCTAAGACAAGAAGTTGTAGGGAAAGTATTGACCTGCACTGGTAGAGGGAGTTCTTTCAACAAGTGTTCCCAATACCAATAAAATCCAGTCCCCACGCTTCCATGTCAACCACTTTGCTAGGTATTGGGAATAAATTCCCTGCCCTCCCCCCACCCCCACCCCAAAAAGTGTTCTCCAGGAGCTTATCCAGTCAGGATGGAACATGGTTACATGTCACAAAATTTTATGTAAAGATGAATGTTCTTGACACTCATGTAAATGTTCTTTCAAGACAAAAAATAGTTTCATAGAAATTACAGCACGATTATCTTTATTTAGAGTTTTTTCTTTTGTTTTAAAGAACAAAAAAATAGATGAAATGGTTCTCTTCCTCCCCTCCAAACCCTTCCCCACCACCACCCCTTGACCACCACCCTCCATTTCATTTCTTCCTCCTTACTGAGGTAATTTTAGTTAAAAAATATCAGAATCAACAGTCTGGCCTGTTAACAAGAGGGCCTAAAGATAATCTAGGGGCAACCTTTAACCCACTAACACTGTGATTTCTCATTTAGATTAACTTTTGTTTTCTCTTTTTTTTCCCCTTCCTGTTCAGTCACCAAAGGAATGCAAAAGGTTGTAAAAATGTATTATTACCTAACCTCAGCTTGTTTTATGCTTCTGTATCTCTTCTAAGTGTAGTCTGTGGCCTTGTTTCAGATGAATTTAGAACAGATAGAATGTGCCCTCTTGAATTGTCAAGGAGCATTGAGCATGCCAGAACCTGTCTGTCTTTGGAATAAGTACCTTTGTTGACAACTAAGCTTCTAGGAGTTTTTACAATAGATCAAACCAAATGTCGCATTATGATAATTTTGTAAATGTATGGTATGTTTCTGGGTCACTTCTTATGCTGTAGATTTTAGGAAAGGAGATTAGTATCTTCAGCTTCCTTCAGAGCTAGGCTTAAGTTCCACTTTTTAAGAGAGGACTTTCCCAGTGCCTGCCTACCCATCCCAACTGCAGTGCCTTCCCCCAAATTAGATCTTGCATTTACTTTATGTGTATTCTGGATCTACTTTTATGGGTATATGTTATTTCTTATAGAATGTAAGCTCTATCACGGATTCATTCTAATTCACAGAATAAATCCCCTTAATAAAAGAATTTGTTCTGTAAAACTTGGACTCAGTCAAAAGGCTACACCCAAGGACCTAGAAAGCCTCATGTAGCCTCAAGGCCACAGGTTCCCCATCACTGGCCCAGCCCATCCATGTCCTCACATACTGTGTGATTCTTGCCCCTGTCATCCTATAAATCCTATCACAGATGAGCTATCTGACATGCTCAGGTCTTCCTCTGTTTTTGTTTTTTAAAAATGTTTTGTGGATACCAGTGCAAAACAGGCTATCCATTTAATTCTTTGTTGTTACTGTTGTTCAGTTGTGTTTGACTCTGCAACCCCATTTGGGGTTTTCTTGGCAAAGACACTGGAGTGGTTTGCCATTTCCTTCTCCAGTTCATTTTATAGACAGGGAAACTAAGGCAAACAGGGTTAAGGGACTTGCCCAGGGTCACAGTGCTAGTAAATGTCTGAGGCAGAATTAGAACTCAGGAAGATGAGTCTTCCTGACTCTAAGCTTGGCCCCTTATCCCTTGCCCCTTACCTAGCTGCCCCTTTCACCTAGATGCCTCTTAACTACTAGTATTATTCTCCCCTTTTCACAGATGTGAAGATAGAATCAGAACTCATAGTCACGTAGCAAAATCACTTTGAGCCCAGGTCTTCTTGACTTGAGGACTGGTACTCTATCTAATACTCATTACTGAGTTATTATTCACTTGTGCTTATACTAAAAGGAGTATTAGACAATTGTTGTTAACTAAAGAAGAAAAAACAGTTGGCAAAATACCTCTTAAAAGTACATTAATATATGTAATAAGTGACCTATATATATTAACAGCTGCTGAGCCAAGGGAGCCTTTGGCACGATGTCCTTTCTCTCCCTCATCACTGAGGGGCCCCTTGAGCTCTGAACCCACATATACAAATCAAGTTCATTTCTGGAGAAACCTGACCTCCAAGAATAAGTCCTCACACTCTTTTGCTCTTTATGCCTCCACCCCCATGTCCCAGGGAAAATTGCTTAAAGTTTCAATTCTGGCTCATATCTAGGGTCTCCCCAAAGCAGAAAATAGGACGGCACTCAATGCACAATGTAGATTTGGTATATGACAGTTATAGATTTCCTCTCCACAAAAGGAATGTTTACTGCACACAAGATCTACAAGCATTCAGTGACAGAACAAAACAACCTTAAACAAGAAGCAGTAACTTATAACTCTTATCATATTCTCACAGGGAGTTGATATTTAAAACTTCAGGACTTAAAGCAATTTGCAGCACTGCTAAGAGCTGACATTTCTATTTCACTCTATATGTATATGACATACACAGACACACTTAGGTGTACATGACACACAAACATGTACATATACATCATTTATATAAAACTTTAAGATTTACAAAGTATTTTACATAATCTATCCCATTTGGATTTCCCACCAATTCAGTAATGAATGCTACTATTATCTCAATTTTACAGATGGCAAAATTGAGACTGAGAGGTTGAATTATTTACCCAGAGTCCCTCGGTGTCTGAAGTATTTGAACTAAGATAGCAATAGCAAGCATTCATATGGTACTTCAGGGTTTGCCAAGCACTTTACAAATATTGCCTCATTTGATTCTCACTACAACTCTGATAGTTTAAGTTCTATTATTTTCTTCATATTACACATAAGGAAACTGTCCAAGCGAGGTTAGGTGACTTGCCCAGAGTCATACAACTAGTAGGCATCAGAAGCCAAATTTGAACTCAGGTTTCCCAATTCCAAATATGGCCCTCTTCCCATTGTTCCACCTATGTTATATAAATGTTATATATTCCTAATGTTAGAGGCTCCCCCCCCACCTTTAGGTCATGTGTATGGTGCATAGGTAAATATTGCCTGAAAAATGGGTGGATACAAAATATAGTACTGTGAAATTTTTTTCAAGGATGATTGTGTGATCCATTGGCTTACACTACCTTAGGTTAATATAATTTGATTTATAGGGTGTTTTTTATTTATTGGATCAAGGAGCTACTTAACCCTAAAGTGTTATTTGGAAATGGAGACTAAAAAGACTAAACTGAAGGCTGACAGAGGTGTACTGGTAAATGTTTAACAATCAGCTTTCCAGGGGAAAATGAACACAGGGCACATTTTAAAATTCAATCTGCATTATTAACCTTTTATCAATTACTTTCATAAGTCTAAACAATTAACAAAACAATAAATCAAGCACTGATTTATAGAGTTTGCCAATTTCAAAGTAAATGCTCACATTGAAAATTTAACAATTGGCTCTCAGGAGCCAGTTTGAACTGGTTCCAGCATACCTTCAATTCCATGCAGTGGAAAGGACCATAGGTTGGGAGCCAAGAGACCTGGGTTCTAGTCTTGGCTTTACCACTTCCTTGCTAGTTTTTCTTTGTTTGCTTTTAACTTCTCCAGGCCTTTGTTTCCTCATCTGTGAAATGACTGGGTTGGATTAAATGATCTCTGTGGTATCAGCCAGCTCTCAGATTTCATCATTCTTTGATTTTATTGGATAGCATGTTCTCCTTTGAGGCAGAAAAGAAAAAAAAACAACAACACGTCCCTATTGTTAAGAATAGTGTGTCTTGCTAGAAGGTACCATATTTTATGCGAGATGTGAAATCAGGACTTTTTCAATGGCTGGGTTGTTGTCCTGGCCAAATCCCAGTACACTTTGTGTAAGCTAATCACATTCCTCCCCCACTGCCTAAGTTATTCTTCACTTCCCCCATAAAAACCATCATGTTGTACTTGTGGAATAGAATGGCTTCTGTGTTCTACCACAAAAATGGTTGTTGCATTTCCAGGGAAGTTGGATGTTTCTCTATGGGAATAATGTGAGGACTGCATTGAGATCTATATCCATGAAAAGCAGAATGTGAGTTTAAGCTAACTGAAGCAATGGAGAAATAGGATACTCTATTAAATGGAGTAGTATAATCATATGTGCTTTTAGTCATCTTCCTTATGCCACTTATCCTAAGGGATTTTCTATTAGGAAGCAATATATTCTAATAACAGGATTAGATTTGAGAATAAGGATATCTAAATGATTGCCTTCAATATTCTATTAACTCACTGCTCAGCCCAAACTAAAGAGTATGGCATTTTCCTCATGAATATAAGGCCCAAGAAGTCATGAGATTTTTTTTAAAAAAAGAATTCCTTCATCTTAAAAAACAATAGCTCAGTAACCATAGAGCTTGTGATTATAAAAGCAAAACAGAAAATGTAGCTGAAGAAAATAATTGAAAATCTATGGAGCCATTTTTCATTCATTTGTTTACAGCTTCATTCAACTCTTTATTTATTGACTACCTATTAGGCACTTTTAGGCATCTATTACAGAGGGAATGATACAAAGATGAATAAAACAGAATCCCAGCCCTCAGTTTGAAGGTACTTTCGAGTGACTTGTCTCAGTGATTTGTCCTCAGTCAGCACTGTGCTACTTAACACTCTTATCAGTGACTTGGATCAAGACAGAGGTAGCATACTTCTAACAACTTTGCAGATGATGGAAACTGAAAGGAATTGCTAATGCACTGGATGACAGAATCCAGAGGTTAAAAGATCATCTACTCAAATCAAATGAAATTTAATAGAGATAAAAGTAAAGTCCTCCCCTTGGGTCTAAAAACAACTTAAAAAGCACAAAGTTAGGTGATACATGACTAGGGGTGTGTGCTTGAGCGCGCGCGCATGTGTGTGTGTGTGTGTGTGTGTAAGTGTGTAAAAGATCTGAGGGTTTGAGTAAACTTATAGTTGAAAATGAATCAACAGTATAACATGGCAGCCAAAAACCATGTCAGGTATGACTATTTTAAGGAGAATTCACATAGGGCAATCACTCCCATGGTGGTCAGAAGAAGTGATACAAGGACGTTCTCAAGGTCTCTCTCAAGAACTTTGGAATTGATTGTGTGACATGGGAGACACTGGCACAGGACTGCTCAACAAGGTGTACCCATATCAGAGAAGGTGCTGTGCAAAGCAGAATTGAAACAGCTCAAAGAAAATGCAGGATTCACAAGTTTAGAGTATCCACCTCAAATGTTCATATGGACTATGTGTGCCCAACCTGTGGTAGAGCATTCCGAGTTCAAATTGTTCTGATTAGCCACAGTCCAACACACTGAAACTTGACTTTAGTGGAGTGATGCCATTTTGGTCCTCTTCCAGGACAAAGGACAACCATGACCACCACTACCCTGCATCTAGCTTGTTTGTACAAAGTTCTCTGCATGTTCTTTCTCCCACTAGATTGTGAGTTCCTTGAGAACAGAGACTCTTGCATTTTTTGGTTTGTTTGTTTGTTTGTTTGTTTTTTAGTATACCACAGTGCCTGAAACATAGAAAGTACCTAATAAATACTTGTTGACTTACTTATTGGGTTTCTAATTTGAATCCCAGAATTCAGCAATTGAGTTTTATCTTTTCAGAAGACAGATGGCAGAATTGGTGGGAAGGAGTAAGTGAATGTAAGCAACAGTTTGTCCTCACAAGAAGACAACAGCTTGGGTCACTAGGGAGCAGATGAAAGCATTTAGGTGGTGGAGTCCAAACCCCCACTACTCAGGGCACACTGAGAAATTCTGCTGCTGCTGAGAACTCCACTGGGGGAGAAAAACACTCATCCTTGCTGAGCTCAAGCAGCATTCCAATCCTCCATCATGGGTTAGAAAAGGATCTTGAAAAGTCATCAGGTCCTTTCCCTTACCTCCAAGTAAGATTGTCTTTAAGCCTGAGATATTCTAAACAGATGGTTTTTAAACACCTCCAGGGAAAAACAGTTCTCAGCCCTCTCAGTTCCTCTTTTCAGCCTTAAAAAGTCCTTTAGGAAGTTTTTTCTTCTATCTCACCTAAGTCCCTCTTGCTGTCATACAAGCACATTTCCTTGTGTTATATCACTAGTGTAGATGGGGAGCAACTACTTAATAAATCTGACCTTTTTGGGCCTCAGTTTCTTCATCTGTAAAACGAAGCAGCTGTATTAGGTGTTCTCTTGTTTCTTTCAGCTCTAAATCTATGATCCTTCCCACATATGTGAAGACTTAATACTTCATTCCTTCCTCCTCTACTTCAGGCTAAAAGAATCTAAGTTCTTTCATTCTTCATCATAGTTTTGTCATACTTTGCAAGCTTTTAACAAATTAGTTGCTCTCTGACTCCTTTTAAGCAAGGTCTCCACTGTCAAAGTAAAGCAGAATTGAGGCAATTATCTGGGTCATTCACACCCAAACAATTGCTAGGGCCTAAAAGAGACAGGATCATTCATGTGAAAGTAGGTGTTTTGCCTGAATGATTCAGATAATCACTTCAATTCTTTATGTCACTTTGGTGGTATCTACACACACAAAAAAGTGTAGAATTGATGCAATTATCTGGATAACTGAAGGGGAAAAATGTCTGAAGGAGCAGATACTTGAAGGAAAAGAGTTTTGGGGGAGTGTTAGTAGGAGGGGAGGCTTGGATAACCTTAGTCATGGACTCATTTGGTAAGTAGATGCTTATTGAATTGAATTATGGAGAGGCAGTCTAAGCTGGTGATGTAGGTTTAAGTTAAGGACCCTAGAAGCAGATGCTTTACTTTATTCCTAGAAGTCTGATGGTACTAAATAACCTGATGGTTATTTTATGGGTTACAATTGCTAGAGCATGCTTCTTCATCCATTTATTATTGTTACCTGTGTTGTTACCTATTGTTTCCTGTATTGTTACATTAATCCTTCTGTCTAGGGTTACACAGATTAGATTAAATCTTGGGGCCAGTCCCTCAAAAGTAATCTAAGTTTTTCCAACACTTGTAGGTCCTTCTGGGAAGTCTCAGAATATGGCTAAAATATAACTTGTGTCTAAACCTGAGAAGTTGTGGGTTAAAGAATAGTCATTTCCTGAATTCAAGATAATACTGCATATCTGATATATGACAGCCTTCACTTAACCCCACAGAAAATGCAAAAAACAGGCAGGGTCAAGATGGTAGAGAGACAGTAAATATTTTTGCTTAGCTCACTCAACATAATTTCTACACAACAACCTAGAAAATATACTGTACTGAATTCTGATCAGGAAAGTCAAGAAAAAGTTACAGTGACTCATTTTCTAGCCCAGGGCAATTTAGGAAGAAAGACAGAAAGGTCTGTGGCCAATAGGGTAAGGGTGGGGGAGGTTGACCAAGAATGTAGCATTATGGCAATGAGAAGCATTCTGGCACCAAGAGACATTAAGGAGGACATTAAAGAATGAACACCACAACAGGAAGCACCAGGGCAGAGAGAGATCACAAAGGATCCCCTAACCACTCCAGGGGACAGGAATTGGTGCCATCTGGCAGTTCTCTTGCTCATTACCCAGTTCCAGGGAAGAAAGACGTGGTCACCAATGAGAAAGGCCCTAGCTGTGTATAGAGCAAACAATGAGTTCCAAAAATTTAGCTTTATGACTTTGAGTCCAGGAGCAGTGCTGTGACTCAGTTCTAAACTTTAACCCTACACATAAGCATGGAAATAATCAGGGCAAGAAACCAAGACCAAAGGAAAGCCATATAGTTCAGTTTGTTCTGGTCCTGCAGAACTTCCCAGTGAGGTAATAGTAGCTGGGTTCAGTAGCAGTCTACTGAAATTCAACCACACAGAAACAAACTTGGTTGAAGAAACTGCAGAGCCCAGACTAGGGAGGCAGTAAACAAACCTCTCTCCATATCATACCACCTTGGGAGCACTAAAAACGTGCAGGTCCCCTAACTAAGCTATATAGATAGCAAGACATAAAAGGACTAGCTCAGGTCAGACATGCCCCCACACCCCTTAGAAGTGAGCAGAGTTGAACAGTAACATAAAATCCAAAGTCAAGAAGTAGGCTAGAAAAATTAGTAGGCAAACAAACAAACAAAAAGAACCTGACTATAAAAAACTACTCAAGGCAATCTCAAGACACAAACACAGAATATAATGACTTGAAAACACCTACAAGCAAAGTCTCAAAGAAAAGTGAAGATTAAAGCAAGTCCAATAAGAATTCTTAGAAGTGTTAAAGAAAGGGATTTTTAAAAAGCAAAAAAAAGTTTAAACCAATTAAGAGAAATAGAGGGGGGAAATGAAAAAGAAATGGTAGTTATACAAAACAGGTATAAAAGAGGATTAATTACTTTGTAAAAAGGGTACAACATATCATGAAGAAAAGTAGCTCCTTAAAAATTAAAACTGGCCAGATGGAAGCCAATGATTCCATGAGATATCAAGGAGTAATAAAACAGTCAAAAGACTGAAAAAAAAAATAGAAGAAAAAATGAAATATCTCCTGGGAAAAACAACTGATCTGGAAAATAGATCAAAGAGAGAGAATTAAAGAATCATTGGGCTACCTGAAAGCCATGAATAGGGAAAAAAAAGTGTAGTCATCATATTGCAAGAAATTACAAAGGAAAACTACCCAAATATCTTAGAACCAGAGGGCAAAGTAGAAATCAAAAGAACCCACTAGTTTCTTTCTAAAAGAAGTCCCAAAATAAAAATTCCCAGAAATATTGTAGTCAAAATCCAAAATGCCCAGGTCAAGGACATAGCCAGAAAAAAAGACTTCAAGTACATGAACTATATTCAGGACCACAAGATTTAGCAATGACTGCTAGAAAGAAACAGGATTTGAAATATAATATTTCTGAAGGGAAATAACCTGTATGGCAATACTAAATATAATCCAAAGGAGAAAAAAAATGATATCTAATGAAATAGAGGACTTTCAAGATCCCTGATGAAAAGACTGGAGACAAATAGAATATCTGACTTTCAAACACAGGATTTAAGAAAGGCATAAAAAGGTAAACATGAGGGAGCAGTCATAAGGGACTAAGCAAGACTATGATGTTTATATTCTTAAATGGGGAGAGGAAACATGTCACCTCTCAGAACTTTGTCAATACCAGGAGTCTTAATGTCTAAATTAGACAGAAAGCCTGGGTTTTATTCTATTATTTTGCAATGATCTCAAAAGAAGAATGGAAGAGTGAGGAAGAGGAATTCACTGGGAGAAGGGGAAAGGAGATGAAGAATAGAGGAAATTATATCACACAAATGGGACACTTAGAAGAGTTTATACAGTAAAAGGGGGTAGTTGGAGGAAGTGGGCAACACTTGGACCTCACTCTCATTTGATCTGATTCAAAGAAGAAAGAATAAACATACACACACAATTGGGTATAGAAATTCATCTTATCCAACATGGAAACAGTAGGGATACAGGTTAATAGAAAGGCATATAGAGAAAGGGAGGGTAGATTAAGAGAGCCAGTGGTCAGAATCAAAATAGATTCCTTGATCAAAATATTAAAATAGAAGATCAAGGAAAGGAAAAGAAAGAGAAGGATAAGTATTAGAGAATAGGATCAGGGAAAATATTCAGTTAGTAATCATAACTGTGTATGTAAATAGAATGAACTCACCCATAAAACAGAAGAGGATAACAGAATGGATCGGCAAGTGGAATCCAACACTATGCTGTCTACAAGAAATACATTTGAAACAAATAGATACCAAAAAAGCATGAATGATAATCATGATTCCAGACAAAAGCAAAAATAGACTTAATTAAAAGAGACAAGCAAGAAAACCACATTTTGCCAAAAGGTACCATAGACAATGAATTAAGATTAGTACTAAAAATATACGCACCACATGGATAACATCTAATAGCTGAAGACTTCAATTTATCCCCTCTCAGACCTACAAAAATTAACCATACAATTAACAAGAAAAGTTGAGGAGTTAAATAGTATTTTTTAAAGTTAGTTATGATAGAGCCCTGGAGAACATTGAATGGGAATGGAAGGTAGTATGCATATTTCTCAACTGTTCATGGTGACTTCACAAAAATTGACCATATATTAGGGAATAGAACTCTCATAAACAAGTGAAGAAAAATTAAGTATATCATTTCCTGACCATAATGCAATTAAGAACTACATTCAATAAAAGGTCTTTTAAGCAAAAATTTAAAATTGCAAAGGAAATAATAATCCTAAAGAATAGATGGATCAAAGAACAAATCATAGAAATAATCAATAATTTCATTAAGGATAATGACAACAACAATACAACATACCAAAATTTGTGGGATGAAGTCAAAGAAGTATTTAGGGGAAATTTTTTACCTCTATATGCTTACAACAATAAAAGAGAAAGAATAGATCAACAAATTAGGAAGCATGCAATTAAAAAAACTAGAAAAATAACTAATTTAAACTCCCAATTACACATGAAAACTAATTCTGAAAATCAAAGGCAAGATTAACAAATTTGAAATTAAAAAATAAAATAATAAATAAAACTAAGAACTTTTTTGGAGGGGGAAACAAGAAAATAAACAATTAGCTAATTTGATTTTTTTAAAAGACAACCAATTTACCAGTATTAAAAGGTGGATTTATAATCAATGAAGAGAAAATAAAAGGCAATTATTAGTTTTTTTCTAACTCTCACCAATAGAACTGACCATCTAAAGAAAAGGATGAATATTTATAAAAATGTGAATTATCAATGTTAACACAACAAGAAATAGAATACTTAAATAACCCTGTCTTAGAGAAAAGAAATTGAACAAGCCATAAATGAGCTCCCTATGAACCTGAAGTTCCTAACAGCAACCCCTCTCCAGACATTCAAAAGATTTCACATTCACCCAGGGAAGTATGCAGGTAATAATACTCTGAGGGCTTGAACTTCCTCCAGAAGGGAAACAAAAAAACCCATGACCAAATGGATTTAAAATTGAATTCTACTAAGTGTTTAAAAAATAATTAATTCTAATACTACATGATCTGTTTTTTAAAAAATAGGTAAAGAAGAAGCCCTATCAAATTCCTTCTATGACACAAATATGATCTTGATACCTAAGCTAGAGAGAATCAAAACATGTAGATCAATTTTCCTAATTAATATTGGTGCAAAAATTTTAAACAAAACACTAGCAAGATTACAAAGATCATACGCTCTGACCAAGCTCAATTTATACAAGAAATTCAAGACTGGAAAACTATAAACATAATTGACCTTATCAATAACAAAAGCAACAAAAATCATTAATTATTTCCTCAATTGCAAAAAAAGACTTGACAAAATATAACATCCCATTCCTATTAAAAACACTAGAAAGCACAAGAATAAACCAATCTTTCCTTAAAATAATAAGTAGTATCTGCCTGTAACAGCAGTGCTACTTGAAGCTGGTGTGGGGATATAAGATAGGTAAGACTAGCATACTGGAGGACTACTAGCACAGGTTCTTTGATCTGCTTTTCTAAAGGTAAGCATCTCAAAAGGGGCCAACAATCTTACTTTAATCAAACATAGATATTATTTACTTAGTTCATGGGAAAAGTCAGCACCCTGAACTTCAGAGAAAATACAAACAGAAAATACAAGCAGAAACAATAGCATTAAACACCAACAAACTGGGTTTCTAACCCTCTGACCAAATAATACATACATCACAGATCAACAGACAGATCAACTGTCTGACCATTACATATATACATAGTTACCACAGAGAGAAGCACCATCACCTGGATTTTCAAAGCTGGGGGGTTGGGGGTGCTCCTTAAGGGCTACCCAGAGTCTCATCTGGCTACATCACTCAAACACTTCCCATGAATCAGCCCCAAAGCAAAATGCTAACCTCAGAGTATATATACTCTTCTTCAGGGTCAGAGGGTATCACAACCCTTGTCACCCACTGCCCAATTACAAAGTAACAAAAGGTGTGGGCCTTCCTGGAAAACAAGCCTCCCCTAATCAAGCTTCTCTTGTTGGGCTCCTGGTGAGACCTATTAATGGGCTGGGAAGATCTTCAACTCCCATTGACATTATACTACCTAAAACCAATAGTAAGCATTGTCTATAATGGAGATAATCTAGAAGATTTACCAGCAAGATCAGAGGTGAAGGAAGGATGTCCATTATCATCATTACTATTCAGCATTGTGCTAGAAATGCTAACTATAGCAATAAGACAAAAAATAAATTAAAGGAATAAGCATAGGCAACAAGGAAACAAAATTATCACATTTTACCAATAGGATGCTTTTATCTAAGGAATTAAAGAGTCAACTAAAAAAAAATCAAAACAGTGAACAACTGCAGCAAAGTTGCAGGATATAAAATAAACCCACACAAATCATTTGTATTTGTGTATATTACCAACAAAATCCAGCAGAAAAAGATAGAAGAGAAATTTCACTTAAAATAACTATAGGAAATATAAAATGCCTAAGAGTTTCTGTGCCAAAATACACACTGGAACTATATGAATACAGTTATAAAATATTCTTCATACAAATAAAGATAGATATAAATAATTGGAGAAATATTAATTGCACATGAATAGGACAAGACAATATAATAAAAACAAAAGCCTCACCTATATTAATTTACTTATTCAGTGCCATACTAAAGTACCAAAGAATTACTTTATAGAGTTAGAAAAAAATAATAAAATTCATCTTTGGAACCAAAGGTCAAGAATATCAAGGGAATCAATTAGAAAAAAAAAACAGGAAGGGAGAAGGCCTACCAGTATCAGATATCAAACTATACTTAAAAAGTGGTAATCATCAAAACAATTTGGTACTGGTTAAAAAATAGAAAATGCAGAAAACATACAAAGGACTCATGGGAATCTTTAAACAAGCAAAACAATTCTGCTCACTTCCCAAAGAATTCCACTCTCTCTTCCCTTCCCTCTGTACCCCTATCTAGTTCTAAAGATTCATATTTTCATCCTGTGCCTACCCTTGGCAGAGAAATGAACATGAAGTTCCTAACAGCAACCCCTCTCCAGACATTCAAAAGATTTCACATTCACCCAGGGAAGTATGCAGGTAATAATACTCTGAGGGCTCGAACTTCCTCCAGAAGGGAAACAAATATAGGATTGCCAGAAAAGCAACTCCAACTTAGGTGCTCCTACTTAGGAATCTCTCTTCTACTGTCTAAGAAGATGGGCCCCTAAACTCTCCAGAAAGCTGGTTTCCCTCAGCTGATTATTTCCTTTTATCCTGTATATAACCTGTTTGTAAATAGTTTTTGCGTGTAGTCTTCCATGATAGACTGTGAGTACCTTGAGACCAGGGACGGTCTTTTATCGTTCTTTGCATCCCTAACACTTAGCACAGTGTCTGGCACATAGTAGGTACTTAAGAAATGTACATCAATTGTCTGACTGACCTTAACCCTCCTGTGCCCAAGTCTCTATACATCTCTGCCCATTCCTTTCACAAACTCTTGAACACTTTTCCTATGCCCTAACCCTTTCCCTGCACACTCATTGTCAATGAACTCTCTTTCTTCAAATCTCTTCTTCTTTACCCTCTTGACATTAATTGGAACTTGGCTTGGCACATTGGACACCATATCCCTTGATAGCTTCTATTGAATTGCATTGAAGAGTTGAACTATACTTTCCCTACCTCTGCTCCCTGTCCTTTGCTAAGCTTTTCCCTAACTCCTGGCTTATAAGACCAGGAGAAGGAATTGACATACTCTTTGTTCTCTACAGTCACCTCTTGGACTTTGGGATGCTACCACCTCTTGATAAACTCCCCTCCTCCGAAATTCACAGTCTTTAGTTATATACTACACTTTCCTGATATTTGTTGATGCCATAAACTGATACTCTCCCACTATTCCCAATGCCTTTAACACCAGGCTTATTATATTTCTCTTCACATCTTCCCCTGTGATCATCTGATTTTTTAAATATGACCACTGATGAAGTAATACCAAGACCCCCCCCCATTTCCTTAGCTTTCTCAATTCCAATGACCTCTGTGCCCTATTTACTTTAAGCTGCCTTATGAATCATATCCCTATGATTCAAAAAATATTCCACCTACAAAATCTTGAACTCTTAGATAAATTCCAGACTCTGACCAGTTGCTTGTCCTTCCACCTTTTTACAGACTCATTCTTCCAGAACCTACTTTTTGCCCTTGTATGGCCTCCAGTCCATGTTTTCTCAGTGCAGAAGCGCCACTTCTTCAAGTCAGGTGGATCTAATTTGATAATTGGCTTGCTACTTATGGATCATATTCTGATTGCTTCTGTCTTCCTGTCTGTGCCTTTTCTTTGCTGATGTCTGCTAAATGAATTAATACTTATAGTGCCCAAAGAGGTAAGCATTCAGGAAAGTATAAGGAGCTATCTATAGATCCATAGAAAGTAGAAACAACATGAGTAGACCTAATTACATAATTGGATTTCTATTTGTGGGGCAGCTGTTTGTTTCTATCTATATTATAGTATTTCAGGGGAAAATGCTAACTGCCAATTAAAGGCATCTGAGTAAACTATGCTGTATGATAGCTAGAAAGGAAATAAAAATGATATAAAATAATTAAGCTTCACTTTGGAGCACCCAGTCAATGTCCCTGAATACAGACAACTAGTTTAGGAAACAGACTGTTACAGCAATTAGCAACAAGGATTAGCCAAGATAAGCATAAAAAGTAAGACAAAGGATTAAGGATCTTCCTTAAATACAGTAAAGCAGGAGGAATTGTAAAATGACCTATAAGAGTGTGCTATATTTCTGTTTGTCAGTATCAGATAATACTTATGTTGGTCTCCATTCTATAAGGAAGGAAAAAGGAACATGAAAAGCACATCTTTACTTGCTAGAACAAAGACTTATTCCTTGAAAGAACAGAAGAAAGAGGGGAAGAGAAATACACTGGGGTGGGATGGAGGGAAGGAAAAGGAAAAGAAAACATAACATAATTGAGGTGCACAAGTAGAAGTCTATACAACTAAAGACAAAGATGAAGAGATGTCTACACTTGAACCTCACTCTCCTCTGAATTGGTCAAAAAAAGAAAAAATTACATACATATGCAGTTGGATTCAGGATAGTATTTCACTCAACAGGGAAAGGGGAGAAGGGAGAATTAGGGAAGTGTAAGTAAAGGGAGGGATTAGTCACAAGCAAAATAAACTCTAAGGATATAAAAAAATATCGATAGTTCTTGAGGTGGCAAAGAATAGGAATCTGAGGGTGTGCCCATCAACTGAACAAGTTATGGTATATAAATATGATAGCATACTACTATGGTATAAGAAATGATGAAAGGGATGGTTTCAGAGAATCTTGGGGAGATTTATATAAACTAATATAGAGTGAAGTGAACCAGGAGAACAATTTGGAGTGACAATAATATTGCAAAGACAAACAACTTGGAGAGCCATAAGAACTCTGATCAAGTAATGGCCAACCATGATTCCAAAGGAGTAATGATGAAACATGCTTATCTCCCAGTTCAGAAGTGACTCAGAGTACAAAATGAGACATATATATATATATGTATGTATGTATATAATATATATTTTTTTCCTTCTAGACATGGTCAATGTGGAAATTTGTTTTACTTGACTATACATGTTTTTGTATAGGAGTTTTGTTTTTTTTTTATTATTTCCAAGCTGGGGGAAGAGAGAGAAAAGGTAAGTCTTTGATGATTAAAAAATGAAATTTGAGGTTTTGTTTTTTGTTTTTTTGCCTTTTTGGAGGACAATTGGGGTTAAGTAACTTGCCCAAGGTCACACAGCTAGGTTTTTATTTCTCTGTGCGTTAAGTGTCTGAGGCTGGATCTGAACTCAGGTCCTTTCCAGGGCCGACACTCTACTCATTGCGCCACCTAGCCACCCCAAAATTTGAGTTTTTAAAGGTTTTCACAAAACATTAATTATTTAATCTTATGAAAAGGGATATAAGACTATTATAAAGTAAATATAAAAGGGCAAGCAAAGGAAACTATGGGACTAAAAATTCCATGAATATGTAGGTACCCTAGAGAAGAGGAGAGACATCATGCTCCCACTTAGTAGGCCTCTGCTTGTAAATCTTACTTGTTAATCCATTTACTTCCCTGGACAAATGGGAACACTTTATATTCATGCATAGATAAGAATTCTGGCAAACTAATCTTAGAAGCTGGGTAGGGGAATTGGGGTTTAAATAAGAAATCACTTTTATGTGGCAAAGAATAATCATAGATTGTATCTGTCAGAATTCTTCAGAGCAATATTCCTAGTAAATTTCTGTCCTGTTTGGAATTGTATAATAAAACAACAACAGGGGCGGCTAGGTGGCGCAGTGAATAGAGCGCCGGCCCTGGAATCAGAAGGACCTGAGTTCGGAGCCGGCCTCCGACACTTAATCCGCACAAACAAAAAAAAAAACCTAGCCGTGTAACCTTGGGCAAGTTACTTAACCCCAATTGCTTAAAAAAAAAAAAATAAAAAAATAAAAAATAATAAAACAACAACAACCCTTTAACCTATAGTAAACTTGATCATAAAACATTGCCTTCTAGACCAAGATCAAAACAAACTTGTTTGTGAATTAGCCTTTCATGCAAAGAGTTATTCATCTATTTATTCATTCTGTAGGCATTTATTAAGCACCTACTATTCGAAAGATAGGTACAGGGAATAGAGACAAAAACTATGAGTCCCTGCCCTCAAGAAGCTTACATTGTAGAACCTCCCTCCCCCCCCAAAAAAGAAGAAGAAACAAACCAGAATATTGGGGCAGGAGTAAGCAGAATAAAAACATAAAAACAATTCTTAGTTCATGGGCAGTACAAAAACAGATTTGACCTGAGGGTCATAGTTTGCTGACTCCTGGTTTAGGGTGTCACCTTACTATCTATGTAGGGGCCAGCAGAGTAAAACATGTTATTATTGTTGATCTTTATTTCTGCTTATAGTTTATTTTAATAAAAGTATTATAATTTTGGAGGGACAAGTTTTTCAGCATGTTAAATCCTGGATTAGAAGAGTCATTGCAAGCATTGTAATTACTGAACACCTGTCCTATTTAGTGCCTCAGAAGAGATCATTTTTTATACAGGTTTCCTGATGGCCTGAAGGGGTAGCAGTGAACACTATTATCAGAGTATGTTTTATTTTCCCTAATTCACCTTAAAATTAGTTCCTGTTGAATAAGTTGACTGTATTATATTTAGAAAGAGTATTCACCTAATCAAATGGTCTTTTCTCACCAATTTCCCTTTTTCTACTCTTCAAATTATAACACAGTTGATTTGAAATTCCCCTCACTTAACTTCCATGTCTCCTGGTTCTCTTTCTGGCTCTATGACTGCTCCCTTTGTGTCTTTCGTTCCCTTCTCTTCTTCTCTTCTCTCCCCCATTCTCCAAATATATGTTAAATCTTCTTTTTTATCTATCTGTGTCCTCTCTCCTATCCCTCACCTCTCCATGTCTCTTTCTCTCAATCTAGGTTAACAATACCTATAACTCAGCAAATTCTATTCCATTTAATTCAACAAACATTTATTAAATGTTTACTACAAAGGAAACATTTCTTCCTGAAGGAAATAGAAAATTTATATAAGACTGAGTCCCTGGACTAATGAAATTAATAGTCTAGCAAGGTTTCTTCTCTACTGCTGCCAGATAAAGACAAGGGCTTCAGAAGAAAATGTGGGGTTTGGGAAGTAAACAGCTGGTTAAAAAGATGATACCGAAAACAGAAGTTGAATTTCTGGGAGACGCCTTCAAATATGAGTGATGAGCTCTTGGGGAGGAGTGAAATACACCTAGTAAGTTCACCTGGGATGGGGGGTGGGGTGGGAGTTCTCTCTCAACAGCAATGCCTGTGGCTTGTTTTGATATAGGGTTTCCCCTAGGAACGTCAGTATTTGGCTTGTGGCTCTCCCATAAAGTGCCCTGCAAGTATTAATGCTTTTAATACATTGAATAAAAGATATTTTATTTCACCTGACATGTGTAATGGGTAATGGGCGCACAGCCAAGGCCCTTGCCAGTTAAGAAAAATTCTCTTTTTTTCCCAAAGGGACCCAAAGCAACATGAACCCCTCTTCTGGTGGGTCCCACTTTTTCTTTGGATCTATACAATTCCATAGATATATCATAGATTTTTAAACTTGGAAGGACCTTAGAGGTTATCTAGTCCAACCCCCTCATTTCACTGGTGGGAAAATTGAATCACAGAGAGGTTAAATTACTTGACCAGGGTCACATGGGTAGTAAGTAGAAGTATGGAAATTTTATCTCAGGGCTTCTGACATGATTCAAAGTACCAGTGAAAGGCAAGGTCTGTACTGTTCCTCCCAGTTATGCCAAAGACTTCCCAATCAAACAGAATCCAATAAACATTTATTAAACACCTACAACATGCCAAGGACTGTAGTTAAATACTGAGGATATAATTAATAAAATGGTAGTCCCTGCCCTTAAGGAGCTTACAATTTAAAGGGGAGAAAACACAAAAAAGGAGGCAGGAAAGAAGGGGTGGAAAATGGAACAATGTCTCTTTTATCAAGAGACATTTAATGTGTTTTTGCACCAGAGTACCTGGTGCAGGGTCATTTTGTTCTGTGGAGTTGAAACCAAGAAGGGCAGCAGATGTAGCATTGAACAGATGCAAACTTGCCCTTTGGGACCATGCAGATAGTGTGGACAAAGGGCTTCTCTTCAGGTCCAAGGCTCTGAATCCTCTTCCTTTTCCCCAGATTAAAACTTTATCTCTCTATGACTCTGACACTAGCTTTTATAGAGGTCTCATGGAAGTAAAGGCTGCTTTCTAGGTTCCCATTCAGTCCGTGTTCTGAGAAATGATTATCCCTCCAAAACTATAAATTTTTAAATTGAAATACATCCTCTCTGTCTCTCTCTCTCTGTCTCTCTCTCTCTCTGTCTCTCTTTCTCTCTCCCTCTCTCTCTCTCCTTCTCTCTCCTTCTTTCTCTCCTTCTCTTTCTCTCTCTCTCTCTCTCTCTCTCTCTCTCTCTCTCTCTCTCTCTCTCTCCTCTTTCTCCCCCCTCTCCCTCCCCCCCTCTCGTTATTTCAAACATTTTTTCAGGGGTTTCTTTATAGTTTGCATTTCCTTTTAAAACAGTGGTGTACAATTCTTTAAAAACTTATCTATTGGAGGGAGAACTTAATCTTATATATAATATCAGTTCCATATAGATTTTAGATGACATATTTTTATCAAGAGACATTTAATGTGTTTTTTCCCAATCTGTATCTTTTCTATTTCTAGCTGTGTTAATTTTGATAAAACCAAACATTTTTCTTTTACATAGTACAAATTTTCTATTTTGTCTTTTATTTATTTATTTATTTTTTCAAAGCAATTGGGGTTAAGTAACTTGCTCAAGGTTACACGGCTAGTCATTATTTATGCATGGGTGCTCATTTTCTGAGGCCGGATCTGATCTCGGGTCATCCAAACTCCGAGGCCGGCACTCTTACTCACTGCACCACCTAGCCGCCCCTTTAGGGCAATTGGGGTTAAGTAACTTGCCCAAGGTTACACAGCTAGGTTTTTGTTTGTGTGTGCGTTAAGTGTCTGAGGCCGGATCCGAACTCAGGTCCTTCTGACTCCAGGGCCGGCTCTCTATTCACTGCGCCACCTAGCCGCCCCCTATTTTGTCTTTTAAATAATAATTTCTTCTGTCTTTTCTGCATGTAACTTTTTTTCTAATTCATAGTTGTCAGAAATATAAACATCAATTTACTTTTAAGTATTTTTATGATATAACTTTTTGTTTGGTTGTCATCCTTCATTCTTTTTTTTTCTTTTTAGAGGGGGAAAGGTAGGGCAATTGAAGTTAAGTGACTTGCCCAAGGTCACATGGCTAATTTTTTGTGTTAAGTGTCTGAGGCTGGGTTTGAACTCAGGTTCTCCTAACTCTAGGGCTGGTGCTCTATTCACTGCACCACCTATCTGCCCCAGTCATCCTTTATTCTTGAAGAGGACCAAAATGACATCACTATCCTAAAGTCAAGTTTCAATGTGTTGGATTATGGCTGATCAGACCAATACAAGTTCAGAATACTCTACCACAGGTTGGGCACACATAGTTCATATGAACATTTGGGGTAGATTCTCCAAATTTGTGCATCCTGCATTTCCTCTGAGCTGCTTCAATTCTGCTTTGCTCATAGAGCACAGCACCTTCTCTGATGGGGGCATGCCAGGCCTGTTCCAGTGTCTCCCATGTCACACAATCAATTTCAGAATTCTTAAGAGAGACCTAGAGAGTGTCCTTGTATCACTTCTTCTGACCACCATGTGAATGCTTGCCCTGTGTGAGTTCTTAAAAAGTTTTTTTTTTTAGCAAGCATATGTTCTGCATTCAAACAATATAGCCAGCCCATTGGAGTTGCGCTCTCTGAGGCAGAGTTTGAATGCTTAGCAGTTTAGTTTGAGTAAGGACCTCAGTGTCTGGTACCTTATACTGCCAGGTGATCTTCAGAATCTTCCTAAGACAATTCAAATGGAAATGATTCAGTTTCCTGGCATGGTCCAGGTTTCACAAGCATACAACGAGATCAGTACCATGACTCTGTAGACTCTGTAGAACTTTCTTTTTCTTTTCTTTTCTTTTCTTTTTTTTTTTAGAGAAGGGAAGGCAGGGCAATTGGGGTTAAGTGACTTGCCCAAGATCACACGGCTAGTAAGTGTTAAATGTCTGAGGCCGGATTTGAACTCAAGTCCATCCTGACTCTGGGACAGGTGCTCTATTCACTGTACCACCTAGCTGTCCCTCTGGATAACTTTTTACATTCAGACAATATAATGCATTTGGAATTTATTGTGACATATTATGTAAAACATTTGTCTAACCCTGGGTTCTTATTCTGGGATGTGAGATCTTACTTTAAAAAAAAAGATATTTTGATAATTATATTTCAATATAATTAACTTTTTTTCATAAGACTCTGTTTTTGGTGTTTTTCTTTCTTTCTTTTCTTTTTTTTTTTTTTTGTACTTAAAGATACTATTCTGAGAAAGTATCTGTCTTTACCAGACTTCCACAGGGGTTCATGATACAAATATGAATAAGAGCCTCTGGTCTGAATCAATTAAAAAAAAACAAACCATAATGCTGTCTAGCTTTTCCAGTTCCTGTCAGATTAAAAAAAAAATCAACCCTTCTCCAGGAGTTTGTGCGTCTTTAGAACACTGTGTTTGTTTCTAGTTATTATTTATTCTGTTCCATTGATTTTTATATTTTTATTCCCTTATGAGACAGTTTTGAAAATATAATTGGTTATTATTTTATTTAATTTCATAGAGTATGCTTTTGGTAATTTGGTTGGTATAGTGCTTAATCTATAGAATAATTTGGATTATCGTCACTTTTTCCATATTACTGTAACCCAGCCATGATCACTGAATATCCAATTATTAAGGTCTTCTAAAATTCATTAGGAATTATTTCATGATTGCATTTATTTAAATCCTATTTGCATGTCTTAGATGCTATGACATTCTATTCAGATATATTTGGTATTAATATTGTTTCATTTTATAGTACCCTTAAGTATAACATAGTTTCCCTGTTTGTCTCTCTTGTGTGTATCAATTTTTACTGTTGCCTTGTCTGAGTTCATGATTACCAGTACTACTTTTTAAAATTCCACTGATGCACAGTAAATTCTACTTCCCTCCTTTTCCTTTGCATGAATTTTTATGCTTTAAGTGTGTTGTTGTTGGGGTTTTTTTTTTGGTACAGAAAATTGTTGGGTTGTGTTTTCTAAACCATTCTAAGAACTTCCCCAATCTATGTATAATGTCAGCTAATTAACATTCAAAACTATAATTGTTACAACTTCTCTCCACTATTACATACTATTATATTATCTCTTTTTTATACTTAAAAAATCAACACTAGGTAGCTGTCATTTGTTTTGCTTGAAGTTAATCTGATTACAATCTTGTCCCTTTAAACGGGAAAAATAAATCATAAGGAACTTATTAAAGATGAACTATTTATATTCCTACGTGGAAAAACGACAATTGTAACTCATGAGACTTTTCTCAGTATGAGGATAGTTATATAGATATATATGTATGTATAGGAGGCTATATTTGTGTGTGTGTGTGTGTGTGTGTGTGTGTGTGTGTGTGTGTGTGTGTGTGTGTACAGAGAGGGCATAGGATGAGTTGAATATGAAGGGATGATATCTAAAAAAAAAAACAAACCCCAATCTTGTCCCTTTCTTTTAGATCCTTCCCCTACCCCTATACCTAGCTAGGACTAAACCACAGGATCTTGCCAGTCTTTTTTATTTCAATTAGCCCTAAGAAGTTGTATCTCATTTAACATGAAGCAGTCACTTTATTGATTCTACCTTGTGGTTTATCCTTAACTCCTCTGCGATCTAGCCCCCACTCACTTTAGTCTATTTTTCCATGTCTGTCTGTATGTCTGTCTGTCTATCTATCTATCTATCTATCTATCTATCTATCTGTCTGTCTATCTAGTTAGCTGTCTGTTGATAGAAAGATATTCTCCCAATACTTTCCTTCCCTAGACAAGATAAGAAACTCTTTCCTTTTGGCCCCCCTTTTTGTTTCAATGACTTTGTGGTACCCTGATTATAAAATACACCAGATCCTTTGCTCTCCTCATCTCTTCCACAGTCCTTTATCAACACCTAATTTCAGAGTCTGATTCTTTGTCCTCTCAATGAGTCATAAGCAGTGTGTTCCTTATAAAAAACACTAGTCTTGTCTTCTTTTGGCAGCTATTTGTGTTTCTTTTGTCCACCGACTTTACATTTATTTTTAATATTTTAATGAGGAACTTAATAGCCACCAAGAAACACAAATATTTCAATATATAAAGAACAAAAAAGAGAGTTGTATAAGAAACGATGAACTATTATAAACAGATTGTTCTTTTAAAAGTATAGAATATTAGGGGAGGCTAGGTGGTGCAGTGAGTAGAGCGTCGGCCCTGGAGTCAGAAGGACCTGAGTTCAGATCCAGCCTCAGACACTTAACACACACAAACAAAAACCTAGCCGTGTGACCTTGGGCAAGTTACTTAACCCCAATTGCCCTCCAAAAGGCAAAAAAAAAAAAGTATAGAATATAATTTTAAGAGGTAATAACAATATTGCTTTATTTGTGTACCCCTTTGTATTTATTTTTGCTTTTTTGAGCATTTTAAAATGTTTATATATAGACACATATACCAGCTCATTCCACTTCAAGTAGAAACTATTCCTTGAATATAAATACACATACATGTGTATATATGTGTACACACATGCACATTCATGTGCGTTTGCATACATACATGCATATAATGCATATGTGTATATGTACATACATATACATCAGCAAAACAAATCAATACATTGTGTATGATAATAAATGAAAACAACTTTGCAAGATTTTAAAACTTTAATCAAAGAAGCAAAAATAGTTATTTATTGATGGTAAAATGTATATCTTACATCCTGGTAAAGAGGTGATGGACCAGAAGGATATGCCTTCGCATTTCAAAAATTTTCCTAAAATTTAGTTTTCTCAAAATGAATCCTTAGAATTAATTAATTCGTGTGTGTGTGTGTGTGTGTCTTTCCCCTGTAGGATTATACTCAGTTTTGTAGGATAAATTATTTTGGAATGTCATTTTCCTTTGATTTTATGTATATAGTATTCCAGTTTTTTCTCTTTCATTTATCTTGTTGATGAAGCAATTCATACTGGTATTCCCTTAGTCAGTTGTCTCCTCCTAGCCACTTATAAAGTTTGTTCTTTTACTTGTGAGTTTTGAAGTTTTACAAGTACTGAGAGAGGAAAACCTAAGGTTCCTTTCTCCCTGAAACCTATGGACTCTTTCAAATTGTACTTTCTCACCTAGTTTCAATATTTTTAAATAATTAAAAAATATAATTTCTTGAAATGTGGTATTCAAGATTTTTATTTCATTGTATTTTTCTGTGAAGCCCTTGGTTTCTGAGCTCTGTTTTTAAAGTCAGTTGTACTAATCTGTAGAGAAAGCATATGATTTTCTCATTTTGCTATCTTTCTTTAATAGTCCTTATTTCATTTCTACATTTTAAAGTTCACTCTTTTCCATTCTTTTTCTGGTTAGCCATTGCTTTTTAAATATTTTATAGCATATATTTAAACAATCAATTTGCTTTTTTGGAATTTTTCTTTAAAATCTCATTTTTTTGCTCTTTATTTTCCCCTTTAATTCTTTTTAAGTTTTTAAACTTATCTAAGGAGTCCAGTAATTATTCTACTTTCTTTTCTGGATTCCTAATTGTAGTTATTACAGCATTAATCCTTCTTCATTTGGTAATTTCCCCTCACATTCTTCTACTTCATAATAGTTCCCCCACCCCATTATCCCACCTTCTGTTGTCTCTGTTAGTTTCTTTTCTTACTCATTTCTTCTCTTCTGGTTTTTCTATGTGGGTTATCTTGCCAAATCTTTTATTCCTAGACTATACCTCCCCCTTAAAATTTTATTTGGTATATTTATTCAGGCTTTGAGGTGATGAAGGAGAGCTGGGTTGAGATAGAATCTCTAACTAAATCAACTTTCCAGAAGTCTGACACCCACTATACTTGTTTTTCAAAATGATGGTTCTAAAATTGATGCATCTAGGCTAAGAAGGAAAGAGAATAACTGGGAAAAATCTTTACATCATATATCTCTGATAAGGTTCTGATCTCCAAGATGACTAGACAACTAACAAAAATATATGACCCAAACCATTCCTTAATGGATAAGTGGACATAAATGGTTTTCTAAAAAACGTATAATTCACAAAAATCCATATGAAATAATATTCTAAGTTACTAATGTGAGAGAAGTACAAATAAGAATACCCTGAAAGTGTCACTTCAAATCCAGTAAATTGGCAAAATTGATAAAAAGATGTGGAGTAAATGTTGGAGAAATTAAGGAAAGAGAAGCACCCAAATGCATTGTTTTTTGTTGTTGTTGTTGTTTGTTTGTTTTCTGAGGGGGGAAGCAGGGCAATTAGGGTTAAGTGACTTGCCCAAGGTCACATGGCTAGTAAGTGTTAAGTGTCTGAGGCAGGATTTTGAAGTCAGGTCCTCCTGATTCCAAGCCTGGTACTCTTCACTGTGCCATCTAGCTGCCCCCCAAATGCATTGCTGGTAGAGTTCTGAATTTGTCCAAATATACTGGAAAGCAATGTGGAATTCAGAGAAGAAAGTCACTGAAATGTTCAGAAACTTTGACCCAGAGATTCCACTATTAAGCATATATCACAAAGAGGTCAATGACATAAAGGTTAGCTACATAAAACACCAAAATAGTTAATACTAAAATATTTATTTACTAAAATATTAATTATTAAACATATAATACTTTTTTGTAGTAGCAAAGAACTATAAAAATAAGTAGGCATAATTTCCCATTGACTGGAGAATGGGCAAATATTATAGTACTATAAGAAATGAGTATGAAAACAGAAAAATATGGAAAGACTATATGAAAGTATTGAAGGTGATGTACATAAAATCAAGAAAATGCTATATATGATGAATACATGGATGTAAATGAAGAGAACCATAACAATAAAACAATTGAACCTGAATGCTGCAAAAATGACCAAGGTTGACATCAAAGAAGAGAGGTGAAAAAAAAACCGCCTACCTCTGCTTCTTTCCAGAGGGTGGGGACCATGGCTATGTAATGCTATATATAATATCATAATATTTTAATATATAATATCATAATATTTTAATATATAATATAAAATTTTATATATAATATCATAACTTTTTGTTGATACATTGGTTGGTTCTGCTGAAGTTTTTTTTTCCTCTTTTTTTCTTCTTTATTCTATTGCTAGCACTTAACACAGTATTTGGCACATAGTAGGTGCTCAATAAACGATAGCTCATTGAATAAGGGAAAACTCTCTGGGAGGGGGCAGTGGGAGAGAGAAAACTAGAAAACTAGGAAATAGAAAAACAAATGTGAATAAATGTTATTTTTAAAATATTGTATCAAATTGCTAATGCAAAAGCTCTTTATTTGTGGTGACTCCTTATCTCTAAACACTTTCCTCCACTCTTTCATGTAGTTCATCATTCTTTATCTCTTATTTGTGTTTTTCCTTTTTCCTTCTCAATATTATAAGGATAGAATTTTTATACTTTCAAATCCTCTTTAACTATTATTATCATCTTTATGCAGTTGTTCTTTCTGAATTTTATTCAACTGTTTTTAACCACTTCTTTAACTTCCTTTGGTCACTGGGAACACTACGCTCTACTCTATTGGCCATCATCAGCAATACATCTTGGTATCATCATTAAACCTAATATGACTACATTGACCTAGTTTATCATTCATTTCAGTGATGACTATTTAAAAGTGAGGGATCCCTAAAACTCATCTCTTCTGCTATAGCTGAAAATGTTTGCTATAAAGTACAAGACAAATTTCTAAAAATTTTGTTGGGATGAAGATCGCATGGTTGTTAATACGTGCTTCTGGGAACTGCATGCATTGTTTAATTCCTCCAAACTGTCTGTTTCCCATTGAGCAGACATATGCTAAGTGCTTGTGTACTCAGTGTCATGAGTGGAGTTCATGCAAAATGCCCTTGAACAGTATCAATTAAACCCTAAGTCCTTGTTTCTATTGCAAGTGAAACTATTAGTGAAGGTATACAGCACTGATCTTGATGAGAATATTTCTTAACTCTGTAGATTCTACTTACAAAAATGAAAACAGCAGTGTACTTCTACTCTAAGGAAAAGTTAAAAACAGATTTTAAAAATTTGGGTTGAGTTTCTTGCCTTCATAAACTACTATATTCTAAGATTAAATGTAAACCTTGTTGCAAATGGTTTATGAAGTGCTTATTTACACCCACAATTTTTTTTTTACTGTTTCCTTTTAAGTGGCCTGTGCAGATGTTCTCAAAGCTAACACATCTTCTAATTTTTAAATATCCCTGGGATTCTTTTAGTTTATAGATCATCTTTGAAATAAACTGTAAGTGCTGCATCACATGAAAATCTACTCACATCAACAAAGAACATCTAATCAAAAAATTAAGATGAATATTTTTCACTAATCTCTGTTTATTAAGACTGTAGAGCTATGGTTGAACTCTTCTATGATACAGCTTGTTACTTAGAGGATCTGGATATACCACAGGTCAGATCTTCTCTGAAATACGCTTATGCAGTCCGTGTCATGGAACATCATCTAAAACAACTCAACGAACATTGTTATTTAATAAATTGGGGCTTATCTTTGCTCTCTAACTTCCACGTTATTAGAGAGCCCTATTACATGTACCATATGTGAATGTCTGAGAGAACTCGGCTACTATATCATATATGTGGCTGAGAACTGTATTCCAGCTTTGATTTTCTCAGGACAAATGACTCACCTTGGGTTTAACTTTGTATTAACATTATCAGTCTGATAATATCTTTCTGGTTGGACTACATTTTTATTGAATTAAGGAACATTTAATTCTATCCAGTGGAGTGTGTGAGAGGTACAGGTTCAAAAGTATTCACTGTATTCATCCATCAAATATTTATTCAGAACTATGTATAAACATGTTTAGGAACTAGGCAAGGTATAAAGACAAATAAGACATGTAATCTACCCATACAGGCTTGCTTGGATACGTACTGTATCCTTACTTATTACTGTCTTGATTGTAGGGATCTGTCAGTATATACTCCATAGTGCAGTTTTCTTCATTAAGAACCAATTCTAGAGTCTTAGATTTTTAGAGTACAATGGGACCTTAGGAAGTCATGTGATCCAACACCCTTATACAACCAGTGAAGAAGTTGAGGCCTGGAAAGATTATTAAGTTAACTGATGTCCCATAGCAAGTCAATTGCAGAATCAGAATTTGAATCCAGATTTCCTGACATTGTTCTATTCTTTGTGCCATGCTATCATGATCATTTGAAGAGATTGGGAGGATTGCTAGTGAGGATTGCTCTCTTTAATCTGAATGCTTTAGGATGCCAAAATGTACTGTAATTATATAATATATATATTATATATATGCGATGCATATATATATATAAAATATAACATACACACATATATGTAAAGATATATGTGTGCATATATTTGGCTGCTAAATACATTATTCTGATATTTTCAGTATAAGACTCTTTTATAAGCTGGTATGTAAGCTTTCATTTCATTCAAATACACATCACGTGCTGACAAGTCACTGTGGTGACAAGAGGAAGATGTTAGGGGTTGGGAGAATTATTCAAAACTCTTGTTTCTGAGTTTATTGGCAACATGGCTACAAATGTCACACAAGGGTCAAATGTGAAAGGGTTTAGAGGCAGCAATCATGACTACTTATTAGGATAATAGAATTGGCAGGTCTTATTTAATTGCCGACTAAACAATTAGAAAGTGAGATAAAATCTGGATCTAAATTCCTGTACAACATTGTATTGGTAAGATATTGTGTTTCCCACAGGAGAGGTATTTTTTTATAGGTTGTGCCTTTGTTATTTTTATTCTGCAACTTACAAAAAAAAGATTTGTTAGTCAAATCATGTGAGGTGAAAACAGTGAAATATGATGACTTTCTGAAGCCCAGATGGCCAGTGGTTGAGTCTGTTATGTAATGTGAGAGCTCCTCTTCTAGGCTAATACTATTGTACATTTCCTTGATTCACACTTTGGCTAGAGGTACAGAGAATTCACAGAGTAGATTTTTGGTTTTTTTTTTTTTACTGGATTCCAATAAATTTTTCTGCAGATTCTACAATATTTGCTCCTCTGAGCAACAGGAAGGAGATGAGTGTGATTCAATGTTCAGCTCAAAGGACTGATTATCAGAAAACTACATTATTTACTTTTGATATGACCTATTTTCTTGGATAAAAAACATAATATCTCACTGTGCCTGATTTTATTTAATGGAAATAATGATCTATAAAATGATTTCTTTTTTGTTTATTTTTAGTCTTCAACATTCATTTCCACAAGATTTTGAGTTACAAATTTTCTCCCCATCTTTCCCCTACCCCTCACCCCAAGATAGCAATTCTACTGAATACCCCTTCCCCTAATCTGTTCTCTCTTATATCCTCCCCCATCACCCCCCTCTAACCTTCTAGTAGGGCAAGATGGATTTCTATACACCAGTGCCTATATATCATTTCCCAGTTGCATGTAAAAACAATTTTTAAATGTTTGTTTTTAAAACTTTGATTTCCAGGTTCTTTCCCTTCTTCCCTCCTCACCTACCCTCACTGATAAGCAATTCAATATAGGTTGTACATGTGTAGTTACGCAAAACATTTCCATAGTAGTTATATTGTAAAAGACTAACTATATTTCCCTCCATCCTATCACCCCCCCTCACTTATTCTATTTTCTACTTTGACCCTGTCCCTTTTCAAAAGTATGTGCTTCTAACTACATTCTCCCCAAATCTGCCATCTCTTCTATTATCCCCCCTCTTTCTTCTTCCCCCCTACTTTCCTGTAGGGAAAGATACTCAATTGAGTGTGTACATTATTCCCTCCTTCAGCCAAATTCAGTAAGAGTAAGGTTGACCCATTCCCTTTCACCTTCTTGCTCTTCCCCTCCATTGTAACAGTTTTCTCTTGCCTCTTTTATATGATATAATTTACCCTATTCTATCTCTCCCTATCTCCTTGTCCCATCATATTCCTCTTTCATCTTATAATTTTATTTTTAGATATCATCCCTTCCTATTCAGCTGATCCAGTATGCTCTATGTAAACATATAAACAAACTCGCATATGTATTTATACACATATATACCCTCCTATATAAATATATATATGTATACATATGTATATACCCTTCAGCTAGCCTCATACTGAGAAAAGTCTCATGAGTTACAATTATCATTTTTCCATGTAGGAAGGTAAATAGTTCAACTTTAATAAGTTCCTTATGATTTCTTTTTCCTGTTTACCTTCTCATGCTTCTCTTGCTTCTTGTATTTGAAAATCAAATTTTCTGTTCAGCTCTGATTTTTTCATCAAGAATGCTTAAAAGTCCTTTATTTAATTGAATGAAAATATTTTCCCCTGAAGCATTATACTCAGTTTTGCTGGGTAGGTGATTCTTGGTTTTAATCCTAGCTCCTTTGGCCTCAGGAATATCATATTCCAAGCCTTTCGATCCCTTTTTGTAGAAGCTGCTAGATCTTGTGTTGTCCTGATTGTGTTTCTTCTCAAATTGTTTCTTTCTGGCTGCTTATAGTATTTTCTCCTTGATGTGGGAACTCTGGAATTTGGCTGTGATATTCCTAGGAGTTTTATTGTTGGGATCATTTTCAAGAGATAATTATTGAATTCTTTCAATTTCTATTTTGCCCTCTGGTTCTAGAATATAAAGGAAATTTTCCTTGAGAATTTCTTTAAAATTATTTCTAGCTTCTTTTTTTGATCATGGCTTTCAGGTAGTCCATTAGTTTTAAAATTATCTCTCCTGGAACTGTTTTCCAGGTCAGTGGTTTTTCCAATGAGATATTTCACATTGCCTTCTATTTTTTCATTTATTTGGATCTGTTTTATAGTATCTAGATTTCCCATAAAGTAATTAGCTTCTATTTGCTCCAATCTAATTTTGAAGGAATTATTCTCTTCAGTGAGTTTTTGGAATTCCTTTTCCATCTGGGCAATTTGACTTTTTAAGGTATTCTCCTCATTGGCTTTTTGGACCCCTTTTGACATTTGAGTTAGTCTATTTTTTTAAGCAATTGGGGTTAAGTAACTTGCTCAAGGTTACACGGCTAGTCATTATTTGTGTGTGGGTGCTCATTTTCTGAGGCCGGATTCGATCTTGGGTCATCCCAACTCCAAGGCTGGCGCTCTTACTCACTGCGCCACCTAGCCGCCCCGTGTTAGTCTATTTTTAAGGTGTTATTTTCTTCAGTGGTTTTTTTGTTTCCTTTAGCGGGCTGTTGACTTGCTTTTCATGATTTTCTTGCATCATTCTCATTTCTCTTCCCCATTTTTCCTCCACTCTTCTTACTTGATCCTGTAACCAGTTCATTTTTTTCTTGGAAGCTTCTGATGCAGGAGTTTTGCCTTTTTTGACTTCTTCTGGTTCCATTTTTGATCCTTTTTGTCCCCAAAAAAGAATTCACTATACACCAGTGCCTATATATCTTATTGTATATATATATATATATATATATATATATATATATATATATATATACATATATATATGTATATGTATATATATATATATATGTATATATATATATATATATATATATATATATATATATATATTCACCCTGGCCACATACCCCAGGACCACCACCCAAGCCTGATCCAGATCCAAGCAGGTCAAAGCAAGAGAATTTACCCTCTGAATGGTTACTTGGTCCCCCTAAGATCTGCAGGCCAAGAGCTCTGAAGGCAGCCACTTGGCAGCCACTGCAGCCTCAGGGCCTCTGACACTTCTCACCCCAGAGGCAGGGGCCAGACCAAGCTCTCCCATCACCCAGTTCCAACAGAGTTCCTCATTGACCTTTTACTTTCTCTTTGATGTTTATGGGTTGAGAAGTCCCACCACATCTGCTGGTGATTCACTCTCCTGAAGTCTGCTTCAGCAAGTCTGGGACGCTGGTTGGGGCTGCCTTGGGTTCAGCATGGCTCACACAGAACTGTGCTCAGCTCCCAGCTTGGTGGGATAGACCCTTCCTGTTTGCCTGCCAGGCTGGCTTTAGTGGGAGATTTATTTCTCTCTGTCACTTTGTGGGTTCTGTAGCTCTAAAATTTGTTTAGAGTCATATTTTACAGGTATTGGAGGTGGTTATGGTGGGAGCTCATGAAATTTCCTGCTTCTACTTCGCCATCTTGACTTTGCCCCCTCCCTCAAAATGAATTCTTAAGATGAAAGTTTTCCCATGGTTTTATTGTGGGTTTGCAACAAAACTATACATAACTCTCAGTGCTCATCTTTCTCAATCTATCTGCTGCAGCTGACATTGTTGATGGCCCCCCTCTTCTGTTCTTTCTCCTCCCAGGGCTTTTGTGACACTGTTTGCTCCCTAGTTTGACTCCTACTAGTCTTACTCTAAGATGCAACACAAAGCACTACTGTAACATGCTTTTAACTGCATTTTAAAGAAGAATGACTTTGAGACACAGTAAGATGGGATGTCTGCTGCAAAGATTGAAGACAGAAAACACAACTGAGTTTGCCATTAATTTGATGAAATATATCATGCAGTTTCTAGGGTATTATATTACCATGTAAGAAATGGTAACTGATGAGGAATCACTCAATCAACCAGCATTGATTAAACACTTACTATATACCAGGCACCATGCTAAATGCTGGAGCTACAAAGAAAAGACAACAGTAGTACCTATGTTAAGATGATAATAGGGGAAAAAGCAGTAAATATCATGTGGAGATTTTTTGATTCAATTTGGAATATACCTATGAGAAGTTTTCAATGCTGGTTCATTGACATTATTGAATTTAATTAAAATATTAAGCGTTTGTTAATTATTAAATATTTATTAAACATCCATTATATAAAAGAAATTTGGTTGAGAATATAAACATGATAGGGCAGTTATGTGGCTCAGTGAATAGAGCATAGGCCCTGGAGTCAGGATTTGACCTGAGCTAAAATCCAATCTCAGACATTTGACACTTACTAGCTGTTTGACCTTGGGCAAGTCACTTAACCCCAATTGCCTTGCCTTACCACCTCAAAAAAAGAGAATATAAACATGAAAAAGGCACAATTCTTTGCTTCTAGGAGCTTACAAGATAGTAGAAGAAATAAGACATATACAAATAACTATAACAGGAAATTATATATGAGAAGTGCATAGGAGAGGTACCAGTCCTATGGTGAGAGATCTAAGGAGGGTGAGATTACATCTGACTATGGGGAATAAGGAAATGTCATAGAGGGGATAGTGTTTGAGTTGGGTCTGAAAGGATTTAAACAGGCAAAGATGGAGACTAGGAACGAAATAGAGTCAATGTGTTCCAAATAAATGAACAGAGGCAGATAAAAACAGAACAAGTTCAGTCAATAGCATAAGCAAAAGTATGTGGTGGTGTGGCATGGGTAAAAAGGTGGAGAGAACATACTATGAGTTTGAGAGTATACCAGTTTGGCAGGATCATAACTCAAAAATACTGTGGTAGAGTAAGGCAAGACTGACAAGATCCAAATTGTGGAAGACATGTTACTCTAAGGAGTTTGCAGGTCATTCTGTATGCAATGGGGAACCATTAACAATTGTTGAATGGAAAAGTGACATCCTCAGGATTATTACTCTGGAATTTTATTATCATTGTTGTCTTATATGAATGGGCTACTCCTTGCATCAAAATGAAGGGAGAAGAAATGATTCTTTCATTCCTGCCACCCCCCCACACACATTGAGTAGCTCAATGTTCTTTGTCCATTAATTTAATAACATAAAAGTATTTATTTTTAATATGGTGTTTTACTTGTTGGTATTGATAGCATAGCTGCTGGTAATAAGAAAAATAAAATTGTATTGATCTGTATTACATTATTCATGATTTGTTATGATTTGGAAAAAATAATCTCTAAATTATTTTCATGCTCTCTGATAATGATAGCTTGCATTTTATGGCAAGATGTTGTGTAGTACTGTACAGAAGTAGAGAGGACAGATGGCATATTTGAGAGTAGACCAGTTTGACATGCTCATAACTCAAAGTATTAGGGTAGTGTGAGACAAGGATGACCTCAAAACCTTAATATTTGCAAATGTCTACAATATACTCTACAAATATAAGTTTGTTCTATCGTCATAACAACCTTGGGAAAGACATGCTATCACCATCCCCATTTTATAGATGAGAAACTGAAGTAGATAGAAATTAAGTGACTTGCCCAGGGTCACACAGCTAGTAAGTATGAGAGATGTAATTTGACTTGTGTCTTTTTGACTCCTGGCCCAACTCTCTATCCACTACATAATCTAGTTTGTTTCCCTATTCTCAACAGATGTGATCATTACATATGGTTTCCCATTTCAATCCTTTGAGAATTGCTATTACATTGCTATTGTATGATTTCTTCTTAACCCCCCCCCCTTTTTATTTTAAAGATGGAAGAAATTATCATCTCTCTTCTGAGGTGTTACACATGACCTTGTCGCAGATTAATCAATTTTCCTGACACCAGTGAAGAATTAATTACTTCATTCAAAGTAGATAGTCAGTGGATATTTACTAAATATGCAAGGCCCATATAAATTCTATAAAGTAAATAAATGATCATTGCAAATTAGGAATCATAAGATAATAGATTTAGATCTGAAAGGAATTGTAAAGAACATCTAGTCCAACCTTCTCATTTTATTTAAAATTAAATTTTGTTTATTTTTAGTTTACATCATTCATTCCACAAGATTTTGAGTTACAAATTTTCTCCCCGTTTTTCCCCTACCCACCACCCCAAAACAGTGATCCCATTGTATACTCCCTCCCCCAATCTGCTCTCTCCTATATCTTCCCCCATATCCCCTCCAATTTTCCAATAGAGCAGGATGGATCTCTATACTCCAATGCCTGTATTTCTTATTTCCCAGTTGCATGTTAAATAATAATAGTAATAATAATAATATATTTTTTAAACATTTGATTTTAAAACTTTGAATTCCAGATTCTTTCCCTTCCTCCCTTGTGACCCACCCTTACTGGGAAGATAAGCAATTCAATATAGGTGGTACATGTGTACCTACATAAAACATTTCCATAGTGGATGTATTGTGAAAGACTGACTATATTTCCCTCCATCCTATCCTGCCCCCCACTTGTTCTATTCTCTACTTTGACTCTGCCCCTTTTCAAAAGTGTGTGCTTCCATCTTCCTTCCCCCACAACCTGCCCTCCCTTCCATCATCCCCTGTCTCATCCCCTTCCCCGCCTACTCTCCTGTAGGGCAAGATACCATATTTAGTGTGTATGTCATTCCCTCCCTAAGCCAAATTCTATGAGAGTAAGATTGACTCATTCCCTTTTGCCTTCCTGTTCTTCCCCTCCATAACAGTTTTCCCTTGCCTCTTTTATATGAGATAATTTACCCCATTCTATCTCTCCCCATCTCCTCTCATTATATTCCTCTCTCACCTCTCAATTTCACCTTTTAAGTATCAGCCATTTCTATTCAATTGGTTCTGTGACCTCTATCTATGTGTAACTGTACCCATATACACACACACTTACTTATGTATTCCTATGCCCATATACCCTCCTATATTAGATATATGTATATACATTTCTATTCCCTTCAACTATTCTCATACTGAGAAAAGTTTCATAAGTTACAATTATCATTTTTCCATGTAGGAGTGTAAATAGTTCAATTTTGATAATTTCCTTATGATTTCTTTTCCCTGTTTACCTTCTCATGCTTCTCTTGCTTCTTGTATCTGAATGTCAAATTTTCTATTCAACTCTGGTTTTTTCATCAAGAATGCTTGAAAGTGGGGCAGCTAGGTGGCGCAGTGAATAGAGCGCCGGCCCTGGAATCAGAAGGACCTGAGTTCGGAGCCGGCCTCCGACACTTAATCCATACAAAACAAAAACCTAGCCGTGTAACCTTGAGCAAGTTACTTAACCCCAATTGCTTTAAAAAAAAAAAAGAATGCTTGAAAGTCCTCTATTCCATTGAATGACCATATTTCCCCCTGAAACATGATGCTTGGTTTTGCTGGGTAGGTAATTCTTGGTTTTAACCTCAGCTCCTTTGACCTCCAGTATATCATATTGCAAGCCCTTCAATCCTTCAGTGTAGAAGCTGCCAGATCCTGTGTTATCCTTATTGTGTTTCCACAATATTCAAATTGTTTCTTCCTGGCTGCTCATAATATTTTCTCCTTGATCTGAGAACTCCGGAACCTGGCTATAATATTCCTAGGAGTTTTCTTTTTGGGATCTTTTTCAGGAGGTGATTGGTGGATTCTTTCAACCTCTGTTTTGCCCTCTGGTTCTAAAACATCAGGGCAGTTTTCCTTGAGAATTTCTTGAAGGATGATTTCTAGCTTCTTTTTTTATCATGGCTTTCAGGTAATACAATAATTTTTAAATTTTCTCTCTTGGATCTGTTTTCCAGGTCAGTGGTTTTTCCCATGAGATATTTCACATTACCTTCTATTTTTTTCATTTGTTTGGGTCTATTTAATAGTATCTTGATTTCTCACAAAGTCACTAGCTTCCATTTGTTCTAATCTAATTCTGAAGGAATGATTCTCTTCAGTGAGCTTTTGAGATTCTTTTTCCATCTGGCAAATTCAGCTTTTTAAGGCATTCTTCTCCTCATTGGCTTTTTGAGCCTCTTTTGTCATTTGAGTTAGTCTATTTTTTAAGGTGTTATTTTCTTCAGTCAGGCTGTTGACTCTCTTTTCATGATTTTCTTGCATCATTCTAATTTCTCTTCCCAATTTTTCCTCCACTTCTCTTATTTGGTTTTCAAAATCCTTCTTAAGCTCCTCTATGACCTGTAACCAGTTTAAATTTTTTTGGAAGCTTTTGGTGCAGGAGTTCTGATTTCGTTGTCTTTCTCCTATTCCATTCTTTGATCCTTTTTGTCCCCCCAAAAGGAATTCAAAGTCAGATTTCTATGCTTGCTTTGCTTCCTTTGCTTGGAAATGTTGCCACTCAATTATTTGACTTTTGAGCTTTTTGCCACAGTAGAACTCTACTTGCAGAGAGGAGAGCTTTGTCCCAAATTGCTGGGGTTTTCTCAACTGCTGGAACTATTAGTTGTGTGCCATCTCAGAAGCCTCTACTGCCTCTGGCATACTGGTCATGCTCCCCAGGACCTCCACCCTAGACAGCAGTCCAGATCCAAGCAGGTTAAAGCAAGAGCAATTACCCCTCAGACTGGTTGCTTGGTTCCCCTACAATCTAGGAGCTCTGAAGCATCCACATGGTGGTGGCCACAACGCCTCAGCCACTTCTCCCTCTGGGGGTCAGAGGCTAGACTGTACTCTTGGACCCCCTGTTTCCAAAGTCCACTGACCTCTCACTTTGTCTTTAACATTTATGGGTTGATAATTCTGGAAACCACCACAGCTGCCAATGATCCACTCTCCCTACGTCCTTCTAGCTGCAGCTGTTTGGGCCCCCCCCCAGGTCTAAAACTGCAGACTCACGTGGGGCTGGGCTCAGTTCCCAGTGTGTTGTGATAGACCTTTCCTGCTGGCCTGCCGGGCTATCTTCAATGGAAGATTTGTTACTCTCTGTCACTTTATGGTCTGTAGCCCTAAAATTTGTTTAGAGTCATTTTATAGGTATTTGAGGTGGTTATGGAGGGGGCATACAGAGTTTTCCTGTTTCTATGCTGCCATTTTGGCTCTACCCCCCAACCTTCTCATTTTACAGATGAGGAAGGTGAGGTTAAGTACCTGCCCAGGATAACATAGGTGCTGAGTGCCAGAGCCAGAAATAAAACTCAATCTAGTGACTCCAATTTTAGCCTTCCAGTGTTTGCACAGCACTGTTATACCAACAGATTAGGTTAGATTAGATGAAGCATTTATGGAGTGCTTACTATGTGCCAGGCATTGTGCTAAGTGCTGGAAATATTTAAAAAATGAATAAAAAGACAGTCCCTGACCTTAAAGAATTGACATTTTAATGGGGCAAGATAAAACATAACAAAGAGCTAGAAAAGGGGGACAGGTGGAAATATCTGCTTGGTAGAAAGAAGAGTGGTCTGGAATAATGGTGTCATTGCTCAAGATGTTTTTAGATGTCCTCATTTGCGATTCCCTTCAGCACCTGCATGTGGCATACTGTGATGGTGTTGTCATGAGCAGACTGGGAAAATTAATCCCTAGGGGAAATTCCTAAAATGTTTTGAGAAAGGTAATCATTGGAATAAAAACTAAGGGGTTGCATTTTTTGAACATCTAATTCTATTATGTTTGTTTAAAAACAAAAAATCAGTTCTACTACTTTTAAATCGTATTCAGGATATGTTCAACTATGGGGGTGGATTGTATAGTATGATATATTTGTTGTGAAGAGCAATTAAATTTATGAAAAACATCCTTAGTTGTAACACCTTAATTTCTGACTTTCCTCTAAACAACTGCGATTCATTTCTCATAGTTATTCTCACACATGCTACATATGTTCTTTTGTCATTTTATTCTTCTTGCTTTTTCTTCCCAAGCCGGATAGCCTCATGTTCTACCATTCAGATGCCATTCAAGTCATATTGATATACTGCACCCCCTTTGTCACACTGTCCTTGTGAGACAAGCATTTTAAGTGCTACAAGGAGGAGCTGTTATTATGACAAAGGTTATTATAAAAGGACTAGAAGGGCTTGTCAGGGAACAGTAGCCTCACATATGAGAAAAAAATGTTCCACAGTTCAAGAAGGCCTGTGAAAAGGGTGGAGTGCACAGAAATGATCTCAGGTCACTAGACTAGTTCTGATGACTGAAAAGGAAAAATGTGAGCACAAGTTCCCTGTATGGCTATACACTGAGAAATAGTCGAATCTGTTGCCCTGTGTATTACAAGCAGTACATGGGTGCAAACGTATCCTGTGACCTGGTTATCTATAGAAGGCCGGGACTGGATCCAACCACTTTGATCCTCTAGAGAAAAGGGAATGCAGCATCATGTAGAGCTAATTTAGTAGAGTTCATTGAGAGTACAGAATCAAGTCTGAACCCAGGCCGCCTATATGACCCCACTGCTATGTGCCGAGGGTCTCTGCCCACATGCCTGCATGCCTGTCTACTTGCCTAAGCAGGAGTTCTTGATATTGTTCTCATGGAGTCATGAGTTTTTCTGTTTGCTTGTTTTTCATTCTCTAGATGTATCTTTGTCCCTATCAGAACTTCCCTAAAGAGTCAAAAGCTTTTCTGAGCTGCAATGAGGTAGGAAGGGACAGGATAGAGAGTGAGATTATGGCTGTTACACTGGTTTAGGGATAAAAGTCCATCCTTGAAACAGAAGCTGTCTGTCTCAGCCCACGGAGAGCTTTTGGAAACCTTTACAGTATTCCAGTGGAACCCAAATGACTTTGATGGCTTATTAATTGGAGGCCCAGCAGCAATGGAACATATTACCTTACTGAAGAAAACCTGACTTGTGTTGCCTTGGTGCTGGCAGAAGTGGTCTTCGCACAGTGTGTCCCAAAGTGCCTTACAGAGTAATAAATTACATTACCAACAGCCATTATGACCTCAGCGAGAGATGCATAAGGCCAAGAACAGCTCCATGTTACTGTCAGTTAATTAGCATTGGTATTCATTAAAAGGGGGAGTGTGAGCCAGGAAGTTATCCGTTACTCCTTGTGAATGGTGTCATGGGGTGGCATAAAAGCCATCTGAGCAGCCACTGGAAGCAGACAGGCAAGAAGTGGAATATAGATCAAGGCCTGGTTACCCATTTATCTTCTTCGAATTCGTATATTTGTACGCACACATGCACGTTTGTCTGCAGACCCAGTCTGCACACCCACACTTAGTTCAGGCTTTCCCGTTTGTGTTGTTTGTTTTCATAAATGATCATTCACACACAGATGACCATTCTCCCACGTATCCTTCTACATTCGTTTGTGTATTCTTAAGTGGTGATTTTTATTTTTCACTAACTCTGGATATTTCAACAGTGTAGGGAGCCATCCAGTAAGGAGCTCCCCTACCCCCCCAGAGCAAGCCAGCACCTGCTTTGCCTCTAATAGGCACAGAGAGGTGTCGGTGGCAACAAAATGTTAAATGAATTACTCAGAATCTCCCTGACATGTGATTCAGCCAGGCTCTGAACCCAAGTGTTCTTGTCTGAGTACTACCATAAGCAAACAAATACTTGTTTATATAAATTCAATGCTATTTTTCAAGCAATTATAAGGAAATATGGAAGGCAGGCAGGCAGGCAGGAAAGAAAGAATGGAGGAAAGGGAAACATTTTTATTAAGTCCCTACTTATGTGTCAGTTACTGTGCTAAGCACTTTCCAGATTATCTCATTTAATCCTCACAACAACCTTGGGTGGTAGGTGCTATCCCCATTTTATAGCTGAGAAAATTGAGGCAGACAAAGGTCAAGTGACTTGCCCAGGGTAATACAGCTAGTAAATATTTGAGGCTTGATTTGAATTCAGGTCTTTCTGACTCCAGATTCAGTGTTCTACCCACTGTACTACCTAGTTGCCCCTGGTGGCACTTGTGCTAAGTAGTGGAGATATAGAGAAATCAAAACAGTCCCTGCCCTCAGAGATCTTGCATTCCCCTAGGAAGAAACAACATGTGTACAGATAAGTCAATAAAAATATATATACAAGGTAAACCCAATATGTACAGTCATATGCTAACAACACTGAGACATGAAAGATATAGAGAAATATCTTCCAAAATGTAAAATAGTCCAAGTATCTGAAGAGCAGAGAGAAATCTTAAATAAGCCTATCTCAGAAAAGGAAATAGATCCAGCTATAAAGGAATTGCCAAAGGGGGAAAAAGAACTCTTGGTGCTGATGTATTCACATGGGAATTCTATCAGACTTCTAAAGAAGAGTTAGTACTCATACCTAAAAAAATTATTCTCAAAAATTGAGAAACAAAGCAGGTTACCAAAATGAACCCAATGCAATTTGACTTTGTGTAGGAAAACTTCCTATACTTCTACTCTGACAGACCTCTTCAACAGGCTGTTGATTTAGTTTTTGGTTGGGAAAGGCTTCAACATTTGAGACAACATTGTTGGTCCTCATTATCATAAGGTATATAGCTAGCTCCTTCTTCACTGAGTTAAGAGAGAGGAAAACCAATTCCTTAATTTTTCTGAATCACTAACTTAGCACACATTTGTAATTGAAATGCAATAAAGTCTCAGGAATGGGTTAAATGTCCATCCCCACAACTCTTGGCTGATGATTTTCTCTTAAATCCTTTGATTTGAAAGTAGTTTGTTAATTGCAGGAGTGATAATTACTTGCTTTCTCTATACATCTTTATGCTTTTGGATACCTCAAAAAATACTTCTCTCAACTAGTTGAAGTAGACTTTTGGTCAGTTTTCAATTGGCTATTTTTAACCAATTTTAAATGTTGGCAGAAAAAAGGCTTATAAAAATATATTAAATACATACTTTAATAAGGCATTTAGAAAATGCAATATTTCCTTTTGTTTGTTGATTAATGTTGTTTAAAGATAAAATCTCTCTAGTTTGTCCAAAATGGTTTTGTTTCTTAAAAACATAAATGATTTGCCAGTTGTTTGTTCTTCAGATGCTGTTCTAATTATTGCCAGATTAACGGGATATCAATTTAACATTTCACTATACATTTGCCTTGTAGGAACTGAATCATAGGATCTCAGAGTTGGAAGGAGCCTCAAGGGCCATCTAGTCCAACCCCAACCTGAATGAAGGAAGATTTACTTTTACTTCTCCAGTAAGAGGCCTTCTGTGCTCTTATTGAAGACCTCTATTCACTGGGAACCCACTACCTCTAAAGGCATCAAATTCTACTTCTGAACAGCACTCATTGTTAGGAAATTCTTTCCTTCTTTTAATTCAAAATCTGCTCCTTTGTGGTTTCCATTCATTTCTCAGAGTCCTATACTCTAAGGCCAAGCAAAACAAGTCCAGTCTTTGTTCTACATTACAGACTTTTAAGTGCTTAAAGACTCAAACTTTAAGTACTCATGTCCCTTCTAAGTCTTCTTTTCTCCAGACTAAACATCTCTAGTCCCTTCAATGGAGTCTCATGGGATGCAGTCACCAGTCCCTTTAGCATTCTGGTCACCCATCTCTGGATGAGCTGTACATGAGCAATGTCTTTCCTAAAAGTGTTTCCCAGAATTAGACACAATAATTTAGATGTGGTCCCTAAACTGATTAGCAGCTTAGTACAATGGGAAAATTACCTCCCTTGGTATTGACACAGTAGTTTTTATCAATGCAATCTAAAAACATATTATCTTTTTATAATTAATTAATTTTTAGGGTTTTTTTTTTAGTTCAACATTTACTTCCAAAAGATTTTGAATTTTACATTTTCTCCCCCTCTCTCCCTTCCCTCTTTCCCAAGATGGAGTGCAATCTGATATAGGCTCTACTTATACATTCATATTAAATATATTTTCACATTAGTCATGAAGTAAAGAAAAATTAGAACTGATGGGAGGAACCACAAGAAAGAAGAAACAAAACAAAACAACAAAAGAAAAAGAGAGCAAATAATATGCTTCCATCTACATTCAGACTCCAAAGTTCTTTCTCTGGATGAGGATGGCATTTTCCATAGTGAGTCTTTTGGAATTGTCTTAGATCCTCGCGTTGCTAAGAAAAGCTAAGTCTATCAAAGTCAGTCATCACACAATGTGGCTGTTACTGTATACAATGTTCTCCTAGTTCTGCTCATTTCATTCAGCATCAGTTCATGTAAGTCTTTCCAGGTTTTTCTAAGGTCTTCCTGCTCATCATTTCTTATAGCACAATAGTATTCCAGTACATTCATAAACCACAATTTGTTCAACCATTCCTCAAGTGATGGACATCCCCTCAATTTCCAATTCTTTGCCACCACAAAAAGAGCTGCTATAAACATTTTTTGTATAAGTGGGTCTTTTTCCTATTTTTATGATCTCTTTGGGATATAGACCTAGAAGTGGTATTGCTGGGTCAAAGGGTATATGCACAGTATTATAGCCCTTTGGACATAGTTCCAAATTGTTCTCCAGAATGGTTGGATCAGTTCACAATTCTACCAACAAAGCATTAGTGTTCCCATTTTCCCACATCTTCTCCAACATGTATCATTTTCCTGTTTTGTCATATTAGTCAATCTGATAGGAATGATGTGGTACCTCAGAGCTGTTTTGATTTGCATTTCTCTAATCAGTAGCGATTTAGAGCATTTTTTCATATGACAATTTCTTCTTCTGAAAACTGCCTAAAACATATTATCCTGATAGCAGCTATGTGACATACCCCCGCATGTTGAGTTTGTATTGCACTAAAACTCCCAGGTCTTTCTCCCATTAACTATTATTTTTGCCATGTCTCCCCCATCCTCTATTTGTGAAGCTGAATTTAAAACTACTCCTGTCTTTCAGTAAAATACTTTTTCAACAACCATTTACTGTGCATATATCAAATGTCACTCAATGACAGGTCCAAGTCTCTCAGAGTAAATGACACCACAAGAAACAAATAGCAGGATCCGTTTGTTCTAGAATGGAGGCCATTAATGGCCTGAGTTAAGAGCCCCAAGTCCAAATAGACACATTGGACAAACCAAGTTAAGAGACAGTTTTTGGAGCAATGAAATTGAATGTGTTCAATCCTTCTCCTAACTGGCTGGCTTGGTTTGAGAAGTTTGATACCATCCCCTGCCTAAGAGAAAGAGCCCAAGTGTTACCTCTGTGGAACCATCTTCTACAAGTGAAGAGTCTTCCCTGGACAATGTGCCTATGACTTTGTACTTGACAAGAGTATATCTACCAAAAGCACTGAGGGAACTGAAAAAGAAGGCAAGATCCAAGATCATCACTACAATGATGAGGAGGACAAGGGTGGTGGGTGAAGTGGATAGTGTAGTTGTTTGTCCAGAATGCCAAAGGGAGCTCAAGTGAGAAACTTAAAGAGATTATCAAAAGAGGGAGGGAACAGGAAGCTCTACCTAGATATCCCATTTAGAAAAACTGCTTGCTTAAGAGAAAAAGGGAGTGTCTTTCTGACCCTGATTATAAAGACTTCTGAGGAATGATGATGATGATGATGATGATGATGATGGTGAAGACCAACGAGGATAAAGAGTTACATGAGATTGAATATATTTTTGAAGAGGTGACCCATAGGAATATCTGACCCCTCCTAATCACAGCTTTTACCAAAAGATTGGTCAGTGAATAATCTGGAACACCCCTCATACTACCATGTCTTCCAAGCTAATTGACCTGTAAAAAAAAGACAAGACAACAAACAGTACCTATGAAAGTACTGCCCTATTTTGCAAGTTTAAGGACAGAGACTACTATGGAACTACTAATGGCAAGCCAATGAAAAGACAAAACAGTGGCTAAGAGCAGAAGCCTCACAGAATCTAAAATGGATAAGTAAAAAAAGAAGGTGCTCCATAAACACAAGGATATGAACCCTGAAGCAGAAACTGCAGAAAGGTGGACAATATGGAAATTCAGTATGCACAGAGGATACAGGTTTAAGAAATCCAACTACAGAAAATAGTATATTCCTGTTAGGCAGAACTGATGACAAGTATGTGAATCCTGGCTATTTTTACTTTGACTCAGGTCAGAGCTAGTAGAGTTCATGTACATTCGTAATAGAAGGAAAGATAAGTTTCCTGTTCTGAACAAAATCTAGTCCCGGACATACCTTTGGAGTATGAATGGTACAATAGCAAATGAATAGAATCTCATTAAAGAAGGGAGCTAAAACACAGTCCTTGAACTCAAGGATCTTGGAGTCTAATAAAGAAGATATGACATGAATGTAAAAACCTCTAGCGCAAAGAAGATGATCAAGATGTATAGTTTAATGCAAAGAATGATAGTGTCATGAAACCAGGGTTTGAATCCCACCCTTGGCACTTAATAGCTTTGAGAATATAAGCAAGTTATTTACCATCTCAGAAAACTTCAGCTTCCAAATCTTCAAAATGTAATATTTGCATTGTCTACATCATAGTGTTGTTTTGAGGAAAGTCCTTTGTAAATTTCAAAGCACTATAGAAATGTGAGTTGCTTTTATTATAAGAGGTACAAAAATGTTAAGAGAGTTCAGAGAAGAAAGAGGTCTTCTCACTTCTGAGGAGAGGGAGAATCAGTTCTAGTCAAATTCTATCATTTGCTATTCTTCAAATATGTTCTGTCTCTATTCCATATCTATAAGTACTGGGTGCGGGGAAGTACAAATAGAAAAGCCAAAAAATTCCTGCTCTCAAGGAGCTCACACTCTAATTGGGGGAGACAATGCATAAAATAATGTTCAGCTACAGGACCAATGGAAAGGCACAGAAAGGAAGTTGGGATTGTCGGTCTGGAGCACAGGAAAGAGGGAATCTGGACGTATGGATCTGATGGTCATTCACATAGGAGACATAGTTGAAATTTTAGATATGGATGATATTGCCAAGGGTTAAAGTACACACACAGAGAGAAAGAAGAAATGAGATGGAGGATAAGTTGGAGAAATTCTCTATTTGGGAAATAAGAAGAATAAAAGGAATCGGGGGGTGGGATGGGTGGGAGGGAAATATAAGCAGTCTTTTACAATATATCTTATATGGTAATGTTTTGCATAGCTATACATGTACAACACATACTGAATTGCTTATCTTCCCAGAGGGAGTGGGTGACAAGGGAGGAAGGGGATGGATCTGAAATTCGAAGTTTTAAAATTAAATATTTCAAATATATATATAAATACTATTATTAATACTATTTTGCATGTAACTGGGAGATAAGATGTGCAGGCATTGGGGCACAGAGATTCACCTTGCCCTAATGGTAAAGTTGTAGGGGGTATGGGAGAAGATATGGGAGAGAGCAGATTGGATGAGGGGATATCTTGTGGGACTGTTATTCTGGGGTGGTGGGTAGGGGAAAATGGGGAAAGAATTGTAACTCAAAATCTGGCATAAATGAATGATGTAAACCAGAAGTTCATAAAACATTTGTTTAATTAAAAAAAAAAGAATAAAAGGAATCAACAAAGGAGAAGGACGAGTCAGAGAAGCAGGAAAATAAGGAGAATGCAAGAACAAGAAAGTAGAGACATAATCAATGGAAAAATTTTGCAAGAACTTTTGGGCAAATGGGAAAGTCATATAACTTCTCTGAAGCACAGTTTCCTCATCTATAGAATGAGGGAATTGGATTAGATGACCTTTAATAAGGTCCTTTCCAGGTCTAAATCTATGATTCTATGATTAAGACATAGTTGTGCCCTTGAGAAGTTTACCAGCTAGAGTCAATGGGATAAAACAATATACAAAGAGGCTAGGAAGAAATAGAATGTGAGTTTTATGTCAGAAAAATTACCAAGAAAGTGCTATGGGAATTCAGAGAAAGCTGAGATCACATTGGATTGGGAGAGATCAGGAAAGATATATATACATATATATATATATATATATATACATATATATATATATACACACACACATTGCTTTTTAGAAGGCAGTTGGGGTTAAGTGACTTGCCCAAGGTCACACAGCTAGTTGTGTTAAGTGTCTGAGGCTGGATTTGAGGAAAGATATAATTTTAAAAATAATTTAAATAATATAATTTTTTAAAAATAATTTTTGGTTGATTTTTGTTTTTACATCACCTACATTTACCAATGTGAGCCTTGTCCTACATTTCACAAAGAACCATCCCTAATAACAAAGAGCAAAAAGAGGGGGAAAAACAGTTCAGTCTTACAATATTTGCAGTATTCTACTTCCATAATTACCCACTGTCTTTTCAAATCTTTTCTTTAGATCATTGGAAATGATTGACCATTATGATTCCACATCATTCAGTTATGATTTCAATAAACATTTGTTAAAGCATCTAGGAGATGACTTAGTAGCTCCAAATAAGAATAAGATATGTAAACCAGGATTTTAGCTGGACTTGAAGAAAACGGGGAAATTTTGGAAAAGATACTACTGGAAATGTCAAAGAATAATAACCAAGAGCATGGAGGGTCAAGATTATATGGCCTGACTGTGTAGTGCATCCAGTCCATAATTTTATGACTTTTCTTGGAAATACTTGTATCTAGATTTTTAATTCATTGTTTTTGGATGCACAGCTATTTTGAAACATTTCAAAACAAATAGTTTTTAGGATGAAAGTTTAAATATTCACATTTTGAATGTTCAACCATGACCTCCCTTGCTTATTTCAAAATAATTTTTCTTTTGTATCTCTTTTTTTCCAGGGTTTTTTTTTAGGATCTGCAAATACATTCATATTAGACATTATTCCAATTACAAAGGCGTATTGTACTAGGTGGGATGAAAAATGGCCAAGAAGAAATAAAACCAAACAATGAAAAGAAAAAGATCAATTAGTTTGCTTCCATGAGGATTCAAGCTCAGTTCTTTCTAGTTATATCTCTGGATGTCGCATTTCTCTCTTTCATGAGTCTTTCGGTATTGACTTATATCACTGCATTGCTGAAAAGAGTCAAGTCTGTTATAGTTGGTCATCACACATATGTTGTGTCTGTGACTGTATGCAAATTTCTCCTGATTCTACTCTTCTCGCTCAGCATCAGTTTGTATAAGCCTCTCCAGGTAAATATGAAAACTGTCTCCTCTTCGTTTCCAGGGGTTTTTTTTAAGACTTTCTCACAATTGCTTTCCTCTTTATTTGAGATTAATTAATTTTTCTCTGAGAGTTTTAAGCAGTCTCTGTTTCTCTCATATGATGATAATGATGATGATGATGATGATGATGATGAAGACAACTAGTATTTACATGGTATTTTAAAGTTTGTAAAACCTTTTACAAATGTCACCTCATTTTATCCTCACATCTGGGAGATAGATAATATTATTATCCTCGTTATACAGATGAAGAAACTAAGGCAGACAGAGTTTTAAGTGACTTAGGTGATAGCTAGTAATTATCTGAGGCTGAATTTGAACTCATTTCTTCCTGACTCCACATCTAGCACTTTATCTTATGTACCACCAAGTTACCATTTTATTTTTTAATATGGAATTTTAAAATAATTTTATACTTTTAGTAAATTTGCAATTTTTAATATAGAATTTTTAGTTAATTGGGATAATAGGAAAATAAGATTTAGGACTGCAATGGGCTCCTTGGAGATCATTTTGTACAATTCTCTCATTTTACAGATGAAAACACTGAGGAGTAGAAAGGGTAACTGACTTCCCCAAGGTCATAGATGTGTGAATAGTAAACGTAGGATTCTAACCCAGCTCCTCTGATTCCAGATTTAGTGTTCTTCCTACTCTAATCAGGCACTGGGAGAGGGTATGGGGATGGGCACACATTCGTGTCTTCACACCATTTCAGCTTTACTAAACAATGCCTAAGTTGATACAGAACAGTGACCTGGGGATTTAGGAGCCCACAGACTGTCTACCTTAAAGATCTTTCAACAGACATCTGTGGAGCCATAGTGAACTCATCTTTCTATAATGCTTTCTTCTTTCTGAAGGGAATTACTATTGACTGATTGACTAATGAGGGTACTAGATTCAATAGTTTTCAGTTTTCTTTCCATTCATGAATTCAGAGCCTCTTCCCAAATAGTACACCAGAGAGATTGCTAAATCTTTCTCCAAGTGGGCTTTATTGAAACCCAATAGTTTGCCATTGTAGTGACATTCAAGGCTGTTCCTTCCTCCAATGATTTTAAGCATCTCGAGATTAAATGTTGGCATTCTGCTTGGCCTATTAGTTTTGGGTTTTTTTTTTTCCAAATCAGTGACCCCCCCCCCCCAATAATAAGCAATAGATCTTGAACAGTCTGTGAGTGAGCTTGGACTCAAAGAGCTTCTGACACCTATGCTTATTGTACTTTACGGCAGAGAGGTACATTTCAGATCTGCTGAAGTGATTCTGCGAAGAAAAGAGTTTGAAAATTCTGTTAGAGCCACTTAGCCATAGTCCAGATTGCCGGGTGCTAGGCAAACTTAGTCAAACGATTTGGTTCCTTTATTAACAAAGTTTTCCCATCTTGTCAGTTCCCTGGATATTATGTTATTCTAGATCTCGTCCTCCACAGTTGCTTTTTCTCAGTCTCTTTTTCCTTGTTTCCTCCAGCATCGGATATAGACTCTGCATTGTTGCTGGCTAATTTACCCTTGAATAAACTCACTGACATGCTCTGAGGCTCAGTTTTCCCATCTGTAAAACAGGAGAAATACATCAAGGTCCCCACTGCTGTGGATAATGAATCCAGGAAAGTGAGAACATGATTCAAATTGGCACTGTATAGATACATTGAGATGGAACTAATTATCATATTTTCCATAATTATAACTTCAAATAGTACAAGTTCAAATATACATGACCACTTCACAGGATTTATTATTTGCACCAATCAGAACCTAACTGTAATACTTATTCTCAGACTTATTATGAAAAAATAAATTGAAAATTATTAAGCATTAATTATGAGCTACGCATTGTTCTAAATGCTAGGAATATAAAAACAGGTCTTGTTCTCAAGCAACTCATATAATAATGGCAGGGAGTAAGGATATAGGAGGTTTCATCTGCTGTCTCATGGAAAGGGTGTGTTGTTCTTAGGGCACAGCAGTAGAGGGCAAGGCATCTTTTTAATAAAGCCATATCTGTTTCTGATGTTAAATGACTTGACAATGCCAAGGATTTGGTGGAGAGAGCTTTTCCCCACGTCTTTAATAACTTTGGCTGTTGAAGTGACAAGTGCCTCTTCTGTTGCTAGGTGGCATCTCTTCCTTGAATAATGGATGTGGTGTATGTGTGTGGTGGGGTGGTGTTGGCTGGAATAATGGTCAGTAGTCTGGGGGCAATTGCTATTTCTAGGAATCTCGGTCTTACTTGGTTGTGGCTGGCAAGTTGTCAGCAGGTGTATTGGTGGTGACAAAGATGGTAGCCCCCTTCTCAACAGGTATTGCTTTACTTGAAGAAAACTTCAGGGGTTGGCCAGAAAGGACGGTTGGTGATATGGAAGACAATGCTAGACACTGGGCTTTTGGGCTCAAGATCCTAGCTGTCTATTTCAGGGTCTATGGAAAGGTGGTGGGTGAGGTGGTGGTGCTAATTTGACCCATTTGGCTTATGCTCTCTCGCCTTAAGGTGTCTTACTGCTATGATGAAAGCACTTTGTAAAATTCTTCATAAAAGTTCTAAATAAATAACCAAAATAATAGTAACTTATATCATGCACATTTAAGCACATTTATAAAACATTTAAGCACACATATACCTAAGTCTTTGGAGGTAGTGTGGATTTGGAGTCACTGTGGGCAAGTCATTTAACTTTTCTTTGGATTAGTTTTCTCAGGTATAAAATGAGGGGTCAGACTAGATGGCCTCCAACCTCTGAACCTATGATCCATTGGTTATGTGATGGATGTGTATTCTCATCAATGTGAGGGATCCTTCAATTACTAGAGATCACAACATGTAAAATTCTTGTTCATGTCTCTCTATAAAGCTTTTTTAGAGGATCTAACCATCACAGTGGAAGTGTTGGATTCTTTTTGTGCTAACCATTTCTTTTGTCTAACCATTACTGGCTGCTAGGTGGTGCAGTGGAGAGAGCATTGGACATGGGATAAAGAAGACCTTAGTTCAAATCCAGACTCAGGCAATTACTAACTGTGTGACTCTCAGCAATTTACTTAATTTCTTACCACCTCATTTTTGCTATAAAATGGGTGTGGCAGCTAGGTGGTACAGTGGATAGAGCACCATGCCTAGATCTGGCCTCAGATTAGCCATGTGATCCTGGGCAAATCCCTTAACCCTGTCAACCCCACTGGGGCTCTGTTTTCTTATCTGTGAAGTGAGTTCCAGCTCTAAAACTTGTGAATGAAGGATTAATCAACCAGCAAGTGTTTATTTAACATCTGTATATTATGGGAATGGGAATTTAAGATCTTCCCTGTCCCTAGGCCCTTTGATATGCTTAAGTGGCTCTGAGAACTTTCTTTGATTTGAAAATATACTCTGCCCCCTAATAGGCAGTAGGTGAATGTGGTCACCTGGAGCCTGTGGTGGGAGGCTTGTTTTTCAGGAATGCCCACATCTTGTTACTTTGTGATTGGGCAGTGTGTCAAGAGGGTTGTGATGTTCTCTGAACCAGGAGAAGGCTATATATGCCCTGATGTGAGGCTTTGCTTTGGGGCTGACTTTGAGAAGAGTTGTATGATTTGGCCAGATGAGACTCTGGGCAGCCGTTAAGCCCCCTGGCTTTGAAAACCCAGATGTTAGTGCTTCCCTCTCTGGTAACTGACTAGGTATGGATGCAATAGTCAGACAGTTGGAAGTCTGTCTGCTGCTTATAACTTCTGCTTGTAACTTGTTTGTATTTTGTTTGTATTCTCTGAAGTTCGGGGTGCTGAATGTTTCCCCCTGAACAAGATAAATGACATATGTTTGATTAAAGAAAGATTGTTAACCAATTTTGAATGTATGCTAAGGTGCTTGCTGCTACACTGTACTAGAAAAAAAAATTCCTGAACCATATCTACTTTGTCTTCTACCCCAAGTTCTCATCAACTTAAGAACTTCTTTCTCTGTGGGTATAACATTACATTCTAATTAAAAAGTGGGCCCGGAAATTGGCCTTCTATTGGAAATCCCTTTATATGTTTCTGAGGCCAAGAGCCCTGGTTTATTCCTTTCACAGGCAGCAATGACCCTTTCCTTTATTACTGAATGATGGCCACTTATCTAATGGATGTGGAACTTCTAAAAAACCTTTAAAAAATCTCCTCTCCAGGGACTTGATCAAATAATGCCAACTATGATAATTGTGGCCAAGTGAACACTCTCCCTTTCCCTAGGTCAAGCAGCATAAAGTAGTATCCTGACTATACCCATGTATAAATAGCTTATGCATTTTAACACATCATGCTGAATATATGTATACTTAAATATCCAGGGGGCCTCATTTTAAAACGAGCTAGTATATATTTAGAAAGGAATGTAATGCAAAAACAAGAACACTAATAAAACAATCAAGGTAGCATAGAGGCAAAAAGGGAAGCATGACAATTTTTCTCAATTTGTGTGTGTGTGTGTGTGTGTGTGTATGTCAGGATCCAACATGTTCATTTCAGACCAACAAGGTTTGTATCAAAGCATTCATCAAAACGCAGGCTGCATTCCATTCTGCAATGGGGCATCAGATTGCCCAGAATTACATCTTTATGCTGTTAGGCATCTAATGCCAAGCCATCAAGGCTTTCAGCTTTCCCTGGGGGACCCCTCGGAAGGGATTTCTGCCGAGAGCCAACAACTCAGACCTGATGTCTGTCAGGAATGAATCGCACTGCAAACTTGAGGGAGTGCTTCCGTTGTCAAAACAATAATAGCTGTAATTTTCTCTCCTTCTATTTACAGGAAACAAACTCTTCCTTCCTGTCCTCTGCCTGTGGCAGAAAATAGACGAACCTAGCAGATGCCCAGGAACAGTGGAGGAGTATCTTGGGCTTCAACTTCCTTGGAGAGACAGAAAGGGAGAGAGAAAGAGAGATGGACAAGAAGATAGAGAGAAACAGAGGCAGACAGAGACAAAGACAGAGAGAGAGAGTCTGAGACAGAAAGAGAGAGAGCCAGAAACAGAGATAGAGACAGAGACATACAAAGAGATAAAGACACAGAGCCAGACAGGCACACAGATACACCAAGGGACAGAGACACATGGTCAGACAACACAAAGCTAGTAACAGTAGGAAGAATTATTTTTAGCCTATACTGTTATACTGACAGTCACATCCCTTGCTGTCTGTGTCCCCTTTTCTGTCTTTCTTTATGTCTTTCCAGCTCTTTCCTGCTATGGTAAGATGTGTGAACTAAATATGGCCTGGGAAATCTGTAGCAGTCATGGTATTTTTAAACTCTCCTGGCCTCGGGTTTGCACACTCAAGTGACGTAGACAAACTAAGTCCAGAGAGTTTCTCATGGGAATGCAGGGTGCTTCACCATTGCTGGCCCCAGGCTTTGGCTCTGTGTATTTTTTCTGGCATCTATTAATGTAGCCCTTGGGGCTTCATTTCACATCTCAGAGACTTGGGAAGCAGTAGACCTTGTGTGTGTACGGGGGAATGTCTAAGGAAGGCTGTCGTCATGGTGCCCCTCCAGGATGTCCACTGTGGGCCTGTGAAAACTTTTAGCATGTCCATCCATCCTGGGCCACTGTTGTCTGGAGAATAAGCTTCTTAATACAATCATGGGAGCCTAGGAGAGGTGAAATTAATTAATGTTTGTAAAATGCTCTCCATGAAAGATCCTGTAGAAGTGCTAATTACTATTGTTGCTGGCATTGCTGCCCTTGTTAATGCTTCAGCTGGAGAAAAGACATTTTATAAATATTTGCCCTTGTCATCTTCCTGAAAATCAGGGCCTCTGCTGACTCTGCATTCCTCTTCCTGTTCATGCTGGGCTCTTTCTTTCCCACTGAAGAGAGGCTTCTAAATATCTCTAGCTAGACTGAGGAAAGCCATTCCTTTTATCTAGGAATTAGTGGTTTTAGCTTGGTTTCTTTAGGAAAGCAATTAAAGTTCATTTAAGAATGAATTAAAAGCCATAACCATCATGCATAGAGAGTCTACATTTTCAATGCTTTAGAAGATGTGTGATTTCACCTGTGTGTTTACCCTCTGCACTGATGGAACATATATTGTATATTGGGAACATATATAGTATATTGGAAAGACTGCTAAATTCAGAGACATGAGACCTGGATTTGAATCTCAGCTCAATCTCTTACTCCCTCTGTGACCAACTGATTTCTCTGGATCTTGGTTTCCTCATGTATAAAATGAGAGGATTGGGCTAGGTCTCAGAAGTCCCTTCTGACTCTAAATTCATGATTCTTGATGGAAATCACATGCCTTGGTGGGTGGTTTAATGGGTTGCCATGGTCAAAAGCATTCAACCTTGTGGTGACCAGCCTCTATAAACTCTGTTGTTTACTTGGAGCAGATTTAGCTTGGGAGAAGTTGCCAGAGCCTGCGCTTCATTGGCGTAACCTTTGAGAACTCAATATCACTTCCATGCAGCAGCCAGGAAACCATCAGAGTAAGATCTTCAGAAATGGAACGTCCACAGAATTACATTTTACACCTAAGAGTAAGTTTAGCACTACAATTTATGTAGATTGCAGTTGTAGAGCTGATTGTCTGGGGTATTCTATTTTTATGTCTTAAAGGACTTTCCATGATAATTAGAAATCCAATCTTACTAATGTTGGCAAACTCTTGAACCCATATTCAATCTGGAAAAAAGAGGTCACTCCAGCAAAATTGTAGTGAGGTATTCAGGAATAGGATACTTGTCAACTTAGTAAAGTAAGAGGTGTGACTAGAAAGTAATGGAAAAGGCTAGCCAGGTGCTGCAGTGGATAGAGAGCTGGACGAGGAGTAAGGAAGACTTGAGTTACAACATAGCCTCAGCTTACTTACTAGCTGTATGACTTTGGCTAAGTCCCTCTGTACCTCAGTTTCCTCATCCATAAAGTTATAATAATAATAGCACCCATAGTTGCTAGAAGATGAAATAAGATATTTGTAAAGCACTTTGCAAGCCACAAGGTACTATATAAATGCTGGTTATTATTAGTTGTTTTAAATAAAACCCCTAAATGAACGCTTTCTTCTTTAAAGTGGCTACTTTGAGAGATTTCTCACTTATGCCAGGGACACTGTCATGTTAAAAAAATGGTAAGTGCCTTGCTTGAAGTATTAGAGAAAACTGTCTTAATTTCAGACTATTTGTACTATGTAGTCACTGTTCCTTTAAAGAAGAGAAAATTACATTGTGATTTCATTAGCATAGGAATCTCTCAGTGGGAATGTCATTTCCCCATGCAGATAGGTACCTGCACTGCAACTTATAGTCTTAGAGAGTCTCCTAAGAAGAAATTAAAATTATAGTTGACAGATCATAGCTTTATATTCTTCACAAGATCACAGATCCAGAGTGAAAAGGACCCCAGAAGCCATCTAGTCCAAGCTCATTTTATAGATGAGGAAACTGAAGCCAAGAAAAGGTATATGACTTGCCCTACCCAAATTCATGTAGGTTACAAGTATCAGAGGTGGAATTTCACTAGCAAATTCTTGAATTAATAACTAAGTGAATAAATTGCCTTCGTAGCCTAGATTTTGGATATCCCCATTGCTGGCAAATCTTTGTCCTCGACCTAAGTTGAATTTTTGGTAATGGTCAAAAGTCATGCAGAGCCAAATTCAACAAGCACAGTGAGTTAACAAAAAAGGTAATGCCATTTTTGGCTATTTGTTTCCTAAGAATTGTTATGGCTCAGTTGTTCAGTCATCTATGACTCTTTGTGACCCCCTTGGACCACAGCACACCAATACCATCCATGGGATCTTCTTGGCAAAGATATTTGCCATTTCCTTCAGTGGGTTAAGGCAAACCAGAGGTTAAGTGAAGTGCCCAGGGTTAAAAAAGCTAGCTTGTGTCCAAGGCTAGATTTGAACTCAGGTCTTCCTGACTCCAGGCCCAGTCCTCTTACCACTGAGCCACCTAGCTGCCTCCTACCTAAGAATACCAAACATTAAATAATTTAACTTTTTTTCTTTTTTTGGCAAGGCATGTAAACTGACCCTAAAAGCAATTCTACTAGCACAATTCAGGAAATATTTTAAGGAACAGCAGTATTGCTAGAATGTGTAATGACTCCCTAGATGAAGACTTAGAAGCACAATGATAATTTGAATAAATGTTTATTTAAAAAATAAACTTCAGGGCAGCTAGGTGGTGCAGTGAATAGAGCACTGGCCCAGGAGTCAGAAGCACCCTAGTTCAAACCCAGCCTCAGACACTTAACGCTTACTAGATGTGTGATCTTAGGCAAGTCACTTAACCCCAATTGCCCTGCCTTCCCCCCTCTAAAAAAAAAAAGAAAATAAGTTTCACTTCCTTAAACTCATATCTCATTTGTCACTTGCCACAAATGATGACCTATCAAGTTTATCAAGATTTGATATGACCATATGAAAGTGTGGCAGCCATAACCACCACCTTTGAAAGAATGAATCAAATTGATTCCAAGAATTAAACTGCCTTTAAAAATCAATGCTTCTTTAACTGTTAGTTTTCTTCAAGATATATAGCAGATTTTCATCTTATATTTTCAAAATCCCTAATTTTATGTTTCCAGTGGGTAGAAAAGAACTGCCTTACAAAAAATAATGTAATACTGATTTGAAACAATATTCTTGATTTTTCTATAACTTTTCCAATATATTTTTTGAGTACTCTTGTTTCAAAAAAAAAAAAAAAGAAAACCTGTAAGAATGGAATAGAAGCCATCTGATGAATGGATGGGAAATCACCTTTCCTCTTAGAATCCTTAGCTTCAAGGCTCCAACCTCTTTATTTCTTCTACTTAATAATATTTTATTTTTTCCAATTATATGTAAAGTTAGTTTTCAATATTCACTTTTATAAGATTTTGAGTTCTAAACGTTTTTTCCCTCTTCCATACCTTCCTCCTCCCCCAAGATGGCAAGCAATCTGATCTAGGCTGTACCTGTAAAATCATATTAAACATATTTCCACATTAGTCATGTTGTGGAAGAAGAATCATAACAAAAAGGAAAACCACAAGAAGAGCAAATAGTATGCTTCCATCTGCATTCAGACTCCATAGTTCTTTCTCTGGATATGGATAGCACTTTCCCTCATGAGGGCTTGAATCTTGAAGTCACCTTTAACTTAAAGCTTTTCCAGAGCCCTGAGTTGTTAATAGTAATAATAGCTAGCATTTATATAGCACTAAGGTCTGCTAAGTACTTTATAAACATCTTCTTTTATCTTCACAGTAACCGTGGGTGCTGTTATTATAATATGGATGAGGAAACTGAGACTCAGAGAGATTAAGTAACTTACCCAGGGTCACCTAGCAGCTAATAAAGGTATATGGCAGAATCTGAACTCAGGACTTCTAACTCCAAGACCAGCACTCTACCTACTGTGTATCAAACTCCCGTTTAGTGTTCTCTTCCTCCTCAAATTACCTTATATTGACTTGTTTGTTTACATGTCCTAAACCCAAGTAGAATGTAAGACCCTGGAGGCCTACTATGTATTCTGTGCTTGGTGATAGGGCTGCCAAGACAAAAAAATGAAATAATTGTTACTCTCAAGGAGCTTACATTCCATTGGAGCAAAACAACATGAATGTAGCTCCATAGGTACAAATCATGTGTAAAATGATTTTCAGAGGGGAGGGCACTCAGGATATAACTATGGTAGCATATGACATTTGAATAGATGGTTAAAGAAAGCTAGGATTCCAAAAGGCAATGGTAAAGAAGGACTATGTTTTAGGCGTGGAGGATAGATTGCAAAAAAAGGCACATGGATAGGGATGGAATATTATGTATGGTGAATAGTGAATAAGCGAATTCCAGTAGAATACAGAGTACTTAAAGGGAAATAAAGTGAAATAATCCTAGAAAGACAGACTTTGGCCAGATTGTGGAAAGCTTTATTTCCCTAGAAGTAATAAGGAGCCATTGTGACTTTCTGAGCAAGAGAGTGGCATGCTCAGAACCATTGTTCAGAAATACCAGTTCGGCAGGTGGGAAGGATGGTTTGGAGTCATGTCTGACTCTTTGTGACCCCATTTGGAGTTTTCTTGGCAAAGATACTAATACTGGTTTGCTATTTCCTTTTCCAGATAATTTTAAAGATGAAGAAACTGAGGCAGACAGTGTTAAGTGACTTGTCCAGGATACAGTTAAAGTCTGAGGCTGTATTTGAACCCATGAAGATGAGTTTTCCTGACTCCAGACCCAGCACTGTATCCACTGTTTCACCTTAGCTGCCCAACAGTTTGGAGAGGGAGTTGAATTGAATTGGATTAAATTTAAAAATAAAAGTATTTTGTATCAGTGAATCTAGGGACAGAATGGTGATAATTAGAAAGCAGTTTTCTATGTTATGCAAACTGTGATTTACTTTGCATGCCAGATACCTTTGTAGGCATTCTCCATTGCATTAAATAACTGGGCCAAGGGTAAAAATAATGGTCAACTCTAATCCTCATTCTGGGCATTCCACACCATTTTCTCTTATTTTGATTTTTAAAAATCACTTTAAATTTATCTTAAGAGCAATAGCAGCTGAAAAATTTTAATTGTCAGTCAGCCAACAATAATTAATACATTATATAGTTATATATCTATATATATCCATATATATATAGTTCTCATTTAATTTTTTTAGATTGAATTTTTTCAGTGTACTGAGTTCACAGGACAGTTTTGTATGTACATGTATACTTTAATAGATCACAGAAAGGGTTTCTTGCACTTGTGGGTTCATAGTATCTTCTGGCAATGATGGCTCAATATGTACCTTTCTTTCTGCGAGAGATTCCTTGTAATCACTCAACATCAACCATAGACATTTCAGTGTTAAGACACATCAGGGGTGAACATATAGCCCATATTGCCACCATTAGGAATGTGGCCCAAGACTCATCTAGAAATCAGTATAATCTGTTCAGCTGGGAAGTCAGATTAGCAAACAGTTTATTGAAGAAATCACAGTCATTTCTCTGATATTAAGCAGCCAGCTACCCCTCATAATGTTAATTCCTTAATCTCTTGGTCCATACTATTGAAGGAAGTATCAAAGGACAGGGATACCCTGGATGTACTTGGACATATTTCAGAATGAATAATCATCACTTCCCTTCCTTGAATACACCATGAGAAAATCCAGCCCCAAAAGCTGTTCCTGGATACACACTGACTGACAAAGAGCATTCTTGTTGCATTGCAGCCAAAAGTGCTGTGAGAAAGGGCAAGGAGCCTTGATGCACTATTTTCAGGAGGTCCACCAAGAAAAGGAGCTTTCTCATGGCTGGTGCTTTAAAAGGGCCTTTCAAAGGTCAAGTCTATAGCTAAATCAATTACATGCCTATATGGGAAAAATGTTGGCTTATCAAATTTTCCAATGTGCACATAAATGGGTGGCTTACATTCCACATCACTTTCTCTTATTTTCATTGGTTAAAATCACATTGAATTTATCTTAAGAGTGATGGCAGCTGAAAAATTCTAATTGTCAGTCAACAAATATTCATTAAGTGCTTACTATGTTTGAGGCATTGTGTTACAAAGAAAGGTGAACATTATGTGTGAATGGATCCAGTGACCTCCCAGTATGAGGATGCTTTACTAAAATAGACCAGATCTAATAGATTACAAGAGGGAGAAAGATTTTGGGACAGACTAGCCAACTATTTAAGATCAAGCATTCATTGCTGTGCACTATCTGATAAATAAAAATGTCACTAGATCTTTCTTGTTGCCATTTATGTCCTTTGAACTTTAGCAGCTGCACACAAGCATTATTTCAGCTACTAAGTAAGAGTGTGGATCTTTTATTGTAATATACCCTATTGACATGCTTATTTTTTAACCAAGCCTGTAATTTCATTGGTATGGGGAATTCCTAGTGAGGAAACGTCACACACCCAAGCAAATTGGCACTTGCTTTGCAACTAATGTGTCTTAAAAGAATTGCTAAGGGAAATAAGAAATTAAGTGACTTGTTCAAGATCACATAGCTAGTATGGATCAAAAGTTAGACTTGAAGTTGATTCTTCTTGTCTTTGAGGATCCCAAACAATGCTCCTCTCATATACTCATATGGCTTTTTAAAAAAACTTAGCTTTTTTACTGGGACATGGAGTTATCCATTTGTATAAATTCCAGTTTCAGAATTACTCAGCCTGGAACAAGGTATTATCAAATCAAAGTTTGAGCTGAATTAAATAGTACAATAGTACATACAATGGATCATAGAGTCTTAGATATGGAAGGAACATTTAGAAGTTAGCTATACCAACTATACCAAACTCTATGCCAAAATATACTTTTTATCTATAACAATTCCTATCAAGCAGTTGCCCAGTTTCTACTTGATGACTGTTAATAACTCATTATCTTACCAAGGCAGACCATTACATTTGTGGACAGTTAAAATTGTTGGAAAGTTTTTCTTTTCATTTAATAGAAATCTGCTGCCTTGTCATTTCTACCCACACGTGTAATCTCTTTTATATGAGGCCCCTGAAATATTTGAAGACTATCATGCCCACTAATCCTTCATCTTTTCTACAGTCTCAAAACATATCCCCGTTCTTTTGACCAATCCCTGTGGAATGCTTTGGAACACCTTCAAGTCCTCACGCCTTCTTGGACACTCCCCCTCTAGAGGGCCTCTTTATTTGTCAATATTCCTCTAAAATATGGCACACCAAACAATATACATTTCAGAAAGTCTGATTATAACTGTCTCTTATCATTAAATGGAGGTGACACTGAGTTACCATGGTCATCTCCTAGTCAACTTTATGTAACAACAAGCACCCTAGCATACCCAGGATGGCTACTAGTACAGATTCTTTGATCTGATTTTCTAAAGGAAAGCAACTCAAAAGGGATCAACAATCTTACTTTAATCAAACATATATATCATTTACTTAGTTCAGGGAAAAAAATCAGCACCTTGAACTTCAGAGAAAATACAAAGAGAAATTACAAACAGATATAATAGCATAAAGATCAACAGACAGGGCTTCTAACCATCTGACCAAATAATTCATCAGACAGATTCAACTGTCTGACCATTACATACATACATATATGTGTGTGTGTGTGTATATATATATATATATATATATATATATATATATATATATATATATATATATATATATATATATACACACATAGTTACCAGAGAGAGAAGCACCAACATCTGGGTTTTCAAAGAGGGGGAGGAGGGAAGGGACTCCTTAATGGCTACCCATAGTGTTGTCTGGCTATATTACTTGAACACTCTTCCCATGAGTAAGCCCCAAAACAAAATGCTAACCTGAGAGTATATATAGTTCTTCCGGGTCAGAGGACATCACAATCCTCCTGACCCATGGCCTAATTACAAAGTAACAAAAGGTGTGGGCCTTCCTGAAAAACAAGCCTCCCCTAATCAGGTTTCTCATACTGGGCTCCAGGTGAGGCCTATTAATGGGTGGGGGGAAGATCTTCAATTCCCATTAAGATTACACCTTACTAGCAGCCTTGTCACCAAGAGCACAAACTACACACTAGCTGTTTTAACTCTTCAATCTCTAGAACTAATGCCTTGGGACCTTTGCTCTCCTACTTGGTAACAGTCTCTCCTAACCTCTGTTTCAGGTAGACATCAGCCAATCTTCACTCCATTTCTCATTCATTTTCTCAGCAGCTTCACTGCTGCTGGGCTCTTATCTTCCCCATCCCTTATAGTAAGCTAAGCTTGATTCAGACCAGTCTGGTATCTCAAGTAATTGATTAGAATGAAGGGAGACGTTGGTAAAACATCTGACAGTTAACAAAAGAAGGTTCATTTAGTCATAGCAAGGAAAAGATATTCAGAGAAGTGAAAGAATATTTACAAAGGATATAACAATAATTTATCTGAAGGTGGTTTCCCCATGCTAGTATTAGTCATACTGACCTCTCCATCAGAAGTTAAAGGGAGGAGTATGCTCCTTTTTAGTACCTAGGTCATCAGGAAGCTATGGGTCTGTCAAAGCCTTTAATTCTCCCAGCCAATGAGGTCTCAAAGATGGTTTCAATACCTTTTAAACCTACCCTCTATGGGAGTGAATCTTAAGATATTTCTCCTTGTTCTCCAATTTTGATACCATGAACAAATAAATTCTGTCATTCTTTTTAAAAGAGTATGTTAATTTATTTCCCTATGGCCGAATTCACCATACCCTTTCACATTCTAGATAAAAGTGCTCCTTCCTGGCCACCAGTCCACTATGTATAGGAAAAATCAAGTGGATGTAAAGCATGTTCTGGTATGACAAGAAGTTGAATGGACAATCGATAGAGCTCATCCATCATTATGCACATGTATCTCAAGCATATATCTTTTAATGACCTGGGATTCTCTCTCCCTCTCTGTCTCTCTGTTTCTGTCTCTCTCTCTCTCTCATGCAGACATGCATGGGTTTTAATCTGAATCATTAGAAGTATTCACATAATTTTAATTATTGAACTAATGAAGCACTGGCATACATTTTAAAAATAAAAATATTGCCTAGTCACTAATAAAAAATATTCAAAATAATTGAGTCAAAGCCTGGGGCACTTCATTAGACATATTCTATGTTGACTTCTATGTATTAATCATTGATCTTTGGATCCAGTCAATCAATTACTTTTGAAACCACTTAACTCTGTCATTTGGTAGTTTCATATTTCTTTATTTTGGTTTGACATGTGACTATTTCTGAACCTCTTGACAGTAACACATCTGTCAGCATAACATGTCTCTTCCTTTTCTCCAAGTCTTAGTTTCACCATCCATAAAATGGGAATATAATACTAGCCTTACTTACCTCACAGTAATTTCATATTAATGTATGTAAAGTAGTATGTAACTATAAAATGCTACATAAAAGTAAGTAGTAATTATTTTAAAAGACTATTGAGGACCAAGAACTCCCTGATACATTTGATAATGCGTCTTCTAGCAGGATATTCTTCTGGTAGACAACCAGAAAACAGGATGATGCAGTAGAAAGGACACTGTAGCAAATAAAAGACCTGGGTTCAGATCCAACTTTCAATATTTATTACCTACTTAACTTGGTGTAATGGAAATGCAAATTTAAAGATCTTCCCTGCCCCTAGCTTAAGTGCACCTGGAGCCTGTGACGGGAGGCTTGTTTTTCAGGAAAGCCCACACCTTGATACTTTGTGATTGGGCAGTGGGTCAAGAAGGTTGTTACATTCTCTGAGCCAGGAGAAGGCTATATAAACCCTGAGGCGAGGCTTTGCTTTGGAGCTCACTTTGAGAAGTGTTGTGTGATTTGACCAGATGAGACTCTGGGAAGCCGTTGTTGAGAGCCCCCTGGCTTTGAAAACCCAGATGTTGATGCTTCCCTCTCTGGTAACTGTGATTTTGGTATCGATAATGGTTGGACAGTTTGGAAGCCTGTCTGTTTGATCTGTCTGTATACTCAAGTTTGGGGTGCTAACCTTTTTCCCCTGAACTAGGTAAATGATATATGTTTGTTTGATTAAAGTAAGCTTGTTGACCCATTTTGAGTTGCTTTCCTTTTGAAAAGCAGATCTAAGAACCTGTGTTGGCAGTCACCCTGGGGATATTGGGGTGCTTGCTGCTACACTTGGGCAAATCACTTAAACCTCCTGGGCCTCAGTTTCCTTACCAGTAAAATGAGGAAGTTGGACAAAATTACCACCTAAATTCTTTCCAGTTCTAGATATATAACCTTAAGTTCTAATAATGTATAGCTTTTAAAATCTATTTAATATTATATATTAGGGAGAGAGTAGTTACAGAAATGTATGCTCTTTTTTTTCCAGAAATGTATGCTCTTTTTGAAGCAGGACTATGACCAAATAGTCCTATGAAACCTCACCTTCCCAGGCTGCCAACTTCCTTCTCTGAAAATCAGAATTCACACCAGGGATGGTTTCCTACTCCATAAAGAGGGCCCCAGTGACTGAGTGCAGGCTCATAGAGCTTTGAGGCTATGAGATAGTACTTCATATTTGACATAAAAATGCTACTACAGACTTATTTTTCATTTATTGTGGGCTGGGAGGGGTGGATAGACTACAATTTTATCAGTGCAAGGAATTCCTTGTATGGAAACGCCTTTCCCTAAGGGAGGTCAGTAACTCTGCTAATTTATAGCATTAGAACAGGAGTTCTTAAACTGGTATTTACATGAGAATAATTTCAAGGGGGTTGTTAACTTGGATGGGAAATTTTACATATTTATTTTAGAGAATATCTAAATGAATTTTCACATTTCCTTCATTTATGAATGTTTAAAAACCACTTTAGTTTGAGAATGGGTTCACAAGCTTCACCAGATTGCCAATGGGTTCACACCACAAGAAAAAGTTAAAAACCCCTGAATTAGAGAGCTGCCTGAGTAGCCCTCAAATTTAAACAGTCTGTCCCTTGTTGCATAGCTAATACATTATCAGAAGCAGTAACTGAACCCCATCTTCTCAACTGTAAGGTCGGTCTTTTATTCAGCACCCCACAAGACCTCTTGACACTTCATAAATTAGCCTGCTCTTTGAATTGACCAAAAGGAAGAAATAACTGACTATTTTTTCTTATCTTTGATCTTGGCTTAAAGACAAAAAATGTCAGCAAAACACCAGGTTTGGGAAATATTAATGATTTTCAAGATGGGTGAAATGTGATTGCTAATCCATAAAATGCTGACAAACCAAAAAAAGGTTTTTTCAGAATAGATGGAAAATCGGAGCTTTTACCAGGAAACTCGTCCTTTTGTTCTTTTTGTTTACTCCTAGAATAGCTCCATTTCCCGATCTGTGATATTCCTGGTGCTGTTTTTTTCTTTTACTCTCAGTAGCAGAAAAGACTTGGCAGCTCTGTATGCATCACCCTACTAAGAAATAAAGCAACACAACCCTGGACTGGTGGTTTCTATGGCAACAGGTAATCTAGCTAGAACCCTGGCAGCCTCCCAGCTGCTTGCACTCAGTGTCAGAGCATGTGGTTGCTCTGGGATGACTTCAGAGGGGAGGGTAGACCTGTCAGTACTGAGACTGAGGAAATGGTGTCAAACAAATAAACTGGTCCCCTGCCCTTAGGTCAGCTCTTTGTGTGGTGCTACTGCTCCAGTAGCTAAGTCTCCAGTTCTTTTTGGTCAGACAATGCAGAGAGGTTAGCCATGGGGCAGGTGAGGAAAGAGGAGAGGGTGTGGCTAAAATGGAAACCCTGCCTCCAAGATATGTCAACACCTTTCCATCCCTATGCCCCTGGACTAAATGATTTCCGTCTCTGGGGCTAAAGACAGGTCACAGAGGATGAGGGATAAAATTATCAGCTCAGGAAAGAGAAGATGTTTATAGCTTCTTTAACTTTTACGAAAATAGATGAAAGGAAGGTTGTTTTTTCCACCCTCTGTGGTCCATGAACTTCCTTGGCCCTCTGTGTAACTTACTCATTCTTCCAGAAATAGGACTGTCTGGAGAGGCATTTTGTTGTGGTGTGCTCAGTGTGTGCTGGAGGTGGAAAGAGAGAAACTCGTGCTTAGGAATAGAGAGCCCATCCCATCAATTGGGGAATTGTGGCAAGGGAAGGTAATGACCTATTATGGCATTGTAAGAAACACCAAAAGTGAGAAATTCAGAGAGTTATGAAAAGATGAGCAAATTCATATGGAATGAAGCAAGCAGAATGTGGAAAACAATATAGACATTGGTTAAAATTACAACAAAAAGAACATGAAAATGTAGCAACCATGAGAAAACTCATGACCTGAACAAAAAAAAAAAATAAGAAACTGTACCCTACCCTGCTTTACATAATCACAGAATATGAGATTTGAAAAGGACCTCAGAGGCTGTCCAGGACAGCTTATATATGAAAGAATACTCATAGTAACATGCTGGCAAGCTTGGAGCTGCAAGGAGGGGGAATCCCCTACCTTTCAAGGCAAGTCATTCCATTCTTAGACAGCTCTAATTGTTAGAAAGTTTTTCTTGTTACCATGCCTAAATCTGCCTCTTTACTACTTTCAGTTATCCCTCCTTGTTCTCTCCTCTAGGGCCAAATAGAATAAGTCCAATCCTTCCTGCATAAAGTTGCCCTTCAAATGCTTAAACTGCTACTGGTTTCCCACATAGGTCTTCTCTCCAGACTAAATATGCTTAATTACCTCAACTGATGTTCATGTCATGAATTCTTTTGTTTAGAGAGGTTGGGGAATATGGTAGCAGAATGTTATATGTATTGTTAAATGGAGTTCCTATGTATTTTGGTTTTGCTTAACTGTTTTTCTTTGTTACAAAGCAAGGCTTACTTGGTGCAGATGAATGGTGGTATGTGATTGGAAGGAAGGAAGGAAGAAAGGAAGGAAGAATAGATAGATGGAGGGGGAGGAAAAAAGGAAGGAATGAAAAAAGAAGGAAGAGAAAGGAGGGAGGAGAAAGTAAAAAAGGAAGATATAAAGAAAAACATTTATTAAACATTTACTATGTGCCAGACTTTGCCCTAAACTCTGAGGATAAAAAACAATCAAACAATAGAGTCTCTGCCCTTAGAGAGATTATATTCTAATAGAGGAAGACCAATATAGGGGTCTAGAGTTGGCAGCATGGTGTTGAGATGGCTGGGAAGTGACATGGTGGTCTGGTGCTGGGCTGTAGCAGCAAGCACCCCAGCATCCCCAGGGTGGCTGCCAACACAGGTTCTTAGATCTGCTTTTCTAAAGGAAAGCAACTCAAAATGAGTTAACAATCCTGCTTTAATCAAACATGTGCCATTTACCTAGTTCAGGGGAAAACCTAACTTCAGAGAGTACAGAGGTTACAAGCAGACAAAAAATACACACAGAGAAAGAGATCAGCAGACAGGTTTCCAGCTGCCTGACCATTACATCCATACCTAGTCAGTTACCAGAGAGGGAAGCATCAACATCTGGGTTTTCAAAGCTGGGTGGTTCAACGGCTGCCCAGAGTCTCATCTGGTCAGATCACATAACTCTTCTCAAAGTGAGCCCCAAAGCAAAACCTCATATCAGGGTATATATAGCCTTCTCCTGGCTCAGAGAATGTCACAACCCTCTTGACTCACTGCCCAATCACAAAGTATCAAGGCTTGGATATTCCTAAAAAATAAGCCTCCTGCCATAGGCTCCAGGTGACCACATTCAGCCTATTGCAGGGAAGAGTATATCTTCAAATAGAGAAGGTTCTCAGAGTCACTTAAGCCTAGGCAAGGGGCAGGGAAGATCTTAAGATTCCCATTCCCATAACATGGGCATGATAAAATAGAAGCTCACCTATCAGAGTCTAGAGTCCCTAGGGTCAGCAGTGTGTCTAGAAGTGACTATAGATATAAAGATCTGTGCTTTGGCAAGAGGTCAAAGAATATGAATAGGTAGTTTTCTAAAGAATAAATTTAAGCTATCAAGAACCATGTGAAAGAATGTTCCAACTCAATAATAATAAGAGAAACAAATTAAAACCACTCTGTGGATTTACTTGCACCCATGAGATTAGCAAAGATGAAAAAGACAGAAATAACAAAAGTTGAAGGAGCTCTGAGAAGAAAGGCACACAAAAGCACTATTGCAGAAACTATGAATTAATCTAAGCATTCTGGGAAATGGTATGGAATTTTATTTTAAAAGACACTAAACTACACATACATTTTGGCCCAATTGTATCAGTAGTAGGCAAACAAACAAAACCCTTTAAAGACAAAGAAAGAAAGGAAAACTCCCAAAGTTTCCTCATGTATATAATGGGGATAATAAAAGCAACTGCCTCCTAGGTTGTTTGGAGGATCAAATGAGATAGTTTTGAAGTACTTAACACAGTCATACTAAGCACTATATAGCTAGCTATAGCTATTAATAATAATTTACATGTCTTTTATAATATCAAGGAACTAGCTAGATATAAAATCATTACCATTTGAGGAATAACTAAACACGTTGTAGCATATGAATGTAAGTGAATCTTATTGTACTATAAAATGATAACTATAAAGAATACGAAGAAATTTGAGACGACTCAGATAAACTGATAAACTAGAAAAACAGAACCAGAAACACTGAACAAAATGACCACAATAATATAAAGGAAGGCAACTTTGAAAAAAAGACTTCTGAATTCTGAACAATACAGAGACCACTTATGACTTCAGAGAACTTGATAATGAAACATGCCTTCCATCTCTCAGCAAAGAGATGGTGGTCAAGTATTTTACTTGTTCTATTTGACTTCATGAATTTGTTGTAAGAGTGAACTCAATTGAGTGTTTGTAGGGGAAAGTGGGAGGGAATCATTTGGAGGTAAAAGAGATGTGAAACAGAAAAAGGACACTGACAAAACACTTTGAAAATGAAAAGTTGTGGGGGGCGGAGCCAAGATGGCAGAGTAGAAACAGCGCGTCCAAGCCACTCTGCCCCCAGATTCCCCCCAAACTATGTAAAAGGGGACTCTGAACAACTTCTGGAGCCCCAGCACCCACAGAACAACACAGAGAAGCTAACTTCCCACTTAGGACAGCCCAGCAGCCCTGCAGGAAGGAACAGCGCAGTGGTCTGGGAGCCAGCAGCACACAGAGCACTGGAAGCCAATCACAGCCAAACACCTAAGTCACGGCTTTAGCCCCAGGGCGGCAGGGCCAGCAGCCAGCTGGAGGAACCCCAGAACACTAGCAGCTGTGGCAATTCCAGAATTATCAACATAGACATGCCTAGAACAAAGTGAGAGGTTAGTGCCCTATGGACTTTGGGACCAGTATATGGGGAATGCATCAGCTTCCTCCCCTGGGGGCTAGAAGCCGCTGAGGAGACACGCCATTTTGTAGTTTTCAGAGGCAGCTCCAGCTCCTGGCCTGCAAACTGTATGGAGATCCAGCGATCAGTCTTTGGGGGATAATCGCCCTTGCTTTAACCTCCCTGGATCTGGATTGTGATCTGGGGTGGAGGTCGTGGGTGGGTTTCCAGCTTGCCAGAAACAGAAGTTGCCCCCCCACACGTTTGGGACGAAAATTCCTCTATCTGGCCTTAAAGCCATAGTGTGGCAACAAGCCCAAAAGTCAAGTAATTAAGTGCCAACATGCCAAGACAAAGGAAACAAAGAGAAAAATGCAACCCTAGACTCCTACTTTGGGGCCAAAGAGGGTGGAAGCATAGGGGAAGAGGACTGTGAGGTCAGAAGTCCTGCTCCAAAAGCCCCAGGGGAAAACATGAGCGGGTTGCAGGCCACAGAGGACCTTAAGAAGGACTTTAAAAATCAAATAAGAGAAGTGGAGGAAAAATTGGAAAGAGAAATGAGAAGGATGCAGGAAAAGTATGAAATGAGGGTCAACAGCCTGACTGAGGAAAACAACACCTTAAAAAATAGACTAACTCAAATGGCAAAGGAGGCCCAAAAGGGCAATGAGGAGAAGAATGCCTTAAAAAGTCGAATTTGCCAGATGGAAAAAGAATCTCAAAAGTTCACTGAGGAGATTCATTCCTTCAGAGTTAGACTGGAGCAAATGGAAGCTAATGACTTTATGAGAAATCAAAATGCTGTTAAGCAGATCCAAACAAATGAAAAATTAGAAGGCAATGTGAAATATCTCATGGGAAAAACCACTGACCTGGAAAATAGATCCAGGAGAGACAATTTAAAAATTATTGGACTACCTGAAAGCCATAATCAAAAAAAGAACCTAGAAACCACCCTTCAAGAAATTCTCAAGGAAAATTGCCCTGATGTTTTAGATCCAGAGGGCAAAATAGAGGTTGAAAGAATCCACAAATCACCTCCTGAAAAAGATCCCCAAAAGAAAACTCCCAGGAATATTATAGCCAGGTTCCAGAATCCCCAGATCAAGGAGAAAATATTCCAAGCAGCCAAGAAGAAACAATTTCAATATTGTGGAAACACAATCAGAATAGCACAAGGACCTGGCAGCTTCTACACTGAGGGATTGAAGGGCATGGAATACGATATTCCAGAGGGAAAAAGAGCTGGGAATGAACCCAAGGGTCACCTACCCAGCAAAACTGAGTATTTTGTTTCAGGGGATAATATGGTCATTCAGTGGAATAGAGGACTTTCAAGCATTCTTGAGGAAAAAACCAGAATTGAATAGAAAATTTGACATCCAGACACAAGAAGCAAGAGATGCCTGAGAAGGTAATCAGGGAAAAGAAATCAAAAGGAACTTATCAAAGTTGAACTATTTACATTCCTATATGGAAAAACAATGACTGTGACTGAGGAAATCTTTCTCACTATGAAAATAATGGAAGAAGGGTGTATGGTCATATGAATACATATGTGAATGTGTGTGTATATAGTTACAGTTATATATGGATAGAGGGCATAGGTTGAATTTGTTGGGAAGGGAGGATACTCAAGGGGTGAAATTATGAGATGAGAGAGGGAAGTGTCAAGAGGAGATGGGGAGAGACAGGGTAGGGTAAACTATCTCATGTAGAAGAAGCAAGGGGAAGTGGTTGCAAGGGAGGGGAAGAATAGGAAGGCAAAAAGGCAGAACCACATTTTCATTGAATTTGGTTCAGGGAGAGAATGACATACATACTAATGGGATATCTCAACCTACAGCAGAATAGGGGGAAGGGGGATGAGAAGAGGGATGATGGATGGGAGGGCATCCTTGGGGGGAGGGGAGGTTGGAAGTACCCACTATAGAAGAGGGACAGGATCATGTAGGGAATGGACCAGGTGGGGGGTGGGATGAGTGGGAGGGAATTATAAGCAGCCTTGTACAATATATCTACTATGGTAATGTTTTACATAGCTAGACATGTACAACAAATACTGAATTACTCACCTCCCCAGAGGGAATGGGTGACAAGGGAGGAATGAAATGGATCTGAAATTCAAGGTCTTAAGATTAAATGTTTCAAATATATATAAATACTATTAAAAAAAGAAAATGAAAAGTTGTGAGTCAAATAAAGTTGGTCAGGATCTCTCCATTTTCCTTTTAATGTTTTTCTACCTCATTGAAAGTGTTTTCCTTGAACTGAGTTAAATTCATAAGAATACCAGTCATTTCCCAATTGATAAATGGCCAAAGGATATGAGCAGGTAGTTTTCAGATGAAAAAATCAAAGCTAGCTAGAGTCACATAAAAATGCTCTGTGTCACTATTGATTAGAGAAATTCAAGTTAAAATATCTCTGAGGTGCCACTTTGTACCTATCAGATTGGATAATATGAGAGAAAAGAAAAATGATTAAAAAAAAGGAGGGGATGTGGGAAAATTGGGATATTAATGCAGTGTTGGTGGAGTTGTGAACTGATCCAACTACTCTGAAGAGCACCTTGGAACTATGCCCAAAGGTCTATTTAACTATATATACCCAGTGACCTGATGATATCAGTATCAGGTCTGTATCCCAAAAAGATTTTTTAAAAAGGGAAAAGGACCTATTTTTACAAAAAATATTTATAGTAGCTTTGGGGGCGGGGCAGCAAAGAACCACAAGTTGAAGGGATGTCTAGCTATTGGGAAACGGCTGAACAAATTGTATATGACTGTGATGGTAAATATTATTGTGCTATAAGAAATGATGAGCAGGTTGATTTTAGAAAGATTTTTAGAAAAATCTTAAAAAACTTAGATGAACTGCTGCAGAGTGAAGTGAGTAGAATCAGGAGAATATCTTATGCAGTAACAGCAGTATTATATGATGTTTACCTGTGAATGACGGCTATTCTCAGCAACACAATACAAGACAATTCCAAAGGACTCATGGTGAAAAATGGTACCCACCTCCAGAGAAAGAACTGATGGGCGTCTGAATGCAGATTGAAACCTACTGTTTTTCACTTTATTTTTTGTGGTGGGTTTGGTTTTTTTTTGGCCCACGTTTTCTTTTATAGCATGACTAATATGGAAGTATGTTTTGTATGATAGCACACGTATAGCCAATACAAATTGCTTACTGTCTCAGGGAGAGGAGAAGGGGGAGAATTTGGAACACAAAATTTAAAAAAAACACAAATGTTAAAAAATGTTTTATATGCAATTGGGAAAATATCATTTTAAAAAAGAAAATATTCTCCTTTAGACCCAGACTTTCTACTTTATACCCCTCTGGAGTAGTGCCTCCATCCATCTTTTCTGTCCTCTGCAGCTGCCATCAAAACTTACCTGTGTTATGTCCTATTTCCTCAGGATCTTTCTGGATGATTAACCAGTTAAGATGAAAAGATAACCTTGTGGTAAGATGCTAATAGATGATTATAACTATATGGTAATGTTTCTCACAGGTAACATTGACATTAACAAAATCCTTCCATTCTTAGAGTCAAAGAGATAGAACCAGTGTTGAACTACAAGTCAGGAGATTTGGGTTCTAGACCTATCTATGGCATTAGTCAGCTGATCTTAGGCAAATCACTAAACCTCTCTGGGCCTTAATTTCATTATCTGAAAACATAAGGGGATTGGATTAAATTGATTCATAAAGTCTTGGAATTGGATGGGACCACCAATGTCACCTAATCCATCTTAGATATAAATAGAAATCCAGTCTCAAACAGCTTATTGAAGACATCCAATAAATGGAAACTTGCTAGCTTTTTAGGAAGCCCATTCTACTTTAAAATTACTCCAAATTGTTAGGAAGATTTTCCTTGATTAAGCCAAAATCTGTCTCTCAGAAATTTCCACCCATTATTCCTCATTCTGTCTTCTTTGGCCGAGTTTAATATGTGTAAACCCCCTTCCATGTGACAGCTCTTCATATACTTGAAGGATGATGAGGTTTTAGGAGGCATGATAGAGAAATTAAAAGGAGTACAGTTGGGTGAGAAATGGGGGAGCACCTCCCTGCTCTGACTATACTCACTCATCTCCATGTTGGGTCATACTTTTTCACAGGTAACATTGATATTTGGATAGTAACTTACTCTATTTGGATATCTATCTATTTGGATAGTAACTTACTCACCAGCCTTGCCACATCCCTGTGTACAGAGTTTATCTCATCTTGAATATTCTAGAACAGGGGTTCTTTTAATCTTTTGTGTGTCATGGATCCCTGTGGCAGTATGGTAACACCAATGGACCCTTTCTCAGAGTCATGTGTTTAAATAAGTAAAGGAAATACTACATTTTGGTTACAAGTGAAGATGTAATTTTTTTCCCATCCAAGTTCACAGACCCCCTCAAATCTATCCTCAACTCCAGTTTCGGAACTCCTTATCTAGTTATTTGTTATGTTTTTCTTCAAGCTTTAAAATATTAATGAAATTCTTACTTTCCATTATTCCTGGATTATGCCTATATTGGATGTCCTTGAATTTACACTAATAGAGACCATGCCTTATGAGTCATTCCCTTTGGGTAAAGTCTTACTTTAGACCATACAATGGGACCCTGCTTTGTCATTTTATCTGATTGTTTCATGCAATTTTAAACCCTAAAAAGACTATGTTATAAGAAATTAAGTCAAGACTGACTACCTGTCCTTAGAACAAATGCCCAAATTAAGAGTGTTTATACTATGACAAGAGGCAGAGAGATTAATTAGGAGTCTCTTACAATTGTCCCGTCATGAAGTAATAAGGTCCTGAACCACTGTGGTGGCAATGGGAATGGAAAGTAAAGTACAAATGTGAGAGGAATCATAAAGGAAGAATGAAAGAATTTGGTTATGCATTATTCAGGTGATGAAAAAGATAATTCAGTAGACTGATTCTATTATTTTGGGAAAATGAATGATTGTGAGTTTCTGTGAGTCAAAGAAGACACATCAACTCAGGTCATCTGGTTTAAAGGCTATTTTCTAGCATCATAAATTTATGTTTAATATTTAAAAAAAACCACGTCCCATATTTGTACTTAAGCACAATACATGTATATTACATATGTATAATTTTGTAAAGCTGAATATTTTAAATTACAATTGGTGTTGAGCACTGTAGTATAAAATACAAAGGCACAAAACTGTAAGACTAAAAACAAACAAAAACCAAGACTTGGATTTAGAGGACAAGGAAAAAGGAGTTCAAAAAATAGCTCTAAAAAAGGTTCTAACGTGTTGAGTGTGCTTGACTAAGAGAATTACAGTATCACTAAAACCTATAAGGCTTTTGTGAGGATGGTAGAGTTGGGAAGGAGAGGATAAAATAAGATTGACTTTAGTTCCAGATATATAAAACTTGAAATGAGGGGGGATCATTTAAGTGGAAATATTTTTCAGGTAGGAATACGGAATATTTGGGTTTCAAATCATACCTCTACAAATATCTGTGTGATTTCAGGAAAATCACTTATATTATTCCCCATCTATACAATTGGGATAATATAATTGTATCTGCTTCATAAAGTTGTCATGAGAATCAAATGAGATAATTCACGTAAAGTGCTTTGCATTTAAAATCCTATGTAAGTGTTAGCTGTCATTATTAGACCACATAATAAGAACTTCAAATTTTATTAGGGACCGTGGATTATGAAAATATAAATAAAGCTCACAACCTAACTGATTTAATTGGATTAAAAAATCACATCAGGTATAAGTTACCAGCTTTCTAGCCCCTAGGTGGCATGATGGGTAGAGAGCTGACCTGGAGGTAGGAATTTCCTGAATTCAGAAACTAACTTAAGATACTTTTAGTTATGTGACCCTAGGCAAATCACTTAACCCCTGTCTGCCTCAATTTCCTCAGTGTTATTATAAGAATAAAATGAGATAGCTGTAAAGTGTTTTATAAATTTTAAAAGATAATATAAATGCTAGCTGTTATGATTCTTAACTATGATGATTGTTAAATCATTTACCTAAGAAGTTAAGGTTTAGGGATAGGAAGTGATTCCTCCCAGTACATTTTATTTGTTAGAGGGCCAATTATTTTTGACATGTGATAAAGGAGGCAATTTGAAGCTTTCAGGGATCATTTCAGTTTTCTTTAGCATGTTGAAGGAAGAGAGAAAGTCCTGCAAAGTTGGGTTTTGTCCTTTCCATGCTGTGACTTTACAGAACAGCTTTTGCTTTATCTGATGCTCCATTTGCCTTCTGGCTCCTGCTGACTGAGCCTGAGACAACATTTACTACTTCCCAATCGTCATCATAAATATAAAAGTCTCTATGTACAGAGAGTGCCTGTCATTCATGCCACCAACATTCTTCCAGCAGGTGCTTGGAGAAGTTCAATTGAAGCTCAAGGCCCAAGCTGGAGTTCTTTCTTTGTTAGGAAGCTGAGGCTGTTTGCATCTGGGCTGGGGCAGCTGAGGAAGTGAGCATCAGGCCAAGCTGGGCTGAGCTGAGACTTGAGGCCTATCAGGGAGAGGGGAAAAGGCCGAAGTGTGTAGGTGGCCAGCTCAGCTGCTTGTCTGCTTCTCAGGAAGAACAATTGAACTGTCACCCGGTGAGTGATAGGGCAGAAAGAGTTGAAAAGGGAGGCACATGTCTGTCCGTTCTTCCCACCAGGCTCATTGCTCTTTTGCCTCCCACGTCTGGCTGGCAACGGGCCAGCAATCAAGGCCATGGAAGGTTCTTTACAAAACTTATCCAGCAAGGCAAGAAACAACAAAAGGATAGGAAAGGTTAACATTGAATTATATTCCTCGCAAGAGTCATGTCAAGGGAAAGGAATTAGTTGGCAGAATTGTATTCCCCTTGTCTCCAGCACCTCAGACCTTGGGTCCCCTGCTTCTTATGAAGGTACACAGAACATCTTTCGTGATTTTAAGGATACAGTAAGGATTGATGAACAGTTGAGGCTGACAACCTGGCACCCTGGTCCAGATTCTCTGACTAATAATGAGGAATTTGTTCTGCTCCAATCCTGGATTTTTCTCTAGATTTTTTCATGACTTTAGGGAAACTGCTTACATTGTTGTGTGGCTTAATCTTCTCATCAATACACATATAATCTCCATGAAAGAAACCAGGGATATTATAACAAAATCTCATCATTGATTCTTAAGAACTGGGGAGAATCATACAATGTTAAGGCTGGAACAGACTTTAGAGATCAACTTGTCCAACCTCCACATTTTACAGATGAGGAAATTGGAACTCTGAGAGAAATGACTTGCCCACAGTCATATACAGCTAGTAAAATGCAAAGTGGGGTATCTGAAACCAAATTTTCTTACTCTAAGTTCAGTGTAGATTCCAATACACCATGCTTCTTTTCCTCTACAGACTGTATTTCAACAGAAACAGAATTTTACTAGAAATGCAATTTATTATTTTCAAGTCCATACAGTAACTCAGTTAAAAAAAGGCTATTTAGTAGAAGTTACCCCACCCCACCATGAATAAATACGACTCAAGTTTAACAAACAGCACAATCTTCACACACCCATTACAAATAATTCATCCTTTCACAAAGGTGCCTAATATGATCTTGTTCACACTAATTTGTTTAGCAGTCTCTGAAATAAGATTTAATCAAGATTCTTTCTTTATTTGTTTATTTTTACCAACCTATGATTTGTTCCTGTCAAGTTCTTCTACCAATACAGATCAGCATCCTCTTGCAATCTGAAGTTTTAGAGAGTCTGGGGCACTAGAGGTTAAGTGACTTGCTAAGGGTCACACAGTTATTATATGTCAGAGAAATGACTTGAACCAGATCCTCCTGTGTCTAAAGCCAGTCTGTCTTCTACTCCAGGATGCCTCTCAGTTAAGGATTGTATAACATATTCTATATAATGAAGTGCTTTACACACTTTATTAGTATTAGTTGGCAGCGTCATATTCCCCTAGACTCCAGAATCTCAGATCTTGGGTCCATTTCTTCTTACTGAAGGTTGTAGCAGCAACCATACTTGTTAACCTGAACACTTCTCTTTCTGAATCCCTCCCCAACATTCCCTCTTATTTTCTTCTCTCCTAGTCAATAAGTGAATGAATGAATGAAAATTCATTTTAAAGAGATTATTAGGTACTAAAACACTGAGTGCCCTCACACTTTTCTCTGGTCAAGTTCTGAGACTCAATGTAGGTCTGCCCTTCCACTCTAAAGAAATGTCTTTTCAAAAAAAAAGTCTTTTCCTTTTTCCTCTTAGAATTAAAATCCCATATTCCTTGAGAGTTCAATAATCTAGATATAGAGTTAAGTCTCTGATTGAATTCGTTTAAACTAAATTGTGAATGAGACTTAAAAAGGAATCTGTAAGTGGTAGAAGGTGAGGAAGAAATAGGTTTGAACTGGAAGAATTTCTGTTCTGGGTTGGAGTGAGAGAGGGATGTCTACTATCAGTCTTTGGAGACCAATAGACTGTAGTCGCACACTAGTGACTTCCCCCTCCCCCACTTTTCAAACAGCTCTGCACCCCCACATGGTTCAGTCAAACAAAGAGTCATTGCTTGAATATAGAGCGTGGGTTGGCACTGAAAACCAAGAACTTTCAAAACCACTAATCACAAATTGAATGTGGAGGGGCTCCTATAGTGGGAAGAAGGAAGAAGATGTGGGAGGGAAAGGAGATAATGAAAAGCAGCAATTCTGATCCTGCACTGCAAAAGAAGCCATAATACTATAAAATTTTTTGCTGAAGGCTGAGATTAAATGGGCCAAGGTAAATTGAGATTAGTATACAAGAATGAGGATGAAGAATTGTACCAGAAACAGGATTAGAGAAAGGCAGAGATGAGAGGCAACAGGACATTGGCTAAAGTAATGAAATAAGCACAAAAAAATTAAGCAAACCAAAATGACAGGAAAAACAAAATAGGATAAATCAAGGCAAGGAGGTGGACTGGTGATGTAAAGAGAGTGAGAGACATCTGATGGATTTCCTGCATTTTCTGATGACATCCATGCAATGAAGAGAGATCTAGAAGAACCCTTCCCTCTCCTTTAACCCCAGCCTTTGCTGGGTGAAGATCCTGTGGTGATTTATGGCAGGACATGGGCAATTTTCACAGGATGAGAAAACAAGGTTGGATCACAATATGAACCATTGCTTGAGATTATAGATCCATCAGAGAGGAGTTCAGACCAAGGTAGCTGATTTCCTTTCTCTACTGTGGCACTGTGGTCAGCCAACATCCAGAGTACTGTATTTAGTTTCAGGCAGCACATTTTAGGGAGAACATTGACAAGATGAAGAGCATCTAGAGGAAGGTGAGGACAATGGTGAAGAGACTGCTCATTTTAGAATTGGTAGAAGGAATTTGAATCACTTTAGCCACTGTGACAGGAAGAGACTTAAGGAGGGGCATAGAGTTTTAAGACTCAAATCAATCAATCAAAAAACCTTTATTAAGCACCTGCTCTGTGCCAGGCCCTGTGTTAAGTGCTCGGAATACAAAAAGAGACAAGACCATCCCTGCCTTCAAGAAGTTCACAATCTAATGGGGAAAAGATTGCAGAGATTAGACTTATTCTGTTATTAGAATATTCTATTATTAGACTTATTCTGATTAGACTTATTCTCCCCAGAGGGCAGAAGTAGGAGCAATGGGTGGATGCTTTAGGGTCAGATTGATGCTTCTTCACACTAGGAAAAACCTCGGAAGAATGACAACTTTCCAAAATAAGAATGGACTGCTTTAGGAGCTAGTATATGGTCCTTCACTAGGTCTTCTAGTAAAGGCTGGATAATGACTTGCTGGGAAGGTTGTAGAGGGAGTTCCTGTTCAGATAGTGCTTGGGTTGCACAAATGGACACTTTTTTGGAGTTTTGTAAAAGCTTCAGACCACACATGAAGGCCAGCAGAAGATACGGAAAAAGTTTAGAAACTCAGAAATGCATAAAATATATGCACAGTATTGTATAATAGCAATGTATTTTATCTTTTTTTTTTTTTTTTTTTTTTTGCTTCTTGGAGGAGGGAAGGCAGGGTAATTGGAGTTAAATGACTTGCCCAAGGTCACATGGCTAATAAATGTTAAGTATCTGAGGTCACATTTGAACTCAGATCCTCCTGACTCCAGGGTCAGTGCTCTATTCACTGAACCACCTAGCTGCCCCAATATATTTTATCTTTTAATACCATAATAATTCATATTTCTCTGGTACAAAGGAAGGGTAAAAAAATTTTACCTAGATTTTTCAGAACACAGGGTGCCATGCCCCTAATTGCCGAAATATATAAGGGATAACTGTAATGATTTCAGAAGTGTAATTGCTCACACTGAAAATTTAACACTCAGCTCTTTCCAACTGACTCTGCAATATATTACTGCCAGAATACTGACATTTGATGGTATTACTAGCACGTTTCTTCTTTTTTTTAATAGCATAGAAATAATTGAGTTTTACATGTATTTTGACTTTTATAGCTTTATGGAACAATTAGGCCAACAGAAATTAAAATAAGCATGTAATACACATGCCCTGCCCCCCAGAAGAGGAGGACTATCACTGATGAGGTCATATTAAAAAATAAAGATCAGGAGGGTATACAATTTTAATAAAGAAAGATAGAGAAAGAAAGTGAGAAAGAGGCTTTGTGTTTCAATTTTCCCTCTTTAAATCATGGTAGGAAGGGTCGGCAACATTAAAAAAGAAAGGAATATTTGAAAAACTTGAGAAAAGTTATTTTCCTATAAAAAATAAATGAGTAGGGTGATAAGATTGATGGGTACTGAATGTTAAAAGCTAGGAAGACTATATAGTCACACTTGAAGGCAAATACAGGAAAAAAGTAGAAAAATAAAGTAAAATTCATATTAAGAAATATTCAAAACAAAAATTTCAAAAGAATATACAAATATAATATTATTTCTCTCATAACATGATAAACTACTTGCTGACCAGATCATAAAAGGTGAATTAATTCTGTTCTTTTGGGGACAGGGGGAAATAAGGTTCCTTTAAGTAGGGAAGATATAGGGGAAAAAATCTGGGGACTAGAAATAGGCAGGAAGGAAGAAAAAAATCAAAGAACATTTGATAGTAGTATGATAATGTCAAGGTATTTAGGAAAGAAGCTTTAGGAGAATCAGGAATTTCAGAATTAAATGAGTTTGAGTGTAAGGAAGCAGAAGTAGAAGGAGCATGTTGGATTGGGAAGAGCCCTGAATATGAAATCACAGGAGCCACTTTTAAATCCCAACTCTTGTTGGAATTTAATCCCACTTACTGTCTGGGTGAACATGGATCATTTACTTACCATCTCAGGACCAGTTTCTTCATAAGTAAAATAAAGGGTTAAATTAGATGATCTAACAGATTCATTTCAGCTCTAAATTGATAAACTTGTTTTCCTATATGTTTGAGGAAATAGAGTGCTTTAGTACTGCTATAAAATTTTTGGCACATATGCCAGAATTCATGGTTTAGAAACAAGATAGGTATTATAAGTATTCTTTTAGACAAGATGGATTGTAAACTAATAACTATAGTATTAAAGAAAATAAGAAAGGAAACTTTATCAAAGGGGAATTTAAAAAGTAAAGATCAGGGAAGGCTAGGTGGCGCAGTGAGTAAAGCGCTGGCCCTGGAGTCAGATCCAGCCTCAGACACAGCACACATAAACAAAAACCTAGCTGTGTGACTTTGGGCAAGTTACTTAACCCCAATTGCCCTCCAAAGAGCAAAAAAAAAAAAAAAAAAAAAAAGTAAAGATCAGAGGCTATGGAAGAATTTTGGCTAGGAAAAGCTATCTTCACAATTATTTTCTATGTTGTGGGTTTGAAATTTCAAGCCTAGAAGAATATTAGTACTTAATGTTAGTACTCCACATTTTATAAACATTGAACCTGGGACTTAGAGAAATAAACTGACCTGCCCAAGGCTACACAGTTAGTTACGTGTAGAAATCCTTGGAAAGAGAATCTAGAGCTCCTAAATCTCAGTATAATGCCCTCTCCCTTATTATTGTTAGGGAATGAATGAATCAATGAAAAGGATGATGAGACTTCAAAAAGAAGAAAGTCCACATTCAAAATGTATATATGATGCATTTTTAAAAATGTATTTCATTGATATATTTTGCCTAGATTTCTGTTTGCTTCTCTCCCAGTGTACCACCCATTATATAACAAAGAATGTTTAAGAAGAAAAAGAGAAGAGGAAAAAACTCATTAAATAAAAACCCTGATCCTATTATCTTCTGAATCCAAGACAAGGAGACTTTTTTCCTTTCATAGTTCCTTACAGCTAGCTCTATTTTCTTTTCTGAAGTTGTATTATTTAAGATCTCTATCTGGTGTTCCATTAGCTTGGTTATTTTATATTTTTGAAGGTTAAGATGTTTTAAAGGGTGATTTTTATTTATTTTTATGACATCCCTAGATCTAAGATAAATCTCTTGAGGCAAATGCTAGCTGAATCTGGGTAGGATCAAACACCTATGGGAGGTTTGTGGCCTGTGTAAATGAGCTGCCTTTTTCATCGCTTACAGATTGGGTCATTATTCCACATTATTCCATACATGATCATGCTCCACGGGGGGTATCTATCCCTTTAAAAATTTATCCTAGTGTATGGAGAAATGGTATTTGAGCCCAGGTCCTTGTCACTTTAAGACCATTTCTTCTATCCACTATGACATGCTACTTTGTTTAGAAGGAGAAAGTCCCCAGAAATTGGTTTGAGGACATTTTAAATCAATGTCAGAGGAAGTTAATAGCAATTTAAGATTTCTTGTGCCTGATTTTCCCAATGTCTCTAAGTACAGTTCAAATGGGGAATGGATGTTTGTTCATTGGGACACAGAATTAATAGACTGGTAATACTATGAACGATCATAGAGATTTTGCTGGATTAGCATGTGTAAATTTGCAAGTACACCTGCTACCCTTAACTTGGAAAAGCAGAGCCACTCTATCTGTGACAGCTGAGATCACGACACAGCTCGTAACCACTCTGTGCCATAATCTGCAAATGATAAAAGGTTTTTACATGGTGGACACACATGTATATGAGTGGACAGCTTTCTGTCAGAAACAGTTGGGGCCAGTGACATCTGAAAGTGGGTAGGCAAAGCCAACACATATAGGTGTGTTCAAAGTCAATTTAGAGAATCAGATGGGTGTTACTTTGTATCTGACTAGTAGGAAAGTCACTCAATGAGACTTCCTCAGAGGTGCCATTATTTACTGAAGAAGTGCTAGACTTTTGCATCCATAAGACTGTTTTCCTATATATATATTTAGTAACAAAGTGAAAGCGAAATATATACTCAAGCAAAGAATTGACCACAAACACAGATATCGTGGCAGAGGAGAGCTGCTTCCAAAATCAGGAAAACTTGCATCCAAAGGGGAGGAAGGTTTAATTTTGTATTTGATTTAAATAAATCAGAAAATCTAAGCTGCAGATAAACTAAAATTTAAGAACACATAGCACTTTGTAGTTGAGATTTTGCCAATTTAAAAATGTGTCAGTTTATTTTTTCTTTTAATTCCTTTTTCCATTATCGAGCATTTATTTTCTTTTTTCCCACCTCCCATACCCCACCCTTCACTCTACCCTGAACATCCAGGAAAGCAACAACAATCAAACTCTTGGAATATATATGTATTAGTATGTACACACGTATGTATGTAGGTATGTACTTATATACATATACACATATATGTAATGTGTATATATATACAGAGAGAGAGAGAGAGAGAGAGAGAGAGAGAGAGAGAGAGAGAGAGAGAATGAAGCAGGCAATACATTTATTAAGTGTTATGTGCCAGTCACTGTGCCAAGTGCTGAGGATACAAAAAAAGAAGCAAAAAGAAAGGGAATCCCTGCCTTCCAAGAAACATACATTCTAATAGGGGAAGACAACACATAAAAGTGAGCTAAATAAAAAGTTGGGGGAAGGGGTGTTAGTTTTTTTCTATAGGATCATGTTGACAAAGTCCAGAGAATTACAAAGCAGAGCAAGGAGGAGGGGAATGACGGTCAGACTGGGCAGTCCCCAAAATGGAGGTCCCAGAAGGAACTCTCCAGAGGGAGAAAGGAGCTGGATTGGGAGAGAGATGCTCCAGAAAGAGAAGATCCCAGGCACTGAGGAAAGTCCCATAGTAAGAATTTAGCTGAGTTATGGTAGCAAGTTTGGGGGAGTCAAAAGTACTGCAGGAAGAGGGACGAACAATCTTTAAACAGGTTGTGTCCAAAAACATTTGTCTCATTCTATGCATTTAGTCTATAACTTCTCCATCAGGAAGCGGGTGACATTCTTTGTAATAAGTTCTCTGGAATCATGGTTGATCATTTCATTGACCAAAGTTCTTAAGTCTTCAAAATTGTTCATTTTTACAATGTTATTGTTACAGTATAGTTTACTCCTAGATCTACTTAACTTCACTCTGCATCAATTCATGCAAGTTTTCCTAGGTTTCTATGAGTCAATTTATAAGGCAATACACATATAAGAAAAAATAGTCTCACTATTTTATAGGTACCTCTCTTTCATTATTCACTAGAAATGGCATTTTTCAATTCATCTACTTTATTTACCCAACTAGGCTCAAGAATTCTTTTAGATACTTCCAAACACAAACCCACCTTCAGAATTGGAGATTTTTCACCACTAAGTATATACCAAAGAATGTATCATGGGACCTGAAGGCAACTCCAGTAGAGGAAATTCTAAAATGGACAATAGGAACATAGTTGAAATAGCTTTATCCTAAGCTGATAACTTCTTTTTGGTTTTGTTTTAAGTGACTTGCCCAAGGTCACATGACTAGTTTTGTGTTAAGTGTCTGAGGCCAAATTTGAACACAGGTCCTCCTGATTCCAGGGCCAGTGATCTATTCACTGTGCCACCTAGCTGCCCCTAAGGTGATAACATCTAAGGAGGAAATGCTCATTTGAATGTGAAGGTACCAATATGTTTGCTCAAAAAAATCACTGAACATTTAATAGTCATACTTGAATCTGATACCAATCTTTCTAGAGACTTTTATTTGTCTTCACTGTGTTTTTTTTTCTAGATAATATTTTTAATTACACATAGAAACAATTTTAAACATTTTTTAAAATTTCATGTTCCAAATTCTCCCCCTCCTTCTGTTCTCCACTCCCTGATGGCAAGCAATTTGATATAGGTTATACATGTGAAGTCACGAAAAACACATTTCCATATTAGTCATGTTGTAAAAGAAAACACAGACCAAAAAGAGACAAGAAAAAAAATAAAGTAAAAAAGATCGTGTTTTGATTTGCATTCAGATTCCATCAATACTTTCTCTGGAGGTGGTCCTTCAGAATTATCTTGGATTGTATTGCTGAGAATTGCTGTCATTCACATTTGTTTATCATACAATATTGCTGTTATTGTGTACAATGTTCTGGTTCTGCTCACTTCACTTTGCAATAAATTATGTAAGTTCAGGTTTTTCTGAAAGCATCCTGCTTGTCATTTCTTATAGCACAATAGGATTTCATCAGAGTCATAACCACAACTTGTTCAGCCATTCCCCAACTGACAGGCATCCCTTTAATTGCCTATTTTTTTGCTATCATTAAAAGAACTGCTACAAATATTTTTGTGCCTATATATCCTTTTCCTTTGATCTCTTTGGGATATAGCCGTAGTAGTGGTATTGCTAGGTCACAGGATATACATAGTTTCTTAGCCCTTTGGGCATAGTTCCAAATTGCTCTCCCGAATGGATGGATCAGCCAACAACAACACAACCAACAGCACATTTGTATCCCAATTTTCCCACATTCCCTCCAACATTCATCATTTTCCTTTTCTGTCATATTAGCCAATCGGATAAGTGTGAGGTGGTACCTCAGAGTTGTTTCAATTTGCATTTCTCTAATCAATTGTGATTTGGAGCATTTTCTCATATGATTATAGATACCTTTGATTTCTTCATCTGAAAACCTCCTGTTCGTATTCTTTAACCATTTAATTCATTGGGGATTGACTTACCTTTTTATAAATTTGGCTCAGTTCTCTATATATTTGAGAAATAAGGCCTTTTATCAGAGAAACTTGCTGTAAAATTCACCTCCCTCCAGTTTTCTGCTTTCTTTCCAATCTTGGGATGCATTGGTTTTGTTTGTTTTTAATTTAATGTAATTGAAATTATCCATTTCACATCCTACAATGCTCTCTATCTCATCTGATAACCATTCTTCACTTATCCATAGATCTGACAGGTAAAATCTTGGTTTGCTTTTTGCTTTTGCAATGCAACGATCAACCATTTCTCAGCTTTCTGCCATCTTCATTCACGGTATTTTTTTTTTTTTTTGGCTTTTTGGAGGGCAATTGGGGTTAAGTAACTTGCCCAAGGTCACACGGCTAGGTTTTTGTTTGTTAAGTGTTTGAGGACAGATCCGAAATCAGGTCCTTCTGACTCCAGGACTGGTGCTCTACTCACTGCACCACCTAGCCACCCCCATTCATGGTAATTAAAAAAAAAAAATAAGTTTATGCTCTGTATCAGTTTTGATACCATTTGAAGGACATTTAGGTATTTTCTTGTGCTCTGGGCTGACTGGATCTGACTAAGGCCAGGTCCCTGGTCATTTTGGTTTGATAATTCATCAAAGTGAGGCAATCATGGGTCATTCAACAATTAACAAAAAGATTTACTTAGCACTACCTAGTAGGAGAAAGGTGTCCAACAAGGATGGATCTTTAGGACACTTTGAATTCAGTGAAGCTTTCTTGACTGAGTTACCCATTGTGATCCACCAACCAAGCATCAGAAAGGTCATTTGATGCTCTTTGTGACTGCTTTGTACTCAAGCAATGACGAAGTCATGTCCACAGTCTGAGCCTTTAGTCCTCTAAGCCAATCAAGTCTCAAGGATAGTCTCAATGCCTTTTAAGGAAAAACTAGGTTAATTTACCATGGAAGCATGGATCAAAGATTGCTCCTATTACAGCATTCTTCTATTTCTCCTCCCAGAGAAGCAGTATTTTCTGATCAACTGACCTTCCTTCCCCAGAATGTTATGTGGCTGAGGTCCAAGAACACAAAGACCTCTGTGTAGATATTCCCTTTCTGTGGTGAGATTCTCATAGAAATACAGGCCTCCCCTTCGAAATGGAGGCATCCAACCAGCCTATATTTAAAATCAACCCTGTTAGTAATGGGACAATCAACAGAACTGAAAACAATGATTAGTGAGCAGGCTAAGGAAAATCACTGTGCTAAACAAACAACAAAAATGCAACAAAAATCCCTAACTCTGTGTTATACACTGACCTGAGGTCATCCTCTGGACACTGGTTTTTATATTACTGTCAGCTGTAATTCCACTGTTATTCAACAAAGGTAGGAAGAGTTGTAATGCTTAGATTCATTCAGACTAAAATTGTCAATTTGTGCTCAAGACCACCTATGGTTATATCCCAAGACAAGGTGAAAGAGGGATTTTGAGATGACTTACCTTATTACTATGAATCTCAGGTGATAAGGAAGATGTTCCTATGACTTTCGAGTCAGAAGATTTAATAAACAGTATACACTTTGGGAAAAAGTTATCACCACTGAAAACTCCGCCCCTCCCCCCCCATTCTCTTACTTTTTTGCTATGGTACTTTCATACTGCATAGTCTCTCTTAAGTGTTGCAGTGCTAACACATTTGTGCCATGTTTTCACGTTCAAAACAAAAACTAATTCTCTTGTCTTCCTCACTTGTCCATGTTAAAATAGCATGGATGGCAAGCATTTGTCTACCATGATAAGAATTACTATAAAATATTGCCAAAAAAGATGGTCCAGTCAGGTAGTGAGAGAGAGGGATAACTGTTGTATGGCTTACATGTGCCATTGGTGGAATATTATGTAATGTCAAGAAACTTAGTCTAGGGATTCTTAGCCCTTTTTCCATTACAGTTCCCTTTGGTAGTCTACTGAAGACTATAGACACATTGTCAGGATGTTTTTAAATTTATAAAACAAAATACATGTGATCACAAAGAAAACCAATTATACTGAAATACAATTTTCAAAATATTTAAAAGGAAAGCTCATCAATCCTAGGTCAAGAATCTCTTATCTAGAGAAAGGACCTCAGCACAGTGTATAGCTTTGCTGTATCTGATTTACAGAAGATCCTAGACAAGAGCAACTCAGGACCTGCAGGCATGAATGGGTTATGTTTGATCCTACTGGAAGATGTACTCACACTGAGGGAATCAAAGTTCTGTTGAAGCAACAGAGCGTAAGACATACAAATAGTTCTAATTCTAGTTAAAGGAACTAATTCTACTTCTAAGCCATGTGTGGACATCTGGAAAAAACAAGGAGGGGAAAAAATGGCATTTATCATGTTGATATCAGAGCAGAAAATATTAGACACCCTCACTGAATAAGAGATAAATGAAGTAGTCCAGAGATTTATGACTCAGTGGAAGAGATTTGAAAAGGCTAATTTGGGAGTAGGAAACCTGTGGCCTCGAGGCCACATATGGTTCTCTAGGTCCTCAAGTGCAGCCTTTTGACGGAATCCAAGTTTTGCAGAACAAATTCTTTTATTAAGGGAATTTGTTCTGTGAAGTTTGGATTCACTCAAAGGCTTGCATGAGGATCTAGAAGGCTACATATGGCCTTGAGGCTGCAGGTTCCCCACCCCTAATTCTAGAAAGTGTGGCTTATTTGGGGAAATTTTTGCTTTCAACTTTGTTTTATTTCTTTCATTTATTTACTAACCACACATTTTGATTTTCAGCTCTCATGTCACATCATTACTGCCTTTTTTTGTAGACACAAGTGCTAACCATACAACAAAAACTGTAAGGAAAGTAAATTTAAATGACCTCCTTTTAAATGATTTTGTAAGCCCCAGAGGAATATGGGAGCCAAATCAGGATAACAAGAGTAGTGATACTGTTCAACCCCAACCTGCTGTGAGAAGCAAAGAGAGGAGGAGAGAAGATGATGTGAGAAAGCCAGACCACTGTCTTGCCTCCTCCTGAGAAGATTTTCATGGTTTACTACAGTTGATTTGTCCATAGACCTATATCCATATGTAAGTTCTGAAACAGATTCAAAAAACATATAATTTTTTTTTGCGGGGAGGAATCATCTGTCATTTTAGATTATTTACTTGACTAGTACCCTCTATTTAAAAGAATGATTAAAATTTGACTACATAAACGGAAATTTATCTCCTCAAGAAAATACCATAACAAGCAATCTGGGAAATGAAGTTCCTATAGCCCCGGTTCTTAGAGTACATAAACTAGTCAAGAAGATGAGCTTTTCTGAAAAGAACCTGGTCCTATTTCTCTCTCCTCCCACTAATGTCACAGCTCAATCTCTCCACACATTCAAAGGTTTTATGATTAGCTGTAGGTGAAAAAAAATCATCCTTCTTTGCAAGCCTTTTGATGCTGAATTTTTCCCATGTTTTAGCTGATGCTTAGACGACAGACACAGAAAAGTCCAATGCTGGCCCCATACATGAAGTTTTCCTAGTTTGATAAAATGTAAACTACCTGAGGGCAATTTTTTGTATTTCCAGCACATGACACAGTGTCAAGAGTATTGTAAGTACTTAATGAATGCTAATTGACTTTTTAAAAACCAAATGGAAGTAATCAGAAATTCTAGGAAGAACTAATATAACTTTTTTAGCCTTACAGTTGAACCTAGATACATAGATTTCAATTCCATCTCTCTCACCTCATCTTTTTAGCCTTTTTGGTTAATGCCCTTTAGGATTTGAATCAGTGGTTGATGTGTTTGAGCTTTTAGTGGTATTAGTGAACTTTACCCAATTCAAACTCATGCCTTTCAAAGGGTATCATGCCTGGTCATAACTTCATACAGAACAAACTCAGTCTCTTGAGTGTCTTGAAGACAAGCCACATGACATTTTGCATCATGTGATCTTTCACTATAAATTTAAATTTAAACCAGAAGTAAACCAGAATATTTATCCTCTTAGCAATTGACATTCTTCTAGATAGTACAGAATAATGTGTCACAATGTTCCTGAAAGGCCTCTTCCCAACATTCCCCACCCCTATTTTTCCTCTGAACATTCCTGGTTTAAAATTCATGTGAATAGTACCAAAATGACCCAGAAGGCAACTGGACATTTTCCTGGGAATATAGGGGCCACCTGTACTATGTGCACTTTGGGGGAATGGGTGGGGAGAGGGAGCAGAAATAGCCTTCTGTCCTTGGAAACACTGCCCAGTATCCTGGCATCATGGAAAATTGTCTGGCCTGCTTCATGGAATTATCCCATGCTGCCTTAGAATCTCAGATCAGGCGCTTTTGAGTTATGTGATGAAAAGTTTGCTGAACTCTTTTCATGACTTGCCCTAGAAGTAAACATGTAAATTCATATATGAGAAGGAAAAAGGAATTTCTTGTTGTACTCTCCTGTGTGTGGAGCAGGCCCCGTTCTGGTTTTGTTTGTATTGGTATGTGATAGACGGCTTCTATACCTAGAAGTATATATAAACATGAAGTCTAACGCTAAGATCTATGTATCATACCTCTAAACATGGCAGTGAATGACTCATTGAGGGAAGAAGCCAGAATGTGGGTTTCTACCCTCATGCTCCCAGAACATACTGCTTCCTTTCATGACCTGCCAGGAAAGACCCCCTTCAGGGAGACAACTAATCTGGAAGTAATAAGACAACATAATAGTTAGAAAGGCCAATTTGTTTTAAATAAAGGGATAGCACTGCATGATGGCACACTGGTTAGCCAGTATTTTATTACTCAGATCTTCTTACAGAAATCTTTGGTTATAAAGAGCATGAGACCTCTGGTCAGACTAGGCCCCTAGCACCATATGTGAATGAGGAGCCAAGACATGAGACCACAAGCACAACTGGACCCTAGCAAGGGCTGAAAGACAATGATTTGCAATCAGGACTAAGCCAGGCTGGGGAAGAGGGAAGGTGATTGTATTAATACGGTCATGGGAACTATTGTAAATGACAGAGTGGGAAGTGAAAAAATAATAGCAACAGAAAACAAAGGAAACAAGGAATAATGGACATGTGGACAGAAGCTAGGGATGATGGAACAGAAAGACAATATGAAACCCATAGCCATTATTCAAGGAGCAAAATTGAAGGAAGTGGATGTGATGGTGACCAACTGTTGAGTTTCAAGATGAATGGTCCCCTGTGAGAGGTTACTCATAGACTGAAAGCAACCAGAGGATTTCTGGGGTAAGTTTAGAGCAAATTACCTTAACAGTAATGAAAGCCAGAGATCAGAAAACCTTACCCCAGAGTCTTACTAGGAAGAAAAGAATAAATGTGGACATACTGGATCGATCATTTATTGGACACCTATTGTATACCAGATACTCTCCTATGTCCCTGGGGAGACACTTTTTTAAACAAGAATTTATTTTTTTTTTAAATTAATTTATTAGTTTAGTTTCAGTTGACAAGATTCAATTCCATTAAACAAGAATTTATTAATTGTTTGTTATGTGCTAAGCATTTTACAAATAGAATTTCATTTAATGCTCATAACAACCTCAGGAGATGGACACTCATTTTATTGCTTATTTTGATGTTTCAAATGTAAATTAAGTGTCTTTGGTCAGAGTTGAACTTAGGTCTTTCTGATTCCAGGTCCAGTGTTCTATCCACTACAACACTTAATGCCTTGCCATGGAATTTTAGTTCTTTGTTATAAATACAGAGCTAAAAATGACTGCAGATAACATTTAGTCCAACCCCTCCATTTTATAAATGAAGAAACTGAGACCCAGAAATGTCAAGTGACTTGCTCAAGGTCACACAGGTATTAAGAAGAAGATCTGAGATTTGAACTCAGGAACTGTGACTGTAAGGTCAGTGTTCTTTCCACTGTACCATATAAATGTTGTGAGACAAATCTTAGAATATAGCTTTCATATCTGCTGGATCCCAGTACATTTTACCATTTGCAAAACTCTCTGGGTAATAGAATATAGATTTTTGAGCTGAAATGGGTCTTAAAGGTCATCTAATACAATCCCCTTCTTTTACAAATGAGGAAATTTAATTCCAGAGAGGTCAATGAATACAAGGTAACATAGATAGTAAGTAGTAGAGAATCTGTCCTTTGATAACATCCAAAAGCTCTTTCCATTGCTTTGCTATTAAGAGAAACATGATTTCTTTCTGAGATATATTTTATTTTATTTTATCTTATTTTATTGTGGAGGTTATCATGGTTAAGTGATTTGCCCAGGGTCACACAGCTAGTGAATGTCTGAGGCAAGATTTGAACTCAGTCTTCCTCACTCCAGGGCCAGTGCTCTATCCACTTGGCCACCTAGCTTCCCCTGAAATATATTTTTAAAAATGGAGACTCAAGCTAACTTCCTCAGGACCACCATCCTTAAGGAGAAAAGTTTGGAGACATTGTCATTTATAAGACAACATCAGCCAGTCTTTTCACACTGCTTGGCTATTGTACTTCTCCTTTTGGCCAGGTCCTTCCCCAATGGAGAAAAGTTCAGGGCACAAGACAACTTCTGCCAGCTTTGGAAGAGACTTGATGATATTCAGCACAATCTCCCAATGAGAGAGGGCCCTGAGAGGTTCCATAGGGAAATTTGCTCATTTTGATGTTTCAATGCTGATAAGACCTGGTAGCATAAAGACCAAAGTCTACTTTTAGGTTTAACAAAAGATTTTGTGAATCTGAAGGTGTTAAATAAGCGTACCTTTTAAAATTTATTGATAAATAAAGTGAAGTCATAATAAATATGGTGAATATAGAGACTTCATTTTCTGTGAGAGAACGCAAAGGAAGATGGAACTTGAGATGGTTAAAAAAATAACATGGAGTGGAAAGGCTTCTTTTTCTTCTGCTCATCTTCTTCTAGTCCAGGGAATCTCAACTTTTTTGTGCCATTGACCTGTTTGGCAGCCTGATAAAAGCTAGGGTGCTCTTCTCAGAATAATGATTTTATACAATAGAAGAAAATAATTAAGATCAGTGAAAGATGAATGAAAATAGGGAGGCAATTATTTTCCATATTCAAATTCATTGATCACCTTAAATCTATGGAATCTGGGAAGAGCTTGGCAGTGCAATGGATAGAACACCAGTCCTGGAGTCAGGAGGACCTGAGTTCAAATTCAGCCTCAAACACTTGACACATTAACTGTGTGACCCTGAGCAAACCACTTAACCCCTATTGCCTTGCCAAAAAAAAAAAACAAAAAAAAACATCTAAGGGATCAGTGACTCCCAGGTTAAAAATCTTTGTTCTTAATAAACTTTGAGCTCTCTGTTCTTGGGGTTAAAGAAAAGGACGGAAAGAAACGGGTTGGACCAGAGTGATGGAGGAGCTGCAAAGCAGTCATACTGAGGGAAGAGTCACTGGAACTTTGCCCATGTTAGGAAATTTAGAAGGTGCTGACAGCACCAAAAAAGTATACTTCCTCCCTCCCTAGGGCTTCCCTTGTGCTCCCTACCCAAAGAAGCAATTTCTACCCTAGATCATTTTGAAAATTGAGAGGATGAAAACAGTACCATTCAAAGCATCCCCACCATACCAGCTGCCCCTTTATGGCCTGCTTCCCACCCCAGGAAAAGTTTCCTTTTCTTGAGTTATACCTTCTCCCCAGGGGCAAAAATCCTGTCCTTCTTCTTTCCTCAGGAAGGGCCAGTCCGTTAGCAGTTAAAAACCTCGTGGTGTCCTCCCCTAATCCAAAAGGATCTCCCCTATAGCTTGCCTAGGGAATAAAAATTGCTCAGTATGGTTTGTGGCAAGGGCTGAGTGGATGGTGGCAGAATGAACTTTTGGAAGGATTGCAGTAAGTTAAATGAAAGAAAGCCTCATAAACTATCACTCTCCATCAAGACCTGGAATGTCATTTGACCTCATTTAACACTCCCCTCCTCCCCCCCCAGGTTAAGATGCATTGGGGAAAATCTAGTTACATATATCCTGTCCAGAAACTTTGGAAGACTATTTCTATACATTGAGCAAGCTGTTTCCCCAAAGCATCTTAACTCATCTTTCACTTGAAATGGCCCCAGGCTCTTGAGCTTCATGTCACATTTATATAACTAGAAGTCCCAATGACACTAAAGAGACATTCTTGATGTAATAGAAATAATTTATGACCAATTCTTACCCTTCCCAGTGTGGACACTGAGAAATGCAATTTCACAAGGAAAGCTGAAACAATGGCTTTCTCCTCCCCACCATCCTTGTCTTCCTGAGCAAGCACCAAGCTCCCTCCATGCCTAATTCTACCCAAGGAGGGAGAAAGATCATGTTTTTTCATTACTGAAATACAAAAACATATGGCATCAGAAAAAATCAAACTAAAGAAATGAATAGAAGGGCTAGAGAGTTCAAACAAAATGTGTTCCCTAGTTCATACCCACATCTAAATGCACGCAAAATTTAATGTAAATCACATGTGATTCATAGTGTATTCTCCTTAAGTAAAATATGAGTCGAGAGCTTTGGTGATGAGAACAAAACTAACTTTCCTTTTGTTATCCCAGTTCTAGAATTTAAACTACTTTTCATGGAATTCACAAAAAAATGAAGAAGGTCAGCGGCAGGGTCAACTCTAGATCAGTTTTATTATAACATGGTGACTATGGAAGTTAGCTGAGTTTTTCTGAAAAGTTGTGAAGTCAACTAGCATCAAACTCCAATATCCCCAAGGACACAAAGCTGCTGGCTAGTTTGGGTGCTTCTAGTCTTCCTACTTGGACCTATTTAGCTAACACTGACGCTCATTGTTTTTGGAAAGCACTATAATACTGTGTAGGGTAGCTAGGTGGTATAGTGGATGGAATGCTAGGTCTGGAGTCATCTTTCTGAGTTCAAATCTTTTTTTTTTTTTTAAGCAATTGGGGTTAACCTACTCAAGGTTACATGGCCAGTCATTATTTATGTGTGTGTGTGCTCATTTTCTGAGGCCGGATCCGATCCTGGGTCGACCCAACTCTGGGGCCAGCACTCTTACTCACTGTACCACCTAGCCTCCCCTAATGTTTAATTTTTTTTCTTTTTGGAAGGCAATTGGGGTTGAGTGACTTGCCCAAGGTCACACGGCTAGTTTTTGTGTTAAAGTGTCTGAGGCTGGATTTGAACTCAGGTCCTCCTAACTCCAGGGCCAGTGCTCTATTCACTGTGCCACCTATCTGCCCCCTGAGTCCAAATCTTGCCTCAGACACTTCCTAACTATGTGACCCTGGGCAAGTTATTTAACCCTGTTTGCCTTAGTTTCCTCATCTATAAAATGAGCTGTGGAAGGAAATGGCAAACCACTCCAGTATCTATGTCAAGAAAACCTAAAGCTATAAAATTTAAGTCATAAAGTAATAGTTTTGCAAAAACAACAGTTTATTTAAATATATCACCAGACATGATAGAAAAGACTGAAATAATACTGTGTGAAGTTTGATTAACTGGAATGCTCAGGGAATCAGGGCTTCTGGTTAATGGGACTTCCTAGTTAACTGAAGAGAGTATTTGTTTTTTCAGTCCTTGCTTTTGAAACCTTTTTCTAAAATGTAATCATCTACTACTAATAGACACTATTTTTGTAGCATTTTGAATAGGGTTCATCGCAGTATATTAAACATAATTTGATCCTTCTGGGTTGTTGTACATGACATTACAGTTGATGTAGATATAGAAAATGGTTATAGATAGGATCATAGATTTTGATCAAAGGGACCTTTGAAGTCACCTACTTCAAAACACAAATTTTACAAATGAGACAAATCAGGAGAGATTAAATAATTTGTCCAAAGTCACCCAGATAGTAAGTGGGAGGAGGAGATATTAGAATACGGGCCCATTGATTCTAGGTCTACTATCCTTTCTGGTACCACAAGCAGACTGATCCCAGGACATACCTTGAAAGTTGGTTTTAAAATAAACGAAATCCATCAGATAAGTTTGGTTTCATTCCACTTACACCAATGGTCCTTAACCTGGGGTATCCCAGTGCCAAGACATCTTTCTTTCTCTCTATTGTGGGGAAGCAGACTTATACTTTGTCCCTAGCATTTCTGTGAGTGAGGACAGTCCATGGGGAAAGGAGCTGCCTCTAAAGGTATCCTTGCCTTCAGAGGGGTTGTACTTTAAGTCTTTGGAGAATAGGGTTATCTTGTGAGAGAAAGGGGTTTCATGGGAATGTCCAAGTGTCACACTGCTGGCAGTCACAGGTTAAATTCCATATAAGTCACTGGGCAGGCACAATAGAAGAGAGAAATCGGAGAAAATTTATACCAACCAAGAGTTGAAAGGACTCAAGAGAAAATCTATACCAACACAGAATGGGGGTGTTTTTTTATTTTATTTTTATTTATTTATTTATTTTATTATTTTATTTTATTTTATTGATTCCTTATCTTATAGTCCACTATAAGTATCTATATCTATAAGATATCTACTATAAGTGTATCTATTTATAAGAGTTCTTGGTTTTGTGGTTGTTCAGTCATTTCAGTCATATCCAATTCTTTGTGACCCTACTTGGTTGTTTTTTTTATTTTTTTTTTGCAAAGATACTGGAGTGGTTTGTCATTTCCTTCTCTAGCTCATTTTACAGATGAGAAAACTGAGGCAAACAGGGGTAAGTGACTTAGCCAGGATCACATAGCTAGTAAATCTCTGAGGCTAAATTTGACCTCAGAAAAATGAGTCTTCCTGACTGTAGGTCCAGCACTTTATCCACTGTGCCATGTAACCACCCCAAAGAACCAAGAGTCCTTGGTACTATACACATTTTCTGTCATATACAATAAAGGCTGCATGCTATCTGATAGGCATTTGCTACCTTGAGTGCTTGACCTTGAGCAGGAAGCCACATTTTGGGAAGTTTAGATCTTCCAGAGTAAACTTTGGGTGTAGGCCTAATGAGCCAGAGTAAGACTAATTTTTTGATCGCCTGCCTTAGGTTGGATTTAATTTAGAGATGTGGTTTTGATACAGGAGGGAGGAATCTGGTCCATGGATCTGTGGCTATTTTGTATACTCCAATCAAGTGTCACATCTTTGCTTCTCTGCATAAAGGGACATACTATTTCAAGACTCCAAGCATTTTCATTGGCTATTCTTCTTTCCTGGAACTTTCCCCCTTCTCTTCTCTGCTTCTAACCTTCCCTAGTTTCCTTCAAATTTCAGCTAAATCCTATCTTCAATAAGAAGTAGGACTTCCCCCAGTCCTCCTTATTCTTAATGCTGTTAATTCTTAACCCCAATTTATCATGCATATATCTCATTTGCATATAATTACTTATTATCTCCCTCATTAAATTGTGAGCACCTAGAGAGTATATTAACTATTTTTTGCCTTCCTAGACTTTAGTACAATGCCTGGCACACACTAGGTGCCTAATCAATGCTAGCTGATTGACTGCTTTTTTATTTACTTATCTGTGTAGGTGCTATATACTTCCTATCCTCTGGCATTTTGGTTTTTGTATTTTTTTGTTTTTGTTTTTGTATTCTCAGAACCTACCACAGTGCCTTGAATACTGTAGGCAATAAATAAATGATTCTTCTTCTTCTTCTTCTTCTTCTTCTTCTTCTTCTTCTTCTTCTTCTTCTTCTTCTTCTTCTCCTCCTCCTCCTCCTCCTCCTCCTTCTCCTTCTTCTTCTCCTTCTTCTTCTCCTTCTTCTCCTTTTCCTTCTTCTTCTTCTTCTTCTTCTCCTTCTTCTTCTTCTCCTCCATCTTCTTCTTCTTCTTCTTCTTCTTCTTCTTCTTCTCCTTCTTCTTCTTCTTCTCCTTCTTCTCCTCCTTCTTCTTCTTCTCCTTCTCCTCCTCCTTCTTCTTCTTCTCCTTCTTCTTCTTCTTCTTCTCCTTCTTCTCCTTCTTCTTCTTCTCCTTCTTCTTCTTCTTCTTCTTCTTCTTCTTCTTCTTCTTCTTCTCTGTCTTCTTCTTCTCCTTCTTCTTCTTCTCCTTCTTCTCCTTCTTCTCCTTCTCCTTCTTCTTCTCCTTCTTCTTCTTCTTCTTCTCCTTCTTCTTCTTCTCCTTCTTCTTCTTCTTCTCCTTCTTCTTCTTCTTCTTCTTCTTCTTCTTCTTCTTCTTCTTCTCTGTCTTCTTCTTCTCCTTCTTCTTCTTCTCCTTCTCCTTCTTCTTCTTCTCCTTCTTCTTCTTCTCCTTCTTCTTCTCCTTCTTCTTCTTCTCCTTCTTCTTCTTCTTCTCCTTCTTCTTCTTCTCCTTCTTCTCCTTCTTCTTCTTCTTCTTCTTCTTCTTCTTCTTCTTCTTCTTCTTCTTCTTCTTCTTCTTCTTCTTCTCCTTCTTTTTTGTCTTTTTGGAGCAGGGAAGGCAGGGCAATTGGGATTAAGTGATTTGCTCAAGGTCACACAGCTAGTAAGTGTGTTAAGTGTCTGAGGCCGGATTTGAACTCAGGTCCTCCTGACTCCAGGGTCGGTCGCTACCCCATAAATGCTTCTTGAATTGCATTGCACTAATATAAACAGGAAGCTGGGGGTATAAGCAAATATAATGAGTTTTGAATTAAGAAAGAGAGAAGCTGAAGGAAGAGCTTAACCTTGGTAGGCTAAGAGGCTGTGTTTAGATTATATGTGAGGGAGGTAACAATGATGTTTAAAAAAAGAAAGAACATTAATGAAGCACTGAAAAAAGGGAAGAATAAGTAAAGGAAACTAGCATCTAGTTACTAAGGAAAACCAGGGGAAAAAAACCAGTATTTTTAACATTATATGTAAATTCAATTGAAAATCTTGCTGGAAATGTGCCACACAACTTCCACTAAATTGCAAATTGACCTTTCCATATTTACATAGACCCTTTTCATAGAATCTGGGCCCATATACAACATTACAGATAACATCTCTGAAATCCCTAATTTTACAGATGAAAATATTGCGGCTTAGAAAGTGACTTGTCCAGTGCCAGTTAGTTAATGAGTGGCAGAACTGAGACTAGAACCCAAGTTTCCTGACTTTCTCTAATCCTTTTCCTGCTTTTCCATGATGCTTAGAACCTAAAGCTACAAAATACAAGTCATGAAGAGATAGAAAAACAGTTCCTTTAAATATCCCTTTTACGTTTTGCAGAGGCCTTGTCTCACAATATCTCTGAGAGATAGGCAATATAAATACTTTTATCTCTTTACTGAAGATGAGTAACCTGAAATATCAGAAAGGTTAAGTGGTTTGCCCATAGCCACACAGCTAGTAAGCTCCAGACCCAGGACTCAAGCCTAAGTATCCTATCAATAAGTGGAAGATTGAATTTGAATGGAACATTATAATATCATCAATTTCATAGAGTGATCTTCACAAACAGTAGAAAAATCAACCCTCTTGATGTGAAAGTTGATTTTCTCCTTGGATTAAACTTGGACAGCATCCACAGAGCACTGAGCTTGAAGATGTTCAAATCTCAACTCAAGATTTACTAGCTTATGAGGTTAAATCTGTTAACTCCTCTGTGCCTCATTTTCCATTCTCTGTAAAAAAGAGGCTGGAGTTTAATCAATCAACAATTATTTATTAAGTGCCTACTAACTGCCAGACCCCTGGGGATACTAGTATAAAAAATGAAATAATCCCAACTCACAATTTATATTCTAATGGAATTACTTCCATTTTGATGGCCTATAAAGATTCCTATGATTCATCATAGACTGACCAATCTGTATTCCTCTGTACCAGATCAAGGATCCTTGGAGATCTACAGAGCTAGAGAAGATAAGGTTTACTATAGATAATCAATTAATCAATAAGTAAATAGTGAGCACTTGTTATACACCAGGAACTATGTTAGGCACTGGGGATACGAAGACAAAAAATGAAATGATCCCTGCTTTCAAGAAAGGGAGCTTCATCAGGGAAGGCAGCATGAATATATATGTGTGTATATATATGCATATATTTCTGTCTAACTATAAATATATTCAGAATAAAATATAGAGAATCAATCAGTCAATGAGCATTTATTAAGCAGTTACCATGTGCCAGGCCCTGTATAAAGAGTTGTGGATACACAGAAAAATTTAAAATAGATCATGCCTTCAAGAAGCTTCTAGTCTAATGAGGGAACATGTACATAAATACGGATATACAAGATACATACAGAATAGAAGGAAGAAACTTAGAAGGAAAGGCACTAGCCTTCATAGATTTAAAGTCCAAAGAATCTCAGGGGTAGTTTAGTCTAACTCCCTTAGCTGGGGTGGGTACCAGGAAATTCCTCCTGCAGAAGGTAGCATTTGAGTTGAGTCTTGAAGGAAGACAAGGAAAGTAAAAGGCAGAGGTGACTACCAGTCGTAGTGGCAGCCAGTGATATAGTTGAGTAAAAGTCAATTATAGAGGGAATTCAGTCTCAATTAGAGGTATCAGGAAAGGCTTTGTGAATAAGCTTCCCAGCCTTTCTTTATAAAAGAGATGTCCATTCTCTTCCCTCATGCTCCACTCTTAACCCTGCCTAGATAGGTCTTTGTAGAGTTAAGGGAACTTTTTCTTTAAGTCATGATGGGTCCTTTGGATGGAGGTAGCTCCTTCAGTTTTGAGCACTATTTGCACAAGCTAGTCTTTAGGCCATGTCTAAGTTACTGGCCAGAGAATAAACACTGTAAACAGCCCCTGTCTGGTGTGAGGTCCATAAAAGGAAAAGACCCATTATTTCTATACTTGGGTTCAAAAAATCAGTTTCCTAAGTACAGGATGCAAGACTCATCAATAGATAACAATTGTGTGAAGAAGAAATGGGGTCGTGGGGGGCTTGTGAACTGCATGCTCAGTGAGTTCACAGTGGGACAGAGAAGCTAAGAAAGGCTAATAGAATTTTTGACTGAAGTGAAATGCTTAGTATCCGTAACATGGGACTTCAGAGTTCTACTGCATTCTTCTCTAGTCAGACTGAATCTGGAGTACTGGGTTCAGTTCTGGACATTACATTTTAGCGGGATGTTGATAAGCTTAGGCAGGTCCAGAAAAGTTTACCAGGATGGGAAGACTAGAGAATGCTATACAAGGATCCATTGAAAGGCCTGAGTAATATTTAAACAAGAGATTTAGTAGGGACACGATCACCATCTTTAAGTTTCTTAAGGATTGTAATGTTGGTGAGGAATTGGACTCAGGATATTAAATTTAAAGGCAGAAAGAACTTAGAGGTGATTTAGCAACTTCTCTCTCTTATGTGAGGTGCCTTTTGGGGTTTGGATTCTGGCTCCCATTTACTTCCTCTACAGAAAAAGGAACTGAGCCCCAGAGAAGTTAAATGATTTGCCTAGGGTCACACATGTTGTAAATAAGAGAGTCAAGAGTAGAACCAATGTCTTCAGACTTCAAGTCTAATCTCCTTTTCATAACACTACTACTTGCTCTACTTGACTTCAGGGGTCAGCATTAGAAGCAATGGGTGGGTGAAAGTTGCTGAGAGGGAGATTTAGGCTCGCTATACAATCAAGTTTCCTAACAATTCAAGCTATTAAAAACGAATTGGGCTGTCTTGGTAGGTGTTGTGGTCATTGAAAGTTTTCAGGCAGAGATGTTAGATGGCCAATGGTCAAGATTGTATAGCAGGGTTTCTTCAGGTAAAGTCAGGTCGAAATGACCCCTGGTTTCCCTTTTAGAGCTCATATTCTGAAATTCTAGTGCTCCATTATATTTGTTACTAATTCAAGGGTACAGTTGACATTTTCAAATATTTTGCTTAGTGACTCAGAAGTTATACTTCCTGTCTATTGGGCCTTTCTTTTTAATTATATCCAACCCCACTCTTTCCTCCTCTTTTGCAGGCTAGCGACCATGTGTCTCCATGTGCTTGGAGTTCTCTAAGAAGAGAGATAGCAAGGGCTGGAAAAGATGAGAATCAGCTTGACTTCAAGTATTAGCCCCTCCCTCACCCCAAATAGAAAACCACATCGAAATATTTGTCCTCTATGCTTTGTTCCTAAAACAAACACTATTTAGCTAAGAATGGTGCAAGAGGTTACCATTGACCACAACTGAAAAATAAACTGGCAACCACAATGATGGGGGAGAGGTTGGGGGGCATTTTGTGGTCCTGGGGGAAATTGGAATCTGTCTTTCAGTGGAGACAGGCTCCAAAGGATAAAAACCCACCGAAGTCAGGGAGGAGGGGGAGAGAATCTCTTTTCTTAGAACAGATGCTTTGTTGGCTGAAGTGGGCAGCCTTGTTTTTATTTTTAGCTGCCGGCTCATTAGCAGATAGAAGTATTTGTCAAATTGCTGTTCTGTCAACCAGGCTTGGGGGGATAGGGAACAGGGATCAGGAGGGGTGGAGGTAAAGAAGGAGTTGTGCTTTTTCAATCCTGTTTTTGGTCATATTCTTATCACGGTGACTTTGGATAAACCATTTTCTTCTGGTATTCTTCTTCCCAACAGAAAAGATGTGGAAAAGAGTCACACATGGATGAGTTTTGCAACATGAAAGCAAAACTAAGAAACTAAGCCATAGGACTAAGTGTTTTTGAGAGGACAAATATTTGCACATTTAAACTGGACAGAAACAAGACCAAGTGAGTCCACAGGGGCTAAGAGTTTGTTTCCATTTCAACATTTGTCCTTACATGCAGACTTTCATTTCTGGGAAGATTAGACACCAATGGCATTTGTTTTTATTTAGAACAGGTGACATAAAGATTAGTCATAAAAGAATGACTCCCAAACCAATTGTTTTTACACATTGGCTACTACTGGGGGTGTGTGGGTGGTGGTAGCTTATCTCCATCTTCATTTATTTACTTTTCTAAAAAATAAAAATATAGTCTTTGGGGGAAAATATGGGGCCTGGGAGACTAAGTGCTCCATCTTATCTGCAAACACCAGATGTGTTCTCTAAGATTCAGGAGGCAAGGAGAAAAGACTGTTCCTGTTCAATTTCTACTAAAAGCTTTGGGAAAAAAAACATTTGTAATTCAAATGTGATTGTGAACCATTTGTGACTATAGTAATTTCCAAGAGAGTGATTATCCAATGTGATCATCCTTAAGATGATACAGGCCATTTCCAAGGGCAGTCATGTTATCCACTTTATTAAGTTACATTGTCTTGTCATTTCTTTACAAGCTTCAAGTGTACCTTTTAGTTATAGGACTTGGTGAACAAGTTAATATTTACCCTATCTTTGACCTTCTTGGTTTTATAGCATTTAAGATGGAGGCAACTCAGTACAGCAAAAAGAGTACCAGACTTGTAGTTAAATGACCTATGGAATGTTCAGATACTGATTCTGACATTTATGTGACCTTGAGCCAGCCATTTATTCACCTACAAAATGATAGAATCAGGCTAGATGACCTCTTAAGTCCCTTCCAGCATCTATCATACTATAAGCCTGAGTACATTGTTTAGTCTCTCAAAGTTTTTGTTTCCTCATCTATAAAATAATGGGCCTGGGTCCTTTCCATCTCTTAATCTGGGATCCTCAGTTGTCAGCCTTCTAAGATCAAGAATCACAATTTATTTTTAGTTGTGTTCATCCTCATAACAGCTCAATTAGTTTGAGTATTTTTGTCCCTCTCTTTAACCTCCCATAGGTCTTGTGGGCCTATTTCTTCAGGGGGTGATAACCAAAACAACACAGAATAAGCTAGTCTCACTTCACAACAATTTTCTTCAATGGAAGGGCAATATTTTCAGTTTTGTTTTCAATACCCTTCCTGATAATCCTCCAAATTCTCTTACTCTGTTTGACCTTGGCTATTTATTGGGACAGTGTCTTCTGGAAGCAATGTACAATGTACTGTGAAACAAAACAGTGTTGTGGAAAGTACTCTTAACTTAGACTCAGGAAAGAACAACTTCTACCATGATGGAGTGGCTATCTGTAGGGCCAAGATCAAGTTATTTAACCTTTATTAACCTCAATTCCCTTATCCCTAAAAAGGAAATAATATCACCTATGTATTTGTCTCATGGGGTTATTGTGAAGATCAGATGTAATGATGTGTATACAGTATATTTGCATGTGGACTATTTATATCTGACGTGAAGTAGAGCCTTTGGAGCTTATATTGGTCTGATCAGTCATAATTAGACATAGTTGAACTGTACATCGACCCCAACATAATGATGTCATTTTGTTCTTCTCTGAGTAACAAAAGACAACAAGCAATGAAAAAAATCTTGAAGCACTCTATGATTATCATTAATTATTAGTTGTTCATTGGAATTTATCCGAGAGTCCTCAGGTCATCTTAGAAATCTAGTCTAGAACATTTTCTCTATGTACAATACCTTACACATGGTCACATTTTCCTGTTTATTCGTACAGCCTCACAAAACCACTTCACCACGCAGCAGAACCTGGAATAACTTTTACATCAGAGACTTTCATGGCACAAAGGACCCACGAACATTTTGGAGGAATTTTCTCACTTCTCTTTCTCATATACTCCTACCCATAGAACCTGGGGAAATATCCACACTGCACTACTTGGCATAAGAGAAATGAACTCCCCTTAGGACACAATCCACAATTTTGTAAAAGGAAATTTTATTAAAAGAAAGCAGAAAAATGAAGCAGAAATCCTGATTGAGCAACCATGAGGAGTACAGATCCCTTAACTTGAATTCTTGGTGTTGCTTATAGTCCCAAACATGAATACCTTTTTCACTGAATCTTGTCTCTGCCAATTGTTCTCTGCTGGAGTCTCTTTGGTAGTTCTTGGTAGTTCCTACCTGCTTCCAGCAGGTGGTCTCAAATGTCACTCTCTACTTCCCACAGCTGGCAATCATTTGACATTGTACCCTAGCTCCTCATCTCAGTAGGAACCTGGCAACTCTCTGTCCTTGGGCACATTCTCTACCCCTGAGGGAAGAAAACCTTAATAGCTCTCCTTGTCTGATGGGAGTCACAACTCTTTAAAGTTCAATAAATCACAGTTCTAACAACATAGTGCCAGATCAGGGACTAACTTTATTCCATATATTTTCCTCAGCAGTTAGCTATAGCTCTACAGTTTGAGAAGAAGTCCTTCACAAAGTCCATTGTCTTTTTCCTGTTCTGGAATCAGGAATTCAATCAAGCACCAATGATATGCAAGACATTGTGCTAGGAGCAAAAATAAAACAGTCCTGCTCTTAAGGAGTTTATATTCTATTAAAAAGATAGATAATAGACAGAAATACAGACAGATAGATAGACATATAGATATTGCTAAGTAAATACAAAATAATTTAAGGAAGGAGGAAGATCATAGAACACTTCAAAAAAAGAGGTGGAACTTGAATTAAATCCTTAAGATTTAATTAAGATTCTGAGTGGTGAACTGAGGAAGAAGGACATTTCCTGAATGGAAGGTGGCTTTTGTGGATGCAGAGAGTCAGGACACAGAATGGTGAGCTCAGGGAACAGCCAGTTCAATTTGGCTAGAATGTAGAGTGTGTATGTGGACTAGGAGGGGAATAATGTGAAATAAGTCTGGAAGGGTAAATTGGAGCCAAGTTAAAGAGTCTGCCTTAAATGGCAGGTAGGGGAATTGTTATGCTATTCTAGAAGCACTAGGGAACCCCTAATGTTTTGGAGGAGGGAAGTAATACTCCCTGATCTGTGCCTTAGCAAAATTCCTTTGGCAATTTTTGGGAGGAAGCCTTGTGGAGAAGGGAGAGGCTGTGAGCAGAGGGACTAATTTGAAGGTTATTATGATAGTTGGTTGATAGGTAATAGCTCTGAGATTTGGAGAAAAGGTCATATATGGGAGAGAGGTTAGGAAGATGGAAATAATTAGAAATGAGGGATAAGGAATAAACAAGAAAGAAGTCAAGGATGACTCCCAGGTTTTGAATATGGATAACTGAGGAGATGTTGGTAGCATTAACAGGGGGGCAGGTTTATGGAAGAAGATAGTGAGTTCTATTCTGGACATGTTAAAGTCTGATGGGATATCTAGATGAAGATGCTCAGCAGTTAGTGGCATGGTGCTGGAGCTCAGGAGAAAGATTAGAGTTAGATATATAGATTTAGAAATCAATATAGATAATAATTAAACCAATGGGAGTTATTGAGATGACCAAGGAAGAGGGTACAGAGAGGAAAGAGAAAAGAGTCCAGAATAGCACCTTGGGGCTATTAAGACTTTGGAAATAGAGGAATAGATGATAATTAATCAAAGGAGACTGGGAAAGAGTAGCCACACAGGTTGAAAGAAAACCAAGAGAGCTCCATAGGAAAAGACACTATTAGTCAATCAATAAACCTTCAGAAAGTACCTAACGTGTGCCACATATTGTGCTAAGCCCTTGGGATACAAGAAGAAGCAAAAGACTGTCCTTGCTCTTGAGAAGCTTACAATCTAATGGGGGAGACAACTTGGGATCAAATATATACAAATAAGCTATATTTACAATAATAGAAAATAACCAACAGAGGGAAGGCTTCTTCTAATGAGAAATAAGGAGTTGGGAAAGGCTTCCAGTAAAAAATGGGATTTTTGCTAAGACTTAAAGGAAGCCAGGGAAGTCAGTAAGTAGAGCTGAGGAGGGAGAGCATTTCCAGGCAGGGGGGACAGCCAAAGAGGACATCCAGAACCAGGAGAGTCTCGTTCATGGAACAGCCAGGAGGTCAACATCAGGGTTTAAGGTAGAAAGTTAGGAGGGACTAGGTTGGTAAAGGTTTTGAACGACAAATGGAGCATTTTGTAATTGATCCTGGAGGCAATAGGGAACCAATGGAGTTTACTAAGTTAAGTAAATGATCAGTCCTGAGCTTTAGGAAAATCACTTTGGTGGTTGAATGAAGGATAGATTGGATTGGAGAGAGTCTTGAGGTAGGTAGACCTATCAGAGACTATTGCAATAATTTAGGTGTGTGGTGATTAGGGCCTGCCCTAGAGCGGTGGCTGTGTCAGAGGAAAGAAGGGTCATATTCAAAAAATGTTACAAAGGTAGCCTTGGCAACAGCTTGGATATGGTGGAGGAGAGGTGAGCAATAGTGAGGAATCCAGGATGATTCCAACGGTTGTGAGTCTGAGGGACTGGTAAGATGGTGTTGCCCTCTACAATAAGAGTGAGGGTGGGAGTCAGGGAAGCTTTGGGGGAAAGGTAATGAGTTCAGTTTTGGAAATACTGAGATTAAAATATCTACTGGATATCCAGTTCAAGATGTCTAAAAGGCAGCTGGAGATGTGAGAATGGAGGTCAGCAGAGAGGTTGGGGTAGGATAGTAAGATGTGAGAATCATTCCCATAGATACAGTAATTCAATCCATAGGAACTAGTGAGACCACCAAAGGAAGTAGGATGGAGGGAAAAGAACCCAAGGCAGAGCCCTGAGGAACATTTATGGTTAGAGAATGGTTAGAGTGCATGATCTGGGGAAGGTTCACCAAGGAAGAGCCATATAGAATAAGGACAGAGTGGTGTCCCAAAAATCTACAGAGAAGAGAGTATCAAAGAGGAGAGGGGACATCAACAATGTCAAAGGCTGTAGAGAGGTCAAGAAGAATGAGGATTGAGAAAAGGTCATTGGATTTGGCAACTAAGAGATCATTAATATTGTAGAAAGCAGTTTCAATGGAACAATAATGTCATAGAAAGACTCTCCTAGAAGAGAAGGTGATCTACAGTATCACAGGCTATAAAGAGGTCTGAGAAAAGGTCATCTGATTTATCAGTTAAGAAAGAAATTATTAGTATCATTGGAGCCAGAAGTTTAAATAGCCTGAGATCAGAAGTCAGAGCACAAGATGTAGACAAGTAAATAGGTATTGAAGTAGTAGAGGCCTTAGAGAAATAGAGGGAATTAGGTCGTGATTAGGTCGTTCACAATAGAAAGTCTTACTTTTTTCAGTAAAGTAGAAGAACAGAAAGGGCAGCTAGGTGACCTTATCAGGAAGACTCATTTTCCTGAGTTCAAATCTTGCCTCATAGTAGTTATTTATAAATAAGTATTGAAGTAATAGAGGCTTTAAGTGAAGATAATTCTTTTTAGGAGTTAACAAGTTAAACAGTGAAAGGGAGAAGATATATGACAATAGTCTGAGGGAATGGTAGTGTTAAGTGAATTTTATTTTAAGGATAGGGACATCCAATAATATTTGTAGGCAGTGGGGAAGGAGCTTGTAGATAGAGACTGAAAGACTGAAGATGTAAAGATGATGGGGCGGGGGGGAGGATGATAGGACAAGCTACCAGAGAAATCAGAAGGACAAAGGATATAAGTAAAAGTCTGTGCTTGGCAAGAAGAAGCACCACCCTTTCCTCAAACAAAAAAAAAATGAAAATGGATGAAGACTATTTATCACAAGTCAGAGCACAAGATGTAGAGAAGTAAATAGGTATCTATCAATGGATAAAGAGCTTTTTAGGCCAGAAATGGAGGGGATTAAGTAGTTCACAATAGATAGTCACACTATTTTTTTCAGTAAAGTAGAAGGGTAGAAAGGACAGCTAGATGTCCTCAGACACGTACTAGCTGTGTGACCCTGGGCAAGTCATTTAACCCTATTTACCTCAGTTTCCTCATCTATAAAATTAGTTGGAGAAGGAAGTGGCACACCACTCCAGTATCTTTGCCAAAATCCTTTGCCAAAACCCCAAATAAGATCATGATGTGTTGGACATGACTGAACATGTACAACATATCACCACAGGCTGCAAAAAGTTAGCACCTCTTGAGTACCTATTGAGATGAAACCTGGTTGCTAAAATTATACATCAGAAGTTTGTTACATTTCATAAACAAAAAGATGACCAATTACAGTCCTGCAAACATAAACCTCAAAATATCTTTGAGAATGAAACAAATACACTGGAATGGAACCAGACAATTATTACTGACAGAACTGCTGCCCACTATCCTCTTTCTGTACGTAGCTTCGATCCATAAAAATGTAAGAACATTTTAAATATATATTTGTCATCCCAAATGCTTTTAATCTCCAAAATACAAGGAAAGAAAATCTTTCAAAATAAAGATGTCTAGCAGAAAGGATCAAAAGTCATGTGGGAACAGGATGAGGGTTATATCATTCCTATTGTCCTCTCTGCTACTGGAATTGTACCAAGGATGCTTTCAGCAAGCCTACCAAGGACAAGCTTATTCTCCAATCCTTGTATTCAATTACAAAATGCATTTTTTTTGGTAATTGAAGCTTTAGTTCTCAGAACATTAAATATAATAGAATAACAGCAGGATAGTGACTTATTCCATTTCCATCTGAACACCATCAAATAACATGAGAATTATAATAATGAAACACATTTACATGTTACTTTAAGATTTGCAGAGTTTTCCTCATAATGACTTTGTGAGTTAGGTAATGACAGTATCAATTATGTCCATTTTACAGATGAGAAAACTGTGCCTCTAAGAAGTAATGTGACTAGCCCACAGTCACACAGCTATGAAATATCTAAGGAGGAGTTCAAACCATGGTCTGCTGATATCCCAGTCTAGTCTTTATTGTCTCCCCTTTACTATCTCTCACAGGGGAGAAAGGTCTTCCTTTAAACATCTCAGTAATATATTTTTAAACAATGAAAGTGAAGCTTCCGGCCTATGAACGTTTCAAGTAGCTCATACACATTAGCAAGTTCTCTTCCTTTCATTTTTCAAAGTCTTGTACTGTAGTCTGTGGCATGGCTACAGACCAGAAACATTCCTGTGTCAAACGCCAGCTTGGCACACACGGACTCCAGCTGTCATCCTGTCTATAGGGGAAAGGCAAGCGCTGCCTGCTCTCAGTGTAGCCTGGGTTATACCCAGCCTCATATCCTTCCATGCTTGTCTAACAGAGACTAGGCTCAGATGAAAAACCAATCCCTAAATGACTGCAGTTCTGCAGAAATCAGCCCCAAATCCTGGATAAGAGAGATGATGGGTGTGTAGGTTTGACACTCACCATTCTGTCATTCTCTCCCACAACTCTTGCCCATCTCAGAAGAATGAAAATGCTTAACCAAAACACTGTGTTGCACTTACAACATGTACATATGTTACACATAAGTGAACAAAAATTTACATACACATAATATTCCTAGATACATGCAATATTGAAGCATTTTCTTTAGCAGACTATAAAACTAATGAAAGGCAGCACGCAATCAGAAGAATGAGATTTCAGCTGTGTGACTTCAGACAAGTCAGCTCTCTCCCAAGCTGCATGATTTCAGAATAGTCTACTCACTTCCCTGAGACTTGTTTTGTTCACCCCTTAGTAATGTCTTCTACTTCTATAGTTTCAATGATCACCTCTTTACTGTTAACTCCTAAAACTCTATCCCTGACCTCTCTCCCAGTTCCATTTTCCCATTTCCAATGGGATAGTGTCCCAAAGGTCTTAGTGTCTAAAACTTCACTAAGACCTTTGGGATAACCCATCTCAGTTTTGGCATAGCTTTATATTTATGTTATATCATTCATATAATTATAATAAATGAAATTTACATAGCATATTATGACAAATTTTCTTACAATAATTATTTTGATTAGGTAATACAAATGTTATTATAACTCCATCTTATAGAGGAGACACCTGAGGCTCAGTGGGATACAGTGGTTTCCCCAATACTTAATCAATTACATGACTGTTTCTCTTTGTAATCTTCTTTATTTCTGTTCATGGTGCCACCATTCTATCAGTCCAAACATTTAAAGGTAGTTTTGATCTTCCTTCACCTCTTTTATCCACTTGGGTTGCCAATTATCATTTTCTATCCTACTTCTGAAATCTCCCTCACACTGGTATTTCTTTTCCACTGTTATTACCAGCTACCTGTTAAGACTGTTATTATTTCTTGGACCACTGTAACAACTGTCTGACCTCCCTTAATTCTAATCCTTCTCTCCAATCTCAAGCCACTTTGATGTATGATCTATCATATATTTAAAATACCTTAACTTACATTGTGGCTATGGATGAGAATGTCTTCATTGAAATTTCCCAGAGATAAATGTTAATTCCCATACCTGCATATGTATAAGGAATGGAGCTATAGCTAGAAAGTAGTTCACTTGACAGAAATGTTAGGAGTTTAAATGGGTTCAACATGTTTGAAGTTGATATGGTAGCCAAAAGTGTCAATGCTATGTTAGCTTAAACCATGTTACTAGAACTATGATATCTCTACTAAGGTTTTATTCTTCTTGTTATAATGAAAACATAATACTGGGCTCTTGAAGGCTGTACCAGTAGAACACTCTCACAGGTCATATACCAAGCTTGAAAGATTTTGTGCAGGTATAGATGTCATGAGGAGCTGTATGTCCACTGTGTGGAAATTAGTCTTGCTTACCTAAGCAAAGACAAGCTCATTGAAAGTCAAATTAAAAACTGGACTACCAGGTCAATGATTTCTTTTCCTTCTCCTCTCCTCTCCTCTCCTCTGCTGTCCTCTGCTCTCCTTTTCTCTTAATCTCTCCCTCTCCTTTTCTCTCCTCCCATTTCTCTTTCTCTCTCCCACATCACCAACTTATGAAGACATATATAGAGTAATTTTGAACTATATCATTCAATGGAGTGTGTGTCTATGCTAATGAAACCACAGATCCCTGAAGGATTAAAAAGTCCTAAGCAAAGGAGATGAGAGCTCCACTGTATAATGCCCTGATGAGACTGCATCTAAAGTACTGAGTTTTGTTCTGAGCACTGTGTTCTAAAACAGACATTGACAAGTTGGAAAATTTCGAAAGTAGAGTGACCAGAATGGTGGGAGGAACATGAATCCATATCAAAAGATCAGCTAAAGATCCTGAAGAAAACTTAAATGGCAGATTAGACTTATCCAGCTTGTTTGTGAAAAAAAAAAATTAGTAAAAATTGCAAGGAAACCAAGTTCTACTTACCTCAAGGGAAAGTTTCTTTAAAATTCAAGTTATAACAACTGAAATTGACTGTCTTAGGGATAATGAATCTCCTATCACCTGAGATCTTCAAATGAGTGGATGACCATATGCATGAGATGGTATTATTCATATTCAAGAAAGCATTGAACCTTAGGGCCTCTGAGGTCTCTTCCAACAAGTTTCTATTATTCTAATGACTCTTATCCCTTCTACTATAATTCCAAGTTGCTTGAGTGAAGGCACTTAAATTTTTTTTTTACCTATTTATTCTCAGCAAGTGCATAATAATAGTTGCAATGGTTGTTAAAAAATTTTTTAATGAAATGGTTGGTAATTTCTAATATCTTATAAAAATTATGTTTGAACTTCAGAGCAATAAATTATTCTTTAATGTTTATTCTCATTAAGAAAATGTCTGTTAATAGGGGCCACAAAATAATTTGCACCAATAAATAAATCTCTAGTGAAAGCAAAAAAAAAAAAATCAATATTATTAATTGAGCATATATTGTTTGGCCTAGATGAATGGTGTCAAACTCAAATACAAAGGGATCTCTGAAGCTTTGCATTGACTCAGAAAGCCATAAATTAACATTATCTATATTGTATTATATTTTCATTTATTGTGATGAACATTTCCTAATTCCATTTTAATCTGGTATAGAAGCATTTTGGAGTTTTGCCCCTTGAGTTTGACATTTCTGGGTGAGATAATCTCTAAGGGCCCTTCTCACAGTTTATGGTTCCATGGCTTTAGCTTCATTATTGAGAAATCCAAGTAGATAACAAATTTTAAAATACAATAGAACTCTATGTAATAAGGATAGGGACTGGTGCTGTGATTTCACCAATACAGGATACTCCAAGAAGACCTAACTTTTTCTACCAAAACAGCTCAGCACTTTCTTTGAACATTATAGTCTCATACTAATACATTGTTGGTGGAGTTGTGAACTGATTTAACCATTATGTAGAGCAATGTGAAATTATGTCCAAAGGCCTATAAAATTATATATACCCTTTGACCTAACAATACTACTACTAGGTCTATATCCCAAAAGGGATAAAAAAGAAAAAGATCTATATGCATAAAATACTTATAGCAGCTCTTTTCTGGTATCAAAGAATTAGAAATTGAGGGGCTGCCCATCATTTGGGAATGACTGAACAGGTCGTATGATACGTGAATATGACAGAATACCATTGTGCTATAAGAAATGATGAGCTAGATGCTCTCATAAAAACCTGGAAGACTTACATGAACTGATGCAAAATGAAATGCATAGAACCAGGAGAATACTATATACAGTAATAACAATATTGTAAAATAATCAGCTGTGAATGACTTAGGTATTCTCAGAAATACAATGATCCAAGACAACTCTGAAGGACTCATGATGAAAAATGCTATCCATCCCCAGAGAAAGAACTGATGGAGTTTGAATACAGATTGAAGCATACTTTTTAAACTTTCCTTATTTTTATTAGGTTTTTATTTTGTTTTCTGTGTTTTCTTTTACAACATGACCAATATGGAAATGTTTTATATGACTACACGTGTATAACCTATATCAAATTGCTTGCCTTCTCAATGAGGTGGTTGGAAAGGGAGGGAGAGAATTGGGGACTCAATATTAAAACAAATGCTGAAAATTTTTTCACATGTAATTGAGGAAAAATACTAAATTCAAAAAATTTTAAGTTAAAAAAAGGAAAGGAAAAATAAAATTATAGTCTCAGAGACTTGCTGTAGTACTAAGAATTTAACCACGTTGGCCAGAATCACACAACCAGTATTTATCAGAGGTAAGACTTGAAGCCAAATCTTTCTGCTTCCAAGATCAAGTCTTTAACCACCTTACCACATTGTCTATCCCTTAATGATACAACTAGTTACTGCATGGATTCAAATATACTACAGATCAAGTGATATTCCTAAAATTTAAAAGAAAAAATTATATAAAGCAAAAGTCTATTATTAAATAGTCTGTCAAGCAGGTGACAATCCTGTAGTTGGAAAGGAATTCTAAATTAAACAGAGCCAAAAGTCCTAATTCAGAAACTTTCTAGGTAACTGTGCTGCCATGAGATCTGACAGGTAGTTTAGACTACTCTAGTCCCTTGAATTCCCACCATTTGAATCCTGCTTTGGGTTTTGAATAATCTTTCCTATTAATCCATTAGTTCAGATTAGTTTATCAGCCTGTCACTTTACACAGTGAGCATCTTCCTTACCATCACCATCATCAGAACCACTCTCATTATCCTCAACAAACTTTTTCTGAATTGTCTGTCTGTGCATAGGGTACTTTGCTAAGTACTGAATTTCAAAGCAATAATATATATTTAATTAGTGAAAGAAGACCTGGAAATATTCAAAATATGACCTGCTTCTTTAAGAGGACAAACCTCAGTAAGCCATTGGAGTGGGGAATGCTGGGCAAGGAATATGTATTTCTTGGGTTGGATATCTTCAAGGATTTTGTTTAACTCCCCTTAAAAGGCAAAAGAAAATGTGTATTTTTCCTAAATTCCACCATTATCCCAAACCTATCTATTTCTCCTTCAGGATTTCATCTTCTTTGTTCCTGATTTCTCTGTCCTCCTTGGTCTCTCCCTATGATGATCTCCAATCTCACTTACTTTCTCTACTTATCTTCATACAACCCAGGCTGTATATTCTTTGAATGTATGGTTTGTCTCTTCAATGAGACTCCAAACTGATAGAGGAAATTGACTAGTTTTTGTTTCTATTACCCTGCCACCATCACTGCTACTATTAGTGTTAGCATATAGGTATAGTTCTTTATAAATACTCTTTAAATTTAATTGAATTAAGCATTTTTGATTAAAGTCAAAGTCATGTATTTGAATTCTGGGTAGATTATAGATTGTAGAATTATAGAAACATCAATCCTAGTGGGGCCTTAAAGATATGCTATTATAACTCCTTCATTCTACAGATAAGGAAAATGAGGATTCATGCAGTTGAGGGGTTTTGTCTAAGATACCATAGGTCTCCCTCCACACAAACAATGGGAAGGAATTTTCATTCTAGTCACAATTCCCAGAAACATCCTTATCAGTTACCTGAAGAAATTTCCCTTTTGTAGACCCCTAAAAATGGTAAGGACTGTTTGAAAATACTTAAACATTGTTAAGATTTAGAGTTGTGAAACTCATGTCCATTTGAACAATCTAATACTCATGTCCTAATGACTCTTAAAAAACTCTTTCCAGAATCCTTGCTGTCTATTTTATAGGAGCATACTCACAGAATCAAATTCACTCTAAAAGTTATGGGAATTTTTCTCAGATTGTGATCTATATTTAGAAGCTGGTAGTATATATTTAGGTTACCTTCCTATTTATTTTAATAGCAATTAGAATAATGTCAAGTATCATGAACTCTAAGTTCTGCAGTTGTTTTTTTTTAATCACCAAAAGAGCAAATAAAATTTTATATAGTCCCAGGAGGATACCAGCAGGGAAGCATTCTTTCTAAGGACAAGCTAGGTGGTGCAATGGATAGAGTAATAACACCTAGAGTTAGGAAGACAAATTCAAATCTGACCTCAGACACTTACTATCTTTGTGACCCTGGGCAAGTCATTTAAATTCTGCCTTATTTACATTCCTCATCTGCAAAATGGGGATAATAATAGCGCCTACTTCCAAGGATTGTTATCAAGATATAATGATATAATATTTGGAAAGCACATAGAGCAGTGTCTGGCATATATAGATACTATAAAAAGCAGTAGTAGTGGAGGAGGAGGAAGAGGAGGAGGAGGAGGAGGAGAAAAAGGAGGAAGAGGAAGAGGAGCAAGAGAAGGAAGAGTAAAGCTATCCCTAACCAAGGAAGATCTGAGTGATTACTCCTGCCTAAGCTCTGGGTGATGATGATAGAGGCAGGTGGCCAGATATTGCTAAAAGAGAGGAGGTTTTTTAAAGTAAAAAACAGCTGGAAACAGAGTGTATGCCCATCAACTGCGTGATAGCTAAACAAGTTGTGGCACATGAATGTAACAAAAATATCACGGTGTTTTACTAAATTAAGACTGTGATGTCAAAGAACAAAGAAACATGGGAAGCCATGAACTGATAAAAAAAAAAAATGAAGTAGAACCAGGAAAACAATATACACAATGACAACAATTTAAATCGGAAGAATAAGAATAAAACAATAGAAACTGAATGTTATCAAATTATAATGACCAAACTCAGCCCCAAAGAAGAACTAAGTATGAGAAGGTCTATCATCCACTTATTTGCAGAGGTAGGAAGGAGACTATGTGTATAGAACACTGCACACAATAACTGACTTCTTAGGTATATTGGATCGTTTTGTAAAATGGCTTTATTTTTCTTTTTTTATTCTTTGTCATAACAGAGAGTTCAAGGAGGAGTAATGGGGAGTACATTGGAAAATGTAGGTGATATGACAAGAGGAATTAGTAACATTTATTTAAAATGATGCCTTTTTGAGACTTCTTTTCCACATTCTAAGATATCCCCCTGATGTTCACTTGAAGCTATTTTTACTTTTGTAAATATTGTACGTAACGTAGGAATAGAGAAGAAAGCACAGTATAATTTGCTCTGGCCTCTTACCAGGCTCAGACATCACCTCCCACTCCAACTAGGGATATCCTGCTTACTTTAAGCATAACATAGGCTCCTGTAAGACCATACATTTGTTTTTACAACTTTAACTTTGTGATTTCTAAGAATGGGAGCTCAGATAAATTTATTTCATTCAACAACAAGAACACCTCACTTTTATTTTTCATTTCTTTATTATTTGGGGAATTTTATTTTTGGTTGAGAGGTCATCATCCTCTTTCTTTTCCTTTTCCTAGTTCTCTTCCTTTTCCTCTTCTTGCCCATATAGTTTTCAGCATCTTCCCATTGTGTGTAGAGCATAATACTAAGAGTTGGTAATTAGTTTAAATTTTATCCTGTATGTATGTATCCCATGATTCAACAGATCTCACTCACTCTGGGACACCAATTAGCTACGCCAGGTACTATATAATTTGTGGGTCAGAATCCTGTCCAAATCAAAGCTTATGAGTCCCCAGTTATGTGTTTACTTTTACTAGTCAGCTAGAAAACAAATTTATTTCACAACAAAAACATTTAGCTAAATACTGAGCTCCTTCTTACACAAATACACACACTGAGTAAAACTTGCATAGGAATTAGGCCTGAGGAATACCCTTGTAGATAAACATATGTGGTCAGGGTACCTCCATGGAAGCTGCGTCTCCAAATAAGGAACCACAAAAGCCCTTTCACCAGATATTTTAGCCATAACTCACTATAGATTATTGCTATGATTAAAGCCTCTTCCTTGCAGAAAGAAGGCTTTCAGATTTATATCTTGCTTCTGCTATAGTTTTCAATTGAGGTGCTATTTTCAAAGGCACCTACTATTCTGTTAGAGGTATTGTGATTTGGAGTTCCTCTTGGTCTTATCATTCAATAGATATGAAGGCTTTGCTCTCCAGTGAATCCATTAGAGGTTAACAAAGGCTCAACTAACATCACATCTACCCTTTGAATTTTTCTTAGTGCTTTCGGGTCATTCTAATTCTAACATTCTACGAATGTATGATTTTATGAAAATGTCATATTTAGGAAATAAGACAATACCTAAGGGGTTCATTATGATCTCATGCCTAGTCTCTCACCCACTTTCCAAGCCTTAGGAAGTATTGTTTTATTTTTAAATTTCAATTTAAAATTAAATTTTAATTTCTTAAATTAAATTAATTTTAATTTATTTTTTAATTTTGATTTAATTAATTAAATTAATACATTTTAATTGATTAAAATTATATTAAATTTAAATTTTTTAATTAAAAAGGTCAGCATTCTAATTATGGCCTTAATTAGTTGAATCTGCCTATCTCACCTTCTCATCTGCAACATGGGTCACTAATGAAAAGGTCTCAGGTATCCTTACTTAACCCTAACAAACCTGAACAGTTTGAGGGTTACCTAGCCCAGAGGGGCCCGGATCTCCTTGTTCATTTTTCTTTCCTGGGTCAATTGTTCAAAAGCAGGACAAAACATTTTCCCCATGAGAGACCATCTTCATACAAAACGGTATTTTCAGTTTCAAATGGGAAGCCAACACACCCTAATGGATCATATTGCTTGGATATGCTGGGTTCTGGCAAAGTTTTCCTAATGAGGCTGGTGGCCAGACTTTCCATTTGCTTTCTGCCTTCCCCTTTAGAGGAACGTGACTTTTTTTAGATGTTCTCTGGTTCTGTCAACTTCAGAGAAACAGCAGGCTAATATATAGCCGTCTTCTATTTTCCCCCTGATATTAACATTATTCTTTTGTTATTAGGCTATCATTATTATTATTGCTGTTTCTTTTTTTAGGATGAGATCTTCTTGGTACTTTTTGAGACACTTGGCCTTTTGACCTGCATATGTTTTTCACATTCACCACATGGTATAAAACCCAATGTTCAGAGAGCAGGCACTTTTTGACTATGTTGACTTAAACACATCCAATAAATCTGGGGAGTCTAGGGGGTAAGTTCATGTTTTTTTCTAAGGACACCCCCATCCATCACTCTAATATTCCTTTGTATCTGTGACCACATCAATGTGGGCATTCCAAGCAGTGATGCAGATTGCAACCCATCCTGTGTGACTCTTTATCATATCCTCCCATAATTTCACCACAGGGGGCCCCCATAAAGTACTTGGAGAAGTATTCTTGAATTGTCTTGGCAATGAATGGATACTAATGGAGCAAGTGGGTTATCCTTCATTTTTGCTAAGTGACAAGCCCATACTTTTCTTTTTAGCATACGTATTCTCTGATGGTGTCTTTTATGCCACTTTTTCTGAGTAATTCCTCACACCCTTTGTGTGATACTTAATTTCAATATTTTGAAGATTTGGGGATTCCATGACTCATAGTCCTAAAGCTCCCCTATAAGAAAATAACATTGAAATAAAAATTCAGAATTCATCTGATTCAGTAAAGCTTTACAACTCAATATCACTGAATAATACAGCTTGTGTTCATCTGTTTCATACTCCTGATGCTGAAGACCAACAAACCAGAAAACATTAAACATTTTGGAGATACTTTCCTCTATTTTTTGTATGATGAGGGAATACCTTTATTGTTATCAGAGTTACAATGCAGTCCAACTACTCTAATACTTTCAACACAGAAGAATTCATTCTTACCTACGTGTTTCTGTAGGAATATATTGAGGGTGGCAGTGTATTGTTGGGACCTTCAGAGCATTGCACTTGGAGTCAAGATCTGTATTCTTATGTCAGTTTTGTCATTTGTGGACTCTGTGACCTAAGAGAGGTCATTTAGCCTTTTCGGGTCTTGGTTACCTCACCTGTAAAATAAGGGGATCTATTAGTAAGTATTTATTAAGTGCATTCTATGTTCCAGTTACCATGCTAAGCCCCAGCTATAGAAAAACAAAAACAGAACTATTCTTTCCCTCAAGGGTCTTATATTCTATAAAGACAATGTGTGCATATGCAAACACACACGAACACAGAAAAATGGGCATGGGGGCAATAAGATCTGGAGGAATCAGAAGTCTTCCTGTAGGAGGTAGTACTCGAGCCAAGTTTTGAAGTAAACAAAGAATTGATTCTACAGGGCAGAAGAGAAGAGGGAAGGCATTCCAGACATGGTCAAAGATTATCTTCCCAGCTCTGTGATGGATGATCTTTTTATAGAATCTTAGAAGATAGAAGAGAAGACAGAAGATTTCCAACCTCCTATCTAATACAGGAGACTTTTCTACAATAAACCTGATCATCTCATTTCCAGTGAAACATATATAGTTATGGAAAACTCACTGCCTCACAGCTCACTCCATTTTCAGAAAGTTCTATACCTCCTAAATTTGAATTGAAATCTATCTACCTATAATTCCCACCTATTTGTCCTAATTCTACCATCTTCAGCTAGGAAGAATAAAGTTGATCCATCTTCCACACAACAACCTTTCTCATATTTGAAGCTAGCGATTAATAACGCTTCTCTTGTCTAGGCTGAGGCAGTTAAGTGATATAGTGGATAGAGTGATGAGCCTGAAGTCAGGAAGATTCAACTTCCTGAGTTAAAATTTGGTCTCAGACATTTATTAGCTGTGTGACTCTGGGAAAGTCACTTAATTCTGCTTGCCTCAGTTCCTTATCTGTAAAATGAACTGGATAAGGAAATGGCAAACCACTCCAGTATCTTTGCCGAGAAAACCCTGAACTGGGTCATGAAAAGTTGGGCACATCTCAAATAACTGAACAACACCAACAATCTCTAGGCTAGTTTCTTCTACCATTCAATTTTTATTTAACATTACAAACTTAAACACCATTAAACACAAATACACAATATGAAACAAAAAAGGAAATTTTTAAATGATTATATTTAAAACCCTCTTCATCCATTCCTCATATGACATAATTTGAAGGCCTCTCATTCTGCCAGTTGCCTTCCCTATTATACTATTATTCTTCTGGGGCTTATAAAGAATTACATAAATTTCATCTCTTATTTTTTCCCATTAAATGGGAAATATATACCCTGCTCTCAAGGGACTCACAGTCTAATGGGGAGAATGATATACAAATAACTTCATACAAACAAGATATAGATCTGATAAATTGGAGATAATCTCAGAGGGAAGGCCCTCTGAGGGCCTTAGGGGAAGGGGAGAGAATACATATATAGGGTCTCCTATGTGCTAGGCATTGTCCTAAGCATTTTACATGTGTCATTGCATTTGATGCTTACAATAATCCTGTGAGCTAGGTGCAGTTATTATTCCCATTTTATAGGTGAGACAACTGAGGTAGACAGAAGTTAAGAGGTGTGCCCCGATTATAGAAATAGTATCTGAGGCCAAATTTGAATTCAGGCTTTCCTGATTTCAGGTCCAGTGTTTTATTTGCTTTATGACCTAGCACTAAAGGGGATCAGGAAAGGCTTTTTGTAAGAGATGGAATTTTAGCTGAGACTTGAAGAAATCCAGGGAAGCCAGAAAATGGAGATGAGGAAGGAGAGAATTCCAGGCAAGGGGACAATCAGTGAAAATGAGCTGAGTCAGTAGTTGGAGTGTCTTGTGTGAAAAATAACAAGAAGGCCAGTGTCATTGGATTACTGAGTACATGGAGGGGAGTAAGGTGTAAGAAGACTGGAGAAGTAGGAAGACACCTGGTTGTGAAAGGCTTTAAAAGCCAAAGAGGACTTCATGTATGGTCCTGGAGATAAATAAGAGCCACTGGAATTTATTGGATAGGGTCATGATATGGTCATATCTGCTCTTTAGGAAGATCAATTAACTGCCTAATATATTGTATTGTACTAAGCACTTAAGATGACCCCTCAAAGAATTTATAACATAACACAGAAGATATGGTGATCCTGTGCTGTCAATGTTTCTCTAAAAGTACAGCATTTGGGGTGGCTAGGTGATGAAATGAATAGAGCACCGGCCCTGGAGTCAGGAGGAACTGAGTTCAAATCCGCCTCAGACACCTGACACACTTACTAGCCGTGTGACTTTGGGCAAGTCACTTAACCCCAACTGTCCTCCAAAAAGCAAAAAATAAAAAATAAAAACATAAAAGTACAGCACCCAGGACAAAACACAATATTCTAAGCTGATTCCTATAAAGCTGATTTTCTATAAAGTAGAACAGGATGATTATTATTCCCAACAGTAGCATGTTGGAGAACAGGTGTTGAATTCTCTGACTGTGATAACCTATGAAGTTAAATTTTATATACATATATCTATATATAAACACACGTACACATGTGTATATATACATATACAATTATTTTTCAATATCTTTTTTTTTTGCTTTTTTTTTTGGAGGGGGGAAGGCACGGCAATTGGGGTTAAGTGACTTGTCCAAGGTCACATGGCCAGTAAGTGTTAAATGTCTGAGGCTTGATTTGAACTCAGGTTCTCCTGACTCCAAGTCTGGTTCTCTATTTACTCATATACAATTATTTACACACATTTATATAGCACTTTAAAGTTTGTGAAAACAGTTTACATGTTATTTCATCTTATCTTCACAACAATTCTGTGAGATAGGAATGAGGAAACAGGTTTAAAGAGATTAAGTAACTTGCCCAGGGTCACACATCTAGAAGTATCTGAGGCAAGATACATACATATACATGTACATGTACATATACATATATGATGGAGGGAGATATATACACATAGGGTGAAAGAAGATATATATTATATAGTGTAAACAGTATATATATGTAGTGTTTATACTATATAATATATACATACACACGTATACATACATACACATACACATGCATATCCTCCCTCCACACACACATATACAGACATGTATAGGGTGTATTCTCTCTCTCACACACATATGTACATACTATATTGCTTCATCCTATGTGTACATATGTATATATGTACATGCATCTTGCCTCATATACTTTCTGTATGTATAGCCCTGGGCAAGTCACTAGCTAGCTATCTATACATCCACCTGCATCTACATACATATACATTTACACACATATGTCAACCATTACAGTGGAAGCAAAGGAGGGCTACAAATATATGCATACACACATACATATACACATTTATGTATATCCTTCTACCTATGCAGCTATAGTGGAAGCAGAAGAGGGATACACACATGTGTGTATAATAATGTGCACACATGTGTATATATGTACATATATATACATACATAATATATTATATACATCCTATGCAGCCCTCTTCTGCTTTGCTTATCCACAAATGTTAATTTAAATGTGAGTATTCTTAATGTGATATCTCTATCAAAAATCAATAAGGTGATAAAGAATTGGAGGGTATAAACCACATTCATGTGTAGCATATTCTTACTACAAATTCAACCAAAAGGCATTAATAAGTTGCAACTCAATGGAAGGATGGCTCCCAGATTTTCCGCTTAGAAGTGAAATAAGGAATAGAGAAAGTTGTTTTTTCATGAGCCCAAGACATCAAGTTCATGGGACACTTGGTCTTTTCACTTATCAGTACTTGTGATAAGAGTAAGCAAAGAGGAAAACATAAAAATAAGTGAGGCTTTTATGCCAAAGCCTTTTGCACTTCTGAAGAAGCAGAAAATATTTATGAAGAACTTTATAAAGTCCTCCAGACATAAACTTTTATACTTTGTGCAAAGATGAATCCAAATAATCAGGGGAGACTTATGTTAGAGAATATAGTTCAGGATTATGAAATTTAAAAGATCAAAGGATTATATATTACTCAAAAGACTCATATTTGTATGTCAGAAATTCTTTCTTCAAGAAAGACTCAGAAAGTAGTAGATCTAGTAAGTATAATCAGCAAATGAAATTGAAATCTATTGAATCTCAACAAACTGTAAATAACTGAGTATCAAAAGACAGTTTTCTCTTACAGATCCCATCTTCAACTACAAAATTGACTGAGTCATGCAGGGTGATTAGAGTTCAGTGAGTAATGTGTAGAGTAAGTAGTATGGAGAGTGAGTGAGTAGTGTATAAAGAACATAATATTTATTGTTTGTCCATTTAGAAAAAAAAAATATATATATATATACTTTGCTTAACAAAATAAAAAGCAATATTAAAGAGTATATCTCAATAAAATGTCTTACATGAAAGCACAGAAGATTCCATGCTGGATGAACCCCAAGGATGACTTTTCAAACAATCTTTTGAGGATCAACGTCAAAAGAAGCATAAAACAGATATACGCTCACTAAAGATGCTCCTGAGATTTATTGGTAGTGTTTTGTACAAACTCTAAACAGAAGAGGGATTCCCTATAAATGATGAATTTCTACATTTGTGCCTCCCTGAAGATGACATTGTATTGACATATAGAGCCCTAGAACTCTACAGAGTTTCCTTATTTAGATCCATGATTACTAAAGAGATTGTTGGCTCAGCAAATCTACATAGGAAAAACTAAGTGTAGATGAATAATGCATATTGCCAAATCAGGTCACATAGTTAAATGGCAGCCCAGTGTGTTAGTTCCTACTCAGTTGGACAGTTAATGCAGACAAATGAATTAAAATTAGATAGGAAGAGGAAAGGATCAAGGTAGTTCACATCTGTAAAAATGCCCAACACTTTGATCAGTCCCATGCTACTCCCAATCCCATCTTGTTAACAGCTATTTTTGCTGATGTCATATACACATATATGTATATATACACACACACACATATACATATACGTACATACACCTCAATGTGTACATGACTCAGCATTAGCATTCTTTCCACTCTTCTACACAGATACCCAACATTTTTCCATACTTTTACCCCTGAAAATGCCATAACAAGTAGTATAGTCATCCAACATTTATCAAATGCCTACTATGTTGTACTTAGGCATTGTGCTAAGCACTAGGGATACAAAGAAAGGCAAAAGATAATACCTGTTCTCAAAAAGTTCACAATATAATGGGGAAGACAATATGCAGATAACTACATACAAACAAGCTATATAGGTTTATAAGTACAAATATAAAAAACTCAGACTGCCTAAATGATGGGAAGTCTTCTGGATCCAATCCTGTCCAATGTATGCTTTTATTTCACTACACATCAATGGACTAGTAATACATTGACCAACAAAGGGGAAGAAAAGGCTCAAATGTATATAGGACAGTAGTTTTAGTAGATTTCCAACTGAAACCCAATGCCAAAACAGTGTGTTGGGTCAGTACAGATTAGTTCTGGTTACAATGCTCTCTAGAATAATTTGTGGGAGCTTACACTAGGTCAATGGTCCTATGATCCATCTTTATGATACATAATGAATCATTAGAGAATAGGACAGGATAAGAGGTAACAATTAGTGCTTCTAGGTTCAGACCTATGATTTCTTCATTAAAGTCCTAAGCAAGCTTTCTCTGAACTTTAGTTTTTCTAACTGCAAAACTCAGATATTTGTCACCAATCTTACCAAGAATTAAATGAAAACAAAAATGGAGGGGGCAGCTAGGTGGCGCAGTGAATAGAGCGCCGGCCCTGGAGTCAGAAGGACCTGAGTTTGGATCCGGCCTCAGACACTTAACGCACACACAAATAAAAACCTAGCCGTGTAACCTTGGGCAAGTTACTTAACCCCAATTGCCCTAAAGGGGCGGCTAGGTGGCGCAGTGAGTAAGAGCGCTGGCCTCGGAGTTGGGATGACCCGAGATCAGATCCGGCCTCAGAAAATGAGCACCCACACACAAATAATGACTAGCTGTGTAACCTTGAGCAAGTTACTTAACCCCAATTGCTTAAAAAAAAATGGAGAAAAAAATTAAGCCCTTTGGAGCAAATGGAACTTGATAAATATGTCATTTTGGACTTGAATCTTTTCTCTCGGGAGGAAATAGGAGGCAGGAATAAAGGAAAATGGAGTGGGGGGGTGGTATGAGTAGGGTAAGAATGGACTCAGCTTTCACCTATGTGGTAGCCAGGACCACCCAGTGCTTAAAGTGGAAAGACACAGGCAAGGTTAGGGGTAGAAAAGAGGAGAATGAGAAGTCATGTTACTGGGGCAATACTGCCCTAGTACTCCCTGACTGCCTAAACATATAATCCATAGGCATTTTGATACATATGTGGAAGGGGATGATTCTGGCTTCCCAACATCTGGCAGCACAGTTGCTGTGATGGCCAGATCATACTCTGGAGCAGCAGAAATTGAAAGGGGAGGATTGAGCCCAATACATAATTTGATTACTGTGGAACTTCTGTTTTCTTCCCAAGTTTTGATCAGGAGCCAACTTGATATTATTTTAAAATATGAAAAATAATCCAGGACTGGGGGATGAGTTTTTGTATTCCATAAGCATGCCTGGAACACATCTTTACAACCAAATTATAAAACCCAGAACCTCAGGGCATAGAATAATGAATGACAGTGTGACTAGGGAGGTGCTGGCGGGTACCACTAGAATAATAAAATTGCAAATGTTCATTTACTTGGCTTAAGTGAATCAAATAGCAAAGCATCAGGGAGACATATTTATCAGCTGCTCCTGATTAAATGGGGAAATCCTGCATTTGGGGTATGAATTTCCCTTCTGTTTCATGTTGATGCATCCCTCTCCTTCTATTGCTGTATATTAACTAACTTTTTAAATGTTGAATGATAAAAGACAACCCTTTCAGCTTAAAGAAATGATTTCCATATATGCAAACTGTCTGGCTTAGACATTGGCTCCCATATTGGAAAGGGCACATGCATTATAGGAGCCTTTATGAGTAGGATGTCATAGGAAAATGCATAAATCACTCTCATATCCATAGTGAGGAGGCCAAATCAGCTCTACATGTGATAAGCAAAGACAGTAACTGCACTAATATGTTACATATACCCTTTTCAGGAGATATGAAAGAAATTATCTACTTGCTAATAACTTCTTACAAAGACCTGATGCCATTGTTCCATGACTATCACTTCAGCCTATTTCTGTACTGACAAAACATCCTCTAATAACTTGTGGCCCAGTTGGTCAGACTTGGCCCAGTTAACCCACTTAACATCTGATGTAATGATTTCTATACAATGTTTATTATATGCCCATAGTAATCCAAGCTTTTGTATTCTCTATTCACTCTTTCAGATTTTACTAGGGATGGTAAAGGATGGAAATCAGAATTTTTGGCTCTGAAAAGCTCTGATTACTGCCATTTGAGCCACAATTAAATTTCCTTCAGTTATAGCTGTCTTAAGACTCTTCCTATAGAGACATGGATAAGCCAGCAATGGAACTGGCTTTAAAAAACATTAATCTTAGGCAAAATTCTCTGTGGCCTTGCAAAGCACCACAAAGCCTTTCCAGACTGACTTTGTGTTACTCTTCCTCATATGTACCACCACATCCCTGCCAAACAGGCCTACATGCTATTTCCGTACATCGTATTCCCACCTTTGTGTCTCTGCAAAGGAAGTTCTCCTTGCCTGGAATGTTCTCCTTCCTTATCCCTTTTCCTTGGAATATCAAGCTTCCTTCAAGCTTGAGATTATATTCAATCTTCTGTATAAACCTTTTCCTGATCTCTTCAGTTATCATTCACACTTCCCACAAATTATTTTATCTTTACGTATTATTTTTCTCCAGTACAATGTAGACTTTTTATAGGGATTGTTTTGTTTTTGTCTCTTTATGTCTCTAACACATTGTACATTGCCTTGCACATAATAGATGTACCTGTTGAATTGAACTGAATTGAGATGATTTCTCACCAAATAAATTCTGAAATACTATGGCAACTAGAATTTTCTGGCATTAAAAACATCTGCATTTATCAAAAATGACGTTAAAACATATCTCTTGTCACTTCTTCTATATTATGCCCTATCTTGCCTATCTCTAGTCTAGTTTTTCATGGATCATAAATAAAATCATAGATTTTTTTAAATCTATAACGGTCTTTAAAGGTCTTTCAGCCCAGTTACACTCAAACATAATCCTGCCTTCTTACATCTTATTTCTCACCCCAACTCTTCAATGCAGTAACACTGGAGTCTTTGTTGTTTCATGAACAAGACACTCTATCTCTCAGCTCTGGGCATTTTTTCTGGCTGTCCTCCACGCCTGCAATGCTCTCCTTCCTTGTCTCCACCTACTGGTTTCCCTGGCTTCCTTTAAGTCCCAACTGAAATCCCATTTTCTACAAGAAGCCTTTCCCAACCCCCCTTAATTCTAGTGCTGTCCCTCTTTTAATTATTTCCTATTTATCCTATATAGAGTTTATTTATACACACTTCATAGTTTGATGTTTCCCCCATTAGACTGTGAGCTCCTTGAGGGCAGGGATTTTCTTTTCCCCTCTTTTTTTTTTAACATTTCCAGTTCTTAGCATGGTGTCTGACACATGGTAGATGCTTAATAAATGTTTATTGACTCAGTGGCTGATTGGCGTTAAGTAGAAGAGCTAGGATTTGAATTCCACTTTCTCTGACTTCAAATCCAGAGCTCTTTCCACTGTAGCACTTAAAACAAATATCCAAGTATATAAGGATAACCAATTACAGCTGCACAAGGAGAGATCAACAGGAGTGTGCGTGTGTATGAGGGGGGTGACCAGCATGACTGGAGTGACCACATTTCCTGCTGAGGGTGAGGTCTGTCCAAACTACATGTCTTGCCCACATTTACAGATGCCACCCCCTCCCAAAAGCAGTCATCTCCACCCACTCTTTCCACACCCCAGATTACTTGGCTAGAACCAGACACACATTTCTCTGTAGCAGTCACACTCAGAATTCTCTGACAGGCAAAAATTCCCCATGAATACTCAGTAGAAAGGGAGGGTGATAGATAACAAATTTCTTTCTTATCTGCTGTATGATTTTCAATCAATCTCTTGCTTGATTATTCTAATACAAATTTCGGTCCTCGAAATACAAGGCAGGGCTTGTAATTCTTGGCTGCATGATCTGCTACTTTCTCTTAGATCCCTTTCTGGACCACAACATTTTACCGTGAGGGTGGAAGGTCTATGCGTATGAAACAATTTGTAAAGTAGAAACAAATATCATGTTTTGGTTGTGTTACAAGCAGCCAGAAAGAGCACAGAAACATTCTTCTTCTTCAGGAATTCTAAATCTTAAAGCTGCACATTGAATGGCATGGTGCAAGCCGAAGGGAAGTTCATTTTTGAAAGGTGGGGCTTTCTGAGGCAAATTTATGAGAGGAAAGCTCAGTTGTTGGCTCACAGCAGTTCCAGGATAAAAAGACTGAGACCTCCTCTGAGCCCTAAGTGGATGCTGTTGCCTAAAATGTCAGATGGGAGGACTAAGTGCAGCAACCAGTGCCAGTGCTCTATGTCAGAGCTCAGAACTAAGAAGCCATGTGTGGCTGACACAGAGAAGATTTAGGATATGACATAACTCCTCTTTTTATATCTTGAACTTCCACCTTGCCACTAACCATAGTTTCTGCACATTTAAAATGAAGGCATAAATTCCAGGTAATTCAATATGCAATATTAAGATACAGAATGTTTGAATTAGAAAAATGTTCTGCAAATTTTGTGTAGGTGCTTGTATTATATAATTAAGTATCCACATTGCTTCAATAGAATGTATTTGAGGAGAAATATTGCTTTCATCCATCTTCATCCATCTCTCTGTTTGGATTTGACTCCTCTAAGTTTCATTTCTTCCTTCTTCCCTTCTTTCCGTTTCTTTTCTCTCTTTACCTTCTGTTTTTTTTCTTTTTCTTCTCTTTCCTTTCTTCCCTCTATTTTTTTTCACTTCTTTAAGGGTAAAGGTCAATTGAGTAAGTCAACCACATTGTCCCAAACAACTTAAAATAACTGACAAGTTGCTTGGCCCTGATACCATTTTTATTTTATTTTAAAAATGTAATCTTATTTATATAAATCCTCTAACATGAACTCTTTACTTAGAAGAAATCTAAGTAAATAATATTCTTATCAAATGCATTTGTGCAGGTCAGTAACAGTCCCTTATAAGAAACAGTATTTCCACATTTGTGACTGGAAGGACATTTTTTTTGTCTCAAAATTTGGTCTCTTCTTTGGCTTGTTTCTCCCAAGAATCTACCCAGGCTTTATTAATGGTTATCTTTACTTCACCATCTACTTTCATAAATATGCAAGACATTCATCTCTTTCATTGTTAAAGGATGATTTCCCCTTCTTTTTGTATTCATTTTCTAACTTGGTAAGGTGGTCCCACTTCAATTCTAACCATTTTTTTTGGTATAATGTAAGAATTGTATGCTTCTTGATTTTTATTAAAATACCTTCTATAGACTTGGGCTTCAAGAGGTATTGACAGCTATGGAGTAGTCAATTTTTCATTTTAGAATATCTATAGACGCTCAAATGGTCTCTCTGGGAGCTGTCCCTGTACATTCTCAGTGGAAACTAGCTGAATACCAGTGAAAGTGACTCAATGCTACCTGTGCACACATCAAAATAGAATAAGTTACCCTCTATATAGCACATAGTAAGTACTTAATAAATGATTGCTGACTGACTGATTTATCTCAAATCCAATTAATACTGAAACTTCTTGCTTCAGTTCCTGTGATTTTTAGTAAACCCAGTGGTAGGGAGTCTGCTCTGGACACAACTCTCATTTCTTCCCATCTTCCAAATCTCTTCCTTATGCCTTATCATCCCTTGCAAGACCCCCCGCAGCCTTTTCAAGCTAGTGATGCCCCAGAACCTTCTTTCTAATTGGCAGTCTGTGCCAGTGGAAGGTTGTAACAGCAATGCTACTTGCAGCTGCTGTGGGGGTATGAGATCAATAATGCCAGAACACAGGAGGGCTGCTAGCACAAGCTCTTTGATCTGCTTTTCTAAAGTAAAAAGCAACTCAAAAAAGGGTCTACAATCTTACTTTAATCAAACATATATATCATTTACTTAGATCAGAGGAAAAAGTCAGCACCCTGAACTTCAGAGAAAATACAAACAAATTACAAGCTGAAATAATAGCATAAAGACCAACAGACACAGCTTCTAACTAACTGTCTGACCAAAGAGTACACACAACACCAATCAACAGACAGATCCAACTGTCTGACCATTACATACATACATAGCTACCAGAAGGAGAAGCACCAACATCTGAGTTTTCAAAGCTGGGGATGAGGTGCTCCTTAACAGCTATCTTACCTGGCCAAATCACTCGAATCCTCTTCCAATGAATGAGTCTCAAAGCAAAATGCTAACCTCAGAGTATATGTACACTTCTTCAGGGTCAGAGGGCATAACAACCCTTGTGACCCACTGACTAATTACAAAGTAACAAAAGGTGTAGGCCTTCCAGAAAAACAAGCCTCTCCTAATAAAGCTTCTCTTATTGGGCTCCAGGTGAGGCCTATTAACAGGAGGGGAAGATCTTCAACTCCCATTAACATTACAAAGTCAAGATATTCTGATCAGGCCTCAGACACTTAACACAAACAAAAACCTAGCACACCTTGGGCAAGTTACTTAACCCCAATTGCCCTCCAAAAAGCAAATATATATATATATTTGGATGCTAAAGACTTCTGGGAAATGTGGTCCACAGAATTTATACCAGTGACCAAGGCTTTGCATAGCCCCAAGCAGTGGGATATGTCCTCTACACAAGCATTAAGTGACTTTTTAAAGCTTCAGTCCTTCATAATGGTTGACATTTCAGAGCCCAGAATTATCCTTTTTGCTTTCTGGGTCTGACCATTATAAATTAAATGCCATACTCACCATGTACATTTAAAAATCATAAATGTCATTTTAAACAGCAGCTACTTTACTGATCCCCTTTGACCCTTCATCTGCTCTAACCCTTAGACCTTTCTCTGACATACATACAGAGTCCAGTTTTAGAGCTAAAAGGAGGGGCAACCTCATCTAGAGGATTCATCACTAGTACTGGAAGTTATGTGGCTTTCCCATCTGGCTTGACTGTTTGGTGTGGGTTTTTTTTTGTTTGTTTGTTTTAATGTTAAAGACAGAACTGGCATGGACAGGGCTTGGAGAATGGACAGACATAAAAGAGGAAGGAGGCTGGAAGGATACTTGTCACCCAAAAAGCATGGATCTTTGATTGATCCTGATTTCTTCTTCCTATTCAAATCTAGTCTGTCTCAATTCTGATCTGTATTAATTGGAGTTTTACAAAACTGGATTCTTGTCCATGTCTTTTTTTTATCTTCCAAGAGAGACTATGGGTAGTATGTTAGATGCCTTTCTCTGGTTCTTTTTCACTTCATAGTTCCTTTTCATTTCATAGAAGTTAGTATGATACTCCAGATACCCTTCCATTTGTCCTCACTCTTGGTACATGCCTAATCTACTTTTTTTTGGTCATTCAGGTATACAATGATAACTTATACATTACTTCTTCTGTCTACTGCCAAGTGTTACCCATTTTTCTACCACAGCGTAGCACAGTAGAAAAAAATCACTGGTTCTGGAGTCAGAGGATCTGAGTTCAAATCCTGCCTCTGATCCTGACCTTAGGTCAATCATTTCACTTATTTGTGCCTTAATTTTTTCATCAGTAAAGTAAGGGAGCTGGACTACATGGTCTCTAGGATACCTCCAAGCTTTAGAGCCGGTAATCTCTGGGTCACCCTATCATTTAGATTCTTTTGAGGTTACGGTGTTCTGTACTGCTTAAGAACAGAGGTTTTAAATCTGGAGTCTGTGAACCTCCCCCCCCCCATCAAAAAATAGTTTGATGACTGTTTTAATAAAAATCAGTTTCCCTTGTAATCCTATGCCCTTAATTTTATGTATTTAAAATGTTATCCTGGGAAGGGGTCCACCAAAGAAGTCCATGACACAACAAGGACTAAGAATCCCTGCTTTAGGACAGAGGTTATAGCTAGATTTCTGCTACTAGGGGTGGGAATCTCTGAGCTTTGATTGTGAAGGTCTATAAGTCATAGAAAGAGGAGGTCAAGACACTGGAGGAGGGGATTATTATCAAGCATATCTAGTTGGCTTCCCAGATTTTATATAATTTACAGAGAGAGACTCCAGGTATTATCTGAGCTGAATCAAATAAGAAAAGATAATACCTTTTCAGAAGTTTCCAGAAAATGGCAAAGTGAGAGTGTTGGGGAAAAGTGGGTAAACCCAGGACACAGAGCAGAAATAATCTGATACACGTGTAAGCATACTGGGAATAAGAAGACCCATATAAACTGCAGAGGTTTAACTCTTTCCTGATCTCTCCTAAAGTCAGATGGGGTACAGTGAATAGAACAATGGACTTGGAGTTAGAAAGAATAGAGTTCAAATATAGCATCAAACACCTATGAGTTGTGTAACCCTGGACAAGTTACTTGATTGCTATCTGCCTTGGTTTCTTTAACAGTGAAATGGTGGTCATAGCTCCTGCCGCCCAGGGTTGTTGTGAGGATCAAGTAAAATAATGTTTGTAAAGTACCTGGAACATAGTAGATGTTTAATAAATGTTTATTTCCTTCCCCACTTTTTGGTGCTATTCACATCAGAAGGAATTACTTTGTATTTTACACACACACACACACACACACACACACACACACACACACACACACACATTATATAGCTTACTATGTGCCAGACACTGTGCTAAGAGCTATATAATTATTATCTTATTTAATCCTTACAACAACCCTGGAAGGTAGCTGCTATTATTATCTCCATTTGCAGATGAGGAAACTGGGGCAACAATTAACAGTTAACACAACAGTTAAGTGACTTTCCCAGGGTCACGAAGCTAGTTTCTGAGACTGGATTTGAGCTCAGTCTTCCTAACTCTAGGTCATGTGCCATGTAATTGCCCCACATATGTGTATACTTACATACGTGTGTATATATATATACCATGTTATATTATTAATTTCTCTGTATACATTCTATTTCCCTCAAGCAGAATGTAAGTTCTCTAAGGATAAGAACCACTTCATTTTGCCTTTCTGTTGCCAGAGCCTAAAACAGTACTTTGCATTTCATTGGGGAGACTCAGAAATTTTCTGGAACTCAAAACATTCAGTATAGTGTTATCCTGGAACATAACTAGCTGGATAACCACTCTTTGATTTTCTTTATTAAGAAGAAGTGGCAGAAAAGATCAGGAAATTCAGAAAGGTTGTCTGAGGATGAGCTTCTGGGGTACACAGCATCATAGACTATTAGTGCTATAGTCTAATGACTGTAATCCAATTCTCATTTAATAGATGAGGAAACTGAGGCTCAGAGGATTGATGGAATTTGCCAAAGGTTACATAGTGAATTAATGGCAGAAGCATTATTCAAACTTTGTTCTCCCAACTGAATCCCTTAATTCTATGTTCCAGGAGTCTAAAAATGCTGATTAATCTGCTTACTACCTTTGTGACTTTTGAGTAGTTATGTAACCACTCTGGGCATTGATTTCCTCCTGAATAAAGTTAAGGAATTGAGTTGATCTTTAAATTCCCTCCCAACTCTAAATCCTGTGGGCTCAAAGATGGCAGTAGTGGTGTGTCCAAATAGAATAATTAATGAAAAGGATTGTGTGGTTTTGAAAATAGAAATGTCCAATACATAACATTCTGGGACAAATACAATAAGCAACTAATTCAAAGCTCTATTCTTTCCATAAGACACACACACACACACACACACACACACACACACACACACACACACACACACACACACACACACACACCATGGCAACAAAAGCAAGAGGTTTCTCACTGTGAGTGTTCTGCTGTGTCTTAAAAAGAAAGAAAACATACACGCAAAAAAAAAAAAAAGAAGCCAAAAGCAGAGCAAGGAGCAGACCATTTAACATGAAAATAGCATCCTGACCCTTTCTGGGCTAAATGTTGTTAATCAAGTTTAAATTTAGCTCCCACACGGTCTCCGATGAAAAGAAGACAGCCCGGCAGAGCAAGGCAAAACTTGAACGCCTGAGAATATCTGCGCTGCAAGGCAACGCAAACAAGGCTAGAGTCAACAAAGGGCAGCCTGTAAAAACAAACGGGCCTGATGAGGAGGCAGCGCCACCAGCAAGCTCATTAACAGCCAGATTGAGCCACCAGAGCTGTCTCCCTGCTGTTTCCTTGCTGACTGGTCCCCAAGCCGCTGGTGGCCGCAGTGCCTCTGACTCAGGCAGGCACCAGGTCCCTGCAGCTGCAACTAATGAGCACCTTCCCCCGGGCCCACACAATGCAAGCCCCGGAACTCCCTCTGAGAAGAGTGTTTGTCTGTGGTGGGGTGGGCCAGACTGCTGTGGGGAAGGGGAGGGTGGGAAGGAGGTCAGGAAATGTCAAATGCCCAAGAGAGGAAAAGAAAGGGCTTTGTCCTTATCTACCCTCTAGATAACCAGTAATGAGAGATGGGAGGAAGACTGGGGAGCTGGGGGTGGGGGTGGGATTCTGAAGTTAACTTGATAGATGTGTGTGTGTGTGTGTGTGTGTGTGTGTGTGTGTGTGTGTGTGTGTGTGTGTGAAAGTGAGCGTGTCTAGCATTGCTACTGACCTTTGACTTCCTGCCTTGTAAATCCCAGACCACTGAAAAGGCTCCTAGGGTTTATCTGAGATCTTGGAGCCAAAAGATGCTATTGGATAGGGACTGGGCTATCCTGGATTGAAGTAAATTAGTTGCACTATAAAGATATCAGAAGATAAAGACTTAGGGCCTTGGGGACAAAGATGAAGTATGCTTTAAAAATGGAAATTAACAGGAGTTTTTAAAATGTAATCAGACACCCCAAGGAGGTTTTCTAGGGAAGAAAATAAGGGGGAGGGTAAAGGGCAGTGGAGAACAAAATATTGGTCTACCCCAGTCTTTCTGTTGATTATACTGCATAATTACATGGATAGAAAATCATATTATTATCATTGACTAGGGGATTTAAAATGTTTTCCCTTGGTGGCTATGTATGGATGTCCATTTGCAAGAGAGTAAGAGTACTCTCAGGTGAATAGAGAGCCAGCAAGGCGGACCTGGGTTCAAGTTCTGTCTCTAACACATATGAGCTATGTGATCATAAGCATGTCATCTTGAGTACTGTGATTCTTAGTCTAAAGGAGATGCTACGCTGCATCAGTGGAGGACATTTTCACACCAGTAATTCCCTATATCAGTGAAATTCCAGGTTTGAATAAAAGAAAAATCTGCAAAGGGTGATTCGGATGCTGTTCTGGCAAGGGGCTGGAGATAATTACACGGCTAAAATCCTTTGGTCAGTACTTATCAAATTCTTATGATGTTATTGGGTAGCAAATACCCCCTGATAGCTTCCCTTTCTGTGAAATCTTCTCCCGTTAGAATATACTGTTGGAGGGCAAAGATTATCTTGCTTATTTATATTTTTATCTGTAGGGCTTGGCGATACCTGGTAGACATTAAATTTTTGAAAATTTCTCTTTCTGTTTCTGTCCTTCTGACTCTGTCTCTCTCACCCACTTATCTATCTTGATGGAATAGAAAACTAGGTTGAATCTAATAAGATTTTTAAAAATATTAGCTAGTTTATTTTAATTGTTTTGTAGATGAGTAAGACATATTAAAAAGCACATTGAAAAAGCCAGAATTATTATCACATTCCTTTTAGAGTTTCTTAATCAATATGTACTTATGAAATACCTACCATGTGCAAGGTCCTGGGCTAAGCTTTGATGATACAAAACAAAAATGAAAGAAGCTCTGCCCTCAAGGTGCTTGCATTCTATGGGTGGGAGGTAAGGGATAGGGAGACAATAGGGAGACATTTATAGATATATACAAAAGAGATACAAAGTGATTTGAGGGGACAGGGCACTAGCATCCTAGAGTAGAAATGTCAAACATACAATCCATGCCTTCTGCAGCACTCTCTAGCACAACTGAAACTTTAAAATGTAATCGGCAAAGTTTAACAAACTAAATAAAAATATAGTCGACTATAGGTTACATAACATGACAAATTAAGTCAATCTGCAGCTCGCAGAGATCTTTATGTACTAATTACTATTTGAGGTTGCCATCATTCTTCTAAGAGATCAGGAAAAGCTACCTGATGCTTGATCTGGGTCTTGGAATAAACTAGGAAAGTAGAATTAAGGAGGGAAAACATTCTAGTCATGGGAGGTGGCCAAGGTAAAGGCATGGAAGATGGAAAATAGAGTGCCATGGGTGAGAAACTCTAAGAAGGCCAATTTGGTTAGACCATAAAGAGCCTAAAAGGTAGGATGGAGCTAGGTTCTGATTTTATTTAATTTTAGAATAAAAATTTTATGGGAACATAATTCCTAAATTATATGTGATAGAAATAGATTTCCTAATCAAAATATTAACTTTTCATGCCAATTTTCAAGCACATCTATTGAATAAAATGTTATGGTTGCGTATATAAAATAAATGAGATATTATGTGTCAGTTACTTATATTCTTATGTGAGACAAATTATAAATTATATGTAACTTATGTATAACCAATGAAGTTATGTATATATGTATAACATATATAACCAATGAACCTATCAAAAATAATTTCATCTTAAACAACTAGAAGAACTCAGTTCACATTTCCTCTAGACCCACAGCTTTGATTTGTTTTCTTTAATATTTGCACATTTAGAATCTTTTATTCTCCAGATTTCTTGTATGTTCTCTGTGTTATGATATCTGAATGTCTGAGCCGCTGAGCTAAGAGGCCAAGCAAATGAAGAGTTCATGAAGAGATGGCCACCACAGAGAAGCCCTTGAATAGCTGAGGTCTCTCTGTGTGCTTTAGGGGTGGAGACTTCCCATATTTGAGGTCATGTCAGTTGACACCCTAGCTTTCCCTTTTAATGGACACGAAACCAATCCAAAACCACCAAGTTTTGCCTGACTTGAGACTGAAATTACCTCAGGGAGAAAAAAAGAAGTTTCACCTGAAACTTGGCCCAGAGCTTTCCTCTGTGGTGGTTTATAAATCATGAACACACCCATATTGAGTTAGGGTTTGGAATGGAGCTCTGACCAGGCACTTTTCTGCTTCCTTTGGGGTGTGATGATGAAATCTCTATATAAGTTAGACCAATACCACCAGAGTGTATAGAAAGTCATAGGAATATTCTTCTGATAGGGTGAATAGGGGTCATATTTCAAACCAGAGGATCTGAAAAAGGAATCCCTGGGCTATACCCTAATTTGACACTTACATTTATCTCCTGAATGATGTTGGTCTCTTTTTAAAGGTATAATTAGGAATGGAATGCTTCAGAGCAAATGTTTCATCAATTAACTTTAACTTTTGATTTTCATATAGGTCCTTGGATCAGCCTGTTGTGGATATGTACTTGGGGGGTAGAGGGGCATGTTTGTGAGTGTGGGAATTTGTAGGTGTGTGTGTGACATCATGTAGTCTGTTCCTGATTATATTAACTTACTTCTAGAGACCCAGAGAGGCGGAGAAGAACTGGTACTCTTCTTATGGAAGTTGTAATACTCTAAGACTGCAAAGTATAGTGGGAAATGGTTGGTTGGTTGGTTGGTTTTTGTCCTTTGCTCTCAAAGAGGGAAAAAATGACATCGCTATGTTAAAGTCAAGTTTCAATGTGTCCGACAGTGGCTGATGAGAGTAATATGAGCTCGGAATTCTCTACCATACATCGGGCACAAATAGTCCAGGTGAACATTTGGGGTGGATACTCTAAATAATGGGAAATATGAAGGACTTAAAATCAAAGGACCTTGAATTCAAAGTCTGAGCCTACTTTTTACTACCTATGTGACCTTTATTGGCAAGTCACTTAGCCCCATTTCCTCCTCCCTCCTCCCTCTTTTAGGCTTCAGTTTCTTCCTCTGTAAATTGAAGGAATTTGGACTGAACAATGTCTAAGGTCTACTTCAGTTCCAGTTCTATGATTCTGAGATAGGGTGCTTCAATATCTGGGTGAGAGTAAAGCATTCTGGGAATAATTCTTCCACCATGCTCCTGAACCTGCTCCTCATTTTCTCTACCTTATTCTTTCTTCATTCCTTCTTCCCTCCAAAGCCCAAAATGACAAGTGGTGAAAGAAATGGGGGAGAGAAAGAAGTATTCTAGTGATCGCTTTACCTCACTCCAATCCTGGAGAGGGCCCACACAATTATAACAGGTTTCCCATACAACTAATAGTGTATAATGTGGTGAAAATGGTGCTGAATGGAAAAGTTTAAATCTTAGTTTTGATACTGTATGACCATAGCCTCTCTGGCCTTCCATATATAAAATGGGGAGACCAGAAGAGATGACTCCTAAAGTTCTTCCCAGTCTAACATTCTACAAATACATTATTCTGCTAAGTAAGCAAGCTATAATCTGTTGAGGACACATCTTAACTCTTTTAAAATAGATTGATATAGTTTTTTTGGAGGATGTTGTAAAGTTTTCATAATGTCAACCTATTGTGGGTGTTTTTTCAAGACATTTCTGAAATATGTTGATATATGCCTTTTAATCTGCCAATAATTTGTAAGCAATATACTTAAGCTGAAAATTTCTATTAATAAATGAGTAGCAAGTATAGTTTCTTTTTTGGAGGGGGGAAGGCAGGGCAACTGGGGTTAAGTGACTTGCCTAAGGTCACAAGGCTAGTAAGTGTTAAGTGTCTGAGGCAGAATTTGAACTCAGGTCCTCCTGACTCCAGGGCCAGTACTGGTGCTGTATTCACTGCATCACTTAGCTGCACCTACAAGTATAGTTCCAAATAAAATGTGTGCTGACCTTCTGTCTCTCACCTAAACCCATATCCTAGACAGTGTCACAGCGATGAAGGGGCAAATACTTTTCTGAGTGCTGCAGCTTTAAGTTGCTACCTGGTTTCCCCTCCAGGAGAATGAAAGTATATATTTGGTGTTGTAATGTTCGTGCCAAATAGTCATTCTTTCATGCAACTTTTACAAATGCAGCACCAAAAATAATAAAACAACTTTTCCCCCTGGAATTCCCATTTTTTCTACTATTTTGGGATTCATGTACATGACACAGACTTGATTATGTGATTCTTTCTTTAATTGGAATGCAAACTATCAGCCTTAGCTGAATACTATTATTCAGGTAAATAGGATCCCAGGCCCAGAACTGAAGGCAACTTCAGAAGTCATGAAACCAACCCCCTCCCCCAATTTTGTTGTTGAGGAAACCAAGAAATAACCTACCCAAGGCCATACATTTAATCATAATAAAAATAGCTAGCATTTGTATAGGTGGCGGCTAGGTGGCATAGTGGATAAGGCCTTGCTCTTAGAGTCAAGAAAATCTGAGGTCAAATTCAGCTTCAGATACCTTGTAGTTGTGTGAACACAGGCAAGACATTTAACCTCTGCCTCAATTTCCTCAACTATAAAATGAAGATGAGGGTTATGAAGAAAAATGAGATAATATTTATAAAACACTTTGCAAAATTGAAAGTGACATATATGCTAAATATTATTATATGGTGTTTTATATGTAATCTCACTACAAAACTATGAAATAGGTGCTTTATTCCCATTCTTATAGATGAAAAAATTGAAGCTAAGAGAGTTTAAATGACTTGTCCAAAGTTACATACCTAGCAAGAGTCTGAAGCAGGATTCAAACTCAAATAAAAACAGGGCCACTGCACATAAGGATCTCTATAGGCCACATATTAACTTAGAAAACCACTTATTAACCATTAATATTAATAATTATATAATAAAATGATAATTATAATATTAAGAGTTAATTAATTTACTATTAGCAGGACTACAGGATACTATTATGTCCTATTCTGCTTTTATTTATTCAGTTAAATATTTCCCAATTATATATATTTTTTAAACAAATGCTTTATTAACTTCTGTTTTACATCATTCATTCCCGCCAGATTTTGAGTTACAATTATTTTCCCCCCGTTATTCCCCTACCCAACCTCCTAGAATAGCAGTCCCACAAGATATCGCTTCCTCCAATTTGCTCTCTCCCATACCTTCTCCCATACCCCCTTCGACTTTTCCATTAGAGGAAGGTGAATCTTTGTGTCCCAATGCCTGCACATCTTATCTCCCAAATATAAGCAAAAGAGTATTAATAATAGTATTTATATATATTTGAAACATTTAATGTTAAGACCTCGAATTTCAGATCCATTTCCTTCCTCCCTTGTCACCCATTCCCTCTTGGGAGATAAGTAATTCAGTATATGTTGTACATGTCTAGCTATGCAAAACATTATCATAGCAGATATATTGTACAAGGCTGCTTATAATTCCCTCCCACTCATCCCACCCCCCACCTGGTCCATTCCCTACATGATCCTGTCCCTCTTCTATAGTGGGTACTTCCAACCTCCCCTCCCCCAAGGATGCCCCCCATCCATCATCCCTCTTCTCATCCCCCTTCCCCCTATTCTGCTGCAGGTTGAGATATCCCATTTAGTATGTATGTCATTCTCTCCCTGAACCAAATTCAATGAGAATGTGGTTTTGCCTTTTTTGCCTTCCTATTCTCCCCCACCCTTGCAACCACTTCCCCTTGCTTCTACATGAGATAGTTTACCCTACCCTGTCTCTCCCCATCTCCTCTTGCCACTTTCCTCTCTCACCTCATAATTTCATCCCTTGAATATTCTCCCTTCCCAACAAATTCAACCTATGCCCCTATCCATATAACTGTAACCATATACACACACATTCACATATGTATTCATATGACCACACCCCCTTCCATTATTTTCATAGTGAGAAAGATATCATCAGTCACAGTTATTGCTTTTCCATATAGGAATGTAAATAGTTCAACTTTGATAAGTTCCTTTTGATTTCTTTTTCCTGATTACCTTCTCAGGCATCTCTTGCTTCTTGTGTCTGGATGTCAAATTTTCTATTCAATTCTGGTTTTTTCCTCAAGAATGCTTGAAAGTCCTCTGTTCCACTGAATGACCATATTTCCCCCTTAAATAGAATACTCAGTTTTGCTGGGTAGGTGATCCTTGGGTTCATTCTCAGTTCTTTTGCCCTCTGGAATATCATATTCCATGCCCTTCGATCCCTCAGTGTAGAAGCTGCCAGGTCCTGGGCTATTCTGATTGTGTTTCCACAATATTGAAATTGTTTCTTCCTGGCTGCTTTTAGTATTTTCTCCTTGATCTGGGAATTCTGGAACCTGGTTATAATATTCCTGGGAGTTTTCTTTTTGGGATCTTTTTCAGGAGGTGATCAGTGGATTCTTTCAACCTCTATTTTGCCCTCTGGATCTAAAACATCAGGGCAGTTTTCCTTGAGAATTCTTGAAGGGTGATTTCTAGGTTCTTTCTTTGATCATGGCTTTCAGGTAGTCTAATAATTTTTAAATTGTTTCTCCTGGATCTATTTTCCAGGTCAGTGGTTTTTCCCATGAGATATTTCACATTGCCTTCTAATCTTTCATTTGCTTGGGTCTGCTTAACAGCATCTTGATTTCTCATAAAGTCATTAGCTTCCATTTGCTCCATTCTAACTCTGAAGGAATGAATCTCCTCAGTGAACTTTTGAGATTCTTTTTCCATCTGGCAAATTCGACTTTTTAAGGCATTCTTCTCCTTGTTGCCCTTTTGGGCCTCCTTTGCCATTTGAGTTAGTCTATTTTTTAAGGTGTTGTTTTCCTCAGTCAGGCTGTTGACCCCTCATTTCATACTTTTCCTGCATCCTTCTCATTTTTCTTCCCAATTTTTCCTCCACTTCTCTTATTTGATTTTTAAAGTCCTTCTTAAGGTCCTCTATGGCCTGCAACCTGCTCATGTTTTCCTCTGGGGCTTTTGGAGCAGGACTTCTGACCTCACAGTCCTTTTCCTGCTCTATGCCCCCAAAATAGGAGTCTAGGGTTGCATTTTTCTGTTTCCTTTGCCTTGGCATGTTGCCACTTAATTACTTGACTTTTGGGCTTGTTGCCACACTATGGCTTTAATGCCCGATAGAGGAATTTTCGTCCCGAACGTGTGGGGGACAACTTCCGTTTCTGGCAAGCTGTAATCCCACCCACAACTTCCACCCTAGATCACAATCCAGATCCAGAGAGGTTAAAGCAAGAGCGATTACCCACCAAGACTGATCGCTGGATCTCCCTACAATTAATTGCAGGCCAGGAGCTGGAGCTGCCTCTGAAAACTACAAAATGGAGTGTCTCCTCAGCGGCTTCTAGCCCCCAGGGGAGGTAGCCGACACATTCCCCCAAATACAGGTCCCAAAGTCCATAGGACACTAACCTCTTACTTTGTCCTAGGCATGTCTATGTTGATAATTCTGGAGTTGCCACGGCTGCTGGTGTTCTGGGGTTCCTCCAGCCGGGTGCTGGCCCTGCCACCCTGGGGCTAAAACCTCGGCTCACGGGGACCTGGGCTCCGCTGGGCTTCGCTTCCTGCGCTCTGCGTGTTGCCGGCTCCCAGACCGCTGCGCTGGTCCTTCCTGCAGGGCTGCTGGGCTGTCCTCAGCGGGAGGTTAGCTTCTCTGTGTCGTTCTGTGGGTGGAAGTTGTTCAGAGTCCCCTTTTACATAGTTTGGGGGGAATCTGGGGGCAGAGTGGCTTGGATGAGCTGTTTCTACTCTGCCATCTTGGCTCTGCCTTCCCTCCCAATTATATTTTAATCTGATTGCCTCAGTATTTTGAGTACTTTGGGCCCCAATACATGTTTAACACCTCTGGTGATGCTATGCTAGGAACTTGGGCAAATTTTAACTAATCCATAGTCATATCCTCATAAAATGGTCATTTCAGTAGGGAGATAAGACATGAACACAGATACTCAAAATGTACAATGACTATCTATTATCTATAGCTATATTAAATATATGTTATTATATTGTTTATGTAGTATATATGTTTGCATATTTATATGTATGTATATACAGATATGTGTGTGTATGTGTGTGTAGTGAGACAACATGATATAGTGAAAAGAAAGCTAGCCTTGAATTAAAGAAGTATTGTTTTAAATCCTGGTACTAACATTTGCAAGCTGAACATTTATGTAATAGTTTCAAGTTTGCAAAGCACTTTATAAATATTATCTCATTTTATTCTCACAGTAGCCCTGGGAGTTAGGGGCTATTAATACATCCATTTTAGTGATAAGGAAACTGAGGTGCATAGAAGCTAAACACCTTGCCCAGAACCACATATCTAGTTAGTATCTAAGGTATGATTTGAACTCAAGTCTTCCTGACTTCTGCCACCTACCACAATGATAGGTGGACCACTATAAGGCAGACCATTTTCTCTCTCTGATGTCCATTTCTTCCATCTATAAAATGGTAGTGTTAATGATACCTATTATACTTACCTCTGAGTCTTATTGTGACCAAAGTGCTTTATATTTCTTTAGCTACTGTAGAAACATGAGTTACTATTAAGATTAGTGCATCAAAAAGTTGGAAGATAAAGTGTTAGGTGATCTCTTGGGGGGAAGGCCATTATTGACAGGAAGGAGTAGAAAAGGCTTCCTGGAGTAGGTAGCATTTAAGTTGGGTTTTGAAGGATAGCCCAGAATTCAACAGCTGAAAGGAAGAGGGTGGAAATAAATGGCATTCTAGACAGAGGGAAGAGTGCAAGGAAAAGCATGGAGGTTGGCAGAGTTAAGTATATTGTGGGTGCATTGACTAGTCAAGTTTAGCTTGAGCATAGAGTGCATGGAAAAAAAAGTAATATGAGAGAAGGGTGGAAAATTAGGCCAATGCCAAACTATGGAGGATCTCTGCCAGGAAAAGATGTTTGAGTTTTCTGCAGACCATTGGCAGCCACTGAAAATTTTTGAAAAGAGAAGAAACATTACTACATCTATGGATAATAAAAGTTACATTGCCAATGATGTGTGATAGGTGGATGACAGATGGGGAAGAATAAAGGAATTTACCAATGAAAAGATATGGAAAGAAAAGAAGACGGTACAGGAAAGACCATTGAGGATCACCCACATAAGGGACCAATGAAAGAGACAGGGAAATAACAATTAAGACAGGTAGAATAACCAAGGAATTCTGGTGTGGCTAAAGCTAAGCTAGAATAGAGTATCTACAAAGGTGTCAAAGAGGAAGAAGGCAGGGTCAAGGATATACAAATTTGAAAATTAGCGGTGAGGTAGACCACTTCTTCCTCAATTTGAGCAACTTATAAAGCCAGGGAACTGTTATGATCTGCTATTTATTCTATACGTTAGCCATATTCTAGGAGATTTTTATTGTTAAGATAATTGATCCCATGAGTTATTATTTTAATGTCCTTGACAATATAGTCAATACTGTTATAATGACTTGATACAAGATTCATCTAAGACATACAAAGAGAAAACAACTTTGTAATATCAGGTACTTCTAACCTTTTCAAAGTCAATATTCAGTCAACATGCATTTATCAAGTGCTTATTGTATTCTGGACAATCTGCTGATGCTGAAACTATAAATTACAACCAAAAAGAAACAGTCCTTTCCCTCAAGGAGCTTGCATTCTAAAAGAACACAATATGAAAAAGGAAACCAAAAAGCATATGGGACCCAAAGGTATCTTGTCTAGGGATGGAGCACGGCAGAGAAAGTCCATAGTCCAGCCTGGAGAGAAGTCATGGCTTGGTTGGATCCTATTCTTTAATAGATGGAGGGCCAACAAATCAGAGGGAGAAACTAAATGTGTAAATTCTAGGGCTGGAATGAGCTTTCCAGGATAAAGAGGTTTCTGGGACATTACAGAAGAAGTCTGGAGTGCACTCCTTTGAAATATATAGAATCTCAGATTGGGCAGCAGCAGATCTTGTCAGATTAAGGGCTGTCCACCATTGGCTCAGGCTATCTCACAAAGCACCCATCTGCCTGTTCTAGTAGAGGCTTTAATATCATGTAACAAGTAGGGGCAGATAGGTGGCACAGTAGATAGAGTGCTGGGCCTGGAGGCAGGAAGACCTGACTTCAAAGCCAGCCTCAGACACTTACTGTGTGACCCTGTGTGACCACACTTTCCAAGCCTTTTGGAGTTGTCTTATAACCTAGCATTGCTGAGAGGAACCCATTATATCAAAGTCACTCATCACAAATACAATGTGTCTGTAATTGTGTACAATGTTCTCCTGGTTCTGCTCCCCTCAGTCAGCATCAGTTTATATAGGTGTCTCGAGGTTATTATGAAGTCTGTCTGCTCCTCATTTCTTATAGCACAGTAGTATTCCATTACACAAAAGTATACATACTGAGTATGCTCAGAATGGAGGCCAGGTAGGCTATACACCCAAACCATGCTCTATGCATTTTATGGCAGAGACACACATCTGTTAGAGCCAGCTATACATAAACCTTCTGTGGCAAATTGTCCTAATAGGAAAACGACCTCACATCCAAGTAGGCTTATAAAAAGCAACGTTAGACTCAGAACTTTGTGAAAAGTCTTGCTCTTTCTTCACCAGGCAAGGGGAAACTGTTTTCATTGTTTATGTTTTAACTGTATGAAAAAGTTTAGATCCCAGGGGGCTGATTTGGTTGCTCATGTCATTACTGAAAAGAGAAGGATATCCCTCAGACTTTATCAGTTTGCCTGTCTCAAAAAGTTTCAGAGAGTTTTGCTAGGAGAGCATTTTACAAACCCCAACAAGTCACTGAAATGTGAGTTGTTACCAATGTTAACACATGAGATAACACCAAAATTCAAAAATGGGTTCCTCAAAAGAGTCTATCCTAAGTTCAAGGTACTCTATGGATCTATGTCCACTTAAAACAATAGCTTATGAGCCCCTACCAATGTGTTTCTCTTTACCAGTCAGCATAGATGTCGTCTGGTGATACCACTGCACTATTTCTACCAGATGTCCTCCCTATTAGTCTTATGTGGTCTATGGTCTTTTCCAGACATCACTCCCTTCTGGTCTCACATGGCTGCTATTCAGCATTGCTTCATTCATCAGCGGTTGCTGCAAAAGTTTGTTTTCACTGGTATTATAGTGGTGGATCTTCTTTCTGTTTTCATCTTCCTGCTTTAACTAGAGCGCTATCTTTTCTTTCAGGAAGAAGATGAATAAGTGGGTAGGCTCTGACTTTATTCTTTTAGTTAGAATTCCATAGGATTTTTTAAAGCTCTTTTAGAAAAACAAAAACTCATAGAGCACTGACCCTGAAGTCAGGAGGACCTGAGTTCAAATCCACCCTCCAGTAAGACACTTACTAGCTATGTGACCCTGGGCAAGTCACTTAACCCTGATTGCCCCCCCCCAAAAAAAAGGAAAAAAAATAGCTCAAACATGACCAGTCACTAAACAAGGGGAAAAAACTTCCTAGAGGGAAAAATGCAATTTTTCTTGCTTTTTCACTTCAGCAATCATCTGTCTGTTTCTCAGAGCCTTGGCTAGAAGGAGCTTTTTCTCTTTGGGATAATCTCCTGACTAAATTGTGGAATACTGAACAGGGCTATTTCCAGTGAGCTAATGCTTTCAGGTTTACTTCTATTTTTTAAATTCTACCTTCTTGTCACTTAACTCTATTCTCCATGGGACACTATTTAGCTCCCTGTTTAATTTCCACTTGGAGATCCTGTACCATGGTGGGGAGCTCTGCCACAGACACCCCAAAGAGATACATGGACCTGATTTCTTATCATCTCTTTGAGGATTCATTCTTTGCAACTGCTATGGAAAAAAATATCACCACAAAGGCCAAGTCGAAGAACTATGTAATTATCCATCTCCTATTGAATCATATGTAACATATGGACATATATAGCATGTGTGTATATATATATATGCATACATATATATACACAGACACAATATATGCATATATAATACACTATATACATATGTATACGCACATTTATGTATATACATATACAGTATATATGCTTGTGTGTGCATACATAGGTGTGCATAGACACCCACAGCAGCAACAACAAAGACTTTTAGACTTTTGGGACCAGTTTCTAATCAATAATAATACTATTTTCCAACATGTTTTATTTGGTCCCTTTGGTTTAGAAGATACTCTAAGGATTCCTCTGGTTAAACAATTAATCAACTACTCAATTTTAAAATTCCAAGAGGAAAGGACATTGACTAGTCATTGAGTGTCTGGGTCCTGAATTCTAGTCCTTGGCTTGGGGTATTAGCAAGCACTCCAGCATACCCAGGATGACTTGCTAGCACAGGTTCTTTGATCTGCTTTTAAAAGAAAGGCTACTTAAAAGGGGGTTAACAATGCTAATTTTAATTATACTCATTAGTTCAGGGGAAAGGTCAGCACCCTGAACTTGGAGAAAATACAAACAGAGAAAATATAATCAGAGAAATTAGCACAAAGTCAACAGACAGGACTCCAGTTGTCTAAGTGAAGCAATATTGCTACATGCTTTACATACATCACTGGATCAAGGAAACACATACATCTAAGCAGTCGGGGGTCTCTGAACATATGCTATTCAGAGTCTAGACCAGGAAATCAAGAGATCCTTCTCATGAGCAAACCCCCAAAGCAAAATGCCAACTTCCCAGAATATATAACAAAGACCCGGCATCTGAACGACTGAGTGCCGAGGAGCATGAAAATCCTTGTGCCCCAGCACTTAATTGGAAACTCCCTGTAACCCGAGAGCCTGATTAGCTCTGGATCAGGGTTCTATGTGCCTAGTAATGGGCAGGAAAGAGAGATCTTCAAATTCCCTCAACATTACACCTAGTTATTTGTATGGGCAAATCTCTTCATGTCATCATGTCTCAGCTTTTCTTTTTTTTTTTTTGCATCTACAGATTGAAGGAAAATGATCTCAATAGCATATCCCAGTTCCATTTGCCTATTGTTATATGATTTATGCCCACCCAGTATGGAAATAGAGAGAAAAGCTCTTAGTATGGTGATTCCAACACAGCCTATATTCAGTAAAAGGTTGTTGCAGCTGTTTCTGCTGGCCTAGGGGAAAATATTTTCAAGAAACTTGCTTATATTCTTGTGGTTCTTACATTTTCCCATGTCTCCACCACATAGAGAAGACTCTGCAAAATTGGACACTAAGCCAATTGCCACCAATCTCCTGTCTACCCTCCTAGCTCCTTTTCTTAGCTGGCTACCTATCAAAAACTCACTCTTTTTCTGTGTCCAAGTTTCCTGATTCATGAAATGTAAATGAAAGCATCCTTTGGCCTCCTAAGGAAGATCTGTGAAGGAATTCCCTATTATGAGACTACATGGAGTCAAGGATTAGGAAAGGGTCTTTACAACTTTGTTCCAAAATGCACATCTCTGTGCATATCTCTGGTGTCTGAGGACCTTGGTTCTTCCACTTCTGACTCAAGTCAGTGAGGGGGAATCATCTAAATCTCTCTGATTTCAGTCACCTACTCTAGAAAAAATAAAGGATAGGACTAGATCCACAGTTCTCAAAATTTTTGGTCTCAGAATTCCTTTATGATTTTAAAAATCATTGTGAATACTTTCCCTTCCTTTTGAACAAACTTTTGTTTCTGTTGTTCAGTGGTTCCAGTTGTCTCCAACTCTCTGTGACCCCATTTGGGATTTTCTTGGTAAAGATACTGGAGTAGTTTGGCATTTCCTTTTCCAGCTTACTTTACAGATGAGGAAACTGAGGCAAACAGGATTAAGTGACTTGCCCAGGGTCACACAGGTAGTAAGTGTCTGAGGCCAGATTTGAACTCAGGAAGATGAATCTTCCTGGATCCAGGCCTGGTAATCTATCCACTGCACCTAAAAACATCTCAGGGACCTCCAGTGGTTCCTAGATCATGTTTTGAGAATCTCTGGACTAGAATTGCCCTAATGTCCCTTCTAGCGTAAACGTTATAATCTTGATCTTCAAAGTTTCTGACTTAACCAGAATGACTTCTACAAGGCAGTAGGAGCACATACTTTTCAGCTAAGCTATGTCTGAGATTTGGGGGGGGATCCATAAATGTTAAAAGGGTTGAAAATTCCCCATGATATTACCACAAAAAAAGAAACAAATGTGGGAATATTATAGCCACTGTGTTGCAATATATCTAGGAGTACTTGGTTTTGGGGGAAAGAAAATAGAGTTGAGATTCTGTGAGAAGCTGCTTGTCTAGAATGTCTGATAGAAATAGTGTCCAGAAGATCATTATAAAAGCCACAAAGAGTAGTATTTGAGGCGTGTTGGGAACAGTAGAGATATGCAAGTGAAAGTATTGAAGTATTTGCAGGGAAATTCTTTTGAATTAAAATATCCAGAGTTATACAGAGGTGGTACACTGGATAAAGTGCCAGGCCTGAAGTCAGGAAGACCTGACTTCAAATCCAGCCTCTGAGTACTTACTATCTATGTGACCCTGGGCAAGTCACTTAACTTCTATTTGCTTCAGTTTCCTCATTTGTAAAACAGGTATAATAATAGCACCTCCCTCCCAGGATAGTTGTGAGGATCAAATGAGATAATCATTAGGAAGTATTTTCTAAGTAGTAAGTGTTATATATAAATGTTAGCTATTATCTATGGCTCTGTAAACTTTTGTTATATCCAACATACTAACCTGCACATGGCGGGTACTTAAATTCAGTACAATTCAACAAGTATCTCTTAAAGGCTAAGGACATGCAAGGCTGCAAAGCAGATTAAGATCCAGTCCCTATCTCCAGAGAGTTTATGCTCTACATAAAGGGATAAAAGTATGTTTGCAAATTACCATAATACAAGGTATAATGTGGAAACATAATAAGAGTAGCAGCATGGATCAGTGGGGAAAGTGCTGACTGTGAAATCAGAGGTTGTGGGTTGAAATCCCAGCTTTGGTACTCACTACCTACATGGCCTCACTTAAGGTATGATTTTTCTAGCCTCAGAGCCTTCAATAAGGAAATATTAGGTGACCTCTAAGGTCACCCAGCTTTAAATTATTGATCCTTTCAGAGGTATGAAGTATATGCCAGTTTGGAGCCAAGTTGGACCGGGGGACAGAAGGGGTGATAAATCAGGAGAGGCTTTCTGGAGGAAGTGGCATTTGAGCTGGCCTTGGAGAATCAGGGAGAGAGGATCTGGGATAAATTCTAAACAATGGTGGACGGTGCAACTGAATGTTTCACTTACTCAAGTCTAAATTCTTAGACCAAGACTGCTGACTAGTAGGTCTATTATTGCCAACTTTAGCACTGGTTTTGCTGTGGTGGGTGTCTCTCCACTAAAAGCTAGGCTGAAACCAGAATTGGGGAGACAATAGCCACAAAGACCATAAAAATCAAACCTAAGGCTGATGTGTTCCATCCAGACTCTTAACTAGCAATTTTTGCACCTGGAGCAAGGGGCAGGAAATGTGCCCTGAAATAAACTTTTTAAAGTAAATTCAATTGAGGAAAAGAGAGAAGGGCTATGTAGGGACAAGGAAACATAGCTTTACTTTCTAATTAAACATTCTTGCTGACTCGTTGTTATAAGGCTTGCTGTCTCTACCTTCTGAAGGACTTTTGAGTATTTTTAACCCTCTTTAAACGTTGATGTTCCAGGAGAAATCCCAGCCTCTCTACCCTAGTAGGGCATTTAGCTACCTGGCATAGCTATATTTTAGGTTCTTTAAGGGACTGTGAGACGCCCAAGGATAAAAGGTTCTAAATAAAAGTAAATTATGACTAAATAAGTCTCTTTTCAATAGTCTTAACTCAATTGAGATAACACCTATGATACATATGATTGCAAATTCAATCCTATTGAGCAAGTATTGAACTGAGCACCTACTACCCAGCCTGTCCCCATATACATTTATATATTTACCTTAACTCTTTCACAAAAAAACAACTTTTTTTGTTTGGTTGGAGTTCAGAGATAACACATCAGATTTCATGAGGGCCAGATATGCCTCCAGAAATCCCTAGTGAGAATTGCACAGAATGAGAATCTGGTCTATTAGACACTTGTGAATCACATTTAAACTAGGTCTTTATTTCACATGTAAAACTGCTATGTTTAGACTCATTGAAGCTCAGGGTTTGGAGGATCCTTAGAGATCATTTATTCCAGAAATTCTTAGTCTTTTTGTGTCATGGACCCCTTTGGGAATCTGGGGAAGCCTATTCTCAGGATAATGTTTTAAATGTATAAAACAAAATACATAAGCTTACAAAGAAAAAAGCAAATTTGGTGAAAGTTAAGCATGTAATTTTTTCCCATTCAGGTTCACAAGCTCTCTAAAACCCATCAACAATCTCCCCCCAAATTAAGAAAGGCAGATGTAGTTTGTCCTCTCCCACTCCCCACCTTCCATTTTATAAATGAAGAAACTAAAATCCTAGGAGATGATTTAGGATCATCAGTTTAGAGCTTAAAGGAACCATAGAGGATATCTAATGGAACTCCATTTTTTCAGGTTGGGAAACTAAGGCCCATAGGAATTAAGTGATTTGCCCAAAGTCATGCAAGTAGTAAGTGGCAGGTCAGGTTCTGAATCCACTCCAAATACAAATGTCCTGCACCACCCAACCTTTTACTTGCCCAATAGCATACAACTTGATAGCAGTAAAGGTACAACAAGAACCAGGGATTCCTGCCTGACTTTTAGTCAGGTAGCATTTCTACTATCTCACAAATCTATAGCGTCTTGGGCTCAGGTTTATCTTACGGCCATATCTCTAAAGCCAAATATTAATGCTGACATTCAAATATTATTTTACTCTTTCAAAGTATGTCACACCTATTACCTTCTGACCACCACCTTGTGGTAGACAGGTATCACAGGTATTATCATTCCCATTTACCAGATTCAGTGAGGTTGGATGATGATAAACCCAAGGACACAGCTAGGAAGCTGGAGAATTGGGTCTTAAAACCAGTCATACTGATTCAGTGCCCATTCCCCTATATCATACTGCCCTCTTATGAAATATTCAGTATTAAATATTAATTAAAATTGATTAAATATTCAGTATTAAATATTTGATGTTAAATTATTAAATAATATTAAATAAACAATCTTGATGAGGAACAGTACTTTGGCATATTTCCCTAACTGTGCCAGATGACTTTTTCTGTCATGTACTTTCACGTTGTCATGCCTATTTCAGTCAAATCCTATGAGAACTAAATAAAGGATGGCTTAATGAAGGAATAAGTGAATGGAAATAAAGACAAACTGGCACTGGAACCCATTCCCCCATCCTTAGACTGTTGCAGACATTAAGTGTTCCCTCTAGGAAAAGGTATTTACAAAGGACGTAATAAAAGCAGATAATGAAAAATAGGAGTTCAGGTGATCCCTATCTTTCAGTGTAAATAAATACAGAAAACAAATAATATAATCAAACCACATTATATCAAGAAGAGCATTTACCTGTTAACATAGAGGTCGAGAGGATCATTAGCAGCATCTTTTCTAATATTACTACAGGAAATTAAAGGTGACCATTATTGAGGAATAGCTTAAAGCTCCCTAAGGTTTAAACGTGGGCAGTTAAGTGATGCAGTGGACAGAGCAGCAGGCCTGGCACTCATCTTCCTTACTTCAAATCTGGCCTCAAGAGATTTATTAGCTGTGTGACCGTTGGCAAGTCACATAACCCTGTTTGCCTCAGTTTCCTTGCCCGTAAAATGAGCTGGAGAAAGAAATGGCATACCATTCCAGTATCTTTGCCAAGAAAACCCCAAATGGGGTCATGAAGAGTCAGAAATGACTGAAAAATGTCTTTAAATGACAATGGTATTTTATGGGTATTTGACAGCAAAGAGAAGGCAGAAAAAATTAGACTTTTTTTGCAGTAATTAAAGTTCAAATAAACTTGTAATTTAATTTTGACAGAGGGTAAAAGAGTGTTATTCCAAGTGATCATAATTTCCAGATATGGTAAGCAGAGTTGATGTGTTTAGGCTCTCTGAAATCAGCAATGTCAGAATAATGCAGGAGGAAGAGTATGGCTCTTGGGACTAGAGGATGGGAGTTCAAATCCCAGCTTTGCTACTTAATGGATAATCATAGACCAGTCACTTAATCATTCTTAGCCTTAATTTCTTCATCTATAAAATGAAGGGTTGGATCAATTAACGTCTGAAGTTCCTTCTAGCTCTGCCATTTTTACTAAATATACCCAAGTCTGTGGGCATACACTTAGACAATCCTATGTCTGTTACCCCTTTCCAAGACAGATCATGTTTTTGGAGTTGCTGGCATTTGAGTTGTATCTGAAGATATTTCTATTTCCCGAATACTCAATTGAGGGATTGCTGTAATTACATTTTATGTAAAGTGCCTGTTGAGGTATTCATGAAAGGCAGTACATGAATAAACAAAGTATTCAGAGTTCCAATCCATGTATTTTTTCTTATATTAATTCCTGCTCCTTCTTTGAGGTGTGCAAAATATATCATCTTAAAAACACTTAACTGCCAATCTCAGGCACTGTGCTATTAAGTCCCTTTACCCATTGAACTACTATAATAACTGCCCCCTGTGAAGTCCAAATTCAATCCTGTCAGTCAGTGCTTAAAGTCAGGATCTGCCCCAAAGCTTCAGGTCACACTCTTGGAGCCTGAGGAAGAAGAGCAAGACTCAGCTAACAGGCAGAAGGAAATAGGATATTTTTGGATGACAGCTTGAAGAGTTTCTTTCAAAGGGCATTTATATTCACTGCTCTCTGGCGTGCCACTGGAAGCAGGCAAGACCCAGCTAGTCCTGAACATTTCAGGACAAGGCTTAGCCTCAGAGGGAGAAGGCCAAGAATTACCCCACATTGTCTCCTCACCAAAAACTGTTGCGTGTCCCAAAGCAGTTCCTGCAGCATTGGGGGACAGGGGGTGGAGGGCGGGGAGTCCAAAAGTTCTGCTTGTATCCCACTAGGCTGAGGTTCTGTTTGAAGCCCCAGGGGTGGGGCAGCTCAGAAGGCCGCACCCTTTCTAAGGATGCCACCTGCTGCCTGGTTAGGGGCAAAGAGGTCAGTTTCTCAAGTAGGATCAAATAAAAAGGACAGGCGTGGGTCTGCCCATAAAAGGGCCTCTTTGAGGTTGATTTAAAAAAATACAATTCATTTCATTCCCAGTTAGACCCTCTGGAACAAGGCAGTCTGAGAACAAGCCTGTGAACAGCTCTTGTTGGAAGGTTGCCAACCCAGGCTGCCCAGTCCCCTCCCTTTTCTAACCCCCTACAGGACCTCTTGCTGCCACTGCTAACCCAGAGGCAGGCTCATTGAAGATGGGGCTGCCTGGTCTTCAAGGGCTTCCTCCCCCTTGCCCCCTGCCCCATCCTCCCTAGGGTGCTCTGCTGAGTAGTGGAGGGCTCTGCCAAACCAGCTGTCTCCTGACAGGATAAAATAATTTAGGATCAAGGACAGGAAACCGGTTCCACATAGGCAGGCAAGATGAAAAACTGATGTTTTCTGACAGTCATTTGGGGCATCTCCCTTACCCTGCTTTGTAAATAAGAAAAATAATAACCTAATCTCCCCCTTCCCCCGAAAAAGCCCTTTCACTAACTGGAGATTATCTAGTCCAACACCTTCAGATAAAGAAACTGAGACCCAGGGAAGCTGACTTTCCCAGGGCCACACAGGTAACAGAAATTAGGAGTCCAGTCCAAGCCTACAGACGACAAATTCAGCCTTCTTTCTCCTGGACCACAACATTTCTCTTTATCTTTTGAGCAAAAATAAATTAACTTCTGACCAAAATAGCCTTGTACTATCCAATTTAATTCTATGTTAAAATTTTTCCCTTAATTTCTCTTCTACTCTCTTTCCAACAGAGATGTCATGAATGTCTAAAAATAAAATAGGCCCCCAAAATCCAGCACAGGATGTTAAAATGTGTACTGTGTGAAAATTAGTGACAAATCTCAGACTATGAACAGCCCTTAAGAGATGACTTTTCAGGGTCTAGTCCAGGGTTTCTTAAACTTTTTCCACTAGCAACCCCTTTTTGCATGGCAGCATCATTCCACATTGTGTGAACTTACGGTATATGCAGTACAAAGTGCACATACTTTGTGTTCAGAACCAAGGCTGCAGTGAAGCTACCCAATGTAGCATGGGCAAACATCGCCAGAAACACCTCACATTCACTATGTGTTTGATTTTGAATTAATTAATTTTTGGTTGTTGTGCATTCAGAAAGTTTTTACTGTTGCCAATTTTTTTTGCAATCCCATATGGGGTCATGACCCACAGTTTATGAAGCACTGGACTAAGCTATGTTATAATTTAGGTATTCTATTGGGGAAATAAAATGTATACTACTTGTCTGATCTTTAGCCTCTCTGTGAATGAAAACACCATTACTTTACTCTGTAAGTGGCCTCTAATTTATACTATACACCCAATGTGCCCCTATTGCCCCCTTCTTCTCCATTCCCCCAGCCTACTCTCTCCTTACTTTGATACTTCTCAGAATCTGTGGTCCCATCAATGTGAGTCACAGATTGAAGATTTAAAGGCTGGAAAGGACTTTGAGGGAGCTGACACTTAGAGAAATTAAATGTCTAGTTTACTCGTCTTATAGGTAAGGAGCAGCAGGGCCAGGATTTGGGCTCAGGTCTCCACACTCCAAATCTGGTCTTCTTTCCACATCACCACCCTGCCTCCAAAGGGGCCATGTGCAAACCATCCTCACCTGTCCATCCTATCTGACTCTCATGAAGGCTCTCCGATAAATCCTCCACAGGGGGGTCTGCTCAACCAGCTTGGGGGGGCATTCCTTAAGATTTAGCAGCATCACATGGATACTAATGCAACATGCTGGCTGTCCATCATTTTTCCATCACATTCTTCACTTTTTTGATCATACCTATCTCTGTTCACATCTTCTTGAACAATTCCTCATTGGTAACATGCTACTGCCTACTTAATACCCACTGTGTGCTTCTTTACTGTCCTTTGGGTGATTCTGATTTCAAATCTTTAGAGAATGTGCTGTACTATACCTGGCAGACAAACAATATAATGAGAAGATGTTAAAAATAATGGGCTTTTATTTCATTGGACGGCGGTTGGGGAAGTAGGCCACTAAAAGCACTGCACAATTTTCAAGAGCCATCTTATCCCATAGCCCAAGTGGGTTATTCATTTATTGTGTCCTTCATATCATGAAATGTCTGCTTATCTGGCAAACTAGAGTCTAGAGTCTTCAAATGTACTGAAGAAAATATCAGTGCTTTCAGAGAGTCAGAAGGAAGGTTAAGAAGGGGAGGAAGGTTGCAAGCTACACAAAGTAGAGACATCTGAGTTGCTTTGGGTCATGTTACTAAATGACCCAATACAAAGAGATGAAGGTTGTTGGGGTTTTTTTCCTACCTAATTCATCTCTCTCCAATTTCTTTTGCTCTGACTTATTTCCCACCCACTTGCCCACTTTTGTACTGACTGTTTCTTGTCCCCATAACCTTATCATCCTACAAGATCACACTAGCCTTGGTATTTATACTTCATCTATACTCTCTGTTCCTGGGACCTCTCTGAATGGAAGACAGAGTGGAGAGCTCTTCCCCAAACCTCCATTTAAGAAAGGCTCCTAGACCAACCATCTCTTCATTTCCTACCCATGTGCACTCCTTTGGATTTCTTCATCACGCTTCTATATGGTTACCTTCCCTTGACCTTTTCAGCTTCCTTTTGTGTGTTGTCTTTCCCCATTAGACTGTAAGTTTCTTGAGGACAGAGACTGTCTTCTTTCGTGTTTGTATTTCTAGTACTTAGCAGGATGCCTCAGACATAGAAGGCACTTAATAAATGTTAATTGGCTAATTGACCTACCAATATGTTTATTCATCCAGTGGAATAAGGAATTACTTCTGTGAATATACTCCCAAGCTTCCCCTTTCCTTAAACAGCCTTCAGTAGACTTTACAAATCCTCACAAGCTATCATCTTTTATCTCTCCTATCTTCCTCAGATAAACTTCTAGAAAAAAGCTATCTAAACTGATTGTTTCTCTTTTTATCCTCTCATATCTCAACCCTTTACAATCTGGTTTACCATCTCATTACTGAACTAAAATAACTCTCCAAAAGGACCAATGATCTCTTAGTTGTCAACTCTGATGGCTTTTTCTCAATCCGTTTTGAGTTCTAAAGTTTTTGACACTGTTGGCCGCCCTCTCCTCCTGGATATACTTTTCTCTCTGGGTTTTCATGACCCCACTCGCTCTTGATTTTCCTCCTATATGTATAATTCCTCTGAGTTTTTTATAGATAATTATCTGTATTACTTTCTCCAACCATGGGTAAAGGCTAAGACTCTGTTCTGTGTTCTCTTTTATTCTGCCTACTCTCTCAGTGACCTTATTGGCTCCCATTAGTTTACTTATCTCTGTGCTGGTGATTGTCAGATCTATATACCCAGTCCTGATTTCTCCTTAGCTGCATTCACTCATCACAAGCTGTCTGTTGGATATTCAAACTGGATGTCCTAGAATCATCCAAAATGCATAATTCAACAAAACTAAAATTCCCTATTTTTGTCAAAGGTACTTCCAATCACTCAGATTTAAAACCTTGGTTTTAAAAGGTTTATTTAAAACCTTGGTGTCATCTTTGACTGCTAACTCTTATTCTTCCCAACATATATAATCAATTGTCAAATCTTGTTGCTTCTACCTACATGATGTCTCTTGCATTGCTCCCCTTCTCTACATTCACATAGCCATTTAGTTTAGATCAGGAGTAGGGAACCTTTGGTCTCAGGGTCACATTCGGCCTTCTAGGTCCTTGGGTGTGGCCTTTAGACTGAATCCAACTTTTTTTTTGCTTTTTTTTGGAGGGCAATTGGGGTTAAGTGACTTGCCCAAGGTCACACAGCTAGTTTTTGTGTTAAGTGTCTGAGGCCAGATTTGAACTCAGGTCCTCCTGACTCCAGGGCTTGTACTCTACTCACTGTGCCACCTAGTTGCCCCCTGAATCCAACTTTTACAGAATAAATCCTTTTATTAAGGGGATTTGTTCTGTGAAGTTTGGATTCAGTCAAAGAGTACCACTTGAGGACCTAGAGGGCCACATGTGGCCTCGAAGCTGCAGGTTCTCCACTTCTGTTTTAGGCCCTCGTTGCCTCCCAATTGAACCTTTGCAATAACCTCCTAATTGGTCTCCCTGCTTTAGATCTCCTCTACTTTATTCTCCCCACAGCTGTCGATGTTACTTCTCTAAAGCACAGGTCTAATCTTGTCACTCCTGCTCAATAAAATCCAATGGCTCTCTATCACTTGAAGGAGCAAAAAGAAACTCCTCTGTGCATCATTTAAAACCCTTCGCACTATACCTGATCTTATTTTCCTAGTCTTATTATGCCTTATCTCCCTTCTCTCTGTCGTCCAGTGACAGTCAACCTGTTCCTCCTACAAATCAGGAGCATTTCCCAGCCTTTGAACTAGCTGACCTCCATGCAGGAATGAAAACTACCTCCTCACCTCTACCCTGATTTCCTTCCAGAGTTGTATCAAATGGTATTTTCTACAAAAAAAAAATTCCTTATTTGCAACTACTACTATACTCTCTCTCCACCAATTCCCTTGTATATCTTTTGTCTGTCTTGTCTCACCTAATGAACTACCAGCCCCCTGAAGGCAGAGAGTATTCCTAGAACCTAGAACAGTGTCTGGCACATATGAGATGGCCAACATATGGAAACAGTACTTCAGTTTGTAGTTTCTTATCTCAGAGACTCAGAGAGAAATAATCTTAAATACAATGACAATTTGTGCGAATTAGGCATTTCTGTTATTCTACTTAATTTAGAAATGAAGGTTATATCTACATATATGTGTATATTTATAAAGTTTTGAGCCATTTATATATAAAATAATGCACATATGTACACACACTGATATATCGTAATATAAACATTGTAAGGAGACATTTAGATTGAGGTCCGGGTATATGACTTGTAAGATCCCTTTCTCTTCAAAGATTCTTTTATGTTATAAAATTCTTTCTGTATTTCCTTCAAAATTGTCCATCTTTGTTAATGGCATCACCACCCTTCTGATCCCCTAGGTTCTCAGCCTTGGAGTTATATCTGAATTTTCCTTCTCTTTGGTCTTCACATTCAATCACCTTATAAATCTTACTGTTTTATCACCAAAATGTCTCTTACATCCATTGATTTCTCTCTACTAAAATAATCTCTACCCTAATTTGGGCCCTCCTTGGCTCTTGCCTAGACTATTTCAATAGTTTCCCAATTGTTTATATTCTAATCTTCTTTCTACACTATTTCCCACATGGCTGCCAAACTAGTATTCCTAAAACACAGATCTGACAATAGCCCCCTCTTCCTACCTGAACATCTTTAATGGATTCCTATTTTTTCGAAGATAAAGCACAACATTCTCAGTTTGACATTTAAAGCCCTCACAATCTTGGTCCCCTAACTTCCCAAATTTATATCATATTCCTTACTTTCATTCATTCTCTGTTCCAACCAGAGCTGTCAACTATTATCCATATATAACATTTCATCTCCTGCTTCTTCCATGACTTTATACCAGTGGTCTATCATGTTGAAAACACTATTTCCCCCTCACCTCTGCCTAGTTACTAGGCCCTAGTAGAATCCCTAGCTTCCTTCAAAATACAGCTTGAATATCACATTCTACCTGAGGGCTTCTCTGATATAGGTGCTTAATTAAATGCTTATTAATTGATTGTCTCCATTTATTGACATTCTCTGCCTCTTGGAATTCTTAATATTACTGTGTATAAATTTTGGATTTATTTACTTGGTTTGTACCTCTTCCCCCACCACCAACACCAAAAATACTGTAAATTCCTTGAGGGTAAACACTAGTTTAGATTTTTGTCTTTGCATTTTCAGTACCTCCTTACACATAGCAAATTTTTAAGAAGCTATGTTGGTTGAAATGAAAACAAAAGCAGGAATCCTTTAAATCACATCTTCATAATTTCTTGATTGAATTTAAATATCCTTCTCTGTCTTTTTTTTTTTTTGCGGGGGAGTGAAGGCAGGGCAATTGGGCTTAAATGACTCGCCCAAGGTCACATGGCTAGTAAGTGTTAAGTGTCTGAGGACAGATTTGGACTCAGGTCCTTCAGACCTCAAGGCCAGTGCTCTATTCACTGTACCACCTAGCCGCCCCTATCCTTCTCTTTGTAATAATGTTACTTATCTAAATTTTATATATTCCCCAATACCTAATATAAGTCCCAGCATACAGAAGGTACTTAATAAATGTCTGTTTAGTTTAGTTGAATTACTTTAAGCTTGTCTGTCTTTCAAGTCTCAATTAACTTCTATTCCCATCATAGTTTTGACTTAAATACCTAGAATCTCTCCCATCTCCAACACCACTCATTGAAATGAGAAGGTTGACTGGCTACCCCAGCATAGCTCTCAAGCCCCTACCAATGTTTTAACCTTTTGAATAGTCAACCAGAGAACACAATTAATTCAGAGCAAGGCAAATAACATAGTAAGAAAAGTGGAAAGAAATCACTGTCCTCCCATAAACCTGTGGCATATTCTCCCATTAATAAACATAACACTGGGGGGGAGTGGACAAATGAAGTTCACATGGAAGGGCACACAAGCAAGGAATACATATGTATATGTTCATGGCAATGCATGGAGGGCACTGAGTGGAGGCATTTCCATGTGGCCAAAGAACAACATCCTTGGAAGGACAACTCATACCTCTGACGCCATGGGGCTGTTTATATAGAGTATGAATTGGACAGAGGAGAGGCTGGAAGCAGGGAGAACTATCAGTTCAGAACAACTAAATTCATATAAACCCTGTCCCCTAAATGGGCAGATAGGTACACAGTGTATAGATCACTGGGCCTGGAGTCAAGAGGATTCTTCTTTGTGAGTTCAAATTTGGCCCTCAGACACTAGCTTTGTGACTCTGGGGAAGCGCTAAACCCTGTTTACCTCAATTTCCTTATCTATAAAATGAGCTGGAGAAGGAGATGACAAACCATTCCAGTATCTTTGCCAAGAAAACTCCAAGTGGAGTCATGAAAAGTCAAACACACTCAAACTATTGAATAGCAACTGTTTCCTAATCAATGATCATGCCTGTTGCTATGGCCCAGTTGCTATTAATATCTGCTCATCCACTTTGTCTTAGAAGTTGAATTTTGCCAGGTGAATTTGCACAGGATAAGCAGAACCATTTTGAATTCACAATACTGATATGTAAGTAATAATGTGTCAAAGAATGAGTCACTGGAATTATAAGCTATAAATTATGATGTGTGCTTTTTATAACATGATGATGTTTCTGATCCATTGTCAGTAAAGCATGAATGTTTTGAGTTCTTTTTTCTCTAGTTGTGATGGTCTTATTCATTCATCTGATACTGATTTACTTTTTGTCTGATATATGAAAATGAACTATCATCCACGCTCTCTTGCCCTGTCCTTGTGAAACTTCCCAGGAATCCATGAGAAGGCTAACCATTGTTACAGATGGAATCTGTGGCAAGAGAACAGAATTAACCTAACCAGTCTTTATAGAGCTCAACTCCATGGTTTGGACCTCATTTAAAGAGGACTAGATTTTAACTGGTAAATTGACCCCAGACTCAGATTGTAACTGGGTGACCCCCCCCCAGTTGTAAAAATGAGCCTATTTAACTAAAAGTTAACAGAACAAGACACTGTAGTAAGCTTAGGGTTAGTCCAGAAGCATTTGGTGGGATAATGAATTTGGAAGGAAATAAATGAGAAAATAAAGAATTCCCAAATCTAATTACCTTCTTAGCATCCATTGACACAGTCATTATGATGATAATTCTTTGCTAAATCATCTCACTCCTTGCTCTTTTAGGCTCTGCACATTTTTTCATTATTGTTGATTCCATCCTAAGGCAGCTCTTTCTCTCTTAAGTCACTTGGGGCATTTGCTCATCAGTTCTGATAGCTACCAGTTTGGGTTTGATTGCTGGGCTGGTGCTATTTGTAAGAACCACATCTGAAAGCAGTGATGCTGGGAATCTTTCTTCTTAGTTACATAATGCAAGGCAACAGATTTGGGGAGGTGAAAGGCATACAGTAGTGAGAGAGAAGGAAGGCAAAATTCTTGTGAAAGCAGGAAGAGAGGACAGCAATTGTTGAATAAGTGAAAACAGAAATCCCAGAACATAGAGATATGGGACTGAGAGAAATATGCCAGAAATGTTAGGCTGTCATCATTCTCTTTCTCCATTATTGGTGGTATCATCACATTTGTTTCTCCTTTACTAACTACTAAGAATTAAAAGACCTCTCATTTTATTCCTTTAAAATAATCAGCTTTTGTAGAACCAAAAAAGAAATATTTGTACTATGATAACATTGTAAAAATGAACAATGTGAAAATAATTAAAAGCTCTGATTTAACCCAATGATCAACCATCATTCCAGAGGACCAATGATGAAGACTGCTACCCACCTCCCAAAAGAGAGGTGATAGATTGAGATGCTGAATTAGACACCCATTTTTGGACAATGTTAATGTAGAAAAAAGGGAAGGAGATGGGAATAAGCATTGTTAAGTACCTACTATGTACTTAGTACTTACAAATATTAACACATTTGCTCCACATGACAATCCTGGGAATTAGGAGCTATTATTATAGTTAAACGCACTTCACAATTGAAAAAGGTGAGGCAGACAGAGGTCAAATGACTTGCCCAGAGTCATATGGCTAGTATGTAGAGAAGATCCTGACTCTAGATTCAGTGCGGTGCAAATCTACTGCATCTGTTTCACTTGTCCAAGAACTTTTTCTTCTCTTTTTGCAAATGGAAGAGTAAGGCAGAGAAAAAACAAATGCTTATCCATTAGAAAACCAGAATTTTAAAAATAACTTCCTTAATTATTAGATTTTGTCAATGTATTGGTTAGTCTAAACTGCCTTTTGTTTTCTTTTTTTTCATTCTTGGTTATAAATAATGGCTCACTGAATAGGGGAGGGATACATTCAGAAATTATGGTGTGAAAACAAAAGATATCAATAAAAAAGGAAAAAAATATCTTTAATACATTCCTCAAGGATAGGAGTGTCTGCATTTCACCTCTCTGGAGTCAAAGCTTCAAATTATTAATGACTTACCAACACTAATTTATCTCCTTTTTATTTTTACTCAGTGTCTGATTCTTTTTAGAAGACCTTCTAGAGGCTCCTGGACCTTTTTCACTCCTTAAATTTCCACTTTGCTGTATGCCTTCCTCTGGCATGAGAACACTGAATGCAGATCTTTTCAAAGCTTCTGGGAGCTTCTCACGGTCTTGGCTGAAAATGCTCCCTCTATTTCTCCCCTACCTTCAGCAATTCAGAGAGAATACATGGAACTACATGGCAAAAATTGTGCGTGTGCGTGTGTGTGTGTGCGCGTGCGCACACGCGCATCTTTGTTCTTTGGTGGATAAAATAGGAAAATGTGTCTAAAGTACATTGCAAAGGAAACTGTCTATGGCAGGGGTGGAGAACCTGCACCCTCAAGGCCACATGTGGCCTTCTAGGTCCTTGGGTATGGACTTTTGACTGAGTCCAACTTTTATAGAACAAATCCTTTTATTAAGGGGATTTGTTCTGTGATGTTTAGATTTAGTCAAAGGGCCACATTTGAGGAGCTAGAGGGCCACATGTGACCTTGAGGGCTGCAGGTTCCTCATCCCTGATCTATGGTATTCCAAAAGTCTCAGAGTATTTTTAAATTATAAAAGCTTACCAGAGCTTAAAATTGCACTAAGATTTTGGGGACACACTGTATATGTATTTCTATATACAGCAGGTACATATTTAGAGGAGTCAGGCAAACCTCTTCTCCCTCAAATCTCTCTTGATCAAAGTATTTTTTTCCTGGGGCCTCACTGCCCCCATTGCTACGGCCTTTACAGCAGCTGTGAGTTGACACTAAATTGAGTATAACATACATATACTAAAGCTGGTCCCTTTAACAGAGTTGAGTATCCACCAGAAACAGACACAGAGGCAGAGAGAGAAGACAGAGACTTAAGGAGAGAACCAGAAAGAAGGGAAGTCTTCCTAAAAGAAAGATCACCAGAAGCTTCTGGAGAGGTCCCCCTGAGGATGAGGACAGAAAGAGATAGAGAAAGGGACATAGTCACAGATACAGACATGGACATGGGCACAGACACACAAAATGATCCTGCTGTACTTTTAGATGTGAAGAGAGACAGGTGAACATCTATGTGATTTTTGTTTTTGTTTTATAACAAATATACAATGTGAAGCAAAATGAAATCTATCAACAATATCTAAAAAGGCATGCCTTATCTGTATCTCGAGTTCATCATCCTTTAAAGTCAGGTCAGGAGGTGACTGATTTTTATGGGGATACTATTTGTTCCTATGGTGTGGGGTCCATACAGAAATCTGGAAAGACAGTTAGATCCTTGACACTAGAGAGAGGAAAGGGGTTTGAATCCCTGACCAGGGAAGATAAGAGGAGATGGAAACATTTAGCTTCATTTGGATTTGAAAAAAGGTACTAGAGGTACTACACCAACTATGTGGCCCCAAAGGGATGAAAGACTGGCAGCAAATTATATGGACTGAGAAGCAACCCAGACCCATGTATCTTTCATGGAAATGTGAGTCATGTAGGCTGTATAGACCTACAGGAAAGGTGCAACACTCATGAAAGGGGGATTGTTAAATGCACTTCCAGAAGAGGGAAGAGACCTGCTCTAACTGTTGAGGACTTGGAAAGAAGCCTCTTCTGTAACTTACTGTTGGTTTAAATAAAATTTGCCCTATCTTATTCATCTAAATGCTTGCAAAGCAATTAAGGGCCCTTAGAGAGACATGAATGTGCCCACGTAAACCTTGGGTGGGAGCATGAATCATAGAGATTATTTTTGAGAGAGGTACTCAAAGTGAATTGGTCTGCTACATCATGGGCCCAAATGACACAAAGGCTCCATATACATTCACAATAAGGAGTGTATGCCTTATGATTATTATATCATTTAACTTTCAATAAAGATAAAGACTAGAGCTATAATTGCATAGAAATAGCAAAGTCTAGACAAGGGAACTCTATCCGTGCAAGTAGGCAGATTCTCTATAATGTATAATTTTAGGGAGTTCCTAGATCACTTAGAGGTTAAATCACCCATTCTGGATCATAAAGCCGATTAGTGTCCGAGCTAAGACTTGAATCCAAATCTTCCTGGCTCTGAAGCTGGTTTTATGGCCACTATGCCAAAAGGTTCATCTATGTACATATGCAAGAAATGTTTGTGGGTATGGGTGTGTCCTATTAAGGACATTCTAGGCATAAGGGTGTATTTGGAGAATCCTCAGTTTTTAAAAGTTCTTCTTCACTCAGATACCCATCCACTGTCTAAAAATACAAAGTGAAGTAAGATCAGAAACCCTAAGAAGATTTTGAAGGATACTTCCCTGTGTTTTCCACCCCCCCCTCCCCCAAGCCACCAAGATTTCCCAGAGGATCTTTCAACTCTGGGAAATACGGTTTTACTGAATGAGTAGCTCTGGGCAGTTTTTCAAAAACAAAGAGAGGCTACTGTCATATCTCAATGTGAACTCATATTGTGGAAATGTTCAAGTCACAGTTGTGAAAAGGGACAAAAAAACCTAAAGTATAAAAGAGCAGGTAGAGATCAGGCCCCAAACTTCCTACCAGCTGTCCCCAGAAGCTCTAGAAAGCAGACAGTGCTCAACAGCCTGTAGACAAATTCGTGAATCATTTGTGATGGAAACTTATGAACAAAACCCTATGTTATAAAACTCTGGGGTGGTCCAGCCTACCCAAAAGCAGTCCCCAAAGGGCTCAAGATGACTCTGGGACATAATAAACACTAAATGAAAGGAAACCAAATAAAATCCACAGATGTATTAAATGGGAAGGAGCCATTTTAAGGATAAGAATAAAGTGGCTGTGACCCCCGTCCACCTCATATTCATTACCCTGAGGCCTGTCCCCAAAAGCATTCTGTCTAAGGGTCTCTTTCTACCAGATGTATTCCTTTCACAAATATTAACTGAGTGCTTATTATGTATAAGACACTATTCTGGGTGCTATAGGGTAATACAAAGAAGAAAGGAGATGGTTCCCGCTCAGGAATTTGTTATCTAGTAAGGGAGATGACATGAGATCATAGGATCATGATGTTCCAGCTGTAAGTGGCCTTAGAGTTTTCTGCTCCAGCTTCCTTGTTTTGCAGATGAAGAAACAGAACTAGGGAGGTGAAGTCTCTTGCCCTAGACCACACAGGTGTTAAAGGTTAAATCACAATGCTCAGACTCCAAATCCAGCACCCTTTTCACAAACTAGCATAATACAAGGGAATATATGATTATTATAGTAGGCACTTAATAATAAATGTTTGTTCAATTAATGAGTTGTAATTGCTATATAAGCTCTATGTAAGTTCACAGAAAGGAAATTCTGGTCTAGGTGGCCTCAGGTGTAGCAGTGGACAGTAGAGCTGGAACTGGAGTCAGGAAGACTCACTTTTCTGAGTTCAAATCCAGCCTCAGATACTAGCTGTGTGACCTTGGGCACGTCACTCAACCCTATTTGCCTACTTTCCTCATCTGTAAAATGAGTTGGAAAAGGAAAGATAGTCCAGTATCTTTGCCAAGAAAACCTTAAACAGGGTTATGAAGAGTTGGACATGATGGAACAGCAACAACAGTCGTTTTCAACTCAGATTCTATGATTCTTAGACTTGGCTTCTCCATTTTTTGTGTTCAGTTTTGATGGTAATGGAATGCTTCATGGGTTAATTATTAAACTGGCATCTACATCAATATTATCTCATTTGATCCTCACAACAACCCTGGGAGGTAGGTACCATTATTAATCTCCTTTTGCTGATGAGGAAACCAAGACAGATAGCGATTAAGTGACTTACCCAAGTCACAAAGTTAGTTAGCAAGATTTGAACTCAGATCTTCCTGACTCCAGGTTCAGTGCTTTAAACTCTTTTCCACTTGATTTATTCCTGAAGGAAGGGTAGGATTTTAACAGGTAATGAGGAGGAAAAGGAGGAGGACATTTCAGGCAGAGGAAACACCAGGAGCAAATCACAAAGGGCACATGGTACCTAGAGCAATCAGTGAATAATATAGTTGGACTGGAAGGGAGGGTTCATTTAGGGGAAAAAAGTGGGAGATAAAAACAGAAAGTCAATAAGATCTGATTATGAAAGACCTTAAATGTCTGAATAAAAATTTTGGACCTTATTAGGTAACAGTAGCCATTGAAGGTTTTGGATTAAGGGAACCCATAGTATGTAATATTTCAGAACGATGAATGTGGCAAAGGGGTGCAGGATGGATTGGAGCAGGAGGAAGCTGACATGATCAAGCATACTTTGCTTAGCAGTGCCTGGCATATAGTAGGAGCTTAATAATCGCTTATTGACTAGCTGCCTCTGGAATAACATAAGCAAAAAATGGTAAGTTTTTTAAGTATGGCAGTAGCAAAAGAAACAGTTTTTCTGGGGAGGGAGTAGAGGCAAGGAGAAGGTAAAAATAGAGTTAGGCTTGTAGACATTCAACATTAGGTGATTAAATGAGACAGTGTATGTAAAGTATGTTGCAGATTTTAATTCACTATGTAAATGTCAATTTAGTGAGGCAGTATGACGTGGTGGATAGAATGTTGGCCTTGTCTAGCGGGCCTGGTTTCAAATGCTACCTCTGACACCAGTTATGTGACCACAGATATTTAACATCTCTGAATCCAAAGCTACAAATCTTCTGAGTTCTGGCCAACAAAATCACAAATATTTGCACAAATCTGTAATTCATATTGATTTACTATGATTATATCTGAAAAAATATATATATAAATAGATAGGTATGTACAATGCATACATACATATGTATACACACACATCTCAGCTACAGATCACAGGATCATAGATTTAGTGTCGTTTAGATACTATCTTACCTACTTCTCCCTCTCATCTTATGCATGAAGCTCTGAGAGGAAACAAAGTTAAGTTTCAATTCCCCCTTTTCCTGTAAGGTCAAGTGGGTATTAAGATATAGAATTAGAGTTTAGAAGATAGGTTGGGGAGGAGATATGGATTTGGAAACCACCAATATTACAGGAATATGAGACCATGAAGTTAGATAAATTTTTCAAGGAATTAAATGGAGACAGCAAGAGACATCAGAAAGAGAGGGAGGGAGGGATGGATGGAGGGAGGGAGGAAGGAAGGGAGAGGGAGAGAGACAGTGACAGAAACAGAGACAGAGAGATAGAGAGAGAGAATATGGCATAGCACCAAAGATTAACCTTTGGGGAATCTACACATTTAGAGAGAACAAAGTCTCCCAAGATATCCTTGTGGACAAAGACAAGATGGAGAAATGTGGGGTAGCCAATTGCACAATTTTATATAGTCAGAATTGATTCAACAGCTTGACCCCAAAAATAGCCTGAATGGTTTGATATCAATTTAGGAAGAAGTCTCTGGTGGAGGGCCCTAGGCATTTCTTCTGTGCTTGTGCCTGTACAATTTAACATTTTATTAATGACTTATATAAAGGAATAAATGTCACACATTTCAAATTTACAGATAACAGAAAACTATGAGGGATAGCTAGTATGCTGGATGACAGAGTTTGGCTCCTAAAAATAGGGCAAATAACCTAAGATGAAGTTTAATAAGGGATTAATGTAAAATTCTATGGGGGCGGCTAGGTGGCACAGTGAGTAAGAGCGCTGGCCCTGGAGTCGGGATGACCCAGGATTGGTTCCAGCCTCAGTACTTAGCACCCTCACATTAAATAACTAGCTGTGTAACCTTGAGCAAGTTACTTAACCCCAATTGCTTAAAAAAAATAAATGTAAAATTCTATATTTTGGATAAAAAATCAAATTTTATAAACACAAGAGACAGCAACAGACAATCATGGGGGGGTGTTAAATATATTACAGGCTCAATATGAGTCAAGGATATGACATAGCAGCCAAAAATACTAAAACTATCTTCAGCTGTGCGGGGGTGGAAACGTGTTTAGGACTAAGAAGATGAGAGGTCTGCTCTGCTCTACCCTGGTCAGACTACATATAGACTAGAGTATTGTGTTCATTTCTGTGTGCCACATTTTAGGGAGGACAACAATTCATATTAGAAAATATTCTAATAAATTGTAAAATATCCAGAGGACAGTGACCAGGCTGGTGAGATGTTTTGAGATCATGTCATGTAAGGACTGGGCAAAGAAACTGGTGATATTTAGTATGGAAAATAGGAGATTTTTAGGGGGTTGAAAATACTAGAAAGGCCATCATATGGAAGAGGGTTAGACTCGTCCTGCCCCAGAGGGCAGAAGTAGAAGTAATGAATAGAAGCATAATGGAGGCAGATTTTCATTTGATGTCGGGAAAGACTACCTAAAAATAAGAGCTATGGAAAAGTAGAAAGTACCATGTTCTGGATTTCTTCCTCATTATAGAGTTCTTTAAGCAAAGGTAACCAGGGTCAGTCCATACATCCTATATCCAATGCCAGGAAATCTTGTATTCAGACTCTCCTGTTTTCTGGCCTCTGAGAACAAAGTAGAATCACCCTTGACCATAAACTTTTTATGACTGTTTTTATCTTCACCATAAGGCTGCTCGTTACTGCTTTGGGAACATTGTGGGAAATTATCCTGAAGTTGACCCTGCTTTTGCTGCAATTTTTAAATGATGCCATAATTATATCTTATCGGTGTCCTTTACTCCCCTTCTCTTTAACATACCCTTCACTGAATTTCAGCCAGTCTCACTACTTTCTTATTTCCAAATGCTGACTGTTTTTTAACATTCTGTTTGTTCATCTCGCCCTTTAAAATCAAGAACTCATGTTAACGATCTTTAATCGCATTTATTCCTTCTTCCCCAACTCATTTTGTAATGTTGTAATAAAAACTGTATTAATCAAAATTGTTGTCAGTTTACAAATTTGTAATTTTGAAAGAGCACTGGGCCTAGAGTCCCAGAGACCAGAGTTCAAATATGGCCTCAGATATAGTCATTTAACTTTTCCCTGCCTCAGTTTCCCCATCTGTAAGATGAGGACAATAATAGCACTTACTTTCAGGGTTGTTGTAAGATAATACCTGTAGGGGCGGCTAGGTGGTGCAGTGAGTAGAGCGTCGGCCCTGGAGTCAGAAGGACCTGAGTTCAGATCCGGCCTCAGACACTTAAAGCACACACAAACAAAAACCTAGCCATGTGACCTTGGGCAAGTTACTTAACCCCAATTGCGCTCCAAAAAAGGCAAAAAAAAAAAAAAAGATAATACCTGTAAAGTGCTTAGCATGAATGCTTAATAATTGCTTGTTTCCTTTCTTCCTGACTTCATACTTCCTCTCAATCCAGATCTCTACTTGTTTTTTTTCCTTTTCTTCTTCATTCTCATCCATTCTGTTTTCTCTCCAACAACTATGCTCTCTGCCTTTCTACCATCATCATTTAGAGAGAAGAATAAAATCTCCCAATATATCCTTGTAGACAAAGACAAGATGGAGAAATGTGGGGTAGTCAATTACACAATTTTACATATTCAGAATTAATTCAGCAGCTTGACCCAAAGAATAGCCTGAATGGTTTGATATCAATTTAGGAAGAAGTCTCTGGTGGAGGGCCCTAGGCATCTCTTCTGTGCTTGTCCCTGTACAATTTAATATTTAATTAATGACTTGTATAAAGGAATAGATGTCACACATTTCAAATTCTCCCAACTCACCTTCTACTCCCCCACCCCGAAGTGACTTTGTTCAGATACAGGGGCTCCCTCAGCCTTTTCATTTGCCATTCACATCTCAGTTCCATGAGTATACCATGGTGGATGTGTTTTCCTCTTTACCGTTTTTATAGGCTAATGCTCTGATCAACCCCATTTCTCTATTTTGCTTTCTCTTCCAGTTTTGTTTATCTGCAGATCCAGGGCACTTAGGCACACCCAGATTAAAGGATCCTAATCAAAAGGAGATGACTTCACAGTTAAATAAAATGAGTAGATTGAGTTAAATAGATATCATTTTTGTTTAAATAATATATCTTTTTAACAACAAAAAAAAAAATCCTCCAACTTCCCACCTTCAAACTCAGAAGACCATATATGGTGTTTAAAGTGATTCTGGGTTTCAACACTTCAGCAGTCCTAAACAAATCAAATAATAATATGTGGTTGGAAAATTCTGAAACTGAACATCTGAGGATTGGAAAAAATGTTTCTCCTCTGCCTCGTAAGAAAGTACATTGTTTAATTCATTCAAATAGAAAGGGAATGCTAAGCCACTAGGAGGTTCCTAATTTGTTAAAGATGTCCCTTCATATGGAGAGTCTTTTGTCATCTGAGCCAGAAAACCAGTGTCAACCTATGGGATAAATTGCAAAAATGAACATTACCCAATGACCTTCCCACTTCCCTTCTTTAAAAACCAATCAATGAAACCCTTTGGGGAGATATGACACTTTCACATCTCTTGATAATATAGGACTAAACCATGGAATTCAAGTATTTTCTTTGTCTTGTGGTAGTTTACTCCTCAGAGTCTTAAACCAAAACAGTTATTTCCTTTGTATTCATCCACTTATGAAGAGATGAATGAGGCTAAAATATACATAATTTTCCAAGAAATTTTAATTTAATGTATACTTATGGAATTCTTCCTATTCCCCCACTCCCACAGGTCATAGAGATTTTGAGGGATGAAAGAGTATAGAGACTTAGTTAGCCAGTGATACATTGATACATCATGACTCCTTGAAAACATGGTCATTTCATTCAATGTTCAATGGCCAGCTGTCAAAAACTGTTATCCAATAACTTATACCTGCTTACATCTTACACCATTCCTCCTATGGACCCTTCAAGAGAGTCACAATAACCGTGCTGTGCTACAAAAAAAGACACTACATTTCTTGACTCTAGGCATTTTCTCTGACTGTCTCCCATTCTTGGAATACTCTCCCTCCTTATCTCTACCTCCTGGCTTCCTTCAAGTCTCAACCAAAATCCCATTTCTCCAGGAAATCTTTACCAACTCTTCTTAATTCTAATGCTTTCTCTCTGTTAATTATTAACTTCTACATTAACTTGTTCATACATATGTGTTTGATGATTATCTCTACCATTAGATTGTGAGTTTCCTGAGGGCAGGGTTGTCTTTTGCTTCCCTCCCCCACCCCTGGCACTTAGTATAGTTCCTGGCACATAATAATTGTTTATTAAGTGACTGACATACAGAGGCACTGGCAATGATACAACAAACTTAGAAATTATAGTCCTTGCCCTTTGTATTTCCAATGAAGAACTCTTCAGGGGTTCCCTATGTCTCTAAGGGTAAAATGCAATCTTCTTGTTTTTCAAAGCATAATGTGGTTCCAACCAAAGGTATTATTTCTCATGACTTGCCTCACTTTCTCCTGATACCTGGATGGATACCAAAGGAGTGGGAAAGGCTCTAGAAGGCTGAGTAGATTTCATGTTACAAACTTAGGGAAAGATAAGGATAGCAGGGAAAGATTGGTCAGGATCTATATCCTTGAAGGTAACTTCTGAATCAATGAGAATACAACTCCATTTGAAGATTTCACATAACTTTTCTTTACACACAGTGGCATAATGGCTAAAGCCCTAGACTAGGAACAAAGGCTGCCTCAGTTCAACCCCCACCTCAGATACTGTGTGACCCTTTGCAAGTTATTCTCCCTCAGGCTCAGTTTCCTCATCTAAAAAAATGAGAATAACAATAGCATTTACTCCATAGGGTTGTTGTAATGATCAAATAATATATGTAAAGCACATTTAGAAACTCAAGCCCTGGGGGTGATACCAAGGAACCCCACCTTACCTGGTAGGGCACTAAGCTCACCATCCCCATGTTTGGACCCTGTTTCCTTTTTGAGATGCTTTCCTTCCTTTAAGGTAGCCCTGAAGACCCATGGTCCATGATACCTTTCCTAAATCCTCTCATGAAAGTGGTATCTCCCTTAAAGTGCCCTAGAGCACTTAGCCCTGATCCTAGTGTCCTGTGTCCGTATTCACTTTCTGTCATGCTTAGTGGCACACATCTACACTGGTAAATTTTCAGTATGAGCATTGACATCTTGAAAATAAGCATACATTACAAATCAGGGCTGGATTTATTGTTTTGTCAATGGTCTATATTTAAGAAAGGCATGGAAAAAGTGTTATAATGCAGATTAAGCTTATTAATGGGTCACAGGTACTGTTTTTTCCTTTGGAAAAAAGGTTGTTAAATATTTACCAGCACACCCCTGCCAACTCCCACTTCTACCCTCATAAGTTCTTGGAGTACATAGTTGAAGTCGTTCTTCACCTTTGAGTCCTTAGCACTTAGCACTGCTTTTTTGCATGCAGTAGATCCTTAATAAATGTCTATTGGATTGAACTGACCTGAACTAAAAGGAAGAGGGCTAAAGAAATAAAGATAAAGAAAACCTTTAGCATTGGAAACAGGGGTGGCAGGAAACCTTTCTAACTCTAAGTGCTATCCAGCACTGGAGGCTTTACTATTTAGTGCACTCTTCTGCAGGTTCTGTTTTGAAAAAGGTAGATAATTATCCTTCAGGGATGACTAATTGGCAAGGGGTGAATTCTTTTATTTATTCTTGACCACAAATTCAGTTTTCTGTTTGGAGTTTCCAGAGTAGGGTGGGGTTCCCTGATGCCACTCTGGTGCCTGTGTTCTTCATGTGGTTTGTCTCAAGAGTATGCGCGCGCGCGCGCGCGCACACACACACACAAAACCCCAAACTATTTATCCCTGGCATTTACAGGAAATACTAACTGGGTTGCATAAAAGGACAGATTGATTTACATGCAGCAACAAAGGAAAAGGAGCTCTAGATACAAACAAGAAAACTCCAAAGCAGCGATCAGATCTGCTGACTACACAAACCTTATGTAATTTCATTTATTATAAATGAAAATGTTTGTACCCCACCCTGCTCACACCTTCACATCTGTGTTTTGAGAGACTGTGGAATGTTGTCATCATGGAGCTAAGATACAAGACTGAGAGTGTGTTTGCAGATAGTACTTTCTTCCAGTTTTCAAATCCTCATTAGGTTTCCAATAGGGTCCCCTCACATCTTCTTTCTTCCTGACAGTTATATTTCAAACATAGTGATTTTCAGTTAAGCCCATCGTACTCACCCCAGTGGGCAGGGCCTCCTGTCCCTAAAGGTTTTCCGACCTTTGCTTGAAATGCACTGTGGTTTCTCTTGCAGCACTGCTGGCATGGACGTGCCCCACTGAAATGAAGGATGTCTCCAGAACCACATTGCACAGAACTTGAGTGACGTAGGTTGTGCCTTTCTTTCCTGATGCTACGCTGTTCTTTAGCTACATGTGAGTGGAGATCGTGTTTTATTTTTTTATTTCCCTTAGTCACTAGCCAAGTGGCTTACAGATAATAATGATGGCGGGTGTTTTAAGATTTATGAAGCCCTTTACATGTATTATTGCAAGGAATTGTGGGACAATGGTAAAATGGTGGATCTGGAGGCAGAGGGACTAGAGATTGAATCCTGCCTCTGACATTTCATAGCTATCAGGATAAAAGAAGATGTGAATTTCATTGAGGGGACCCTCAATCATGCACAGATGTAGCACTGCCCTGCTGACTGCTCTCCATAAGACTTTGGTCATCATGGCATTGAGAGCTCTTCACCTTGGAGTTTCATTCCACCTGTGGGCTTCTTCTTACCCAGGAAGTACTCTCCATCTTTGCAGCCTCTCCCTTTAATTGTCTGGTTTTCCCCAGATCTTCCATTTTCAGGCAGCTGACCTGGATCAACCATGTTTTCATTCCTCTACAGGTGGCATTACTGACATCTCCATAGGACTTTTTGGATAACTGTATACCCTTATAGTCTCCTTAATTTGAAATTGTTGCTGTTTGATCTTTTCAGTTGTATCCAACTCTTCATGACCTCATTTGGGGTTTTCTTGGCAAAGATATTGAAGTGATGTGTCATTTCCTTCTCCAGTTCATTTTACAGATGAGGAAACTGAGGCAAATAAGGTTAAATGACTTTCCCAGTGTCACACAGCCAGTAAGTGTCTGAGGTCAGATTTAAACTTAGGAAGATGAGTCTTCCTGACTCCAGGCTCAGCACTCTATCCACTGTGCCATCTTTGTATTTATTTAGTGTTCAGTTTTTCCATAACTGTGTGTATATGTTATCTCTTCCCAATAGTATATAAGTTCCTTGAGGTCCAGGAATGCCTCTGTATCCCTAATGCCTAGTATATAGATGGCATTTAACAAATGCTTGCTGAATTGAACTGTAGCCAGTAAGGATCAGGACAGGGGCTGGGATGCCTCTGCCATCATCTCCTGTCCTTAGCCTGAGTCTTACTCACTCTTGCCACACTTTGCTCCCTGGTGTTGCTTTTTATTTCCTGAAGCACACAGTTGATTGGGCAAGTTTAGACAGAATGCCAGGAATAAACCTGAAAGCATTTATGCCTACTCTAATGTGGTAGTGTATGTAGAAGCTTTTGGTTTCTAACTGACCAACAGCCTCCACTCAGGAACCAAATTAAATTAAACCATATAAAGGAGGGAAAATTCCCAAATGAAGTAGGGGTGGAATACTTTGCTTTCAATGGATTCTGCAGAGACTCAGCACCAGTGACAAATGTTCCTAGTTACTCTGCCACCCACTTGAAAAGCAGCAGGCATTAGGGGACAAATAGCATCTTCTGGCCTCACCCTATTACAGCAAGCCTTATTTTGATGGAATGCAAGCATTGCTACGGAATAGAGGAAAGGGAGGGAGGGACAAAAAATGGCCATGGACAACTGCTTTTAATGGAAATGGTATGATGTCCACTTCCCCTTTTCTTCTTGGTTTTATGTCAGTTATCCCCAGAGAGAAACTCTGAAGCTACAATGAAAAGGTTTCATTTAAGAAAGTCTAATATGTAAGTTCCCTCTTTGATGCCCTGGTGAGGGGGAATGTTTCCATTGTGTGTGGGTTTTTGATATGTGACTTTGAAAAGAATACTAAATTCTTCCATGAAAAGGTTGTATATTCTGCTCTTTGCTGAGTGAAGGGAGTTGTTGTTTTTGAATGAGAAGGAAATCCCACTCCTAGCTCCCACTTATTCAGAATAGTCCCTTTCCCTGGGAGTCTTATAAATTCAGTTCTTTTATTTTTATTGTTGATGAAATGATCATTTTATTGGTTAACATGAAAAAGAAATATTACAGAGTGAAAAGGGAGTATTCTGGAAATACATAGTACATACATACACACACACTTAGGGTAGTACTGATCTTAGTGTCCTGCGTCCCTATCCACTTTCTGTCATGCTTATTGGCACACATCTACACTGGTAAATTTCCAGTATGAGTGATGAGATCTTGAAAATTAGAACTGGAAGGGACCTTAGAGATAATCTAATTATTTTTAGAAATGAGTGAACTGAGGCCCAGAGACCTGTTCTAGGTCAGATAGGGAAGGAGTAGGGTGAGGATTTGAACTTAGGGCTTTTAGTCACTAAATCCAATACCTTTTCCCCTATGCCATGGGAGATGATTGTGTAAGCATCAGACTTACAGTCTATCCTTAGCTATCTTAGTGGTGTCAAGCTCAAATGGAAATGGATCGCGGGTGCCTACATATTGACTTAGAAAACCACAAATCAACATTATCGATGCTGTATCACATTTTTATTTAATTTTGTTAAATATTTATAATTATATTTTAATTAGGTTTGGCCTTCACTCAGGAGTCTTGCAGGCTTATTTGCTGCCTTTCTGGCAGCTAGGATTTTGGTACCTCTGCAATCCAACCCACTCATTTTCAGTATGAAAACCCAAGGAGATGAAAAGTCTTGCCTAATGGAAATACAAATGTCTTTGATAAATCTACTGCAGGCATCATCTTTCAAAACCATTGTTACATGCTTTATAGTTAAAAAAGGCCTTACCATGTCAAAGTATGTCATGGCCAGTTCAGAGAAAGCAGAAAATTTCATAATAGGAATCCAACAATCTAGAATCTTGGATTAACCAGATGTTTTTACTAGACTTCATGTGGACTCAGATTTTTAGAACTGGAAGCTGTCCGAGAATTTATATTTATCACAACTCTCTCATTTTATAAGTTAAGAACTAAGGATCCAATTGGATTTGACATTAAAAAAAAAAAAAGAACTAGGGACCCAGAAAGTACTTGAAGTCACACAGCAAGCTAATAGCAGGGCTAGAATTAGAATACAGATCTCCTATTACATAGCCTTGGATAGCTCTTCTACCATACCTGAACTTTAAGCAAGTGAGAAGAAAATATATTTCTTTTTTTTTCTTTTTGGAGGGGGGAAGGTAGGGCAATTGGGGTTAAGTGACTTGCCCAAGGTCACATGGCTAGTTTTTGTGTTAAGTGTCTGAGGCCGAATTTGAACTTGGGTCCTCCTGACTCCAGGACAGATGCTCTATTCACTGTGACACCTAGCCACCCCAGAAAATATATTTCTAACCTCCAGGATATTTTCTGGAACTAATGCACCTCGAATTCAATCATCTTTACCCTCTGCATCTAGACTGAAAACTAATGCTCAGACTAATACTTCTGATGATTGGCCTCAGACACTTAGTGTGTGACCCTGGGCAAGTCACTTAACTCTGTTTGCCTCAGTTTCCTCATCTATAAAATGAACTGGAGAAGGAAATGGCAAACCACTCCTGTATTACCAAGAAAACTCCAAAATGTGGTCATGAAGAGTTGGACAAGACTGAAAAACAAATGAACAACAAATTATTCTGAGGCATTATAAGGTCACTCTGCCACATCAAAGAAACATTAAGACCATATAGCACAAAGGATACTGGGCTTGGGATCAGGAAAACCTGATTTATATGCTGCCTCAGCTGCTAACTAGCTGTGTGAGCTACTTGTCCTTTCTCATCTGTGAAATAGGGATAATAATAGTACCTACCTTGCAGAGTTATTATGAAAATCTACAGAGAAAATATATGTAAAGCACTTTGTTACTTTAAAATATTATTAAAATGTTAGCTATTATTATTAAACTAGGCTCCAAATATACTCCCTATCATAAAAGGTAAGATTCATAGGGGTGGCTAGGTGGCGCAGTGAGTAGAGCGCTGGCCCTGGAGTCAGAAGGACCTGCGTTCGGATCCGGCCTCAGACACTTAAAACACACAAACAAAAACCTAGCCGTGTGACCTTGGGCAAGTTAAGCAAAAAATTAAAAAAAAATTTAAAAAAAAAGGAAAGATTCATGTATACTTTATTTCTTTACATCTGAATGTATTTTATTTGGGTAATTTAACTGAATCCCAATTATGCTGTGATAACTTCAACATGGATTTTTAGAATATTTTAAGCTCAAAGGCAAGTAGCTATAATAATTATTTTCATGGAATTACCATAATGATCATTTTTACCAAAGCGGCTTTTTTATAATACAAATATATAATAGATATAACTGTTCATATATGTACTTTAGAAACACATTTGATATGGGGTGAAACAAAAAAAATTCTACTTGAATTTCAGTTTATCAGAAGGTAAACATAAGAAGGCTTCAAGAACTCTGATAATCATCAAAAAGTAGTATTTATTAATTCCAAATTTTAAAAAATGGGATTTCATAGATATGATTCTTTGTTAATGTTAATATTGAAGTGGAAATAACATCATGATGGAAACTCCAATTGAATTTATAGGCCTCATTTCAATATAATTCAATCCATCAAATTTTTATTAAACTTGCTTTCCATCAACTATTCATTGACCTTGTATATTCTCATTTATATATGTTTTCTCCCCTAACTGTAAGAAACTCCCACCCTCTTTTTTTCAAACTAATGGGATAACTTGGACAAGATGCCCATAAAATGGGCATATAATTACAATTGTCATCTTTGGAGCGAGTAGTCATATTGATGGACTCATATATCCATTTAAGTATTTGCCTACATATATTTCATTTACAGGCTGGTGGCAGATGGAAAAGCTGCATAAAATACAATCCCTAACCTTAAGGATTTTGTAGGAGATAAATCCCAGAGGACAAAGTACACTATGGTAGAAAGGATGGTTTTTTTTTTTTTTTTATGCAGTCATTTTTTGGTTGTGTCAAACTCTTCATGACCCCATTTAGTATTTTCTTGGCAGAGATATTGGAGTGGTTTGCCATTTCCTTCTCCAGCTCATTTTACAGGTGAGGAAACCGAGGAAAACAGGGCTAAGTAACTTTCCTAAGGTCACCAGCTAGTAAGTATCTGAGGTCAGGTTTGAACTCAGGAAGATGAGTCCTCCTGACTCCAGGCTGGCACTTTCCAGGCTGGCACTCTCTCTGCACCAGTCACAGACAAAAATTATGAGATCAAAATTGATAACTTGATTACTTTTGATATGAGTGGTATAGTCACAGTCTGACATTCTGTATTTAATCTCCTCCATTAAATAAACCTATGAACATTTCTATGCAACTAAAATGCTTTTTTGCTAAACATCTCACTTACTTGTACTGTTTATTGTCCATTCATTAGTTGTGAACTTCCTATAGAGAACCACTAAAGCTTATCTAATTATTCTTTATCTAATTAGGTCATCTGAGTCTCCAGTTTCTCCTAACTCCCCCCACTCCCACCACAGAAAGAAAACCCACTATTTGTTCTACTGTTTTCCTCATATTTCAGACCCTTGGACACAGGTGTAATTTTTTGCTCCCTCATAAGGCTTCTGTTTTCTTTAAACATCCTACTTCAGAACCTCTCAGTAAAAAAGGTTCATTGTATCAGCTCAGGTAGACACCTGTGTTATCCCAAGTTGAGAATCTCTCTGATTCTTCAGGATCCCCTGGGAAGGAGATTCCACAGCTTCCCCATAAAAGCCAATCCAGAGTCTTAACGGCAATCAGGAAGTGCTTCCTTCTATCCAACCTAAATCTCTCCTGCAGTAATGTAAGCTCATGTCTGCTTATTCTGCCAAACACCTCCAGTGCTCCCAGAATGTTGTTAAATCTCTCAGGATAAGAAAGGACTCCTGTAACAGTTGAGAGTGCAAATTTAAAATTCACTTGCTTTTTGTCCACTCACCACTACAATATTTTCACCAAAAAGAACTTCCACTTCTCTTTCCTTTTCTTTCTTTCTTTCTTTCTTTCTTTCTTTCTTTCTTTCTTTCTTTCTTTCTTTCTCTTTCTTTCTCTTCTTTCTTTCTATTTTTTTATCAAATGCTTTATTAACCTCTAGTTTACATCATTCATTTCTGTAAGATTTTGAGTTACAAATTTTCTCCCCATGTTTCCTCCTACCCACAACCCCAAAATAGCTATCCCACTAGATATCCCCTCCTACAATCTGCTCTCTCCCATATTCCCTCCGACTTTCCAGTAGGGCATGGTGGATCTCTATGCCCCAGTGCCTGTATATCTTATTTCCCAGTTACATGTAAAATAATATTAAAAATAGTATATATATATATATATATATATATATATATATATATTTTTTTTTTTATTTGATTTTAAAGCTTTGAATTCCAGATTCATTCCCTTCCTCCCTTTTCATAGTGGATGTACTATAAAAGACTGACTATATTTCCCTCCCTCCTGGCCCACCTCCTACTTGTTCTATTCTCTACTTTGATCCTGTCCCTTTTCAAAAGTGGGTGCTTCCAACTTCCCTCCCCCCCAGCCTGCCCTCCCTTCCATCATTCCCCCTCTCATCCCCTTACCCCCTACTCTCCTGTAGGGTGAGATACCCTATTTAGGGTGTATGTCATTCCTTCCCTGAGCCAAATTCAATGAGAATAAGGTTAACCCATTACCTTTTGCCTTCCTGTTCTTCCCCTTCATTGTGACCATTTTCCCTTGCCTCTTCTATATGAGATAGTTTGCCCCATTCTGTCTCTCCCCATCTCCTCTCATTATATTGCTGTCTCACCTCTTAATTTCACCTTTTAAGTATCATCCCTCCCAATTAAATTGGTCCTGTGCCCTCTATCTATGTATACTTATACACATATATACACACACTCACATATGTATTCATATGCCCATATACCCTCCTATATAGACATATATAGGTATGTTTACACACACACACACACACACACACACACACACACACACATTTCTATTCCCTTCAACTATTCTCATACTGAGAAAAGTTTCATAAGTTACAATTATCATTTTTCCATGTAGGAATATAAATAGTTCAACTTTGATAAATTCCTTATGATTTCTTTTACCTGTTTACCTTCTCAAGCTTCTTTTGCTTCTTGTATCTGAATGTCAAACTTTCTATTCAACTCTGGTTTTTTCACTGAAACATGATACTCAGTTTTGCTGGGTAGGTGATTCTTGGTTTTAATCCTAGCTCCTTTGACTTCTGGAATATCATATTCCAAGCCCTTCAGTCCCTCAATGTAGAAGCTGTCAGATCCTGTGTTATCCTGATGTAATGGAAATGCAAATTTAAAGATCTTCCCTGCACCTAGCTTAAGTGCACCTGGAGCCTGTGGTGGGAGGCTTGTTTTTCAGGAAAGCCCACACCTTGATACTTTGTGATTGGGCAGTGGGTCCAGAAGGTTGTTACATTCTCTGAGCCAGGAGAAGGCTATATAAACTCTGATGAGAGGCTTTGCTTTGGGGCTCACTTTGAGAAGTGTTGTGTGATTTGACCAGATGAGACTCTGGGAACCCGTTGTTGAGAGCCCCCTGGCTTTGAAAACCCAGATGTTGATGCTTCCCTCTCTGGTAACTGTGGTTTGGTATTGATGCATGTAATGTTGGGACAGTTTGGAAGCCTGTCTGTTTGATCTGTAAGTTCTGTAACTCTGAAGTTTGGGGTGCAGACCTTTTCCCCTGAACTAGGTAATATGTTTGATTAAAGTAAGCTTGTTAACCCATTTTGAGTTGCTTTCCTTTTGAAAAGCAGATCTAAGAACCTGTGTTGGCAGTCACCCTGGGGATGTTGGGGTGCTTGCTGCTACACTGAGGTAGACTGTTCTGTTTTGAAGGAATGAGAATGTGTGTGTTTACTACATTAACTAGGTGTGCCAACTTCATAACTACTGTGATGGCTTTGACTTTCTGGTTTGGGGACTCAGTTTTCTGGTATTTGAATAAATGTTCTAGCTTTATTCCTCATACAGAGAGCCTGGTGTACTTTGTGATTAATAACCATATCAGCATATTTATTGTTACCATAGGCATTGTGAATACTGCCTTGTTGATACAGACACTTAACTAGCTGTGTAACCCTGGGCAAGTCACTTAATCTCTCTTTGCCTTGGAGGCAGCTAGGTTGCTCAGTGGATAGAGCTCTGTGAGTTAGGAGTTAGGAAGTTAGGAGTTAGGAAAACCTGAGTTCAAATCTGCCCTCAGATATTTGCTAACATTATGACCCTGGATAAATCATTTATCCTTTGTTTTTTCTCAATCCACTGGAGAAGAAATGGCAAACCACTCCAGTATCTTTTATCAAGAAAACCCCATGGAAAGTATTGGGGTGCTATGGTCTGTGGGGTCACAAAAAGTTGGATATGACTAAACAATCAAACAATAATAATATATGTATATACACATACAAATGGTATATCAAAAGCTGTACTGCAATTTTAAGCTATATTAAAGTTTTGAGATATACTGTCTATGACTTCATATAATCTTGTACTAAGGGGCAGAACTAGAATTTGAATTGGGGTCCTCTGATTGAAAATGGAGCCAATGGGGCGGCTAGGTGGTGCAGTGAATAGAGCACCGGCCCTGGAGTCAAGAGGACCTGAGTTCAAATCCAGCCTCAGACACTTAAAACAAAAACTAGCCGTGTGACTTTGGGCAAGTCACTTAACCCCAATTGCCCTCCAAAGAGCAAAAAAAATTTTTTTAATTAAAAAAAAAAAGAAAATGGAGCCAATTCCTTGTTCAAGTTAATAAAATTTGATGAAGAAGGACCTTAGTGATAGGATAGAAGACAGAGTTGTTACAGGGAAACTCTTCCCTGATTGTACAATGGCTAATTCTGCACTGCTTATTTGTTAACCTACTAAATTTGTACTATGTTGCATTAATTCACACTTCTTTGAATATTATTTTGCTCATGCTCTCACGTTGTTTTCTCTGTGTGTGTGTGTGTGTGTGTGTGTGTGTGTGTGTGTGTGTGTGTCTATGTCTATACTGTGTTCTCCTAACATCCTTCCCTGATGCCTCTTTGGAGTGTGATAGTGACCTCGAGTCCTCAAATGCCATGCCAAATTAGGCTGGAAAATAGACTATTTGTTTTCTGATGACCAACCTAGTCAAGGTTGGAGAAGGTCATCACCAGGCTGCTTGCAGGGGTAAGACATACCAGTTCTCCAAGATTATCTAGTTAATTGTGGCAGATTGGTTGCCTGCATTTGCAGAGGGAGCAACCTTGAATTCCTCATGCCTTCACATCTCAACAAGAACATGAACTCTTTCTTGTTTACTTTTATATGTATACCCAGTGCTTAGCAGAGTGCCTAGTGCAATGAGCATCTCATTAATGTACTCTGTCTGCCTGTCTGTCTTCATGTTGTTGTATACAGGTGAGTATTCATTTAATGTAGTCATAGGTACTTCATGAATAGGTGAGAACATGATATCTCTTGTTATATGGTCAAATACTCTAGAAGAAGGGATAAAACTGTAAAAAGAGCAGGATACGGGTGGCTAGGTGGTGCAGTGAATAGAGTGCCGGCCCTGGAATCAGGAGGACCTGAGTTCAAATCTGACACTTGACACTTGACACACTTACTAGCTGTGTGACTTTTGGCAGGTCATTTAACCCCAATTTCCCTCTAAAAAGGGGGGGAATAGGATATAAACCAGGTAGAAGTGCAAGGCTGGTACTTTTCTGAGTTGGTGGACTTAGTAAATGCAAATGAGTACATTCTGGATAGAAGGACTTTTACTATATTATTAAGGCTCCCTAGTTCTCCCTCTTTTTAGATACCTACTGATCTTTCATTCAATGTCAAGAGAATCACAGCATCTCAGAGTTTAAAGGATCTCACAAGGCCATCTAGGCCAACCTGGACTTGGTCAGGAGTATCCACAACAACATCTCTAACAAGCAGTCATCTGGCCTCTCCTGAAAGACCTCCAATGAGAGGGAGCCCAGTATCTCTTAGGGCAGCCCATTCTACTATTGGACTTCTCTTTTAACTGGGTTTTCTGTACATCAAGCTGAACCTGCACTACAACTTTCACTCATTGAATATCATTCTGCTTGGGGGCCAAGCAAAACTAATTGAATCCTTCTCCAACATGATAATCTTTCCAATAAGTGAGGATTGCTATTATATCTCCTCAGGTTTTCTCTTCACTCATCTAAGAATTCTCAGGCTCTTTAACTACTCTTTATGTGGTATAGTCCTCTCGACATCCTGACTGCCCTGGAGATATATTCTAATTTGCTGATTCATGTTGTAGATTGCTCTTGGTACAAGTGAAAACAAAAGGAAAGAAAGGCCAAACATATGCAGAAAATATGAACTTGAATAAAATATTGCTGAGATTAAAGATTTTAGTCAATTCATTGACATGGTGGTTCAGATCTGTTGCTGTGTGATATTTGCATAGCTGAAAGAAACCCATCAGCCTCATGTTTCTCCTTCATGGAAACCAGGGACATTTTCTCCAGAAAAGATCCCTAAAGAAATAAATAGTGCCACTTGGTAGCTATTATCAAAATCAGCTTCATGACCACTGCTACTTGAGTCTAACCATGTTATAACTCTAGTTCTGCTGATGGGATCTCTTTCTGCCAGAACCCTGCTTACATGATTCTTCTGCAGAATTGGTCTTGAACCATGCATAGGGAAATATCTTGTTTTGGTTTTGTAATGTGTGAATTAAATTCACTATGGTTGCTGTGGTTTGGTATTCATTTGAATAAACCCAAGTCATTGTCAGTGCCATTACAGTGAAGAGCTTTAAAGAAGACCCAATATCCCGAAGAGCCCTGGCTCTGCAACCTCAAATGGGTGGGCCTCACCTATGGAAAGCAGCAATTAAGTGGTTAAAGGGCAACCAACCCAGTCAACTTGTATTTGTCTTACAGAAATTTGAGTCAGCATGCTCTGGGAAGCACTTTGTGCCAATTGAATATGGAGATGGTGAATGTAACGTATGGAAGCATAACAACTCGATTACTGACTTCCTCTTTATAAAAGAAATATTGTTTTAAGCAAGTTGTTCTAATGACCAAGTGTCCCACAGGAATGTGTCAGCAATTACAGCAATACAAGTACAGAGCATTTGCTCCCCCTCCCCTCAATATTACCTTATCTCACAACTTCTAAATAGTAAGAGTGGCAACGTCTTTTGCCTGGGAAAGCGGGAAATGCTGGAAATTAACCTTTATTAGTCAGAAAGAAATAAGAATTATATAAAAGTAAAATGCGTTCCCTGCCTTAAACATTATAGCTCAATACAGGGCAGACTATAACTCAAATCCTTATGAAAAATGGAACCAATACTGTGTTTTTTATTTCCCTTGAGAACTAAAGTAGGGGTTGCTCTGTGAGAGATAAAGCTTTCAACTTTTCCCTGTGTCTCTGTGGGAGAGGGAGATGAAGGGAGACTCTGTGTGACTATCAGCTCAGGATGAGGCTACAGCAGACTCCAAAAGAAAGCAAAAGCAAAGTATGCAAATATTTCTTTAATCAATTTTCTTGGCAAGAATGTCTGTAGTACTCCCATTAGTGTATCCTTCCCTTTACTAGTAAGGAAAGTAACCTAGTAAACTGAGGGTCTGTTTATCTGGTTTGTTGATGTGAGAAAGCTAAGGATAGGTAATATGGTGAATGACAGAATGAGGACTTAAAGGTAGATGAAAACAAACAAGATTAAATTTAGCAGGGATAATTTACTATCCTCTGCTTAGGTTTTGGTTTTTGGTTTTTTTTTTAAGTTACCTGCACATTAAAAGTTGATACTTATTGGGTGTTTTGAGATTTACAAAATATTTTATGTGCATTATTTCATTTGACCTTTTCAGCAATCTCAAAATATAGGTACTTCAGCTCTTATTATCACCATTTTATAGATGAGGAAAATGAGGTTCAAAAAGGTTAAACAATCAATAAGCATTTATTAAGTATTTGCTATGGGCCAGGTACTTTACCAGACTCTAAAGACACAAAAACAAAATAGTTATTGCCTTCAACAAGCTGACGTTTTATTAGGAAAATATAAACTCATTGTAGTAAAATCAAAATGTATCCAAAGTTAATATAAGGTATTGAGGAGTAGAAAGAAGTGTTCATAGCTGGTAGGATCAGGAAAACCTTTCTGCAGATGTTGGCTCTTTATCTGAGCCTTGAAAAAAGCTAGAGATTCTAAGAAGTAGAAGTGAGGAGGGAGTGAATTCCAGGCATGAGAGACATTGTCTTTTCAAAGGCTTAGAGATGAGAGAAATATTGTTTTGTGGGAAGAATAGCAAGCAGGCAGTTTGGCTGGACTGGAGAGTGAATGAAAGGGAGCAAAGTGTAACAAGCCTGGAAAGACAGATTAGAGCCAGATTTCAAAGGTCTTTAAATGCCAGAAAGGCATTCATATCTAATGCTAGAGGACTAAGGAGACCCTGGAACTTTTTGATTCGGGTAGTGACATGGTCAGACTTGTGCTTTAGTAATATCATAATGAGAACTTAGTTGACAACCCCTTAATAAAAGAATTTGTTCTGTAAAACTTAGACTCAGTCGTTGTACCCAAGGGGCTAGAAGGCCACATATGACCTCGAGGTCACAGCTTCCCCACCCCTGGATAGAGAATGGATTGGAAAAGGGAAAGACCACAGGAAGGGAGACCAATTAGGAGTTTATTTCAATAAGAGATGGTACCTAAATGAAGAGTGGTGATGATCACATGATTGGAGTAAAAAAGATAGTTGTGAAAGATGTTATGGAGGTAGAATGGAAATTACTTGACAACTGATTAGCTCAGGGAGGGGGGGAATGAGGGAGAACAGAGAGTTAAAGATGATTTCAAGACCATTTACTTAGATGAATGGAAGAATGGTGATGCCCTCAGTCAAAACTGGGAATGTTATGTTAATGGAGTGAGCTGAGGCAAGGAAGAATGGGAGAACAAGTTCTATTTTGTACATATTAAATTGGAGATGTCTAAGGGAGATCCAATTAGAAATAACCAATAGGCAGTTAATGATAGGAGAGTATCTCAGTAAAGAGACTAAGGCTGGCTATCTGTAAATAATCTTCATAGAGGGCTAGCTAGGAGCTGCAATGAATAATTGAGCACCAGTCCTGGAGTCAGGAGGACCTAAGTTCAAATCTGGCCTCAGACACTTAACACTTACTAGCCTTGTGACCTTGGGCAAGTCACTTAACCCCAATTGCCCTGCATTCCCCCCTCCAAAATAAAAGGAAAAAAAGGAATAATCTTCATAGAGATGATAACTGAACCCACAGGACCTATATGGAGTACTAAGACAAAAGAGAGAGGAGAGAACTTAGAATGGAGTTTTAGGGTATATTGACCTGCCCATGGTCATCCACTTAGTATGTGAAGTTTCCAGACCCAAGTCCATCCTAACCTCAGGTCCAGTTCATGTTCCATTATATGCTATCCCTGTAGTTTATAAGACTGGGAAGACCTAGCTTAGTAACAATTCATAAGAGATTTGGAGGTTTAGTTAACTGCAAGCTCAGTATGAGCTAACAATGTGACCTCAGGCTGGATTAATGGTAATAGGAGCCCACATTTATATCACATTTTTAAGTTTTATAAAGCAGTTTAAGCATATTATCTCATTTGATCCTCTCAATAATCTTCTGAGGAAGGTCTTATTATTAACACTAGTTATACAGATGAAGAAACTGAGTGTCACAGAGCTTAAATGACTTGTCTGGGATCACACAACAAGTATCTAAGTTGAGAACTGAACTCACGGTTTCCTGACTCCAAATCCAGCATGCCATATGACACCTTTTAAATAAAATATAATGTCCAGATCAAAGAGAGGTAATTATCCCACTGTATTCAAAAAGTTCAGACCACACCAGAAGCAGTAGACCATGTCTTAACACAGGATATTTATAAAATAGAAAGCAGTCAGTGACCAGTATGGTAAAGAGTCTAGAAATTATGTCCTGTGAACAGCTGTTGAGTGATAGAGGGGTGTTTAGCCTAGGGAAGAGAAAACTCAGTTAGAGAAGACATTCCACTTATAAGAAAAGCTTAAATGACAAAAGAGAAAATGAAGTCATAAATTCATATTTAATGCTATGAAATTGACCAAAGAACACTGCCTTCTGGCCTGTAATTATATGAAATAGGAGATTAAATCTTAGTATACAAAAGCCTGCTGGAACTTGGAGGTGAAACAAATGGAGATTTTCATTTGAAGCAACTGTGGGAAACCAGTTTGCATTCAGTTCATTTTGTCTTCCATTGTCTTGACCCTCTTCTCGGGCCCCAGCAAAATCCAAACTGTTCTACTTCCTAAGACTTGAATGTAGCCAAGGGGCCGAATTAAGAACATTCTGTCCTCGTGATGGACTATAATACATTTGGCATGAAGGAACTGAAAGGACTGGCCTCACTAAAGCATAAGAGCCTCATTACCAGAAGGGTGGATGGACACCAGGCAATGATTTCTTTTTTCTGTTCCAGAAGCTCATAAAGATTGTCTAGCCTTATATTTGTCACCAGAGAGCCTAATAAAATCCTAAGGGCCAAATATCAGCCAATAGCTCATCGAGGGCAGGGACTCTGTATTTTTTATAAGCTAAAACTAGAAATAAAAGACCATCCATACTAAGTCTCCTTTCCTTTCTTCCCAGCCCAGAGACTTTCTTTATCAAAACTCCCTTCTCTGGCTACCATTTCTCTAAAGCTTTTGTCTTTCCCTATTTAAAAGTAAGTTTCTTGAGGACAGGGACTGTCTTGCTTTCTGTATTTTCATTTGCAGCACAGTGCATAGTGCCTAGCACATAGTAAGTGCTTAATAAACGATGCTTCATTCATTTTTTCATTACTTATTCATTTATTCTCTGTAAGTGGTGAATTATCCCATAGCATCCAAAAGGTTCAGACTACACCAGAAGCTGTAGACCATGTCTTAATACAGGATATTTATAAAATAGAAAGCAGTCAATGACCAAGTATGGTAAAGAGTCTAGAAATCATGTCCTATGAAACCTCTGCTTCTAACTCTCTTTCCAGTGACAGAAGGTGGCCATGTATGTATAGAGGATTATTGCTTTCCAATGAGTCACACCCATTCCCATGCATGCCTTCATCTACCTAGGATTCTCTCTCTCTCTCTCTCTCTCTCTCTCTCTCTCTCTCTCTCTCTCTCTCTCTCGGGGTGGGCTGGGCAGTTGTATTTGGGCAGTTGGGGCTGACTTACCCAAGGTCACACAGCTAGTAAGTGTTAAGTGTCTGAGGTCATATTTGAACTTAGGTCCTCCTGACTCCAGGGCCAGTGCTCTATTCACTGTACCACCTAGCCACCCCTACCTAGGATTCTATGATTTGCCTTTTCAATGAGATTTTTCTAGTGGTTATCTTACAGGCATCAGAGAGTTATGTGCATGTTCAGAACAGCTCACAAATTGGCTTACATCATAAAATTTGTGCCTTGCTGTTAAAACAACAGGGCATTTCCTTTGCTAAGTAATTATAATTCAGTCATATAAAAATAATTGAATAACAATAAATCATAAATTCATATCTAATGATATGAAACAGCCACTAAAAGAACACTGCATGCTGGCCTACAAACATTTGAAATCCCCAATTAAATCTTATCACACTTCCAATGTTCCATGGTTGATTCAAATTATTCACTTCTGAAACCTGACTCTTCATCTTTTTCCCACCAAACCAGAAATTCTTCAGATGTCCTTGTTTCTCTATTAACAGTACACTATTTTCCCAGGGACTCAGCCTCAAAATGTAAGAATCATGTTTTACTTCCTTTTTCCCTTGCCACCCATATTGAGTCAGTAACCCAGTCATGTCCTTTATTCCTCTGCAGCATTTTTCTCTTTTTATTTAAAAAAATTGTTCCGAATTTAACAAACACCAGAAAAGAACATTTCCCTATATGAAAAATAGAAGAGGATATATGTAAAACTGTGAATATCTTTTATGCTTAGCAAGTTTCAGAAAAAAATCGACATGCTACTTTCAATGTTGTCACATTTGTGTTTCCTTCTGAATTTCCCTTCATTTTCTTCTGTGTATATTAAAAAATTCTTCAATGACTTTTTGTTTATTCAGATTTTTCTTTTTGCAGCTATCACTATCTCACTTCTCCCCTCCCTTAACCCACCCAATTCTATCACTCCCCCCCAAAAAGGAGGGGGAACAGTCTTTGTAACAGTTAATATCCAATGTTTCTCATATCTATCTCTTTCCATTCCTGTAGCCATTACCACTATTTATTCATTCCCTGATAACATCATACTAATATTAGTGTTCAAGGCTGCAGAATTGTCTGCAGTTCAGCATACTGCAGAGGTACTAGGGTAAAGTAGTGCATGGACATTTGGCTAGTCCATCCTGAGGAAACCATCCCCACTGTGCCCTGAGGGAAAGGAGAAGGACCAATGAGAATGCTCTCCCTAGGTGTGCATGGGGAGGGAGAGCAAGATTCTATCTCAAGGTCTATGCACTTTTATGGGTGGATCCTTGATTTCATCAATGTGAGTCCTCCTTATATTAATTCAGATAGAAACCAAATTCTCCACACTTTCTCACCTTGGGTGATATTTATGCATGTTTTCAGATTAACTGGTCTTAACTACAGCTTCCCTACTCCCCACCCCAACTGGAAAATCTCATACTTTGGCTCAAAAACCTTCAGTGGTCACACAATGCCTAGGAGGTAAAATCCAGTCTTCTCTACTATTGAAAGCCAATCACAATCTGGTCCAACCAATGTTTCTAACTATTATGTCCCATGGTTGGCTTCCATATAGCTGCTGATGAGATTTTCCTAATGCCAGAGACTTAAAAATCACCCCTTGGTGGTCAGCCTTCTGTTCATGTCATCTAGACAGGTGTGACTATACTATAAACTCCTTCAATAAACTATCATGACTTCCTATTACCTCTAGGATCAGATACAACCTTTCCTGTCTGGTATATAAAACTTTTCACAACTTGGTCACAGTCTACTTTTCCAGACTTACCAATGTTTTACTTCCATTCACATACTGCTAGGTCCAGCCAAACTGGCCTTCTTGCTCAGATATGACAATCCATTTCTCATCTCTATCCTTTGAATGGTCTGCCTCTGACATGCTTTCCTCACTTAGAAGAGGAAGTACATCTTAGAATTTCTAGCTTCTTTCAAAGCTCAGCTCAGCTGTTACCTTGACAATAAGCCTGTCCTGGTTTCTCTCCAGCTTCTAGTATCCCCTCCCCCCCTTCAAAAATATCATGAATTTTTTTGTATATTCTTATATGTGCACCTGGTTTTTTTTCATGATAGTATGTAAGCTATTGAGGGCAGGGATTCTTAAATTTTTGTCTTTGGATCCAAAGTGCCCAATACAGGGTCTTAATAAAGGGCTCATTGATGAATTCTCCTCGCTTTTTTCCTGTATACCTTTTATATAGAAGGGGTGTCTCTCTTTCTTTTTCCTTGATCTTTCTCTTCTTTCTCCATCTGACTTCTTTTTTCTCCTCTCTCTGCCTTGTTCACCATCAGCAGAAGGAAGAAAGCTAGGACTGTTTTGTGGTATTCAAGAGGGATGTTCCAGAGATTTTTAAAGGACAAGGAGTAATATTTACTGCTGATGCTAATTTATCAGATCACATAAAGGTCCTTCACAATATCCTACTTCAGTTTCTCAATGTTGCTGAGATGATTCTAATCAGTGTTGGGAACCTGCAGCCTCGAGGCTACATGTGGCCCTCTAGGTCCTCAAGTACAGCCCAAACTTGAAGTTTGGATTAAATCAAAGGGTACATTTGAGAACCTAGAGGGTCACATGTGGCCTCAAGGCTACAGGTTCCCTACCCCCGCTCTAGATTCTAGAAAGATATCTGCCAACATTGTTTAAATTCTAGGAAGTCTTGCCAATGGTGAAGGGCTTTTAGGATGGATCTGGTGATATCTATTAGCAAATGACTAGCTAGCTCATCACCAGCAGGCTGGCCACCAGGAGACAGGTGTTTCTCCCCTCCCCTCCCCCCAGAACACAGTAATTCATGAAGACTGTCTATGAAGGTAAAAAAGAGTTTTGTTTAGCCTTAGTGAAAGAAGTGTCCACACCAATGAAATCATGGGTCCTTGATCCTTAACTGGTATTTCCATGTGAAGTCTTTATTTTATTTTTTGTTTTTATGTAAATAGCATTTAATTTTTTTCCAATTATGTGTAAAGACAATTTTCAACATTCATTTTTAATGAGATTTTGAGTTCCAAATTTTTCTCCCTCCTTCCCTCCCTTCTTCCCTTCCCAAGACAGCAAGCAATCTGATATGAGTTATACATGTGCAATCACGTAAAATGTATTTCCACACTAGTCATGCTGTAAAACAAGAAACAAAGCAAAAGAAAAAAACCACACACACAAAAAACCAAAGAAAGTGAAAATAGTATGCTTCAATGCGCATTAAGACTTCAGCAGTTATTTCCCTGAATATGGATAGCATTTTTCATCATGAGTCTTTTGGAATTGTCTTATATCATATGGCTAGTGCTGTTACTGTATGATGTCTTTATTTTAATAAATTATAAGAGTATAGCAGTTAGACTATGAGGCATTCCTTTGAATGTGTAATTTATAATTTTAAATGCTTACAAAAATAGAAATCATTCAGTTTTACTTAGTAAGTTTCGGTTCTCAATAAAAACTGTAATTATCTCTTTAAAAGTCCACCTCTTTTATTGTTCTTACCAACTAGATGAAAGAATGAATAAATGAAAAGGAATGTATTGAGTGCTAAGCTTCTATGTGCTAAATTCTGGGAATACAAATAGAAAAGCAAGACAATCCCTGCTTTCAAAGAGCTCCAACTCTGACTGGAGGAGACAACACATAGGGGAAGGACTTGGTGATTCTTAGGGCAAATCAGCAAAGCAGATGGTAAGCCCTGGTGGATTGGAGAATGGAGTGGCAAAGAACATGGTTAGACTTAGTCATTCTTCTTAGGCTATAATGGCATGACCTGATGATTACTCCATGGCCTTCCTTCTTACTGAAAGCTTCCCTGGTCACCCAAGAGTTTCAGGTTCCTCAACTAAAAATTTCCAACTGCTGAATGACCCTTATTTTGTCAGTGTTTATTTATTTTGGCATCTCATATTCTTAAAAGGTGACATTATTTTCATATATTAATTTTTAGCTAAAATGAAGAAGCCTCAGACATTACATAGAATATTATTTATTGAATTGGCATGTCTGTTTCATAAAAGTAAATTTTTTTAAAAAACCAACTTTTTTTCACTAACATCCCTATAAGACAGTTGTATAATCAAAGCAATACTCAATGAGTCTGTTGAAACAATTTCCTTAAACTATCTAATTTTGGTTGTAGTGTTTAAAATCCCAGTGAGTGGAAGTTGCAATGATGCAAATTTAGGCCTTTTATCAGAGGAAAAAATCCCAATAATTAATTTTATAAGATAACGAATTGCCCCTCCTTGAATGTCTTCAAACAGAGACTAGATGACTGCTTATCAGTCTTGTTATAGTGGGTCTTCCTTTCAGGTCTGAACCGCACTAGTCCTTTGAGATGCTCTCCAATTCTTATATTCTGTGATTTTGTGATTTAAATCTTCCATCTAAAGGAACCATCACATATGATATAAGGAAAGCAATTTTCTCATGTTACTTCATTATATACAATTACCCTTTTAAATAATTTAACAATAATTTCAGAAAAAATCAAATAAGAAATAATATCTTAGTAATTGCTAGGGGTCTTTCCCTCCCCCCCCCCATTTTGTTAGTGTAGAAAAGTGTGAAGAGCACAGGGTTTAGAGTTAGAAAATCTGAGTTCAAAGCATAATTACTACCTGGGACTACTTATGTGCCCTGGAACAAGCTGCACTACCTCTGTATGTCTGTTTCCTAATCTGCAACATGAGATTAGACTAGATGGTCTTACCAGCTATAAATCTATGATTGCACAACCCTAGGTAGACTTCTTTGAGACCCCAGACTTGCTAGCCTATATTAATTTACATGGGTGTACATACAAAGAATGCGGTAATTACAATGAACACCAATGTGTTCACAATTTGCATAACTTTATGAGCATTTCACATACACTTCTCTAAGTACATGTTGTATTTACCCAGTAGACTATAAGATCCTTGAGGGCATGATGCGTTTTGGTTTTGTATCCCCAGAATCTAACACAGCATCTTGGACATACTTCAATATTACAGTAGTTTTGTGATTTCATTAATGTGTATTAGTATACACATTGCTGCCACTACTATTACTTATAATAATGATAAAAACAATAGCTGACATTTTTGCAGCACTTTAAGGGTTACAAATATTTTCTCATTTGACCCTCCTATGGGAGGTGGGTACTATTATTATCCCCACCTTTCAAATAAGGAAACCAAGACAGGCAGAAATTAAATGACTTCCCCAGTGTCACAAAGCTCTTGTTTGAAGTCAAATTTGAACTCAGGTCTTCCTGACTCCAGGTGTGACACTCTATTCAGTGCACTACCTCAATGCCTCCATCAAACCCATTATACCTGCTCATTCCATGCTTAGCCCCATATTCTTATAAGTTTGCCATAGTAAGTCCCCTAGGTATGTGGAGGTACCAATGGAGCTTGTGGGCTGTCCATCATAGTTGACTTCCACACAGTAGATACTAAATAAATATTTGTTGAATTAACAAATGAGTCAGGCTCAGGAATCCGTGCTGTACCCAAAATGCCTTCTCTCTATAATAGTAGATATATAATTAATATATAATATTTAATATAATTGTGTGCAAGGTGCCTGGATGAGTAGAGTAAGAGGAAACATGTGCAAGGATACATAAACACAATTCTGTATTTCCTGTATCTATTGCAAATAAATGCTCCAATTCAGCATTTCTTTAACATTCTATATGACCTTTTTGGTATTTCCTGGGGGAGTGGGAAGGGATGTGAGTATGTTGTAGGTCATCCAAAGCAGGAACATGTGGGTGTTTGCTCAAACAAATAATAGAGTTTAGAGGTGGGATACTGGAAAAGAAGTTTTTCCACAAATCTATTAAGACTCTACTCACTCAGCCCAGGAGACCTAGGCTTTAATGAAAATAAATTTAAGCACTTCAATTAATTTGTCCCCTAGAACACTCGGCCAAATATGACAATAGCACTGTGATTTGCAGGATTTTCATTTCATGGCATGAGAACAACTGTAGTCCTGGGAAATTGACCTGACGGCCTTTACAAAGCCCAACCAACAGACACCAACTTTGTTCTTGGAAGCCTAATACCTAAATGGCAGCTCTAATCATTTCTGCTGTAGCTGATTATAACGGCATTCAAACATAAATTATGAAGAGGAAAACGTAGTATCTCTCAGCTAAGGAGTCATTGTGATAGATTGCCCAGGAGCAGAGTCAGGGAATCCCACTAGCCTTTAAGTACTGAACATTTGCTGAGAGTATTTCAGGAAATGTGCTGTCTAAAATCCAAGGTCAAGTTTATTGCTTTTAAACTTATAAATAGGCCACAGAGGTATAATTTCCAGGGCGAGGGGAGACACAACCCTAAAGTGAACTATTAGTAAAGAAATTGGGGTGCAAATAGAAATCTCTCATTGCTTATTGCTACATCTTCCCTCCTCTCCTGAGTGCTACGACTAACTGTGGTTTCTGGGAAGCTTTTAAGTGTTGAAAGGAGACATAGTGACCTCATGAGACCAACATCTTCGCATCATGATGTCGTTATGTATCCACCCAGACAGAGACACTTTCAAGACCAGAGATGTCTGTGAATTCTCTCCCAACCCCTTCAGGGCCAGTTTTAAGACTGTCCTGGACTTTGCAAGTTTTCCTCCTAACAATGACAGCATGAGTACATGAGTGTCTATAGCTAGCATCTAGAAGAGAGAATCTCAGCTTATTTTTTTTAATCCAGAAATCTCTTAAGAGCACATGGTCCCACACACCACTCCTATCACTGCTTTCTTGCATGTTACTACAAAGAAAGAAAAGAAATGTGGAGCCAGGAAAAACAACTGCTTTTGTGGCTACATTTGTTTCAAATGTTCATTTTCCTGCTTTTTCATGTATGTTCAAATCTACAGCGGAAAATTTCCCTTGCTAAGCAAATTAAGAAACCCCACATCTGAACGAACTCCTTGGGTGACTTGAACCAAGAAAGCAGCTCCCAGACGGTGGGGAAGTGGTTTAGTTGGAGAACAGCTGCACCAGAGAACAAAAGTGAAGCTGGGCAATGCTGAGTTCCTAGAACAATCCATCTGGACCTAGAAGGAGCTAGTTCAACTCCCTCCTTTTAAAACACGAGGAAACTGAGGGACTCAGGGGGAGTAAGTGATGTATCCAAGGTCACCAAAACAATATACCTCAGAGGGAGAATCTGTGCCCAGTTTCTCAGCCTCCAAAGCCAATCCACATTCTACTGATTCCTCAGCCTCAGCTAACTCTCTGACTCATGTTGACTCTCCCTCAGTTTGCTTTTAGAAATAACAGAGAGTTTTTCAGGAGATTATTCTGTGAAAGGTGAATTTTCTTTCCTGACTATTGAGAAGGTTTCTTCCTGGAGTTTACTCTATCTGTCGCCAAAGATAACCGGTCTTACCTACATTCTTTACCAAACTGGTTTTTCTTTTCAGGCTCTGCATAATACAGGATATATTTTAAGCTTTAATAGGTTAAATTGCACTAAGAATTTTGGGACATGCTGTACCAGTTTTATACCATATAGCAGACTAACTCCTGCCCCAAAATAAGAATAGAAAAGTATCAAGACCACAAATTCATTTCCTGTCCTCTGTCTTACGTTCAAGACCAATCAATCAGTAAACATGTATTAGATGCCTACTATGTGCCAGGCGCAGTGTTAAATGCTGAAGATACAAAACAAAGGCAAAAGGACAGTTCCTGACCTCTAGGAATTTATACTCTAATAGGGAGACAACTTGCAAACAAATATGTCAAAAGCAAGCTATATACAGGATAAATAGGAAATAATTAACAAAGGGAAGGCCCTGGAATTATGAAGTTAGGGAAAGCTTCCTGTAGATGGTGGAATTTTAGTTCGGACTCTTTCAATATTTCTCTGTAGTCGTGGGCAGCTTCACTTTAAATGAATCAAGTTATGGGCTTCTGCCACATCCCTTGGGAAATCGTGATATCCCTGAATCACTGTTTAATTGGTCACCCTTTGGGGAGATAGTGGGGGAAATGACTTCATTATTCTTGGTTCAAGCCAATGCATGTCTCAAGGCTACATTTGGAGGAATTTGAAATGGGCTTATAAACATATCCTAAATGCTTGTCAAACTGGCTCTAACAGGCAAACTACTAGAAATCCAACTGTCTCTGAAGCAGAGGTGTACTGGTAAATGTTTAAAAACCAGTTCTCAAAAAAAAAAAAAACAATAGGGACAACTGACTTTCACGTTTAATCTGTGTAATTAACTTTTTCTCTTTCACTTTCTTAAGTCTAGACCAGGGATAGGGTCTCAGCCTCAAGGTCACATGTGGCCACTTGATGACCTAGAGGGCCAAATGGGGCCTTGAGGTTGCAAGTTCCCCATCCCTGGTCTAGACAATCAACGAAATAAAATTAAACCTTGGTTTGTAACATTTGCTGATTTGTGAGGTGCAAATACACTGAAAATTTAACAATTGACTTAAGGGGTTCCTAAGCACTGTTTCCAAGACACCTCTGCTATGAATTCTAAATCAATGTGATTAAATCCTGGATACACACTCTTGGTGATCTGTGATCCCTTCAATCTGTGGTAAGGGTTATTCTTATTCCCATTTTACAGTGGAAGAAACTTAACAGGCAACAGTTAAGTGACTTGTCCAGGGTTAATTCAATTCAATAAACATTTATTAAGTGCCTACTATGTGTTAAGCACTAAGGATACAAACAAGAAAAAGAAAGATGGCCCCTGACCTTGAGGAGTTTACAGTCTAATAGGGGAAGACAACACATAAAAGGAAGCTAGAAAACTGGGTTGAGGAAAGGTTGGACACTAGTGAATTTCACCGCCACTGGTTAAGTGTTTGATTTGAATTCAGCTCTTTCTGACTCCAGATCCAGCTAACAATCAACCATGCCATTTACCTGCCTAAGCAAAAGAAGCAAAGTCTAATTGCTCTGAATTTCATTAATGTAAAATTTATGATAATTCAGATAGGATCTGACTTATTTACTTTAGCTCTATCTGAAGAAAAAGGCTTGCTAAGCAAATTAAAAAATTGTAAGGAGAACAACAAACTATTTTCAAGCTGATTTACAAAAGCATCTTTTTATTTGCCACTGATATATGTGTAATAACCCTTCCATCAGAGTTTATTACAGGAAGGACCCAGATACACTTTGAAGGATTTTGCATATCTCTAGTTCAGGTTTATTGTCTTCACCCAGGGAATCTGGAAACTTCATCATATGGAACCACTCAGTGTATTCCCCTTGCAAATACAATTCACAAAGCTCAAAGGAGAAAAAGTTTATTTTCAGGTGAAAAACAAAACAAAATCAAAACCAAAAAAATAAATAATGTTCTTAGCAGAGTTCATGGAAAAATCAAGACCACCAATGAATGGCCCTTTCCTAAAGACTTGTATAAACAGTCATGGTTCTCCCTGTAAGCATTGCTACAGAATGTGACATTCATCTGCTCATTGTAGGTCTTCATTGCATATATCTAATATCGCCAAGTCTTCACTCCTCTTCTTAATAGATTCCAATTCTAAATACATTAGTAAGAATAATTTTAATGTTTATATTGTATAATCCTTAATAAGTATAATTCTTAATGCTTATATAATTCTTAATAATTATTATTGTCATTCCATAATTCTTAATAACAATAGTAATTCTTAATAGATTCCAAAAAGTAGTATCTCTAATCTTTATTTCCATAGTAAAAATCTCTGTGATGTGTTTCCTGTTTCATTGTGTCCAATATTTTGGAATTCCCTCCATTCTGAAGTTTCTTAAGGTGAGCTGAAATCTTCCTCTCTATGACTTTTAATCATTTCCACGATTCTGTCCTCTCAGGGATAACAGAAAAAGTCTGATTCCTCTTCTGAGTATTCCTCAAATACTTAAAGACAGCTCTCATGTAGTCCCTATGTCTTCTTTTCTTTGAACTAAACATGTCTATTTCCTTCAATTAATCATCATAGAGCATAGTCTCCAATCATCTCACCATTATGGGCTGCCCTTCACTGAACTTTTTCAGTTTTGTGATAAGACCACAAATTTGGAACTGAACAGGCCCTTAGAGGCCATATGATCCAGCTTCCTCAATTCAAGGATGAGACAACTGAAGCCTCTTAAGTTTAAGTGATTTGCCTAAGGTTATAAAAATAAGCAACAGAGCTGGGATTTAAACCCTAGTCCTCTGATTCCAAATACAGCACTCCTTCCATCACATTGTCAGTATCCTTCCAACTCTATGCACTGCTAGATTTCTTTGTGACATAGAATTAAAGTGTTCATTTTAGTGTTCTGGTAAACATTTAATAATCAGCTCTGTGAAAAAACAATCTATCTATACATACTCACAATTTCAAGTTTAACCTGCATTATTCACATTCTTTCATCACTTTCTGAAGTCTTGAAAATAGCTAAACAATAAATCAAGTTCAATCAGCTCTTGAGAGTTGATTTGAGATGGCTCCAGTACACCCCTGTGTCATTGTATATAGTGTGGTTCAGGACATTTTCCTTTACAAAGAAGTAGGGCAGGCATGATCTTAGCCTCTTTGAAGTAAAAAACCCACAGTCAACAATCCACACATGGAACAAAGTAGAACATACACATAAACTATGTTATACAACAATCTGGAAAGTAAGACTTAAGAAAGAACAAAGACAGGGCATTTTATTTTATTTTTTATTACATTAATACATATTTATGTAATAAAACAAGCATTTCCATAACATAGTACAACAATAAAAAATATGATTGTATATGAAACTGCATGCACAACTTGCTATTCCTTTCAAATTTACAATGAAATTATCCTTTTTTCCTCCCTTTTTTTCTACATTCCTCCACCTGCCCCCTGGCCCTAGAGATGGTTACCATTAGACACAAATATGTGTGTATGTAAAATTATTCTATGCGTACTTCTATTTATCATTTCTTTCTCGAGATACAGACAACATCTTTCTTCCTATGTTCTTTTTTTTTTTTTTTTTTTGCTTTTTGGAGGGCAATTGGGGTTAAGTAACTTGCCCAAGGTCACACGGCTAGGTTTTTATTTGTGTGTGTTAAGTGTCTGAGGCCATATCCAAACTCAGGTCCTTCTGACTCCAGGGCCAGCGCTCTACTCACTGCACCACCCAGCCACTCCCTATGTTCTTTATAGTTAATTTGAGTATTTATAATAGTCAAAATAACTTATTTACTCAAAGTCATTCTTAAAACAATACTGCTAATACTATATACAACATTCTCTTTGTTCAGCTCATTTCACTCTTTCTAAAATCACTGAGCTCATCATTTCTTATAGCACAGTAGTATTCCATCACAATTATATACCACAACTTGTTCAGCCATTCCCCAATTGATAGGCATTCCTGCAATTTCCAGTTCTTTGCCACCACAGAGAGCTGCTATAGATATTTTAGAACACATAGGTTCTTTTTTCCTAATTATCTTCAGAAATAGACCAAGTAGTAATATTGCTGGATCAAAGGGCATATAGATAGTTTAATAACTCTTTGGGCATACTTCCAAATTGCTCTCTAAAATAGTTGGATCACTTCACAATTCTACCAACAATGAATTAGTGTCCCAATTTTTCTACATGCCTTCTCACTTTTGTTACTCTCCACTTCTATCATTTTAGCCAATTTGGTAGGTGTAAAATGATATTTCAAGGTTGTTTTAATTTGCATTTCTCTACTCAATAATGATTTTGAGCATTTTTTCATGTGACTATCAATTGTTTTGATTTCTACATCGGAAAACTGCCTGTTCAAATAATTTGATCATTGATCAATTTGGGAATGATTCATATTCTTAAAGATTCAACAAAATTCTTTATATATTTGAGATATGAGACTTTTATCTGATAATCTGTCTATAAAAATTTTCCCTTCTGTTTTTGGCTACATTTGTTTTATTTTTACAAAAACTTTTTAATTTAATGTAATCAAAATTATCCATTTTGACACCTAACTTTCCTCTATATCTCTCATTCATTCATAAACTGTTCATCAACCATAAGTCTGATATGTGATATGTTCTGTGTTCTTCTTATTTTCTTGTAAAACCTCTTTTTATATCTAAGGTTATATATCCATTTTGACCTTATCTTGGTAAATGGTGTAAGATACTGGTCTATGTCTAGTTTCTATCACACTGCTTTAGTTTTCCCAACAATTTTTCCTCCTCCTTTTCAATCCTTCTCTCCCCTCTGAACCCACTCCCCTAATATGCTCTTCTTTTCCTGAAACCACAAGGATCACCTTCCCTCATTGTTAAAATTCAATTCACATATCCCCTCTATACCCTTTCTCCTCTCTCCCCTTTTCATGAGCTTTCCTGGTTTGTAACGTAGTTCTACAAAGAACATTGACTCGTAGAATTCCATATGGTTCTGGCAATAATGCCCCAGGCCTGACTATTCACTCTTACCACTAACTGACCTCCACCATCTTCACCTCTGTCTTCTTGTATTCATTTAGAAAGAAATCTTTTACTGGTGTCTCTGTTGTAACTCCTTTACTATTGCTATTCTTGGCTACTGCACCTGATAACCCTTCCTGTATTTCTGTTCCCTGAGGTATTAGAGAAGCAAATCATCTCTTCAGATCTGGTTTTCTTTCTAAGAATGTTTCATTATTATTTACTTAATTGTTATTATTGAAGTTATTCAATTTTTATCAAATGTCTATCTTTATTATTGAATGACTTTATAAAAAGGTTTTTTGTGTGTGTTTATGTGGTTAAGCTCATATTTACAGTGTAGTTCATCCTCAGCCACATTTTGAGCTTCATTAATCTTTGGAACACATTATTCCATTCCCCATTTTCTGGTGGGTGCAGAATTCTTGTGTTATTAGAATTTCCTTTCCTTTGTATTTAAAGGTTTTTCTCTTGATCACTAACTAAACTTATTTTGGAATTGAACTGTTAAACTTAACCACTATGTCTCTTGGAGTTTGCATCCTTGAGTTTTTTTCTGAAAGTGATCTGTGAATTCTTTCAATTGGTATTTCATTTTCTGTGTCCAGAAGTTCTAGACAATTTCTTTGTATTGTTCCTTGCATTATGGTGTCTGGGATTTTGTTTTTATTTTTTCACTTTTTATGTTCTTTGGAGAGACCTTCCAAGGTTGTCTCTAGATATCCTGTCTTTAAGATCTGTATGTTTTATTTTCATAGTGAACATTGTCTAGATTATCCTTCCATTCTGTGTATTTGCATTCCCAATTCATTATTCTCTCAAACTTCTTCAGCAAAACACTGTTACAATTTCAAGGTTTTCTCTTCATTCCATTATTTTTGCTGTTCAGATCATAAATTCTGCTCTCATAATTCTCATTTCTCTTTTAAACCACTTAAGAACAGTATGTTGTGGTTTCATGCTTTCAAATTCCACAAGCTTGTTTCATATATACACATATTTTCTGAATTGACCAATAGTTTTGGTGTCCTGAAAAAAAAGGCCATAAAATCTATTATTCAATTTAATAATCATGTTTAAATGGCCACTATTTCCCAAGCATCAGGCATTATTGGACATTAGTGCTACAAAAACAAAAATACACAAATGTAACCATCCCTGTAGTCAAGAAGCTTACACTCTCCTTGAATGTAATTAGCAAGAATTCTTTTATTAATGGAATCAGTATCACTGGTTGGAGTGACATGTGGTGGAATTTGACCCTAATTATTCCCCTAATATTTTCCTCCATTTTATATGTTACTATAGTTAAGTTCTACTTATGAATTATCATTTCATCTAGAACAGTTCATTTTAGGTTGCTTTGTGTCTTTCAATTGAGCACATGACCTACTAATAAATTCAAGAATTTTTGTTTCAATAAATTCAAGTCTTTTAATTATTTTAGCCTTGTTTCCTTCTCCAAAGACTGAAATTCACTGTTGGCGCATAATGAATCCTTCTCTGTGGCCTTCTTACAACTCTATTAAATCTTTGTGAACACTGTCACAATGGCTTGGTTCAGCATTCCTCCACCAGAGAATACATTAGAAACCAAACAAAACACTGTCATACATGAAGGAGTTCATAAAACTCAGCCTGTGAAAGGCTGTCCACAAGCTGTGCAAGTCACGTTCTAGACTTTTGTTTGACGGACTTTCCCAGCCGATTGGCCTAATGTTAACAGAGAAACTGTACATGAAATGAGAAAGGGAAGGGAGTCAGCTGACTTATAAGGGATCTGAACTTGAATTCTTCCCACACCCCTGTGAAAGATGCCAAATTGACTATTTCTACCATCTTCAACTAGCACCATATAGTGGATTAAAAAGGAGAAAAAAACCTGAGGCTTCCAAATATTCCTTGCTCAGCATTTTGGGTTTCTCTTAGCCAAGAGACCAGGGAAGGTATTTTTGTGCACATGACTTGTGTGTAGAAAGAAGCCAGACAATAGCAGCATACACTCTTGCCCTATTTAGGACCTTTCTTAATATGATTGAAGGAACTTAAAGAGAAAAGAATTGTTCTCATTTAGTGTTGGTTCTTATTCTAGTGTTATTATAGATAAACTCTTGCTTCCTATTTCCATAACTGTGCCCTCAAAGCAGAATGGCCTGACCATCAGATACCACAGGTGTCAGGCCCAAGTACAGGTTCTCACCAAAGTCAACAGGGCCAGCTTTGACATTCATCACTGTGCTGAAAGTTATGCTGATATTGTTATCGTTGTTGTTCAGTCGTGTCCAACTCTTCATGATCCCATTTGGGATCTTCTTGACAAAGATACAGAAGTGGTCTTCCATCTTTTTCTCCAGATGAGGAAAACTGAAGCAAACAGGGTTAAATGACTTACCCAGGGTCACACAGCTAGTAAGTGTCTGAGGCTGGATTTGAACTCAGGAAGATAAGTCTTCCTGACTAAGGTCCAACACCCTATCCACTGTACCACCTAGTTGTTGGTTATGCTAATATATATGCATATATAAAAGTATATATATATATACATATACACACAATATGTATGTACATATTCACATACATCATGTATTCCCTATTTTACATATTAGTTACCTGTAAGTATTGGGTGCAATTAGTGAAAATGAATAGTTCCCTTTTCCTCAGTTCCAAATACCAGATCCAACATGGTATAGTTCTACAGATAACCCCTGGACCTAGTTAGGAGACCTAGGTTTGAGCCTAGCTACTTACTAGGAAAATCACTTCACATCCTGAGACCTCCCTTTCCTCCTCTGTACCCTGAGGGAGCTGGACTAGATCTCATCTCAGACCCCCTCTAGCTCTTGTTTGTTGTTCTAAGTAGGCTCATATGGTTCAGGGATTTATATGTGGAAGGGCAAGGAAACTAAAGATGAGAAAGTGACCTGAACATGTACATGAAGTAGTTTTATCTCAGTCTGTGACATCAAGTCTGTCTCAGTGAATAGTGTGGGGGAGGCGAGGAAACATTGTTAGGGTCCAAATTTAGGGTTTTGATTCCTGCTTAGTGTCTGACTCCCTGGGTGACCTTGGCCATGTCAATCAATTGGCCTGTGTTTCACTTGTTTCAGCTGTAAAATGGAATTGGTAATAATTACCTGTTACCCAGGTGCAAAGCTTTATTACCAACAGCTGGCTTGGGCTCTCAAACACAGAGAAAAGCCTACCACAAAGGATGGTGAAGTAGTTCATTCCAGGTGACCTGGCAAGGGTAAGGCCGAGTCTGGGGTGCTAGTGTGAGGCTCCTACCACCAGGACAGAAAAGATGGCAGCAGCTTGTCTATGGCAAAATGAAAACCTCTACCCACACTCTAAAAATGCATCTGCACTCCTGGAAAATGGGCAGAAGCTCCGGGCTTTGACTAGACTACACCTGCTGGAAACATTGAACTTTTGGGCAATGTGGTTGTTTTTGTATCATGGTGTTAAAGAGTCTTCAGTATCTCATGCACTGACAAGGGTCTCCATGTGCACAGGAGGAGAGGAAAGGGGAAGATGGAGGGGAGACACATTTAGAACCCATCTTAGTGGATCAAATGAGATAATATTTGTAAAGCACTTAGCACAGTACCTAGCTCATTGTTATTATTCAGTAATTTTCAGTCACATCAGATTCTTTGTGACCCCACTTGGGGTTTTCTTGGCAAAGATACTGTAGTGATTTGCCATTTCCTTCTCCAGCTCACTTTACAGATGGGGAAACTGAGTCAAATATGGTTAAGTGACTTGCCCAGGGTCACACAGCTACTAAGTGTCTGAGACCAGATTTGAACTCACCAAGATGGGTCTTCCAGACTTCAGACCTAGCATTCTATCCATTGCACTGACTAGATTCCCTTTCACTCATAATAGGTACTTAACAAATGCTTGTTCCCTTCTCCTTCCCATCTACTGATAGACCACCACCACTACAGTAAAGTTCTATAGTGTTTTAACATTTTGGAGTATAGCATGATGCAGTGGAAAGAATGCTAAACTTGGAGTCATGTGAGCTGAGTTCAAATCCTGACTTTGGCACTTCCTATGATCATTTAATCTTTCTAGGTCTCAGTTTCTTCCTCTATAAAGGGTGAGTGAGTTTAGAGTAGCAGGTATCAAACTTAAATTGAAACAAGGTCACTAAACCATACATAAGAATCCTTACAGGATTGACTTAGAAAACCACATATCAACATTATCTATATTTTATTATATTTTATTTATTTTGTTAAATATTCCCAATTACATTTTAATCTTTTTCTAGGATACTTCATAATGTTATGAGCCTCATGAGGTCTTCTGGCCCCTTATTTGACATTTCTAGACTAGATGAATTTTAAGATTCTGTTCCAGCTGTAGATCTATGAGCTTATTCCTATTCTTCCTTCTTCTGTTTCCCTTCATTGTTTCCTCTAAGTCTCTCCACACCCCCATCTACCCCTGCCCCCATAGGACTGCTGAATTTCAAAGCTCTGCCACTTGTAAAACTCCCAAATATAGGCCTTGCCTCACCTAGGGGTAACCACACTGTGCATGTGCCCAAAGGAAGCCAAAGGGATTTTCTGGAATCCCCACTCAACATGCATTTAGCTCACAGGGCAAATCCACATCAGAATCTGCTATGTTATATAAAAGCCCTGATTAATCATTCCACAGGGCCATATAATGACAGCATGCATTTTTCAACAGCAAAGGCTGAGACCAAGAACTTGAATATGGGGGCTATTATGATTTTATAACCACCCAGAGGCAAGTGCTTAGTGCATTTAGGGTAAATCACAGGAGGATGAAAAGAGCTTTTGGTGTCTCTATAATTGGTTTTTATTTTATTTATGGTAATTATTGAGCAGGTCTCTAAAAGCTACGTCTTCCCAATCATCACGATACTTTTTTAGCCTTTTAGCAGTGCCTAGGTTGGAAAAATAGCTTCCCTCTCCAGGGAAAATAAAGATTCTGGCAGGGAGCTGGCTATTTCTTAGCAGGTGATTCTTCAGATTTGCTGAGTAGACCATGCAGAGTTCACTGAATAAAAATGCACAGTCTGGCCTGTCTCAGTCTTTTTAAAGCATACAGCATCCTATAGAACATGAGGTGCACAAGCTTCCTTATCTCTGAGAAAAAGCAATGGAATAGATCCCTGGATCCCATGCGAATAACAACTAGCATTTACATCTCACTTTACATGAATTATTTGATCTTCACAACAACCCTGAGAGGTAGATATTATTAAGCAAGGCACTTGCCTAGGGTCACACAGATAGTAAGACAGGATCTGAACTCAGGTCTTCTTGACTCTAGGTCCAATGCTCTATCCATCATACCAGCCAGCTCTACCTCTGTGTGCTGCCAAATCAATGCCAATTCATTGCTGCCCCTGACAAACTGGAGGTGAAAATGACGCCATAGGGCTATAATTGGGAGGTGTCTAATACATAGCATCATCATATTTAGAGGTTAAGAACCTCAGAGACCACCAAGTCCAACCTTTTTTGACAAGGGAGGAAACTGAGGCCCAGAGACAATTAACTGGCCCAACATCATGCAGATAAAAAATAGCAAAGGCAGAATTCAAATCCAGGTACTCTTCTTTTTCACTGCTCAATGTCCTGGGTGATCCATGTGACTGGTACTGCTTACAAATGTGGATGAAAGCAAATTATTGCCTGGATCACCCAGGACAATGAGATGCTCATATTTCACTTTTAAGAAAGCCCAGGGATTCTTTCTCTAACCAGAGATGCGTAAGAGGCTGTTCTTGAATATTTTCTGCTTTAAAATAGAGAAAATCTGCTTCTGTACTTTCTCAACAACAAAGTTGCATTTGAGAATGTTTTCCTCCTGTCCAATAATTAAATTAGTCTTGATTCAAATCAAGTCTATTTCCATGTGTGATTGACATAGAAGCCTAGGACTTAAAGACAGAAGGGACATGTGAGATCATTTAGTCCAATCCCCTCATTTTACAGATGAGGAAACTAAAGCCCAAAGAGGAAAATCTCTCCCAAGGCCATGGATGTAATAAAGAGCAGAGTGGGTCTTCTGATGGGGGGAATCTAGGGTTCTTTGACCTACATCACTGACTCCAATACTTTTGGGCACAATTTTTGAAAGTTTTAGTGAATCCCATGTCAGATTTTTGTCCATCAGGTTAAATATTCCTGATGAATTTATTAATATGGCCTGCTTTCCTAGCACTGTCGAGTGTATATAGAAGTGTGAATACAGGCTCTGGAGTCAGAGAACCTGAGTTCAAATACTATCCCTGATGCTCACTAACTGTATAACCTTGTGCAAATCATTTTTTTCAGCCTCAATTTATTCCAATGTAAAATTAGGTGTAACAAGGATTATTCCAACATAAAATATTGTTTCACAATTTAGAAAACAAATAGAAAATGGAGTAGCTTTAATTTTATAATAGTCCTAGTAAGTTTCTGGGGTCTTCTGTGACTCTATATCTTTTCCAGATATGTTAGTGTTCAATCCTCTCCCATCTTGTGTAGTTCATTTCACATACTTCTCTGCCCTTATACTTAACTGAACTTCCATGTCTATATGTATAACCATATCTCCAGCTTAAGTTCATGAATATCAGCAATAATTATAATAGTTTGACAGAAGAAATGAAGCATGACATGGTAGAAAGACAATTGGACTTGGAGTCAGAAAAAAATAGGTTCAAGTCCTACCTCTAACAGATACCCACTGTTGTGATTTTATGTAAATCAATTGACTTTTCAGTAACCCCAGGTAATTCTCTTTTGTTGTTGTTCAGGCATGTCCAACTTATTGTGACCCTATTTGGAGTTCTCTTGGAAGAAGTACTGAAGTGATTTGGCCATTTCCCTCTCTAGCTCAATTTACAGATGAGGAAACTAAGGCAAACAGCATTAAGAGACTTGCCCAGGGTCATACAGCTGAGCCTGGATTCGAACACAGTTCTTCCTGACTCCAGCCCAGCACGCTATCCACTGTGTCACATAGGTGCCTGATGACATTTTTCTCTACAGGTATAGATATATACACACAATTGATCAATTGCTGATCTGCATTGGCAAATGGAGTTGCCTCACCAAGGACAGCAATGAAATCATAGATCCAAATACCCTTTCCCCCACTGAAAATAAAATCAACAGATTAACAAGCCTGTGAATTAAGCAGTACAAATATTGTGAGTCCCATTTCACATATGGAAAAACTGAGGTCCAGGGAGATTGGTAGACCAGGATTGGATCACAGAACTGTAAACTGAGTCATAAGGGATATTAGAAAAAAAGTCTAATATAACATTCTTATTGTACAGATGAGGAACCCCAAACCCAGAAAAGTTAAGTGACTTCCTCAAGGTCACACAGCAGGTAACTGAGGTAGGATTAAATTCAGGTCTTCTAACTCTAAATACAGTTAGTAAGAGCCAGTCAGCTTTTGGAATGATGGGGATCTGTTACAATGTAAAGAATACTGGATTTGGGGGTAGCTAGGTGATGCAGTGAATAGAGCACCAGCCCTGGAGTCAGGAGGACCTGAGTTCAAACAGCCTCAGACACTTAACACTTACTAGCCGTGTGACCTTGGGCAAGTCACTTTACCCCAATTGCCCTTCCAAAAAAAAAGAAAAAAAGTATACTGAATCTGGTGTCTCAAGACCCAAGTCTGAATCCATGTTCTACCACTTTCTTCCTGTGTGACCTGGACCAGTCATTAAAACCTTTCTGGGGCTTAGTTTTCTCATCTGGAAAATGGTGGGTTTGGTCTAGATCAACTCTAAGATTCCTTCCAGCTATAGGCTTATGACTCCAATTCCAGTCTTCTTTCCATTACATATCCTGTTAAGATTCAGTTGCCCCACAATTTAATGTGATGCAAACATTCAATCATTAAACATCTGCCATGTGCATTGCACTATGCTAGGTGCAGAGTTTGCAAAGACAAAAACAAGATTCCCTGCCCTTAAGGAGCTTAGAGCTGGAAAATTGCATTATCTCAATTATTCCAATAATATAATGAAATGCAGTACAGCCTAATGGGTAGAGTGCTGGATTTAGAGTAAGGGCAGGATATCTGGATTCAGATCCTAATCTCTGACATTGAGCCACTGACTAGGCGATCACTAGTAAGTCATTTTAACCTCTTTGAAAAACTCAGTTTTCTCATCTGTAAAATGGAGCCAGTAATGCCTGTGGTGCCTATTTTAAAAGGCTGTTTTAGGGCTCAAATGAGATGATGTACATAAAAAATGTGCTTCGTAACCTTAAGGCTTTTTTTATTATTATCAATTTTGGGAGTATCAGAGACTAATCAGGTTAATGAAAACAAGTAAGGATAAGGTAGTGATGATGGGAAAACCCATTGCTCAGATTTACTGACTCTCATAATTTAACCCTCTTAAACTGATCCAAACATCAATAATAGTGGACTGAGGAAATTGAAAATAAGAAGTTTTGGGGTTTTTTTTTTAAGAAGAGGAAGACAATAAAAGAAAGGCAGAAACAAGATTTCAATTGAAATAGTAAAAGAAATAGTGGACAAGAGGTGGCAAAGGACAACCAATCCCATCTTTTAAGACTCTAGAAACGGGGGGCGGCTAGGTTGTGCAGTAAATAGAGCTCCGGCCCTGGAGTCAGGAGAACCTGAGTTCAAGTCCAGCCTCAGACACTTAACACACAAAAAACTAGCCATGTGACCTTGGGCAAGTCACTTAAACCCAATTGCCCTCCAAAAAAGAAAAAAAAGAGAATTTCATTTGGGGCGGCTGGGTGGTGCAGTGAGTAGAGTGTCGGCCCTGGAGTCAGAAGGACCTGAGTTTGGATCCAGCCTCAGACACTTAATGCACACACAAACAAAAACCTAGCCGTGTGACTTTGGGCAAGTTGCTTGACCCCAATTGCCCTCCAAAAAGCAAAAAAAAAAAAAAAAGACTCTAGAAACATCAGAATAACTCTTTTATAACCTAGAAGAATCAAGCCTTCATCCTGTGAACACCAGAGCAACTGCAAAATAAGATATAGTTACCACTGTAACAAGAGACAAGACGTGCCAGGAGGTCTACAGTCTATCTACTTAGCACTTAACCAGAATACATAAATTCATTTTCTATGTCTGAAATTATTTAGAATTAAAAGAGAGTGAATTTGAAATCCCACGTGTTTACATTATGTTACCCTTAAAAATATTAGGTTCCTACCTTTAGGTGAATAGATTTGATTCTGATTTTGGTATCTTAAGATTTCTAAGCTCATCATTATGTCCTTTGCAAACATACTGGTATTTTCCTACTGCCTTTACTTTTCAGGTTTGAACTCAAGAACTGATTTTCTAAAAAGCAAATTATAAATGTTGTGTGTTAATCCAACAGCACTACTCCCTCCCCCCAAATATCTTTTCAAAGCTTGGAAATAAGCCTTGAAATACTTGATTCTAATACTTAGTTCTAAGGTAAACACATTCCATTATTATAGATAAAAACTCCTCCTTAATTTATTCCTAACATTTCCAGTCTTTCCCCAAAAGCACATTGTTTGAAGTCCTAAGGAATGCATATCCATTCAGTTTAATTCAAGCTTACAAGTGTTGATGTTCCACTGTCTCTGGCTCTGCTATTCAACTCCTATATCCAAGTATATTTAAGATTTTTCCAGTATTTATGATTACACTCTATATCTTAGCCAGATTGGACTGTTAGCCATTCTTCAATCTCATCCCCTTCCCTTGTACCTCTATGAATTTTGGGGTGATATCCACTACATCAGAAACAAAGCCATCCCATACCTCATGATCACCTTTGGGAATCCTTCCATGCCTAGTTACCACCACCTCCACAAAACTGTCTCCAATGTACTGTGATCCAGTGAAAGCGATCTCTCCCTTTTAAATTTCTAGCCACAATTTTAATCAATCAACAAGCATTTATCAAGCTTCAATGTTCCCAGCATTGTGCTAGGCACCTAGCTTGAGCAGCTAGATGGCAGCTGTGGATCAAGAACTGGACTTGGAATCAAGAAGACCTGAGTTCAAATATGGCCTCAACCAATTACTAGCTGTGTGACCCTGGGCAAATTATTTAACCTGTTTGCCTCAGTTTCCTCATCTATAGAATGGGGATAATAATGGCACCTGTTTCCCAGGATTATTGTGAGGATCAAATAGCTGTAAAGCACTTGGCACAGTTCCTAGTACATAGTATGTACTATATAAATGTTATCTATCATTTTTATTACTATTAGGCATTGTGGACATAAAGACAAAAGTGAAATAGTCCCTGCCCTCTAGGAGCTTACATTCTAATGAGGGAACCAATAAGTACATATCTAGGTATGTACAGTCAGGTAGAAAGCAACAAAAGTAACATTGGGGGGAATCATCCTAATAGCAGCTGAGTTGATCAGGAAAGTACAATCGAGCTGAATCTTGAAAAAAAAACAAGGATTCTAAGAGGAGGAGGTGCAGAGGGAGAACGTTCTAGATATGGGGGACGGTTGGTATGAAATACAATGGAGCAACAGCTTGTCAGGAACAGTAAGAAAGACAGTTTGGCTGCACCAGAGAGCGTATGAAGTAGAGAAAGATGTATTAAATTGGAAAGGTAGAATGGAACCAGATTAAGACTTTAAAATGCCAGAGGAATTTTTATTTTATCCTAGTGGTAACAGGTCTAGAGTTTGAGTAGGGGAATGCCATAGTCAGTCCTTATTCTTCTCCAGCTCACCAGGGTCACACAGCTAGTAAGTGTCTGAAACTGGATTTGAACTCAAGTCTTCCTGATTCCTGGTTAGAGCTGGTTCCCAGAACTCCAACCTAATTCTAACACCAATTTCTTTTTCTCCTTCATTCCATCAATCACACATTCCAAGTTTCCTAGAGTTTATTTCAAAGGAAAGAAAAAATATGCAAATTTAGAAATACCAAACTGGAAAAAGCAATTAGACATGTGAATAATTGAAAATTTCCCAGTGCAAGATAAAATGGCACCTGAATTTCCTATGCTGTTTTTTTCCTAGGCCTAACGACCCATAATGGGCTTCTATTTCCCTATCAGCAAAATAAGGAACGAGGTGACCTGTGAAGTCCCTTCCAGTTCTGAATCTGCGATTTTCGAATCCTTCTATGATTTTTTTCTGACCTCGAACATCTATTCCTTTGTAATGGAGGACAAAAACATTCCCTTTCATTCTCAAACAAGTCCTATGGAATTAGGAGTTTGGACCAGATGGTTACTTGATGTTTTAGCACTAAGCTTTTATGTACATGTAGCAAATAAGGAAAAGAAACCGCTGAATACATTTTCTTAAGTTACTAGTACCAAATATTACATGAAAATTCCTCTAACAGAGTAGACCTTCTCAATTCTCTTATTTTTTTAATGGTTGCCTTTAAACAATGGCACTGAAGTACAAGTTACTTTTTTCAATGAGATGTTCCGTATAATGATGGCTTTACAGGTATCAAACAGTATTTTATCGGTTCAGAAAACCTGCAGAGTTCATGGTTTTTTTTTAATTAACTTTCATCAATGTCTTTTGTTTCTACATTACCCACATTTCCTAATGTATCCCTTTCCTATCCCGATCCCATAGCACTATCCTTTTTCACAAGAATAAAAGGGGGGGGGGGGAACATTTCATCAAAAGTATCCAAAAATATCAAAAAATCTGGCATCATATCCACTGTTCCATGACCATAGCCCAACCCCCATTCCACATCTGTAAAGAACAGAGGGAGGTGACATATCTCTTTTGGGTCAAGCTTAATCATTATAATTGTATAACATTTATTGCTCTTCTTTCCATTTATATCACTGGAGTCACAGTATATATTGTTTTCTTGGTTTTTTGTTTTTATTTCACATTAGTTCATTCCTATAATTCTCCGAATTCATAATATTCATTGTTTCTTACAGGAATGCTAATGAGGTTTCAGGTATATTTAAAACTACAAGCCATGGACTTCATATTTGAAGAACAAGGATCCCATCCTAGCTCTGATAATTGAGAACTGTATAACCCTGGTCAAGTCACTTTACCTCAGTTTCAAATCTTAACCTTAAAATGGGAATCATAGTACTTGCCCTATGTACTTTTCCTTATAAGGATATTTTGAGAAAAGTGTTTTGCAAAAGCCTTAAAGTAGGAAATCAGTATGATAGATTGAGTTATTATTATTGTCCCACTATCTACAAAGATTGATTTCACTTCTTTGGCACATGTAAGTCATTTCTCCAGGGATGGATCCCCTGTGGCAGGGGAGTCTGGGGTCTGGGAACCCTCAGGAAGGATGCATAACTATGCAGAACAGGAAACTCTCAATCCATTATTTAGCAGCTTTGTAATCCTAGCTCTGGCTCTCAGACCACTTGTAATGTTAGCAAACTGCAGGCTTAGAAAGGCAAGGACACCAAACCTGTGTGGGAAGGAGGGGAAAGCAGTTTCCAAAGGCTGGATTGTTTGGCCTAATGAGGGTCAGCTGAGAAATAAATGGTGCCCACACACATTTTACGAATGCAGGGAATTTAATCCGGCCACATCTTTAGATGGAGCTCACTCTTCAGTTTCCTGTTGGGCTTGGCATTCTCGGCCCCTATTATTCAAGCGTGCACTGGAGATGGGGGTACTTGAGAGGCTGAGAGCACACCTTGCTTCTCACTTTCCCAGCTTCCATTAGCATCATAATGGCCAAGCCCACGTTCTGAGCTCTTTTCTCTGAGTAATTTGTACGCCACTTAGAGTATACTACCTTTCTTAAAATTTGGTTCAGATATGAAAGTCTCAAGCCCACAGACAGTCCATGAGTGACCAATAGAGAAGCAGTGACACAGCTATTACCAATTAATGCCAAATTATTGATTTGGTAACACATAGGGACGTTTTTAGTTGTTTCTTTTGTATTTGTTGTTGATTGGTTTGTTTGTTGCTGTGGCAGTTGTACCTTTCTAAATGGAATATACTTAAGTTGATATTAAAATTACTTTATAGCCTAACCAGCTGGCCACAAACTAACCTGCAAGGAAGGCATCCCAGAAGCCTGTTGGTTACCAAATACCAGCCCATTTGAGAATTAAAATTCTGTCTCATTTAATCCCCAAAACAAAAATCCATTCACATATAAAGGAGAGATGAAGTGAAGAAGCTTTTGCAGCTAGAATAGAAAGCTCTGTAAAGATTTATCTTTTTCAAAAAATGTTTTCATGATGCCTTTTGTTTTCACATCACACAAATTTCTAAAAATATTCCTCCCCTGACTGAACCTACCCTAGGGACAAACATCTTTAAGCAAAATAAAAACAAACAAAAAAACCACCCAAAAAATCCCCCCAAACTCCTCCCTATAAACAATAAAACTGGACACAATATCCTCACCTGACAATGTATATAACATTCTCCCAAGTAGGACCCCCAAACAGTGACCTCATTTTCATATACAACATTCTGAGCTAGTAGTCATTTGTCTCTAGGGTGACAGGAGATAGATGTATTATCTCATCTTTGGGACCATGATTGTCTATTTTGTTTTGTTTTTTAAATTAGAATTGAGGGGGGGGGTAGTTTTTTTTTTTTTTACTTATGTTGTAACCATTTTTATTTGTGTTGTAGTCATTATTCTTATGTGTACTTATTTTACTCTGTATCAGTCCATCAGACAGACAGCAATTAATTGTGGATAGAATACCACCCTTGATGCCAAGAAGATCTGGTTTCAAGTACTGCTTCTGACATAAAGTGACTGTATGACCCTGGGTAAGTCACTAACTTCACAGTGCTCTATACACCTCTGTAAGACTATAAGGTGTGGAAATGCATTGGTGAAGGGAGGGTCCTTAGTGAGGACCCTCCCTTTACCAATGAAACCACAACTCTTATCCTTATTCCTATCAGTTCATACAGATCTTTCCACATAAGAACTGGATTCTTGCAAATCACAGTGAATAATTCCGGACAGAAGCTGTCGGCCACTATCAATTCCCATTACGGTCAAGAACCTTAAAAACCTGTCTGAGAAGAATCACAGAAGGAAGTACTAGAGATTATTTCCACTGTCAGGCTAGTTTGTCTCTTGCTATCATCCGGAAATTTTTAACATAAGTGAATCTTTAATTAACTTCAAAAAGTGCCTGGTGCTTGTTTCTCAGGTATGTAAACATGGCAGGACAAAAGTCGCTATTGTTTGGCATGGGGAGTTTTCAAAACATCAATTAAAAAGAGCAGCTATGCCTGATGAACACCCACCTTGACAGTAGGAAAAAATTAGTGCTAATTATGAGTGTCCCTCTTGCTTCACCAAGCAATCATTCCTGATTATATACTGGGCAACCAAAACCAAGCTTTGGCCTATCTCTCTCTTCAAATCTTTACTAGACCACCAATGGAAATATTCCAAAATAGTTTAAAAGGTAGCATAATGATCTTTTCTGTTCTTTCAATAGTTAATTAAGTCCCTAATCCTGACAGCAGAGAAACATTTTTAAAGAATTAACTAGTTATCAGTTTTGGGAAAGTCAGTGATGCATTGCTTGATTTGGGTAGCAAATCAACTGGTAAATTTTTTTTTTTTTGCTTTTTTGGAGGGCAATTGGAGTTAAGTGACTTGCCAAAGGTCACACAGCTAGTTTTTGTGTGTGTGTGTTAAGTGTCTGAGGCTGGATTTGAACTCAGGTCGTCCTGACTCCAGAGCCGGTGCTCTATTCACTGTGCCACCTAGCCACCCCTCAACTTGTAAACTTTAAAATGAAAAATTTTAGGGCTTCTATTTTAAGATTGGTAAGATTTATTTTTCTTTCCTTCCTTCCTTGCTTCCTTCACAATGTCTGACACATATCAAGTTCATAACAAATGCTTGTTGACTTTCTTTCCTCTTTCTTTCCCTTACTTCTCTGCTTCCTCTCTTCCTTTTCTGCCATATTGCTGGCAGTACCTTTTTCATTGGAAAATATTTGAAAGGAAATGTATTTGGGTTTAATTTGGAAAGAGAGAGAAGCTGGAATTGGAGTTTGAATTAAGTTGCTTAATATGATATATATCTAAAACAAAAAAAACCTCTATTTGGAGAAAAAACAATCACTGAATAATATATTTCCTTATGAAAAGAAAGGCAGTTATCATCCTATATATTTTTGAGAAAGGCAAAACTAAAATGGAAAGGTTATAGGCTCTTACCTGTTCTGTGGCTGAAAGAAACAGGGACATGGAATTGCAAAGTTTTAAAGCCAGAAGGGACCATTAACCCAATGCCCTCATTTTTAAAATGATGAAATATCATTTATAATTCCTAGTTGTGACAGCCTAGCATTTCAAACAAGGAAAACTTGTTAAGAGTACAGTGGAACAAATCATCTTTTTAGTTTAAACTACATAGCAAAGCACTTGTGGGTTAACTCTCACGTTGACAATCAGAAACAAAAAACTAAGGGAATCCTCCAACATTAGAAAAAAATTTTAAGAGTAACTTTGGGCTAGCTCATTGGTTCTCACTCAGCACTTTGGCAAAACCCAAACCTGGAGAATAGAAGGGGAAAAAACCCATCATTTCATTTTATTTTCCTGTTTTCCCAAGTCTGAACAACACATGATCCAGGAGTGACCAGCCTGGAGCTTGGGCTACTCAAGTAGAACATACCTTGGAAGAGATAAGAAGTGTCACAAAGCAAGCACTGTGTGTTTAAAGACTTGAAGGTGAGAAGAGAAAGGAAAGGAGTCTCAGGAAATCTGAAAAGGGCACTGGAGACTGGCAAAGTAATTCAGAGAATAGTTACGTTCAAATCAGATACTTCTGTGTAAGGACTATTTGCTGGGGGACTCTTTAGGTTACCTGAATGCTTTACTTAGCAGCTAGATTCTGGAGATAAGAGGGTATTATTCTTTTCAAGCCATAGTTCCTTGGGATGATAATGCTACCATATAGGATCCATTTCAGTGTTTAGTTCCAATAGGTAATCACTCATAAAAAAAAATCTCATCAAGTGTCCCTAGCTGGGAGGTCAAATCATGTTAGTTATAGACACTCTGAGTGAATTGAGGCAAATGCTAATTATGGCATTTTCTCAGGGGTTAGAATGTTGATCAGGCAGCTGTTACCAAGGTTTTGTCTTGATTGAGTTTTCCAGCTGCCCAGAACCTGGCCTGAAGATAGGAAAAGACTACCTGGCCTAGAATAGGGCATTGTACAGCCTTGGGAATAGAGAATTAGGTGAAGAGGTAAGCCTGACTCCTCTTATATAAAGTTCTAGACAACCTTCATGCAGTTTTCTTTATACTAAAAAAATAACAATAAAAACTTTTCTCCAGGAGGGGTATAAGCTTTAAAGGAAAACTAAAATCTGATTCCTTTGTATTGTACCAGGGACTGGGGCAGAATTATTTTTTAAAATGTTGAGTTTCTGGAAATACCATTTCCTGAAAAGATGGCTAATATATATTTCTCCTGGTATAGAATGAGAAGGGTTTTGAACTACAAGAAATATGTAGAATAGAAATAATCACACCAATAGCAATTGGATGTTCAATGTTTGTTTTGAGGTTTAGATATGTAATTTTATTTGGGTAGGGAACTCCCAGTATGGAAATTCCTTCCACTGGTACAGATCAGCAATTTGTTTGTAATTTATAGTCTTAAAGGATTGCCTAGGGGCACTGAGTATTTCATGATTTGCCCAGAATCACACAGCCAGGCTACATCAGAAACAGGTTTTTTTTTTAATTTCAAGTTGAATCTATTCACTGTTTCATACTGTCTCTCAGTAATAAATCATGAGTATGATGAGAATATAATATAATATAATAATAGAATATAATCATAATCATAGTTTCTGAGTTTTGCCAAAGATAAAGGAGAGCCCATACTGTAAATGCTACCAACAAAATTTATAAAATCCACTTATAAAGTGTACCTAGGTAGTTCCATAATCACTATTCTTTTTCTTACCGCCAAGATATTGTTTATATGCACAAAAAACATATCAGTGTTTAGCAGGGTCATTGGTAAAAAGAAACCACTAAATAGCATTTCCTGGCTGCTGCTATGAAATCAGTGCCTAAGCTACTCATTAAAATCATTGATTCAGGGTAGAAAGTTCATTAAAAGGGAAAATTATAGATTATCATTGAGAAATACACTTTAAAATGGGCATTAACATTAATTTACTAAATAACAAAAAGGCAATCTTGCATTTAATCAGAAACTTTGATTTATAAAAGTGTGTTGTGCATATATTTTTTTCCTAGAGAGAGTTGACAAACATTTCCCAGTGCACTTCTGCTTCTAACTTTAAGATTCTGTGATTCCATGAGATCATGGAGATCCTCAACATTTATCAATTTGCTGAGGATCTAAATTACATTTTAATAGAATATTTTAAAGAAACTGTCCTGATCACATATTTTTATCAATGAGTATATAAAAACTTGTGTTGATGGGACAACAGAAAGTACAAATATTTGTACCTCTGGTATACTGGGTTTGTGGCAGGTAAGCCTTACTTCCCCCATGCATGCCTAAAAATATGAAAGTGTTACACTCATACATACATAATGTGCACACATCCTGATGGGAGCGGAGAAGTGATTCACCCAAAGTAGTGAGCAGTAAGTGAGCAGATCTGGAATTCCAACCCTTGTCTCAGTATTCCAAATTCAGAGATTTATCTCCCATTCTTTATTCTCTATGTTTACAAGCTGTCGCCTTCTAGATACCTTCTAAGATTATTGTGTTCAGTCTTACGTGGAAGACTGAACATGGAACTTTTAAAATAGATAAAACTTCAACATGTATATTTATACATTTTTCTGGAGTTTTTTTCATTAGTTCATTGTGTTAAACACATGTTATAGAATCTCCTCTACCCTCTTGGAAGGGAAACAGGTCTTTTGACATGTGTGAAGAACGACCTGGTTGAATGACATTCTACCTTCTTTGTTTCCAAAGATATTGCAACAAACCTTGGGAAACAAGAAAGAAAACGATGCATCAACTTCCCTTCCTGAATTCTCCTCCTAACTAGGCATAAGGCTTTTCTAGAATCAGTGGTCTTTTGTGACCTCTTTCAATACTTGACAAGTAGGGATATTAAATTAAAAACTGTTAAATTGATGATTCCCAGAGAATTCCATGTACCATTGGTGGTACTATGTCCCCAAGAATGCTGGGGATGGAATGACCTTGTTCAGACCTTTCCATTGGTGTAAGAACATCCTCCCCTCTCCTTCCCACCCAGAAGAGAGAAGGGGACAAAAGTAGGGGAGAAGCAGGCAGAGGAGGAAGACTCTCCCTCTTTATTAAGTCTTTTTATTTCCTCCCTAAGAAACTTCATAAAAGCTAAAAAAAAAAACCAAAAAGACCAGGAAGAGAAGGCTCAAATCATGTTCTTTGCATAAATTAACAAGAGTTTAACTTTTACAGGTTGTAGAGGATTTGGTTCTGAGAGAAGACTTGATCTTTTAACCTGTGCTGGCAGAAGATGTAAAACCATTTATCCTACAAAGAAAGTCCAAAGCTCCCTGGTTCCTTCCTAGGGATTTGGAGGTGGGAAGTATCTTGGGTTCTGTTAATAGAGAGGAGCAATTAAAGCTCTAAATAGCTAAAAAAAAAAAAAACTCCTCTCTCAAGGATTGTTTTAAAGCTCTCACTGTCCAACTAAGAAATTAACATTTTCTCCATCTTTATTATCATCCAAAGTCATGAAAAAGAAGGTGATCAAATGAGCTCTTTCCATTTTTAGTTTTTAGATTTCCTAATTTGACACATGTCATGCATCTGATAAAGAATTTGGGATTATTGATTATATGTTTCATGCAGGGCACTTTTCCTTTTCCTTAGGATCCTAGGAATAAGAGCAAAAGAAAATTGAGACCATTTGGCAGCACTTAGTATAGATGAAGATTTTTTTTCCTTTATCTTTCTGTGTGTAAATCATTGCTGCTTCCTCTAAAAAGACTAAACAATGTGGAAAGAGACAAAGGTAGAAAAACAGATGGGGAGGAGGAGGAAGAAGGAGGGCAGGTAGAGTCAGAAGATACAGAAAAAGATGAACCAAGAAGAGATAGGATAAAGAAATAGGATAGCCCAGACAATACCAGAAAGAGACTGCTGTGTAACAAAATGTGGCCCAGGGCAAGCTCTTAACAGAAGGCTCCCTGATTGTTTCCGCTGCTTAGGTAACTTTCCACTGCCATCACACAGGGAATCAGGGTTTCATCACCAAAAATCTGTGTCCCTGGAACCCTAGTCTTTTCTCTTCATTTTTCCTGTGTTTCTTACCTATCCCCTAAGTGACCTTCTTTTTAATCATTCACTTAGAATGCAAAAACTATTTGAGGGTAATCTTAAGCTACCCAAAACTTACAAACAAAATATATATATTCAGAGAATGTTTGTGTAAGTTCTATCTCATTGTTCATTTATCTTGACCCAGATTAAATCTTATAAAGTCTTTTATGGTAATATCATGTTCTAGCCCAGCACTTTTACCAAAGAAGCAATATACCATAGTGAGTGTAAATGGCGATTGTTTTCTGTTCTGACCAGAAACTGAGGATCTTCCCCTCCCAGATTGATTCTTTTTCCACGGCAAAGTAGGCCATCTTTTGTCTCATTTCTTATCTAGCCCTTAATCACTGAATGGGCATTGCCTCAGACGTACAGACCTGGGAAAAACCTTAGCTTAAGAAGGCCAAGTTCTCCCACTGTATCCAGGGTCATAGCCAGTCATCTTGGCCTGTCTTGCCACTGGATTCCAGCGACTCTGGAGGAGAGGGTGGAGCTGATGACTTTGAGCAGCTCTGCCTCACTTACATCCAATTCACTTGTATGTCAAGATATCACCCTCCCGGTGTCATTGGTCCTCTTCGAGAACAAAGGATGAACAACAACACTAGAGAACTGAATGGTCATAGAGAGCTGGCTTTCAAATCCCATCTCAGACACTCATGAACTATTTAACCCTGGGCAAGCCATTTCATTTTCCTATGCCCCACTTTTCTCATCTGTAAAATGAGGGGGTTGGAGCTGGTGGCTTCTAAGGTAACTTCGAGTTCTAGATCTACGATGCTGTGAAAAAGTTCAATCTTTTCTAGATAGGTCTCAAATCCATTCCTTAGTTTCTGGACAAAAGTACTGTCCTTATAACCACTAGAATGTCAGCTTGGGAGCTTTTTGAGATTCTGCTCACAAAAATATCCTTGAGTTAGTCTTCCATTCTTCATACACGTCTCAGGAAAGTACTTAGTAAAAAAAACCCAAGACAAATATCTAAGCTGGGATCCACAGCTCCCTGGCCATCTTTATGCCATGCTTTTACCTATATACTCCATCATTTACCTCCAATTAGACAGTTCACTTCCTTTCCTGAGGTCTTCAGTTTCTGCTTGGACAGCATTCACTGTTTTTAGTCCACCCTGTCCCACCACCCCACCAGGGAGTGACTTCTGGCCATCTCCTTCCCTTCCACCTCCTGCTGTGATAATACTAATCAAACAAACACTATCATTCTTGGAAAGGACACGTCTATCAATTGATTCACAGCAGGCGTCCATAATCTTTTTGTGTATCACAGACCCATTTTGCAGGCTAGTGCAATTAGTTGATGGGTCCCTTCTCAGAATAATTGAAGAAAATGTTAAATTTCAGTCACAGTTTAGTGAAAATAAAAATATAATGTTTTTCCCATCCAAGTTTACAGACTCCTTGAAATCTATCCATGGACCCTTTAGAGGTCTGTATGCCCCCACTTAAGAACCCTTCCTCTATAGTATAACTCTTCACACCATCCCTTTGACTTCTGCAACCAAAAGACTCCATCACTGACTTTCCCTACTGGAATGAAAACTCATTGAAGACTATCTTACTTTGTGTAGTTGTATTTCCAGCATTGACAAAGTATCTTGTACATAGTAAGTACTTAGTAAATATTTTTCATTCATTTATCCGTTCAATATTTGCTCACTTATTCTTGGGGTTTCATGCCTTAAGTTTCTCTAAAACTTCCTCCTCATTTTCACCAGCACACTGCTAGTCTAAGTGAAAAATATCAAGTTTGCATTCATATTTTCATTCCTCATTGTCTTCTTACTGCTAGTATTTATGAGGACAGGATATCTAAAACTTAATTGTGTATTTTTTATTGTTCTAGCCTCAATCAGTAGAAAACCTTCATTACATTTAGGATTTGGGATAATAAGAGTACTAGAATTAGAGTGAGAACACTTGGGTTCTAAGTCCAACTCTATACTTACAAGGGATATGACCTTGGTCAAGCTGTTTAACCTCTCTGAGTGTCAGGTTTTTCATCTATTTAACAATTCAGTTCTTTAATGGATTTAAGTGCTTTCTCCATTGGTGCCAATCTCTACTTTTTTAGTTCTGTGCGATTATTTTCTATGTTCTCTCATAAGTCTTCCACAAGAAGTCCCTCCAATGTGCTAAGGGCCTTCCTCCTGATCTCTTAACATTCCAATGTAGCAGCAAATAAATCAACAAGCATTTATGAATTATTTAGCATTTTGATAAACACTGGGAATAAAAAAATCTTCATCCATACTAAGTGCTGCCAAATTAGCTCTCAATTTTCTTTTGTTCTTATTCCTAGAATCCTAAGGAAAAGTTAAAGTGTCCTGTATGAAACATGTAATCAATAATCCCAAATTCTTTACATGACATCACATCAGGAAATCTGAAAACCAAAAATGAAAAGAACTCATTGGATCATCTTCTTTTTCATGACTTTGGATGATAGTTAATACAGATGAGGAAAATGTTAATAGTCTCTGCTCTCATGGAACATTCTAATTCTAAGAACAGGGAGATAACAAGTAAATAACTAAGTACATACAAGATCTGTCTAAAATGACTAGAAGGAAAGAAAGGAGAAATCTGTGACCACTGCTCTCTCATGCTTGATATATGACTGGCCCACTTTTTCCAGTTACATATTTCTTTGATATTACATACACCACTTTGTGTGCACAATTCATCATTGCTGTGAAGTTAAAATGAAAAGATGCTTTGTGCTGTACTGTTATATATTCTTAACATTTCTATAGCCTCATCTGAAACCCTGTGCTATCACTTCTAAGGGATCAGAATTGACATTTTCTCATCTTTGTTTTGTTTTGCTTTTTGGAGGGCAATTGGGGTTAAGTGACTTGCCCAAGGTCACACGGCTAGTTTTTGTGTCAAGTGTCTGAGGCTGGATTTGAACTCTGGTCCTCCTGACTCCAGGGCTGGTGCTCTATTCACTGTGCCACCTAGCCACCCGACATTTTCTCATCTTTAAAAAAGGAGGTTGTGGATGATCCACAATTGTTATTTTCTGAAAAGTATAATATTCCATAATTTCAAATCATAGGGCATCACCAGAAGACTTTTTTTTGATCCTGATCTATGATCTAATTATCAGTTTTTAGGATCTCCCAACGAGGATTATTACTTCTTCAGAATGCAGGTAAGAAACTGCAATTGAAAGTCCTAGAGATTTATCCAGCAGAGAGAAGTGATTTGACCAAGATCACAGAGCAAATGTGATCTGAAGTAGGATGTAAACCCAATTCTTCCTGACCCTGAAAACCAGCTTTCTATTCATTATGTAAAATAAGCATGGTTTGTTAAATACATTTTTGTGCCTATTAAGGAATCTTATGTGATTACACGGAAGACACATTGTTGGAGGGAGAGTCTTTGAGGAAGCATTTTGGTCTGAATTGGATACTTTATTATAGTCAGCAAACAATAAATACAGTGGGAGTTTGTATTCTCAGAATCTTTCAGTCAATTGCCTAACAAGATGTAGTATACTAGAGAATAGCATTTGCCCAAAACAAACAAACAAAAAAACTGCTATTTTCTTTTCTCATATTTTAAATAAGGATGTTCTCTATATGTATATAGATAATTCTCATAAAACAATGAGAAAATAAGAATATGGTTCTATAATAATTGATTTTCTCACATTATCCTCTTTTGAAAGCAATATCTATCCATTATTTTTTTCCATACATTTTACATTTCATCTTACAGATGGATAAAAGGCAATACAGTATTAGAGCACCGGCCTTGAAGTCAAGAAAACTTGGGTTAGAAACCTGCCTCACCTACTTTCTATCTGTGTTCAACAATGAGCAAATCATTTAACCTTTAGGAGATTAGGATTCCTCATTTGTAAATCTAGGGGGCTTTATATTTCAGTGGCCTATAAAATTACCTTTGAGCTCTAAATCCCTCAATGTTTTCAAAATTATATAATCTTTGGTATGAACCTCCTCATATACACTTGATTTGTTCCCACTGTCCTCCTTATCTTTGTTTTCTTTGTGCCATTTCTACATCCTCATATTGAGATCAAATATGGTGGTCCAACTATCATTGATAGAAAAAATGACTTATAACAGAAATCATGACAAATGTTTTCCATTTTTTGTTTGTTTTTTTACTCTCCTTCCAATTTTTTAGCCTCTAATGTCTTTGTAATAATTTGACTATTGGATCTCATACTAAACTTCCAATAAGCTAATTTTTTGCTATACCACCTCCTGGGTTTTATGATATAATACTGTTTGAAATCTTCTACAATCTCCTGCAGATGAGTTTATATTTGTAGCACTGTCTTAGCATTGCCAGTGAGATTTGGACATTAGAAAGGAATGCTTGTTTAAGGCAGACATCCTGACTAGCATTTTTTCCTTTCTAAATCCCTTGGAGATCTACCCTGACCCTGTGACCATACAGGGCCAGATTTGACTGACAAGCTACTTTTTCTGTCCTACAGAAGACAAAGAATGAAAACCATGGAGAAGAGTATGTGTGGATTGGAAGTAAAGGAGAGATGGGCAGTAGAGAATCAGCAAAGCCACAGGTAACCCAGGAAAGTAACCCCAACAAACAGTGATATGAGAGACTAATAGAACAGAGACTGGGGAGAGCAATCACCATGGAAGGGGAAGCAAAGCCATTGAAATGAAATCACCATTGTGAATCCTGGGCCAATTAGGCATGTCTAGGAAAGTTCTGTTTTTGTGGAGCTAACCTAGGCTCTCTCCTTTTCTCTTCCCTTCCCAAGAAAGATGTGCCTGTTCCCCAAATCTTAGTTTAAGAATTTACTTTCTTTTCTTTTTTCAAATTCTCCATAGCAAAGAAAGTAACTTAGACCAGAATGAGAGAGAGAGAGAGAGAGAGAGAGAGCACACATTAATTAACTATTTACTTGGTTGCATGCCATAATCTTATTTTTATTTAGTATTGATTTTGATCTTTGCTCTAACAAGTTGATGGTCTGCATAAAATCTCCCACATTTAGTAATTATTTCCTGACTATTAAGATACAGTCAATTTAATTTTTTGAGATGTTAATCTTTTTTGCCATATTTACTATATCCCACTCTTTTGGTAAAGAAAAATATTTATGATATTAAGTCTTCTGTATAGTCCACAAGCCTTTGGCCTCTTTCATTTCTTGATCCTCAGACATACTTTTTAATGTATTTTTTTTACTATCTTTTCCTATGCCCACATTTGTATTGAAGACCTCTTTTATCAAAGTATATTGTTTATAAACTTCCAGATCCATTTTCTGGAAGCCATTTTGTTTTTCTCATCAATGCAATGCAAGATGCCCAAGTGTTCCATCAAGTGATGATCCTTGGTAGCTTTGGATAGATAACAAAAATACTTCTTTATTTTCTTTTCTAAGGAAAACTTGAGGGTAATCAACTTAGATGCAACTTTCTAATCTTCTGGTATTAACAAGAATGTCAATATTCTTAACATTTGAGTTGCTCTAGCAGTATGTTAACTGTGAGTTATTGGATAATGCTCTCATTAGAGTGCCAACATTTAAGTTAATATTTATAGGCATCATTTTAATTAACACCCTGTGTTCTCCTTTCCACAGCTCTGACACTCTCAAGTGGAAAAGGTCTAGAGAGAACTAAGGCCTATTTTGTATTTTTTCTTTGTTTCAGGAGTTCTCAAGGCCAAATAATTTCCATTTTGTGGCTGCCTCCTGGTTTTGAGACTCTCAATAACTAACTATGTTGGTCTTTGTAAAGATGACACAGTTTAATGCTTGGCCTATGCTTAAAACTTTTCCATTATGATAGAGCTTGCATTCCCTTGACATAGCTTTCAAGAACCCAGGATCACCATAGAGAGATAAAGCAGAGAAAGAAAACTAGAAATCAATATCACTCATGAGTATTGCTAGGAATTTTGAACTAATATTAGCAAATATTATTACTATTAATATGAATTAATTAATAATATGAATATTAATAATATTAAATTAAAATTGAATAAACATTAGCAAAGAGACTAAAGAAATTTATTCAAATGATTATTCACTATGCTCATATTAAATTTATATCAGGAATATAAAGATGGTTTAATGTTAAGAAAGTTATATACTTAATAGACTATTTTAATAACAAAAGAGACCATGTAATTATATCAACAGATTCAGCAAAAACCTTTGACAAAAATTTAACACTCAGGTCAAAATATAGGAAAAATGAATCTTTGCATAATATGATAAGCATATCTATCTAAACGCAAGGTATAGCATTATTTATAATGGGAATACACTAGGAGCCTTTTCAATAATATCAGGGATAAAACAATCATGTCTACTGTCACCTCTAATACTTAATGCCCTTTTAAACCTTTTGCCTAGAGCAAAAAGATACTAAAAAGAAATTAACAAAAGAAGCACATGAAAAGAAGCAAAAACATTGAGTACTGACAAAAAAATACTGAAACTAACTGAGAAGGACTTACATCACCAATTACTAGGAGGTAATGATTACAGTTTAAATAAAAACTTATAAGAAAAATTGGAAAGCAATTTGTTAGAAATTAGTTTAGGATAACATTTTACAATATATGCCATAATAAGTGGCAAACAAATATAGAGTCTAAATATAAAAGGTCATAATCACTTTTTAAAAATTAGAGAAACCTTTCACAACTCTAACTAGTATGAGAAATATCAAAAGAATAGAGGTGCTCCCAGCAATGAATAGTTTACCTGACAGATTTGTGGAGAGGGGAAGACTTTAGGACCAAACAAGAATTAGAGAGCATTATAAAATGCAAAATGGATAATTTTGATTACATTAAATTGAAAAGCTTCTGTACAAACAAAGCCAATGTAACCAAGATCAAGAGGGAGGTGGGAAATTGGGAAAGAATTCTTACAACTTGTGTCTCTGAGAAAGGACTCATTTATAGAGAATTGAGCCAAATCTATATGAATACAAGTCATTCCCCAATTGATGAATTGTCAAAGGATATGAACAGGCAGTTTTCAGAGAAAGAAATTAAAGATATCTATAAGCATATGAAGAAATGCTCTATATCACTATTGATTAGAGAAATGCAAATCAAAACAGCTCTGAGATACCACATCTCTCCAGTCAGATTGGCTAAGATAACAAAACGAGAAAGTGACAAATGCTGGAGAGGATGTGGACAAATTGGAACACTAATACATTGCTGGTGGAGTTGTGAACTTATCCAACCATTCTGGAGAGCAATCTGGAATTATGCCCAAAGGACTATAAATAATTTCATACCCTTTGACCCAACAATACCACTTCTAGGGTTATATCCCAAAGAGATCATAGAAGTGGGAAAAGACCCATATATACAAAAATATTTATAGCAGCCCTTTTTGTGATTGCAAAGAATTGGAAACTAGAGGGGTGCCCATCAATTGGGGAATGGCTAAACAAGTTGTGGTATATGAATGTAATGGAATATTATTGTGCTATAAGAAACGAGGAGGTGACGGATTTCATAATTACCTGGAGAGACTTATACAAACTGATGCTGAGCGAGAAGAGTAGAATCAGAAGAAATTTGTGTACAATCACAGACATACCATATCTGTGATGACCAACTATGACAGACTGGACTCTTTTCAGCAATGCAGTGATATAAGTCAATCCTGAAAGACTCAAGAAAGAGAGAAATGCGCCATCCAGAGATATAACTAGAAAGAACTGAGCCTGAATCCTGATGGAAGCAAACTAAAAGATCTTTTTCTTTTCATAGTTTGGTTTTATTTCTTCTTTACCATCTTTCTTCCAACCTAGTACAATATGCCTTTGTAATTGGAATAATGTCTAATATGAATGTATTTGCAGATCCTATACTGGACTATATGCTGTCGTGGGGGGAGGGGGGAGGGAAGTAAAGGAAATTTGAAATTCAAGGAACTATGGAATTGAATCTTGTTAACTGAAACTAAACTAATAAATTAATTTAAAAAAAAAGAATAGAGGTGTTCCCAACTATAAAACAGGAAATTTTCATTACATAAAATTGAAAAACCTTTTGTGCCAATAAAGTTAATGTAATTAGAATAGCTGTAGTTAATTAGTGAATAAACTTTGTAACAAATGTCTCTGATAAAAGCATGATAAGACATATTGGGGACCTAGTTGAAATATATAAAAATATGAGCCATGTCCCTACCAATAAGTATTCAAAGTATACGAACAGGCACTTTCAAGAGAAAAAATGTTAAGTTATCAAAAATCACATGAAATAATGTTACAAGTCACTAATAAGAAAAATACAAATTAAAACAACTCTGAGGTTTTGTTTAATTTCCCTCAGATTAGCAGGGATGCTTTATGGGTGGAGCTAAGAACTGACTTATCCATTCCGGAAAACAATTAAGGAATATGCTAAAAAAAAATCAATTAATTTTTTTTAATAAACCCTTTGACCCAATGATATGACTAGCAAAAACACTAGTAGGCTCATGTGCACACAAGCGTGTATGTAGATAGTAGATAAACATTTACTATCTGTCAGGTGCTGTGTTAAGCTGTGGAGATAAAGAAAAAGAAAGACAGTCCGTGACCTCAAGCAGCTTACAATCTGATGGGGTAAAATAATAACTGGGGAGAAGGAATGACCTGAGGGGGTACCTTGTTTTAGGGCATAATGTCCATGGCGTCAAAACCAAATAGAGCAGATGATGGTAAATGAAGTTAGCCAGAAAAGACTGCTGCCCTTTGGTTGTGGAATGGCTGAGCAAATCATAGTATCTAAATGTAACGGAATATTATTGAACTTTAGGAAGTAATGAATATGAAGAATTTAGAGAAATTTGAACTGATGCAGACTGAAAGAGAAGCAAAACAACTTACATGATGATCACCACCCTCAAAGAAATCAGTGGTCTTGTTGATTTGGATGCTTCTATCTGTATTGCAGAGAATACCACCTATCCATGCCTAACCATCTTTTAAAGGAAAAGAATACTTTAAAATGTCAGAGCTTTAATTACTGCAATTATCAATAGTGACTTTAAAGGACCAACAATGAAGAATGCCTTCTGCCTCCTGGCAGAAAGGTAATGGACTATGGTTGTAGAATAAGGAATATATTTTTATACATGACCCAGTGGATAAGAGGTCTAGAACTGGAAGATAGCTCAAAGGCAATCTGATTCAATTTTCTAACTTTACAGATAAATTGAGATCGAAAGAGATTATCATTTGTACAAGGTCGCACAGACAGTAATCGTGTGAATTAAAATTTGAACCCAAGTTGTCTGAACACTAAACTACTATATTTTTTCACTTTACTATGCTACATAGATTTATTTTAACTCTATTTATTTGTTACAAAAAAGGGTTCTATGAGAAAATAAGTGTCATTGTGAGTCATTCATATTCTATTGATGACACTTTGAAAAACAAAACATTAAAAAAGAAATACATAGAAAAATAAAAGAGCCATAATCCAGTGAAGTATTAACAGAGGACTTTTATATATAACTAGTACTTATATGGTACTTTAAGGTTTGCAAAACACTTTACAAATACAGTCTCACAACAACCTAAGGGGGTAGGTATTATTACTATCCCCATTTTTACAAATAAAGAAATAGAGGCAGAGAGAAGTTACAGGACTTGCTTTGGATCACACAGCTAGAAAGCATATGAGACAGAATTTCAACTATGTACTTTAAAGTTTGCAAAGTACTTTATGTACATTTATCTCAGTTGAGTTTCAGAAGCACCTTTAGAGGCACAACTAATCTTATTATCCTAATCCAATAAACATCAATTATGTGCCTACTCTGTGCCAGGCACAGTACTAAACACTGGGAATATAGTTAATAAAAAGACAGCCCCTGCCCTCAAGGAGATTACAATCTAAAGGGGAGGGGGAGGCAACACATACAAGGAGGCAGGAAAGCAAGGAAGGGGGATACTTGGGGATACCCAACAGAGCATCTTATTCCAAGGAATTAAAACCAAGTAGAGTAAGAGATGCAAAGTGGAGTGAGTGAAGATTCCAGTTTCTGCTATCTAAAGAAAGGCATTGGGGGGAGTTTGTTACTCTATCCTCCAGCCCTCCAATTAGAGGAGAGAGGAGGCTGAGGGAGATGGTGTCAATCAAGGCTTGAGTTAGCAGCACGGTGGTGAGTTTAGAAGTGGGCATCTTGTTCAGTGGAGTTGAAATCAGGCAGGGCAGCAAATGCAAAGTGGAGTGAATTGTACAGATGTGGAAACTGAGACTCAGAGAAGTTAAGTGACCTGTCTGTGATCACACATAACTAGAATGTGTCAATGATTATCCTCTATATCATGGTGAGATTTTATTAATCCTACATTCTCCTACTGAACTGATTAGCTAGACAGGTTGTTTGGGTGGTAATGTAGCTTCAGACTAGCCTAACAGTCTCAAAAGGACCAGGAAGGCATCTAAGGAACTCAGTGTCAATGTTGTAAAAATGGCATGTGCTTCTTGGAAAAACAAAAAGGTTCTAAGAAAACCATTGCCTTTTGAAAAGTAGGAAAAGTGACTTTGACTCATACTGATATTTTAAGCTTTCTTATATAAATAATAGTGACCCCACAACCAAATACACCTTATGCCCTGTGCAAGAACCTAAGATCTGATTGACATGTTCTAAAATTTAACCAGTATTTTTTCCCATGGAGTTTGTGAATAGAGCACAAATTATTCCACATGATGAAGTCCTTCTCTTACTGGTTCTTAGAGTTTAGTCATCAAGAATTTCCGTAATATTTTCTTTTCTTCAAAGTGCTTCCACAAACATTTTCTCCTTGATCCTCACAACCCTGAAGAAGTATAGAAGGAGACTGCTTATCCTCCTAATGTAGTGGAGAGAGCATAGGCCTTGGGTTTGAAGCTTAGCTCCACTGTTTACTTCCTAAATAAACTTTGAGAAGCCAGCTAACTACTCTTGCTTGCAAGTAAAATGAAAGGACTAAATGGGATCATGTCTTGGGTGCTTTATGGCTCAATATCTTATCATCTATGATGAGCTGTGGAAGCTGAGAACTAGAAAACCCAAGCGATCCAAGATCACATGACTAGTTAGTTGTGGAGCTAAAGTAGAACTCAGGTCATCTAATCCTCGGTCCAGTGGTCTTTCCATTATACCACTAAGCCTCACTACGTATGTCTGTTAATAGTCGATCCAGATTTATTTTATTGACTAATCCATCATTCATGTTTATTTTACTGTGTTTATCTTCTCCTTCCCTCAATTATTCTGACCCACAGAAAGAAAGTGAGGCCCTTAATAAAAAGAAGCATGAAGTTTCCATTTTCACATGAGTCACGACTTGTGAATAGGAGGATGTTCTTTTGTCCCAGGCTCAGTGCATGTTGCAAATCAAAAGAGGATGGTAAGAGTTTCATGCATGTAAACAGCTGGGGCACAGTGTTAAGTCAATGGGATCTAAAGTCTGAGGCTTCTTTTGTCTGTGGAGGGAATGAAGTTAGAGGGAATCATTTTACATGATGAAAAGGACTTACTTCTTTATAAATATGATAAACCTATCTTAATACAGCAGCTTTGAACTCTCTGAGTGCCTTTCATCAGAGGATTCTAAAGCACTTCACTAACAGTAAGCCCTGAGACCCTTGGGATGTAGACATTATGGGAGATGGGAGATGGAAGTAAGGCAGTTTAAGAGACTTGCTCAAGAGAACAGGACAAACAAACAAACAGTCCAACAGAGCTTGTAAGTCTAGATCCAGTCTCTAACCACTAGACCACATGGTTTTGATTTTTGTACAGGTTATTATTATTTTCAAATGTATAGAATAAGTGACAGCTAAGGATAAGGAGAAAATACTTTCTACCTGCTTCAACATGCATTCTGAAATCTGGGTTGTTTTTACACCAGTAGCATTTTCAGATGATTGGCTTGGCATCCCTCTATGAGAGCATTTGGATGGTAACAGGATAAAGGGGCTATCTACTATGTGGTCACTTGTTGAAGTCATAGGCTCACAGATCTAGAGTTGGAATTCTGTTATTTTAGAGACTCAGGAAGGTTCAACAATTTGCCCAAGGTCACATAGGTAGTAAATGTCTGTAATGGGATTTGGACCCAAGTCTTCAGCCTTTAGAGACAGTATTCATTCCATAATACCATGTGCCTTCACCCATTCTATTTTAGTACAGTCTTCTGGTAACCCATAGAAGACAATTTAATGCCATGCAAGATCTTATGGGGAAGATGCCAGGGTTACTAGTTTTCATTTTTTTTTGCTTTTTTTTTGGAGGGGAATTGGGGTTAAGTAACTTGCCCAAGGTCACAGGGCTAGGTTTTTTTTTTGTTTGTTTGTGTGTGTTAAGTGTCTGAGGTCGGGTCCGAACTCAGGTCCTTCTGACTCCAGGGCCAGCGCTCTACTCACTGCGCCACCTAGCCGCCCCACTAGTTTTCATTCTAATTCTATAGGAAGAGTCTCCCAAAATGCAAAGTGGCTTTGGAACAGAGATTTGGTAGTTCACACTCTGAGTAAGAGGACATGGTAAATACCCTTTGAGTTTAGCACAGCATAGTTTGGACTTGGAAACTGAGCAAGAAGTTCCTTCCAGAGGGGGAAGATTAAACCATGTGTGTGTGGAGGGGGTGGGTGTTGATGTGTATGTGTGGTGTGTAAATATGTATAACACAGAAGTGATAGCCTTTCTACATGTTACCCTGATCAGGCCACATGTGAAATCTTGTGCTTACTTCTGGACATCATATTTTAAGAAGTATTTCATCATACTGCAGCTCATCCATTGTAAAGAAACAATGAGAAACAAAACCACCCAGGGGAGGATCAGATAAAGGATCTTTTGCAAATTTTTTACAAAAATCTTTTACAAATTTGCATTGGTAAATGAGCGCTAGTACCAAGGTACTAGCGCTCATTTACCAATGCAAATTGTAACTCCTAACTGTCTTGTAGTCAGTTTTCTTTTTATATTAAATTAATATTTTTCATTTAACAAAAATCTATTTTCTCTTCCTCCCACATCCTCCTGCATTTGGGGAAAAAAAAGAAGAAGAGAAACAAAACCCTTGTAAAGCAAATAAATTCTCACATTGGCCATATTCAAAAATCAGTATCTCATTCTGCACTCTAAGCCCACCACCTCTTTGTCAGGAGGTAGGTAACATGGATTATTGTTCTGTCTTCTGAAGTCATGGTTAGTAATTGCATTTGTCAGAGTTCTTGAGTCTTTTAAAGTTGTTTGTCTTTATAATATTGTTATCATTGCTTAAATTGTTCTCATGTCTCTGCCCACTTCATTTAGCATCAATTCGCATCAATCTTCCCAGGTTTCCCAGTAGCATTGCTTTCATCATCTTTATGGCACAAAAGTCTTTCATTACATTCATATACAATAATTTGTTCAGCCATTCTCAAATTGATTATGTCCCCTTAGTTTCCAACCCTTTGCCACCATAAAAAGAGCTACATTAAATGTTTTGCTATACGGGAGTTCTTTTCCTCAAAAAGCCAGTTGATATGATTTTCTATAGACAAAAACAAACAAAAAAGTAGCCACAATTTATCACCTGGTAGTCAACCTACTGGTAAAAACCTCTCTACACTTTACTCCATAAACCCTCAGACAACAGGCACAATTCATCGCTGGGGCCATGCTCAAAGATTATCTGGATTGGGAGGACCTACCAGAGCCTATATTGCACCTTTGAGAGCCCAGAGTCACTTTCCTGTCACAAAAAAGTAGCTTCTGGAGTTTCCCTGTCACATGTAGCCCCCCAAGAAGAGTACATAACCACTTAAAACCAGAACTCACGATCCCTCACCGATGGATTTACTTTTACAAGTCAGACAGGGGGTACAGTCAATTCAAAGCAGAGGCATTTAATGAACTAGCACAAGGAAAATAACAATCAAATATTATTCTCATAAACTTTAATTACACTTCCATAAATATATATACCATCCATGGGAAGAGTGTTTAGGGAACATGAGGTGTAGGGTGTACACATGTCAGAAACATATGTGGATAACATATATGAAGGGACATATATATAGGGAATGTGTATCGCCAGGAAGCCAATTCATGCATTCAGTTGAGATAGGTGTTCACTTTACAGGAGTACAACTTAGATGAATTCCACCCAACTAGATATTTTCTAGATTAATATTTAGCTTGAAACCATGATAAGGAACCTACAGGAACACTCAGTGATGATGAAAATGTGGCTACTTTGACTAACCTGTGATTAGATCAGTTTTAGTGTTATATTAAAGATTATGCTTCTAATCCTCTACTTCCATGCCTTTTCCTTCAGTATCATTCTTGACATATCTCTCTATAAATCTTCAATGAAGAATCTACTCAATTCACCAAAGGCCTTTCTCTACTTCTTTAAATGATTTTAAGATAATAGGGTGGCATTTGGGCCATCCATTTGATGACTTTTATTCTCATCATACAACTTATCCAACTCCTTTCCCAGAAATATACCTCCAATAGTGTTTTATACTGTTTATTTCACGCAAGTTGATAACATGGTGAAGCCCAGTTATACACACAATATGTATTGGTCTTTGGTCTCTTGGTCTCTAAATTTTATTTTACTCATAACATGATGTTCAGTGATTAGAAATCATATACAGTAGGATCACTGGTAGAATACTGGAATTAAAAATTGGAGGTTTTTGTACCAATAGGCAGTTTGCAAACATGAAAAGAATATAATGAAGTCTCATATGCAAGCTGATCTGATCCAGAAGTGTGCTGGAGCCAGAACAAACTTCAGTTTTCAGGGTGAGCATTTGCATCTTGGAAATCAGGAAATGCTACAAATAAGGGCTTGAGTTATTGTTTTAATTTCCTAAAAGTAAGAAAATGATAGAGAAAAAGGTTAATCATTCAGATTAAATTGCAAAGCATCATGCATACATATTTTTTTCACCCTGGAGAGCTGGTTGTTAAATAATTACTAGAAAATCCCTAGCCTGTTCCCTTTTTCTTACTTAATTTTGGGTCCAACTTGTTGTCCATCTGCCACACCTAAGAAATTTATATGTACATGTGTATATTGGAGGGGGGAGTTTAGAGTTGATGAGAAGACCCCTGATCAATTAATTTCCTTCCAACCTAGTTGACAAAATTATAGAAGAAGATAAAAGACAATGAGATGGTAAAGTCTTAAACAAAATGAAAAGAAGTGTTTTCACTTTGTTATAATTTTCCAAGGCGTGAAAAAGTTATCCAATCAGATGGGTGGGAATTAGAGAGCAGTTAGCTATTTGTTGACTGAAGGCTCAGCCATGCCTGTGGTGGCCCACAGAGGTAGAAGCATCTGGGGTCACTTGGACAGCAGGAAGGACTCCTGTACTGAGCCTCTTGGAGAGAAGAACAAGCTTTTGGCCCTGGAGCTGAAGGAACCTGGACATTAACTTAAGCTATTAATAGAAATTACACAAACTATGTAGGTCCAAAGGAAAAGGGGTTCCTAGCAAATCCACACACAAAATTTCCTTTGGGGGGAGTTCAAAATCCTAGAGAACAACATGTGTGCAGATCAGCAAATATGAAATAAAACATACACAAAGTAATATTTGGGGAAGAAAAGGAATAGTAACAACTAAGAGTCAGGAAAGGCCTTTTGAAGGTGGTGGAACTTGAGTTAACCTTTGACAAACATAGGGATTCTAAGAGTTGAAGGTGACAAAGAACTACTGACTTGAAAGACAAACAGACTGAACAAGGGCATAGAGAACATTGGTGGAATGTTCTTAGAGAGGGAACAGCAAATGGGACATTATGACTGGAATGCAGATGGCATCTGAGGAATAATAATATAATAATCTACAGTTATTCCTATGTGGTTAACCTGAATAATTTAGTCATTAAATACACACACATATATGTATTTGTATATACACAAATATATGTATTATGTATTTGTATATACACATATACTTGATTGGAAAGAAACTGAATGACTTCTAAATGAGGCACAGTCAACTTTAGAAAAAGGTGTCAAGTAAAAAGATTGTCCCTTAAAGTCTTGCGTAGATTCAACTCCCCTCTCTCAGACTGCCCCATCCTAACTTGATCCCCTTTTACTGCCCTCCCATCTACCGAGAATTTGTCCCTGCTATGTCTCTCCTTCATTTAAACTCACACAATTTGTATTTCATTTCCCAGAAAAGAAAGGTCTTATCTCCAAATTCCTTAGCACTGTCAAATGGCTCGACATCAGAAACAGATAGGATTTTATCAATGGAAATGACATTAAGGAAGAGGCATTGCCATCTGTTTTGCCACTACACCCCAAGGACCATGAGACTTTTCCATATGACTTGAAGTTGAAATCTTTCCAATGTGTCGCCTCCCTAATTAGAATATGAGCTACTTGAGAGCAGAGACAGTCTTACTTTTCTATTTGTATCTCTAGCACTTAGTATAGGGCTTGCTCATAGTAAGTGCTTAATAAATGTTTTATTTATGCATTCATTTATCCTTCTTTATGCCAACCCCTTTAAACTACTTGATGAATCCATGCTACTGGGCTAATGAGAAAATGCTACACCTGAGAAACTAAGACCTTCCTTTGCCTCCTAGAGATGGAGGTCATTTTTAATGATCTTTTGAAGAAAAAGATTATTGTCTTTGTGTTTTAACCTAAGAGAATAACTCTTTTTCTTGAGAATTTCAGGTAAAAGAAAAGATTAAGTTAGTATCATGGCAAGATAAAGAGGAAGGGGAGTTTGGGGCTGAGGGACCTTGTAGTATTCTAATTGGTACAAAGGTCAATTGAGATTGGGCTTCTTTTTTATTTTTTTTAGCAAATACAGCCACTAGGGGGTATAGAGATAATATGACAGAGAGAAGTCCCCTCAAGTCATAAAACAAAAAAATTTTAGATCTGGAAAGGATCTTCAAAATCAAGGAAAATGAGTCCCAGAGGAAGTAAGTGATTTGTCCAAGATCACACAGCAATCAATGGTAGAGTCAATATTTCAATTCAATTTTCCAAAATCCTAATCCTCTGATTTTTTTATAGACTCAGATGTATATGGCTGTAAGCAAACTCAGAGGTCATCTATTTCAGTTCTCTCATTTTACATTAAAAAACGAAATGGAGGTCCAAGGTCACATAGATAGTAGGAAGCAGAGGCAAAATATGAATCATGGTCCTCAGATTTTTATATCAGTGCTCTTTACAATATATATGTTTCCTTCTTCAGAGTCTTTTTTTTTAAATAAAGCTTTTACATCCATTTTTGACAATGTACTAAATGCAGAAAAGGGGTTTTGGTAATTGACTTTTTAAAATATCCTTTCCAGTTTTATTTAACGTATTTCAATCTAACAAGCATTTGTTAAGCATCTAATACATGTGAGGCATTCTGTTAGGACTGGATATATGAAGGAAAAAAAAGGTTCCTACCCTCAAAGAACTCCAATTCTGGAGGAAAGAGGGATGCAATATATGCACAATTAAGTTTATACAAAGTATGCAAAAGGTTAATAACAGAGAGGGAGGGGGTCTCAGGAAAGACCTCATATAGTAGAGATCACCTGATTTGTGATTCTGAAGGAAGCCAGGGATTCTGTGAGGTGGAGAGGAGGATGGAGTACATTCCAGATATGGAGGAAAATCTATGCAAAGGTGAAGAGGTAAGAATACAATTGATACATTCGGAGAAAATCTAGTAGGCCAGTTTAACTGGAAAAGAGAGGATGGGAAGGAGAATATTATGGAATAAGAGTGGAAAGGTCTTACCGCTGTGATCAAGACTCTTACTGCTGGTATTTCCTCACAGACATGGCCAATTTAGTATTCATATGCAAGCACCATTTTAGTCAATGTAGAATTAGTAGGAAACACAACTCAAATATAGAATAATTTCATTATCAAATTATTAAATTACAAATTAAACAGAAGACAATTTTTATGAGTTGCTGTAGATGATACTATTAAAATACTTTTTCTTTTGTGGAGTAGCATGAATCCTCTGGTCACCTCTTAAATTCCTTTAGGTGTGAAACAAAGACTATTAATCTTGAGTAGAGGAAGTGCCCTCTTTGCTTCACAAATATTAAGTTCAAATTACAAAGCTCTCCTGAGAAGAGATTGTGTTTTGTGGACCCCATTAATGGATTTGGTTGACCTGGGTTAGCTCATAAACATTTTATCTATATTTATATGAAGGAAACTATGACAAGTATTTTAAAATATTTTTACATGAGCATATGCTAATAAAAATCAAATCCTAAAAGGAATAGTCTAAAAAAAACTCAAAGAAAGCTTGTGGCAAAAGGAATGAGAACTCCTAATTTAAAATGCCCAAAGTTCAAAAGGAAAGAAGTTTATCATCTGCTGGAGTTTATGATTATAGTATAGCATAGCAAAAAATCACATTTCTCTCTTGCTCCAAAACCTTCCATAGTTCCCCATTGCCTAACGAATAAATACTCACTTGACCTTTAAAGTCCCCTATGATATAACTTCATTATACTTTTCCAAGTTTATTTCCCACCTTTTTCTTTTACTCCAGCCAACCTAGACTACTTGCCTTGAACATGACTTGTGATTCTTCATCTTCCCACATTTACTTTGGCCATTTCCTCACTCTAAGGACAACTTCTATTCCCATTCATATCTATCAATATATCACCAGTTCTTATAATATCATAAGATTTAAAAGTGGAAGGATTGTAGAGATTGTCGCATCACACCCCTTCAGTTTACAGATGAGAAAAAATAAGATGCAGAAGGAAGAGTTACCCAAGGTCACATGGTGGAAAGAAGCAGAATCAGGACTTAAATGGACACCTTGCTCCAAAACAAGAGACAACTAGGTGGTACAGTGGATAGAGTGCTGAGTCAAGAAGATATGAGTTCAAATCTAGCCTCAGACACCTCCTAGCTGTGTGGCCCTGGGCAAGTCACTTTGTCAACCTGAGTTTCCTCAACTATAAAAAGAGGACAATAATAGCACCTGCCTCTTAGGGTTGTTGTGAGGATCAAATGAGATAATATTCTAAAATGCTTAATGTACTGCCTGGCACATAACAGGAACTTAATAAATGTCGTTTTCCTTCCATCCTTTTAAAACCCAAAACCATTTCTACTCTATTGAAGGGCATGGCTCAAATTCCATCTCTTCCAAGATGGCTTCCCCAAAAGCCAGAAATAATTTGCCCTTCCTTTGACTCTTATACACTTTGCACCTCTCTCATAAGACTTTATACTTAATACTTTATATTATAATTATATACAGGTATGTAATATATATATACATATGTATATGTATATGTATACACACACAAACCTTAGTTTTCCACCTAGTCTATAAATTCTTTGAAGGCTAGGACTGCATATTATTCATCTCTATATACTCCATAGAACCTAAAAGATTGTATAGAACATCACGAGACCTCAATAATTAAATTCTGAATGAATAAAATTCATTGATTGCAGTTTTGAATAAAATATCTGAAAAGTTTGAACTCTTTTGAATTAATACTAAGACCGAAGAACTAGGCATTTTCTGTGGTAGAAAGTTCTTTCTCTGTCATATACATACATACATATACATATATACATAAAGAAAGAGAGAGAGTTGAGTATATATATATATATATATACACGTATATATATATATATATACTCAACATATATATATCCATATATATGGATATATATATGGATAATATTCATGGTTTACTTTATCCTTTCCCATTTTCCCCACCCTAAGGTTCTTATTTCTCCACCAACCAGCCCCAAGGCTCTTTCTATTGATTTGTCACTCACCATTAGCCCTCTGCTTTACTGCTTCCTTGCGACCAAGCTTTGTTTGCTTTACCTTCCCTCCTACCCTATTCTCTGAAATCAGTGTTCAGTCCTTCTTTAGATATTTCAAGTGTTCTTTGCTACTCTGGGGAATCAGACCCTTGACTAAAATAACAGAAGGGGGAAAATTGAGTCATAGACTTAAGTTACTCTGGTGTTCCCTGAAAATGTGAAGTGTTTAATGGACACCTTTCCCTAGATTGGAATTGCTGATCCAGTCAGTTGTATTCATTGTAAGCAGATCTAGGAGAAATTGAGGAAGAAACTGAACCTCAAAGCTAAAATAATCTTTGGGGTCACTTTCATTCATTTGTTTTATTTTTTTACATAGGTTATTTTCTAATATCTGCCTCTATGTTTTTAGATCCCTTCATTTTAAATAAGAAAAACTGGCAAAACCTACCAACAAAGCTTATGAGTCAAGCATTGTGTGCAATATTCTACATGGGGTGTTATTTTATCTATAATTCATTAAGAGTTGACAACATCAAGAAGACTGTTACAAGTTATGAAGGGGGTCCATGTAGTGAAAGAAACAGTGAATTTTGAGACAGAAGACCTACTTTTAAGTCCTGTCTTTCCTATTTACTAGCTGTCTTACTCATGTTAGCAATTTACCTAAAGATGTCTTATTTGTGTAAAAAACTTTATTTTGAACTAAATTTTTCACTATCTTTCTACCACTGAACTAATATTTTAATTTTCTTTTACCTTCCATCTCTCTGCTATCACATATGTGAAATATTAACTTCCCCTCACTCTTAAATTGAGAGGTAATTATTGACAAATTGTGGGTTACATTGGGGAAGGAAGAATGGACCTTTTTTCCAAGATAAGGCAGCTAGCTGGCACAGTGGATAGAGTGCTATTAGGAAAACCTGAGTTCAAATCATTCTTCAGACAATAGTTGTGTAATCTTGGATAAGTCATTAACCTCTGTCTAATTCACTGTGGTCTTTTATATTGGCTGAGACCACATGGGAAGCAGAACCCAAATTAATGATTTAACCATTGCATCTCATATAAGCCACTTTAAACATTTTTTAAGTTACTTAGGGAAGAAAAGGACCAAGCAGTTGGTTATATTTTATAGCGAGGTGGTATACTGAATAGAATGCTGGACATGGAGTCAGGAAGGCTTGAGTTTAAATCATTCCTTAGGCAGTAGCTATGTAACACTGGGTAAGTTACTTTACCTGCATCTGCTATAGTTTTTCTCATTTGTAATAATAGTATCCGGGTTGTTGTGAGGATAAAATGAAATAAGATTTATAAAGTGCTTTGCAAATCTTAAAGCACTATAAAAATGGTAGTTATTATCATGTTAAAAATTGATCTAAAGAGGTATTTGTGTGAAACACCTTATTTTGAGCTTTTAAAAATTCCTTGTCTAGCTCTGAATTAAGATTTCTACCTTCTTCTAACTTCTATTTCTCTTCATCATAGGTGTGAAACATTTGATTCACTTCCCCTCTCCTTCATATCCATAAGTAATTGTAGGCAAGCTGAGTAAGGTTTGGAAAGGAAGAATGGACCTTTGTCAAGATTAAGTTCACCATATCTACCTTCTAACTCTTTGAGCTAACAATCTCCACAGAACAGAACCTACAAATTCCTAAGATGGTAGGCCACCAATGATTCCTAGAACCATTAGAGTTCAGATACTTCTTCACCTGAAGCAAAGCAGAAAAATTCAAGTTATCTACCAAGCAAAATTGTCTCTCCTGTCTTCTAGGGATAGTCCCTCCTAACTCTGGCAAACTACAAAACATTTCATCTTGATCCATCAAGACCGACGTGCAGCCTATAACTGGTATCTTTTTCACAGAAGAGTATGGGTTGGTTAGGAAAGCCAACCTGACTAGTGGCTTTTACTCATTTATTTTTAATCCTCAATAGGTATAGAGTGGGTTATTGGGGGGATTGGGGATAAAACTACATTTATCATCTGGCCATAATTGTCTACCCTAAGCAGCTGTTCCTATTCAGAAATGAACCTTACAATCTTCTGTCTATAGCTTTTTTATTTAAAGAAGGTTGCTTGAGAGTTTTATCTGTCTATGCCCCCCCTAGGAAAATGGTAGTTCATTAGCCAAGTAAACACAGAATATCACAATAGCAGGGCTGCTGATTTTGCAAGACTGCTCAAAAAAGCATCACTGTGTTGCATAAATACAGATGGAGACAATAGTCCAGGCTCAGTGTTTCTCAGCAGACAATATAGGCTTTGTACAGTGGATGTTTTCCTTGGGATTTTTCTCCTCGATAGAGTGGTAACAAAAGTATAGCTTTCCCACTTTGTCCCAGAGTCAGGGATTTTAAGTCTATTGAAGGCGACTTTGTGCCTTATCTAAGCCTCTCAGGGATGGTCACTCAGGAACAGACGGGCAGTGCCCCAGTGGTTCCCAGACAGGAAAAAGCGGCCCCAGCGGGAAAGAGTGAGCAGGTCTCTGCTTAAATGGATCTGACAGCTTTGCATAAAGCAAGATGTTTATCCCTGTTTATGGAGTGTCCCTTCCCAGCTTTATAATTCCCATGCCTGATGTTACTTTTAACAGCATGTCTGACTGTCTGGGAAGGGGCCACATTAGGCTCATACTTTAGAAAACCATAGTGATGGGTGAGGAACTTTCAGTGATGCTATTCGAAGAGTTTCATTCTGTCCACCATCTACAGAGTAATTTAAATCTCTTTATATGTACATGCGCAACCACACAGACATATTTTGGGCTTATATGGATGGAAGAAGCTTTTATCATGGGCTATCACTAAGTGAAAAGTCCCACACTATTTGTTGCTACATTCTTCAGTACTTTGGTAGCCTGGGAACACTAATCATTGATTAAAAACCTGAGTTTTAAAACTCAACAGAAGGTAAGCTTCTTGAGAATATTTTTGTCCTAGTACCCAGTATTGGGCTTGGCAGATAGTAGCGCTTAATACATACTTACTGAATACACAAATAAGTTTGTTTTGGTTTGTTTTCTAGCCTTTTCAATTAGGCCATACAAAATTTTGTCAAGTGTATTTGGGAGTTAAAATTGTCAAATACATTTGGGAGCTAAAATAAATACATCAACTTCTTTTACTATCAACATTTCTATTAGAGTCAGAAAGGAGAGGGAAGTCCCAGCTAGAGTTTAATTTTAAAGAGGATGCATGGTATCTTTTGGAAAGACTTCCTTAATCAGTTGGATTAATCCTGACTTTTAACTCCAGATAAGAAATAAGATATCCCATAAGGAGGCTTTGTAGCATGAAGGGAATTTTTTCCCCAAGTGAGGAATGACTCCCAGTGTCTGTTATTAAATTTACATTTATTGGTGATTATGTCTATTTCCTGTATAAAATGAGGTTTCAAAACAAACACTTGAAAAAAAGTCAAGAGAAGTCAACTCAGTGGTACAGTCCCTATAAATGTAAAATAAGTGGCCATTTTCAAAGGACTGCCTCACTTAGTGGATTGAATAAAATGAATGTGAGGGCTTAATGTTAAACCCCAACAAATACTAATGTAGCATAAGTCTCTCTCTCTCTCTCTCTCTCCCTCTTTATCTCTCTCTTACAAACACACACACACACACACACACACACAGAGTTCAGGATCAATAACAGACTGCTCTGAGATACTCAGCCCTAATTCTATCAAAGGACTCAGTGACACCACAAACCCAGTGAGTGAAACTCTAGGAACTGATGATTTTCCCCCACAACCACAGCATGGGATTAATTCCATATAATTCACTGCAACCTCTTAAATTGGCTGAAATCATATGGGAAACAGCACCCAACTGAATCATTTAAGTATTGGCATCTCATGTAGGCTACTTCAAACATTTTTTAAAGTTACCCAGGGAAGAGACAGACAAGGCAGTTGGTTATACTTTATAGGCAAATAGTGCCCTCCAACCTCCCTCACTTTCCATCAGACACTGTGACAAATTGAAACAGAGAACACCAACACCGCTACAATTGCCATCCCACCTTGCGCTGCAGGGAAGATTTTATTGGGAATGAACTTGGCAGGAATTGTCTCTCATTCTCTGTCTTACAGAGCAAGCACACTATCACTGTGGTAATTTTGTTAGATGTAAATAGGAATAGGGACTGAATTAGACCTGTGATTCCTTAGTACAAGAAAACTCTAGAAAAGGAAACTCCTGGTGCCAATACAGGTTCACACCTTCCATGTAACTTGTATTCTTAAAGAGTTGCCTGAAATAAATGTAAATATGAAGGGCAAAAATTATTCATACACATAGATGCCACTGGGACAAAAGCAGAAAGGAGGTCAAAGGATCCATCTATACACCAAATATTCATTCATAATGGCTATTTTTGTGTTAACAATAAAACCAGAATCAAAGTATATGTCTATTGGGGACTGGCTAAACAAATTATGGCATAAGACTAAAGTGAAGATTATCATAAGAAAAAATGAATATAAAGAATTCAGAGAAACACAGAAAGACTTATATGAACTGACAAAGTGTGAAATAAACAGAACCAAAAAAATAATATCCACAATAACTTAAATGAAATAAATGATTGCAATGAAATGCAAGTGAAATTAAATAACTGCAATAATTTAAATGAAAAGAACAACAAAGTGAAGTTGAATTTGGTATGATTTTAATCTTGGCCCTGGAGAAGAGATGATGAGCCTCCCTCCTTTTGTTGAAAGGGGAGTTGAATGTTGCTTTCTCTATCATAAGTCAATACATTAACTGGTTTTGCTTATTTTTTCCCCTTGTACAAGGTAAAGCTCACTAATATATCTGGAAATTATTGTCATAAAAATAAAAGGAAGCAATAAAACTTGGCTATAAAAATAACATGAGCAATAATGGAAAAGACCAATATCTCCTTTGCTGGCTCATCATTTATATCATGCCCTCAACTATGAGTGTTCCCAAAGGTATTGTCAAAGGCCCTCTTCTTTCCTCCCTCTACACTCTCTCTTGGTAACCTGATCAGCTCCCAGGGGTTTAACTAGCATCTCCATGCAGATGATCTAAATATCCAGCTCCACTTTCCCTGATGGCTTAAGACCTGCATGACCAGCTGCCTATTGGACCTTTCAAACTGTATATACCAGAGACATCTCAAACTAAACATGTCCCAAAACAGCCTTTCTTCCAAACATCCCTACTTCTGCCTAAGCTACCACTTTCCTTTCGGTCTCTCAGATTCATGACTTCAGCATTATCCTTGACTCTCAATTTCTCTCAATGTCCAAATCCAATCAGCTGCTAAATCTTACCATTTCTCCCATTACAATGTCTCAATCTAACCCCTTCTGTCTTTTCACACAGTTCAGGCCTCTATCACCTTTCACCTATATTATTATAGCAGCCTCCTAATTGGTCTCCCAGCCTCAGGTTTCTTACCACACCAGGCCATCCTACAAACTGCTACCAAAGTGATTTTCCTTAAGTGCAGATTTGACCACAAGAGTCCTCTACACAATCAACCTTCACAGTCTCCTGTTGCCTCCAGGAAAAAAAAATACAAACTCCTGTTTAGCTTTTAAAGAACTTCACAGTCTGATCCCAAACTATCTTTCAGCCTCACTGAACATTACTTCTCCTCCCACACTCTGTGATGCAGTCAAACTGGCTTTTTCTCTGTTCCTCACACATGGCAACTCATGTTTAATCCTTGTATCTTTGCATTGGCAGTCCCACATGTCTGAAATGAAATTTTTCTTTACCCCACAGAGTCCCTCTTTTCAAGACACAGATCAAGCACACTTTTCTGATGCTACTTCCAATTCTAGTAAATACTCTTACTCTCAGACTAGCTTGTTTTTAACTTCTTTGTATTTATTTGCATTTATTCATTTTATATTCACTCCGTATCGTTATGTGTACATTTCTTCCTTATTAAAATGTAAGCCCTTCTAAGTAGGGATTATCTAAGTCTTTGTAGTTATATCCACAAGTCAACAAGTGTTTTACACTTAGCACTGTGTTAAGGAGTACAAATATAAGCAGAAAAAAAAAGATAGTCCTTGACTTCAGAAAACTTAGATGGTAGAGGAAAGTCCAGAGAATCATGAGTACAGCCTAAAGAGGAATGACGACATAGCTAGCCTGAAAGATGGAGACTCCAAAAAGACATAGCCAATCAGAGGGAAAGACAACAGGGCTGAAAAATATTTCTGCTGTGTGCAGTTCAGGGTTGCAGTGACCTTCCAACGTGGGAAGGTTTCTGTGTCATGGTCGAGAGAATCCAGAGTGCCAAGAGTGCAACATGGGGTTGCCCGCAAGTGGAAGTGGGGTGGTGTCCCCTCTTTTCCCCTAGTATCCCTTAGTGCCACCCGGACATCTTGCTGGTTGCTGGCACCATGAAGATTTGGACATCAGAGCACATTTTCGACCACCCATGGGAAACAGTTACAACAACTGCTATGCAAGAAATATCCAAATCCTATGAATCCAAGTGTGGTTGGAGGTGATGTTTTAGACAGACATATAGATCCTACTGGGAAATTGCATAGCCATAGACTTCTCAGCACAGAGTGGGGATTGCCTTCTATTGTAAAATTGCTTATTGGAGCAGCAAGAACCAAAACATATATTCAGGAACATTCTGTAGTTGATCCCATAGAGAAAACAATGGAGCTTAAATCCACTAATATTTCATTTACAAATATGGTTTTGGTAGATGAGAAACATATATAAACCACATCCTCAAGAACCAGGAAAGACCATTTTGACTCAAAAAGCCATAATCACTGTCAAAGTAGTGAGCCTTAGCAGTTATCTAGAAGGACTGATGGAAAGTACAATATCATCTAATGCTAATAAAGATCGAGAAGCAATGGAGTGGGTAATTAACAAATTAAATGTTGAGACTGAAGAGTTGACTGCTTCAGCAAGAGGAAGTATGAGGACAGCTATGGCCATAGTAGCATTTGTAGAGAAATGATAATGGCTATTTATATGAAACATTAATAGGTCCACCAGGGTCTCTCCAGGCTTGTAACATTTGTATTCATATTTGGTATTTAAGAAGCATATCTGTATATTACATAGGTATTCAGTTAGCTTGGAGAAAGACTGCAACTTTTGATGGAAAAAGAGAAGGTGCAGGGCTTCCTAGCATATGGGATCAACTGGAATTAACATTACCTGAAAATACCATGCAATATTTGAAGATTTAAGGCTATTTCGAATGGATGCCTTGACCAGAAACTGGCATGTTGAATCTCCAAGAGGTTGAATATTGTAGCATTTAATTCATGAGACTCTACCTGGTTTTGGACCAACTCCAAAATGAAGCATAGCTGCCTTTTCTAGCATGATTGCCCAAGCAGTTTTCATGTTGTAATAACTCTCTTTGGAAAGAAGGAAAGTATGTTACTTGAAATCCAAATGCAAGCCTTCTATTTGTACAAAAGTAACAGGCTTTGAAAAACTATGGCATTCTGAATTGGTACTAAAGTGATATTTTTGTAGTGAACACTATCATTAAAGTGATATAACTCCCAGTGTAATCCTGATTTCATTATATTACAGAGTACTGTATTGATTTGCAAAAATTTTGTGATATGATACAAACACGATCTATCTTGATTTTGCATTTGTAGAAGTATATATGGTGTAGGATGCTGAACGGTGGACATGTGATATTCACTTTGAAATTTGAGGAGGAACCAAAATTAAAAATAAAGTTATTACCTGAATTTAAAAGCATCATAAAATTGAAACTAACAACTATTTGCATCTTTTAGGAATTTCACAGAATGCTTAATTAGCTTATGCAAAAATTGCCATGTGACTGAATCATGAGTCAATAATTGTATATAGTATATGTCAAATTATTTAACTGTAAAATAGTTAATTGCATCTTTTTATTGCAGTAATTGACCACAAACAAGTCTTTTTTTATAGTGCGTATCCATGGATCATTTGATTTAATTTCTAGTCTGATTTGAAATATAAATCCTAGGTACCTAGTTCTCTTTATAATCCTATGGTGCCCCTGCCAAAAGAAGGAACTTAACCACAACTAACCACTAAGGGAAATTGCACTGAAGCTTTTATTTGTGGGAAGTCTGTACTTTTGGTACTGGAATACCAAAAAACTATTCCAGAAAGTGTTACTTTTTTTAATATTTCAAAGCATATAATTGTTAACTGCTAAAACAGTATTTTCTGATTCTTATAATTATTTCTATGATACTAAAGTTGTATATGGGATATTTTAAAAGGCAGTTAGATATGTTGACAGGTATACATAGATAGAGGGCACAGGACCAATTTAATAGGAAAGGATGGTACTTAAAAGGTGAAATTAAGAGGTGAGAAAGGAATATAATGAGAGGAAATGGGGAGAGACAAAATGGGGTAAACTGTCTCATACAAAAGAGGCAAGGGAAAATGGTTACAATGGAGGGGAAGAACAGGAAGGCAAAAGGGAATGGGTCAACCTTATTCACATTGAATTTCGCTCAGGGAGGGAATGACATACACACTAAATAGGGTATCTCACCCTACAGGAGAGTAGGGGGGAAGTGGATGAGAGGATGGAAGGGCAGGCTGGGGGACAGGGAAGATGGAAGCACCCACTTTTGAAAAGGGACAGGGCCAAAGTAGAGAACAGAACAAGTGGGAGGTGGGATAAGAGGGAGAGAAATATAATCAGTCTTTTATAATATATCTACTATGGTAATGTTTTGCATTAGGTACAGACGTACAACCTATATTGAATTGCTTATCTTCCCAGTAAGGGTGTGTGACAAAGGAGGAAGGGAATGAATCTGGAATTCAAAGTTTTAAAACGAAATGTTTAAAATATATATATATATAATTATTAATATTATTTTACATGTAATTGGGAAATAAGATATATAGACACTGGGGCATAGAGATCTACCATGCCCTGCTGGAAAAGTCAAAGGAGTATGGGGGAAGATATGGGAGAGAGCAGATTGGAGGACAGGATATCCTATGGGACTGTTATTTTGGGGGACATGGGTAGGAGAAAAGCGGGGAGAAAATTTGTAATTCAAAATCTGGCAGAAATGAATGATGTAAACCAGAAGTTAATAAAGCATTTGGAAAAAAAGGCAATTAGATCTTGCTTTTAACTATGTTTAGCATAAGTTGGAACTTCTGTAAAGTTTTCCTACATTGTAAAGGTTTCCTATAGAAAAAAACTAGTGTGTATGTACATAAGTCACAGAAATATAAGTTTACCAAACTATTTAAAAATGAATATTTTTTCTATTTAAAATATTGTTTAGCATGAGACTTTGTTGGTACATTTGTAAAAACAACTCTCAGATCCATTAAGGTTTGTGATTATTTTTTGTAACAGGAGATTGTTTTTACAACTGAAATAATATTCAGCTAAACAAAATATAGTAAATGTGAATACTTGATAAAAGTTGGCCGTAGATAATTTCTGTAAGTTGTACTTGTTCAGAAAAAGGTGTAATGCTCTAAGGATAAAATATTTCTAAACAAAAAAAAAGAAGAGTGTAGCCTGGAGAGAAGTGAAGCTCCTGGTCCTTCTACAGCCCAACATGTTCATCTTATGGACCAGTTTTTCAAAGGCTGTGTAGTGACATTGTGGATACATGGCTTAACAGTCACTTAACCTTCCTGAGCCTCAGTCTCATCATCTATAAAATGGAGGTCATAACACTTGTACCATTTACCTCACAGTGAGGCTATGAAGAAAGTGATGTGTAAACCTCAAAGGGCTATGAAAGTGTGAACTATTCTGATGTCATAAATAAATGAGCAAAAGGCATCATGACATACTGGCTAGCAAACCAGCCTCACAGTCAAAAAGACCGGGGTTCTGAAAACTAACTGTGACCCCTGAGGAAGCCTCATTTTTCCAGATAATTCTTTAAGATTATAAATTGTAGCACAAGTGCCAACCTTCCTCACTGGGGAGCTTACAGATCCTGTCCAAAATAGACACACATGTACACATACATGTATATTGTATAACAATATAGTGTATATATGTACATATATAACAGATTTATCATAGATTTTATATACACGTGCTTTCATATGTATAACATATATGTGTGTGTTTATACATATATAGGCATGCCTCATTTTATTGTACTTCATAGATATTGTGGATTTTTTACAAATTAAAAGTTTGTGGCAACCCTGCATCAAGCAAGTGTACCAGTGCCCTTTTTCCAACAGCATACACTTGCATAGTGTTCCTATGTCACATTTTGGTACTTTTTAAAATATTTCAAACTTTTTCATTATTGTTATATCTTTTATGGTGATCTGTGACCAGTGATCTTTGATGTTTCTATTGTAATTATTTTTAGATATCATGAACAACACCCATATAAGACAGCAAACTTAATTTATAAATGTTGTATGTGTGCTCTGACTATTCCACCAGCCAGCCTGTTCCCCCATTTCTCTCCCTCTCCTCGGGCCTCCTGCTTCCCTGAAATATAACAATATTGAAGAACATTATATAAATTTGCTTGCTAAAGCAGTGGCAGGGTTTAAGAGGATTGATTCCAATTGTGAAAGTTCTGCTGTGGGTAAAGTGCTATCAAATAGCATAGAAAGCTACAGAGAAATTTTTCCTGAAAGGAAGAGTCAACCGATGTGGCAAACTTCATTGTCTTATTTTAAGAAATTTCCACAGCCACTTCAGCCTTCAGCAGCCACCATCCTGATCAGTCAGCAGCCGTCAACATCAAGGCAAGACCCTTCATTAGTGAAAAGATTACAGCTTGATGAAGATTTAGATGATGGTAAGCATTTTTAGCAATAAAGTATTTTAAATTAAGGTATGTACATTGTTTTTAGACATAATACTATTGTACACTTAATAGAATATAACAGTGCAAACATAGCTTTTATTTGCACTGGGAAACCAAAAAAAATTACTTCATTGCAATATGTGCTTTATTATGGTGGTCTGGAACCAAACTTGCAATATCTCTGAGGTATGCCTGTACATGTAAATCATACATATGTATATTAATTAACTACCCTTTTTATTTTTATGACCAGATTTCTCCACGGAGGAAAATATAAGATACTATCTCTTCTCTCATGTGAAGATTGTACTACAAGATTTAAAATAGTAACCTTCAGTTTTGAAGGTTTTACTACACAAGGAGGAAGGAAACAAACATTTATTAAATGCTTAATGTTTGCCAAGCGCTATGTTAAACAATTTACGAATATCTCATTGGATCTTCACAATTCTGGAATCAGGTGTTATTATTATCCTCATTTGACAACTATTGAGGCAGACAGAAGTAAAATGATTTGCCCAAAGTCACACAGCTAGGAAATGCCTTGAGGGCAGATTTGAACCCAGATCTTCCTGACTACAGAATCAGCACCCTGTCTATGCTGCCACCTGGCTGCCTCTAATGTCACATCAAAAATAATCAATTAAAAAAACATTAACTACAAGAAACCCAGTCACCTAAAGAAAGAGTCAGTAACAGTTCCTTAGGGGTAACGCATTAATTATTACTGGTAGAAAGTGTGGTATTGAAAAGAACACTTGATTTGGAGTCAGACAATCTGAGTCTGAACCCTCACTTGGCTACTATAACCTTGGAAAAGATATTTCTCCTCTCTAGGTCTCAGCCCTCTTTGGTTAAAAAAAGGCAGGGGGGAGGTTAGACTAGATGACCTCAACAGTCTTTTGCAACTCCAAATCTAATGATTGGAGCTATTTTGGGGTGCATAACTTTTGGAATGTTCTGTTTTACTACTGTCAAATGATACAATTTTACATGGATGGTGTCATAGCTTCAAACCAAGACAATGAAATCAACCCAGTGCTGAGAACAAACAGAACTTTCAGACCAAGTACCAATTTACAATATTCCAAACTCAACACTTTGCTCAAGACTAAGAATTAGGATAGAAGTACCTCATCACCCATAATTCTATTATAGCATGTCTGAGCCAGGGAACTTTAATTTTCTAAACCATTAAAAGAACTACAACATCCGTTATTGCTAACTACAGTGGAAATTGATCAAAATAATGAAAATAGTTATTAGAGGTACAAAAAGATTTTAAACTTGAGAATCAACATGAGGTATTGATGTCATTGAAATAGTAACTTTAAGATGTTTAGGGGTGGGGTGGAGTAATGCCCCCCGCCCCACAATAAAAAAACCTCATGTTATATTTTGCTATGTATATGAACAAGAGGGGGAAATATAATGATAATAATTTATTCCTACCAGTTTATGTAGTTTTACACATAAAGAAAATATTCACAGGGTCTTTGTAGATAAAGCAAGGCTATATTGCCTCTACCAAATGGGTCATTGATAGCTTATAAAGCCAACCAACCAACTAAGCTGAGTTTTCTGTCAAGCTGAGCCAATGTATTCCCCTCCCTCAATGAAGCATAGGTTGTCTTCAAATTATTTGGCAAATGTCTACTTTTTTAAAAGCAACTCAGGAGAATTAAATTATAAATTATATATTATATATATATATATAAATTATAAATTATAAAATTAAATTATTCCCAAATAAAATAGGGGAACTTATGTTGAATAGGATCTTTTTTGCTCTCTAAATAATGTCTCTGTAAATGACTAAAAAACCTTTCAAGGAAGTTCCACAATATAATATAATTGATATTGAACTGTGTTCACCAACATCTTACTCCTAAGTTAGTTAGCTAGCGGTGAGGCTTTGGGCAAGTCTTTCTGAACCTCAGTTCCCCAAGTTACTCTGAGTGGACCCGAGTTCTATTTCCTGAGAAATCTGAGTCCTTCCTGAATCATCAAAGATCCTTCCCAAGCCCATTTCTTAGCTTAGGTAGGGGACCATAAGAGAAAATGAGTTCTTGCTTGTTTATCAAATTCAGTGTTTGCTAAGACAATACATGAAAAGTGCACCTTGTCCTAATTCAGAGGAAGAATGATAAAAACAGCCAAGTTTTTTGAAAAGTAATATGCTTTAGTGGTTCAAGGCTCAGTACTAGAACCAGGCAGATCTGGGTTCGAGTATAGCCTCTGCTAAATACTGTCTGGTGGGTGACCTAGGGCAAGTCATTTGACATCTCATTTTCCCCATTAACTTTCTAAGACTATAGAGGAGAGGTTGGTCTCCATTCTGCCTGGCAGTTCCCTATACAGGTGAAACCAGAAGACTATGCAATAGTCTAAGCATGAGGTAAATAAGAGACTGGATCAAGGTTGTGACAATGTAAGTGATTTTTTCTTCTTCTAGAAAAAAAAAAACAACAAAACTCTGGCTGGTTATCATTTATGCTCCCACCCCATTCTTCCAGCTCTACTTTTGGACAATGGAAAAAGAGAACTCTTTCCATTGCCTTATCAGCCTCCCAGGAAAGCAGCGTCTAGCCCCTATCTACACCTTGCCTTCACAGAAACAATGAAAGACTGAAAACAGGCCACAAGACAAGCGTGCTGTTCATTCTTCAGATCCAGAGAACGGCTCAGCAGAGGCCCAGAAAGGAGGGGTCTGCCCTGGCCTTCTGAAGAGAGAATAGACCCTGGGGTGAGCTGTTGCATACAGGAAAGGTGTGGGCAAGAGTGGAGGGCAGCAGCTGCTCTATTCCTACAGCTGTGGCACATGGCTTTCTGTGACCTTTGGTAAGTAAAGATACAGTCAGAGAAGAGGGAAGGTATCTGGAGGCGTTGGAGAGTGGAGGTGTTTTATACTCAATCTTTAATGACATCTGCTTCTAAACAGCAACACACTACTATTCTGGGAGCAGGAAGTCACTAAGATCCCAGGAAAGCAGAAGGGCTCTCTACTTTATGGCCTTTTTAGAGGTCAAGGAGGATTGGAAACTCTTAACAATCACTTATCATTGTCAGAAGTTGGATTTCTTTCTTAAGAGTTTACATTCATGTGTGATACATAGTCCATATTACCTTAGAAAATAGAAGGAATCTCAAGAAGAAATCATCTGGTCTAACTTTTGCACAAAGAATGAAAATGGCTACGTGTGTCTATTTCCCAATAGATGAGCATTCAGGGTGGGCCACATATGCTCAGGTGTGCTGGCACCCTCTAGGGTGCCTATTAGCACTGTCCCTTCCCCCAGGGTGTGCCAACACATCTGTCTCAGCCTTGATGTACAATCATGTTCACATCACCTGACATTCCATCTTCAAACTCCAGGCTTTTTCACTGGCTATTCCCCATACCTAAAACTCTCTCTCCACATTTCTGGCTTCTGGCTTCCCTGGTTTCCTTCAAGTCTCAGTTAAAATCCTCCCTTCTGCAAGAGGCCTTTCTTGATCCCCTTTAATGCGGATGCCTTCATTCTGTAATCATCTCTGATTTATCCTGCATATATCTTGTTTTTTTTTACATAGCTGTTTCCATTTCATCTCCCCTGTTAGACTGTGAGGCCTTTAAAGGCAGACTCTTTCTGCCTTTCTCTGCATACTCAGCACTTAGCATAATGTCTGACATGTAGTTGGAGCTTAATAAATGCTTAATACTTGACCAATGAGGAGAAAAATACTGGCTCAAGAACCAGAAAAACAAGGGTCCCAATCATTTTAGAGAGCAATCTGAAATTATGCCCCAAGAGTTATTAATCTGCCTATACCCTTTGATCCAACAATACCACTAGTAGGTCTGTTTCCCAAAATGATTAGGGGAAAAAGGAGAACATATATTCTAAATTATTTATAGCGGTTGTCTTTGTAGTGACAAAGAACTGGAAATTCCAGGGATGCCCATCAAGGGGAATGGCTGAACAAGTTTTGGTATATGATAGTGATAGGATACTGCTGTGCTAAAAGAAATGATGAGTTTGATGAACTTAGAAAAACACGGACAGACTTGCATAAAATAACAAAGAGTGAAATGAGGAAAATGAAGAGAATGTTGTATGAAGTTACAACAATATTGTTTTAAGAACAACTTTGGGGGTGGCTAGAGTAGAGCGCCAGCCCTGGAGTCAAGAGGACCTGAGTTCAAAACCAGCCTCAGACACTTTACACAAAAACTAGCCATGTGCCCTTGGGCAAGTCACTGAATCCCAATTGCCCTACCTTTCCCCCTCCAAAAAAAAAAAGGAACAACTTTGAGCAAACAAATCATTTTGACTATTATAATAACCAAATTAACTACAAAGGACATATGAAGGAAGATGCTGTCTTCATCCAGAGAAAGAACTGATAAAGAGAATTAAGTATAGGATAATTTTACACACACACACACACACACACACACACACACACACACACACACACATACACACATGCACACACACACATACATACACACACTTATTTGTGTCTAATAGTTATCTCTATGGAAGGGGGAGAGAGGGAAGGAAAAAAGGAAAAAAAGGAAATTTACATGATAACTTTTTTATATATTTAAAAGGAATAGTAAGTTATACATAAGAAATTTGCAGTTTCATGTGCAATCATCTTTTTTAATAATGTGTTATGAAAATGTTTGTTTTATTCCACAAATTAAAAATAAAACAAATAAAAATTTATGGAATCAAAAAAGGTTCAAGTCCCAGATCTACTAAATAGCTGTGACCTTCACCCCTTTCTTTTGATCTGTCCATACCTCTACATCTCTCAAGATTTGTCTGCTTCTTTACACTCTCACAGCTACTCCCCTACCTGGCTCTTGCCTTCATTACCTTTGGCCTGCACTACTGCAATAGTGTCTTATTTGCTCTCCATGCCCCAAGGCTCTCCCCACTCCACCCTCCACTCAGTGGCCACAGTGATTTCCATAAAGTGTAGGACAGACCACATCACTTCACTACTCAATAAATTCTAGTATCTCCTTCATACCTCTAGAAACAAATATGAATTCCTCTGCTTGGCTCTCCCAACTTGGGTTCATCCTAGCTTTTCATCCCTTTTGAACATCACTCCCCTTGATGGACACTGTTTTCCAGCCATACTCACTTTTTTACTAATCCACATACAAAAGACACTCCATCTCAAATTTCCATGCCTTTGTTCTCCAACAGAACGAATTCTCTCCTCACCTCCACTTCTTAGAATCCCTAGCTTCTTTCAGAGCTCAATTAAAGCACCACTTTCTATGTGAAACTTTTCCTTATTCCACCTAGCTCCTAGTCGACTCCTCTCAATATTTTTAATTTATGTATTTTTGTATCAAATGTGCTCCAAATAGTAGGGGACTGGGCCATCCAAAGCAGAACAATTGTGACCTTAATCTAATGAGATCATAACCACACTGAAAGAGCAGCAGAAAAATTCAACCAAGTCAGCAATTATTAAGCACCTACTAGGTTCAAGGCACTTTGCTAGGCCATAGGGATACAGCCCAAAGTCTTAAGGATTTTGCTTTCTATGGGGGTGGTAAGTGGGGAGGAGGGTTATAATTCATGAGTAAATAAAAAGATATGATATGGAGAAAATCCAAAAACACTTCAGGTAGGAGGGCACTAGCAATAATGGTAACTGGGAAAGACCATGTGGAAAGTGGCACTTGGGTTGAGCCTTGTTGAAAGGATTCTCAGGAATCCAATAGGCAGAGCTGAGGAAGGAGACCATACCAGGTATGGGGAACAAACAGCCTGTGGGAAGGTATGGAGGCAGAAGATGGAACAATGAGCAGACCAGTTTGGTATGAATGGAAATATAAAAGTAGTCTAGAAATTTGTGGAGGACTTTTCATGCCAACCAGAGGAATCTGGATGGCTAACAGTGTGAAATACTGCAGGCAGGTAAGGAAAGATGAGAGACCCACTGGGTTTAGTCACTGGTAACCTTCAAGAGAGCAGTTTCAGTTGAGTGGCAGGATCAGAAGTCAAAATGCAAGAGATTGAGAGAAAAAAGGGATGTGAGGAATTTTTTTTCTAACATAATGAGGGATTGACCAGTGAGCCCAGTCCTTATAATCATGCACAGAATCCTTAATTGATGAAACACCCACCCAGACTGTGAAGCATATATCACCATTCTGTAACTGGTTCTGGTATGCTGACTACTTAATAAAAAGGAATCTCTTTGATTGACTGCATAGCTGAAACTGAGGTGCATTTAAAAGGCATTAATTGATTAGACCTCTTCCTTCTCTTTGGTCTCACTTCTTCCTTCCAGGTAGGGTTTGATTAAAAGAAGAAAGACAATGAATGCTATAAAGAGAGAAGCCTTGAGCCCTCACCATCTGAAGCTTACAAGTAGCCTCTTACCATGACTTTGGTTCATTCATTTTATTTATTTTTTTAACTTTATTTTTTGCTTTTTTTGGAGGGCAATTGGGGTTAAGTGACTTGCCCAAGGTCACATGGCTAGTTTTGTGTCAAGTGTCTAAGGTCGGATTTGAATTCAGGTCCTCCTGACTCCAGTGCTGGTGCTCTATTCACTGTGCCACCTAGCTACCCCTAGATCATTCATTTTAGCTAAAGGAGATTGAAGCTTCAGCCTTGTGAGTTTGGGAAGGTAATAAAAGAGAGCCACCAAAAGTTCCAGGAGTGTAGTTCATGCCAGAACCCGAAGCCAACCAATATTGCTTTGAGGTCCTAAAGAACAATCTTTTGAACCCACCAAGCCAAGTAATAGCTGAGACAAGGGCACATCAAGCTGTATTGCCACATTTAGACATGAATTTTGTGAGACCAATGGTGTAGTCTCTAGAAACTTCATTAAGTCTGAACCCACTTTCCTCTGAGACCAAGGTGGCAGAAGGAACTGTGACCCCAAGGTATTGGGGGAAATGTTTGCACTTCTTGATGTTGTCAAAATAAATATCCCTTTGTAAATGTTAATTGATGTTAGCTGGTTAAATAGATCTGAGATGTCCCTGATAGTTAACAGTGCGGGGGGGGGAATCAAATCAAAATGGGGGCTTAAGTCTATAGCATTTGCAAAAGACACCTTTCAACCCTTCAGGGGTACCCCTAAAATCCTGAATAGGGAGGTAGCCTATATAACTCTGGGAGAATGAGTCAAGAGTGATTACATAACGAGAAAGAGGGGGAAGAGAGAGAGAGAGAAAGAGAGAGAGAGAGAGAGAAAAGAAATTGAGGACAATGTCTTTGTGTGTCTTCCCCCCTTTGTAGGATTTGGTTTTTGTTTTTGTTTTTAGGATGGAGATATCTGTACATCAACAACTACAACAATTTGTACATTTTTGAAGCCAGTAGGGAAGGACTTATGCAGAAATGATTTAAAGAATGGTTTAAAGACCAGGAAGTGATTGTATAAGCAAATTCCTCAAGGAGATGGAAAGGGGTGAGATCTTAGAGAAAGGTCTATGGGTTGGCCTTAGCAAGAACTGACTCTTTCTCTGAAACTATAGCAAATGGAAAAGGTTAGTGATTCGAGGTGCAGAATTTTAAAGAGGGGGCCACAAAAAAGTATCCTCATTTTTTCCTGTACAGTATATAAAATATGAGGAAAAGTTCTCAACTGAAAGAATGGAAAGAAGGGGTGATGGGTGTTGTTTGAGGATATAATAATGTTTAGAGCAAAAATTAATCAAACAAATTGAGATTAGATAACAGAAATGTGCAGTGGATCCAGTCAACTCTCCATTCAGCAAAATCTTAAGTAGGAGCAGAGTATATGGATGGTGGCAAAATCCAATCATGAATTAAGTCACAGAAAAGGGGGTACAGCCAAAGACTGACAACTCCTTGCTTCTGTCACTGAACCATGCTGCTATCAGTTAGACTCATTTTATAGGATCACAGTATTTAGAATTAGAAGGAAAAGGAAAACTTCCTACTGTTCTGATGAACATAATCTTTGATTTTTTTATACAATTCTTCTTTATCAGAAACTGGATGCTGGGGGCAGCTAGGTGGCACAGTAAATAAAGCACCAGCCCTGAAGTCAGGAAGACCTGAGTTCAAATCCAGCCTTAGACACGTAACACTTACTAGCCATGACCTTGGGCAAGTCATTTAACCTCAATTCCCCTGCCTTCCCCCCTCCAGAAAGCGAAAGAAAGAAAGAAAGAAAGAAAGAAAGAAAGAAAGAAAGAAAGAAAGAAAGAAAGAAAGAAAGAAAGAAAGAAAGAAAGAAAGAAAGAAAAAAGAAACTGGATGCTAGTCTATATGGTTGTGGGTCTGGTCAAGTGTCAGACTGGGCCACAGGAAACAGCTAAGAAGGGAAGAACCAGGTCTGGGAGTATGATTTATGTAGGAGGGGGTCTGGCACATACTTTAGGAAGACAAAAGGTTCAAGTTCAAGGAAGTCATCTAAGGGAGAAAGAATCAAGCAAATGCTTCTATCAAGGTTGTATCAAGGGAGGTTTAGAGACCAGGGGGCCTGAGGTTTAACACAAATATACCTTTATCCTAGAATGGAAATTGTTTTTCGTTTGGTTTTTTTTCTCTATCATCTTTTGTTGTCCTTGATGGGTGTGGGCAGTGTGTATATGTGTGTGTGTGAGTGAGTGCAAAAATGTTTTAATTTTATGTAATTAAAATTTTTCACTTATCTTGAATGATTCTTGCTATTCTTTGCATGGTCATTAGCTTTTTAGACTATTAATAGATCAAATAGGTAATTTTTTCCATGTCTCTCTAATTTGTTTGGGCAGAGATAGGTGGCACAGTAGATAAAGTGTCAGGCCTAAAGGCCAAAAGACTCTTCTTCCTGAGTACAAATCTGACCTCAGTCACTTATGAGTTGGGTGAGCTTGCGCAAGTCACTTAACCCTGCTTGCCTCAGTTCCTCATCTGTAAAAATGAGCTGGAGAAGGAAGTAGCAAACCAATCCAGTATCTTTGCCAAGAAAACCCCAAATGGGGTCACAAAGAGTTGGACATGACTAACTGAATAACAACTAATTTATTTATGAGGTGACCTTTGGTATTTAGGTCACATACTCATATGGAGCTCATTTTTGTATAAGGTATGAGGTGTTAGTCTAAATGTAGAATGAGAAATGAAAAAAATGAGAAATGAGAAAAATGAGAAAATGAGAAAAAATCCTATATGTACACAAATATCAACAACAGCTCTTTTGTGGTGATAAAAAACCTGGAAACTAAGGGAATATTCATCTACTAAGGAATGACTGATTTTTATATTGTATGAATATTGGAATACTAGTTGTTCGCTAATAAAGGAGGAAATGGATAATTTCAAAGACAGAAACTGATGCAGAGTGAAGTAAACAGAAACAGAAGAGATTTTCATACTACATAACAATGTTATGAAAATGAACAATTTTAGTATTTAAAAAAACTACTAAAGAAGGAAATGAGTAGAAACAGAGGGATAATTTATACATTTGCAACATCATTGTAAAAATAACTTTAAAAGCTGTAAGAACTAAAATTAATATGACTATTTGTGATTCCAGAGGACCAGTAATGAAACATGTTATTCACCTTCTGACAGATGATAGGTAGATATATGTATGTATGTGTATATATATATATATATACATACATACACACATACACATATATATACACCTATACACATATATACATACACATATACAGATATAAAGATATGTGTACGTCTACATGTGTATGTAGATATATGTATGTATATATGTGTGTATATATACAACCATTGAGAGAATTTGTTTTACTTGACTGTACATGCTTGTAATGACAATTTTGTTTTTCTTTCCTTTTTTTTAATGGGGCAGCATGTGGGAGGAAGAGAAAAGAGATTTTCTTTTAATTAAAAAAAACTAGGAGACATGATATATATGTGAAATGTTGCCTGTACTTTCAGTTGGGGTTGCCGTATTATTAGTTTTACTCAACTGTTTTACTTTGTCACAAGAGAACTCTCATGAATTGAATATATGTGTATATATACACACTCTAAATGTATATATAATTTAATGTATATAATGAAAATAATATATATTGCATGACATATATATTACATACATATATACATATATTTAAAAACAAAACAAAAGTGGAGGAGGAGGAGGAAGATTGGAGAACCACACATACAGCTTGTACCTGATGAAGATAGGGGCATTCACTTTTGTACTTTTAATATTTGTATGTTATAAGCTTCCTTCTGGGTTTTACTGCCACCTTCATTTCCACCATCCCAAAACCACTGCATCACTGAGTTGACATTGATTTTACAAAGGTCACCCTGGATTGGCTCATCTGCCTGTTGGGGCAGTGTTCTGCCTTTCATTCTCTCCTAACTCAATGACTTTTCACTAACAGTTTTTGTTTTCCTAGTCCCATTGCTATCTAGGTTTGTAAGTAAAGCTCTCTCGCTTTTTCCTGTGTCTCTCTTGCTTCCTCCCACTGCCTTTTCATGCTTTGGCTATGAGGAAAATTGTTTTTCTTCCTCTCTACAATTTCAGATTCCACAGGTGGCATCTAGGTAAGGAACAATGAAAAAGGAAGACAGGTCCGATTGATATTGTTTTACAATGACTTTCAAATATTATCCTGGAAAAGCACTTGCATCACTGGGGTTTGCTTTTTAGGATTTGAAAGGAAGCAGAAATCTCAGGAAATAATACCTTACCAATTTATCTTAGAGCATTAGTATTTAAGTGTAATACACTGTCCCTTCAAAATACTGATACATATATAGCGAAAGAGAATTTTAATGCTGAAAGGGATAGAAAAAGTATATTTGCACAAAGAATAAGTTATATCAATTATCAAAGGTTTTAAGCTATTGCTGTTATTATAGATGAACATTTTTATGTCTGTATCAACAATGCAGTATTTACAATGCCTATGGTAACTATAAATATGCTGATATGGTTATTAATTACAAAATGTAACAGGATCTCTACATGAACACATAGCTAGAACATTTATTCAAATACCAGAAAACTGAGTCCCAAAACCAGAAAGTCAAAGCCATCACAGTAGCCACAGAGTTGGCACATGTAGTTAATGCAATAAATACCCATATTCTCAAGCCTTCAAAACAGAGCAGGCTACCCCAGGCAAAGATCCTCCTCTCCTCACGATAACTGCTCAATCTTCATTCTGCTTGCTCTCAGCAGGTCTTGCCCCCCATAGTTCCCACCCCCAGCAGTCCTCAGCAGGAGTCCTTAGCAGAAATTCTGGCTGGTTCAAAAAAAAAAAGGAGTTCATGCCACCTCTGCTGCCCGATTCCAGTTACTATGCTAGCTCCAGCCTAGCTCCTACTAGGCTCCAGCTCCTTCCTGCACACATACATACATATACACATATGTATACATATGTATACATAATTCATATGCTTTTATATGGGATTTGAACAGTTTGGAACAGAAAATGAATTGTGATGTAAATATAATGACTTAAATTGTCTTATAAACAATGTAGAATGATGCCTTGCTAGAATGTATCCATTTTAATGAATTAAATGAGTAGAAAGAAAAAGAACTTCTATTGATTAAAAAAATAGATATACATGGAAAAAAACAGAGTCCAAGGATGGAAAACAGGTTGGAGGACTCACTTTGAAGGCTCTAGAACCATTCCTCAGCTTGTTTGTATACCATTGTAAACTTTTTTTAAACAGAGAAACATATGAACATTTGGAAACTGCGGCATGGTTTATAAAGAATTATTGATTTCATAACAGAAATTTTGGAAGTTAAGGGTCAGCCATTGAGTAGTAGGAAACAGGAACCTGAGATAGGAGGCTGATGATAAGAAGAAACTGTGGTAAAGACTGAAGATGCAGAAAGGGATAGAAATGCTGTCCTCTTGGAGCTATGGCAACTAAAAGCAATTAAAGCTAAATGATTCTTGATTGGTGGGAAAAGAATTAATTTATTAATCAAGAGCTTGAGTTGACAGCTGTTGTTCTTTGAGGCCACCTACAGTTGGAGAGAGGTGAAGCTTCTCCTGAGTGCCCTAAGTGCTCCTAAATGCTCTGCCATTTCAAGTTTGAGAAGAAAAACCAGAAGCGAAGATAGGCTTTGCATGTGCTTAGTATACTGGTGAACTGTCTAAACTTATTTGCCTGGCATGAAGAACAAACCTGCATTCTGTTCTGATTAAACAGTGCAGTGCACAGCAAGTGAATAACTGGTTGGGCTGACTTGCAGTAACTCAGAGATAGCCAGTCTAATGAGCATTACAGTTCTTCAGCACTTTCTAATGTCCTTTCAAAGGTGACTGGAAGTTGAAAAGGCACTGAGGCCCAATAGATAAGCATTTCGTGTGTGTGTGTGTGTGTGTGTGTGTGTGTGTGTGTGTGTGTGCGCGCTCCTACATGGACCAACGACACGTAGCTCAGGGTTGTGAGTGACCCCCAAGCTCTTAAGATTTTCTCTTTGATACTTTCCTATAAATGTGGGCCAACTGATCCCCAGAGATCCTGAACACATTGGTAAGAATTTGTGAACCAGGTTGGTGTGTGGCTTTGTGATGTATTTTATACATTTTATACATCATTTTATTATGAGTATATAATATTATTAATATGTCTTTTGTCATTGCTAAGTAGATTTCTTAAGATCTAAAATTGACATTTTGTGAATGGCTAGTTTTATAAATATAAATGCATCAGCAGAAACTAGAGTGGTGACAGACTTAGGATTTTGATAGAACTTCAATGCATGTAGGTGGCAGGGGGGCACGGCAGTTCTTTGGTAACCTAGACATGATAGTGTCAAAGAAGGTTGGAATGAAAGAGCCAATTCAAAAAGTGAGTAGGTATTTATATACATTCTGAGAAGAGTGGCATTGTGGGGGTCCATTTCAAGACACACCTTAGATACACACCCACAACGGCTATAAAAGTTATCCAGGTTAAGGTTCATTTCCAAGAACAAGCAAAGATTAACAACCTGTTCATCCCAACCTGTAAGCAGGTAGAGATTAACAGCTCTAGAAAACAAAGGAAAAGGGGCAGCTAGGTGGCACAGTGAATAGAGCACCAGCCCTGGAGTCAGGAGGACCTGAGTTCAAATCTGTCCTCAGACACTTACTAGCTATGTGACCTTGGGCAAGTCACTTAACCCCAATTGTGCTTTCTTCACCCTCCAAAAAAGCAAAAAAAAAAAAGGAAATGAAGGAAAGTAGGTCCATCATACCTGCTTACTGAATTTTGAAATAATTTTACCATGCTAAAACTAATTGAAAAATAAACAGAGGCACATTTAAAGGTATATGTTGTAGATAAAAACAACTCAGATACACTCTGTGATCACGTTGATTTGGGAGTTCCCTCCAACAACAGATCACAACCTATTCCTTTGAAAAACATCTCTTCCATCAGCCTCTGTAACGTTCTTAATCTTGATGGAATCATTGAAATGTCATTCAACAAACAGGAACATCCACAGGAAACCCTTCTTTAACCTGGACTCTGTGCTGGACATCCTTAATCACCAAGGCTAATGCTTTTGGTGAGCATACATTTCCTTCTTTTATGCCTCACCTGATGTTTATTATCAGTGGGTCTTTTGTTGTTGTTTCAGATTCTAAGGAAACTTAATGATCTTGAGTTAGAGAAGGGGGTGGAGTGGAGTACCTTGTTTAAAATAGCTTGTAAGGGAGTATTTTCTTCTATCAAATAAAAAAATATGTTTTAGTAAGTAACAATCAACAAACACAATTGAATCTTATATTCTCTACATCTTTCAGTTAATTTAGAGATGGTAAAGATATGGTCTATTTAAAACTATTTGCAAAAGTCTGCTTGTTCCCTAATAATACCCTCAGAGAAGATGCCCTCAATTTGTAAGCCCAATAAATATCTGATACACCTGTCAAATGAAAAGAAACTGCTGCCAAAGGCAGTATAAAGTTAGAAAATTAACTTGTCTGGAACAGCTTAGAAAGAACTCGTTGAGGGATTATCATCTCCTAAAGCAGAGAAAAGTCACGGATGATAAAAAACCATTTTAAATAAAGTGTGGCAAGATAATTAACCAAACTAAGTCATCCCAGAGATGATTAATACAAAGGAAAAATGGAAAAGATTTGCAAAAACCATTTTAACAAAAATGTTTTTTAAATAACCATACTTATGCCTAATGTCAGACTCCCTGAAATGTTTATAAAGGAGGTAGAAATGAGAATTAAGTCAAGAAAAGCAGTTAGATTAGATTAGCATATATGCTATATATTAGATTAACATATATAGAAAAGATCTATGCTGATAGCGATACTATTGTGAGGGCATTAAGGTACCAGTCAATATACAAGGTATCTATAGAAGCAGAAGAGACCAAAGGTGTAGATAAAATACAGTATATTAAAATTCTTTCCTCTGAAGTCACTTTATGTGGAAAGGTAGAAAGGTGACCCTGTGTTCTTGAAGGTTTTGCCCGTAGAGCTCAAACTCCAGTAGTTCCCATCAAGATGGTAAGGGCTCCCTGAGAAGCAATCTTGTATGGGGAGGGAGTTATACCCTGATGAAGAAAAATAGTGCACATTTAATAAAATTGCAAATATTTTAAGATATTATAAAAGTAGATAAACTAAGAGGAGGAAAACAGCCAGAAACAAGCCATGGGATGCATAGATATTGAGTGAAACTGAGTTTGCATTTGATTTCATCACTGAAGTTGCTAGCAGCCCTAACTGAAGTCTGATCCCTTTTGATACTGACATCCAAACAGCCTTCACCACATATTATTTTTGGCAGGGCTTAAATCAAGCAGATTTTCACAGAAGCTCAAATCAATATGTTGTTTTCCTGAGCCTAGAAAAGAAGAGCCCAAGAAATATATACCATTAGCTGTCTAGGGAGAGAGGACTATCACGCCTTTTTGTTTACTATTACAGTTCCAATGTGAAGTCCAAATGTGAGTTGGGATGAAAGTTGTGGTTCATGTCTCATTGAGAGTTTAAATGGCTAACAGGTGGATATAGTTTGCTGACCCTGGAATTTTTCTTTCTTTTTTTTAATGCAACTCCCAACAAAACTGAGTGAACATGATCAGACATACCATTGCAACTTGGCTTTCATAAGAGACATATTGAAAAACACATTTTGCAGACTGTCACCTAGCAGAAGTTTCTAGTTCTGCTTTTGTATTTGCTCCATAAAAAATGTCATGGTTTTCGCCAACAATTTTCATAGCACTTTCCCCAATAGTTATGACATTGAGGGTCACTCATCAAAGAGGTTTTGTTTATTTCAAGTTTTAAAGGGCAGTATAGATGCCAGGAACGTGTAAATTTCCAGGTTTGTTAGCAAAGGGGGTGGCTATAAAGCCAAATGTAGAAGAAGCTCAGATGCATTTATTTCCAATAAAATTGTGTTTTCCACTTAAGCATTCCCCTAGATTGTCTGTAGCCCCTGCAGTACCATGCTGGGCTTGTGCTCCATGTGAGAATTCGATGAACAAAATTTTTTTAAATGACCAGTCTAATTTTGACAAGCCAAGAAATGTTGGGAAAACAAGAAAGGCAGAAAAGCACACTTGTTTTGCAATGGCTTTTTTCAAACTGAATTATTTTTTGTTGACAAACTGACAAAAAGGCAGTTTTTAAAAGCAAATTTTAGAGGAATGTTCTGTTGGGATCTTCTTGTGGTTTTTAAAAATTTATTTATTTATTCTTAGTTTTCAACACTCACTCTTATAAGATTTTGAGTTCTAAAGTTTCCCCTCTAGCTCCCCTCCCCCCTCCCCAAGATGGCATGCAATCTGATATAGGTTATACATTTATGATCATATTAAACATTTCCACATTAGCAATGTTGTGAAAGAAGAATCAAAAGAAAAGGGGAAAACCATGAAAAAGAAAAAACAAAAAACAACAAAAGAGAGAAAATAGTATACTTTGATCTGCATTCACACTCCATAGTTCTTTCTCTGGATGTGAATAGCATTTTCCATCATGAGTCTTTTGGAATTGATTAGATCATCGTATTGCTCAGAAAAGCTAAGTCTAGCACAGTTGGTCATCTCACAATGTTGCTGTTACTGTGTACAGCCTTCTCCTGGTTCTGCTCACTTCACTCAGCATCAGTTCATGCAAGTCTTTCCAGGCTTGGTGATCCTGTTTACTTTGCGAGTTAGTCTGCAATAGTCCACTTAATTTTGATCACAGCACTTTCTTGAGTATTTGCCTACTGGAATGGTACTGAAAATGTCATTTTCTTGGTATAGGAAACTCCTGTCCCAACTTAGAACAGTACTTCCTCTGCGCCTTGGTCTTAGAACCTGCCTAGTGCCCTAAACTGTTAGGATGCATCCTCAAAGTCACAAAGCCAGTATGTGTCAGGAGTGGGACTTGAAACCAAGATTTCCCAACTCCACATCTGGTTCTCCATTCATTATGTCATGCTGTTTCTCATTTGACTACTATAATTTTAGTTGTAGGGTTGTTGTAGCCAAGACTTCACTAACATTGAGTGAATTTAAAATGTTTTCTGTCAGTGGTATCCTCCAGATAAAATCAGCATATGCCTTGATACACAGTGACTTGAATACAAAAGGGGGAAGAGGAGAGGATAGTGAGAAACATATGGGAAAACATGAGTCAGGAATAAGAAATTAAGCCAATGATTCATTAAAAAAAACATAAGCTAAATGAATTGATGAATAAGTATTTATAAAGCACCTACCATGTGCCAGGTACAGTACAAATGCAAAGAGTGACAGTCCCTGCCCTCAAATAGTTTCTTCATTCTTCATATCATTACCTGAGCAAACCTTCTCAGTACACTACTCTAATCATACTATTACTCCACTCAAAAAAATCTTCAATGGCTCCCCATTGCCTGTGGAACAAAATGTAAATTCCTTATCTTTACTTTCAATCCCTCTATGATCTGACTCCAACCTACCTAACCAGTCTTATTTCATACTACCTTCTTTCACACACATCATGTATCAGACAAATTGATCTACTCAGCCCCCCACTCTTTTCCTATTCTCACCCATTCCTATGCTTTTGCTTGTACCGTTCCCCATCCATAGAGTAGAATCTCCACCTCTTAAAAGTCTTCCTTTCTTTCAAGGTCCAGTTCAGGTCCCAAGCAGACTCTCCTTCCTCAAATGTCATACTTTGGATTTATCATATTCTCTTCTGAACTGTATTTAGTTGTGTACATATTTTCTCCTTACAATTATAAACTATTTGAACATAAGGATTGTATAATTGTTTTTAATCTTTCTCCTCAACATTTTACATAATGCCTTGTACTTAAGAGGTCATTGATAAATATCTTTCAAATTGAATCAAGTGATACAAAATAGAAGTTAATTGCCATTAATAAATGAAATCATGAGACCCAGACAAACTACATTACAGGATATTGAATAAGTTGTCCAAATTATTACTGATCTAATGTCACTAATCTCTGAAAGATCAAGGAAAATAAGATAGATGCTACCATATTAAAGAAGGGATTCTGTCCCAATTTTTTTTCTAAAGCAATTGCATTTAAGTAACTTGCTCAAGGTTACACAGCCAGTCATTATTTATGTGGGGGTGCTCATTTTCTGAGGCTGGATTCGATTCCAGGTCATCCCAACTCCGAGGCTGGTGCTCTTACTCACTGCGCCACCTAGCTGCCCCTCTGTCCCAATTTTTTAAAATGAAAGAGAATGGAATTTGAAAATTATAGATCAATGATTTTGGTTGGTGAGATAAGGCCTGGTAATTCCTTATTTCAGAGATGGTTAGTTAACATTTAGAAAAAGAAGTGATGATCTCAAACATTCTGACTTTATGAAGAACACGCCATGCCCAAGGAACATTGATGAAAGATTTCAAATAAATAGTTTTCAAAAGAAGAATTAGAAACCATCATATGAAGGCTTGCTCCAAATAACTAATAAAAACAGAAATAATTTTTTTAAACTCAATAAATTGGCAAAGTTAACACAAGAGGGGAATGGTCAGTATTCTAGGTCACTGCAATGAGACAGGAGCAGGTACCATCTGTCGGCTTTGTTACTCACAACCTGGTCACAGTTTCAGGGCAGGCTGAGAAAGGGACTTGCATACTTAGGGATGGTATTTAAGAGTAAGTAATAGTAGCAGGTCCTAAACTATATACTGAGGGAAAAACAAATTCAAAAAGAAGCTGTAGCAGTGTGGCTTGGATTCTAGGAGTTCAGCAGAGTCTCAATTCTAGTTTTTAGCCTATTCTGAATCCTGCAGAGACTTAAGCAAGGCAGGAATCCCAAACCAAAGGAAAACTTATGGTTCAGTCATTCTGAACCAGCAGAGTTGACCAGCTGACTGATAGTGGATAAATCTAGCAGCAACTATTGTTACTTGCACCCAAACCCAGGTCAGGAACTTACAATGGTCAGACCAAGGGGGCAACAATAAGACTTTGTCTTAGATCAGACCACTTTGGAAGCACAGAAAACTTACAGATCTCTAGCCTGGTCTATCACTGAGATGTTGAAATAACCCAATACTTAATACCCTCAAGAAGGGAGCAACAGGAACAGCCCAGGCCTCCCCTTCAGAAATGTACAGAGTCTGACCCTAATATCAATCTAAAGTCAATAAGAAAGCCAGAAAAATGAGCCAACAACAACATCAATAAAAGAATCCTCCCATATTCCAACCATAAAAACTTATCATGGAAACAGAGATGCTAAAGACACAAACCCAAAAGAAGAGAATGAATCCAAAATGTCTGCAAGCAAAATCTCAAAGGAAAACATAGCATGAGGACAAACTCAACTAGAATTCATAGAAAGATAAAGCAAAAATTTTAAAGGGTTAAAAAATATTTTTATCAATGAAATGAGAGTTCTAGAGGTAAAAATTCACAACAGAAATGAGTTATGGAAGAGAGAATTGGAAAGATATTAACAGTTTGGAATAACAGGTACAAAACCCTTACCAAGAATGAGCAAATAGAAGCAAATGACTCCTTGATATGACAAGAAATATAACAAAGTCAAAAGACTGAAAATTTAAAAAAAATTAAAGTATGTCAAAGAAAAAACTTACCTGGAAAACAGATCAAGCAGAAAAAAAAATTAAAATTCCCTGGACCTGAAGTGCCTCATTCACTGGGTATGTGCTCACTCCTCACCCACAGTCACAGCCTGGGATCAAGTCTGATCAGCACTGCTAAGCTTGACTTCTGGAAATGCAGGGCATGGGGCATGTGTGTGTGTGTGTGTGTGTGTGTGTATGTGCTCGCATATGTGTAGAGGGGTTGGGGGGTAGCATGGGACAGGGGGAGAGAGAAGGGCAGTCTTTCAATCATCCCCCATTTAGCCATCGGCTGTTCTTTATTAGGTAAAAGATTGTGAGGTGAAAGTTCTGAAATGAAATTTCTTGAGACCTGGTACTGTTCCCAAGGAACTGCTCTCAGGGCCTGTTTGTTGATTCAGTGGAATCGACCTGGAGGTATCTATACTTCATTCAGGCCAAACCTCAACCTCAGAAGGTCCTTTCTTTCTGGGGTCCTCTCAAGTTATCTTAGGAGGACAACTGTTTTACCTTCATTTTTGCAGCTGTACATTCACTTTGTAGCTATTTTCTATTTGCAGAGGAAATCTGGAAATTTCTGACCCACTTCACCATCTTCTCCAAAAGAGCTGGGGTTGTGTCCAAGCATAACTTACCCAGCAAAACTGAGTATAATCTTGAATGGAAAAAAAAGCCCTGGATATCTGATGAACTGAAAGACTTTCAGGTATTTTTTTAACAAAAAAAAAAATTAGAACTCAATACAAAGTTCAATATAAAGATCCAGAAGAAATATAAGGAAAACATTAAAGACTACTTATAAGGCATTCATTAAGGTCAAACTATTTGCTATATCTCTATCTATCTATCTATCTATCTATCGATCGATCTATTTATCTATCTACCTACCTACCTATATGAAAATGTTATCAGTACCCTTAAAACTGACATCATTCATAAGGCAATTTGAAAGAAAGTTAGGGCTGAATTGTATATAATGGAATGATTCTAAAATTCAAAACTGGGTAGGAAAAGGTAAAAGGGAGCAATTATATTATTAAAAATGGGGTATGAAAGGAAGAACTAATACAGCGGAAGAAAGTGGGGGTGGAGGGCTGGTAATGTTGGAACCTTATTTCATGTTGTTTGAAGAGCAAACAAGATGGAATGATGATGTAAAAAGGTAAGAAAAGTGGGGGACATGACTGGGAGGACTTTTAAGGGAGTCTGTAGATTGGGATTTGGGAGGTAACAGGGATAGGGTAAAAAGAGAGGCTGAGAAAAGAATAGTTTGGGAAATACAACAGTAGTAATTACAACTTGGAATGTGATGGGATGTTTATAGCAGCTCTCTTTGTGGTGGCAAAGAACTGGAAATTGCAGAGATCCCCATCAGTTTGGAACTGGCTATACTAGTTGTAGTGTATGGTTGTGATGGAATACTACTGTGCTATAAAAAATATTGAGATCAATGATTTTTGAAAGTCATGGAAAGATTTGCACAGAGTGGTAAAGAGTGAAGTGAGCAGAACCAAGAGAACATTGTATACAGTAACAGCAATATTGTTTTTTAAATGACTTTTGAGTTACTAAATCATTTTGACTATTATAAATACACAAATTAACTATAAAGGACATGTGAAGAAAGATGCTATCTGCTTCCAGAGAAAGAACTGATAAATAGAAGCATATCTAGAAGTATATGTATGTATGTATTTATGTCTAATGGTAGCCATCTCTAGAGTAGGGCAGGGGGAAAAAGAAAAAAAATTACTTCATAACTTTATTACATATTTAAAAGAAATAAGTTGTTATAAGATCTGCAGTTTCATTGCAATTATCTTTTTTATTATGCTATGTTATAAAAATGCTTATTTTATTCCATAAATTAGAAGTAAAATAAAGTTTTAAATAAAGATTCCCTGAACTACATGTTAGTAGTATCATCTGCCCCCCAGATCCTAGAAATCTTTAAAGAAAACTGCCCAGATCCCTTCGAACCAGAGGGAAAAGTGAAAATTCTAAAAATCCACTGTTCACCTTTTTAAAGATGCCCCCAAATTAAAACTTCCAGGAACATTATATCCAAAATTCAGTTTCCAGGTTAAAAAAAAAATACTGCAAGTTAGCAGAAAGGAATTCAAATACCAAGGAACCACACACAGTCAGAATTACACATAATTTAGTTGCCTCCACTACAAAGAAGTGAAGAGCTTGGAATATGATATTCCAGAAGGTGAAAGATATATGGGCTTACAGCCAAGAATAATCTACTCAACCAAACTGAATATAATGCTACAAGGGCAAAAATAGACCTTTAACAAAACAGAGGACTTCCAAGCACTCCTGATGAAAAAACCAGAGGTGCATAGAAACTTTGAAGTTTACAAACAGGAGTTAAAAAGAAACATACAAAGGTAAACATAAATAAACAACGATAAGGGATTAAATTATAGATTACATCACCACAATCAAATATGGAGAGATTATGTGTGTGTGTGTGTTGTGTTAGTGTGTGTGTCCCCTCTTAATCCTATCATTAATCAGGAGTCAAAGAGAGACTGAAATTGGTTGTTATATCTTGATGATCTTAAGAGAAGAATGGAAAGAAAGAAAAAAAGAAAATGAATATACTGAGAAGGAGAGATAGATGGGGAAATTATCTCATATAATCAGGGTGAGCAAATAGACATTAACATGAACAGGGAAAATGTAGGGGAATCAGAGACACTTAAACTTTGCTTTCATCTGAAAGGAGAAAAGGAGATAAGACTACATACATAGTTGAGTATAGAAATATATTTCACTCAACAGAGAAAAAGGAAGGAAAATGGAGAAGAGAGAATTAGAGGGAGGATAGATTCAAGGAGGAGTTCTAAGTAAAACAAACTCCAACTAAGGGTAGAAAAATATTTAAAGCTCTTTTTGAATTGGCAAAAAAGGAGGGAATCTGAAAATTGCTCATAAAATTGGGGAATGGTTGCACAGTCTATAGTATGTGAATATGATGGAATATTATTATGCTATACATAATAATAAAGGAGATGGTTTCAGAGAAACCTAGGCAGACTTTGATAAATTGAGGCAGAGTGAAATGAACAGAACCAGAAGAACAATTTATGCAATGACAACAATATAGTAAAGACAACTTTGAAAGAACTAGGGACTCTGATCAGTATAATGATCAACCATGATTCCAAAGGACTAATGGTGAAGCATGCTGCTCACTTCCTGATAGAAAAGTGAATGATAGTACATAATGAGATAAACATACACACACACACACACACACACACACACACACACACACACACAGCATACATACAGAAAGAGAGACATAGATAAGAGACAGACAGATAGATAGATAGATAGATAGATTTTATTTTGGACATGGCCAATGAAGAAATCTGTTTTGCTTAACTATTCATGTCTGTAACAGGGTTCTTGTTTTTCTTTCATTTTCAATGTGGGGGAGGCAGAGGGAGAATGTGGGAGGAAGAGAAAGTAGATTTTTGCTGATTGAAAAAACTGTATTTAAAAAAAATTTTGTGAATATAGACAACAGACCATAGTCATATTAAATTTCACCAGATTGTAAAAGTGGTCTATGACATAAAAAAGGGCTAAGAAGTCTTGCTTACTTGAGAAAAGTCTAGTTGCCCACAGAAGGATATTATATAAGGCATTTTTGTTCAGATATGATTTTGAATAGGCAACCTCTGAGGTCCCATCCAACTTCTTTGAATTGGGTCTTAATGCAAAAGAATGCCTTCTATCTATAGGAAATAAAGACATGGAACAGATTTGGCTGACATGTGGAATAAATGAAGGGCAATCGTATTTGATAAGGCTGGAAAATTCAAGTTGAAGCTGGTTGTTGTTATTTGTCCTTTGCTCTCAAAGAGGACCATGACATCAGAAAGGTAATATCATGACTGCAAATGATTTGGATTTAAGTGAGGGAGGGCTGTGTAAAGTCACCAGCCTTACTCTCTCCTCTAGAGCCATCTGGGTCAAGTGGCAAGATATAGACTGGAGATGTTGGCCTTTTCTAAACTCTTTCCCAGGTCTCAGTTTGACTGAGGCAATGCCCATTTAGTGATTAAGGCTGGGTAAGAAATGAGACAAAAATGGCTTCTTTTACCTAGTTAAAAAACAAATACAAAATCAATTTGGGAGGGGAAGACCCTCAAGGTTTCTGGCCAAAACAGAAACAGTTGCTATTTACAATAACTCTGAATCCTCATAATCCATATAATATCTAGGGACCTATTGGTGGCCAATCAATGAGAGCCAGAGTGATCTGGGTTTAAGTCATGGTCCCTAGAAATGAAATCTAGCCCATAAATCCCAAGATATCTCAAGAGGTTTCAGTGATCAAAATTTATGTTTCTTTGGGCAGAGCACCCTCAGGTAAAGATATGATTCCCTGTGTGAATGGAGGGAGAGGAAGAGGGAGGAAGAGGTGGGGAGAGAGGAAGGAGAAAAGTAGAGCTGAAACTGTATTGGGGTTTTCTTGGAATGCCAGGCTTAGGCATTAGGACATTGCAAGTAGTGGAGAGCCTCTAATGGTTTTTGATCAACAGAAAGATATCATTTTACCTTTGCATAAGGAAGAGAGTGATTTTTTAGAACTTTGAATAGCATTTTGTGGGGAAAGATGGGTAAGGATCATCTGAGAAATATCCTATTTGAGGGGGGGAGGAGAATTGGAGGATGCGGGTCACTTTGACTTGAACCAACACAGCCAGATAATCTAGAACTTGTTTACCTAGAGAGAACATCGTTACAGTGTGCAGAAAATTCAGTCAGTGTCTTCAGAGGAAAAAAACAAAACCCATTTTACCCTTGACAAATCACAATTCTTTCAACCTGTAAAAATATAGCCTTAAACTTAAAAATAAGCTGCCGTGACTATGAGGCACAGGAGAAGTGGACAGTGTCCCATGGACAAAGTGCAAACTGAAGAGCAGAAGTGGACATTCCATTAGAAACTTGGTCATAGCTACACCCAACTACTACATGCATCATGGTTGGGTTGCCTTTAAATTTGTTGTTGTTGTTCAGCCCTTTCAATCATGTTCAGCTCTTCATGATCCCATTTGGGGTTTTCTTGGAAAAGATATTGGACTGGTTTGCCATTTCCTTCTCCAGCTCATTTGACAGATGAGGAAACTGAGGGAAAGTTAAATGACTTGCTTAGGGTCACACAGCTAGTAAGTGTCTGAGGTCAAATTTGAAGTCAAGATAAGTCTTCCTGACTTCAGGTCAGGCACTCTATCCACTGTACTACCTAGCTGCCCTTGCCTTTGTAGAGATCCAATGAAATCAGTTTATCAAAAAAGGTAACCATTCTATACTATTTATAGTGGCTTTCTTCGTAGTGACAAGGAACTGGAAATTGAGGGCACGCTCATCAGTAAGGGAATGGCTAAACAAGTTGTGGAATATAATTGTGACAGAATACTACTGTGCTATAAGAAATGATGGGCAGGTTTATTTTAGAAAAAAATGTGGAAAGACTTGCACAAAATAATGAAGAATGAAATGAGCAGAACCAAAAGAATATTATACCATAGCAACAATATTGTTTGGAGAAGAACTAAGTTGAGTATTATAAGTACTCGAATCAACTACAAAGGACTGATGAAGGAAGATGCTATTCACTTCCAGAGAAAGATTTGATAAATAGAAGTATGTACAATATGATTTTTCATTTACGTATATGTACACAGTATATATGACATATATGTGTATGTACACTATATATGACATATATGTGTACATATATGTGAATATATGTCAAATGGTGACCTTCTCTAGTGTAGGGTGCAGAAAGAGGGAGAGAGAGTTAAGAACTTAAAATGTAATATAAATCAATAAATATATCAATGGATGAATGAACAAATAAATAAATGAATGACATTGAATGAGTGAATGAAATAAGAAAGGTAGCCATGGATTAGTGAGTAGATGGCTGGTTTCAGAATTAGGAGACCTGTGTTCAACTCTCATTTCTGACACATATTTACTATATAAACCTGGGCACTCAGTGCCACTAAGACTGTGAGTTACCGAAAAGATGTCATTTTGCAACATTGGAAGGAATTTCCTCACTCAGAGTTTGCTACATCTACAAAATCCATTAAAACAAATTATGTCTTAAGTAAACATCAAGACATTCTGAAATGACCCTTATTTTGAGCTCCTTAGATCTACTTTTGTAAATCAAATTGTTGACACTCCAAAGACTTCCAGTTAGCCACTAAATCATTTCTTTTCCAGAATTATATCTAGTCCCCACTTCTAGTACTGATACAGTTATGTGCAGGCAGGGGTAGCACCTATGTGTTAGAACAACAACAGAAACCAGGGCAAGCAAATTTATCCTACTGAATGAACAAACTCCCTACATCATATTTCCAACTTAATACTGATTCTTCTGCACCTGAATCCTTGGTTTCAGTTGTTGCTGTCTCCTCTCCTAGATTTCCCCTCATTAAAGACAAACAAAGGGGTGGCTAAGTAGCCCAGTGAATTGAGCACCGGCCTTGGAGTCAGGAGGACCTGAGTTCAAATCCAACCTCAGACACTTGATACACTTACTATCTGTGTGACTTTGGGTAAGTCACTTAACCCCAATTGCCCTCCAAAAAGAAAAAATAAAATAAAAACTCTGCATTTCCCCTTGGTTTCCCCAGACTTATTTCTTTAGTATGACTTGGGCTCTAGTGAATCACTCCTTGGCTCCTGCCCAGCTCCCTTAACTGCTGGGCTATCTATGAACCAACTTTAAATTGTCTTGACATAATCTTGTTGCTTTAAATTCATCATAATACTGATGTAATGCACTGACAAATTTAGGATCATAGGATTTAATGTTGAAAATGACCAGTTAGAGCAGTCTTTCTCACCTCCACTTATTTGATTATCTGTTCAAAGCTCAGCTTAAGTACTACCTCCTATGTGAAGACTTTCCTGATCTATCCCACCCAACCCCACCTGATAGTGCCCTCCCCACTTAAAAAAAAAGTGACTTTGTTTGTATTTTGTACTCTGTATCTACTCCCCAGAAGAATGTAAACTTATTGAGGGCAAGAATTGGGTTTTTTTTCCCCTTTTGGAGGGCAGTTGGGGTTAAGTGACTTGCACAAGGTCACATGGCTAGTTTTTTTGTGTGTTGAGTGTCTGAGGCCAGATTAGAACTCTGGTCCTCCTGACTTCAGGACCAGTGCTCCATTCACTTCGGCACCTAGCTGCCCCATGAATTGGGTTTTTTGTTTGTTTTTTTACTTTGTAACGTTAGTGCATATGCAATGTCTGGCACTTAATAGGTGCTTATTAAATTATTGATTGATTTGGTTAATTAAAGAGATAATTAAAGAGTCTAAACCTTTCACTCCATCCCCCACTCTACAGAAGAGAAAACTCAAGCCCTAATGGTTTAAGTGACTTGCCCAAAGTTTCGTAGGTAGTAGGAAACAGTCAAGATTTTAATCCAGATACTAGGATTCTAAATCTATGGCTTATGTTTTATCCAAATCACATTTTCATTTTAAAATGTTCAATTTTTTTCAAAATTCCAGATCACTCCTATGGTATTTTAAAAACACAAAAATACAATTTCTGAGATGTTAGAAATATCTCGTAAGAAAATTTTCTTTGGTTCTTCCTAGCCTCAAAGTAGATAATCAGTTTCATTGTATTGTTCAAACCAAGACCAGATCACATGATTTTAAAAAGACAAAAACTCACTAAACATGCCCAGTTTTAAAAGTTTGCCTTCTTTGAAAAATCTCAGTAATCATTCATTGGCACAGAATGGGGAAATACCTTACTTTGGCTTGTATGGTATTTATACTTGGGGTCATTAGGGAGACAGGCTGTCCACCAAACTGAGCCAAAATAGAAATGAATCCTAGCCTATGTATGTGTTAAATAAAGATCAGAAGTTACAACACTCTGTCTCAGAGGACATAATGGGCCTCTCCCCAAACACTCATTCTACTTATCTTGAATCTTGATTCCAGTCTGCACCTTTTGATCAGCAAAGCCCAAGACTACTAGAGACTTATCTGTTGTGGCTGGAATTTGTCCTGTGCCTCATGCACCCATCTTACTGGCCACTTGTATGCTGGATTATGGGACTAACACTTCAACACTCCCAAGTAGAAGCCCGAAAGCTGTTCATGGTCTCCATCACAGGAGAGGTGTAATGGGGTCAAGTGGGAGGTCAAGGAGAACAAACTAGGTGAGTCCTTCCTCAGACTCTGTGACTCTTCCTGGCTTAATGGAGGTTAATTGCTTCCCCTGCTAAAAGAACCGTCCTCTACTAGAGTCTGTGGTGGGAGTCAATTTCCCTTTTAATGCTGACATCATACTGTAGGTTTCTGGGCCATCATTTCCTTTTTTGGTTCCCATCAGTTTTCCAGTGTGGTCTCATCTTCCTGTCCCACTGACTTCCCTTTCACCAAGTAAGGTGTGTGTACTGAGCTGCAAAGTGGTTTCTTGACCTACTAGCCTGTCCTCTTTCACCATTATCACCTCTGTGCCTGTCCTTGCTTCTTGCTCCTTTTAGGATTACAAATGTGCCTGCCTTTTTGAATTGCCTCCAGTTAGAAATGCACAGTAACAAAAGATTCAGACTTTATCCTCTTCCAGAATTATTTTCTTCTATGTGCAACTAACTCTGAGTTTCAGGGCCAATCGTAGGTAATATTGTGAAATAAACCAAGCTTAATTTTGGTGGTCTTCTTTTCTCCTATTTTCAGCAACCTTTTCTGTATACACGTTCTAGTTTCTGAATCTTTCCTTCTCCCCTTCCAACAAATCAAAACTTATTAGTTCTGGGCCTCATTGTCTCAGGACTCTACTCAGGGCTAGTGGAATTGTAAATAGATAGATTTCAAGGGGTCCATGAACTTAGATGATTACATCTAAATAATTACAACTTTACTTTTACCAATCTTTAACTGAAATTTATTATTTCCTTCAATAATAAATATAGAGGAAAAACCACCAGGCATCATGCTTTAAATGATTGTATTAGGGCCCAATGACCCAAAGATGTTTAAGAATCCATTCTTATAACCAGTCACTAGAGTATGGGGTTGTGATATTTTGGGAAGAGGGAGCTTGTCTGGTCACTCCTCAAATCATACCAGGTAGGCAGTCATCTATGTATAAAGTTGACCCTGCTTACCTTCAAGCCAACATTGATCAACATTTCACACTCAATCAACTCTGGAGTTGGAGTTCGTGCTCACTCTGGTACCACTCACTATACCTATCACTCTTGTACCCTTGGCTAATAATCAATAACTTGCTTCTTGCTATATTTCTCAGGTATTCCAAATAACTGTTTCATTTATCAGTGAGAGAAGGGTAGGAGGAGTACTAATCTTCACATCAGTTAATAGCAGGTAAACGTCATGAAATCCAATTTTATCTGACATTTTTGTTTTTCTCATTTTGACTTTTTTCTAGATGATTAGTGTCCCTTTTACTGGAAGCATGAAAATTATTGGAAAGAGTTTTGGAAGTAGAGAATTCTTATGATGTCATTTGGGCAATCTTCCTATTTGTGGCATGATTTCTCTCCACAGAATAGACAGGAATATGCAAGCCAGTCTAGTTTTAAATAGCACAAACATTGAAGCTTTCACCACTTCCCTTGGGAATGTTCTTCTATAATATAATGTAGTCCATGGTCAAGGACCTTTTCCAAATCACTATCCTTGATATTTCTGGCCTAGTTGAAAGCAACCTCATGAACATTTTTTTAATCATCATTAAGATGACCATAACAACTAACATTTATATAAGGCTTACTATGGGCCAGGTGCTTTACAATAATTATTCCATTTGATCTTCACAACACCCTGGGAAGTAGGTGCTATTATTATCCATTTTATGGATGAGAAAACTGAAGAAGGGAGAATTTAAGGGATATGCCCAGAGTTTCATATCTAGTAAGTGTCAGAGGCTGGATTCAAACCCAGTCTTCTTGACTCCTGGTCTGACACTCTAACCATTGTACCACCTAGCTGCCCATTTAGGGAAGATGCCACAATTAGAGAAGAACAATCATTACTGATTATAAAAACCTTGGGAAGGAGAGAAAAAAAAATGTGTGGTCAAGTGAGAGAACTGTAAGTTTCCAGGTACTTTAAGAGTGGTGATTTATTTTTCAAAGGATTTGAATCAATTACTCTTAGTTTAACTAATCATAATATACATTCATCTCCCTTTTTCTACACTTTTACAGCCTAAAAAGTGGGGGGAAAGGCTTCCTATTTATTGGTTCATAAAATATTGGAATTTGAAGTAACCTAGTCTAATCTCTCAGTTTCCAGATAAAGAAACTGAGGCCCAAATAAGAGTAGTGATTTGCCCGAAGCCATATAATGAAGAAGTTTCAGGTTTGACATAGAAACCACCATATTTCAGCTTCATATTGTGACTGTGACTGATTACTTCATATTATTCTGTCAAATGGTCAAAATTATGAAAAATGAGATCAAAGACTGATCCTTTTGTGACCCAGTAAAGTTTGCTCTATTTCCTGACCACAAACAACATCTTAATCCCTTGCCAAGAATCTTGCATATATATGTCATCTGTTATAAGGAAGACTAGGAAAAGAAATAAAACAATAGATCTATCACCTGGTGCTCCTAGAAAGGTTCAAGGTATGTATACCACTGGTGATGGTTCACTTACCTAGGATAGGGTATTTTTTTTCTCTTAACTTTTCCAAGCTTCTGTGTTTCTGTCCCTTTAGAGTTCTGTGTTTTAGTTGAGAAGTTCAATATGTTTAAAATAAAGCATTTCCTCCCTCCTCCCCCAAATGGACTTCCTCTCTCGACTTCCCCTTTCTATCATTCTTCTCCCAGTTAACAAACCTCAAAAACGATATGTGATCTGTAATAGGCATATCACCCAACTACCAAATCACACAGTACTTTGGTTCAATGTGGGGGAGAAATATGATTTTAATCCATCATCTAGGATGCTACTCTACCAATAGAACAGGCAAGAACCATACTTCAAATAGCAAAACATTTACTTGGACCAGAATAACAAAGTAAATAAGAGGAAAAATCACACAGTATAATTATTCTCAGGCCCTTATATTTACACAAATAAGTAAATGTCCCACAGACACACAACAGTATAGAAAGGAAGAAGCTAGTAAAAGATACATGCTCTGAAAGCATTGTGCTTTGAGATTATCTGTGTTATATTGTGCCTAGGACAATCTCTCTCTCCTGTATTCTCGAAGTTCTATTCCCCAGTGCATACCCACTCTGGGCTCACTCTCCCAAATCCATTTGTACTGACAAAGGGTAGTTGACTACTTGTCTCAGCATTCTAGGAGCAAACCAGATGGATTCCAAGTTTCTTATACTATTGGTTACATGCCTCTATCTGTTGTGCTCCCTACTGATTATCAGCCAGTCAATGCTTAATAATATCTTTTTGATCAATGAATTGATTGATTGGGCTGTATTTACAGACTTTCACAACATTCATTCTCCCATAACCTAATAAATTGCTCAGTCTAGAAGTAAATGTTCAATAAAATATTTATTAAATTACTAACTAAAAAGAAAGCAATTGTCTTCCAATAGTTCCTTTTTTCAACTCTCTACTATGGACCCCAAAAGTTCTCTTCAACTTTATTAAAATTTTAAAATGAAGCAAATGGATAAGACACAAGGAAGCTAGAAGATTTATTGGAAATCAATTGGAGAGCATCTGACATAAAATCCTGCTGCCTACTGGAGACTCAATCATCCACAGGCTCTTCAATGCTACCACCACTTTAAGAAATCTTGATGGATCTTGAAGTCTACTGATGGGATCCCTAACGTTTGCCACACAAAACTGAAGCTGCTGTTTTGGATGCATTCTGAAGGAGAAGATTGATGGTGGCCAATTTAAATGTTTGTTTTTAATTCAAAGCATATAGTTGATCCCAGGCCATGTTGAAATATGTATTCCTAATTGCAAACAAAGCTGTCAAAAGACCCAGAATGGCCACTGGGGTGTACTCTTCAGAAACAGATCCAAAGGCACATCTACAAGCAAGTCCCTGTGGCCACTTCTCAAGACTTTTAAAGCATCACAGTCAACTCAAAACATATGGCCCTATAAGGAGAGCAGGGCAGTTTAACATATGGAAATGAGCCTTTCACTTCCTGGAAAAATGCCAGTCTTCTGTTGGTAGCCCTGGGAAGTCCTGCAGGAAAGGCTTATGGGAAAGATGCACTGGCCTACATGAAATACGTTGGTGGTCTGTTTCCTTTCTTTTGCCAAATGTATTAATTACAAAAATGATTTTTTCAGTTGTTATTAGCTGACGTTGTATACAGGCTACTGAAAATCCTGAAAACTAAGCTGCATTTTCATTGTTTAGGGGTAGATATTTTCGTGGTCAATTAAATTCAAAGCAGTTCAATTCAGTTCAAATCCATTCAACTTCATCTGAACCAATGCAGAAGTATTTACCAAGTCTTGGCAAGGTGACAATAATTTACTTTATATATAGGCTGCTAAGGAAAATTGAAAACTAGCTTCATTTTTTTGTCATTTAAAGGTATGGTCTCTCATAATCAATTCTCAATTCAATCCATTCTAATCCAATGTAACACATATTTACCAAGTACTTGCTATGTACAAGACTCTATGCTAGGCACTGTGGAAAATGCAAAGAAAGAAAGATCCACTCTTTCCCACAAAGAGCTTACAGTTTAGTAGAAGGCATAGAGCTAGTACATATTGGGTCAATACATTGGGGGACATAGAATTACTAAATAAATTACTAAATGCATAAGGAGAAATTTTTAATGAATAAAACAATTCTTTAAGCAAATGTAACAACTACAATACAGTAAACTTTGAATATGAATTAATTAGCTAGTTAATTTAAATGCATTTATTAGGGCAGCTAGGTGGCACAGTGAATAGAGCACCAGCCCTGGAGTCAGGAGGACCTGAGTTAAAATCTGGCCTCAGACACTTGACAAGTACTAGCTGTGTGACCTTGGGAAAGTCACTTAACCCCAAGTGCCTTGCCTTCCCCCCTTCAAAAAGAAAAAGAAAAAAAGAGCATTTACTACCTTGTGCTAAGTGTTGGAAATTCAAATACAAAAGCAAAAGTCCCCATCTTCAAGAAGCTTATACTCTAATTGGGGTAGATAACACATGTGGGGGACTGAGAGGGATATTTTGGTTTGAAAAATTAGAGGGATAGTGAATGGAGTCATATGGGACTATGGCTTAACTAATATACATTTAATATCACTCTTTTAATTGTCAGATTAGATTAAATTGTTAGATTAATATGCCCTTTTCAAGATCAATGCCAAAACTTTGATTATGGTTAAAGAACAGAAAAGGGATTTAGGAGCAAGTTGGCAAAACATCTGGGAAGAAAGCTGAGGGGAAGTAAAGTGAAGCCTAGGCCAGATGTAGTGGGTGACTAAGGTAACCACTAATCAGTGTAGTTGAGCATCATGGCAGGAGTTTTGGATATGAAAGGATTAAGTCCAGGAGGCCTCAGTGTCTAGAGAAGGGAGTATGGTGACTGGGAAGAAGTCTAGGCAAATGAAGATACGGAGTTTCCACAGATTTCACTGTTATCATATACATGAATTACCAACTGTCAAAGAATCAGAATACTATAAACTATGTTTAACAAGAGAGGCAGAAAGAGAGAGAGAGTGCACAGGACATTTTTTTCTCTGATGATTCAGAAGACATCAGTACCTTTCAGGACTTCAGGATTATAGTTAAGAACATCAGTGATCATTGTACAGGCCTAGGTTGAAGGTTTAAGAGATTGTGTTAAATCTGTATTAACCCTATGTTGTACTGTGAGAATTGCTTTTTTGAAAAATAATGTCAGCTATTTATTTGTGAATTATCTTTTTCACATAACAATTAACTGCAGAAAGCTGACAAGTGAGAAAACAAGTGGGAATTGGAATCAGAAGACCTGAATTTGAATCCCAGGTCTGCCAATTTCTAATTTACTTACTAAGTTACATGACCTAGAGAAAGACACTTAATCTATACCTTAGTCCCTCATCTGAAAAATAAGGAAATTGGACTAGATGGCCTCTAATGTCCCTGTTGCTCTAAATTTCTAATCCTAGGACCTACAAAAATTCTAGTCACTGGATAAACTGTCACTCTACACACAGGAGCTCTCTTCACTTATACCTGACATCTCTGACAGCATCAGAAATGGGAAAGGACCCTAGGTTCTTATAGGCTTTGCCAGGGAAACACAAGCTTTGGCAGGTCCTACCAGCATGTCAGGGCTTCTAATATGGATCCTGCTATGAACTTGTATAACTGTCATCTGAGGACAATCAATTAACAAGTATTTATTAAGGATTTACTATGTGCCAGGGACATAATAGTGGTAAATTCAGAGCACTTCATCACCAAAAAGTTGACCACTAGGTAATGAATAACTTGGCCACAACACATAAAGACAATGTAAGGCTTAGAAGGGCTCCAGTTTCTATTGGTGGAAGGCATACCCACACTTATGAAATTAGAGGTCCTTGAAGTGAGTAAGAATTTGGGGTAATAAACAATTATGGGATTCCAAACATACACAATATTTTACCTCCTTTTGCTCTCCTCTAGGGCAGCACTTCTTAAACTTTGGGTTGCAACCCCATGGGGTCACCAAAAAAATTTTGCAAGAGTAAAAGTTTTCTGAATGTGGAACAAACAAAAATTAATTCAAAATCAAACAAGTAATGAATCTGAAGTGTTTCTGGTAGTGCTAGACTATGTTGTATCACAACTTCACTGCAACCTTGGTTCTGAACACTTTGCACTGTGCATGCCTTCAAGCCATGCAATGCCAATTAATGCTGCCTGAAAGGTGAAAAGGGGTTAAAAGTGGAAAAAGTTTAAAAAACCCTGCTGTATGATACCACCTAGGTCACTGGAAGCAGCTTTCAGAAGAAGAAATCAATGAAAAAATACTCTAGATCACTACTGATTAGAGAAATGCAGATTGAAAACAACTCTGAGATACCACCTCACAACTATCAGTTTGGCTAACATGACAGATAAGGAAAATGACAAATGAGGGATGGGATGTAGAAAAACTGGGATACTGAAAAATTAGTGGCATTCTGCAGAACAATTTGGGCTATAAACCATACATGCTTTTTTCACTAGTGTAATGATAAGGGAATTTGAAGATCTTCACTGCCCTTTAATGGGCCTCACTTGGAGCCCAACCAAGAGGAAGCTTGTTTAAGGGAGGATTGTTTTGTTTTGTTTTGTTTTGTTTTGTTTTGTTTTGTTTTTTGGAGGGCAATTGGGGTTAAGTAACTTGCCCAAGGTCACACAGCTAGGTTTTTGTTTGTGTGTGCATTGTGTCTGAGGTCGGATCCGAACTCAGGTCCTTCTGACTCCAGGGCCAGCACTCTACTCACTGCGCCACCTAGCCGCCCGGGAGGATTGTTTTTTTCAGGAAGTTCCACCTTTTGTTACTTTGTAATTAGGCAGTGTATCACAAAGGTTGTGATGTCTTCTGACCCTGGAGAAGCCTATATATACGCCCAGAGGTGAGGTTTTGCTTTGGCTCTCACTTATGGGAAGAACTGTGTGATTTGGACAGATGAGACTCTGGGCAGCCATTGAGCCCCCCTGGCTTTGAAAACTCAAATGTTGGTGCTTCTCTCTCTGGTAACTAACTGTATTATGTAATGGTCAGACAGCTAGAAGCCCTGTCTGTCTGTTGAATTGTGTTATTTTCTCTGTCTGTATTTTTTTCTGCTCATAATTTCTTTTTGGATTTTCTCTGAAGTTCAGGGTGCTGACTTTTTCCCCTGAACTAGGTAATTGATATGTTTGATTAAAGTAAGATTGTTAACCCATTCTGAGTTGCTCTCCTTTAGAAAAGCAGATCAAAGAACCTGTGCTAGCAGCCATCCTGGGTATGCTACGGTGCTTGCTGATATACCCAGCAATATTACTAATAGGATTATCCCAAAGAGATTAAATAAAATGGGAAAAGATATATATGCGTATATGTTCTTTTTGTGGTGGCAAAGAATTGGAAATTGAGAGAGTGCCCATCAGCTGTGTAATGGCTGAACAAATTGTGGTACATTATTGTGATGGAATACTTTTGTGCTAGGAAAAAATCACCAACAGGATGATTTCAGAGAAGCCTGAGAAGACTTATATGAACTCATACAAGGTGCAGTGAGCAGAACTAGGAGAATATTATACATTGTAAAAACAATATTGTAAGGATATTCAACTGTGAAAAATTTAGCTACCCTTATCAAGACAATGATCCAAGACAATTCCAAAGCATCCATGATGAAAAATGCTATCTGCCTCCAGAGAGAAAACTGCTGAACTCTGAATGCAGTTTGAAACATATTTTTTTAACCTCTCTTTATTTTTAGTTTTATTTTGTTTGTGTTTTCTTTTGCAACATGACTAATATGAAAATATTTTTGGTATGAGCTCACATGTACAATCTACATTGAAGTACTTGCCTTCTCAAGGAATGGATAGGGACAGAAGGGAGGGAAAGAATTTGGAACTCAAAATTTTAAAGAAATGATTATTATAAAAATGCTTACATGTAATTGAAAATATTTAATGAAATGAAAATAATTTTAGAAATCATTTTGGTAACTGCCTTTCAAAAAAATAAAATAAGACACTTCACTTTTTAAAAAAAGACAAAACATGAGAAACATATTTGAAAATAGAATTACTAAAAAGCATTAGATATCATATTTCTTATTGCTTGGTGTCCACTTTGGTATTAGCTTCCAAAATTCTCCATCCCTTATCTGTCCTCTCCTTGCCTTGTGCCTAAGATTTGCCTATCTATAAAACAGGAAGAAACTAAGAAACTGGACCAATGTTATAAATAAAAAACAGTGTTCACAGAGCATATTTGAAAAGGGGGCTATAATTTTGATCCAAAGGAGACTAACAGAGGAATCAGTTGTTTGCCTTTTGCTCATACAAGTTAGCACTATTTATATAGCCCAAGTTTTACTGTTAGATTTTATTAGTGTGTTATTGGATAATGAAGGGCTTAATCTATCCTAGCATCATTTCTTTGAGTCTCTCATCTGAGTACATTTATGTTCCAGTAAAACAAAATACTTCTGGATTGATGGGGGGCAAAACTCTGCCATCAGGAATGAGGACTATACAGCTTCGTCCATGAAACTGAATAACATCCTTATCAGATACCACTCGTTAGAATGGCCATTGCCCTTTACAAGTCCTTGCTTCTCCTATTTTGTGATCTTAGTACACAGAGAGCAGTGTGTAATAATTTGTGTCTTTTAACCCCTATTCAATTGTGTATCAGTAAAGCTCTTGCTGGATCCAATCCTGTGGGTCTACAGACAACTTTCAACTATTTGGAAGTGTGGAGAAGGGTTTATTCACATCTGGTTAGGGTAGGTCGATAACTTATCAGTGTTCTGTACTATTTGACTAAAGCCAATTAGAACTCTCTGGGAAACAAGCCAGTATCTACCCACCTTAGACAGAGAGGCACTGACTGATCACATCCTAACCTAAGCTGGTGACAGACAAGTTGCCATTTGTGACTGCCTTATTTACTGACCTTCTGCATTTTGTTAAAGTTACTCCCTTATCTAAATATCAAAGGATCTATGAGCAAGAGTCTCCTCATCTGTAGAACTGGAGAGTTGAACTGAATAGTCTCTCAAGTCCCTTCCAGCTCTAACAGATGCTATGAGGCTATTAATTCTATGACTCAGAATAGTGCTTACAGGTGACAAAGTTATGATTCCAAGGATATGTAGATTGCCAAAGTCTACCACACTTGGGTTCACTTAGAAGCCTAGATATACCTGGAAGATGAAGGGAAGGGTCTTGTTGAAGGAAAAGATAAAATCCCTAAGGATATTTAAAGGTCAATGATTCTCTAGCTCTAAAAATGAAGTTACATTAAACCTCTCCATTTAATGTATTTGAGCAGGGACAAATAAACCCCAGCATGTGATGGAATGAGAGGCAAAACTAGATAGAGGTATTAAAGCTGAAAGTAAAAATCCTAAGGTCTTTTTTTTGTATCTGATATACTGGCTGTATGTAATGGCTTTTTGTAATCTGATACATACTGTTTGACAATGGGCAAGTCAACACAACTTCTTAGTGCTCCAAGTAATTCTAAGACTAAGAATTACAAGCAAATTGCCAGTCATTATTGGTGGAGGGAATTTCAACACTAGGAGTTGCCCCACACTGATGAAATCACTGGTCTGAACTGAAAGATGTATAGAGCAGGGGTGAGGGACCTGTGGCCTCCAGGCCACACATAGCCCTCTATGTCCTCAAGTGCGGCCCTTTGACTGAATCCAAAGGTTCCTCACCCCTGGTATAGAGGCTCCCAAACTATTACGCCATCCAACACTGATCTCCACCAAAAAAAACTCATGGCCCTCCATTCAGTCAATAAGCATTTGTTAGTTATTGACACGTATTATCTATTCTAGACCATGTATTTGGCACCAGATCTTTCCCTGAGGATATTGTCCATATTGTTGTCACATATTATTATTTAAAGTTCATTTTATGATTTAACTTAAAAAAATACATGGTTCCCCAACTAAACTGCAAGCTTGCTTGAAGGCAGGAACTCTGTTTCATGTATGCCTTTAGAGTACCTAGGCCAGAGTCGATCACAAAGTCTGTGCTTAATAATATTATAACTCACACTCACTCATTGACTAAAATCCTTCCTGGTCTCCTGAGTTATTAGTGTTCTCTCTCTCTTCAAATAATCATGTATATGCTAACTCTACTTTCATTTTATATTCACCCCCTTCACACTCCAAGTAGAAAATAAGCTCTTTGATGGCAGCAACCAGTTTGTGTTCAACCCCCTGAACTTTGCACAGAGGTCACTTAATGAATAATTATTGGGTTGGATTGGACAGGCCTGAACTGGATTGGATTAGAAGTAGGAAGCTCCATACTCCGGGTAGAGGAGTAGTGACATCTGACCATCCCATGACGGGCTAATCACTAACACCCTAGATCTAACATTCCAGATCTCTTACACAAATGCCGTCAAAAGATAGGCAACTCAGAGTTCAGGAACCACCAGGTTTTGTATCTTTCACATTTGTAGCCCCTTGCAAGAAAATAATAATAATAATAAAGCTGCAAAAAAAAAGTTTTTTGCAACCTCCATTTCAGAGACTGAGAAAATAGATGCTCTTTTTAAAATATAAAATAAACAGTTTTCTGAAGTGAGTCTGCAGTCCTGGGGAAATAAATGCATGGCTGTTTAAATGATTACTGGTTTAAACTAAGATTAGATTAGTGTGATTTAGGAATAAAGACTGGAAGAAGTTAGGACAGAAGCCCATAAAACAAATTTAATTTGGTCTCAGAAAGAATACAGTTTTGGCTGCTTTAATAATTTACAGCTTCACTATACTAACAGAAAGTTTTTTTTTAAAGAATTAACTTCATTTTAAAATAATACTCAACATTAGACATGTAACAATTAAAATCTAACTATAATATAGTAAGAAACTGTGATCTATGGTTGGAAAAGACCTAAGTTCTAATCCCACCTCAGATATTTTCTGGTTAAGTACTCTGTGCCTCAATTTTCTCATCTACCAAATAGGTAAAATTGGATTCAATGGCCTCTAAGGTTCCTTCTAATGCTAAATCTAGGAGACTATGAAAATTAAAACAAATGAAAGATTTGTAGAAAGGATTTTTAATCACTGAGTGTGCTTAGTCAAGAACTTAATTTTCCTTTATATCCATGGTCATACACAATAAAGTTGCTACAAAAGAATAGTAAAACAAACTTTAAAGTGAGTTAAATTCTAACTCCATGTTATTAGGACTTTAAAATGTTAGAGCTTGGGGGCGGCTAGGTGGCGCAGTGAGTAAGAGCGTCGGCCTCCGAGTTGGGATGACCCGAGATCGAAACTAACCTCAGAAAATGAGCACCCACACATAAATAATGACTAGCCATGTAACCTTGAGCAAGTTACTTAACCCCAATTGCTTAAAAAAAATGTTAGAGCTTAAAATGTGCAAATGACAAAAACTTAAATGGATTCATTATATAGAAGTAGAGCTCTTGAAAATTTTAACATTAGGAAATACAATATTTTGAGCATGAAACAATTTGTTACCTATGCTCCACTTATTAAGAACTGTAACTGGCTGTTACCAAGAGGCAATGCAGCACAGTGTGTTGAACTTGGAGGCAGAAGACTTGGGTTTAAATTCAGTCTTAGACAAGTAGCTGTATGGCCATGGGCATGCCGTGTCTTAGTGCTGTTACATGTAAAATGGGGTGAATGATACCATTAGTGACCTCAGGTTGTTTTCTTATTTTCTTTTTTTTTTTTAGGAGAGAAGGCAGAGGAATTGGGGTTAAATGACTTGCCCAAGATCACACAGCTAGTAAGTGTCAAGTGTCTGAGGCTAGATTTGAACTCAGGTCCTCACTGTGCCACCTTGCAGCCCTGACCTCATAGGTTGTTGTGAGGCTCAAATGAGATAAATATGAATATTTGGCAAACTTCATATTTTAACTTAAATTTTAAAGCACTATATTAGCTTATTAGTTTTTAGTTATTACTCCATTTTAGAATGCAATATAGATTTAGGAATTTAGATTTTTTCATAAGGTCATTTTGCAATATTTCTTCATTTCTATTCATTCATTTCTAAATAAAAAAGTCCATTTTATTGACATACAGCGGTAACTGATGCTAAAGATTTATGACACCAATATTTTTTATTTAAGCTTAAAACTTTTCCCTTTTTAAAAGAGCATAAAATTACATATCTCAAAAAAATCATATATTGCTCATCAAAATATAAGAAGGGTATAAATTGGGGCGGGGCCAAGATGGCAGAGTAGAAACAGCGTGTCCAAGCCACTCTTCCCCCAGATCACCTCGAAACTATGTAAAAGGGGACTCTGAACAACTTCTGGAGCCCCAGCACCCACAGAACAACACAGAGAAGCTAACCTCCCACTGAGGACAGCCCAGAAGCCCTGCAGGAAGGACCAGTGCAGCGGTCTGGGAGCCTGCAGTGCGCAGCGCGGAGAGCGCAGAGAGCCAAGCACAGGTCCACCTGAGTCGCGGTTTTAGCCCAGGGCAGCAGGGCCAGCGGCTGGCTGGCAGGACCCCAGCATACCAGCAGCTGTGGCAACTCCAGAATTATCAACATAGACATGCCTAGGACAAAGTGAGAGGTTAGTGCCCTATGGACTTTGGGATGAGTATTTGGGGAACACGTTGGCTTCCTCCCCTGGGGGCTAGAAGCTGCTGAGGAGACACGCCATTTTGCAGTTTTCAGAGGCAGCTCCAGCTCCTGGCCTGTGAACTGTAGGGAGATCCAGCAATCAGTCTTGGCGGGGGGTAATTGCTCTTGCTTTAACCTCCCTGGATCTGGATTGTGATCTGGGGGGGAGGTCGTGGGTGGGTTTCCAGCTTGCCAGAAATGGAAGTTGGCCCCCCACACACATTTGGGGTGAAAGTTCCTGTCTGGTGCCAGGCCATACTGTGTCAATAAGCCCAAAAGTCAAGTAATTAAGTGGCAACATGCCAAGACAAAGGAAACAAATTAAACAGAAAAATGCAACCTTAGAATCCTACTTTGGGGGCAAAAACGATCAAAGCATAGAGCGAGAGGAGGACGGTGAGGTTAGAAGTCCTGCTCCAAAAGCCCCAGGGGAAAACATGAGCCGGTTGCAGGCCATAGAGGACCTTAAGAAGGATTTTAAAAATCAAATAAGAGAAGTGGAGGAAAAATTGGGAAGAGAAATGAGAAGGATACAGGAAAAGTATGAAATGAGGGTCAACAGCTGGTTGAGGAAAACAACACCTTAAAAAATAGACTAACTCAAATGGCAAAGGAGGCCCAAAAGGGCAATGAGGAGAAGAATGCCTTAAAAAGTTGAATTTGCCAGATGGAAAAAGAATCTCAAAAGTTCACTGAGGAGATTCATTCCTTCAGAGTTAGACTGGAGCAAATGGAAGCTAATGACTTTAGGAGAAATCAAGACGCTGTTAAGCAGATCCAAACAAATGAAAGATTAGAAGGCAATGCGAAATATCTCATGGGAAAAACCACTGAACTGGAAAATAGATCCAGGAGAGACAATTTAAAAATTATTGGACTACCCGAAAGCCATGATCAAAGAAAGAACCTAGAAATCACCCTTCAAGAAATTCTCAAGGAAAACTACCCTGATGTTTTAGATCCAGAGGGCAAAATAGAGGTTGAAAGAATCCACCGATCACCTCCTGAAAAAGATCCCAAAAAGAAAACTCCCAGGAATATTATAACCAGGTTCCAGAATCCCCAAATCAAGGAGAAAATACTCCAAGCAGCCAGGAAGAAACAATTTCAATATTGTGGAAACACAATCAGAATAGCCCAGGACCTGGCAGCTTCTACACTGAGGGATCGAAGGGCATGGAATATGATATTCCAGAGGGCAAAAGAACTGGGAATGAACCCAAGGGTCACCTACCCAGCAAAACTGAGTATCTTGTTTCAGGGGAAAATATGGTCATTCAGTGGAATAGAGGACTTTCAAGCATTCTTGAGGAAAAAACCAGAATTGAATAGAAAATTTGACATCCAGACACAATAAGCAAGAGATGCCTGAGAAGGTAATCAGGGAAAAGAAATCAAAAGGAACTTATCAAAGTTGAACTATTTACATTCCTATATGGAAAAACAATAACTATGACTGATGAAACCTTTCCCAGTACGAAAATAATGGAAGAAGGGTGTATGGTCATATGAATACATATGTGAATGTGTGTATATATGTTTATAGTTATACATGAATAGAGGGCACAGGTTGAATTTGTTGGGAAGGGATGATACTTAAGGGGTGAAATTATGAGGTGAGAGAGGAAAGTGGCAAGAGGAGATGGGGAGAAACAGGGTAGGGTAAACTATCTCATGTAGAAGAAGCAAGGGGAAATGGCTGCAGGGGAGGGGAAGAATAGGAAGGCAAAAAGGCAAAACCACATTCTCATTGAATTTGGTTCAGGGAGAGAATGACATACATACTAAATGGGATATCTCAACCTGCAGCAGAATAGGGGGAAGGGGGATGAGAGGAGGGATGATGGATGGGAGGGCATCCCTGGGGGGAGGGGAGGTTGGAAGTACCCACTATAGAAGAGGGACAGGATCAAGTAGGGAATGGACCAGGTGGGGGGTGGGATGAGTGGGAGGGAATTATAAGCAGCCTTGTACGATATATCTACTATGGTAATATTTTGCATAGCTAGACATGTACAACATATAATGAATTACTTATCTTCCCAGAGGGAATGGGTGACAAGAGAGGAAGGAAATGGATCTGAAATTCGAGGTCTTAAGATCAAATGTTTCAAATATATATAAATACTATTATTAATACTCTTTTGCTTGTAATTGGGAGATAAGATGTGCAGGCATTGGGACACAAAGATTCACCTTTATCTAATGGTAAAGTTGAAGGGGGTATGGGAGAAGATAGGGGAGAGAGCAGATTGGAGGAAGCGATATCTTGTGTGACTGCTATTCTGGGAGGGTGGGTAGGGGAAAAATAGCGGGGAAAAATAATTGCAACTCAAAATCTGGCAGAAATGAATAATGTGAAACAGAAGTTAATAAAGCATTTGTTTAATAAAAAAGAAATAAGGCTTGAAATAAAAAAAATAATAAAGAGAATGACACTTTGGCTGGATCACAGAGTACAACATTATAAATAATTATTATAAATTATATGTGATTTATAATTATATAAAAATTATGTAAATAATAAAAAATAGTATCTAACTTAAAATGCTGTACCATCATGGAAAGCTTAATGCATTTAGCAATAAAAGTTTCAAAACTGTCGAGTAAAAAAAAAGGGTATAAATTAAATTATGTAAGATTATAAGGTACAAATAAAAGTATTTCTTTTTTCACTATAGTTGCTGGTCTTTAGAAAGTATCTTTTAAATAGGTAATTGATATTAACATATAAGAAACTTTGGGGGCAGCTAGGTGGCACAGTGAGTAGAGCGTCGGCCCTGGAGTCAGAAGGACCTGAGTTCAGATCCGGCCTCAGATACTTAATGCACACACAAACAAAAACCTAGCCATGTGACCTTGGACAAGTTACTTAACCCCAATTGCCCTCCAAAAAAGCAAAAAAAAAATATATATATATATATAAGAAACTTTCCTACCCAATACCATTTCATGTTAACTTAAGCTTTTATAAATTCTAATGGGTGGGTATTTAGCAGTTATAGGGCAGAAATGCTATTTATTTAATTGAAGTAAACACCTTTTTTGAGTTAATCATTTGAACACTGATTTTTTTTTCTAACTTAAAATTCTACTTGCTAGTATTGCTGAGTGGTTATTTGAGATTTAGGTGTAGTTCTAAGTTGTGGTACTACTTTTAATCTTTGAAAAACTTTTTGTTAAATAAGGAAGATTTAGTAAAAAAAAAAAAATTGAGTCCCCATGTAAAAGTGTTAAAAGGTGAAGAAGGTAAAAATAAAACGGAAAACAAAAACACCTCCCAAGGGTAACAAAAACAAATACAAAAAAAAAAGACCTTTGGATTTTTATTTTCAGCTTTAATGAAGTACTGGTTTAAGTAGCCAGGAATGATTGGTGTTTTAAACAGCTTGAGATTCCTTATCAGATTCCATTGGTTTTTACCTTGCTCTATTCTAGGAACCACATGAAAGGAAATACCCAATTATTATTATTTTTTTTTAATTTAAAGCAATTGGGGTTAAGTAACTTGCTCAAGGTTACACGGCTAGTCATTATTTGTGTGTGGGTGCTCATTTTCTGAGGCTGGTTTCGATCTCGGGTCATCCCAACTCTGAGGCCGGTGCTCTTACTCACTGCGCCACCTAGCCGCCCTCCAATTATTTTTAAGTAAAAAGAATGTCAATTCATGTTTTAGAAAGAGAAATCACAAGGATGCAGAGTTAAAATTTAGAGGAATTTACTTTTATTTACAGTCAAGGGTACAGTTGCTTATGTGCTGATCTCACATATTAAAAAGTATCTTATTTAGAAAATAGGAGGGGTGATCTTTGAAGGAGTTTCACAGTTGTACATGAACTATATTTTCCAATCATAGCTGATTAAAGATTATGATGAGCAGTGAATCAATAAACATATTTATATAATATTCAAAGCCTTTTGACTTTTGAGGAAGGAACAATTTAAAAATTGATTTGTCAAAAATGCCAGTGAACATCACCCCAAAGGCAAAGATTTTTGCTGATCATTTTTTGTTTGTTTGTTTGTTTGTTATTGTTGTTGTTTTTACCCCCATGTGGTATTCTAGGATATTTGAAACAATTCTTATTGTCTTGGTAAATACAGAATATTGAATGTAATTTTGATTTCAAATTGAGATAACTTCACAACTTTGAGGCTTATATCCAAGAGTTAATTGCAAACTTAAAAAAAATCATTTCAACAAGAGCTGGAACTGTCAACTACATTAAAGTGGTGATGATAGGAGTTAAGAAAATAAATCAGAGAAATCATTCCATTTTGTATTACAAGGACACAACACAAATTAAATGGGAAGGTCCAGTATAGTTCAAAATATTTCAAAATAGTTTGAAAAGATATCAGAATTCTTCAAAATAAGAACTATATTAAAATGTGTTGTAATGATATTTATACATTTGACTCTAGCAAAAAAAAATCCAAAATAAAAGGTCATATTTCTTCCTAAGTTATGTCACAAGAACTCAACTTGCTCAAGTTAATATAGTTATGTAAATTAATTTAAATTACTGATGGAAAGCAATTTGCACTCACACTTATTTTGTGAAAAAGATGTGAGCTGCATTTAAATCAAAACAAAACAAAACTCATCCCAGGAGGTCGAAGAAATGTCACCCCGATGAAATTCCTTCACCAGAGGTAAAGGTCTTGATGACAGTTATTTTCCAGTTCTAGAGCGCAACAATCACATCTCTGAAAGATTTTCCACGTGAAGTGTTTGGAGAAGTGGTGGACGTGTCACTGATGCCTGAGATTCATTCCCTGGTCTCCTTTAAGGCAGGGGTAGGTGGTGAATGGGGCTGAAGAAAAGGTAATGCTGATAAGGGAATCTATACCAAATGTTGTCACATGCTAGAAATGATTAGATGCCCTTGTTATAGGGTTATTACAGAGACCCAGGGTGAAGGAGAGAAATAGGAGGTCAAGTGTAGGCACATGGCCAAAAAAAAAACCTTTCTATGCTAAATAGTGAAAGGAGAATAAATACTTAATTGTGTTCCTAACTCCTCCATCCTTTTGTTTCTTGGTCCTCTTCTGGACTCTGAGCACAGAAGAATATATGTTGGTAATATTATTCCTTGATATTTACCAAACCCTGTATTGAGTTTCAATACATCTTGTTTAAGCAATACCTTTACTGGAATTCTCTTTCTTTTTTTCCTCCACCATGGAAGCTGCACAAGGTACGTGGGAAGAACACTAGGCTTGGCATCACGGAATCTGTGCCCAAAGCCTAGCTCTTCCATTCACCACTAGCATGACCTTGGGCAAGTTATTTGATTTCTCTCTCTGGGTGTCAGTTTCCTCATATGTGAAATAAGGGGACTGGACTAGATTACCTTTAAGGTCTTCAATTCCAACTTAAAATCTATGATTCTATGACATTTCTGTCCCCAAGGAATAATTGTAGTGAACACATGATCTGTATCAACCACTTGCCACTTTTCCAATACTGCCGGGGTTAGGTATATTTATATTTTTTATGTTTTTCCCAAACTGTAGAAAGTGAGGGCGGAACCCCTAGAACAGTGCTTTCCACATAGTAGGGACTCAATAAACATTTGTTTATTGATTTGGTTACTTAATTGGTTGTCACCAGTTAGAATATAAGTTCCTTACATATAGGGACTGTTTCATTCCTTGTATTTGTATACTCAGCACCTATTACAGTATCTGACTCATAGTAAATACTTAATAAATGCCTGAGTATCTATTTACCTGACTAGCTCAGATAAGCTGAATCATCCAATTTAATTAGAGTCATTCCAAGATTTTGATATTGAGCCTTCAAAATCTTTCATAACCTAGCCCCATCCTATCTTTGCAGCCTCATTATATATCACTCCCCTTCTTCCACTCTATAATCCAGCCTTCTCTCTATTCCTCACATGTGCCAGTACATCTCCCATTTTCAAGTCTTTGCACTGGCCATTCCCAGGTCTATAATGTACTTTCTCCTCATCTCATAGAATGTCTCTTTTCCTTTAAGATGCAGCTCAAGTTCCAATGGCTATACTAAGTCTTTCCTGATCCTCAAACAGCTAATAAATACGCTTTATAAATGGTTGATGATTAATTTATTGGTTGAAAAATATGAGGAATTCAGAGAAATGTGGGAACACTTGAATAAATAAGAGGGAAGTAAGCAGAACCAGAAAAAATATAACTTATGACTATAATAATGTATATGAAAATAGCAAGTGAATCAGATTAGTCACAATGACCAGCATCTTGGCAGATACATGGCACAGTAGACAGAGTACTGGGTCTGGAGTCAAGAACACCTGAGTTCTGATTCAGCTTCAGACACTTACGAGTCAGGAAACTCTGGGCAAGTCACTTGACTTCTGGCTGCCTCAGTTTCCTCAGCTGTGAAATGGGGATAACAATAGCACTAACCTCAGAGGACTGTTATGAAGATCAAATAAGCTAATATTTCTAAAGTATTTGGCATTTAATAGGTTCTGAATCAATACTTATTCCCTTTCCCCTTCCTCCCTTGGTCCCTGAGAACAGATGATGAAACATAATTCTCTCCTTTAAGAGTACCAAATGTTGCACATGCTGTTTAATGAGATTTTTATGTTGGTTTGGTTTGGTTAACTATTGTTCTTTTAATCATCCCTTCTGACAGTGTGGGTAGGGAGTGGTATATATCAGTAAAGGAATGTGGTATATAGATTAAAAATATCAGTAAGACCTTTTCTGAAAGGGGAATGTGACATTTTGAGCAAAGACTGGATAATCCATTCTCAGTCATGTTATGGTATTTGTGGAACTAGATAGTCACTGAGACCCCTTCTGAGGTAATATGTATGAGATCCAGTGAAAAGAATTCTGGACTCGGAGTAAGGAAGACCCAGAATCAAATTCTGACTTTGACTCTTACTCTCACTGAAGTTAGGCAACCCCCTTACCTTTCCTCAGTCTCAGTTTTCCTTTCTATAAAATGGAGATAATAAAAGCACTGATTTTACAAGGTCATTTCAAGGATCAAATCAGATAAGTGAAGTGCTTGGCAAACCATGAAACACTACATAAATGTGACTTATTAGGGCAAGGATTCTTAGTCTGCTTTGGGTCACTGGATCCCTTTAGCCATCTGGTTAAGTCTATAGGCTCCTTCTCAGAATAACATTTTAAATATATAAAATAAAATGCAAAAAACTAAAAAGGAAATTAATTATATTGAATTACAATTATTAATTAAGTTCCTGGACCCCTTGTTTTAAGGTGATTTTTTCAATTCTTAAATTTTGTCATTTGGTGACCAAGGCCAAAAATAAAGTTTACTTTGGAACTTGTCTGATCCAAATTGGCTATCGACATTAATCAAATTGGCCAAATGTTGGTGTGATTTAGTATATATAAAGAAAGAACTCACAAAATCTTTTTTTTTAATGTTGCCTCTTGATTTATATGTTTTAAAGAAAGATATGCATCTTTTCTCACTGGAAAAGAAAGGAGGTAGGAAACCTGGCTAGCTTGGGAAAATAGGGAAGCAATATCCTCTCCCCGACCACTACCTTTTTTTTTTGGCTGTTATTAACATTACAATCACAAATGTGTCTCATTCCAACGTCCATTCATTTCAAGCCCCTGCGAATGGCATGGCACCATCAGCAAACAAGCTTTTAAGGTGGAATTTCTTTTTCAAGTCAGACATTTGGAGACCAGCCCAACTGGACAGATAAAGTCCACCCAGCATCTCTTGGGAAATCCCTACTATTTTCCCTACTGTTCAAAGGCCCTTTAAACATAATTCCTCTACCACAAGGTAGCCAATAAGGGACTCCCGGGCTCCTAAGGATAGTTTTTGAAGAGTTCAGTGCAAAACAATTTCTTACTATGTAACTTCTGAGAGGCCTATGGTTACTATTTCACTGAAGGCTAGACACCTAGGTTGCTCACATAAAGCTGTATATTATAGTCAGAACTAGTTACAGCTTATCCAGCAATAGGAATCTATACCGTCAAAACTAAGAAATTCTGGGAGTGATATGCATAGGCATAGCTATATAGTTCAGATGTCCACTCTACTCCTTAGGTACCCACTAAAGGAAAAGATTCTCTAGGGCAGGTAGCCAGATCTCTAGGACATGTTGGGTTACCAGGTACAGCATCATTCAAAATTTTGCTTGGGATCCAGAATTTATGTCATTGTGGAGGCTTACTTTTCTCAATGAAAGTTGGAAGGTAAATAGGCTAGTTCTCTGGGAGATAATGAGATCTTAGGAATTAGAATTGGATGGTATTAAAGATCAAATAATCAACCTCTTATTTTACAGATGAGGAAACTGAGAACCAGAGACCTATCCAAGGTCATACAGGTAGTAGGTAACAAAGACAGAAATCAAACTGAAGTCCTCTGACTCCAATACCAGTAGTATTCCTAGTAAACAGAGATCATCCCCCTATTTTACTTGTTATTCATTAGATGCCTCTTCATTATGGGGTGAATGACAATAGGACAGAACCCAAGAATTGGAAGGTCCATTGGATGGACGAAAGTGCCACTTTGCAAACCTTAAAGCATTATGTAAGTGCTAGTTATCCTTATTACCTACCTCTTTCTGCTGATCATTCTACTTTTTGGTAGATCTAATTGTTAATGGCATCTAAATCTGCCTTTATACAACTTTCACCAATTATTTCTAGTTCTTCCTTCTGGTGTCAAACAGAACAGCAATCCTATCTCCCCTAAAATCTTCTTCTCTGGTCTAAAAATCCCTAGGCCTTTCAACTAATCCTTGTAGGACATGGTCTCTCTCTATCTCACTATCTTAGTCAGGCTAGTCTAAATGCATGGCAACTTTTCTATGCTCTTCCTGAAAGGTGACAACCAGAAAGGAACATAGCACCCCAGATATGATCTGACCAGGGCAAATATAGCAGGACTATAATGTCCTTTGCGCTGGAATCTATGCCTCTCTCAATGAGCCTAAAATAGCATTAGCTTTTTGGAAGCCACTTTGTATTATCAATAGATGCAGGTCTTGCCATCCTTTAAAATGCCTAGAACTTCTTCAGATAAACTTCTCTGACCATATCTGTCCTATCTTGTACTTGAGCAGTTGATTTTTTAAAAACTCAAGTGTAAAATTTTACATTCATAATTCTTAAATTTCATCTTATTAGATTTTGACCATTGTTGTAGCCTCTCAAACTTTTTGGGATCCTGACTGTCATGTACCATATATGCTATCCCTCCCCACTTTGTTTCTTCTACAAATCTGACCAAATAAAAGCTTCAGCCAAGGCATTAATTACAAATGTTGAACAGCACAAGGCAAAGGACTTGCCTGAAGTCTACTGCACTAATAACTCCTCATTTTCCTCTTTATAGGAATTGCCTATCTATTTCTTCAGAATCTCATTCTTAAGAGTTTCTAATCTTTGTGCTAAGTTCCCCTGGGTGGTACTAGGTCATGAAATTTGACCTAGCCTTCAAGAAGATATCATCTCCTTAATGATTTTTTTTTTTATCCAGTCATTTAACTAGTTCCTGAGCCCATGTAACTATACTGTTATCCACCAGTCATCTTTCCTGGTTGTCCACAAAGATAGTATAAGAAGTTTTGTAAAATGCTTTGCTGAAATTTATATATATATATATATATATATATATATATATATATATATATATATGTACACGTGTGTGTATCATATATGTGTGTGTGCACATAGATATAGCACTTCCCTGATCTACCAGTCTAATTACCTTGTCTATAAAGTCAGTGAGATTAGTTTATAATGACTATTCTTGATTAAGTCATGCTGCCTTATAGTGGTTGATTCATCCCTTTCTAAATTCTGAATTTGTTGAATTACAATTATTTTTAACTACTTGTTAGGTACCATGTCAGATGCTCATTAATAGATTGATACTAACAATCTAGCAGTATTTCTAGACATTTCAGGAATAGAAGTCAGTGTGACTGGCCTATATTTTGCAGAAAGGGTAATTTTCCCAATTTTGAAAACCAAGACAATATTTTTTTCCACTTCTTGTGTTCTACCATTCTTCCAAAAATCACTAAGAGGTTTTCAGTTCTTTTAAAACCCTACTGTTTTATCTTTCAAGGCCTTGGTGACTTGAACTCATTAAGGAAAGCTATAACTGTTTTCTTACCATATCTTTACTTATTCATAGCTTTTAATTCCCTGTTAATCTTTTTACTTCTATTCTCCCAAGTTCAAAGTTCATTCTTCTTGAAAGAAGAAACAGAAACAAGTAAGAATTTATGCATTGACCTTCATATCATTTTCCATTACTGACATGCCTTTCAGATCATTTTACATGAGGATCAATTGAAAGAACTGGGAATGTTTAGCCTAGAAAAGAAAAAACAGGGGGAACAAGGCATCTGCCTTCAAGTATTCAAAAGGCTGTCACATAGAAGAGGGCAACTTGTTCTGCTTGGTTACAGTGGGCAGAATGAGGAACAATGGGTGAAAACTACAAAGTAGCAAATATGGGTTTGACAGGATGGAATATTTCCTAACAATTATTGTGATACAAAAATTAACTGGACCACCTCTGGATTTGGTAGGTTCCCACTCATATATGGTTTTCAGGAAAAAATCTCAATGACTACTTGTTGACTAGGCTGTACAGGGGTATCTTGTTCTGGTATGGGCTCAATGTCACTAGACAGTCCCTGAGGTTCCAGTTCTTTATATCCTGTGATTCTGAGACTCTAGAAGCTACTTCTTTGTATTCTATAGAATCATAGACTTAGAATTAGAAGAGGTCTTGGATACCATGTAGCCCAAGCTTTTATTTTACAGATGTTGAAACTGAGATCCAGAGAGGTTAAGTGTGTTAAGTGACTTACCTAAAGTCTCTTTGGTCACAAAACTAGCAAATATCTAAGGCAAAATCTGAACTCACATCTTCTAGGTCTAAGTCTAGCACCATCATCAACTATGCCATGCTGCCTCTATTTATCCTCCAGTCCCTTCCTTTGCTTCCTTATTCCATATATGTTTTTTAAAAATATCTAAGTTTAAATTTATCCAACTCTGTGCAGCCTCCTCTCTCTAGAAAATTCCTCATCTAATTTTGTTCTATTTGTATCTTCAGAAATTCATTCTTGAGCTTTTCTTGTCCTTTTGCTGACTTCCCCTGAATGAAATTAGGTCATGAGATCCTATTTATTCTTCATCATAATTTTTTTGGAATCTGATTTCCTAGAATCTAAAAGTATATATCATGTTTTCAACAGTATAGTAGTTATACACCAAGATCCAAGGATCCTTCATTCTAAAAAAAGTTCATCACTATGATTATCTTCAATGCCTTTGTTTTAACCAGTAAGCTAGGGAAGAGAAGGAGGAGAAGGAACAGCAGTAGGAGAAGGAGGAAGAGGAGGAGAAGGAGCAGGAGAAGGAGGAGAAGAAGGAGGAGGAGAAACAAATGTCCTTTGCTAGCACATGGCATTTGACACTGCCAGACATGCATATAAGACTGAGCTCGTGAGTTCATCAATTCCTAGAGCCAAAACACATTTGAAGAGATGGATCATCGTTATCTTCTTAGCTCTAAAGAAAGCCCACCAAAATAATGCACAGTAACTGAGTCTATCCTATTTTTATGACCTAAACATAGAATCTATAGCCTCTCTCAGTGGAGAGAGAAAAGAACTTTTGTATTCATTTCTAATTTCTACTTTATGTCTCCTGGGTAATTGGTGATGCACTAAAGACAGTGAAAATGTGTGAGATGTGGAGAAGCCCATTGCCGTGGGCTGCTCAGTGTCAAGCACTTAGCATGATTCGGAGAAGTGAATAAGAAATAACCAGGCCATGTGGGTGGTTCAAGAAAGAACCATGAACTCCATTTATTGATTTTTAGGACAAGGTTTTTATAGAGCAATGAGACAAAGGAAGGGATGAAAGGGATCTCAAGTATTTATATCATTATCTTAGTCTGTCATATCCTGGAAGTAGCATGGCAGTAAGGCCTTTTATTCTCTAGGTGCCAGAAAGTCTTAGGAAAAGTCAGTTACCTCCTTTCATATGCAATCACATCACAAAGGATGCTCTTGAGAGATGGCTTCAAGGCCAGAAACCAAAGCGGCATCATCAAGTACCTCTTGCATAGGAACTGACTACCTAAGAATTCAAATATTTCGGTTTTGAGCAACTAAAGTCTTGGGGCAGAGCCTGTTGGTCTCAGAACTCGAACACCATCCTTATAAGTGTAACTCATATCAAAAGAACTCAGGAGCTAACTTGAAGAAACGTCGCTTCTCAAAGAGGTTGTTGATATTTGGGTCCACTGATATCAAAGTAATTATCTGAGTCCTGGTTCAGATGCTCCCAACAACCCATGAAAATGAGAATTGATCCCTCAAAAGGGGATTTTGTTTTTAATCAAGGGAAAGGATTGGAGGCAGTATGATATGGTGGAGAAAGAACATTCTTGAGAACAGGAGAACTTAAATTCAGGTCCTACCTCTGAGATACTTATCATCTGTGTAACCTGGAAGAAACCTCTAACCACTCTAGGGCTCAGTTTCTTCACTTGTTAAATGAAGAAGATAGATTGAATGGTCTCTCAGGTCACTTTTAGATCTTGGAATCTAAGAGGAAAAAACTCACATTTTAAACCAGATAAATTTCTTGTAGATGAAAACCATAATAATCAAGTACCACTGATATCCAAACGGCTTCTGTTTATTGATATTTCCAGCATATTGATGAGTCAAAAGTATTGGACATATAGAAGTCCTGGCTCTGTTTTATACTAGCCATACCACCTTAAGAAAGTCACTTAACCTCTGAGGGCCTCAGTTTCCTCATCTATAGAATGGTACTCCGAATAAGCCAACAGCAGTACCTACCTCACAGGACTATTATAAGAACCAAATTAAATAATCTACATGTGGATGCTCCTTGTACTTATAAGTCATTATGTACTTTAGACTCTTATTGTTAAGATGACCAAAAACGTAAAATACTAACAAAGCCAAAAGGAAAAACCAGGCATAATCAAAGGATTTTGCCAGTGAACGAGTTTAAAGGGCCTCACTATGGCAGAGGCTACAGCCATTTTCTGGCCACATCACCTTCAATCATACTTAAATCTATTTTTAAAAAAGATTTTTCCTTCCAAGTCCATACTGCTCTTTAAAAATTATTATTATTATCACACACTAATGTGATATGTAACAGCTGGATTAAACCTAGCAGTCTAGTCTCCTTTCCCTATGGAGACTATAATGAAGTTAAAGAGACAAGCTCAAAGTGGGAAAGGAGAGGGGGAGGCAGAAACCCATAAAGTTAGTCTGAAGGCTGGATTATCTTGTTCACTTCTGAAGACAGAAGTCATCAGAATAAGGTGACAGCAATAAGGGCAGTTCTGCTCCCAGACATCCCAGGCCTGGCTCTGGTCCCTTTCCTCATTGTACTTGGCTGTGGAGACTCATCAAAGGAGGCCGCAGTAGCCATGTGGGTCAGGTCTTAGGCCAAATCTGCTATTGCTCACCCTGTGACCTCTGGAGTCCAAGTGACCACAGTTGGTGGAAGGAGAGACGGGCCCTGGAGAAGATCAAAGTCCCAGCTTTACTAAAGACTTAACGTGGCTATGAGGCTGAAGGGGATCTTAATGAAAAAGAGGCAGCAAGAGAGGGGAAAGGCATTTTAGCACGATGTAAATCATTCCTCTAGGTATACACGAAAATGCCTTGTTGAAATGTCATCAGTCAGGTGGTTAAAGTTTAACCAGCCCAGCTACCCCTTTTTCTTCCCTCCCACCAGTTGCTTTCAGCAGTACAAACAGCTGAGAAGAATGCCGTGTTGAGCCTGGGTAATTGAGATGAGCAGGAATTAGGTTCTGGAGAATCTCCCACAGAACCTATCTTTCAAAGCTTCCCATTCTTCTACCAGGATACTCTGACTCACCCATCACTACCAGGTCAAAGCAGAGGTCAAATGGAGAAAACGGTACCAATGGCCAAAAAAGATCCCCTTTTCCTGGAATATACATATTATTAAAATACAGATATACATACACACGAGTATATATGTATATATCTCTGTGTGTACATGTGTGTGTTTTATAAATAAACCCTTATACAGATATATATGTATACATACACACAATAAAAAGCAGTATATATTCATATAGATAAATGTGTGTCTGTGTATGTGTGTATCTCTTATATTAACATTTCTCCCTATAGTCTTTGGGACTTCCTACTTCCAGTCCTTCAGGATGGAGATATCAGTCATTCCGATGGTATATGGGACTGTTCTGTGACTTCACAAGATAACGCTGCGGACCACATTATTTCCTGTGTGTGTGAATGTGACATAAATGATTGGCAAGGTGTTTGGGATTTCCTTACACAATGACTGCATTTGTGCCTGAACTGATCCAAAGTTTCTCTTGGAAAGAACTTCAAAAGTCATCTAATGGGAGTGGGAGTGGGGGAAGGATTAAGGTTAAAATGGACATATCATTTCATTGGGATAGTGATGTCTCCATATCTTTGTACTGTTCATCCTACATGGCTGAGTTTTATTCTCTTCCTGACTCTGCTTTATAAAATCATTATTTTATAATTTTATTATAAAATCCCTTACTTCCTCAAGCACTACCTTTCCTGACCTCCACTTCCCCCAGTAATAGTGTCTGTCCTTCCTAAACTACCTCATATTCATTTTATATGTTTCTTGTTGTTCTGTCATTTCAGATGAGTCTGACACTTCCTGACCTCATTTGGGGTTCTCTTGCCATTTCCTTCTCTGGATCATTTGACAGATGAGAAAATTGAGGCAAACAGGGTGAAGGGCATTGCCCAGGATCACACAGCTAGTAAGTATCTGAGGCCAGATTTGAATTCAAGAAGATGAGTCTTCCTGACTCTAGGCCTGGAACTCTATACACTGTGCCACCTAGCTGCCTACTTTATATATGTATGTGTGTATATGTGTACATGCATGCATGTATGTATGTACATGTGTGTATGTGCATATGTATATATATGAGATGTCCCAAAAAGTCTTAGCGTTATTTTAAGTTTATTAATCTGCACTTATATATATATATGAAATATATAAGTAAGTCTATACATGTATATTTGCATATAAAGATATATGTGTGTTCATATATGACATCTCTCCTGATAGAATGTAAATTTCTTGAGGTCAGGAGATTTTTTTTTTGAGGGCAACTGGGGTTAAGTAACTTGCCCAAGGTCACACGGCTAGGCTTTTGTTTGTGTGTGTTAAGTGTCTGAGGCCGGATCCAAACTCAGGTCCTTCTGACTCCAGGGCTGGAGCTCTACTTACTGCGCCACCTAGCCACCCCCCAGATTTTTGTTTTTTTAGTACCTAGCATTTGCCTGAGTTCAAACTCAGTATCTGAACTATAACGCACACTTAAATGTTTATTGATTGCCTGAGTGAGTCACTGCCGTGTTAAGTTGGCTAGCTAGGGCGACCTAGCCAGCATTTATTAAAATCAAAATTTGAACACAGCATTTCTGAACTCTAAGACCAGCTCTCCATCAGCTATACCATCCTATGCCTCAAGACTAGTAATTTTATTTCTTCTGATTTTGCCTGAAGGGTAGAATCTGCCATGACAATACCAGCTAACAAAAATTCTTAGTGTCTACTCCTCAAGACCTAATCAACCTGCCCAAGAATTTTGGCTTAAATAACTAAATCTAAAAACACAAATCAAACATTATTTCTACACCTTGGGTAACTTTTTAATCTCTCACTGAAACAGTGTCTCATCCTGATACAAATATGTAGATCTCAAGGCTGAGCTAGTCTTGTTTCTGGATGAAGTGCTCCCAGAGTTTTATCTCCATTTGAGTCAAATAAAACTTCCTCAGGATGTTTTCTAAGTGATCAAGGATTTGATGATTCTGCATAGGAAAAGGCATTATACTTCATCACTTAGAAACTTATGTAAAGGCTTTAGAAATGAGAAAGCAAAGCACAAGAAGGTGGATTAGCAATTAAAAGCTACAATAAAACAGATGCTACTCTTAGCATATTATTCCATTAACAGCAGAATGAAAGCATCCTATGGATACATTCCAAATACTCTGACAAATGGGTGAGGCAGGGGTGGAATCCATCAGCAGCTCTGAAGAAAAGACTAACCTAGATTTTTAGTGTTACAGCACTTAGTACAGCATCCTACACCAAAGGGACTCTTAAGTAAATTCTATCATTCTTTCAAATAAGATATTTGTAAAATTCTTAGCACAGTGCCTGGACCACAGTGGGCACTTAAATGCTTGTTCCCTTTCCTGAAAGGAGAGCTGGTCAGTGTCATAATAATTGCTTAAATCCACTACAAGTAGCTAACTACACAATTTGTCCACTTGTTCATTATTACCAACAAATGATTTCTCATTGCTTTATTTGAACTTCTGATGTAATTTTAGGAAAATCAGTATTCCTTCATACATGCCTCTATTAACATGATGTACATGTTGTATGACTATAACTATATGGAATATTAGAACTGGGAAGGACCTGTCAAGATCATCTAAACCAGGACTTCTGAACCTTTTTGTAGTCATAGACCCCTTTGGCAGTCTGGTTGAATCAAGCGAAGTCAATATGCATTTCTTAATCACTGTGCCAGGCATTGTGCAAAGAACCCTGTAGACCTCTTTTCAGAAAAAAAAATGCTTTTAAATGCATAAAATAAAATACATAGGATTACAAAGGAAATCAATTATATTGAACAGTTATCAAAGTTCAAAAATTCCAAGTTAACCCCTAATCTAAGCCAATGTTTGAAGGTACACATACATATAAAATGACACCTCAATGAACAGTTCTTATGGAAACAAAGTTCCTTTTAATAAAGTCAGCCTGGGTGCAGGTGGTTATGGGAAATGTCAGTCTATTTAGCTCTAAATTAGAAGCAACAGTGATTAAGAGGGAGATAGTTTTACTACCTCAGGTACAGGCCTCTTATGGTCAAGCTTGCGCATAATCTCACCTAAGAATGGGGTATCACTCCTTGGGTTTACATGACCCACTCTCTCCATCTGTGTTCCACATTAGTGAGCAAAGGATGGTGCCATTAGAGAGAAAAGAGGCCCCAAATAGACTGAGAAGATGAGTTCAGCTACACTAGGGAATGCTCTTCAGAGGTGCAGCAAGGAAGAAATCCACATCTAGAAAACATCCCGGTGCCTAAGGGGACATTCTATCCTCTTTGTTGAAATGACTATTTTGTATTCACACATGTGCACATGCATGCACACACAAACACACACACAAACACACACACTTACAGATATAGTTAGAACTTATACCAGTGAAGAGGCACATTTTCACAGATACTTAACAACCTTGAACAATCTCAAATTGAACATCCACTAGATATCTTAAGCTTAACACGTCCAAAACTTAGCTCATTATATTGCTTCTCAAACCCTTCTTTATTTCCTAACTTGCTTTTCACTGTCAAGGGCACCATCATCTTCCCAATCACTCAGTCTTACAACATGGGTGTACATCCCTAACTCTTCTCTCTCTCTCACCAATCCCCCCATATGGAATCATTTGCCAAATTTTATCTATTTTACCATTGCAACAACTCTTGTATACATCCCTTTCTCTCCTTTGGCATTGCCACCACCCTAGTGTAGGCCCCCATCACTTTCCCCAGGACTATTGAAATAGCCATCTGGTCCCTGACTCAAGTCTCTCCCCACTCTCCTATGTCTTTCATTCAGTTCTTCTCCCCCCCTCTTTTTTTTGAGACTGGGTCTCCCTATCTTGCTCAGCCTAAAAGTTCAGTGACCACTCACAGACTGAATCTCAATATTTGTTGACACAGTTTTAACCTCTTGTTTTTCCAATCTGACTTGGTTTACCCATCTTTAGGCAGCCAAGTAGCTCTATCCTCCTAAGGGTTTGCCATCTTAGTGCTGGACTTTATGTAGACCCAAATCATCCTGAACTTGAATGTAGTTCAAAATTCTAGACTTAACAGTTCCACCAGCCTCAGCCTGCTCAGTAGTAGGGTTTGTAGACATGTGTCATCACACCCTGGCAAAAGAGATCTTCCTAAAGCATAGGTCTGACGATGTCATAGCATCATCACCACCATCATTGCTCATCAAACTCCAGTGGCTCCCTATCACTTCTAGGATCAAAAATAAAATTCTGTGTTTGCCTTTTAAAGCCTGGCCTCTTCTGTCTTCTTATACTTCCCTCCCTTCCACATATCTGCGACCTAGTGACACTGGTCTCCTTGCTGTTCTTCAAAATAAAACTCTCTGTCTCCCAACTCTGCATTTTCACTGCCTCTCCCCTTTGCCTCTCTCTGTCTCTATCTCTGTCTTTCTCTCTGTATCTCTCTCTCTCTCTCTCTCTCTCTCTCTCTCTCTCTCTCTCTCTCTCTCTCTCCTGCTCTGGCTTCTAGTCTCAGCCCAAATCCCACCTTTTACAAGAAGCCTTTTGTGGTCTCCCCTCAGTGCTAGTACCTTTAAGATTACTTCCAATATAGCCTGTATATTGTTTGTTTGTACATAGTTGTCTGCATATTGTCTTCCCCATTAGAACATGGGGTCTTTGAGAGCGGGAATTATTTCTGCCTTTCTCTATATCTCAGCACTTAGCATAGCACCTAGCACATAGTAGGCACTTAATAAATGCTTGAAGGATAGTCTACCTAATCAGCTCAGTGACACTATCTTATTCAAGTAAGGCAATGAGTAATCTGGTTGGAAAAGAACTTTGTTCTAGGAGGTAATATTACCCCTCCCTCTACCTACCCTCTACATCTTAATAGCGATCCTTCCTGCCATCAGCTAGGAACAGGAAATACCTCCTAGACCATGCATCAATAATCAGGAAATGGTATGATCATTATTGTGGATTTCCCCATGCATTGGGTCTTATTTTCTCCTTTGGATCCAAGAAGGTATTACCTGAACACACTCACAGGGGATCCTACCTACTAATAATTCCTACAGAGCCTGACCCTAAATATATACAGTTGAGGGGTGCTTCAAGACAGTCTTATTGATGAAACCACCAGAGTATAGACCTCCTCACCTAATGGTCTCAATTGCCTACTATAAGGCATATTCCAAGCATCAGACAAGAGAGAGACCTTATCTTTGGAAAACCATTATGAAAATTTGGTCACCTGGGAGAGAAGGAAAGACAATTAGGACATCTCTGCTGGCCTTCTCTCATTAGGATTTTAGAGAAAGGAAATTCAATTTATTAAGTTAACTAGTTATTATCTTAGAAGGCACAGAGATCCTAAAACCTGAGGAGGTAGCATAAATCAGGGACCAATTGGGTGTAAATTCTACTACTGATGTGTAGGAAAGGCCAGTCAAAGAATAATAGTCTCTTTCATAGTTTTTCTTAGGGCTCTCTTAGTCCTTCTTATCACCTATGTCTCCCTAGTCTGAAATTTCTTTTATTCTTCTATAGTAGAGCATAAATTATAATCATTTGAAAAGTAATTTTAACAATTTTTATACTATACAGATAGAAATGTAGTGTGATGTGGGACAGTAGAGAGCACATGAGATTCAGAGCGAGGAGACTTGAGTTCAAATATTGATTCTACTACTGGCTTCATCAGTTGCTATAGAATATGGTGCCTCTTTCTTATCTGCCAGTTAGAAGGGTGAGTAAAATTCTGTGTGCATATGCCCTATTCTCATGTTTTTTAACTACAAAAGTGTGTGCTAGATTTTTGTTCACTTTTATTATTCGTTACTTTGTTCACATTTACTGTTCAGTGCTTAACCCAGTCCTGGCACATAGTAGGTCCCTTCTAGAAGGGAAGCATTCAACTAAGAAGCAGACATGTTCTGCTCCCTCCACTCCAACTACTGACCTCCCTGGCTTCCTATAAGTTCCAACTAAAATCCTACTTTCTATAGGAATCTTTCCCCAGCTCTTCTTAATTCCAGTGCCTTCCTTCTGTTAACTATTTCCTATTTATCCTGTATCTAACTTGTTTTGTACATATTTGTTTGCATATTGTCTCCCCCATTAACTTACAAACTTTTGAGGAGAATGTCTTTTGCCTTTTTTTGTATCCCCAGTGCTTAGAAAAGTGCCTGGCACATAGTAGGTACTTATTAAATGTTTATTGGTTGATTGATTCTGACAAGGTTTGAGTGAGCAATAAATTGGATGGGGGTACAGGAAGGAACAAGAGAAATAGAGCCTGAACAGTCTGTAAACTGTAAAAATCAGTCTTGAGTAACAAAAAGAGTAGCTATAAGGGCAAGACTTCCATCAGGTGAAACCTGGGGTGAAGTTAGGGAGGTATACAACTGAACAAAAAATGATAGTTGCACTTTATGGTATATAAAGTCTTCTCAAGAGAACTCCTGACTGTCTCCTGCATGCAGCCTCCTTTCCTATATCTTGTGGGATTTGAGATCCAGGTGTTTATGTTAGGAAACCAAGTGAGGAACCACCAGATAACCACTTCCCAACTACCTGGTTATCCCTGAACTAAAGAAATATCATTGAAGGGCAGAAGCAAAACTGAAAATTGCCACAAAAGTTGCCAAGGCCCCATCAGAATTAAGCAAAATCAGATGGTATAGAAGCCGGGCATGCCTGAATGAAAAAAAAAATAACCTAATAAAACCAAATTTTATCCCATGAGGAGAAATGGTTTAAAAAAAAAAACTTTTAACCAATTAAAGAAACTCCATCGTGATCAAATGTTAGGCCTATAATTATTACATGGAACAGTAAACATTTTAATTCCATAATGAGATACAAATGTAAGGGTCTGTTCATTTATTTATTTATTTCTCCTTTCTTCTTTTCTGTATTTGAATCCCTCCCCCCTTCTTTCGTGGTCAAGAACCTAATATAGGGATTTAATTACCCCAGATTCAAGTCAGTTAGTTAGTTGTCTGAAAATTGCCTTTTCTCAATGCCCTGAACTGACCTGAAGTGAAACTCAAACTTACCCTTGGAGCTCAGGACTCTCCTGAAAACAAAAGAGGTATCGGCTCCCCTTTCCCCAGATACCAGTCTTGGGCTGATTTCCCAGTCCTTTCTCCTTGTCCTCCTCCTCCCTATGGCTCCTTCTTCTTTCTCTTCCCTCATCCCACCCCACCCTGCCCTCTATGAAAGGGAAAGAAATGCTGGATCAGCTCTGATCAGAGAAATAGAAGCATATGTTCTTCGTATATAGTATCTTTAGGATTGGTGTAGGATATATTTGAGGCTACTGTATCCTATTCTATGGGATCCCGAGAACTATATAAGAAATGCTCTCCACCCACCCACCCACCCACCCCCTACTAACACTGTAACAGGAAATTCCCTCTATTTTGCAGAATTGAGATACCAAGAATATGCCTACTGAAGAGGAGAGCCAGAATACAACCTTAAAGCTTTCAATATTCCTAGTCCTCTGTTTTGCTAGAAACTATTTTCTTTGAGGCTATAGTAACATGAGTATATTCTTCAGTTTCCCCCATTCATTTCTTTAAGCACGATGTTAGTTTAATAAAGTTCTGCATATTATGTTGGGAAACGGCTGAATAAGGAGCTCTTCTGAGAAGACCAGCCCAGAATGGTCTCTTGTCTCTAATTCACAGTGCATGCTGCAAAGTGGACTCACCCATTGGTACCCAAGCCACTCCCTCAATTTGTTCTGCCTGTGTACCCAAATTCCCCGGTCAGAAGTCCTGTTTATAGCCACACCCTCTGGCCTATTTATATTCCTTCAAAAGAAAGAATTGCTTCATGATCTTATATCGTTCTCTGGTTTAGGTCCTTGGAGGGGGGTGGGACTTGATGGGGTGACAATAAATAGCAGACAGAGGCTACTGGTCAATTGTTTTTCCATCTCTTCTAAGACCAAACTGGCCCAAGTAAACAAGGAGGAGTAGCATAAAGACCATTGCTTCCTCCGTTCCGGTTTTGCTGTCTCCTGGGTGAACAGGGCTGGGGCAGCGGTTCTGTCAGTCTATCGTTCAGAGTAGTCAAGCCCGAGGCAATGGTGTGCATTCCTTGTATCATCATTCCTGTCCTTCTTTGGGTCTACAAAAAATTCCTGGAACCATATGTATATCATCTAATTTCACCTTTTGTTAGTCGTCTATGGCCTAAAAAAGGTCTAAAAGGAAGCTCCATTGAGAAAACAAGCAAAGGAGACTATAAGATTGCAGACATGAATGGAATCTCTACACCAGAACCAACAGAAAGTTGCAACAAAAAGATAGATTAAAGCAATTTGTCCAAAGGATGTCTTTGCTTTTAAAATGGAACTGATGATATGCAGCAACTACTCTGATATTGTCTTTCACACCTTTCTCTGAGACCAGATATGGGGTAGATATTTTAGAGATCTCCCTAATAATACATAGTATTTCTATTTAAATGTTTAAATTATATTTAATTACCTCATTCCTGTTCTTTTTCCTTACTGAAATAGTTTTCATCTCTATTATTGCAAATAACCTAAAGTTTCTATTTTAGGTTAACTTGTTTTAACAATACAAATAAATAGAAGTTCACTTTAATAATAAAAAAAAAAAGACCATTGCTTCGAACTCTTAGGTGACCTCAAGTTTCCTTATAGGGACTTTTCAGAATATTGGTTGTAATTTTTTTTATAAATTCAGTTCAATTCATCTGGCATTTATTAACTTCTTCAAGAAAACTAGGGATACTTGAGAAGTATAGGACATTCAAGAAAAGAAGCTATTGTGAGACATTAATAATTAATTCTGAAGAGGAAGATCATAGCTCTAGAACTAGAGCGGACTTCAGAAGCCAAGTAGCCAAATTCCTTTACTTACAAGATGAAGGACTGTGGTCCAGGAAGAATATATGATACATCGAAAGTCACATACGTAAGACACATCAGGAGTAAATTTACACCCAAGTCCTCTGACCCCCAGCTATGGGGCTTCTTACTTTATTATGTTACCTCAAGGTAGAGGTTTCCAAAGAGACCAATGTGGTTGCAAAAGGAAATAATCTACCAACTTTCTACCAACTTAGTGCTTTAAAGGGCACATATTAAGAGAAGATAACTACAGGCAAGTACCAAAGAATGGGTCTTTACAGGACTTTACAGAACAGAATGAGGCTGAAAAGCCCCAAAGCTGCTGAGTCCTGAGACAAATGTTAAAGATAAGCCTTTTATCTTTTAAACTAGGTTTAGCAAGAAGATCATGGAGGCTTCAGAAAGCTTGCTTGATAAGCATAGGTATATAATAATGGACAATGGAAAGAACTTCTGTATTTCTCCTTTCCTTTTGTTTTATTTATTTTTCTTTTTTATCAAAAAGAATGATCTTCAGATTGTGAAAGAGAATATCATTAATAGGGAGTTTAAACTACAAATAAGTAAGGCAACATTAAGAAAACACCTGGTCTACCTCAATGATACCAAGTCATTTTGCTTGGGTGAACTATATGGCCAGGCACTGCAAATTTTACAATTGTGACTGTTGGACCACTGTTAGTGATCTTTGGAGAATTATAAAAAATGTGAGAGGAACCACTGGACAAGTAGATAGGCAAATGTCCTGATTTTTAAAAATAGGAGGATGGATTCCTTAATAAGTAGGCCAATGGACTTTGTGTAGACTTCCAGTAAAGTTCAAAAGCATCCTTAGAATAGTATCATTCTTGACTCCTCATTCTCACTCACCTTCCATGTCCATTCTGTTGTTGAGATCTCTCAATTCCACTTTTGCAAAACCTCTCAAATCTGCTCCCTTCTCATCTTTGATATTGCCAACACCTGTGTGAAGGCTCTCATCACCTCACACGTGAACCATTGCAATAGCCTGCTGGTTGAGTCCATCTTCCAATCAGCTTCCAAAGGGGTTTTCCTAAAGCATGGATTAGACCATGCCATCCCACTACTCCACTCAATCAATTTCACTGGCTCCCTATCACCTCCAGGATCAAACATAAAATCCTCTGTTTGGCATTCAAAGTCATTCAATACCTACTTTCCTCACCCCCATCTTTCCAGTCTTCTTATGTCTTATACCCACCCAGTATTCTTTGATCCAGTTACACTGTCCACCTTGCTGTTCCACAAACAAGACACTCCATCTCTTGGCTCCAGACATTTTCTTCATCAGTTCTCCATACCTGGAAAGCTCTCCCCCCTCATTTCTGCCCCCTAGGTCCCTTTGCTTCCTTCAAATCCCAACTAAAATCCCACCTTCTGCAGGAAGCCTTTTCCCAACCCCTCTTAATTCTAGTGCTTTCCCACTGTTGTCTCCTATTTATCCTGTATATAGTTCGTCTGAACATATTTGTTTTCTTATTGTCTTTTCCTTTAGATCATGAATTCAAGGGAAAAGACAGTTTTTTGTCTTTCTTTGTATCCTCCACATAGTAAGTAGTTGCTTAATAAATGCTTATTGACTGACTGACTGATTGGTTTTGAATACTTAGAGAGATTACTGAGTCAACAGTGGTTCATGCAAAACAAGTCATAATAAACTATTTTCTTTTTTGATCAGTTTATTTAGATCTCAGAATACCAAAGTTATAGTCAATCAGTATATATTTATTAAGTATCTACCATGTGCTGAGTATCTATATATATAAGTATACAATCTACAATTAAGTATCTACAAGCACTATGCTAAGTGCTTGTAAAGTCAAGCACCAGCAGCTTTCCAGAGGACTGCTGTGAACAGCTTCAAGGTTCTGATTGCACAGTGAACTCTCTATTCAGCAGTAAATTAAAGCAAAACATTCACAGAAATCAAAGTATAGCATTTACAATATCATGACATAACAACTTATCGTTAAAACTGCCACATAGTTTTCACCAAAGTGTTCATATAGTTGTTTTGTTGTTGTTGTTGTTGTTTTTTTAAAGCAATTGGGGTTAAGTAACTTGTTCAAGGTTACACACTAGTTATTCATATGTGGGTGCTAAGTAACTGAGGCCTGAACAGATCCCAGGTCCTCTGGGGCTGGCGTTCTTACTCACTGCACCACCTAGCCACCCATCATATAGTGTTAAGTAAAACATTCATTTAGTAATTCAATCATTTAGTAAGTCCTTAATTCAATAATCCTTAAGGAGGCTTGTCTTCTTAATGGACACAAAGTACAAAGGTCAAAATTCTCCACCTCTAGGTCATAATAAATCATAATCTCAGTTTGCATTAAATACCCAAGGAGAGGTCTTTTCATTTTGACTCGAGGCAGGCTCTCAGCTTCCATGGTTCCTCTTCCATGGTCCCAGTTCCTGCCCAAATCTATCCAACTGTCACCTGAGTTCAAAGGCAGACAGCTCTCAGTCCCTTTTCCAGCTCCTTGTCCAGTTCTTTGTCCAGTTCCTGGTCCAGTTCACATTCCATATTGAAGCTCATAATGTCCAGTCCACCACAAGTCCTTCACAGTTACTGTTTCTGGGAAGACAAAGCTTAACAGAGCCATAACAACATTCATAAAAATTGTTGGCACCATAATCAATTCACTATCTGCCTGTGAAATCAACAGGGACCCACAAACAAAGCCTGAGAACTCAACACAAATCATCAGTATAGTCCCAGGACCTCTGAATCCCTTCTCCAGGACTTCTGTAAACAAACAACCAGAAAATCCTCTTTCAGGGCTTACAGTAAGGTTCCAGGGCTTCTGTACAAAGTATCACAAACAAACATCAACACAGAACAGACAAATATAGAGTGACAGGATACCACAAGTTTTCTCCTTCACCACAAGACTCCCTTCTCAGTTCTGATCTCTCCAGCCTGGGCCTCTCCTTATATAGGGTCATTAGCTCCTCCCCAGGAGATAACAAGTTCTAGAGTTCACAAGTTGTGGGATTCACAAGTTCTAGATCTTAATACTTGATACAATCATGAACTGAAACAAGGTGTTAACTACTTCTGTGTTAATTAAATAGCTAAAATAATGTGTTAACTACTTCTTTGCTTGCCATTACAGTTCTGAGGATACACATTAAAAAAAAAGACATTCCCTGCCCTCAATGAGTTTACACTAATGGGGGAGAGATATGTACAATAGGAAACTGAAAATAGAAGAGGGTAAGAAAAGGTACTCATTAAAGGAGTCTTATAGGGAAACTTAGTGGGAAATGAAGAGAGTTAGCCTGGGTGCTCTCCTTAAACAGAGATTCTGGGAGGAGTTCTCCTGGGATCAGAGAGTACAGATGAGGTGTGCGTACCAAACCCAGTTTGATCTTAAAAAATGATGAGGTTCCTGGGATCATGACAGAGAAGTCCAAAGAAATGCAACTAGATGGGAAATAAAGTATACTTACTTTTTGTAGGTTCCTAGGTTTTGAACTAGTCATTTGTGTGACTGAGTGGGTAAGAGTGATAGACTTGGAGTCAGGAAGACCTAAAATTTGCTCACTGTCTGACTCTGAGTAAATTTTTTCAGCCTCAATTTCCTTATCTGTAAATTAGGTATTATAATAATAGCACTTTCCTCACAGGGTTGTTTTGAGGATCTAATGAGATAACATATGTATAAACACATTGCAAACCTTAAAACACTATGTACATGTGTTATTATTACATCCCTCTCCCGTAATTTACATATGAGGAAAATGGGAGCCAGAGAGGAAACTACGTAAAGTGTCCAAAAGCAAACAGAGATTGGAAATAGCAGAGACAGAACTAGAACCCAGGTCTCCTGACTCCCAATTACTCCTTCTACTATGTGATGCTACTTCCAGCAGAGGATTTGACAAGGTCCTTCATTATCTCATTTTGAATTAACCAGAGATGTGTGGACATGATGGAAGATTAAGTCAGATGGATTTGGGAACTGGCTGAATGATTGGTATAAAACAGGAATTGTCATTGTCATCCTGGAAGGAGGTCTCTAGTGAAGTGCTACAGGGTTCATTTGTAGGCTCTGTTCTGTTCAATATTTCTTTATCAGTGATTTAGATGAAGGTGTAGATGACAGAATTATCAAATATGCAGAAAATCTGAATGGGACAAGTAATATATTAATGACAAATATCCAAAAAGACCCCCCAAAACTGGAATAGTCCAAAGCTAACAAAAAGAAATGTAATGAATATAAATATAAAGTTATGCCTTCAGATTCAAAAGATCAAGTTCACAAATATAGGACAAGGAAAACATAGCTAGAAAGAAGGGCATGGGGAGAGAAGGAGGCAGCAATTAAGAGGTCTAGTAGTTTGGAAACTTAAGTTAGCAATATAATGTGGTCATTTAAAAAGTTAATGTGGTCCTAAGCCATGTTAATCAAATTAGTGTCCAGTTTTATAAAGATAGCAGTCCGGCTATTCTAGTCCTATCCTGATCAGAATGTGTCTGCAGTATTGCATACAATTCTGGGCAATATGCTTTAGAAGACACATTGATAAGCAAGTCCAGAGAAGGGTAGATAGGGTGGTTAGAGACTAGAAAATATACCATAAGAGGTTCAATTAAAAGAACTTGGAGTGTTTAGCCTGGAGAAGCCTTAGAAGAGACACAAGAGCAAAGGAATTAGAGTTGGAAGGATCATAGAGGTCACCTAATACAACCATCTCATTTTACAAATGAGGAAACTCTCAGAAAAGGTGACTTGTATACACAGTTCCTAAGAAGCAGAGTGAGAATTTGAACCTAAGACTTCTGACTCCAAATCTAAAATTCTTGATATCGTTTTACCCTATCTGTAATAGCTGTATTGAAATACATGTGGTACTATTATGTGGGAGAGGAAGTGGATTTGTTCTTTTGTGTTCAAAGGATAGAATTCTTTAGCATGCCAATGAGTGGGAATTAGAAGGGGGCAGATATCAGTTATTAGATGACTATACATATTTCTATATGTAAATGTCTGTCTAAGCATATGTAAATATATATGCATGTGTAAATATATATGAATATATATTTATATGTATAATTAGGCTAAAAGTGTTGCTTCAGAAGGTTGTAAGTTCCCTTCACTTGAATTCAAGCAGCTGTTAGATATGATTGGGGATATTGTAGACAAATTTGTGTTTTGGGTATGGATTAGACCTGATGCCTTACCCACATCTAAATGTATTATTTACCTACTATATGCACAGTATGCTACTAAGTGCTGGGGGAAAATAAAAATATCAATAATACCTGATTCCCACTCTCATGAGCAATACAATTTAGTTGGTGAAGCACATCATACCCAGAGAGCTTTCATGCAAAATGGAATTAATTGATTAATCAACAAACATTTATTAAACATTTACTATGAGCCAGGCACTGAAAGTGTGAAGAAATCTAAAGTCACACAAAGAGTATCTAACTATTCTATCAAGAGGTGAGAAGAGGACAGAACAACACATGGTTTGAATATATACAAAGCAAATACAAATTCATTTTAAGGGCCACTATAATCGAATTATCTCTAACGCTGGTCCCACAGTTGGTTATCATTTATATTTCTGGTGGACAACTGTATCTAGACACTTTTTTGCTTTGTAACCCTGGACAAGTCACTTGACCCTGTTTGCCTCAGTTTCCTCATATGTAAGATGAACTGGAGAAGGAAATGGCAAACTACTCCAGTATTTTTGCCAAGAAAAGCTCCAAAAAGATCGCAAAGAGTCAGGTATGACTAAAAATAACTGAAACAATACCAAATCCAGAAAAAAATTATTTTAAAAGAAAATCCTTCCATTAGCCCAAAGTTGATGGTATATATACTAGGTTAATACAGTTTTAAGCTTAAAGCTGCACTAAGACTTTTGAGACATGATGAATTTTCTTGGCTAAATCAGCACAGGATCTCAGAACCTCAGGAGTTGGAATAGACCTCAGAGACTTTCTAGTCCAACATTTTCTTGAATAGGAATCCCTTCTACAACTAATTCCTTAATAAATAGTGGCCTAGTCTCCACTCAAACACATCCAGTGATGAAGGTAACCCATTAAAAATAATTCATATCAATGGATACACATTGAGAACTCTTAAACAGCAACCTACAAAGAGAAGGTGTTCCATATTACCAACAAAGTCTACATTTTGTTCTTGTAGAGTCTTTAAAATGTAGCACCAAAGGCAAATTACTGCGCTGTCTGCCTTTACCATTCATACTAATTACAAATGAGTATCCCCTGTAGAATGATTTTTAAGTGACTAGGAATGGTGGTATAAGATTGGAATCCCTTTTGTTAGGGTGATTAAGACTCATGGATCATGAGCTTGAGCTAGGGAGTTCTGAGCTGCAGTGGACTAAACTGATCAAGTATCCACACTAACTTTGAGATTAATAAAGTTAATATTCCAAGCCAAAATCTCCATTTAAGGAGGTTAATACTCCACCAGGAGTAGAAGACCACCAAAGTGCCTAAGGAGGGGCAGATAAGTCCAGCCCAGAAAAACAAATTTTTCCCTCCAAAATTCTCATGCCAATCATAATAGGATCGAACTCATAAGTCCTACAGTTTCAGACTGAGATAGCAGAAAAAGAAGTGAGGAGAGAGAGAGAGAGAGAGAGAGAGAGAGAGAGAGAAACAGAGACAGAGAGACAGAGACAGAGAGAGAGACAGAGAGACAGAGAATGAATGTCTTTAAGTCTAACTCACTTTTTATAGCCTTATGCTAAACAAAACATGGATTTAAGATAAGACATAGTCTTTCTTCTTCATAATCAAATGCTCCATAATCTATTTTATGCCCAGAGGATACAGTGATGAAGTGATTTAAATGAAAGAGAATGAATTTTTAAATTATTTCCTTTGGTCATACCTATAGAGATCTTGGGTGACCTTAAGTAGTACATTTAATTGACCTTGTCTTGATTTTGTCCTCTGTTATGTGCATATTAATCCTGTTGTCTACATACTCCAAAGAGAGATTGTCAAGAATAACTGGTAAATAATCATTGATCACATAAATTTTGTAATCTGAGGGATTTTTTAGCATGGAGAAAACTAAGAGATGATCATGAAAAGACATTATACTGACTGTAAATCAACAATTCTCCATTTTTACTAAGGTGAAAGCAAAAGAAAAAAGGCTTGTTGTTTTGAAAAAAATTAGGTAAAACAAGAGAAGGGAAGGTATTAAAATAGAAAAATCATGAAATCTATTTCACTTAAAGTATCATTAATAATGGATGGATTCTCATGTGCCTGGTTCAAGTTAGAAAGGATCCCAAAGGAGAGGAACTAGGAGAGATATTATAATGCCATGTACAAGCAGCTTTCCAGAAGAATGCTACTGTGAACAGCTTTTAAGGTTCTGATTACACAGTATAATGAACACTCTATTTATTCCATAACAAATCAGAGCAAAACATTCACAGAAAATCAAGGTACAGCATTCACAATATTACAACTCATCACAAAAAATCACAATATAGTATTCACAACAGCTTATCATTAAAATGGCCACATAGTTTTCACCAGAGTGGTCACAATATTTAGAACAAAGAACAATCAAAGTACAATAGTCAAAGTCTTCCACTCATGGGGCACACTAACAATCAGTCACTTATTCAGCAATCAATTACTAAGTATCATTAATCACTAAGTACAATTATTAGAAAATACACAAACTCTCCACCCCTAGGTCACTAGTGAACTACAATTTTATCATTACTCCATACTAATGGAGAGGTCTTTTCATCTTGACTTGGGGCCAGTTCTCAGATTCCCTGGATCCCCATCCATGGTCCCAGATTCTACCTGGATTCACCAGACTGTCACCTAGGTTCAGCTCCCAGTTCCTTGTCTAGCTCTCTGGGTAGGTTCTGCTCCACACTGAAGTTCACAGGGTCCAGTCCATCTCAGATCCTTCACAATTTCTGCTCCAGGGAATTCAAGGCTCAACCAAGCCACAAAGTCCCTGCATCAGGGTTATGCTTCCTCAGTCTTCTGCAGCTTGTTCAAAAAACCAGAATTTCCTTATCCAGTCTGGGGGGGGGCTCCTGGCTCCTGGGCTCCTGGGCTCCTATTCAGAAAAAGCTCCACCACAAGTTCTCAGGAAATTCTGGCTCAGTTCTCCATTCTCTCTTCTGTAGCTGCTCTGCCACCAGATTCTTGTCTGAAGAAGTTTCTGACTGTACCTCTCTGGGGCTTTCCTTATATACACACAGCTTTGGCTTCCTGTTTCATCCAACCCCTTCCTGTTATGTCAGCAACAGGAGACAGGAGTTCATACCTTCTGTTTCCCCAACAGAGGCTTGATCAATTACTAAGTGCTAAGTACCTGCTTACTTGCCAGTACAAAGGGGTCAAATTACATTACCATTACAGGTATTCAATGATCTCTTTCTACTTCTCCAGGGCAGCTAGGTGGCATAGTGGATAGAGTGCTGGGCCTGGAGTCAGGAAGACTTATCTTTTTGATATCTGGCCTTAGGCACTTATGAACTGTGTGACTCTGGGCAAGTCACTTAGCCCTGTTTACCTCAGTTTTCTCATCTGTAAAATGGACTGGAGGAAGAAATAGCAAACCACTCCAGTATCTTTGCCAAGAAACCTCAAACAATTGAACAATAAATTCTGCTTCTACATTTTAAGGAAAACACCCAGGACCATCATGTCTTCATTGCTCTCCAGGCTCCTCTACTCCTTACTCTGAATTTTCTGTACCATACCACAAAAGCCTCTTCACTAGAAGTTCATTCTACTCCTAGATTTCTGACTATGGTAGTATAGTCTGTCCCTATGGACCTTTCCTCTGAATAGCGAGTTCCTTCCAGAACCTTCATTTTAAGGAAAACATCCATGCCAGTCACGTCTTCATTCCCCTTTAGGCTTCACTCCTGACTCCCTTAGCTTTTTCTACCGTGTCCTCATCTCCCTCCCCCTTTTCAGCTTCCTTTTTATGTGCTGTCTTCCCTCATTAGAATGTAAGCTCCTTGAAAGCAAGGACAATCATTCTGCTTGTATTTATATTCCCAGAACTTACTGTGGTACCTGGCACATGCTAAAAACTTAGTAAATGTTTGTTGACCTGACTTGTCTTACTTCTTTCCCATCCAATAATTTCAGGATTATAATTCAAAAGATCTAAATAATCCAAAACAAAATTTTTGGTCTTCCCAAAACTTGTACTGTGATTATTATTACAATATTACTGAGTATTTTCCTATATAGAAAACTCCTGGAGAGAAAATTTCCTCTACCACTTTCCAGCCATCTCTCCACTTTAGACCCCCTCCATTCAACCAAAATCCCCATCTTTCCCCAAATGGAACTTGGGACTCTGCTTCTCAAAGGATAGTCTGTGGTAAGTGAGCTTCAACTTATCTTGCCCAGCATAAGGCCTTTTTCCTTTCTGAATTGTCTTCCCTTACTAGAAACTTCTTAAAAGAAAGAACTATCTTGAGGTGGCTAGGTGACTGAGTGAATAGAGCACTGGCCCTGGAGTCAGGAGGACCTGAGTTCAAATCCAACTTCAGACACTTAACATAAAAACTAGCCATATGACATTGAGCAAGTCACTTAACCCTAATTGCCCTCCAAAAGCAAAAAAAAATAAAAAAAATAAAAAAAAAGAACTATCTTGTTTGCTTATCTCTGAACATAGTACTATGTATGGTACATAGTAAGTGTGGCTAATATAATTAAAAGTGTAATGTACTTTGAAAGTAAGAAATACTTGTGTAAATATATAGATTTATTCAGAAATAACAGTAACAAATATTGGATCATGTTGAATGGTAAAAGCACAAATTTTACAATGAATTTTTAACAAGTAGGCATTTATATTGACTTGTAGCCAGTTAGCTACCAGAATTCTGACTGTGTTTTTTCTTTTTCATTCTAACCTTTTTGCATGTGTAATCCAATCTGCATCTATTCCCTAGTACTGTTATTTACTGTGTGTCCTGGACATATTTCGGATAGATAGCAGTGACAGAACATATTCATTGGCATTTGTCAATTTTGCATGTAAGTATTAATCCACACTATTTTTTTAACCAGTCAAGCTTGATCTTTTCTAACGTATATGGAAAATAAATTAGATACAATTAATAACCAACCTGCCATTGTGAAACATTGCTCTAATCCTAGATCTGCCTTTATGTAAATGTCTAGAATTGGTTTCTACTCATCCAACTATTTGCAAGGTATATTAAGTTTCAACCTGCACAATCCATTAGGCTTGAATTCATCTTGCTAAATGATTTCTAAATGATTAGAGTTTTATAGTATCCAGGCAAAGGAGGTAATAGTCTGATTGCACTTTACCCTAATCAGACCACACCTGAAGGACTGGGTTCAGGTTTGAGCACCACATTTTATTGGAGGCATTGACAAACTGGAATACATTCAGAGAAAGATGGAAAAATTATAATTTCTAGCATGAAAGAGAGAGTGGATATGAAACCTGCCTTCAAATATTTAAAGAACTGTTTCGAGAGAACACGGGGGGCGGAGCCAAGATGGCGGAGTAGAAACAGCATTTTCAATGTGCTCTGCCCCGCACAAATTTCAAATAATGTGAAAGGGGACTCCAAACAACTTCTGGAGCCACAGCACCCGCAGAACGGCACAGAGAAGCTAACCTCCTGCTGAGGACAGCCCAGCAGCCCTGCAGGGAGCGGCCAGCACAGCGCTCTGAGAGCAGGCAGCACAGGGCTCTGAGAGCAGGCAGCACAGCACGCTGGGAACCTACAGCTCAGTGAGCAGAGCGAGCCCAGGTCCGTGGTTTTAGCCCCAGGGCGGCCGGGCCTTCAGCCAGCTGGAGGGACCCCAGAACACCAGCAATTGTGGTGATTCCAGAATTATCAGCACAGATATGCCTAGGACAAAGTGAGAGGTTAGTGCCCTATGGACTTTGGGACCAGTATTTGGGGAATGCACAGCTGCCTCCCCTGGGGGCGAAAAGCTGCTGAAGAAACGAAGCACAGAAGCCATTTTGCAGCATCAGTAGTGGCTCTAGCTCCTGGTCTGCGAACTGTAGGGAGATCCAGCAATCAGTCTGGGGGTTAATCGCTTTTGCTTTAAACTGCCTGGATCTGGATTGTGGTCTGGGGGGGATGTTTGGGGTGGGTATCCAACTTGCCAGAGTGGGTGGAGGCTTTACAGAGGCCACACAACTGGCGGAAGTTGTGAAGACCCCACATTTGGGCGGAAGCTCCCCTGTCTGGTGGCAGAGTCCTACTGTGGCAACAAGCCCAAAAAATCAAGTAATTAAGTGGCAACACGCCTAGGCAAATGAAACAAAATAAACAGAAAAGTTCAACATTGGACTCCTATTTTAGGGGCAAAGAGGGAGGAGGACTGTGAAGTCAGAAATCCTGCACCAAAAGCCCCAAATGAAAATACAAGCTGGCTACAGGCCATAGAGGACCTTAAGAAGCAGATAAGAGAAGTGGGGGAAAATTTGGGAAGAGAAATGAAAAAGATGCAAGAAAAGTATGAAATGACAGTCAACAGCCTGACTGAGGAAAATAACACCTTAAAAAATAGACTAACTCAAATGGCAAAAGAGGCTCAGAAAGGCAATGAGGAGAAGAATGCCTTAAATAGCCGAATTTGCCAGATGGAAAAAGAATCTCAAAAGCTCACTGAGGAGATTCATTCCTTCAGAGTTAGACTGGAGCAAATGGAAGCTAGTGACTTTATGAGAAATCAAGATGCTGTTAAACAGATCCAAACAAATGAAAGACTAGAAGGCAATGTGAAATATCTCATGGGAAGAACCACTGACCTGGAAAATAGATCCAGGAGAGATAATTTAAAAATTATTGGACTACCTGAAAGCCATGATCAAAGAAAGAACCTAGAAATCACCCTTCAAGAAATTCTCAAGGAAAACTGCCCTGATGTTTTAGACCCAGAGGGCAAAATAGAGGTTGAAAGAATCCACAGATCACCTCCTGAAAAAGATCCCCAAAAGAAAACTCCCAGGAATATTATAGCCAGGTTCCAGAACCCCCAGATCAAGGAGAAAATACTACAAGCAGCCAGGAAGAAACAATTTCAATATTGTGGAAACACAATCAGAATAGCCCAGGACCTGGCAGCTTCTACACTGAGGGATCAAAGAGCATGGAATATGATATTCCAGAGGGCAAAAGAGCTGGGATTGAAGCCAAGGGTCACCTACCCAGCAAAACTGAGTATCTTGTTTTAGGGGAAAATATGGTCATTCAGTGGAATAGAGGACTTTCAAGCATTCTTGAGGAAAAAACCAGAGTTGAATAGAAAAGTTGACATTCAGACGCAAGAAGCAAGAGATGCTTGAGAAGGTAATCATGGAAAAGAAATCAAAAGGAACTTATCAAAGTTGGACTATTTACATTCTTACATGGAAAAACAATAACTGTGTTTGATGAAACCTCTCTCATTATGAAAATAATTGAAGAAGGGTACATGGCATATGTTCACAGGTACACATGGATAGAGGGCACAGGTTGAATTTAATGGGAAGGGATGATTCTTTTTTTTTTTTTTGGAGGGCAATTGGGGTTGGGTGACTTGCCCAGGGTTGCGAGGCTGGGTTTTTGTTTGTGTGTTGGGTGTCTGAGGCCAGATCCGAGCTCAGGTCCTTCTGACTCCAGGCCCAGCGCTCTGCTCGCTGCACCACCTAGCTGCCCCAAGGAAGGGATGATTCTTAAAGGGTGAAGTCAAGAGGTGATAGAGGAAAGTGGCAAGAGGAGATGGAGAGAGCCAGGGTAAGGTAAATTATCTCATGTAGAAAAGGCAAGGGGAAGTAGTTGCAGGGGAGGGGAAGAACAGGAAGGCAAAAAGGCAAAAGCATATTCTCATTGAAGTTGGCTCAAGGAGAGAATCACATACATACTAAATGGAATATCTTACCCTCATCAGAGTAGGGGAAAGGGGGATGAGAGGGGGGATGATGGAGGGGAGGGCATTCTGGGGGGAGGGGAGATTGGAAGTACCCACTATCAAAGAGGGACAGGATCAAAGCAGGGAATGGACCAGGTGGGAGGTGAGACGGGTGGGAGGGAAATATAAGCAGTCTTTTACAATATATCTACTATGGTAATGTTTTGCATAGTTATACATGTACAACACATACTGAACTGCTTATCTTCTCAGAGGGAGTGGGTGACAAGGGAGGAGGGGAATGGATCTGAAAATCGAAGTTTTAAAATTAAATGTTTTGTAAGATGTCCAGGCATTGGGGCCCAGAGATTCACCTTGCCCTAATGGCAAAGTTGAAGGGGGTATGGGAGAAGATACGGGAGAGAGCAGATTGGATGAGGGGATATCTAGTGGGACTACTATTCTGGCGTGGTGGGTAGGGGAAAAATGGGGGAAAAATGTATCTCATAATCTGGTGGAAATGAATGACGTAAACCAGAAGTTAATAAAGCATTTGTTTAATTAAAAAAAGAAAAAAGGAAAAAGAAATAGAGAATGCCTGTCATGAAAAAAAAAAACTATTTCATGGAAGCAAGCTGTAGAAATTAGAACTAGGACCCATGAATGGAAATTATAAGGACGAACATTTCAGTTGGGTATAAGAAACAGCATTCTAATAATAAAAGCCCTTCAAAAATGAAATGGGCCTCTTTCTGGCAAAGTGAGTTACCTACCACTGTTAGGGACACTGAAGAATGGGTTGCTACATTGGGTGAGAGATGAGATGAGACAACCTATAAATTCTCTTCCAAGTCTTAGATTTGTTATACAAAATTATGTTGTATTGATTTTTAATACAGACATGAATTATAACTTCATGATTACAGGGCAAATGAAGTATATTCCTCATCAATAGAAATGACAGCTTCATGAGTTTGGGGTCATTGGTAAAGTGGAAATATCTCTGGATTCAAGAATCAAGAGATCTGCATTTGAATGCCAGCCCTTCTACTTACCACTTGCATAACCTTATCATTTAACTTCACCTTTATTTCCTCATCTCTAAAATGAGGTAGTTTGATTTAATCATCACAAGTTTCTCTTTCTGCTCTAAATTCTATGCATTAGTTTTGGGGGCAGCTTGCTTCCATGGGAAGTGCACTACTTTTAGAGTTAGAGGACCTGAATCTGACTTTACCACTTACTATATGTGTGATCTTATGCAAGTCAACTCACCTCTTGGGACTCAGTCTCCTTATGAGTAAAATAAAGGATAGGGACTCTCCTCTCCTCTCTTTCTCCTTCTCTCTTTCCCCCCTTTCCCTCTCCTCCCTCCCTTGAGAACTTCCTTAAGAAATGGTCCACTTAGTGTTTCTCAAAGTACACCTTCAGGTAAGGACTATGTATTCAAGAGCCACAGTCTTAAGAAATCAATGCCCTATTTTCCACCCACATTTCTCTGGTAATGGATGCAAGAAGGAACAACAAAAAAAAAGTGATGAAGAATTATTTTTAAATGGTTTGTGAAATAATCCTCCAAGGAGTCATCTAGACGTTCAACTATTTCTGAGTTGGCAGTGTGGAATAGAAATGGAGCTTCCAGGAGACAAATGTTAAGGAAAAGTACTGGGTACATGCCAGGGAAGCTGCAGGGAATAATAGCAATATTCAGTTACCTCCTTCAGGACAGTGTGCCAGTCAAGCACATCCTCTCATGGTAACCCACCAAGAACCCAGAATGCCAGCTCTGGTCAACACAAGGCTGCCAGACAAGTTGCAGTCTATTACTTCTGGAAAGTGTGAGCCAACTGATTCCAAGATAGACTAGTGAAGCCCCAGTTTCCAAGGTCTTTCTGAAAGGAGATTGAGATTCTCTAGGAGGGAATTTGATTCGAAGAAGTCACAATTGCCCAGGCTCTCCTCCCCAGACCACCCCCTCTACACACACACACACACACACACACACACACACACACACACACACACACACAATCTTGCAGAAAAATCAGTCTGGTTTCCCCCCAAATGACTTCTCCTGGACTAAGTCCAAACAGTACGGTTTTCCATTTCATCTGCAAAAGGTGACAGCTCATCATTACTGGTATCTGAAAAACTTCTACACTCACTCACTCACTCATGACAGGACATGAGACTTTGATAGCCATGAAGGCTTGGGAAGAAATGGGCAGCCTCCTTTATGTTAGTATCCCAATTCACCATGAGCTTGCACTTTATAAATAAACCCAAAAAGGAAACTTGCCACAATCAGATTTAAGCCCGTGAGATGTATATAGCTTTAACAGATCTGCTGCACTTATCTCAAGCTGAGAGAGTAATTTCATGGTAATAATTTGTTTAAAGTGTTGCTGATTGCTTCCTATTTCTCCCTCCTTAATGACTTTTGCACCTTTCTGCTGCTTCTTTTATATGAGCTGTGATGGCAATTACCCAACAGGAGGCTGTTTAGACAACACAGGCCCTTTCAACTGGCTGCTGAGCACCCTCAGAGGGACACTGCTGTGACCTCAAAAGTCTCTTTAATATATTCTAGATTTTCTTGGGAAAAAGCAAAACCTATCAATAAAGTGCTATCAACATGGCTTCTATTCCTGTAGCATATACTTACATTCATGCGGTGTCTGAGCAAAGACAGCATACTGTTCATAAATTTCCCAGCAGCTTAGACCAGCTTTAGGAAGGTGACATTAAATGCTTGGATCAGAGGCTATGTCTCCTTGATTAAAAGTCTGATATAAAATGACTTTAAAATATGTTAATGCTGAGCTACCTAAAGTAAGGCCTTATGTGTGGGGGTGGGGAAGGGGTATTGTGGCAAGGGTGTCATTTGTGAGTTTGATTGTCTTTACATCTAAAAAAAAAATTCAAATTGTATTTGCAAATATTGTCAAAACATCCCCTACCTCCACCAAAGGCAGCTATTTTAAATGTGAACAATAAAGTAGATTTTCCCTGTTATTGAAGGAGGAAGAAAAATATAGCATGCCCCACATATCTCCAAGAGAATTGATGTATCAAAATGCCTGTGGGGTTGGTGATAGGTGCAGATACTTAACTGGTTTTGAAATTTACCCCGTCTTCCACCCCTGTATTCTTCTCCTTTTGACTTCTAGCCATCTGTTTTTTTCATTTGTTTCCACTTTTTCTGTTCTCTCCATACATGTATTGGACCCATGCTGTCCACCACACCTGTAATTTTCTCCCTCTTCATCACCCCCTTTTGGATCCCTAGCTCTTTTTAAGGCTCAGTTCAAATGCCACCTCCTTTAAGAGGTTTCCTAAACCACTTGCTTTTTTAGTTCTCTTCCCATCCCATCCACAATCGCTGTACTATTTATTATGTGTGTATACGTTGGTATATATACATATGTGTATATGTACATATGCATATGTAAGTAAGTATGTGTATACCTGTCCTGATGTAATCTCCTGGAAGGCAGGGATTCTCTTTGTATTTATGGTGCTTGGTACATAAAAATAATCATAACCATAATAACTAAAATTGATGTAATACTTTAAGGTTTGCTAAATACTTTACAAATATAATTTCAATACAATAGCCCTAAGATATAGGTACATTATAAATAGTGCATAATACACCCTTGTTTCTTGATCGACTAAAAGATGACCTCTGGGATACTTTCCAATTCTAAAGCCTCTATAATTCTATAACCCTTTTTCTTCCCCTCAGACTTCCTTCATGTGATAATTCACCTTCTCTCTCTGGCGCTCTTCCTCTATTCTTGCTCTCTTTATGCCAGTTTTTCGCCCTTTTGATTAGAGCCAAAGTAATCCTAGGAATTGATGGGTTAGTCTAGAATTGAAGAGACGCAGCAGAAAAGACTGCTCCGTTTAGATTTTGAATACCTCAGGTTTAAATCCTGGCTCTGTCACTTACTACCTGTATGACCTCAGAACAACTACTTCACCTCTTTGGCCCTTATGTTTCTCTTCTATAAGGAGAGAATTGAAATAATAGGTGATAGGGAATAGTCTTTCCCCGCTCTAAATCTAGGCTCTGAGATCCTAATCTTCTAAGGACCAATGAAAATTTTGTTGTTGTTCAGTCATATCTGACTCTTTGTGACCCCGTGGGCCACATTCCCCACAGAGATTTTGGGGCAAAGATGCTGGAATGGTTTGCCATTTTCTTCTTCAGGGGATTACAGTAAACAGAGATAAAGTGACTTGCCCAGTGTCACACAGCTAATAAGTGTCTGAGGCTAGATTTTACCTCAGGTCTTCCTGACTCCAGGCCCAGCATTCTATTCAATAAGTCATTAAGCTGTTCTAAATATGGTAACCATCATTTGAATTCATGACTCAAGGATGCCATACATTGGACTAAAATCATGGGTGGCCTCTATGAGCTCAAAATAGTTTCATATGACCTAGAACTGAAAATTATCCCAGAGGTGATCTAATCCAATCCCTTCATTTTACAAATGAGGAAACTGAGGCCAAAGATGGTTAAGTGACTTGCAGAACACACATATAGTTATCAGAGGCAGGATTTGAATGCAGGTTCTTGGATTCCAGAATCAGTGCACTTTCTACTATACCATACTGCCTCCCAAATCATATTTTAAAGTCAGTACTTTAAAATCAGCTATCATGAAAGGGATAAAATTATACACATGTTGAGGCAGCCTAAATAGAGGAAGCACTTGAGTTCTTGACCATAGGGTCAAGACATCCACAAATCCCTTCAAACTCTGAAATTCCGTAATTCTCTATTTTTATCATGGTCTCTGTATAAAAGAAATCTCTTATTTCTTAGGAAGATCTAGGTAGGATTAACACTTAAAGGCTAACTTTACATCAAGTTGAGTACCTCTAGACTATGCTACAGATTATATTGTTCGTAAATGGAGTCATTGTAACTCCAACCATGTTTATAAAAACATACAAGGTCTCTTACTACAAATTAAGTGATACACAAATACTCTACAAAATCCTAAAACCAAGTATACATGGACTATGACTGCCTTTCTGAAAAAATAGCCTTGGAGTACAAGCCAGAAATTCCAAGTATTAATCATTCCATTAAGACACGAAAATGCAATATCATTTTTAGAGGAAACTACTATATCCCGGGCAAACTCCCTGTTTCAGGAAATTGACCAACGTACTTAATGAGCTCTGTCAGATATGATCTCTGTACCCTACTGTATCCCCTGCCCTGCCAATCTCACATAGGATTTCCTGTATACAAAGTTTATGTTAGATAGCAACATTATGTCACAGCCCTCAAGTTTAACTGTATATATAAGAAAAGCCCACAGAGGAGACAAGATGGTCCTGGTCAAAGATTAGGAAAGTAGGAGTCCTTTCTGGAGGTGGCTCAGGTTTGGGTTGTCTGCCAACCCCAGTATGTCCAGACTAATATGAAAAGAGCAAGAGGGTAAAGGAATCAGGAGATTGTGAAATATGGAATCTTGTGCTGCAAAATGTACAGGGAATGTCTGTGAATTCTGTGGCTATATGGTTTTGCAAGGCCTGGGGCTATGTAATGTTAATGGGTTAGGAAGATCTTCACTGCCCATTAACAGGCCAATGGGACCTGCTTTGAGCCCTGCCCCAGCTAGCTCACAGCTGTGATACATCCTGAGTCATAGAGCCTTCCCTAGAGTGAAGCTTGCTTAGGGGAAGTTTGCTTGTAGGAATGCTTTCACACTTTCTGCTAATTTCAGATTAGGCACTAAGTCATGAAGATTGTGATACCTTCTGGCTCTGAGAAGTGTATGTAAACTCTGAGTTGGTATTTTGCTTTGGGGGCTCACTTATGAGAAGGATCTTGTGATTCCCCGGTCAAGATTCTGAGTGGCCATGTGTTCAGAGCTCTCTGACTGCTCAGATGTAAAGGTTCTCTCCATCCAAGGATGTTTGTAAAGCATATAGCAATATTGCTTTGATTCAGATAGTCAGAGCCCTGTCTGCTGGTCTTTATTTCTCTGCTTGTATTTTCCCTGAAGTTTAGGGTGCTGACTTTTCCCCTGAACTAGTGAATGTAATTTAAAAAGATTGTTGACCCCTTAAACAGCTCTATTTCCTAGTAAAACAATTCTAAGAACCTGTGCTAGCAGCCATCCTTTGTGGTTGCCACTACAGGCTGGGGGTGAGGAGGAAGGAAAAAAGAATGCTTTGAAAACTTCTTATCACAGCCATTATCTCCAGCCATGGGAGGTAGACTGTACAGGTATTATTATCCCCATTTTACAAATAAAAAACTTGAGTCTCAGAGAGGTTGACTTGACCATGAGCACATAGTTAGGGTCAGAGGCAGACTTTAAACCTTAGTCCTTTCTCCAAGCTTAGCACTCGACACTGCCCCAAGGAAAAACAGTAAATCATAGGTTTGGAGCTAGAAGGGGCCTTGGACATCATCTAGTACAATAATACTATTACTTTATAGGTGAGGAAACTGAACCCCAGAAAGGTTAATTTGCTTAAAATCAGAGCCAGGATTCAAACTCAGATCCACTGACTTCAGATTCAGTATTCTTTCTACTATACTGAGGTGATTTTTGCCTTGTACTTAATTCTTTTAATGCTCTGCAACTGAATATCATTCTAGCCACACTGACAAATTAGATTTAGACCAAGGATAGCTCTACCTTTAGAAGGTCCAGCCTTGGCTCATTCATCTACAGACTGCAGGACTTACACACACACACACACACACACACACACACACACACACACACACACAGTGTGTGATCTATTTTTTTCATTTCTTGTTTTTATTTTAATGTTTTTCAGTTGAACAAAATCTTTTGTTTTCCCTCTTCATGCTATCCCCCCCAACATAAAAAAATCCTTCTAATAAATGTGCATAATCAAGCAAAACAATCTCCCATATTGACTTAATCTACAATATAGATACACATATATATACATATATAATATATTTGAAAATACTGATATATACATATATAATATATATTAATGAATATCTATCTCCACCTCTAGCTTGCTCTGGATCCTGAGACTACCACCTCAGGTAAAATCAATAGGGGAAAAAATAGGAGAGAGTAGCATCCCAAAAACCTAGAGAGTATCAAGGAGGAGAGAGTGTAGACAATTTCAAAGACTGAAGAGAGGTCAAAGAGAATAAGAATCGAGAAAAGGCTGTTGAATTTGACAACTGAGAGATCATTAGTTACTTTGGAGAGAGGAACTTCAGTAGAATAAGGTCAGAAGCCAGATTATAAGAAGAAGAGAATGAGAAAAGAGAAGGTAGAAGTACCTAATGTGCCCTGCCTTTTTGAGAAAGTTAACTACAAGGGGCAGAAGAAAAATAAGGCAATAGTTAGCAGGGATAGAAGGATCAAGTGAGGGCTTTTCAGGATAGGGGAGACATGGGCATATTTACAGGCAGTAGGAATTGAGCCATAGAGAGGGAGAAATCGAAAATACATGAAAGAGTGCGGATGACAAATGCAGCAATTGTTTGGAGGAGATAATATGGAATGCAATCATTTGAATAAGTAGAGGGGTTGGCCTTGGTAAGAAATAAGGCCAAGAATCTGCAACTGGGGCCGGGACCTAGTGCCGGAGCTGGCGGGGGTGAGCCATGATCGAGGTTGTGTGTAATGACCGGCTGGGCAAGAAGGTCCATGTGAAGTGCAACACGGATGACACGATAGGAGACCTGAAGAAGCTGATTGCAGCCCAGACAGGCACCCGTTGGAACAAGATTGTTCTGAAGAAATGGTACACAATCTTCAAGGACCACGTTTCTCTGGGTGACTATGAGATCCATGATGGGATGAACCTGGAGCTTTATTACCAGTAGGGGCAGCCGGCCTGCCAATTCTGCAACCCAGTTTCCATTTTTAAAGTCTCACCAATAAAAGTAATTTAAATGCTTAAAAAAAAAAAAAGAAAGAAGGCCACTTCTTCATATGAGACAAGAAAGGAGGAGAAAGTGGCAGGAGGCACCTGGATGATGGGAAACAAGGAAGGGGAGGGGAAGAAGAAGAACATTGCCAGAATTTGTCTCGATACTATATCTTTGTTGATTAAAGTACTATTCCAATATCTTCTATTGCTGAAATAATCACAGGGTTTGTTTTTTTTAATGTTGTGTCAATGGAATGCAACCTCTGCCAACTGTTACCAAACTGAAAAAGCTTTTAGTACAAGCCCAGAAATGAACTATATTCTGCTGTCCACTGGCTAGCTTAGCTAAATTCAGACAAGCTAGGGCAGAACCAATTAAGAGATCAACCTACCTGCCTTTGTATATGTTCCCAGGCCAAGGTGAATCATATTCTAGTATACTGAATGACCTGATATATGTGACTGACAAGCCACTGTGGTCTTGGCCTCGAATGTCCTACAAAGGATTGGAAAAGTTTAATCATCCTGATTTTCAAAAGTAGGAAGAAATGGAATCTGCAAATCCATAAGCCAATGAATTTTATTCTATTCCTGACCAAATTGTAAAATATTATTAAAAGGATGGTTAGTGAACATTTAGAAAAGGAAGCAGTAACCACAAATGGCCCACATGCCTTCATCAAGTGTCATGCCACGCTGTTAATTTTATTTTTTTCTTTTACAGAATAACTAGCGATAGACCATAGAAATGTTATAGAGTTTACCTACATTTTAACAAAGCATTTCACAAACCATCGTGTTATTTTTCTAGAAAAGATGTGTAGGTGGTCTAAACAATAGTACAACTAGATAAATTTGGTGTTGTTGAATACCTAGACCCGAAGCACTATCTTATATGTATCAATATTAATTTAAATGTTTCCTCTAACGTAGTATCCAAGAGATATCTATGTGTGACTCTCTACTGTTTAACATTTTCGTTAATGACTTTGACAATAGTATAGATCACATGCTTACCAAGTTTTCAGATGACACAAAGCCAAGAGCAATAGTGTGAGAGTCAGATGACAGAGTCAAGCTCTAAAGTTTTTGCCAGGGTAGAACACTGTACTAAATCAATTAAGATAAAATTTATTGAAGATAAATATGTTCTAATGCAGTTTTAAAAATCAATTTCTTAAGGGTAAGATAGTGGAGCTGTGACCAGACAACAGTTGTTTTCTGAAAAAGATCTGAAGGTGTTTGTGTCTTTCAAGCTAAATGCAAGCCATCAAAACAGTGAAGAGCCTTGAGATCATGGAATAAGACAATCACCTGGTGGAACTGTGGATATGCAGCCTGGAGAAGAAAAGACATAGGGACGATGACAACTGTCTCAAGTGTTGGAGGTACTTGTCACATGGAGAGAAGCATTAAGCTTGTTCTGTTTGCCTCCAGAAGACAATGAAGAATGATAGGTGGAAGTTGCACAAAGATAGATTTCAAGTCAAAGTAAGCAAATATGTCTTGCCAATTAGAACTATCCCAAAATGAGTGAACCACCTTGGAAAGTAGTGGGCTCCTCCTCCCTGGAGATCTTAAAGCAATAGTGTTGTTGAGAGGATTCTTGTTCAGGTATAGGTTGGTCTAAATGGCCTCTGTGGTCCCTTCCAACTCATTTCTTTCTGTGATTCTATGCATCACTAAACTGGCCACACAGTGATAAGTTATTTGACAATAGCAACTCAAAATTATAAAGGAATTGTAGTCTGCATTCATAAAGGAACAGAATAAGAATAGTAATGAAATAACAGATCATTGAAGTAAATAATATATGTAGAACTATATAGACATACATGTGTGTATATATGTGTGTGTGTGTGTGTGTGTGTGTGTGTGTGTAAGAAAGAGAGAGAGCGATACATTATGTTTCTATACTTTTTAACAATACAAATACATCTCCAATTTGCTTTATTGGCATACTCTACAATCTCTGGGATTCCCACTCAATAAAATGTTCCATGGAAAGGGTGCCAGATATATTTCACTGGCATACAATCCTCCATCTAACAGATCAAATCCCAACAGAAAGCAATGGGACAGAGCTTGACAGAGGCAGCCAGAGATATCTGAGAATCACAGTACCCAGAAATAGCTTCCACAGGACGTTAACATAGTATATGTTAACAGTCTACATCAATACCTCATGCTTAATTACCAATAAATTGTCTGTAGAATTTGTATCCATGGCCACAAAATATGATTAGGACTCAACCTATTAAAAAGCTTTGGTGCATAATTAAAAGCAGCATGGTGATAGTAAGAACAGCACAGTCAGGACGAAGAAAACCTCATTTCAAATACTGGCTCTAACACTTTTTAACTATATGACCTTGGGAAAGTCACTTAAAATCTCCTTACCTCAGGGTTCTTTGTAAATTGTGTGTAATATATTTATACCATTCACATCACAAGGTTATTGTTGTCAAAATATTTTATAATTCTTATAGGATCAGATGAATATAAACTGTTGTTATTGCAATTAAACTACTGATCTCTAGATTTCACCATGTAAAGTCCTTTGCCATTCATAAATTCACATTTATTAAATTCTTCAAGAGATTTGCAAAGGGACTAGCCAGCGTAAGAGGCATCATGACACAGTGGATGCAAAATGGCCTATGTTAGAAAGACCTGAGTAAATCTTTCCTCTGACACATACTACCTGTTTGTCCTTGGGTCATTCATTTAATGGCTCCACACCCCCAAGCAACTCTCTATGTTATAGAAAAGATATGGACTTGACCTTATACCAATGAAAGACTGAGGTCTTGTACAAAAGAAAAAAATTTTACATAAATTATCTCATTTGATATCCTTACAGTAATACTGTGAGGTCATAATACCATCATCTTCATTGTATTTTATTTGCATGGCCAGAAAATGGAAGGGCAGAATGATGTTTATTTTTAAAATGAAATTGCCAACAAGATAAATAGGAATAAATGAAATCTTTTACAAAGATTGCTATTATTATTATGACTACATTATTTGGTAGATTTGACTTAAGTATAAAAATGGGTATTATTCTTACTTGTTAAATTGAGAATTAACCTGGAAATAGATTCATTTTAAGGGTCAGGGGATCCTTGATTATTTCTTAATATCAAAAAGTATTATAGGCTCCTCTTTTGAACAGCATCCTTTCTTGCAGGAATTATTATACAGAGCCTCCAATTTTCCATACAGGATAAATGTTTGTTTTCAGCCAACTCTCAATGGAGGCCCAATTCCATCACTTTGGAAAAAATGGTATTGGAATGTTCCATTTGGGCTTTCACGTTTCTTCATCAATTTCTATAGTTGTCATAGTCGTTTCTGCATCTCCCAAAATCGTGTTTTAAGTATTGATCAAAAGTACATAATCTTCTTTGAAGTTCTCAGTCATTTCTTATTTTTCCATAAATTCATTCATCTACTACACTAAACCTGATGAAATCAAATGGCTACTCTAATTATTGATGATAGTTAATATGTATATAACGCTTATGATGTACCAGGCATTGCGCTAAGCACTTTAAAAATATTTGATTTGATCCTCACAGACACCTAAGAGGTAGGTACTAGTATAATCCCTATTTTACAGGTGAGGAAACTGAGGCAACCAAAGGCTGTGACTTGCCCAGGGTCAAGACATATTTAAAGTAAGGTCTGCCTTATTTCAGATCTAGGGCTCTAGCCACTGTACCACCTAGCTGCCTCTATAGTGATGATGGTTTGTGTTGATCCATGTCATCTTCCATGTTCAAAATCTGGCTCCTTTTCCCATTTTTCACAAGATGAATAAAGAAACTAAGTCTTAGGGAAGTTAAGTGTCTTGCATAAGGTCACAGAGCTAGCCAGTATCTGAGGTGAGATTCTAATCCCAAATCTTCCTGCTTCCAAGTACTCTATCCAATACACCTCATGATCTGGCATAGTCCTTGTATATCCTTAACATCCAGAATTTAAAGTTAATTCATTCTTTGGATTTTGACAGTTATATATGCCAGAGACTCCTACAAAACACTTCCAACATCATTTAAGAACCTTATGGCCCAGCCTTTTTATATCTTTAGATGAACATTTCTTTTTTACTAAAGACACAATGGGATGATATAAGAGATATTTCTTTATTTTGGACAGTTGCTGCTCAGACAAAGATTTGTACAACATTGGAGAAATCCCTCCTTTACATAAACTGATATTTTGTGCAATGTGCTGGGCTAATGGCAATGTATCTTGCAAAACTCAGGTCTAGGAAATTGTAACGCCCATTCCTATTCCTGTTTTTAATGGCCTAATTAATTTCTCCTGGCTTCAAACTCTCCAACTTGATGTCAGTAGGATTAACAGTGACAGTATGGTAAACATGTCCTTAAGAGATTCATAGTGGGTTGGTGTGACCTATGGTGGCTGCCAAGAATATGTGGTTGGAGGGACTGAGCTCACCCTGTCCATAGGATCCAGCCAGGCTCACCCTACTAGCTACAGAACAGGACTACATTAAACCTAAGGGCAGTCTGACCAACTAGTGAGATAGTCTGCCCTTTTTATATTTCTCTGGGGAAAGACTTATCACCCCCTGAAAACTCTGTCCAGTGACCTGGAGCCTTGGACATGACCCAGTCCAAGAAAATTTGTGACATTGTTTAGGCCACTTAGACATATTCTGTTAATAAGCCATATTTCCGATATACTTTTATTGTCTTTGACACAATAGTCTAAGGAAATTAACTGAGAAGACCCCCGAGAAAGCTCCCAAATATCCATAGCAACTGATTCATTCAATAATGGAACCAAAGAATCCCAGGATTGGGAAGAAGACCCTCTATAACATATCTGATAAGTAGTCACACAGCTTTTCCTCGAATACCTCCAGTAAGGGATAAAATACTACTTCAGGAAATATCCCATTCCACTTCTTTATAGCACTCAGGGCTAGAAGTTTTTCCTTACTTTGAACTGAAATATTCGTCTTCTCTGAACTCCTATCCATTATCCCTAGTTCTGTCCCTTAAAACCAAACAGAAAAAGCCTAATCTCTCTTCTCCTTGAAAGCCCTTCAAATACTTGAAGACAGCTATTAAGTCTCTCCCTTAAGTCTTTTCTTCTCCAGAGGAAACATACAAAGTTCCTTCAACTTATCCATGTTTATGGTGTGGATTTTGGTCCCTCCGTGCCCAGAAATCTTTAGTCTTAACTCCACAAGTCAAGAAATTTAATTATTTGACAAGATCCCTAGTGGGGACTGGCATGGTTTTTGAGTGTATTCATTTTTTTTTCCAGTGTGCAGAGATCCTGAGCCTCTACCCTCTCATAAGCCCTCTGCAACAGTGAGTAAACAATCCCAGTCCCAATATACTGCAAGAATGGCAATGTGGCTACTAGGCATAAAATTAGACTTCATGTTTGTTTTATTTGGCAGCCTGCACATGTGAGCCAGAGGGCACTGAAATGTACAGAGACTGCACTCTGGCATGTCTGTAGCTCAGGACCCTGCTCCCTATCAAAATGGAGACAAGCCAGCAGAGCAGAGGGTCATGTGTCAATGTGTTATCACAAAGAAAACCAACACTTCTGAGAGATCAACACATTGGGGTCAGGACAGACAGACATGCAAATGTGCAGGTCTTTGTACATGTATATGGATTTTAAGTGCTTATCCAAGTTCTGCTAGCTAGGATAACAATTCACTGTAATTCAGTACCTGTAGAGTGTGGTATGGTAAACTGAAACGCATCGAGAAGACTTAGGTTCAAGTCCACCTTTTGATCCATACTGGTTTTTTTGAACCCTTTGCAAGGTGCTTAACCGCAGTGTCTCAGACAATTCTCTAAGACTATAAATCTGCATTGGCAGAGGAAATTGCTTACCTGGAGTTCTCTTCATCATAAAATCATAGGTACAATATCCACCCCGCCAAAAAAGTGCCCGTGCAATGTCTACTCTCAAATACATGGTCAACACATTTCATTTCTTCCCACTTGCAATTTTATAGCATTTCTCTAAATAAACATTGCATTTTTCATTTTCTTACCTGTAAAGAAAAGCAAGTGAAATGCCAAAACATTGTTTCCTTTTATTACTCTTATAAACAGTTTTATTGTACTCATCCAGTGAATATTTTTAGTACTCTTCTGCTATTCATACAGCCAAACTATCATTTGGCAATTAAGGATGGGTAAAGCATCATTGAAATGTCAAACACTACAGTGATTTTTCTAATGTTTGTTTCAACAGACCCAGAGCAGTAACTAAGAATTGTCATACCCAGAGCAAGATCTACCCAATATTCCCAGAGCAAGTGACACAGAAGAAACCCTCAGTTGGAGGGGGTGGGAGAAGATGACAGCACCCAGGAGCAAAACCCCTAGGATACCAGTGTCTGTGGAAAGAGACACCAAGCTACCACGAGACTACTGCAGATGAGGTGGAAATACATTCTACCCTAAGAAGTGGTAGCTTCCTATTATGACAATTTACTCTTGATAGAGGCAATATGACCTTGTAGTGGATAGAATGGTGGACCTGGAGTCAGGAAAGCCTCAGTTCAAATCCAGCCTCAGACACTTCCTAGCTATGTGATCTTGGGCAAATCACCAATAGCATCTATTTCACTAAATTATTGTAAGGATCAAATGAAATAATTTTTGTAAAGCACTTTATAAACCACAAAGGCTATCTCACAGCACAGTCTCAATCCATTCTCATTCCCTACTGTCTCTTAGCCATGAAAAGTTTAAGAAGTCAGAGATGGCAACATTTTGAGGTGGGAGGAGGGGGATATCTTTGGAATACAGGAGGCAGAGGTGATCCCAGAAAGACATGGCTTTCTAGCAGGGGCTGAGGCACTATTTTCTTTCCCCTTCCCCAGACCTTCCCCATTTGAAGGACCCCCATCCAAGAATTTACGACAGGGGGGCAGGGATGTGAGGGGATAGAATGCCTCCCAGCTCACTATTTCTCCCAGGGCTTCCTGGCATCTGCTCTGTCCCCAGGTGGAATATGATGCAAGGTAGGCCCTAAAATGTCATAGCTATTATTACTTAGAGGACTAGCCAGGTCCAATGTCAGACTTCTTTTCCACTTGGGGATGCGGGAGGAGACAGACTGGTTCTGCCAACTTTGGCTTCTGTCCTCTTCTCCCCAACTTCCCCCATGGGGCCCACAGGGAAACAGAAATGGACAAAACCTAGCTTCACTCTCACTATCCTGTCACACACACACACACACACACACACACACACACACACACACACAAACACAAACACACAGCACCACTACCACCTCTTCCTCTGCCAATCACCAGGCTCTGCCTCTCCCTTCCTTCTTAGAGGAGTAAAAATGTAGTCAGAAAAATTTTCTACCCTGAGACAAAGTTCTGATCATACTGTCCTGGTTGCCCCTCTGAGTAAATTATAAATGCATTGTATACTGTAGAAGCTCCCTTACTTTTTAATCCAATATGTATTTTGGAAGTTATCTAGTTCTGATTCATTTATATTGAACTCCTCAAAGTTGTGCTTAATAAATGACATGGAATTTTTAAAAAAGATTTGCCACCTGTCCCCTCCCCAACTTGCATGACCATGAAGTCGTATTTTCTTTAATGGATTTGAATGGCCAGAAATTTGTATTTGGACCAAATTTCCAATCTTCATGGTCTAGATGACTTCATATTATGTTATCCCGCTCTGGTTGCTACAAATGCTCAGCAGTTGCCTTAGCCTCTCAGGAGACAGAGAGGCCACCCACTTTGTGAATATTTCTGGCCTGGGCTCTCTGTCCAGCAGTGGATGCCCTTAGCACTGTAAACTAGATTCTAAACCTCTTTTATCTAGCCATCTCCTTGCCCCAGGGTGCAACTGGCACAAATAAGCACTGAGATTTTCCCATCACAGATGGATTCTCTTTTAGACTACATCTCCAAAGGATCTAGTATTATCTAAATATAACATTGTTGGGTCACAGCTATTTCCCTCCGGTCCCCAGGCTACTGCCCATTCTTCCAACTGTCTCCATTGACCCTTTCCCACCTCTCTCCAACTGTTTTCTGGTGCCTTAATGGCAGATGAGTTCAGTCATAGAAAGGGAATTTAGAGATCATTCTAGTTCAAGTTTGAATTCAATTCAACTAACTTTTATCAAATACCCACTATAAGCAAGGCACTATGCTGAGTGCTGGGGGATACAAAGAGAGAACCAAAAATGTCCCTGCCCTCAAGGAGCTTACATTCTATCAAGAGGGGTGACAGAAAAACATCAGCACAAATAGGTAAAAACAAAATACAAAGTAATTTAGGAAAGAAAAAGTACTAATAACAGGATCCAGAAGATTTTAATGATAGCATCTGAACTGATCCTGGAAAGAAGTTAGGAATTTGAAGACTCAGGTGTGAAAAGAGGGAAAACATTCTAGGTGAGCATAACAGCCTGTACTAAGGTACAGAGTCAGGAGATTGAATGGTACATACAAGAAACAGCTAATAGACCAGTTTAGCTGGAATGTTGAGAACCTGCAAGGAAGTAATTTGAAATTTGACTAGGAGGCTAGTGGGAGCCAGATCATAGAGGACTTTAGAATGCCAGCTTGTGAATTTTGTATCTTAATATCATAAAGATGCCTGACTGTTTTTGAGAAATGCAATAACATGTTCACACCTATGCTTCATAACTTTAGAAAAGCTTTGGTGTTGAAGAAATTCGGTGAGCGCAGTGTCCAGCATCTTTTTCTGAAAACTTTATCTGGTTTCCTAACCCATTATTGTCTGCTCCCCTGTCCTAGGTTCAGTTAAAGAGAGAGAGTGAAGTGGGGGAGGGGAGAAGGAATAGAGAGGGGGGAAAGAGAGACAGAGGGGGACGGAGAAAGCACTGAGGCATTTGAGTGGCACATTGGATGGAGTGAAGGACCTAGAGTCAGGAAGAATTGAGTTCAAATCCAATCATGGGCATTTCTAGCTATGTGACCTGAACAAGTTGCTTTAATTTTTGTCTGCTCAAGTCTCCTCATGTATAAAATGGGGATAATAATAGCACCTATTTTTCAGGGTTATTGTGAAGATCAAATGAGAGCATATTTGCCAAATGCTTGGCAAACCTTAAAGGACTATATAAATGCTAGCTATTATTATTGAGCATTTATTATTATTAGGCACTTGCTTTGTGTCAAGTACTTTGCTAAGCACTACAAATATAGGCAAAGAAGACAATTTCTACCCTTGAGGAGTTAAAATTCGAATGGGGGAAAAGCATCACATAGAGAGGAGGTGGGAAAAGGGTACCTGGACAGGGATAAAGTGACTGGTGAGCAGGTGAAAAAAATCCAGAGAGTGAAGCAAACATAGCTGAGAATTCTCATAAAATAGTGGTTCTGGGAAGCAAGTCACCAATCAGAAGAGGTTTCTTCAGGGTGAGAAGGAGGCTGGTGGGGAAGTGAAGACATCTGGGATATGAAGTAAGCTGGGAGTGAAGTAGATGCACACAAGAACTCAAACTATCTTTAATATCAAAAACACAGATCCCATGGAGGAAGGGGCTCAGATTATTTGAGAGCTGAGAAAAATCCAAGGTAACTTCCAAATACAGCATAATCATGTCACCTTGCAGCAGGGATTGGGACAAGACATGTTTCTTCTGCTTCTGAATCAATCTACCACCATTCAGGGGGTTCTTCATCACGAAAAGCTGGAGCTTTATAAAACTCCCATTAATAAAAGCCTGTTCCAGGGGTGGCTAGGTGGCACAGTGAGTAGAGCGCCGGCCCTGGAGTCAGAAGGACCTGAGTTCGGATCTGGCCTCAGACACTTAACACACACAAACAAAAACCTAGCCGTGTGACCTTGGGCAAGTTACTTAACCCCAATTGCCCTCCAAAAAGCAAAAAATAAAAATAAAAAAAAATAAAAGCCTGTTCCTTAAACCTTTCAAATCTCACAAGGTCCTCACTTAATCTGCCCCATCTTCAGCACTCCTTCTTCAAAGACAAGAAAGAATAGATACAACAGAGACAGAAACATGCAGTTTAATTAATGTAAATTATTGTTGTTGTTCAGTCATTTTTCAGTCTCGTCCAACTTTTGGGCAAAAATACTAGAGTGGTTTGCCATTTCCTTCTCCAGATCATTTTACAGATGAAGAAACTGAGTTAAACAAGGTTAAGTGACTTGCCCAGGGTCACACAGCTAGTAAGTGTCTGAGGCCAGATTTGACCTCAAGAAGATGAGAGTCTAGATAGTCTTCTTGATTCTAGCCCCAGCACTCTAGCCTAGCTGCCCTAATGTAATTTATTAAATAATATAAATGCATTTAAATTAATTTAATAAATGTCCATAAATAACAAATGCTTAATAGTACCTCTTATATGTCAGTTACTATGCTAGACACTGGGAGAAAACAACAAAAAGGAAATAGTTCCTGCTTACATTTTCCCTGGTATCCGATTCTTTTGGCGGGGGGGACCGGGAGAAAGGAGAAGTAAGGTAATTGGGGTTAAGTGACTTGCCCAAGGTCACATGGTTAGTGTGTTAATTGTCTGAGGCCACATTTGAACTCAGGTCCTCCTGACTCCAGGGCCGGTGCTCTATTTACTGCAGCACCTAGCTGCCCCCCCTGGTATACAATTCTTCTACTGACTTGTTAGGTGATCTTAGTGAAACAAGTCACTTCCTTTTTCTAAGCCTCAGTTTCCTCGTATATAAAAAGGTGGGATTGAATTAGATCAGCCATAAGGCTCTAAAATACTCTAACCTATGTGCATCTTCTTTCTACAAGATCTATGTATTCAAAACCATCTAGATATTGGATTCAAATTTTCTTTTATTTAAATTTGGATGCAGAGGAATTTTATTATTTGTAATTAATACATTAATAATAAAATTTAAAATGTATTGATTTTATGAAGGAATTTTGCATTGATAAGATGCAAATAATTATGGGAAACATCAAAATGTAAGTCACTAGGAATCTCCAAATGGGGCAAGACCTTAAAGTATTTGTAACCCTTTCTGAATTTTGAAACATCCAAATAACAACTGCTTCCTCTACTGAGATTTCAGGTGGTAAAAACTTTATTGAGTGTTCCTTGAAGCTATGGTACCACTATACCCTAGGACAGCTTCAGAATTCATGAATGAGTGGGTCAAATAAGAAATTATAGAAACAACCAGTAACTTCATTCAAGAGAATGACAATAATGAGACAACAAACCAAAACTTGTGGGATGCAGCAAAAGCTGTTCTTGGGGGAAGTTTTATATCCCTGAATGCATACATGAATAAAATAGAGAAAATGGAGGTCAATAAATTTGGCATGCAACTGAAAAAGCTAGAAAAAGAACAAATTGAAAATCCCAAATTAAATACTAAATTAGAAATGCTGAAAACCAAAGGAGAGATTAATAAAATTGAAATTAAGAAAACTATTGAATAATAAATAAAACTAAGATCTGGTTTTATGAAAAAAAAAACAATAAAATTGATAGAACCTTAGCCAATATGATAAAAAAGAAAGAAGAAAACCAAATTATGAGTATCAAAAATGAAAAGGGTGAATCTACCTCCAATGAAGAGGAGATTAAAACAATAATTAGGAATTATTTTGCCCAATTGTATGTACATGAATTTTACTATCTTAGTGAAATGGATTAATATTTACAAAAACATAAGTTGCCTAGATTAACTGAAGAGGAAATAAATTATTTAAATAACCCCATTTCAGAAGAAGAAATTGAACAAGTCATCAATGAACTCCCTAGGAAAAAATCTCCAGAGTCAGATGGATTTACTAGAGAATTCTATCAAACATTTAAAAAACAATTAATCCCAATACTTTACAAACTATTTGGGAAAATTGGAGAAGGAGTCCTACCAAATTCTTTTTATGACACACATATGGTACTGATACCTAAATTGGAAAGAGACAAAACAGAGAAAGAAAATTATAGACCAATTTCCCTCATAAATATAGATGCAAAAATTTTAAATAAAATATTATCAAAAAGATTACAGCAACTTATCATGAGAATAATACACTTTGATCACATAGGATTTATTCCAGGAATGCAAGGATGGTTCAATATTAGGAAAACTATCAATATAATTGATCATATCAACAACAAAACTATCAGAAACCATATGATTATCTCAATAAATGCAGAAAAGGCTTTTGACAAAATACAACACCTATCCCTATTAAAAACACTAGAGGGGCGGCTAGGTGGTGCAGTGAATAGAACACCAGCCCTGGAGTCAGGAGGACCTGCATTCAAATTCTGCCTCAGACACAACACAAAAACTAGTCGTGTGACCATGGGCAAGTCACTTAACCCCAATTGCCCTCCAAAAAGAAAAAAAAAAAGACTAGGAAAGTATAGGAATAAATGGAGTCTTCCTTAAAATAATAAGTCATATCTCTCTAAAACCATCAGCAAGTATTATATGTAAGGGGGATAAACTAGAAGCATTTCCAATAAGATCAGGGGTGAAATAAGGATGTCCATTATCACCCCCTCTTATTCAATATGGTACTAGAAATGTTAAGTGTAGCAATAAGAGAAGAAAAAGAAATTGAAGGAATCAAATTACGAAAAGAAGAGACTAAGTTGTCACTCTTTGCAGATGACATGATGATATACTTAGAGAATCCTAGAGAATCAAGTAAAAACTACTTGAGACAATAAATTTGGCAGAGTTGCAAGATATAAAATAAACCCACATAAATCCTAGGCATTACTATATATTCCTAACAAAATCCAACAGTAAAAGATAGAAAGAGAAATTCCATTTAAAGTTACTATATACATTACAAAATATTTGGGAATCTACCTACCAAAACAAACCCAGGACCTATATGAACACAATTACAAAACACTTTTTATGCAAATAAAGTCAGATCTAACTAACTGGAAAAACATCAGCTACTGACAGCCAGATCAAGCTAATATAAAAAAAATGACAATTTTACCTAAATTCAATTACATATTTAGTGCCATACCAATCAATCTACCAAAAAAATTATTTTATAGACCTAGAAAAAATAGTAACAAAATTCATTTGGAAAAACAAAAGGTCCAGAATATCAAGGGAATTAATGAAAAGAAATGCTGGGGAAGGTGGCCTAGCCATACCAGATTTTAATCTGTATTATAAAGCAGCAGTCATCAAAACTACTTGGTACTGGCTGAGGAATAGAGTAGTGGATCAGTGGAATAGATTAGGTACAAGAGACACAATTGTCAATGACTACAGTAATCTACTGTTTGATAAATCCTATTTGACAAAAACTGCCAGGAAAACTGGAAAATTCTCAGAATTCATGATAGTTAAAAACAAACAAAAACCCCAGCTCAAGTCCATCCACCTAACTTGTGCCAAAAGTAGAAACTGGTCATGAAGAGTCTCTGTTCCCTACCTACTTTGCTCAAAAATGGAAGTAAAATTCCAAGAGAAGTCTTCTCTAGTCTACTTTTTTTTCCTTCTGAGGGAAATTTGTAATTATTTCTTCTTTTTCAATGCTATAGAAAGAGCATGTTGATATTTTAAGTTGTAATTTTTATTTTTTTAAGTCACTGAGTATCCTCCATCACCATTAGAAGTGAAGACATTTCAGCAATCTACACATTCAAGCTCTTGCTTGTGCCTATGGATCAAGGATGTGACCCTAAGAACAAGGAACAAATAATTCATTACATGTGGCGCTCCAGTGTTACTCATTCCTCACTACCCATATAATTTAACAAAAAAAAAACCTCTCTTTTTCCATACAAATTTATCTATGATTTCCTCTTGATTTGATTTTTTTTTCATTTTTACTGTTAGCCATAATGCAAAAGCTATCTGAATTATTACTACCACCAAAATGAATCATACTCTGAAAAGAATACACATACCTTGAACTAGAGAAGCTGAAAGCTTATCTACCCAAGGGCATACAGAGGGTTTGAGGGAGTCTACAGTTACTACCTTCCTCTTTCCTCTCCACTGACTTTAAATAGACGACAGTTAGTCATTGTGTGTGTGTTTGTGTGTGTGTGCATGTTTGTATATGTAAGCGTGTGTGTGTGTGTGTGTGTGTGTGTGTGTGTGTGTGTGTGTGGTTGCCAAGTCTAATCACAGCTGAGTTCCAATGACTTGGGGGCATTCAGCCCTGCACTTTCCTTCAGACTCCAAATGAGTTCACATGCCCCTAATCTGTCTTCCTGCAGGAGGGTTCCCTTGGCACCTATCTAAAACCATAACTTGGGCCCAACCTTGTGCTGGGTACCTGCCTTCTTGGAGCCCTTTCCTTTGAATTATAGCCTGTAGTCAGCAAGGCTGAATGGAAAATAGCCTCCAGAAACTCAACTGGAAAGTCTGACAAATACACCATAATATTGAGAATGGCAGGAAAGCCTCTATTATTCTACTTCACTCTATCTGCTGGGAGGCAGCTCGGCGCCGGGAGCCTGGCTGCATTTAACTCACTTCCCTGGATTTCCGAGTCACAGCCACAGCTCCTACTAAAAGCCAAATATTTCACTCCTGAGACATGCTATGCTTCCTGATAGAGGATGCACTTGCATGTCTCCTGTTGACCTTAAACACTAATAAAGGAGTCATAATATGACCTAGACAAGCCTTGGAAGCCAATCAGAATGTGAGTGACTGGGAGTTTGACTGGGTGAATTTAGTTATCTCCTATTTGTCTAGAAACTTTTGTGTTGTTCCTTTGATTGTGTGGGTAGGAAACTTAAAAATATATCACAGGCAATGTTGTTGCCTCCAGTGAAGGTTAATCCCAGAAAGCTGCAAAATAAACTATAAATATGCTAATGGCTGGAAATCTATTGGCAGCAGCCACATCTTTGCTCTCTTCCCCAGACATTCAAGAAGGAAAATGGTAATTTGGTATCAATCCCCAATCATGATCTTTCTTTAGATTGGGAGACTGCCATTTTAATAAACAAAACAGTTAAAACTAGAGATTGTCTAATTTGCAGTACACTACAGCAAACCCCACTGCTATCTCTTGTAGGCTTGTATCAGTGTGACTGTCTCCTGTGTACCTGGATATCACCATCTAGGTTGGCCTCACACTTTTTCCCTTTGTTCCCTTCCCAGTTTTGCCAAAAGAAGGATTGGGTTAAAAAGCTAATCCTGTAATTGAAATGTCATCTAAGTTTACAAATCTTCTTGGGATAGGAAATGTGTTTGTCATCTTCTATATTTGGGTTTTTTTTTTCAAGTTTTAATGCAATTTTGAGCTCAAATTGCTTCCTAGAGAAATGGAAGGATTTTTGTTTTATTGTGCTTGCTTATTTGTTTTAGTATCTCTGCCCATCTCCTTAGTAATTTTTTATTCAGGAGGCCAAATTCTATTGAACTGGGAAAAGTGGGAAAGGGCCTTTAGCTGGTTCCCTTTTGTGATTAAAACAAATTTCCAAATTCAGAACTTGAAAGACATAAACACTGGAAATATTAGCTTGCCTTGGCAATGGCTGAACAAGGGGTGGTATATGATTGTGATGGAATACTACTGTGCTATAAGAAATGATGAGCTCAATGATTTTAGGAAAACATGGAAAGACTTGCACAAAATAATGAAGAGTGAATTGAGCAGAACCAAGAGTACATTACAGTAAGAGCAATATTGTTTTAAGAATAATTTTGAACAAAAAAATCATTTTGACTATTATAAATACCCAATTAACTACAATAAGCAGGTTTTTACGAATATGTATCAAAGCTTATAATTAGTGACATCATCCAAAAGGAATTGGAGATTCCAGAAAATCTTTATATAATTCAATTAAAGAGTTAATCAGTCTTCAAAATTTAAGAAAGACTTCACTAGCTCACACCAACAGTGCAAAGGGACCTTTCAGTGGTGCCAAAGGACATGGTTGTGGTTTCTGTAATCTCATTCTCTAAAGGAGGGCAATGTGCCCTTCTTGAGTCTATTTACATTTTTTGAAATGTCTTAAACTTAGAAGATTTACAAATTTACTACTTGATATGCATAGCTTTGAAATATAACTTGGTATAATAAATGAAAGGGCTAGCTTTAGAGTTAGGAAGGCCTGGTTTCAAGGCATGCTTCTGACACCTACTAACTGCAAATATGGGAAAGTCATTTAAACTCTCAGTACCCTAGGCAACTCTCTAAGACTACAGGTCACAGAAAAGTTGCTGATCTTGTTCTTTCAAAACTATGCTGCTTGAGAGAGAGAGTTTCCACACAAGGACTTCTCTATAGTGATGGAATCATAGGTCCAGACCAAAAGGAAACAAAAAACTGAAAAGTAGAGTGGCATTTTAAATTTGAATTTTTACTGGCAATATTTTAGGCCTAGTAATAGAGGATTTGATGAACAAACTCATCCTATGATCTTATAAATTTGAATCACTTTTTCCCTATCATCTTATGAATTTCGAGTTGGAGAGACCTTTTAAAAAAAAATTCTGTTCTCATTTTGTTGTTCAGTCATTTTTCAGTCATGTCTGACTCTTTGTGACACCATTTAGAGTTTTCTTGGCAAAGATACAAGAGTAGTTTCTCATTTCCTTCTCCAGCTCATTTTATAGATGAGGAAACTAAGGCAAACAAGGTAAAGTGACTTGCCTAAGGTCACACAACTAATAAGTACCTGAGACCAGATTTGGACTCAGGAAGATGTCTTCCTGACTCTAGGCCCAGCGCTTTATCTATGGTACTACCTAGCTTATATGAAGTGTCTCTACTATTTTAGCCATATGGCAAAAGCCAAGCAGAAACCAGGTTTAAATGGGCCAGCTGCTCACCCCCTACAATTAATTATCACTGACTAATGTTTAGAATTTATCAAACAAATGGGATTGGAACTGGACCTGTGGTTGTACAGTAATATAGTGAACTCTCAAATGAGGCAAATCCTTCTGCCAAAGAAGGTTAGCACTTTCTTAGCAATTTCTAGCTTTGTACAATTGCCCAAAGCACTGTCAGGTTAAGTGACTTGTCAGGGTCATATAGCCAGTTTGTGTCAGAGGCAGGACTTGAATCTGAGAATTCCTGTCTTCCAGGCTACCTCTCTAACCAATACCCAATGGCTGCCTCTCATAAAGCACCATATCTGTGAAAATTATTGTTACAATTCTCATGTCTTTCTGCATTATCCATTATCAATACACATTGCTTCCATAAAGGACAGCCCTTTGCCCTCCTTTGACAAATTTCCCTGCCTTTCCAATATTCTGGCTCTCTACTCCTTGCTGCCCCCTCATAGAAAGTAAGCTTGTAAAAATACTGTTTCTGAAAAAAAAAAATCTTCTGCTGGTCTGGTATAAAGGCACTGTTTAATATAAACATGTAGAAAAAGCAGTCTGACATCATTTGAGTAGGACATAATTCCATAGATAAGTGGTATCCTCTCACTAGAGGTCTTTTAATGAAGGCTTAGATGAACACTTTTCAAGGATGTTGTAGGGATAATGTGCTTCAGGAAGGAGATGGCCCAGATGGTCCTTAAGGTACCATCCAATTCTGCAACTCTGTAATTTTATGGCATCAGTTTATTCAGCTTGCATGGAATAAGCATTTTCTATCAACTAGAATGTTCCAAATTACAGTTTTCCATTACTAATTAATAACAGTTTCTAAATGTTTGCATGAGTAACTGTTAATACCTTAGTAACTCACTTTGATTCATCTATTGTATTTGGCCATTTGTATTTTAGTTAGGAAAAATCTATTAAATATTGTTGACCTACCATTGAAGGGCAATTCCCAGTAAAATATTGTAGAGCAAACAACTACAAGGAAGCCTATTAAATGATTTAAATATGTGCACACTCAAAGATTTTTTTTCCCTTTTACTTTCCTTTAAGTTGGTGCCCAATTACTTTGTCCTTCTCTCCAAGGTCTTACTTTTGGGTCCTTCAATCTTTGAATACCTTTTAAGGTTCTTCGTGTCTTTTTTATGTTGAGGAATCCATAATTTGGCATAGTGCACTAGTGTCTGATAAAAACCAAGAACAATTAAATTCACCAAATATTTATTAAGCCCCTAATGTGTACAAATCACGATGACAGGTTCTCTAGGAGATGCAAAACATATATAAAATGTAATTCTTGCCCTCATGGAGCTAACAGGCTAGTAGGGGAATAAGACATATGCAGGTAAAAACTATAATATATCCTCAAACATGATAAACTGCATTTTGAGATCCAAGAGGTAAAATCATTACTAACAAAGAGGAGCAGAGAAGAATTTATGGAGGAACAGAACTTTAAAGAAGGGGAGGAGTGCAACAGGCAATGCAGGAGAAAGGAGATCATTTCAGGCATGGGGAGTTACTGGTTCTTTAGTGAATATCAGGTCATTGTTAATAGGCATTAGCCAGTCATTCATATTTTGTACATTTCCACCTAAAATATACGACTTTCTACTCTTCCCTCTCAAATTTTCTTCTCTTTGATTTCTGATCACTTCTCCAATTATCCAATGTGCTTTTGAACTAACCCCGCATCTTATTCCAATAACTTCTGAGAAATCCACAAACTTAAGAAATATTCTCTACTTCCTTCACTATCCAAGTTTTTGACAAAAATAATAGGCAGCCCTGGGCCTAGGCTCATTAACCTGGGGAGCACAATTGCCTTGAATTTGATTAAACTATTGAGTTTTTAACCTAAAGGCTGCTTTCACATTTCATGTTGGTGATATTATTTTTATTTGGCATGGATTTTCACCAAAAGCTTTAACATTGCTTAATTGTTTCAAATCAGTTATTTCTCACAATGCCATGGTAATAAAGGTTTTATTGAGTTAGAGCAGGAGTAGTGAAAAAACACTTAAGTGTCTTCAAGTCAGTATACTGGATTTTGAATGGCAGCTCACAAGTTTAACTATGTACTCTAGAGTAAGCATTCCTACCTAATTTTCTCATCTGTAAAGTGATAAAATGCTGCTTGCTATATTTTTCCTGCAGGGTTGTTTTGGGGAAAGCACTCGGTAAAGCTTAAAGCACTATAGAAATAGAAATTATTATTTTACATTAATAAATATAACTTATTAATTAATTTAGGTGGTACAGTGGGTGGGTCTGGAGTCAGGAAGACGTATCATCCTGAGTTCAAATCTGGCCTCAGACACTTACTAGCTTTGTGATCCTGGGCAAGTCACTTTACTCTGACTCAGTCTTTCTATCTATGAAATGAGCTGGAGAAGGAAATGAGAAACTACTACAGTATCTTTGCCAAGAAAACCCAAATGGGATTATGAAGAGTCAGACATGACTGAAAATGACTGAAGAAAAGTTTATATTCTTATATACACTATGAAAACTTGAAAGTACTATATAGATGTTTATCATCATCATCCCTAGGAAACTGAAAGAAGGGAAAGGTCTCTAGTATATGAGACAGATCTATAAAGAATTTATGGAAAGTCATGGATATGTACAAGACTTGGGCACAGCATACAAGTCTGCAAGCCCAGTTACCAGGAAGGCTGAGGCTGGTAGATTCTTGAGCTTGGGAGTTCTGAACTAAATTGGGCTTTGTAGATAGGATAGCTGCACTAATTTTGGCATCAGTGTGGTGAGATCCCAGGAGCAAGGGCACTACCAGGTTGTCTAAGAGGGGTGAACCCAGTCCAGATTGGAGACAGAGCAGTTCAAAGCTCACAGGCTGATCAAAGCAGGACTGGACCTGTGAATGGGCCCCTATGTTCTAGCTGGGTGAGATGAGAAGAGTCGGTTCATTTTCTTATGTGTTTGTTTATTTGTCTAAAATGTGGTACAGGATGGGGAAGCATTGGCAGGTTGAATGTAATATCTTCTAGGCTCCCTTCCCTTTCCAAATTTATGATCCTATGCTCTGCTTTAATTGAGGGAGTTCCCTCATGGTTGAAGCCATAGATCTATTATAATATTCAATTACAGATGAAAAAACTGAGATTGGAGAAGTGCAGAGAGACTAGAGACAGAGATCAAGCCCATAGGGGAAAAGAAACACATTAAGGGATCCCCAGGGCATTTTTGAACCTAGGTGGCACAGTGGATATAATGCCAGGTCTGGAGTCAGGAAAACTCATCTTCCCAAGTTGAAATCTGGCCTCAGATACTTACTAGCTGTGTGACCCCGGGCAAATCACTTAATCCTGTTTGCCTCAGTTTCCTTATCTGCAAAATGAGCTGGAGAAGGAAAAGGTAAACCACTCCAGTATCTTTGCCAAGAAAACCCCAAATATGGTCATGAAGAGTCAGGCATTGACTCAAATGACTGAACAACAAAGGCATATTTAGAAGGAGCATAGATTTGAAGTCAGGAAACCTCTGTTTTAATCCTGTTCAGTTCTACTGCACTCCACATATGGGGTCTCAGGTTAAGTCTCCCTTCACTACTCTGAGATCCAAAGTCCTTACCTGTAAAGTGAAGGGATTGACTTGAATAATTTCTAACATCCCTTCCAATTATATATCCTACAACCTGAGGAGCAGGCTTTACACAGTTATCATGGATGACAATCACTGAAAATAAAAGCACTAGTAATTCTTCAACAAGGTAATTCTGAAGGTAACAGAGGCCAATAACTCCTTTTCATCTATCAAAAAATAAATGTCACTAGGGAAATCCTAATGTGTCTTGTGGAAATACTCCAATTGTGCCTAGCAATTTCTCTGTTTCAGTTTATTCTCCTAATTACATCATTTGCTTTGAAACACCATGAGTTTAGTGGAAATATTATGCTAATGTGTTAGCCTTGTAGTTCTTAATTATTGATAAATTGATAGTCTAATGTCTATTTTTAATTATAGAAATTAAAGGGATAAATCACTATCATAAATATGCAAAGCCAAATAGTCTTCTCATGCTTGTCCATACAGACATATTTGTAGAATTCATGTTTTCTACTCAATTTCTGTGCCAAACAAAAAGACCAAAAAGATTCTCTCTTAGGAGAGAAGGGGAATAAATATTTTTATAGTGTTTACTATGTGCCAACCACTAGTCTAGGTACTTTACAAATAGTTCTCACTTGATTTTCACAATAACCTTAGGAGATAGTTGCTATGGTTACCCCAATTTTACAGTTGAAGAAACTGAGACAAACAGAGGTTAAATGACTAGCCCAAGGTCACATAGCTAGGAAGTGTCTGAAGTTAGATTTGAACTCAGGTCTTCCTGACTCCAGGTCCTGACTATATGCACTATTCCACACAACTGCCCAATTAGCTAATGGAGAATTCTGATCATTGGCTTCCACATCTGTCATTCTGTTTCCTCAATCATTGTTGCTGAAATTGCTTTAAACTGTAAGTGCCTCACAAAATAGTAAGCCTTTTCCAAATAAAGCACAAGGTCTTCTACATTTGGTTAAATCAGAAGCCCCATTTTCTTAACATAGAAACAAATTCATTACAAAATAAGTTACCCCCAGGAAATTCCAAAGTTTGACATACCCAGACTCAAAGTGTAAATCTGGTAAGACCAAATAGGTCTTATTCTTAGAATCTCTATAAGGAGAGATTTGGAAAGTCCACTGTTATTGAAAATAAGGGTGTAGAAGCCCTACTATGTACACATAAATCATATGTACATGTTTATGTAGATTATGTTATATATTATAGGAATATCTGTTTTTGTGTATAGTCCAAATTATGCTAACATTGTATTAGTTTCTAAATTATCTTCCAAAAACATGTTTTCCCTTTGCAGTCAATAACACACCTGTTTATAACCATTCTTGAAAGCTATAGTCTGACTTCAGGCATAAATCGTGATTGAGTTCAGCAAATAAACGTTATGTACACTGTAATTCACTCAAGATGGTCAAATTGATTTTGATAAAAGAACTGACATGAACATTTTTACTCAAACTTCAAAATTCATACTGACTTTTCTAAGAATTGAAAATTAGTTTTGTTTTTTGTTTGTTTTAAATATTCACCTTGGTCTATCTTGGCTTTGATTAGAATTTAAAAAGAAAAAGAAAATACCAACATTTCCCAAGAAAAGCTATTTCCAGCCACACCAAACCAGAAGAATACTGTAAATCTTGGGCAGAGAACCTGTTCTTGCAAGATTTATGGACCAATTTTTCAAGATCAAAAGTGTTTGGATAAGCACACAAGATCTTGGATGCTGTCCCAGACTGAACCTCCAACACTTCTGAGGTTGGCCCATCACTAATATTTACAATATTTCTGACATTTCAGTGGGATGGACTCCTAGGCCTTAGCGATAGGCTGGCTTCCTCTTCAGATTGTTTTCCGGAGAGTGCCAGAGAAATGTGCTGTGTGTGAAAGGCATTCGGATGGCATTGGCATTTTGCAACAGGAAGGAAATGATTTGTAGCTGCCATAAGCCTGTTGTGTCTTGTCAACTTTGTTGGTAGAAAAACGTCATCAGATCCATTAGAATACAGACAGGCTACGCTGCCCTCGTGCAAATGTTCTTTGGCAAGTGATTTGAGGCCTATGTTTAGGCAGTGTTCTTTCACAGCGACTTACATTTCCTTATAGAGAATTTATAGAAACAGGCTGTCTGTCAGCTATACTGATTCTCAGCCTCTCATCTTAACCACTTGTAAAACACACACACACACACACACACACACACACACACACACACACACTTTTTTTTTTTAAGTACCTAACCAAGATGATATAAGCCTTACAGCAATATATCTCTCTAACAACCCATTTATCTAATATGACTTCTCCTCTACATCTGGTCATTTATTAAAAATGTCCCCCAAGGATTCCACAAATACTGGGCTTTCTCTACTCAGAGCTGTAAGAAGATATTGCAACTGGATTATTTCAACTTTCTATGCACGTGTATGTATACTCCTGAATACTGATCTATGTGTATCCAAAATATATTATATTTTTTTATGTGTATATGTTTGTTTATGTACACAAATGAGGTTAGAACAAAGAATGTGATGACTCAGTCATACCACTGTGGTTTCAGGGTTGTTGGGGTGTTTTATTTTATTTTATTTTATTTTATTTTGCTTCTTGGACGGCAATTGGGGTTAAGTAACTTGACCAAGGTCACACGGCTAGGTTTTATTTGTGTGTGCGTTAAGTGTCTGAAGCCGGATCCCAACTCAGGTCCTTCTGACTCCAGGGCCGGCATTCCACTCACTGCACCACCTAGCCGCCCCTGTTTTATTTTGTTTTATTGCCATTTTTATATAATATTGTTTGGGATTTTTTTAATTTTAATTGTTTTTTGTTCTGTCCCTGCCACGACCAATACCACCACCCTTAAAAACAGGTCAAGATTATAACTTTACCATTTTACAGATAAATGAAGTGGGGCCCAAAGAAGATTGTACTGGGAGCAAATAATAGATTCAGGTTTAGAATCTGTAGTTTCAAATTCTGAATCACCTTGATCTATGCCACCTCCATTCTCATCCCCCCAAGCCTGGTTTTTGTGTGTGTGTGTGTGTGTTTTTTTTTTTTGCTTTTCTTTTGGGAGGGGCAATTGGGGTTAAGTGACTTGCCCAAGGTCAGACAACTAGTATGTGTGGTTCTTATTATTTTCTAAGTTCCCTGAGGGAATCTTTGGCTTGGTTCCCTGAGATAGCCAAAACTTTACCATTAGTTTTCAGACATCATTAAGAAAGCAAAATATCCTCTTTTGCCCCCCAAAAAGCCCATACTTCTCTTTCCCCAAACTTTTGGAATGCCAGTACCTCTCCTCCTAGACTTCCTCTACATTCTTGTTCCCTCCCTCAATCACTAAATATTTATTTAATGCCAACTTCATATAAGACAATGTGTTGGACACTCTGGGATAAATAAAGCATAAGACATGGTTCTTGCCTTTTAAGGACCTATTTAGTGAGAAAAGGCATGAAAATTTTAATGTGTGAAAATTTAATGACAATACAGGCTTGTAAATGTTTCAGATTAGTGACATTAACATAGACAATAAGGGCTAGAAGAACTCAGATTTCCATGACCATGAGATTTGGACCCCGAAGGGACTTTGGAGGCTATCTAATCCAGTGCTCCCTTCTTACGCATTAAGAAACTGAGGCCCACAGAGAAGTGACTTGTGCCAGGTGGCACCCAGGATTTGGAGAAAAGAAGACCTTATTTAATTCAAATCCTGACTCAGACACTCACTAGTTGTGTGGTCCTAGTCGAGCTGCTTAACCTCAGTTTCCTTATCTGTAAAATGGACATGATACTAACACCTACCTCATCCTGATTGTTGTGAGGATTAATGAAATAATACATGTAAATCACTTTGCAGACCTTAAACTGCTATATAAACGTAGCTATTATTATTATTACCAGTCAGTGGCAAAGCTGGGATCCAAACCCAAGTTTCCTGACTCCAAATACATTGCCCTTTCCACTCTCTCATATGACCTATCTCTCTTTTTATTCTTCCCCTTGGGGAAAAAAACACACAAAATAAAGTAGAATTGAAAAGAGAGGATGAGAATAAAGATTTCTTTTAAAGAGAATGTCTGATTTTTTTTTAAGTTCCATTCTTTCCAGATTCTAGGAAGTTAGTTTGCCTCTAGTTTTCACAACTACCATATTCTAATTCTGCTCTTTGTGGAATGGAAATTCTTGGGGAGGAGAGACTGACTGCCATTGCAGAATGTCTGTGGACTCTTGGCACAGCACCACGCATCCACGGGTATTCAAGATCATTTGGATTCTGACTATATCTTCCTATGACTTGGCTCCCAGATCCCTTCCCCAAAGCCATATTCAGCTGGGGACTTGAATGAATACATTCAGCTTCTCTGTCTCTTTAGACTACATGTGATGCCTCCGTAAGTCTTCCCAACTCTAACCTTTTTCTGTCATTCTTCTTGGGACAAGGTTAAATCTTTCATCCTATATCCTCCTTGTCATTCTTAATGGTTTTCCTTTCTTTTTCTTCTGTACTTTACTGTAGTTGCCTGGCCTGGCATACCACAGGCTGCTGGCTCAGCCTTCTTAGCTTGTCTCCATGAAGCTCATCCCTAATGTCAATGGGATGAGAAAAAGAACTAATTTGAAAGTTTGATGAAAGAAGAGGGCTCACCAAGTAACAACAGTCCCTCCATTCTCTTTCTCCATTTGGTTAGCATGTTTATTCATGCGGTTGATAATTTACAACTTTTCAGTCTTGTAACACAGGCTTAAGCTATTTCATGGGGGGCACTTCCAATGTGACCCCAGGGGCAGCACTCATCAGTGAAACATTTCAGGTGGCAAACAAGAACTGCCCATCTGGGAGACGAAATCTGTCAGAATCTGTCCCACGAGGCAATGCTGTTAGTTGGCGGGAATAATTACAGGGGGTTGCCTGGCTGCCATGGCAATGGAAACTTAATCCAAGTAAGTTCAGGTAACCGACAGCTCTAGGCCTGGCTGCATTCCATGGGGCCCCACAGCATACTGCCCTATGTGAAGTGGATGTTTTTCAGCAAGTTGCAACGCAGCCGTTTGCATTAAAATTTAGCCCAGGTATGCCAGACAGCTGTGCCAAAGCACGTCTCATTGTTCCATTAGTTCAAGAGGTATTGGGCACCAAAATCCATATAAACCCAATTGCTAGTTTTGATACTGGGTTGCTATAACTTTACCTTCTACCTTATTGATATAAAGACCAGTTCACCCATCCTGTGAGTGACAGAGTCTTGGTTATTTCTTAATGTAACTATGATTACCAAACTGGATCTGTATGGTTTAAGGAAGAGACAGAAGAGGGAAAATGTTATTTTAAGGTTCAGATAGTTCAACGTGGGCAAATTGCAGTATGATAACGGTCCTGCATTTTGCAGTTAACAAAGTGGCTTCCTCATGACAACCCTGTGAAGTCAGTAGTAAGAATTATTGTTATCATCCTATTTAATAGGTAAAAGAATTGAGGTTCAATGAAATTATCTAAGGTCACAAAACTAGGAAGTTACAGAGTCAAGACTCAAACCCAATTCATACTCTTAAAAATCTAGGGCTGGAAGAGTTAGAGGCCATTGGGTCCAATCTCTCCATTTTATAGATGAGGAAACTGAAGTCTAAGGAGATTAAACGGTTTGTCCAAGGTCACATTAGTAGTGTCAGGGGAGAAGGATTTGAACCTAGGTCTTCTACATACAAAGCAAGTGCTCTTGCCATTGCAGCCAATCTTCCAACTCCAAATCTAACACTCTTTTTACTCTATCTAAAAGGTCACCTTTTCAGCAAATTCAATGATAGCCCCTAATTCAGAGGTGATAAAGTTACCTTTAGCATTGTTTGTCTGGTTTTTTGTTTGTTTGTTTGTTTTTATGATAAACTAATTTTTGCAAAGTCTTCATTAACTGGGCCACTCACTCCAGATGATAAGATCTTAAGAGGATCTTCCTGAAATAGGCTCCAAGGACATGTCCTGCACTGTAGCTCCTGAAACAAATTATCAAGAGGTGGTTTGAGATACTAGGGTCAGGGCAAATGGCATCATGATTCCCAGAGATCTGCTTGTGATATAGTTTAAATAGTTTTAATTCATCCAAGCAAACATTTACTTTCAGAGAGTTTAAGACCAAGAGAGAGAGTGTCTATAAAACGGCATGTTGTTACATCTCCTCTCTATCTGTCTTCTGAGTCAGAAGTAATGAGCTTTACTAATAAAAGGAACATTTATATCACCAGGAACATGGAGCCAATACAGCTGCTGTCAAACAAGCCATGTCCAATTCTGCCTCATGCATCATCCTGTAAGTTCCCATCTTGTCTTAGATTCCAGATTTTATGGTACAAAGAATCATGCCCCTAGCTAGTGGCACATTTGTATTTTTAGGCACACTGTATGGAGTTTCAGGAAGACCAACCATTTGTAAACGAGGGAGCTGAACAATTTTGACAAAGGGATTATATCTGGGAAATTAAATATGGATGCTGAAAATGCTATTCAATTGCAGGATTTAAGAATCCAATGGGACTTTAGAGATTACCCAGTATGGCAGAACAGTGCACCATATTGGGAATCAAAGAATCTAGGTTCATATACCAGATTTATTACTTATTATATGTGTGACCTTTGGCAAACATTTAATCTCATCAAACTTCAGTATTCTCATCTGCAAAAGGAAGACATTATGCCACACTTCATTTGAAGTGCCTTCCAACTCTAAGTCCTTGATCTATGAAGTCACAAAAGCTCTCTAGGCATCCATGTCTTCAAATGTAAAAATCAGCAGGTTGGACAACGCTGTGAAAGCTGCAGTGCAACTTGAGCAAAAGGACCCAAGTTCAAATGCTAGCTCTAGTACTTACTACCTGTGTGACCTGGAGCAAGTAATTTAACCTTTCTGAGGCTCATTTTCTTCATCTGTAAAATGAAGGGATTTAGACTCAGTGACTTCTATTGACATTTCCAGCTCTAAATCTATGGTGCTATGTTCTAGTTCAACTGCTTCATTTTATGATGATGAAAAAGAAGACAAGAGTGGTGATTTGAATAGCAATTTACAATATTAGGTGAATAACCAATAGTGTCATGTATTTGACCTTTAGCCATAGTATGGCTAAGATCCTGCTACAATTTATAAATCATTTTTAAACCTATAAACAAAAGGTCATTTAATTAGTCCAATCTATAGAGAGAGGTTTTACTTAATAACCTACAATCCAATTTTTTATAGGCAGCTAGAGAGTACAATTCCAAAGAAATTCCATGGAAATTCAATGCCAAGTGCTCTGATTTAAGTCACCTAAAATTTTAAATTCAGAACCATTCCAGGATCATCTCCACTTACACAGGTAGTAAAAGGAAAGACACAGGGAAAAAACCAGACCTCTAACCAAGATGACCCCTTTGATCACAAGGATTGAAAATAGCTCATATCTAAGACCTTACTATACTTAGAAGTCTTCCATGTTCATTTATAAATCAGGGAGAATGACTGTAAGGTAAACATTGGCCTTTTATCTCCCTGACTACATCTGAAGGCAAGTCCATGACCAAATCCTGGCTATAAAATAAGGTAGCACTTGTAATAATGCAAAGCTTGGTCTCAAGACAGACACCAAAGATAGAGCAAGCAATATATCTTTATTTCTCCAATGGAATCCTTCTATACTGAAGTTGAATGGTGGAATAGGTTTATAATAATAGTCTTGTGCTATATGAAAGAATCTGTTATATAACTAAAATTTACAATCTAATGTGCAGATATGGGGTTATTAATATCTCAATCTTTTTTCTATATTCCAACATGTAGAAGTCACTGAATGAAATAGAGTGCCCATAGCAAAGTTAATTTCCTCATGTTGTATAAACCATGGATACACTCATTTAAGATAATTATTAATTATCTAATATTTTAGAATACCACATTTCAAAGGTATGGATATTCCTACTAATATAGAATCATATAGAACTTCAGAATTAAAAGTAGATATCTTAGTGATTATCTAATTCAATTCTTTCTTTTTATAGATGAGAAAACTCCAGAAAAGGGAAATAAATTACCCAAGGTCCCATGAAATTCTAACCTCAACTTTAATGCATCAAAATGCATGACATTCAATTTTAGCTTTGTATTTAATTTTCTAGGCATATTTGCAAAAGCTTAGGGGACAACGGAAAACAAAAAAAAATTGAAGGGGGAAGGGAAATTTGCTTATGTTTGTATGTGTGCAACAAAACAGCAACCCATAAAGATGAACTACAAACAGTAGTCCTAAAGAATAAGAAATTATCCATCCTAGAAATAAATGTTCATCTCCTTTAACCTCCTTCAATCTGTGAGTTCTTGATATGGTAAATTCTTTTATTGTCTCCAAGTCTAAAAATTAATTTTAAAGATTGTTTAATTATGAACTTTCCCCTCACCCCCCACATTGCCAAGAAAGGACTTCGCTCATGAAGAGTTTGACTCACAGAGACTTCAGCATTTAAGTTCATTTAATTTTGAATGGCCTGCATATACACTCATATAACTTCCCATAATTAATTAGCAGACACATACACACACGCACACACACTCAAAGAAGGTTCAAATCCTATTAAAATGAATTCCAAAGGAATGTTCTTTGGTTATACTGTAATTTTGTGTATTGACTATTGTTTGAAATAAGTAGGTCACAGGCTGGGTGATGAAAGTATTTTCTTTTAAATAGAAAATGTCGTTTTTCTATTCGTTTCAAAGGGATCTTTTTTCCTGTAGCTTTTAAAGTAGAAATCTGTTTCCCACCTTTCCTTCCCAGGCAAAACCACACACAAGCACACACACACACACACACACACACACACACACAGAGAACAGAGTAGATTTTATCCAAAAGTTCCAGTTGGGGAGTGGAGGATATAGAGGGAGATTCCCAGAGGGGGCTGTGACTCACCCTAGGTAGTCTTGATACAGGTGGATTATTAAGATTTAAATAGCTACGAACCACCCCCTTACCTAACTGCTTCCTCTCTTCTCCATGCCCATTTAGACAAGATATTTTATCTAAGAACCTGAATTCAAGGAAGAATGGTTTGATAAAGTGAGGCAGGAAGCCCCAATGCAAATATGGCTTGTCCATCAGCACCATCCCTCCCCAGGAGTGGGTGGGGCAGTTCTAGATCAGGACTGACCCTCTCGCATCGTGAGTGGGTTCTTAGAAGTCACTGAGTCACAGTGGCAGGCCAGCACTGAAGCAGTTAACTTTTATAAAGCCCACGAGAAAGAAAAACAGCTTCTGACCAGCCTTGTGTGGGGAGGAGGGCTCGAAAATGAGGCTGTTGCTGTTGTTTTCATTGTGTGCACTCTAATCAGGGAGAGCAAGAACAATACCGCATGTAATGCTGATTTTGGAATGTGTCCATGCAGCTTTTCCCAGGCTAGACAGCCTTGGGAACCACTGATAGTGTGGCACACCAGGGGCACAGCCTCAATCACCCAGCACAGGGCAGGGCAGCCTTTTCTGTGGATAAAATATGTGAGGGATGACAAGAATCTTCCCAGCATGGGAAGTGACAGTAACAACAAAATATACAGGAGTGCAAGGCTGTGTGAAGGCTTTGCATCTTGCAGCCCAGCAGTGGGGATTTGATATTTGAAGGCTAGACTATTTCTCTTCTCCCCCCTTCCACCACCACTCCTCCTCCCCTTCAGCCCCTTCCCCCTTTCTCTTTTCTGTTTGTTTGTTTCCCTTTTTTGCATTCAACTTGCCCTCCCTTTCTTCTCCGCCCCTCACCCCCCAACCTCCATCCACCACACTTTGAAGCCAAGATGAAAGCTTGCGTTGTGGCTGCTGGCACCGAGAAGGCTGGGGAGACCAACCGAGTGAAGTGTGCTTTAGTTTAAGATTCTGTATTTTTCTCCCAAGGAAGGGGGTGTGGGGGGGAATATCCCTCTCGAAACAATGCATTACATTTTGCTGTAAAGTAGCCTGTATATATCTTGGACTGAAACATGGTCCTAATTTTTCAAAGCTTTTGTCTCTAAGGATAAGGAGAACAGTGAAAATGTGGCATCCTCCCTCAAAGCAAAGGCACATAACTCGGAGGGGGTTTGTTTGGTATTGTTTTAGAAAATAAAACAAGAAAGAGGCCCAGTGGGAAAAAAATTTTGTCACAAAAGCATTTTGGTGTTGACACAACAACAGATCCTAAATCTCTCAAGTGTTTGTGGTTGAAATAGGTCCCTTTCTTTTAAATAGCACAAATGGCTAAGTTGTGCTGTGAATGGATAACTGGCTAAATAATTTTGAAGGACTGATGGCAAAAAAAAAATGGGGGAATGAAATACAAAACTGAGAGTCACATTCTTGACTTTCTAAATCTGGGAAAACCTGGTTATGAAGGGTTTGTGTATATATTATACTCAGTTATGTTCCCATACATAGTGATTTATAGTACATCTCACGCAGTAAACATACAAGACGTATGTCATCCATGATCTCCCTTTTGTCTCCCAGTCCTCCACCCAATAACACGTGAGCATTGTTGTCAACAGGGATCTGTACATATCCTTTGCCACAAAAGCCAACGATAACCTAACTTTATTTAAAACTCACTCTCCAGGAAATAGTTGGGTTTGAATCTCAAATCAAATTGGCAATGGATCCCACTAGCCATTATTTTCATCAGCACAAGATTAACAATGACCACATGTGCCTATGAGGTCTGTGCAATGATGAGTTATTTCTGATTGGAAACTTTCCCCTGACATTTCTCTTACCAGCAAAGTATTTGAGATTATGGCGTTGTTGTTACATGTATTCAACAATTCCATCTAATTGGTATTTACGTATAGAGGAAAGAGCTTGTGCTTACATAAAGTCCAAGCCTTAAGATTCAGACTAGTTGGGTTCCTGGTAGCAGCCCATTCTGGATCATATGGCTTTGCATTCATTTGAGTTTGTTCAGAATTTGGGCCTGGTATTTTTCTATATCTGGAATCCTTGGAAGGGCTAGTGGGGATGATAAGTGCCATACCCTTCACAAGCATTGAAGTATATAAGTAACTCCAATGTCAGAGAAAGGAGTGGAGAAGGGAAAGAAGGCAGATAGATATAGATAGGTATATATGCATAATATGTATACGTAAACATGTATCTATGTGTATATATGTCCTCCTGGAAGATATATTCAGTTTGAATTTGAACTCCTAATGCCTGGCAATTTCCATACCCATCTTAAGATAGAAAAAAAAAATGAGATGTCTCAAGACTGAGGCCCCCCTTCTACAAATATTTGCTTTCCTCTCCTCTCCCCCTCCACTACCATTCATTCTTATGAGGGGGAGTAGTTCATTTAGAAAACTGGCTTATACTTGGCTTGTGTTCACTATAACTACCCTCCTACTTCCCCTTAAATCAGTACTTATGGATGGAATAAGGATTCACCTGAAAGGTTCATGAACTTGAGTCAACTTTCCAGAGAATTTGAGCTAGGTTGAATAGAATGACTAAACTTCTAAAAGGGTGTTTTCACATGGCCTTTGATTTAGATTATCACATTACCTCATCACCTAGACAAGGATCAACCAATTCAGGTCCTAAAATCCACTTCCCCTTATAGCTAAATGAAACAGAGGTAGTAAATTCCATTTCCCTTACCCTCCCTGTCTAAACATTCAACACCCACAACTTCCCCTCACTGCCACCCCACATATACCTTTACCCTTCTGTTTCTACAAAATGGCAATCCATTATTGACTTTTTCAATTTGTGTGCATGTTGCATATACTGTTGGTATGTCCTGGACTGGCATTCAGAAAACCTGGCTTTCCAGTCTCAGTTCTGCCTGTTAGCTAGCTGTCTGACTTCAGGCAAGTCACTGAATCTTTCTGGGCCTCAGTTTCTTAAATCTATAAAATAATTGGGTTGGGCTAGATGATCTAAATCTCTTTCAGCTTTAAAATCTCTTTATTTAATAAATAAGTATTAAACACCTATTATGTGACAAGGCACTATATTCACGGCTTCTATGTCTGCTTCCAATTAGTGTTGTCTAATTGTATCTACTGATTCATTTGTACTACTCCATGCACATGCAGGTACTTATTAAAGAATTTTTTATTGCTTGTTACTCCTTAAATCCACTACATTTTTAAAAGCACAGCTTAAAGAACCACCTGGATGGGGGAGAGGGGCCAGGATAGAGAAGGAGGAAGTGTATGTGTGTATTCTACACACACACCTACAAAACAATTGAATATGGACATTGTAATTTGTGAGTATGTAAATCTAATAATGACATGTAAACAAGAGTCACTGAATACATAAATGAGTACCTGTTGATGCAGATATTTAACCCCTTTGTCAGCACTGCACATTCAGTTTTCAGCAGGACTGGGTGAGGTACATTTGTGAATTCATGTGCAAAAGCACTTCAGAAGGATAAATGATGCTAATATTACAGACAGCTCTGCAATCAAATTCAAAAGTACTTGGATCAATTAAGGGATCGGTGCAGCATATGGCAGATGCAATTTGCTTTTTTTAAAAAATCCAAAAAACAAAGACTTGGAAGCAGGAATCAATCACAGGAATATGTGCAAAATCAAGCCCTCATCCAGTGGACTGATCAGAAACAGAGTTAGAGGATTATTATGGAAAGATCATTGAAACCATCAACCTGAGCCTAGCTAGAGTAAAGATGACAGCCTGGATAAGAAGATGTATTGGAAGACTAAACAACAAAAGCATCAGGAGACTTTTGTTAGACCCCTGAAACCTTGCATTCAGAATCATCAACTTTAAAGGGAAGCTATATCCCCTCACCCTCCAATTTGAACCACCCTCTGGGCCTTTGGAATTAATTGGCACACACTTTTGTAAACTGGAAGGCACTCTGAAAATCCACAACTTATTATTATTGTTTATCTTGTTATTAGCCATTCTTCAATTTACACACTTAAGGGAAGTAGAGGCAAGATGACTTTAAATCAGAGAATTTCCTGTTTCCTTTGGTTTGACAGATACCCTTTTTGTTGCCCCCACTTTCTAAATTGGTCTTGAATCATGGAATAGTAACAATTGGTGCTGATACTTTATGTATTGTGATTATCATTGATTGTATTTCTGTAATTTGTCAAAAAGAGCATTGAGAAGTGAAAACTAAAGTAATCCTAATCCACTAAATATGAAATCCAGTACTCATTGCTATAATCAATGATGATCATCAATTTGGTTCTCTGTCAGAGCAGACTGCAATCTATCCATGCCTTCATCTTAAATGACCCTTGTTTATATCTTCTAAATCTGCCTTCTATAGGATCCATAGAGGGTTTTTAACAGGGTAAGTCACTTAACCTCCATCTACCTTGGTTTCCTCATCTGTAAAATAGGGACAAGATAGTACCTACCACCCAGAGTTACTATGAGAATAAAATTAAAATAATAAATAATAAAATATTTGTAAAGTGCTCTGCAAACCTTAATGAGTATTATAATATTTAATATCATATGTAATATATTGCTATATAATAAATATAATAAAATATAGTTATATAGATATATTAACCATCATTATGTGTCAGGGATGCTTATAACAGTTGGGCAAAGTCTACGGACTACTTCCCAGAATAACATTTTTAAATGCAAAAAGTAAAGTGTATAGGATTACAAAAGAAACTAATTATGTTGCAATGCAGTTATAAAAAAATATATTTTTGAGAACAGGCTCATGGACCCCAGGTTAAGAGCCCCTGAAAAGATCTACACAATATACCAGAGTCCTTCCCCTAGGCCTTTAATGTATATCCTGGGTAGGGATATAATACTTGGGCTATCTATCCATTATGCTTCTAGATTTTGGCATTTTGGGGAAAATCCCAGTCACTTTAACCTAGTTATAACTCTGAGCCTCAGCCCCATACCAAAATGCTCTTTACACAAATACAAAGCAATTTTCCATGACTACTGGCTTTGAACATGTCATTCTACTATCCACAACTCTTCAGGGGCTTCCTGTTGACCAACACATGAAATACAAGAGAGATCATTGAAATTACAAACATCAGAAATGGATGAATGTACTTCAGCCAAATCTGCTGTAAAATAAAATTATATGCAGAAATCCCACATAACCCACCAGCATATCCCTCTTCTTGTCAACACTGGGATATTCATACATATCTATGTGGATGGTTCTTTGGTCTTTCTTGCTTCCTCTATCAGATTACAGCTGCCATTAAGGTAGGCATCATATCCATTTCTCCATACATGACCACCCTACTTTCTGCCTAGTACAGGGGCAAGCAGGCTGTTGTTGTTTAGCCACAGGTGACTAATGTCACCTTACAAACCCTGGGCTAAATGGTCTATTGAATTAACTTCACCTCAATAAGGAAATAAGGCCCTATACAATAGCCTGCCTGAATTAGGCAATGATATCACACTCATTGTTCCTATCAGTCTATCACAAGTTAGTGACACAATATTCATTTTGTTTTCTCCACACATAAGAGGAACTTAGGAATTCTGTACAGTGTCAATCTCTATGAAATTTGACCTCCTCTAGCAGCTCCCACAAACAGTGAGGTCTACATTCTAACCACTGCCTAGAGACCCACATAGTCTGAGATATTCTTCTCCCATGAGAGCAGTTTTATCTCTAGGAAGTTGATCTATGATCTGAGTCAGAGGGCAATGACCTTAGGTTTTCCGAATCTTGGTTTAGAAGATACCTACTGATAAAATAATATTTGTTTAAGGCATTTGAAAACCAACAAAGCACTAATCTTTTATCTTTTCTTGTTCTTGCCAGAAAATAAAACTTGACATAAATCATTAATAAATGAATTGGGAGTGTTTTCACTTGAGTAACCTTTCATGCTTTGTCATCAACACATAGCAAAAGAGACTCCTAGACTGATGGAGCTGGAAGCAACATGAGACATCATCTAGTTCATCTAGTCCAACCCCATCATTTTCCAGATGAGAAAAACCAAGGCCCAGAGTAATTAGTTGATTTGTCTTAGGTCACACAGTAAGTGACAGAGTAGGAAAAAGAACCAGTTTCCTGAGCTCTAGCCAGTGTCTTTGACTTTTTACCACTAGTTCTCTGATTTGGTCTTTTAAGATGTGGAACCTCTCAGGATTCTCAGAGTCCTCTGGCATCTAAAGATTTCTCATTTCTGATTGAAGTTTTGGTCAGGCAACATGGTACAATGCAAGGAGTTACTGGTTCTGGAGTGAAAAGAACTAAGATCCCATGGTGTCCCTTTATAAAGGGATCAGAATCTTAGCCGTCTCTTCATTTATCACCAACTGCTTGGCATGGTTTCAACTCCACAATCATCATGCCCCTGCATCACAGCCTTCTGTGATGTCCCCCCCCACTACCACATATCCTGAGTTTCCTGTTGTATACTGTCTTCTCCCATTACATGATAAGCACCTTTAAAATAGACACTTTCTTTTTCTGATTTGTATCCTCAGCCCCCCAGCACAGTTCCTCGCACATAGTAGGCATTTAATAAATGATTATCGTATCATATACCACTCATGATATTACCTTACTGTGTATAAGTTAATTAGCTTCCCTGGGTCTCAGTTTCCTCATATGTCAAATGAGGGAGTTAGAAAAGATAATACAAAAGTCCCTTCCAGTTCTAAATCTATGATGAAATGTTTTTAATAATAACTCATACTTGTATACCACTTAAAAGTCCCTCGTTTCATATTTAAGTGTTTAAGTAGCTATAATTTTATTAAAATCAGCTCACATGTATAAAACTTATTAACTTCTACAAAGTTCTTTACATAAATTACCCCCATTTGATTCTTACAACAACCCTGTGAGGAAGGTGTTATTTTCATCATCCCCATTTCACCAATGAGGAAACTGAGACTGAAAGAGGTTAAGTGACTTGCACAGAGACACATAGTTAATAAGTTTCTGAGGAGGGATTTGAATCTGATCCGCTCTATTCACTGAATAATGTGCTGGTTTCCTTGCGTATGTAGTGTTTGTACTCTATGCATATCCAACAAATAAATATTCATTAACAATATATAAATCCTTCCCACCTAAAGAAATCCATATCAAATGGAAAAATCTTTGAACCACATTTTCTTTTCTTTTCTGAGTACTTAATGCAATATGTTGCACATAATAAACATTTAGTAAATGTTTATTGATGATAAGGATGAAAATAATTTTAGATTTTCCACTATAAAATGTTGAGGAGTTAGTTTCTAGACCAGAACAAGAGGCAGGTAAACATACTGAACTTGATCCTAGTGGTGATAGAAAAATAAATCACTTGCTAACCAAGACAGAAGCCTAAACACACAATGCAGAGGATAAAATCATATCATGATAATGAGTGATCATCCATAGAATCTCTTGAAACCATTCTGTCCAAATCAAAGATTTCACTGAGTCATGGAATGTTAGAATGAGAGGTGATCTCAGAAATAACATGGTCCCAAAACTTCCTTATTTTTCAGATTAAGGGAACTGAGGGCTAGAGAGGAAAGGTGACTTTTTGAAAGATCTATGGCTTATCATCAGGGCTGAAATTTTCATTTCATTTCTCTTCGTTAGTTGCCTCTTTCCTTTAATTCATAGTGACTGGCTGTCTACTTGAAGAGATAGCATACCATTAGGGATAAATAGTTCTCCTCTGAGAACAGAACAAGGCAGGGCAGGTTTAAAATTGCAAAGGATTACAGTTATGTAGGAAAGTTCATAAGAGTCTGGCCCAGGGGTAGGAAACCTGTGGCCTTGAGGGGAGGTCTAAATTTAGAGCTGGAAGCAACTTCAGATACCATGTGGGTAACAACCCCTTTATTTTACAGATGAGGAAACAGAAGCCCAGAGAGAATGGAACTTGCTCGAAGTCACAGAAGCAGCAAGTAGCAGGGATAGGTTTCAAACCAAAGTCCTCTCATTCCAAGTCTAGCTCTCTTGAGAGGCTTTTTTCTTTGTTACCACTATAATCACAATACTATTTTTCTTGATTTGTTTTGGGCAAAAGAGACAGGAGGACCTGGTGGATGGAATACTGATAGAAGAGGCAAGAAGAGCTTTGGTTTGGATTCTGCCTCTTAGATTCTGCTTTGAAAACCTAAACCAATAGCTCAATGTCTATGTGCCTCAGGATTCATGCAATAAGTCCTTCCCACCTAAAGAAACCGTAGATCCTTTAAATATTCATATGGTCTTATTAAGTTTTAAGCGAAAGTTTACCAGAAAGCAAGGGAACAGTTTACTTGATAACCTAAAGACCCCATGATCCTTCATCAACTGTCTATTAATATTTAAACAAATTTAAAAGACTAGCTTTTAATGAACTTTCTTCTTCTAAATAAAAGGAAACAAGTATTAATTAAGTGACCACTATGTGCCAGCACTTTACAAATATTATCTCATTTAATCCTCACCACACCCCTGGATGGTAGGTGTTAACTATTATCCTCATTTTGTAGTTGAAGAAACTGAAGCAGACAGAGGTTAAGTGACTTGCCCAGGGTCACACAACTAGTAAGTGTCAGAGGACAAATTTGAACTCAGGATTTCTTGATTACAGGACCAGGGCTCTGTGCCCTATGGCACCACCTGGCTCTTACATCTGGTCTAACAAAATAGTATTTAGGATGACGGGACTGAAACCTGATTATGATCTTAGAAAATAATCCCTACTTTTTAGATGAAAAAACTGAAGTCCAGGAAGTTAATTAATTTGGGCATGGTTACATAGGGTTGAAGCCATAGATCCTGTTTTCAAAACCTGGTCCTCAGAGTCCAAGGCCAGTGCCCTTTCCATTGAAACAAGGCATATGGCACTGGGAAATGGATTAAACTAGTTGTCATGGACACCTCATTTTTAGTTCAACAATGTGACCTTCAGCAATTCGTCTGGCTTCTCTTGGCTTTGATTTCCTCATCTTTAAAATGAAGGAGTTGGACTAGAATCAGGGATTCTTAATTTGGGGTCCATGAACTTTTTTTTTTTAATATATTTTGGTCATTATATTTCAACATAATTGGTTTGCTTTGTAAACCTATGTGATTTTATTTTAAGCATTTAAAAACATTATTCTGAGAAGAGGCTGATGAGCTTTCCAGGGCTGGCAAAAGGGTCCATGACACACACAAAAAATAAAAAACTCATGCTTCTAACTCTAACAATATTAGATTCTAGTTCACCAGCTTTGTAGGGAATGACTGCAGCCTAATTGGCATGAAGGGCAGTCCAGGATGTTTTGGGCCAATCACCAGATAAGATAACCAAAAAGAATATACAGCTACATTTAAATATTATCCTTATTTAGTTTTCAAATTATATTAATTAATTTATTTTAAATGATATAGCTAGTGTTTTGTTACCTATTAAGAAAAACAGTTTTTCATATATTTTCAGAAATCATAAGTTTTCACTCTGGCAGTGGAGCTGGTCACCATATACTGTATTTGGTAAACAAACAGTGGGTCCATTTTAAAATGAAAATCTTTTACAGGAAAAGAATTATTCCAACAATAGTGGTATTGAACTAGCCCTTTGACTAGATTGTTAAAACCATTTTAAAGCAATGATTCTTGATTTAATCCCTGAGAATTAGCATGTTTTCATTCTCTAAAAAGAGCTTTAAAATTCTTCTAGTGACAAATTATAATGTTATGTGTTGCCCATACTGAACACTTTAAATAGGATTATATCTTACCCATGGCCTTAAATTTTAAAAATAATAATAATAACTGTGCCCCAAAAGGCCATACACAAAACCCATAAATGTGTGACAAAGATGTATAATATCACTGTCATCTCAGCAATACTCAGGATGACTGGGGTATAAATCCCAAGATGGTAAAGTCACTTACTCTTTCTTTTTTTTTTAATTTTTTTTGCTTTTATTTATTTTTTTTTTTGGAGGGGGAGAGACAGGGCAATTGGGGTTAAATGACTTGTCCAAGGTCACATGGCTAGTTTTGTGTTGTGTCTGAGGTTAGATTTGAACTCAGGCCCTCTTGACTCCAGGGCCTGTGCTCTATTCACTGTGCTACCTAGCCACCCCCGCTTATTCTTTCTGAGTCTTGGTTTCTTCATCTCTAAAATGGTGTTAGGAGAGTTTGGACTAGATGACTTCCAAGTTTTCCAGGCCTAAATCTACAATTCAATTATCATAATCATCCTTACATTTAATGAGTATCCTATGGACATGATCCTATGGATTCATTTACTTAGATTTCTTTTCATGTGATCTCTGCTTTCAAAGAATTCACAAACCACTGAGGAGTCATTATCAAAATCCAAAACTAGATGGAATAGAATGTATCAGACATAATATGGCGAGATATCTTTGTTGCTGTTCATTTGTTTCAGTTGTATCCAACTCTTTCTGACCCCATTTGGAGTTTTTCTTGACAAAGATACCAAAAGGGCTTGGCATTTCCTTCTCCAGCTCATTTGACAGATGAAGAAACTGAGGCAAACAGGATTAAGTGACTTGCCCAGGGTCACACAGTTGGTAAGTGTGTGAGGTCAGAATTTAATTCAGGAAGAAGAATCTTCCTGGTTCTAGGCCCAATGCCGTATTCACAGTGCCACCTATGCAGCTCTCTAAGACTACAAATTACAGGTGTGTTACAGATATTGGTGGAGAAATTTCCTACATGAAGAAACTATAGGTCAAAACATACAAATTCTAAATGGAGATATTGGAACTCAATTTTTTTTTAAAAAAAAAAGAATGTTAAAAATTATATAAGACACAGAAAGAGAGGGTACCAAAGTCTGTACATGGGAATAGGGAGGTCAATTTTAATCAGGGAAAGCTGTTTGAAGGAGCTGGATTTTTGAAAAGCAGGGTACAGGTTATTCCAGCAAGGGCTTTGTGAAATGCAAAGAACACTTAGATTTGGACAACAGAAAACTTGAATTCAGATCCTAATGTGGAAAAGTGGATGGAATGCTGAATCTGGGGTCAAGAAGACCTGAATTTTAATGCTTCCTCAGATATTCACTAACTGTGTAATTCTGGGCAAGTCACATAACTTGTCTGGTTCTCAGTTTCCTCACATGTAAAATGAGGGGGTTAGATTCAAAGGTTTCTAAGGTCTCCTCCAGCTCCAAAGCTATTATTCTATGAAATTCTTTGAGTTAGGACAAATCATTTAACCTCTCTGGGTCTCATAATCTTCACCTGTAAAAGAAAGAAATAGTAGATTGATTATTGTTAAGGTCCCTTCCAGCTTGGGATCTGATGAATTCCTAGGTGTGAAGGGGAGTTAACATAAAAGATTAGAGACAGACAAAGGAAATATCATTTGAGGCAAGAGTTCATCATGGGGAGTGTTCTTGGGGTTCTTTAAGCAATAGAGAGCAATAATAACAGCTTACCTTCATAGGAAGAGTAGGGGAACATTGGTCTTAGAATTCAGAAGTCCTAGGTCCAAAGCCTGCCTCAAACACTTAGTGTATGACCTCGGGCAAATAATTTGATGTCTCTAGGCTTCAGTATCCATATGTGCAAAATGAGTCTTTAGGACTAAATAACCTCTAGAATCCCTTCTAACTCTAAATCTATAATCAATTATAATTATAAAGTACTTTCACATTCATTGCCTCACTTATTTTCACAACAACTTTGTGAGAAGAGAAGGAAGAGAGGAAACAAAACTTTCCATTCATTGGACTGTAAAATTAAGAACAAGGAAATATAAGAAATGATGAGCAGGATGGTTTCAAAAAAAGTAGGAAAATTTATATGAATTGATGCAAAGTGAAGTATACAGAACCAGGAGAGTACGATACACAGTAATGGCAATATTGCACAGTGATCAATCATAAATGACAGCTATTCTCAGCAATTACAATGATCCAAGATAGTTCTTAAGGACATATGATGAAAAATAAAAAGGAAAAAACTGATAGTGTCTGAATGCAGGTTGAAGCATACTTTTTTTACTTCTTTTTTTTGAGGGGGGAAGGAAAGGCACTTGGGGTTAAGTGACTTGCCCAAGGTCACACAGCTAGTAAATATGTCAAATATATGAGGTCAGATTTGAACTTAGGTCCTCCTGATTCCAGGGCTGGTGCTCTATTCACCTAGCTGCCCCTACTTTATTTTTCTTAAGTGTTTTTTGGTCTGTTTTCTTTTGTAATATGGGTAATATGAAAATATGTTTTACATGATTGCACATGTATAATCTATACCAAATTTCTTGCCTTCTCAAGGAGGAGGGATGGGAGGGACAGAAGGAGAGAAATTGGAACTCAAATTTTTTTTAAAGAATGTTAAAATTATTTTTACATGTAATTGAGGGAAAATAAATTTTAAAAATCAGGGAAAATGAAACTATGTGCAAGTATAATGACAACAGCTAATAATAAACTTGGGGACAGCTCTAGGTGGCACACTACATAAAGCACTAGGTCTGGAGTCAGGAAAACCTGAGTTGAAATCCAACCTCAGATACTTACTAACTGTGTGACCCTGGGTGAGTCACTTAATGCTGTTTGCCTCGGTTTCCTCATCTGTAAAGTGAGCTGGAGAAGGAAATGGCAAACCACTTTAGTAGTATCTCTGCCAAGAAAACCCCAAATGGGGTCAAACTTGACCTACAATAATAATAATAAACTTGTTTCATATTATGGTCAGTTAAGGAAAGGAGGTTTTCTTTTTTGTTGTTGTTTTTGTTTTGTTTTGTTTTGTTTTGCTTTTTGGAGGGCAATTGGGGTTAAGTAACGAAAGGAGGTTTTCTGACCCAAAGATTCCTACATTTAAGAAATCAGAGTTCTGGAATAAATTAATTAATTTAATGTAGCCTGGGCTCCTTTTGAAGCTGGCTCCAAGCTAGGCAAACTGGGCATTCTCAAAGGAGCCTAGGTTACCAAAAAAAAAAAGGAAGGAAGGAAAATTTGGGCAAGAAGAGGGTAAGGGACAAAGGGAGACAGAGAAATAGGAGGAAGAGAATTCAGTAGGCTATCAGTGTTAAAAATGCTTTTGTCTCATGCTCCTATTCACCTGAGCTGTGGCTATCTGTATAAAGTATCACCTGTTTCCCCGAGCTCTGAAACACTAGTTCCAGATCTCTTTTAAATGGGAAGCTGCTGTCAGCTTTCCTTTTCAAATTTCAAAGTACATTTTTTAAATAAAGCTTGATTTTCCCATTGAAGCCTGAAGGTTTTACCAAATGTGAGGGAATGATTTCAGTTTTAGAAAATTCCTTTGGATCAGTCCTCTGGTCAGTCAATTTACATAACCATTACTTGACAGGCACTGGATATTCGAAAGCTGTCTGATTGCCTTGTCTTTATTCTTTGGTAAATGAGTACTGCCTTATTCCACAAGACTGAAGTCTATATTTGAGACCAATATCACTTCTTCCAGAATTTGCCAAGGACCAAATGAAATCAAGTCTAGGGTAGAGGGCCAGACCCACAGACTGAGGCTCCCCATTCCCTGTTAAGATACTCAAAGAAAGTTGGGGAAGTGAGAGTGGGCCTAATTTGCCATTAAACCCCTGGCTATGGCCCAGGCATAGGCTGTCTATTAAAAAAAAAAAAAAGACAGGGCTGAACTGAACCAGAAGGGCTGAGCTGTTTGGTGATCTCTCATGTTCTAGGACTGCACAGCATAGAGTTTCACCTTCTACAGTAACACAACACCTGGGATTTTACAGGATCTTTGCAGTCAATCAAGTGATCATAGGCTCAAAGGCTTAGAAAGGGCTACTACATGAGTCAGGGTGACTTATAGCCCTTGAATTATAGGCAAAAATAACTGCTTATTCATTGACTGCAAAATGAACAGAACCCTAGCAGAGATCTCTTATTTCATGGACCTCCCTTATATTGCCCCACGCCTGAAATGGAGAGAGAGAAAAAAAGAGAGGGGGAAAAAGGGTGGGGGGAGAGAGAGTGAGAGAGAGATACACATATGTGTGTATATAAATATATAAACATATGCATACATATTTAAGTAAGAGAAAGACATGAGAGGTTCAGTGCCTATCATTATCTTTGTGAAGTAGAAAGAGCATTAGATTTGGACCCAGAATACTTAAATTCACATCCTAATGTAAAGTAGTGGGGAGAATTGCTAGACTTGGGGTCAAAGATCTGAATATATAGATATAGATATAGATACATATATACATACACACACACACACATATATATATGACAACAAATTTAAGAAACTGAGGATGGGGGGAACTGTTGGGGCTGCATTGGGGTATAGTCAAAAGTGCACTAGATTAAGGGTCATAAGAGCTCCAGTCTACACCACTACTACTACTACTACATCCAGTCTACTACCACAATTGTATAGCCTTTGACAAGTCACTTAACTTCTCTCTCTGTTTAGGTTCAATTATCTTAAAATGAGTGCCCTACCAACAAGGAGGTAAGGAAGGATCACTAGCTCCATTACTCCATACACAGTTTTGCTAACTCTTTTTTTAAGACTTATGAATGCTTCAAGGAAATTTATACAGCTAGGTACTAGCTATCAAGGAAATAATGGGAGGTGAAAATAATTCATTCAGCCTAACCCAAGGAGCAGTAAAGGCTGGCAACATTTTACTGAGTGAGATGCAGGAAGTCAGTAAGGTCTTGTCACAGGCCTGAGTAGTCCTTTGTATTTTAGTCCAGATTTTTCAAAGAGCTAAAATTTGTTGAATAGTCCTAAAGAAAATTGGCCTAGGTTAGTTTTCCAAAAAAAAAAGAAAAAATGATTGCACATTCTCCTCTCTCCCCACTATCCTAGCAAAAAAAAAAGGAGGAAAAAAAAGAAGAAAAAAGAAACAAGCAGAGCATTTGATTAGGTGATCTCTGAATGCCCTTCCAAATTCAAATCTACAATCTGACAATCATATACCATCTTAGAATTCATGATAAACCAAAAAGAAAACAAATGGCATGGTCTGATCCTTAACCTAGACCATGGAAGAACAAATTTCATAAAGTACAAAGAAAGGGTCATAAAAGATCCTGTGGTCTAAGATTTGACAAGGGAAATCAGATCAAGTGACATGAACACAAATGGCTCTGCTGAGGAAGAAAAGAAGGAACTATCTAAAGAAACTGATGTGGTAGCATAAGGGGCTCATTAATCAATGTTAATTTTTAAAAGAAATATATGTACAGAACATTAAAGAAATGCATGGTACTGAGGATAATTTTTTATAAATTTATGGTCCTATAAGAATAATGTGAAGAAGGTTGGAGTTAGCAATTAATGTTCAGGGCAAGGAAAGGAACATATAAATTCTATTTCTGGTAAAAGAAAATTCAAGGAAAAGAGTCAATGTTTTATTTCATTTTTGACTTTGTGAGCTTATTCCCTAAGTATGTAGTAAGCACTTAATAAAGTGTATTAAACTGAACTGAAATACTCAGGATGAAGGGGATATTAATGATAGACGACAGAGAGAAGGCAAAACTATTCACCTCCATTTCAATTCTATTTCCTCTACCCGGGAAAGTTATATCTGAACTGGAAAAAGGGGCACAAAAATAGTTAAGGATTTGAAATCGAAACCAAGTGAAGGGATGGTTAAAGTTCAGCTTACTACTCTTAATTACTTCAAATCATCATGACCTGATCATTGACCTTCCAAAATTAGAAAGAGGTAAATCCTGCCATTGAATCCAAAAACATTAATAAGGTAACTTCTTCAAATTATAAATCAACGAGCTTGATTTTAATTCCTGGCAAAATTCTAGAACATATTAGTAAAGTGATATCTCATGAGTTGAGAGGAAATTGATGATATTACATCCTAGCATGGGCTCATTTAGAACAAGTTAAGCCAGATTAATCTTATTTCTTTTTTGACAGGATTACCAACTTGGTACATCAAAGTATATTATACCTTGATATGAACAGATACTTGAGAAAGCTCCTTAATATATCCTTCTAGATAAGGTGGAAACATGTGGAATGAATGAAAATAAAACATATACCAGTCACAGAGAAAAGATACTAGGACTAGTAAGGCTAGAGGTAGCTGGTAGCACAGTGGATAGAGAACTGGGTCTGGAATCAGGAAGACATGAGTTCACATTTACTAGCCTCAGACATTTACTAGCTGTGTGACCCTGGGCAAGTCATTTAGTCTCTGTATGATGGTTTCCTCAACTATGAGCAAAATGGGAATAATATAAGCACATACCTCATGGGGTTGTTGTGAGGATCAAATAAGATAGTATTCATAAAAAGTGTCTGGCACATAGGAGGCACTATAAATTTATTCCCTTCCATAGGTGGTTTTGGAATTTTATTGAACAACTAAAGAGCAGTGATAAATAGATCACTGTAATCCAAAAAAGGGTGCTAGTGTATTGCTACAAGGTCTATTTAATCCTGTTGTATTCAACATTTTTCTCAATGATTGATTCAATGCTTATATGACATGGTTAGCAAATTTGTAGATGATTTGGTGCTGGTAGAAAGAGTAAAAACATTGTATGAAATGCTTTAGATTCAACAGGTGGATCATAGGATCAAAGCTTTAGAACTGCAAGGGATGTCAAAGGTCGAAAAACACAACTCCCTTGCTTTATAATTGAGAAAAATTAGCCCAAAAGAAGTGATGTGATTCTCCCAAGGTCATACAAATAGCAAATGGTAGAGTTGTAATTGGGACCACACAGATCCTCTGACTACAATGTGCTCCTTCCATTGGCAAAAATGAAGGTGAAATTTAGCAGAGTAAAATTATAGTAAATTAGTAGTCGTATTTAATTAAAAATGTAGTAAATTAGTAAAGTTGAGTCCCAGTACATGGGACTATTGGTAAATGTTTAACAACCATCTGTCTGAGAAAGGAAAAAAAGTACTCACACTTTAAGTTTAATCTCTATTAACATTTTATCCATCACTTTCTTAAATCTAGACAATCAGCAATAACAAAAATAAAGCCCTGATTTTTTAGTGTTCGCTGATTTCTTTTCTTTTCTTTTTTCTTTTCAAATTTAAAAAGTGGATTTTATTACCTTGGGACTGTCAGGTACATGCCCAAATCAGACAGTGCTTTGGCACAGACATTGTGCCGGTTTTATAGAGGCTCCATAGCCAGGTTACATAAGCTGAAACTACAGTGATTGGTCAGTGTACATTTTAATTTCCCGACAACTTGAAACCCTAGGCAGGGACTCCCATCCACAGATCAATCAGGGGAAAGCAAGGGGTGGGGGTCCTGCCTGTTTACAGATCAATTAAGGGAGAGGAAGGTAGAGTTCTCTGCTTTACAAACCAATGAAGAAAAGGGAAGGTTGAGTTGCCTGCTTTACAAATCAATGAAGGAAAAGGAAGGTTGAGTTGTCTGCTTTACAAATTAATGAAGGAAAGGGAAGGTTGAGTTGTCTGCTTTACAAATCAATGAAGGGAAGGGCTAAGTGGAGTAGTGTCCAACATTCCCTACTCTTCCTTGTAGGTGTGCCAATTCTTTGACATGTATGGGGTCACATCTAGATTACCCAATTCTGTTCCTAAAGGATGGGGGGGTCCCCTGATAATTAACATTAATGGAGTTAACACAGTATTTGACAAATTGTAGAAAGCAATTAATGAGATAGGGTCCTACAATTAGGGCTATGATCAGGAGGAGGAGAGGCTAATACCAATACTAATCCCAAGGCTAATACCAATTTAGTGAGTTAGGGGGATATTCCAGGGGAACAGGGACTGATACCCATTCTCAGAATTTTCCAGCTCCCTCTGTCTATTAGCAATATTCGGGCTTACCAACTTCAGACTCTCCCTCACCACTCCAGAGTTGTCTGCATAGAAGCAACAAGCCTCACCAAGGACTGCACACAGGCCACCCTGTTTAAGAAGGTCAAGGCCTCTGTGGTTCTGAAGAACCACCTCCGCCAGAGAGTCCACCTGTCTTTCCAGGGCTGAGATGGACTGCTCTATGTGAGAGAGGTCAATATTTACTTGTGTTCTTAAGGCCTGATAGTTGGCCTCCCCCTTAATCAAGGCTGCCATTCCAGTTACTGCAAAACCCACAAGGCCCAAGCCCACTGAGATGGGAATGAGGAATGGTACTGCCTGCCTTAGGTGGTGGCTCAGTTGCCCTTCTGGGAAAAGTAATGCCAACATTGTTCACGTGGGAGAAGGGTGACCAGGGGAATTATGGCCACTAGGATACACAGGGGGCCCTCAGTGTGTTGTTGTCTGAGGAACTGTTCACTGATTTCTGAGGTGTAAACGCTCATATGGAAAATTTATCAATCTGTTCTTATGGGTTCAAGCTGGCTCTGGCACATTTCTGTATAAGTTTCTAGGCCCAGAATAAGAGAAAAGTGGATGGGAGAAAATCATTTGAAAAAGACCAGGGGGGTTTAGGAGAATTCTGTATAAGTCAATAGTGTATGTGACAATACAACCAAAAAAAGCACAGGTGTTCTTAGGCTGAATTCTTAATGTCATTATTACCAAGGAAGATGGTTTAGTGTAATTAATATCGGACCTCAAGGTAAAAAAAAACCTAGATTCAAATCCTGTCTCTTATATATACCAGCTATATGATCATGGACATATAATTTGATCTCCCTGTGCCTCTAGGTCGATATCTAAGACTAAGAACTTTAGACTTTTTGGAACATTTAGAACTTTAGACTTAGAACATTTTGTTTTAGATTTGAATTTTAGAACATTTAGGATATTAGTATTTATATAAGGACTTCCCAATACTAGTGAAATCACATGTATAGATCTCTTCCCTTTCCAAATAAGTATTACTACTAATAATAACAATTAATTTTTACAAAGTAATCTAAAGTTTTTAAAGCACTTTCCTCAAAATAAACCCGTGGGGTTACTCAGTGGAAGTTTTGTTACCCTATTTTGTAAATGGATAAATTGAGGCTCAGACAGAATAAGTAACTTGTTACAGTCACAGCTAGTCAATAGTAGGTCTAGGATATGAATCCTTTGAAAATAAAATTATTCCAGGTCCAGTGGTCTTTCCATTATGCCACATTGACTCTCATACTATGCTTAATATAAGACTACTGTTTGAAATGGAGGTGGTTTTTAGTCCTATCATATACTGACCTGAGAACACCACATTTTCTGTTCTAGGCACCACATCAAAAGAAGAATGCTGATAACTGCAATTTGTCTCTTTTCAGTTTATTGGCACCTTCCCTAATGTCTAAAAATATGTCCAGATTTCACCCATCTTTTTTTTTTAATCTTCACTTGACTTTAGGGTTTCCTCAAGTTACTATCCAAGTTACTATATTCTCTCTTTCTTTCACAGCTATGCTTCTAGAAAAAGCTATTAGCCTGCTTCTATTTTCTCATCTCCCATTTACTTCCAACCCTATTATTACTAGGCTGAAATTGATCTTTTCGAGTTCAACAAAGATATCTTGACCTTTCTGCATTGTTTTATACTTTTGACCAGCCCCTCCTTCTGGATAAGTTCTCATCTTTATGTTTTTTTATAAAACTAATCTGTTTTCATTTCACGTCTACCCATCTATCTAATACTTCTCATTCTCCTTGGTTCTATCTTTACCCATGTTTTGCCCCCTATGTCTACATATGCCCCAGGGTTCTCTCCTAGCTCTTCTTTTCTTCTCTCTCAATATTCTTGCCCTGTGATCTGATAAATTCCTGTGGGTTCAACTATTATATCTATGCAGATGATTCTGAAATTTTTATATCAATCTTTTGTCTCCTGACTTTCAGGTCCCATCCTCAACTTTGTACTTGACATCTTTACCTAGATGTTTGATAGGTAGCTCAATTTTAACATGTGCAGAACAGAACTTATTATCTTTCCCCCTAAACCCAGACCTCCTCCCATATTCCTTATTTCTAAATGAGGATGCCATCATTCTAACCATCAAGGTTCACAATCAAGGAATCATCCTTGGATCTTTACTTTCAATAATACCTATGTCTTATCTCTTGCCAATTCTACTTCTTTAATATTGCCATTCAATCTCCCATCCCTATTATCTTTACATAGCCTATGCACCATGCCTAGGATGCTCTGCATCCTCCCCTCCCTAGCATCAAGATTCAGCTCTGCATTCTCACCAAACTAGATTCAAAGTTCAGCTCAAATGTCACCTCTTGGCTTTTCCTGATCCCTTTGTTAATTCCCCTTGAAATTATTTTGTACTAGTTTTATTTTTACTCATGTGTACACATTATATTCTTTCCACCTCCATCCCCAATAAAATGCAAGCTCTTTGAAGACCAGTATTATTTGGTTTTTGTCTTTTTATCCCCAGGGTCTCATGGTATCTGGCATGTAATAGGGACTTAATAAGTGATTATTGAACTTATTTGAATCAAACTGGCTTTTCTAAGTCATCTCATCTACACTGACTGCTTTACTCATTTGGCTATCCCATGCCTGTGTTCTGGAATTACTCCTGGTTTCTCACTAAACTTTAGTCTTTTAGTGCTAGCCTTTTCCTTCATCTACCTCTCCAGAATGGCAAGCTAGAAAATAGCACATACTGAACTTGTCTTTTCCTGGTCCCAGATCTCTAGCAGCTAATCTCAATTCATAGATTTATTGAACCCTGAAACTTGATTTCCACATATTTCTGTGAATGTGTTTGTATATATATGTTTTTGCTAAAGCAGATCACTTTTCTTTTGATAACTAAAATCTTTCAAATGCAACAGCCATCCACAGCCTGGACAAATTTGTGACTTACCAAGATAATGAACAATAATCATTTTAATCATGAGAGATTAAATGAAAGAATATATATGTGTGTAATTTATCCCTTTCTTACTGCTAAGTTAAAGAAATAAAATCTTTCTAGGTGAATTTAAGACAAGTGACAGGTATGCCCTAGGCTTTTCGTAAATATTTATTAACAAATTGATTAAATTTATCAAGATCTCAACTCTAAGACATGTTTATAACAAATACAGAGAAATAAAACCTCAGATGGTGTAAGAAGTAGAAATGTTGGGCAGAGATCTAATGCAGTCAACCCTTAGATAGCAAATAGGGTGATATATACTTTACTATTAAAAGGGAATTTTTATATCATCTACCACATGTTCCCAAGATTGTTTCTCAATTATTAAGAAAATTTGAGGTCATGACTACTGCACTGTAAGAAGAGTAAAAAAAGAAAGGACCAAATAAAAAGTATATGGTTTCAAGGAGACCTAGAATGTGTTTGCTAGCTCAACTCATTATTTATGAGGCCACATCTAGAACAGAATGTCACTCAGGAGTATCATCCTAGAAATAGAATGGTTGACCCAGAGTTAAAGAAGAAATATACATATCTAGACTTTTTTGTCCCAGTCTAGGACAGTAGATGGCATAGACTTTCAGGACCAAGGGCAGAGCCAGCCATGACAAAGAGTAAGGGGAACTTGATTTAGACAAATCAACCAATAATGGTGAGAACTTCTAGAGGCCAGAGTATCAAGACCTCTAGGAGCATATAAAAACCATTAAAGCATAAATTCTGAGAGGGAGATAGCTTAAAGCCAGATAAAGAAGAGTCCTTCTTATCTGGAAATCAAGATGGGGCAAAGAGGAGGGGGAGTAAGTTAAGATTTCTTCAGATCCATAGTCATTTTGTATAAGTGAGAAATCCCATATGAAGGACAACTTTAGGACATTTTAAGAGGGTGATACTATAAGTGCTAAGTTCTCATTTTCAAATATAAGGGCTATGGAAGAACATTCTAGGATATATAGGTACCAATCAGCTTTGTCAACTAGAGTAACCATCAATAAAGCTAGAAATGCTATAACATTAAGGATACAACCTAGAAGAAGGAATAAGTAAAGCAAAAGGGAACAAGAACTAGTTCTTAATAGCTGATACATAGAACAAGGATTGCCCTAGAAGCCTCTTAATAATGTGTAAATTTTATTCCTTCCTTCCATTATTATACCTCTCCTCTATGTATTTCCCCTGGGTTGGCTTAGAGGAAAATATCTTTTGAAACAATATGGGAGTGATATATACCGTTTTGGGGAAGCAGGTGAAAGGACAGGAGAAAGTAACACATAATTTTTCCTTGTAGGGGAGTTAGATTTTGAGGAATTAAAAGAAAAAGAGAAACGGTGACTGAAAGAAACTTGTAGAAGGAACCACAGGCAGAAAAAGAGATGTGGTACCAACCAGCAGGGGAAACTAGAATAATGACAGTGGCTCCCCAAATCATGGTCTATTGTATCACATCCAAATTATCTGTTGTGTGTATTGTCAGCAAGAAAATGTTGGTTCTTGCTTTGTTCCAAATTCTTCTTTTTCTTCCGTTTTCTCTTCCAGGAAAAATTATCTTTGGGCTGGAAGACCAGAACAAAGAGTTAGCATGGAATGAAAAGCCAAGATAAGTGAGGTGGTGGTGAGACAGCATCTAACTGCTCTCAAGTTCAAGTCATAGGAGCAAAGAACTGTAAGTGTGAGCCAAAAAGAATCTTAGAGTTCACCAAGTCTAACCTACTCATTTTACAGAGGATGATCCTAAGACTCAGAGAGATTAAGCAACTTCCCCAAGATCATATAGCTAGTAAAGTTGTGAGGCAGGATTTTAACTCAGGTTTTAATTCCAATCCAGTGTTCTATCTATTACTTCATGCTGCCTCCAAGTCACAGGCATGAATAAACTATATATCCCAATGCAGTAGTTTCAGGAAGTCCATATGGTCAAAACTATTTTTATGAAAATACTAAGATATTTTCACTTCTCATACAGTAAATATTGATAGGTATAGTCCACATAAACAAAAGCTCTTTGAGCAATTCTCAATAATTTTTAAGATAAGAGGATCCTGAGACTAAAGTTTGAGAATCTGTCATAAAGTATTATAATCTGTCATATTAGCAGAGGTAGTATCCATACCAACATTTCTAATCTTGTGCTTTTTCTACTAAAGCAGTGATTCTCAAAGTGTTCTGGCATCCTGGGTGTCTCTGATACTTTTAGGGAGTCTACAAAGTCAAAACTATTTTTTTTTACAAAGTTTATTAAAGATCTGCCATATTAGCGAGACTGTTAAGAAATCTCACCATTGGCTAGACTCTTTTTTTTTTTTTTTTTTGCTTTTTGGAGGGCAATTGGGGTTAAGTAACTTGCCCAAGGTCACAGGGCTAGGTTTTTGTTTGTGTGTGTGTTAAGTGTCTGAGGCTGGATCCAAACTCAGGTCCTTCTGACTCCAGGGCTGATGTTCTACTCACTGCGCCACCTAGCCGCCTCACCAAAACTATTTTCATAATAATTCTATGATATTTTAATTTCAAATATAGTAAATATCAATAGGTGCAATCCACATAAGTAAAATTTCTTTGGGGAGTGATCACCAATCATTTTTAAGAATATAAAGAATATAAGAATATAAAGAATATAAAACCAAAAAGTTTGAGACTCTCTGTACTTAGGTATAGACAACTACATAAGTGAAGGTAATTCCCACTCTAAAGAAATGAGATCCTTGGCATATTAATATATGCATATGTACATGTATATGTATTTATCTATGTGTATTGTGTTGATAAGTAATACATTGCCCAGGGAATACCTGAGATCAAGTCGATCTAAAACATCCTAGTGTGAAAAAAGCAAGCAAGTGATTTAATTTCTCAGTGGTCTAGACAACTTTAATAATGCAGTTAGATGGCACAGTGAATAGAGCCCTGGATCAGGAGTCAGGAAGACCTGAGTTGAAATCCAGCCTCAGACACTTACTAGCTATGTGACCATGGACAAGTCATTTAAACCTGTTTGCCTCGGTTTCTTCATCTCTAAAATGAGCTGATGAGGGAAATGGAATGGAAAAGGAAATGTAACCATTCCAGTATTTTTGCTAAGAAAACCTCAAATGGGGCCACAAAGAGTCGGACACCACTGAAACTACTGAACAACAAGCTAGAGAATATTTGCTGATCTGCCTTGTTAGGGGGGGAATTTCTTCAATACAAATCCCTTACACCAATGAGATTATAGGCCTAGGGGAAATAAAATTTTAAAAATATATAAATGATTCTTGATTAACTTGAATTAATCCCATTTGGGATTCACTACCAGCGATCTTCCCCCATAAGAAAAGATAAGTATCAGTTGATTGGATTGTATTTCCTTTCAAGGCTCCGTCATAGGTACAACCACCATTAAGGCAAATGAATAACATCAACTTAGAAATGAAAAATTGATTTGCCATTGTCTGAGATCATATGAATATAAGGTTTTGAGTTCCAAATCAGACTGAAACATTTGAGATCTCCAAAGCATTTTTTTTTCCTGGCCAAAACATATTCTATGAAAAGAAGAAGGAGAGGGGGGGAAGCTTGAGGAGTTTCATTTTTTTAAAATGATTTTAAAAAGCTCCCAAACATCAAAGGGCTGTTTAAAATGTTTTGATGAGTTACATGTAAATGAACATAAGGATTAAATTTCCATTTAAATACACATGGTCTTAAAACATTGAGGCGAAAGTGCTTTGCCAAACATGCTCCAAGTTTTGCTGAACTCAAAGCAGTTTGAAATATTCAACAAACCTAAATGTGGCTGGGCTGAGCCAACCCTCCACCAGCTTCTTGGCTAATTCAAAGCATAGTAACTAACCAACAAGTGTCAGTCTGAGAGAAGAATGTATGCAGAGAATTAAAATGCACTGAAACTCATTTTCTTCCCGATGGAGTGAACACAGGCTTTCACAAAGCTACAGAGCTCAGAATCCTGTTATAGCTTCATTCATTTATTCAATGAATATTGAATATGCACCTACTATGTGCAAGGTACTTTATCTGCTAGGTACAATGAAGGCTACAAGGCTGAATAAGACATGGTACCCACCTTAGAGAATGAGTAGAATATAACTTCTTCCACTAAGCGATCATGCAATACCAATATCCTGGAACACTGTACTTAAATGTAAGTCACCAGATCATGAATTTTGAACTAGGAGGGATCATCCAAGCCAGGAATTCTTAACCTGACATTTGTGAACTTTTTTTTTAAATTTTGACTAACTGGATTTCAACATAATTGACTTCTTATGTAATCATATTATTTTACTGTATGTATTTAAAAACATTATTACATAGGCTTCTCCAGACATCCAAAGTGATCCATGACACAAAAAAGGTTAAGAACTCCAGATCTAGTCCAATCCCTTTATTTTACAGATTCATTCAGCAAGCATTAATTAAACTTCTACTGTAAGTCAGATGTTGTAAAAGGTGCTAGGGAGAGACAAAAACAAAACAGAGGAAGAAATTGAGTCCAAGAGAAATGAGTTGTTATGGTCACACACATGGATTTTAAGTGGCAGAGCTGGTTCTAAACCCAAGTCCTCAGACTTTATCCAGAATTCATTTCACTCTAGCATGCTGCCTTTCCAATGATATAGTTTACAAATATCAGGAGGCCAGGAACAGGTGGTAGCTTAAAAGCAGTTTTTGTAGTTTAGGCCTGATTCAGGCCAGTCTGGTGTTTCAGATTCAGAACTGGGACAAAAATTGAGATACTCATGGACCACCTTAAAGTTAATAAAAGGTTTATTTAGCCATAGCAGGACAAGAATAGTCAGCAAGGATTCAACATTGATTCAGCCGGGTGCAACTTGCCTACCTCTATGATCTCTATACTGGTCTGCCAGTCAAAAACCTGAGGAAAGAGCTCCTATCTCCTGATGGGTTGACTTTTGTACTTAACTCAACAAGAAGCTATATTAATGGTTGAAGACTTATTTCTCTGAGCCCATTAAATCTCAAGTATAATAATTTTTGTAAGAAAACATTGGCTAAGCATAGTGGGGTAGGACTTGAGGAAATTGGTTCTACTACAGTGGGCACATGCAAATAGTACTTCTTCAACTTGTAACTGTACAAGCTCTCTTTTTCTCTCCTTCTGAAATGGGATCAGAATGGCTGTTTGCTAGAACTATTCATAGACCACAGAAGATGCTAAAATGGCAAATTCAAGAGAAAGAGAGAGAGAGTTTTGTCATGTCTGTGTCCAAGATGGTATGTTGCAAGCACCTTCCTAGGTGAAATGTGGCTCATGGGGTTGAAGAAGGGGAAAAATACTTTTCCTTGGCCTGAAAACCAACCATGATAGTATGTAGATTTATATATAAGACAGCACACTGGGTCTTAGGAGGATATAAATTCCACCCTTATATCAAATACTCTAATGATATGAAAAGCATAGGTATACTTTTGAGAATTTTCCCAGTCTTTTCCCAGTTTCTTATAGTCATGTAACTGTATAGAATTATATTGTAAATTCTTTCACAGTTCCCACCTAGGAATCCATGAAAATGAAGTATGTATGATTCCTCCCCAATATACTGAGGCTGACTATTCACTTGAAAACACATAGTTCATCAAAGGTTTTACTTTTAAAAAGCAGAAAAATCAGAAAATTTTATATATACAGCCATGAATTGCAAAGGTACATGAACAGAGTCATTTAGAATTCCAGGCCTAAGGGTTCATCTGACAGAGGAATTCTCTCCATCAGTATTTTTCCTGTCCCATTGCTCCCTACCAATTAAAGGAAGGAAAAGGGTGGCTTCTTTTTCATTCTCTCTCTCTCTCTCTCTCTCTCTCTCTCTCTCTCTCTCTCTTTCTCTCTCTTCAACTTCTATTCACTGATAAGAATAATAATTAGAATAAGAGCACTGATATAGCATCTATTATGTGCCAGGCATTGTGATAAGCACTTTACAGATATTACCTTATTTGATCCTCACAACAATCCTGGGAGATAGATGGTGTTACTACCTCCATTTTATATTTGAGAAAACTGAGACAAGCAGATGTTAACTTGTCAGAGGTCATACAACTAGCAAGTGTCTGAGATTGGATTTGAACTCAGGTTTTCCTGACTCCAGGCCCAGAAATCTATCCATTGCACCACTTAACTGCCTTCACAGCCCTCCCAAGTCCATAATATTGTCATCTCATTCACCAATTTCTCAAACAAGTCAAGATTCATCTTTCTGTACCTTCTCTCTTATGTATGTTGAAAGCTAGAGCCTCCAGCATCTTTCCCCACTTTCTGGTTGAACCATTCTCCAGTATGCCCAGTATTTTTGTATTTAATATTCTATGTACAAGACATTTCTCTCTCTCCTCTCCCCTACCCCAAGAAGGTAAACTCAGTAAAGGCAGAGGCTATCTCATTTTTTGTCTGTCCACAAACAGAGGTTCCCAAATTTATTTGGTCTACCACTCCCTTTTCAAACAAAGAAAATACTCAGCATCCTCTTGGAAATCTATTTTCTTTAACCTTTTAATGGGTTTTAAAAATTTGCATCGTTTCAAAAATATATATAATTTTTTTAAATGGCACATCCTAAATTTAATAATTTATTGCAAAATCATAGGAGTTTTCTTGCATTGAAATTTTGATGACACATATTGTGTCATGTAACTGTATAGAATAATATTGTAAATAAGTTATTACACACCCATATTCCTGCCGATGCATACTGGACTTCCCAACAATGTGCCACAGCTCAACTGCCAACACTTGATTGTTAAGACCTGTTGGTAGACTTGACCACTGATTGGTTATAACTGGTATTTTGTGTATTTATTTGGAAAATAATGTAATCACTTTATTTAACTCTGTTGCATAACAGATGAAAAATGTACAAACAGTTTTTCAAAATTTTCAAAATTTTTCAAAATTTTCAAAATTCAAAATTTTATGGAAATTTCAAAATTTCCATAGGCTTCCACCACCCCCTTATTTTTATTCAGCACCCCCCAATTGCACCCAAGGCTACTACTACCCATTGGATTGTTCCAGTATTCCCAAGGAGGTGGTTTTACCCACTTTGGGAATCTATACATGCATCATGCACACTTTTCCTTTATTTACATAAAGATAACATGATTCTAAATGACATTTAAGAAAATTTAAAAATAAAGAAAGAGGAAATACTGGCTTCTATCAAGCTTTAGTGAGTAATCCCACTCTCAGAAGTTCAAAAAAAATATCACCTGGCCTATGTTTTCTATATGTAGGAATTACTATATATCATACTATATTCACCTAAAAAATCCTTGTATTATCTTTACTGAAGCAAGCAGTCTACCAGCCAAACTAAAAATAAATTACTTAGAACTTTGCTAGTGAACTGGTTTCTCCTCATTCCAAAAGAATTCATAAAAATTTAAGCAATTCCTGATCCATGCATAAGAGTTCTATAGTAGAGATGGTGACTGTAGGGAAAGATTTCATTCCCCAGAATGCTGTGAACAAAGGCACATTATACAAAGGCAGTAAGCATGTGTGGCCCGTGGGCAAAAGAGGAAGTGTTGGGATGAGGGAAGAAAGCTATGTGTGCAGAGCTAAAGGTACTGATTGAGAATGAGGGTAAGCAGCCCAGCAGTGGAGGAATTGACTGGTAGATCAGTGCCTGAAGCTTTCTGAGCTAAGTCAGAATGCATATAGTCATGACAAGCAGCTTAAGCTGAACAGTACAAATGAACAGAGGCAATGTATGCAAACAGGGCAAGACTCCAGGGGAAACAGGAGGTAAGTGGACTGAAGCAAAGAGGAGAAACAAATAGGGTCTTCACCAAAGAAGCCCCAGCTGCCTCTGATATTGCAGGCACTTCCTCTTTGAGGCTATGGGCTTGATCCGTGCTGCTGAGTTCAGGTCCATTTCCCACTGGTGTTTTTATCTATTTTGAAATAAATGTTTATGCTTGGGAGTTCCCTATACTGATGAAATTATAGGTCTGAACAACAAAAAATAAATATTTATGTTCAAAATACTTATTGGTTGCTTTGGTTACTAGCAGAGGAGCTGACTCAGATACCTTAGAAGTGAGCTACATTTTGAATTTCCCTGACTGAAAACGGGCTGGGGCAAAATGAGAGAAAGAGCATATTAGTTATTGAAAAAGTTTTCAGGAGTAAAACTGGATCTATGTAAGGCCATGGATTATATTCATTTAAAAATATATAATTATCAGATTTCCTGATTGTCCATGCCAATCAAAGTTGCATGTTACTCAGCTTCTAGTCTCTATAACTACATTAAAAGATCTTAAGGTCTGAGACCCTACAAGATCCCACTTAATTCAAAGCCTCCATTTCCTCTCTCTGTAATTAGCCTAGGCCTGTGATAATAAGACATTTAAGAAGGTTTTGCAGCCATATGGGGATCTCTAATGAAAAGAAGAAAGCAATCAGTCTACTTGCTGCAAGGGCAAAAGCAAGTGATATTGCTGTCAACCCTTGCCATCTTTGGTAAGGAAAAAGTCATAGATCATCATACTGTGAGCCAATAGTAATCAATAAACATTTATTAAGTGCCTACTAAGTGCCAGACCCTGTGCTAAGCACTAGGGATACAAATAAGGAAAAACAATCTCTCCCCTCAAGGAGCTGACAACATAATGGGGGAAGACAAAATATAAAAGGAAGCTGAAAAGTGATGGGGTGAAGAGAGAAGATACTGAATTAAGGTCATAGTGGAGTGATCAAAGAAGTCTCAAGGTAGTGTAACCAGATGAGAAAGGAGATGTCTGAGCTGAGTGAGAGAACTCAGCTTAAATGAAGGTTTGGAGAACTCTTAAGTTCTAGACCCCTGGTATGTAGAAACCATGAGGTAGTAGGTGAAATGTGAACTTCAGCAAGACACTTCACCTTTCTGAGCCTCAGTTTCCTCATCTGCAAAATGGGAGTATCAAGCTAGATGGGTTCCAAGGTCCTTTGTAGCTCTTTATCCTTTTAATTATGCAAACTCTTCTCATAATTTCTAGTACAATGTTTAGTATTTAGTGGTTGCTCAATAAGTACTGTTCATTAAGTACTTCATAAATATCCCCAATGGCAAAGCCAAATAAGTAAAGAACAGAGAGTTTTCAGTAGGGACTTGGGTTGGGGAGCCCAATATCCCCCAAGGGAAGAAAACGTGGTCAGTAAAACTGGGCTGAGTTTCATCCTCTCCCAGTTTCAGTTTTTCTGAGCCATCATTGGCACAAGGTGAGGAATGAGAACGTCTCCACTTGAGGGATAAGTGATTAACTACAAATCTCTAACATTCCCTGGACTGGATTGAAAACAAACATCTTTACAGAATGAGCAAAGTAGAGAGGGTGTGCTCTGAGAGGGGAAAAAAAAAGGTTTTCTGATGGGTCATCTCTATCAGCCCCTTCTTTGGTGGCTGTCACACGGTGATTGAGTTACATTAGATAGTGTGGGAATGAATTACAGTGCTGGCAGCAACTGTGTGATAGAGGACTGCTTTTTCCCAGATTAAGGACTGAAAAAAAAAAAGCCTAAAAATCTCTTCCAGAATATGAGGTTTTTCTACCCTAGGTGGCTTCATAGTTTTGCTATATTCAAAACCACTGACTTAGCAGTGTGCCTTGTAGAAGAAATACAAAATTAACCTATTCAGTTTTCTTGCCTGTATATAATGGAAGAGAGGAGAGAGGAGGTCTCCCATTCTACCCCCTGAATGTCCCCATAATCAGATTCAATGTGGAGGAGTAAAACCTAAGTAGCTCGAGCCCCCATCAGTACAAACTCTGCTTACAGACCAAGCAAATCACCACAAATCAAATAAAGCATTTAATTAAACTATACTAACAAAACACTAATTATAAAACCCATATAATATAGAATATCTTGTAAATTTATAGAAAATAATTCCCCCAGTGGACACCTGTGACAATGAGGAAAAAGGAACAAAATCCTGGGATAAGGGATGAGGTTAGAAACCCAGAGCCCAAAAACACTGAAAGGAAAGATGTTGTGTATTGCTGCTAAAATACCTATCCAGAAACTATTGGCCACTGACCACTCTAGGGCAGGAATTCTTAACCTCTATTTTGACAATGACCTTTCTTTGCAGTTTTGTGAAGACTAAGGACCCCTTCTCAAAATAATGTTTTTGAATTCACAAAATACATAAATTACAAAGGAAACCAATTATATTGAAACACAGTCGTCAAAATATTTTAAAAATAAGTTCATAGACCTCAAATTAATAATCCCTGCACTAGGGTGAGTGGAGAGTAGCTAAGGCTTTATTTCCTCTACTGCTGATCAAGGCACCATTTTCTAAAGTCACTATATCCTGAAGCCATATCAATTAATCAATTGACAAGCATATAATAATCATCCCCTTGGGCTTCATTGTTGCTATCCCGAAAAACCATACTTCTCTTCTTAATATAATGGATATATGGATAGACAGGTAGAGAGAGTGAGACAGGAGGGCAGACAAAAACAGAACTGAAGAAACAGAGATTAATATATATGTGATAAGCAGTTCCAAGACAAAAATTCCATAAGTTCTACTTTCCCTGTTCCCCATGGTCCTGTATTTGTGGAGTTCCTCTTTAGAATGTAAACTCCTTGAGGGCAGGGACTCTTTTCACTTTTTCTCTGTATCCCTTCTTTTTTCTCCTTCTGGAACATAGTAAGTTCTTAGTGAATTTTCATTGATTGTATTTATATTTCCAGCTTTTAGCACCAGGTCTACCACAAAGTAATGTTTAATAAATAATTTAAATTTATACATTCATTCATTCTTTTCTGTAATGATGTTTTACATACTAAAGACATCAGTCAATGTAGTGTGCCCTTGGTGAATTACAAGAGATACAAAAGAAGATATAGTGCAATTGGAGCTGAAAATGGCTTAATATGCTAAGGTACTCCCTAAACAGAGAAAAGTATGTTGTCCAGAGTATAACATATATTGTGGCTCCCTCTGCTTTTAATAAAGAGCATAAGAGAGTAGGAAACTATATTCATTTAGTTCCATTTCTACTGGTTTTCTCAGAGGCCTTCAGCTGGTCCAAGAGGAGAAAGAGAGCAAGGCAGTATATAGCAGATGGTGGGCTGGCTGCATATCTGAATGGGGAAGCATAGTCTACGATCTAGAGCCAACTTATAGATAAAGGCACCTAAGTGGATTAACTTCCACTCAGTCAGGAATCAAAATAGCTGAGCCCTAAGGTAGGGGATTCAGAAATTAGTTCATTAACTTCCCCAGGGTCTGGGAAAATCAATTCTGAAAGTCCAGGATATGAAGATCCAGGTGTAGTGCAAAAGATGCTCATTCAGGTGAAGAAAAGTTTGGCAGCAAAGGCAGGCAGATGACATAGCTGGATAGTTTGGCATCTATACCCTCAACAGGGGTAGGTAGGTGGCTAAGTGGATAGAGTTATCTTACCTGGAACCAAAAATACTCATCTTCCTGAGTTCAAATCTGGCCTCAAACACTTACTAGCTGTGGAATCCTGGGCAGGTCACTTAACACTGCCTCAGTTTCCTCATCTGTAAAATGAGCTGGAGAAGGAAATGGCAAGCCACTCTAGTATCTTTGCCAAGAAAACCCCAAATGGGGTCATGAAGAGTCAGACATGACTGAAAAACAACTGGACAACAACAAAACCCCCTCACAACTTAGATAATAATATCTTAGAGATAAAAGCATCTCTGAATGTTCTCACCCTTGAACAGTTAGGAATGCAAAATGGGGATACCTCCCTCTCAAAGTTGTTGTGAAGATCAAAGATAATTTTTATAAAGTTGTCAAATTTTAAATGTATTAAACTTTAATAAATGCTAGTTATTATTATTGCCATGATTATTATTGAAAATATAATCATATGTAAATATTGATCATATGATCAATGTCAATCCAGCAGCCTTGTCCCTTTGTGTGACTGAGCTATCTGAGTGCCTCAGGCCAGTGTTTCAGAAATGGCTATTGATTCTACCTTCAAGAGAACTCTGAGTATTTCTAAATTCACATATTATCTGAAAATCTTCCCAACATCATTTATGATCATCTAAAAACCTGAATGAAGTTCTGAGACTTTCTTCTCATGCTACAGTTTTATTTAAGGAGGGGGCACAACAAGGTGGAAAGAATACCGACTGCAGTCATAGGACCTGGTTTCAAATCCTTCTCTCTCCCTTATTTCATATGTGACCTTGAACAAGTTACTGAACCTCTATGGGACTAAGTTGCCTCATCTGTAAAATGAGAGGGTTAGATTGATGGCCTCTACAATTCCTCCAAGCCCTAATTCTGTGATTTTATTTCCTTCACCATGCCTTAAAAGCAAGAAATTGCATAAATATCTCTTTGGATGGAAGCCCTAGCCAAACAGTTATGTGATATCAAATTACTTCTGGACCAATGATAGAGTGACTATTAAATCACAAGAAGTTATAAACTAGTGGTATAATCCTAATAATATGTAGTTACAGACAAAAAGTAGGTGATTATCAATCTGGTGATTCCTTTAAAGCTTAGAAGTAAACCTTGTAAGAATCATACAATAGATTAAGATAGGACTTGACTTTCTTTGGGTTGACTCAATATATATAATAAGCACTTAATTTAACTCCCTAATTGCATGAAAGATGATACAAATTCATGTGTCATTTCTGTCACTTCTCCATTCTAATAGTAGTCACTTCCTTGAAGATGGTGAAATATTTCAAATTATGAGGAAATTCTCCCACTCCAAAATACATTTACATTCTTGGGCATCCCCTTCTTGCAGAGAGCTCTCAAAAAGGAACCCAAAAGGGAGCCAAAACTGCAGTCATAATCAAAGCAAGTAGATTGTGCCTGGCACCCTAACTCAATCTAGCTGTAGAAAGTGTATATAAAAGAATTTAAGGTTTTCTTCCAAAGTCTGAAATTTTTCCTCCTACTTCCCCACTAATGACCTTTCTATCATTGACTTTCCATCATGCATCTGGAGGATGTAAGAGGCTATTCCCCAATATCTGAAACGTTCCTTACACTTCTAAGTTCCCTGCTTGCATGTGTTTTCAAACATTATTTTCTTCACTTTCTGGGTTCCTTGGGAAGCAACATTGGCTCACCATCCTTGGTTCCTAAAGCCCCCTATTTCATCATAGGCTAAACTACAGGAGGAACACAAGTAATGCAGCCACTGATTCATTCTATTCCATTCTGTCAATTTCAAGGGAAAAGTTTTGATGTCACATTCCTTGGCATCTCACTCTGCTAAACGCAACATGCAATTTAATGTGCGTTTTTATGGGGGGGGGGGGAGATATAGTAGAATAGACTAGTTGCTTAAAAAGCCTTAATCCCAATTGGCAAGGTTGAAGGCAAATGAGGTCCCTATTAACACAGTGCCCAGAATGTAGTAAAGTGCTTCATAAGTCCTCTCTCTCTGTCTCTCTTTCTCTGTCTCTGTCTCTGTCTCTCTCTCTGTGTCTCTCTCTCTTTTTCTCTCTCTCTCTCTCTGTCTCTCTCTGTCTCTTACATATATGTGTATAAATATATATGTATATATAGTATATATGTATAATGTCCCCCCCTCTCTCTCCCTTCAACTTACTCCATCACTAACTAAATTTAGAAGAACTTTTTCTTGCCCAAGAATGCCAAAATATATCAAACATTAAGAGAAATGGATTCCATTTTTAAAATAAGGCTTTAATATACTGTAATGTTAATGGAATAGAAAGGTCTTCCCTGTCCATTAATAGGCCTATGTGTCCACATGTGTCCCTTTTTCCCTTGGAACAGGAGCCATGTTCCCAGGTCTAAAGGTACACAGGTACTTAAGTCATGCCAGTCTTACTGCTTTTACAGCTGTGATACACCCTGAGTCACATAGAGCCCACTGGGGGAGGAACTTGCCTAAGTTGGAGCTTGCTTACAGGAGGCTTGCTTTTGTAGGAAGACTTTCGCACTTTTTGGTACTAAGCTAATTAGGCACTGACTCACAAGGGTTGTGGTGCCTTCTGGCTCTGAGCCTATTACTTGAAAACTATATATGCTTGGAGGTTGGTATTTTACTTTGGGGGTTTGCTCATGAGAAGAATCTTTTGGTTTCCTGGATAGGATTCTGAGTAGTCATTTGTTAAGAGCCCCCCAACTACCCTGATGTTGGTGCTCTTCCAGTCTGGTGGTATATATAGGCAGTTGTAGTACTTTGTTCACACATTTGGAGCCCTGTCTGTTGGATTCCTGTATTAATTTTTCTGTGTTTCTCTGCTTCTACTTTTTTCTCCATGTTCTGAGTGCTGACTCTACCTACCCCTAAACTAGTGAATGACCTTTACCTTATTTACTTCTCTGCTTGTATGTTCTCCACATTCAAGGTGTTGAACTTTCTCCTGAACTAGTGAATGATTTCTATAGACTTAATTAAAGTAAGATTACTGACCCCTCTGAAGCTGACTTTCTTTAGAAAAGCAGATCAAAGAACTCATGCTAGCAGGCCATCCTGGGTGTGTTAGGGTGCTTGCTAATACATATACATATATATGTATGATTGTATATATGTATGTACATATGTGTTTGTGCTCAAAAAGGGGAGGGGCTACAGGCTTTACGATTATTTTAGCTTCTATTCATTTTAACAAATGTACCAAAAAGCAACTCACCCACTGAGCTTAGTGCTAGCTTTGATCAAGAGATTTTTGGAGCCTTATTCTCTCCAGTTTAGGCCCCTCTGAATTTCATCTGGCAAATCTATGAGCTACATCCAAGAATTCATACCCAGAGCTTCCCACTTTCTCCCAAACTTCCAACCTCCCATTCCTGACACACTGCCTGCCTCCCTCTGGCTTTAGAGCCACTGCTTCCTTGTTACTGTTACTACTTCTCTATAAACCTAGACATCTGCCTGAAAGCTTTCAGGGCAACTGCACATCCTGACCAGTTAAATCCTGGGATGAGTGTGGTGACTGTCCTATTGGCCTTAATCTTCTCTTGCTTTGCTGCCTCTTAAGTTTGGCATCTTATTTTTTCCTTCTCCCTTTAACAGTTGCTTTGCATACCCTAAATCACATAACAAAACAGGTTTCCAGATCCTCCAAGTGTTCTCTCAGCACTTTAGGTTAATGTCTTATGTTGAGCTCTGATATATCATGGAAAGGAAAGGAACAAAGCACCGTGGTGGGGAAGACCATGTCTAAGACTGAGATTTGTGATGCTAATCCTTCTGTATGCCCCTACTAACAAATGCAGCAATAAGTAATTACAAACATGTCTATTTGGCCCAGAAACTCTGTAAAATGAGTATGTACTGAAAGGAAGTCCTGTGACATGATACAGTGATTATTTTTATTAGATCCAAATTTCATAATGGAACCGCTGCCTCTACTGATCACACTTCAGCCATGGGAAGCATAATTAGCTATAGCTTTAGACTTCAGTAGGGTCCCCTTTCTATTCCATAAACCCATTCCTATCCGGGGCTGTGCTTCCACTGTGGAGGAGTACAGGTAGTCCTCATTGTTGGAAAGGCAATTCCCGGCAATGAACCACTGCCAAAAGAAATTAGGTTTGCATGTGAAATGCTGTATACACAGTATTACAAGAAAACAGCCTGTCTCTGTGGGCTATGATAACATTGATTCTCTCCCCTCCCACCTTCACCCTACCAGCCCATATTTTGTTTTGTTGATTGCCTAAGTGAGCTTGAGTGAGAAAAGAAGGGAAGAAAGAGCCTCAGGACCAAAAAGAACACCAACAAAACACTGGAAAGTCGCATTCTCTCCAGCAGAAACGGATAACTTTAAGCAGCTGTCTTCTGTTCTCTCTACTACTGAGGATACTGGTATCAGTCAGGCAATTTGTGTTTCTTGACAGTTTTTCAGATTCTGTTCTTTTAACATAATCCAAAGTCATCCTAGACCTTGGGCTAGACCCTTAACCATCCTGAGCCTTAGTTTACTCTTTAAAACAAGGGGGTTGGACTAAATGGTGTCCAAGTTCTCTTCTTGCTAATGATCTTCTATGACCCCATAGACCATCCCAGATACTCAACAGAGAAATAATTGAAGAGATAACAGACTATGACTTTAAGTAGGGAATCATAGGAAGGGATGAACAGGTCTTTCATCCTTTGACACCCTTTTTTCCCCATTTGATGCAATTAATTTTAAAATGTATTTCAACCTTAAAAAATTTCTTCCACTCACTCTTAAATGATTTAAGAAGTTTCAGTAGGGGCGGCTAGGTGATGCAGTGAGTAGAGCGCCGGCTCTGGAGTCAGAAGGACCTGAGTTCGGATCTGACCTCAGACACTTAACACACACAAACAAAAACCTAGCCGTGTGACCTTGGGTAAGTTACTTAACCCAATTGCCCTCCAAAAAGCAAAAAAAAAAAAAAAGTTTCAGTAGATCTTTTATATGTGCAAAGAAAAATTTTATTGATAAAAACCACAGAGTATTTGAGTTGAAAGAAACCTTGGAGGTCATGTAGTCTAATCTCATTTTTTTCCTATTTTTTAGTAAATGTTTTTATTCATTTTAAACTTAAATATAAAGCAAGAAAAGTAAAAAAGAACATTTCCATTTATGCAGAACAAAAAAGAGGATTCAATATAGAACAATAAATTTCCATTTCAACACATGGTTTTCAAAGCTACCCAGCTTTTCTTTGCTTCCTTATAGGTTTTCCTTTGTTCTCTGATGTGAACTTTTTACTTTATTTTTCCTCTCTCTCCTACCCATTCCCACCCCTACTCTAAAGATAGCTATAATTAAATATATAGATATATACATACTTAGATATCTATAAACATATACATATATACTCATACACAGATATTAGATTATACTATGCAAATTTCCACTTGTCATCTCTTTCTCTGGAGGTGATAGCATCTTCCTTCATAGGTTCAAATCTTACCATGTTTTTCTAAATCAATCAACTCATTGTTTCCCATATCAGAGGAGTATTCTATCACAATCATAGCCTATCTGCAAGATTGTCCATGAAAGGTTTTCTCCAACTTTCTGAATTTCTTCTATTTTTGGCTACATTGATTTTATTCATACAAAAAAATTATCATTTAAAATAATTGAAAATTATTCATTTTACAGGGGCGGCTAGGTGGCACAGTGAGTAGAGTGCTGGCCCTGGAGTCAGAAGGACCTGAGTTCGGATCCGGCCTCAGACACCCCACACAAACAAAAACCTAGCCGTGTGACCTTGGGCAAGTTACTTAACCCCAATTGCCCTCCAAAAAGCAAAAAAAAAAAAAAGAAAGAAAGAAAAAAGAAAATTATTCATTTTATACTTCAACAATGCTCTTGCCTCATAATATAGTTTAAGGTCTGATACTGCTGAAGTCCTTCCTTTACATCTTTATTCCCTCATTTTATAATAAGAAAACTGAATCCTAGAGAAGGAAAGAGATCTATCCAAGGTCACAAGGAGTTAGAGGCTGACTACAACTGGAACCTGGGTCTTTTGGTTCCTAGACCATAGCTTTCCAGGGTATCTAGAGTATTTGTCAAATCTCCAAATAGCAAAACCAAATGTGGACATTAGAAAAGCTCATTAAGAGGAAAGGGAAGAGAATCAAACTCATTAAGAGGAAGGGGAAGAGATTCAAACTGGAAAAAGCATTATCCTTTTGCCACAGAACCAGATTTTTTTTTTTTAAGCAATTGGGGTTAAGTAACTTGCTCAAGGTTACACGGCTAGTCATTTGATTTATGCGTGGGTGCTCATTTTCTGAGGCCGGATCTGATCTCGGGTCATCCAAACTCCGAGGCCGGCACTCTTACTCACTGCGCCACCTAGCCGCCCCTTTAGGGCAATTGGGGTTAAGTAACTTGCCCAAGGTTACACGGCTAGGTTTTTGTTTGTGCGGATTTTGTTTGTGCGGATTTTGTTTGTGCGGATTTTGTTTGTGCGGATTAAGTGTCGGAGGCCGGCTCCGAACTCAGGGCCTTCTGATTCCAGGGCCGGCGCTCTATTCACTGCGCCACCTAGCCGCCCCACACAGAACCAGATTTTGAACCATTTTTTCTCATGTAAGGTCATATGTCATATGTCATAGGCAGAAGGAAGCCTAAGTTGGTTAGGAGCCAGGGGGTTAAATTCTAGTCTTAGCTCTGTTACTAGGCAGCTCTTTGACCTTGGGCATATCACTTTCATGGTTTGGTTTCTGCATCTATAAAAATGAAGATAATACTTCACCTCATTGGAAAGTTATGGTGCATAGAATTTTAGAACTTAAAGGGACCTTAGAAACTGTCTTGTCCAATTCCCTAATTTATGGTTAAAGAGTAGAATGTAGAAAAATGCTATAAAAAGTACTATTATTACCCACTAAATCCTAGTATAGTCAGTCCCAAGGACTATGCATATTCATTTGCTATATGGGAATTATGCTGTGTCAAATATTGCTTGAATGAGCAGTCAATTATATCTTCCTCACTCAGAAACTCCCTGGTTACAGAACATATGCCATTACATCAAAAATCTCTATAAGAGAATTTTACCTATTCAGGCTGTCCCAAAAATCTTAGTGCGGGTGTTTTAAACGCACAAGATTTTTGGGACACCCTATGTTATTCCAGGAAGTTAATGTGACTGTCTAGTTCTTCTTGCCCTTCAAAGGAAATTCTAATTTGCAGTTTTTCACAGACTGCTTGTTTCTAAAAATCAACTTGCCAACCTTCTGATGCACAGCCTTTAGGACTTGAGGGAAATCAGCAGAGGCACTACAATATCACCATATACATAATTATTCTTATCCTTGGAAGTCTGGTCTCCTCTTCCCCTAACCAGCTGTGTGACATTGTAAAAGTTATATCCTCTCCCAATTTCAGCTTTTTCACATGCAAAATGAAGGGTTTGGACTAGGTGATCCCTAATGATTTTTTTTTATATACTGTGCTAGATTCCAATAGAATGTAAATACCTTGAGAAGAGAGACCAATTCATTTTCGTCTTTCGCTCCCTGGCATTTAAAACAATGCCTAGCATATAGTAAGTACTGTATAAATACTTAGTGAACACAAGTATTTATGAACAATGATTTTATGTACATTTAATTTCTTTATGGCTTAAATCTATCTTATGGAGAAAGTAACTAGAGATTAAAAAGTGTGATTCAAGTCGATAACAACAACCATTTAGTGATCATCTTCTATGTAGAGAACACTGTGATAGGCCCTGGGTGGGGCACAAAGTTTAAATAAAATATACCCACTCCCCCTGGAGAGCTTACCCAACTGCATATACATAAATAACTTACCTAAAAAATGAATCTGCAATTGACCAATGTGTGGATCTGGCTTTGCTTCACTAGACTTATTTGTTACAAGGGAATACATTCATTTTTAAAGAGGGAGGTGTTATTAGGGGACTATGTTCCATATCAGGGAGGTTTCTAAGTTGTCATATATTTTTTATAAAAGGTCAGTTCCTAATAGTAATATGTTTTCTATAATATGGACATTTCTAAGTTAGAGAAATAATGTTATGCAGTGTGAGGGTAGGGATGTACAGGTGGGAAAGAATAGTAATAATGATACCAGAAGAAAGAATGAAAGAGAAAAGAAGAAAGGAAGGAAGGAAGGAAAGAAGGAAGGAAGGAAGGAAGGGAGGGAGGAAGAAGAAAGCATCAATGAAACAATTTTAAAATACACCAAAGGAAGGTTAGGAAAAGGCACAAACTGACAGTACTATAATTATCATGTTAAAGTTATTATATATTTTATTAAAAAAACAAACTACACATAAAATTCAGAGTTTTGTCTAAAACCCTATTTAACTTCTTTGTATATGGAAGTGACCATGTCCATTGATGATTTTCTAGTTCATAAAAAATGTAATAGGAGACTGGCCAGTGGAGGGTGAGTCCCAGAACCGTGTGCATTTAGTGAGCCCGTTCTAAGAAGCACTTGATGGCATGGAGTGGAGGGGCAGGCCCTTCCTCTCCACTTCAGAATGTATGTGTACAGACACATTCTATGACTCTTGTCTGATATACAGATGAGTGAGCCCAGTTAGAAGCAAAGCCCTGAGCAGCCTGCTTGACCCAGTGTAGCAGGGGATTGAAGGCATCCAAGAGGGAATGGCTCTACTTATCAAGTATGCTGCATTTGAAAAAAAAATGAACTTTTGACTAGTTGCTGAGCCAGAAGTGGCTGTATGTTCAAAAGGTACTAACCAAAGCTCTCTTTATCTTTGTCTCTCTTTGTCTCTGCTTCTGTCTGTGTGTTTCACACACACACACACACACACACACACACACACACACACACACACACACACACACTCCTTCTCCTGCCTGGCTATGTTCGAGAGAAGGATTCCTTATAAATCTCCAGGTGTGTAGAGAAAGCTAGCACCAAAATGAAACCAGGAGTCATGACCTGCTGTTGCTTCTGTCCCTATTGTCTATATTCTTTCATGCCTAAGATAAAAGAATATTGGAGATGGACTAGGCTGTGATCTTATGAACTTCAAAAAGTCAGAAGAATGAGTCATCAGAATTCAGAACTCCACTGATAGGATTTGATGATCGAATTTTCAATGGCTGATCCCAGTTAAGAGTTAAGCCCCAAGCAACCTGACTGACCAAGGCAGCCAAGAGGAGTGGCATTTAGAAGTGAATTTGGTAATGGGAATGCTTTGAAGCAAACACTTGAAGTTTGAGCTCACTCTCCCTAGGAACCATGGTGGTTTAGAGGAGACCATGGCATTGATGATTCAGGGGGATGTTTTATACCTCTGTTCTTCCTGTGTCTTCTTATTAAATATCTCTTTGTAAAAACTAATTGACTGAATAATAGGAGCACTACTCACTGGTGATAGATATTGGGTATAACACACAGGGCTGGGTGCTAGAACTGACTCCATTAATACACCTCCCCAAACCTCTTAGGGTTATCCCTAGAAACCCAAGGGGAAGATGTAGTCTTGTTTTGGGAACATTACTTGCCAGAGATTGGGAGTCGGGATAAGAAATCTACCCACACAGACTATGCATCTGTGATCTTATAAGTATACTCCTGCCACTGGTATAAATCACAGCCCTTTACATCCTTCTCATCCTGTGTAGTTATTGTCCTTGTCTTTCTATAAGTGGTTCCTTAGAAGATCTACTCAATGTACTGAAGGTCATTTTCTCATTCTTTGAAAATCCTGGGTGTCCCATGAAACACAAATAACTATAGTACATGATAAGTGAAAAGTACTATGCCAGTACTGAGGGGGAAAAGACCATTATTACTACTAAAAATAATAACTTTTAAAGCACTTCATAGTGTGTGTGTGTGTGTGTGTGTGTGTGTAAACTGCTTCACAACAACCTTTACCAACTTAAGGAATTAAGGAAATATTCCCCCCAAAAAAGTGATATTTGAATTTGTCCTTAAAGCATAGATAGAAATTCAATACAGAGACAGGGGAAGATATCCCAGGCATAGGGAATAGCACAAAGGCCTGAGAGCAAGGAAATGGGGTTGGGGGAGTGGAGAACAGGAGTTATGAACATAGGGCAATAAGTAATGCAGTTTGGCTGGGGTATAGATGACATGGAATAAGCCTGGGAAGGAAGAGTACATCAGACTGTGGAGGGCATTCAATGCCACGCAAAAGAGTTTGAACTTTAATGGCTAACAGAAAGCCACTAAAGGAAACAAGATATAAAGTTCCAGTGACACAACCAAATACTTCAATAAATGCACTTACAGTACACCTCATGACATACAATTCTGTTGCTCTTCCTCCTTCCATCACCCTATTTTTGTGTCTGATGTTTTCTTATCACACCTTTTCTGATGGTTCCCAATCAACATTTTTAACAATTAAAGCTTTACAGTATTGTTGGCTACCTCTAGTTATCCAATTATTGGTGGCCTTTCAGAAATAACACAAATTCTCGTTAGTAAATAATACTAAGATATGTTGTGACATGGCTTCTTCACAAAACTGATTTGGAAATACTTAATGTCTATAAAGTCATAGAATGCTCATAATAATGACTGAGGCACCTGGTCCTATGGAAAGATTTAGGATCAGAGGACCTAGGTACAAATCCCCATTCTTCTACTTACTGCATAAGTAACTTTGGACAAGTCATTTTATCTCTTTCTGCTTCAGCTACTTTATTTGTAAAACGAAGGGGTTGGACCAGATGACCTCTGAGGTCCCTCCTCGCTTTAAATTTATAACCCTATTATTGATAAATGAGTCCCCCATCACATGCAATAGATGCATTCTAACATATAATATGTTAATATTCAAAATATATTTCAAACTTCTGGTTGCAAGTCAGTATTTGGTGTCAGTACAATCTTCTACTTTTATTTTGGTTAAACTGGACTCCAGGGATAAGTGTTGCTTACTGCTTTGATACTATAAACTACCCAGATACCCAGTAAACTTTTTTACAACATTCTCAGCTAACAATGAACCTCTGAGTAAAAATGTCAAGTGGCTCTAGGAACATCTAATCTTTAATAAATTTATCAGATGCCCACAATGTGCTGGCATTGTGTAGCATATGTAAGCACAGGAGAGAGGCATGATCTTCCTCCTAAGGAACTCAACCAATAGGAAAATTGTGCTTGTTGAGAGACCCTAAAGTGTCTTATTATTAGGCCAATGGTGCTAAGCAAGTGTGGTACCATAGTCTTAATGTCACTAATCCAGGTCACAGGGGACTAAGAACAATGGGCAAGGCTATAGTGTAGCCACATTGACTGGGTCAGCCATCAAAAATCTAGGTTGAGGTGCAAAGGAATAGAGACTTAGTCCACACTTGGTCTTAGGGCCTGAGATAGTATCTGAGAAATCTGCAAGACAGCTGTCAAGACTGAAGTCAACACATGTATAACCTACATCAAATTGTTTTTCTTCTTAATAAGGGGGGAATGAGGGAGGGAGAGAATTTGGAACTCAATTTTTAAAAAAGGAATATTGAAAATTGTTGGGAAAATGAAATGCTAAATAAGAAAAATTTTAAAAGACTCAAGTCAAAGACTATAGCAGAACTCTCTGGAGCCACCAGGAGGAGATCTATAAGGGAGCTTGCTCTAATAGTGACCAGAGGAATTATGTTGCTTTTTTAAGTTGTAGCAGCCAAGGCCTACTTGTTCAATTACTTCTTGCCTTCTCTATGCCATGGTGCCACCACCTCACTACCTCTATTCCACTAGAAGCCTCATGTCTGTCTCCCCAGTAGGTAATGTCTTATCTTGCAGAGAATCAGGCCCCCATGCTGATTGGTCCCTTTCTCCAACCACCTCCACCCCACCAGAAAACATGAACTCTACCCTTGTTCTTTCAGTTCCTAGAGGTGAGCCTTTTGCCTTATCTTTCTGGGGCCTTGACCTCCTTGTCATGCTTTGGGCATAGGTATACTCTCTCTTACCTCATTTTTTCCAGTTGCTCCGTGTGTGTGATCTTCCTCTGCTAAAAGTAAGTTCCTTGAGGACAAGTACTGGCTTGTTTTCTTATATTTGTATCCCCAGTGCTTAGTTCATAAGTTCTTACTAATACTCTCTGTAGATTTGTCTATCTACCTACTTTGCCTTCCTGTAGCAGCAAGCACCCCAGCATCCCCAGAGTGGCTGCCAACACAGGTTCTTAGATCTGCTTTTCAAAAGGAAAGCAACTCAAAATCAGTTAACAAGCTAACTTTAATCAAACAAATGTATATTACCTAGTTCAGGGGGAAAAGGTCAGCACTCCGAACTTCAGATTATACAGACAGAATTTACAGATCAAACAGACAGGCTTCCAAACTGTCCCAACATTACATACATCAAGACCAAATCACAGTTACCAGAGGGAAGTATCAACATCTGGGTTTTCAAAGCCAGGGGGCTCTCAACCGCTTCCCAGAGTCTCATCTGGTCAAATCACACAACACTTCTCAAAGCGAGCCCCAAAGCAAACCTCCCATCAGGTTTTATATAGCCTTCTCCTGGCTCAGAGTATGTAACAACCTTCTTGACCCACTGCCCAATCACAAAGTATCAAGGTGTGGGCTTTCCTGAAAAACAAGCCTCCCACCCCAGGCTCCAGGTGCACTTAAGCTAGGGGCAGGGAAGATCTTTAAATTTGCATTTCCATTACACTTCCCTAATTAGGTTTTCAGAATTCAAAGGACCAATACTTTCTTTCTGATATATCTTCAAAAGGCCATTTACCAAAGACTTCACTTGGGACACATTATACGAGAGAAATAAGCTAATGATTATTCAGTCCTCTATGTTTTCTAAACTCTATCTCTGTATTAATTTAGATTTTTGAGGAGGGAAGATACCTGGGTGATGTTTTTTTAACATCTCCATTCTTTTCTCTTCCTCAGCTCTGCCACTGATTTAAGAATGAATGTTATACCCTTAGTTTCTAGAAGGCCAATTTATGAAACATCCATTTAAACAATGTTTCTGCATCTTCTGCAAATAAGTATTGAACATTCTGTCCATTATATTACTCAATGTGCCTTATATAAAGACCCACATGATATATTCTTCCTTTAATTCAGTGCCAGAAAGTTTGTCTCTCAGATGAACTTGTATACTTTCTCTTATCAGGAAATTAGAACTTTGTAACATGTTGCATTTCACTTCATGCCCTGACAAAAAATTGAGAACTAAATTCCATGCTCAGTTGCAACAAGAAATCATAGTTGTAGAGTACTCTACAATATGCAGAGCTCTTCCTCATGCTAATCCTATGAGTTAGATAGAACAAGTATTATCTCCATTTTATAGATGAGAATCTTGAGGCCCAGGGAAGTTGTGACTTACTCAAGGTGACTCAGGCAGATATCAAAGCCAGGAATTGAGCCAAGGCCTTCTGACTCATAGTTCAGGGTTTTCCCCTCCGTACAATGCTTCCTCTAGTAATGGTCTGTATCAGAGGTGTCAAAAAACTTGACAACACTCCCAAGCATGGCTCAAATAAGATCAAAATGTAATCGAGAAATATTTAAGAAAATAAATAAAAGTATAATAAAATATAGATAATATTAACATAGGGTTTTCTAACTTAATATGGGTCTTCAGGAATCCTTATATACAATTTAATGGACCATGTCTGGATTTGACTCTGACTCCACTGGCCTGCAACATCACTGGAAGCTACAATATAGCTGAAAGGTAATCTGGTACAACCTCTAGTTTTTTGCAAATGAAGACACTGAGGCCCAATAGTTGCCCAGTGTCACACAATTAGAAAATAGGAGAGGCAGGACTAGAAGTTTGAAATGAGAAAGTCTAGGGTCAGCTAGGTGGTGCAGTGGACAGATCCCTGGGCCTGGAGTCAGAAGGACCTGAGTTTGGATCCGGCCTCAGACACAAACAAAAACCTAGCCATGTGACCTTGGGCAAGTTACTTAACCCCAATTGCCCTCCAAAAGGCAAAAAAAAAAAAAAAAGGAAGGAAGAAAAAAAGGGAAAAAAGAGATACTCTGACTCCAAATCCATTTCTCTTTCATTAGTACTAATACTACCTCTCTCTCCCCAGGTGCTCACTAGAAAGGCAATTAGATGGCTCAGTGGACAGAGCACTGGGCTTGGAGGCAGGAAGACTTGAGTCCAAATTTGACCTTAGATACATGCTAACTGTGTGATCCTGGGCAAGTCTTTGCCTCCATTTCCTCATCTGTAATATGGGGCTAATAATAGCACCTACCTCCCAGAGTTGCAGATAGATGAAAGAAGGAAGGAATAAAGGACAATACCTGCTCTCAAGGAGTTTATATTTTATCAGGGGAGACAATATGTTCACAGATATGTATAAACAAAACAAAAACAAGATAGTTTAGGGAGGAAGAGTGCTAGCATTTGTAAAAAGTCAGGAACAATTTCATGTAGAAGATAATGTTTGAATTAAATCTTGAAGCAAGTAAGGCACTCCATGAGAACAAGGTGAGGAAGGAGAGTATTACAGGCATAGGAGACAACCAGAGTAAAGGCCCAGAGATGGGAGGAGCACCAAATGTGAGAGACCTCCTTTGAGAAGGCCAGCTTGGCTAGACTGTAGCTTTATTAAATTCCCACTAGATCATCTTTTAAACACACAAAGAAGAGGCAACATTAAGCCTTGAGTTTTCACATAGACCCATAATGCAGGAGCCACAGATTCTGGCTCCTCTCTGGAATTGCTGTGGTTGGGTAGCTTATTTGGCGCTAATGAGGCCCAAAGCCATAGATAGGTTTGATCTCCATATGGGGCAGTTGGCTTTACTCTGTTCTCTGACTACAGGCTGAAGTCCTGAGCCCTGCCAGCTGTCTCACAAATGCCTGCCATGGGCTCACAAATGGAAACAGAGTGAGAGCATGGAGACAGCATTACCAGGGGGGGCAAAGACAGAGAGAGTGAGAGAGAGAGAGAGAGAGAGAGAGAGAGAGAGAGAAGGGAGAGAAGGAGGAGAGAGAGAGACACACACACACACACACACACACACACACACACACACACACACACGGGAGCTCTCCTGGGTGGTCAGAGCCATCTCCATGTCCAAAGGAAAGAAAGCACATCATTTGTTGCGTGATATTAAGGGAAGCTTGATTTCTCTGGGTTTCACATGGCCAGAGAAAAAAGAAAGAAAAGCTGCCTCTTAGACCCAGAGTACTTCAGGCTCAGAAAATTTTAAACTATATCTGAGTCTTCCATTTCCTTAACTGTTTTCCTCCCAGTTCGGGAGAATGTTTCTCTTCTCTCCTCACCTCTTTCCCTGTGACTGATGTGTCCAGCCCACTCCTTAGATAGGGTTAATTGTTCTACAGAAGATTTTGGGCCTCCACATTTCACTTGCTTACCCTTTTGCAATCTGTCTGTTTCTATGCTGAGTTAGAAAACTGATGCTGTACAGAGACCTCCCCTGCCCCCTCCTCCCACCACAACTTCACTTGCAGGAAACATGTCATGTCTCAGCACACCAGGGGATCGCCAGTGACCTGCTGGTGAGCGTGAGCCGGAGCCCGAGCCGGAGTCATTCCTCTAACAGCATGCGCCATTTTGCCTTAATAAAAATCACCAAAATGAAACCAGATGACAGCCGTGGTTGCTGAGATACTGCGAGAAGTAAACAGTCCCCTGCCTTTGTATAGTTGTTTTTGGTTGTTGGTTTTTTTCTTTGTCAGTTCGCTTTTGTTGACACTGTTCTCTCATGTGAGTGTCTCTAGGTGAATGTGTTCATGCGTGCACGAGTGCATGTGTTTTAATGAGGATTGTGTGAGGCTGCTAGTGCCTCTCTGCAGCCTCCAGGAAAAGCTCCCTGGGACACTGACCAGGCTTGATTAAATGGTGGGGGTGGTCTGTTCTGGAAGAATCCACTTCACAGAGGGGGCCCCCTTTGAAGATTTCTACTGTTGTCATCAGACAGAAACATGAAAACCCATTCTATTTCCCTGAGCCATGCTATACTGTAGTGATCCCCCATGTGAAGAATCCCTCTACCACCACCCCCCACCACACACACACACACTCTCTCTCTCTCTCTCTCTCTCTCTCTCTCTCTCTCTTTCTTCTCCTGTTCACCTTCTCGGTCAAGAGTATTTATAAAGAGCCTGCTGTGGTCAGAGCAGAATCCTAAATGTTAGTAACTATAAAAGGTATGTTCTTAAGGATCTTATGTCCAGGGATTTGGGGAAGGCAGAATCTGGGGGAAACACTAGAAACAAGGGAACACCAAAGAACCCTCTTTAGAGGAAGAGATCAAGAGAACAAAAACTATGCTAGGTTGCTGGGTACATCATGAGACATAGTCACTACTCCTTGTTGTTTAGTTATTATTATTATTTTTTATAATTGAAGGTTCAATAGCAGGGGAGGGAGTACCATCAACCAATCAACCAGTCAGCATTTATTAAGCATTAACTATTTGCCAGGTACTGGGCGAGGGGGTGGAGCTCCAAAAACAAAAATGAAACCACCCCTGTCCTTAAGGAGCTTATATTCTATTGAGAGAGACATAAACACATGTAAGAAAACATATACAAAGAAAATGTAAGGCAAGGGGTTGAGGGTGGGAGGGGATCAAGAAAGGACTCATTTAGGAAGTGGGGCTTGAAATAAGTTTAGGAGGAATTTCAAGATTCTAAGAGATGGAAGTGAGGGGAAACATATCCACAAATGACTTTTTAAGACTAAAAAAAAAAAGGCATTCACAAAAAATTTAAATTATGTTAATGAGGAATAAGAAAAAAAAAACTAGAATAAAGCAAGGCCTCCTAGAAAAGGTGAGTTTTGAACCAGGTTCAGAAGAAGTTATCTGACTACTCTCTCTCTTCCATCAACCAAACATATTCAGTACTTATTATTCAACAGGCCCTATATCCAATGAGTAACAAAATTCTGCTGCCCTCCCTTCAAAATGTCTCTCTTGTATTCCTTTTCCATTCTCACCAGAGGCCCCCTTAATCTGGGCCCTCATGACTTGACTACAGGACTTCTGCAATTGACTCTGTAAACTGGTTTTCAGGATTCCGGTCTCTCTAATTCTGATCAGTCCTGCATCCTGCTGCCAGAGTAATTATTCTAAAATGCAGTAACCATTATGTGGATTAACTACTCAAGAACCTACCCTAGGCTTTTTGTTGCTTATTAGTAGAGCCAGCCCTAGAGTCCAATGAAGCAGGATGACTGCCCTAGTCCTATGCCTCCCAAGGAGCCTCTTCCTTGAATACTAACAGGAAAATAGGAAGAGGTCATTCCAAATGAACTAAGAAATGCCTGGGGCTCACAACCTCTCAGTCCATAATCACCCAAGACTCTTCCTTCAGGACTGATCTCAGTGGACATCTAAAGGATGCTTTTCCTGACCCCTTCATGAAGTTGCTAGCAACCCTCCCCCTTTATTTACTTTTACTTACTCTTTACTTTTACACCTATCTGTGTTCTGTTTTTTCAGTTCTTGGCCCACAGTAAACACCTAATAAATACTAATAAATGCCAGATAAAATCTAAAGTCCTTGAGGGCAGACTGCTTAGTTTTAGTGTTTGTATCTCTAATACTAAGAAAAGAGCCTGGCACATAATATTAGGTGTGTAATAAACACTTGAATGAGTGAATGAATAAATAAATGAAAGAACTACATCTTTCCATTTTTACATATATCCCTCCAGTTGCCTTTGTTCATTTTATCTCTTTTTAAGAGATTTCCCTATTTGCCCCCTAAATGGGAATTCTTAAGTCATGGTCTGTGAATTTTATAAAAAATTTTGATAATTGTATTTTAATTTAATTGGTTTCCTTTATTATCTTATCTATTTTATTTTAAGCATTTAAGAACTATATTCTGAGAAGGGGTCCATAACACACACAAAAATTGAGAGCTTCTGTCTTAAAGGCTGTTTGGATGTTCATTTTAACATAATTTTACCTGATTAAAAAGATTAGGGGAGAGAAGAAAAGAGTGTTACCTATATTTTCCTAGGTATAACCTTAACTATCCAAGCTCTTCAGGCCTCATAATCTTGTTCCACCGTCTATCTCCCAATATTATCTCCCACTGTTTACCATCCCTTCTTACATATTATCCAAGTAAGATACCATCCTTACTTAGGCCAAGCCCTTCATTTACCCACTCCCCTTTTTCTATTCAAAAGAAAGTATCTATTTCCTCTATGAATATCTAAGTCTTACTCCTTCTTCAAAGCCCAATTTAAAACCCACAACATCTACCTCTAAAGGGAAAGGAAGAAGGTGAATTCTCATCTCTCTTTTTGGAGCCACACTTGCTCATTATAAATTAACCAGAATTCAGTTTCAATTTGCTGTTGTTCTTTTCGTTTATATTGAAGTCATTACATATATTATTTTCCTGGTTCTGATTACTTCATTTTGCATGTCATGTTCAACATCTCTTATAATGAAGTAATATTTCATCACGTTTGTAGAACACAATTTGTTTAATCATTCACCAAATGATGAACATCTAATTTGTTTCCAGGTCTGTGCTACTATTAAAAAGGACTGCTAAATATGTTGGTGTATAACTCTGTTAGAATATATTAGACCTTTCTTTCTAACTTTGACCTCCTTAGGGTTAGGATATCTGCCTTATTGGAGTTCTCTGGGTCAAGGATTTCCATTACTTTCTTATAATATAGTTATCTTAATCACTTTCTTAGCATAATGTCATATTTCTTTCCAGAATGGATCAGTTGGACCAATTCACATTCCCACCAATAGTATATTAGTGTACTTGCAAAACCTTTCCATCATTGACTAATTCCATCTTTGGTCATCCATGCAGTTTGCTGGGTATGATGTGAAAACTCAAGGATGTTTTGATTTGCTTTTCTCTTTTTAGCTATTTGGAGTAACTTTCATATGGCTGTTAAAAGTTTGCAATTCTTCTTTTGAGAATTGTTTGTCTGTATCCTTTGACCACTTAACCACTGGAAAACAATGTGAATGTGATTTGATTAAATCACAGCACTGATCATGTCACTCCCCTACTCAATAAACTCCAGGTTTTCTAGAATCTCTAGGATCAAGTACAAATCCCTCTGTTTGGCATTTAAAGTCCTTCAAAATCTGGCTCCCACCTACCTTTGCATCCTTCTTAAATTTGAACTCTCTAGTTTAACCAAACTGACCTTACTGTTCCTTACATAAAACATTTAATCTTCTGTGTCCAAGTCTTTGAGCTGACTAATTCCCCATGCCTGGAGTGTAGTCCCTCCTCACTTCCACCCCTTAGAATTCCCTTATTCCCTTTAAGACTTAGCTGAAGAAAGGCCTTATATGGGAGACTTTTTCAGGTCCCCTCAGCTACCAACACTCATAGCCTTGTAATTTACATAATATATAAAGTATAGTATTTACATATATGTGTATGTATTATCTTATATATTTAGAATTTAGACTCCTTGAGGGCAGGGAGTGTTTCATTTGTGTCTTTGTAGCACACCCAAAACAGCAATATAGTTCCCTACAGGAGAGTAGCGGGGAAGGGGATGAGAGGAGGGATGATGGAAGGGAGGGCAGGCTCGGGGGGAGGGAAGTTGGAAGTACCCACTTTTGAAAAGGGACAGGACCAAAGTAGAGAATAGAACAAGTGGGAGGTGGGATAGGAGGGAGGGAAGTCTTTTACAATATATCTATTATGGTAATGTTTTGCATTAGCTACACATGTACAACCTAATTGAATTGCTTATCTTCCCAGTAAGGGTGGGTGACAAGGGAGGAAGGGAATGATTCTGGAATTCAAAGTTTTAAAACCAAATGTTTAAAAATATATATATATATATAATATACTATTATTGATACTATTTTACATGTAATTGGGAAATAAGATATACAGGTACTGGGGCATAGAGATCCACCATGCCCTATAGGAAAAGTTGAAGGGGGTATGGGGGGAGATATGGGAGAGAGCAGATTGGATGAGGGAATATCCTGTGGGACTGCTATTTTGGGGATGTGGGTAGGGGAAAAACAGGGAGAAAATTTGTAACTCAAAATCTGGTGGAAATGAATGATGTTAACCAGAAGTTAATAAAGCATTTGAAAAAAATATACATCATGGGTGCTTAATAAACACTGTCAGTTATCTCAAAGGGTTGTGATCAAATCAAAGGGTCAAATAGAATATTCAATTGTTAAGATGCTTTTGTGGTATAGTCATTTAAAGCCTGTAATTACAATATAGAAGTCAGTTACTGTTGTTATTATTGTCATGCCTCGCACAGCTATGGACAATAGTTTTGTCTGATTTTTAAGGAAATAATAAATTAGAAACTCATCTAAGAACTACCATCTCTAGCTCAGTCTTGAACTAGAAATTAAGAAGATTGACTGTTTATCAGGAAAAAGTTAGCTCCTCTTCCCATTCCACTTCTAGGGGGACCTACTTTGCAATTGATAACCTTCATTTTTTTCTTCTTGTCCTGGAGCTGGCAAGCTACGCTCCCTTCCTTGTCACAATCCCTTTGACTGTTTGATGTATCAGATCCCTATACAACTAGTCTCCCAGCAACTCAAACTAATTTATCATAATTTCAGATTTTGGGATGAATTTTAAGATTTTATAATTTCAATTTTGATTACTCATGAATGCAACACTTTTTATAATACTGCTACAGTAGGATGTACTGTTCCAGACAATGTTGTTTCACCTTTTAAAGTATGTTTTCATGGAACAAATAAACAGTGTTAAGTGAGGTATGGTTGTAGTGTAAAATGTATATTTATCATATATGTGATATGATATATATCATATCATCATATATTTTTCTCTATTGTGCTCTACTTATGAATCTGTTACATCATAAGAATACAGGATCTAGAGCCAAAAGTTACCTAAGAAATCTTCTAGTCTCTTACCCTTTTTTGTATAGGTTAGAAAAATGAAGCCTAGGGGCAGCTAGGTGGCGCAGTGAGTAGAGCGCTGGCCCTGGAGTCAGAAGGACCTGAGTTCAGATCTGGCCTCAGACACTTAACCCACACAAACAAAAACCTAGCCGTGTGACCTTGGGCAAGTTACTTAACCCCAATTGCCCTCCAAAAAGAAAAAAAGAGAAAGAAAGAAAGAAAGAAAGAAAGAAAGAAAGAAAGAAAGAAAGAAAGAAAGAAAGAAAGGAAGGAAGAAAGGAAGAAAGAAAAATGAAGCCTAGAGAGATAAGGTGACTTGTCCAAAGTGGACTTTGGACTAAGATCCTCTGACTCCCATATCCAAAGTGCATTCCACTATACTACATGGCATCTTCCAAATGAGGACATAAATTTCTTGAAGACAGGGATCATAAATTGTACTTTATTCTGTATCTCCTATAGCATAATACTAGGAATATAATAGTTATCAAAGAAACATTTACTAAATTGAATTGGAGGTAAGAGATATATATTGGTAAAATTAAGAGAGAAGATGATACAGGCATAGCACCTAAAAAAGAATAAGTTTTGTGGGAGATTAGTCAATAATTATAATAATAATAGCAACATATGGATAATATCTGACATTTATATTATGCTTTGAGGTTTTCAAAGAACTTTATATGCACTATCTTATTGGAGATAAAATAGGAAAATCATTTTGGAAAATAGTAAGAAATGTTTGAAAAGTTGACCAACTGATGGAGGATCTTGGATGACAGAGAAAGATTTTATGCTGTAAGTAATGAGTCATCACAGATTCTTGGGCAAAGGAGTACACATGATGAAGAATGATATTTGAAAACTATTTTTCTCTCAGTGATATACAGAATGGATTAGAATAAGTGGACAGTAAAAGTAACTGACCAAGAAACTGATACTATTGGGCAAGTCACTTAACCCCAATTGCCCTGCTTTTCCCCCTCCAAAAAGAAAGAAAAAAAGAAACTGGTACTATATTCCAATTCACAGAATCACAAAATTTTGGAGCTGAAAGAGACCTCAGCAGCCATTTAGACTAACCCATAGCCAGAAGGTAGCCCTACTATTAACATATCCAGGGTCATCCATCCTTTGCCCGAAGATCTCCAGTGTGGGGCATCCTACCACCTCTTGAGACAGTACATTCTATTTTTTGTTTTCATTTAGTTGTTTCCAGTTATGTCCAACTCTTCATGACCTCTTTTAGGATTTTCTTGACAAAGATACTGGAGCAGTTTGCCATTTCCTTTTCCAGATCATTTTACAGATGAGGAATCTGAGGCAGACAGGGTTAAATAATTTGCCCAGGGTCATAGAGCTAGTAAGTATCTGAGGCTGGATTTAAACTCAGGTCTTCCTGACTCCAGAGCTGGTATTCTATCCACTGTGTCACCTAGCTGCCCCCATTCCACTTTTAGACATCTCTAATTATCTGGAAGTTTTTACTGACATCAAGCTTAATTTGCCCCTTTGTAATTTCTTCCTGTTAATCTTGGATCTGCTATCTGGGACCAAACAGAACAAATCTAACATTTCCTCCATGTGTCAGCTCTTGAAACACTTGAAGATAATCATCATGTCTCCCTAAGTCTTTTCTTCTCCTGATTATACATCACTAGTTCCTTCACCTGATTCTCACATGACAAGTTATGAGTCATCTTATCTAAGACAAATGAGAGAGTAAACTTTCAAATGTATTATGGGTTGAGATTAGAAAATACATTGACCACATCAGTTACACCTGATATAATTTGAATTGCTGAAATTCAAAAGTGATACCAAGAATATACCTATGCTTGAACATTCACAAAAGCCTTCCAGACTATTATAACAATCTTCACTCAGATTGTCTCCCCAGAGGGTAGCTGTTACTTCAGGTTCTTGGGGTAATCCTATAACTCTGCATTTCTAACACTATAACTCATGAACCCCTACTAGTGTGCTTCCCACTAATAATCACCCAATAGACACCATTAACTCTTAGCAAAGACTTTTACTAAGATAGCATAGTAAGGATAATAGCTACACATTCTTACTAATACACATGGTTTCAGCATCTGTGACTTGGAAGACTTAGAGTACAGTATGTACAAATAAGACACATATACAGAGAATGTATATGGCCAAAGGAATTAATAATCCTGATACTACAGGACTCAAAGTCCTGTTTCTCCTTGGAAAGTTGTCCCGGCAATTCAATTATCAAAGAGCAATGCTAGCTCTCTCTTGAGTCATACTCAGTTTTCTTCTCTGATGCCAAGGGTCCAACTCCTGAAAGCTGTTTCCTCCCTTGAGAGATTGACTCTCTACTGCTGTGCTTGCCTAGATTATAATTCTCTGCTTCCTGCCACATCTACTGTCTCCTACTGTTCAATTAACTCATTTTCAAAGCCATATGTCTGATGAGAAGAGAGAGAAATTCCTTCTTCTCCAGTAAGAGCAATGATGAATTTCCTCTTAGAAGCTAGATTCATTCTCTACTTCCAGCTCCTGAATTATACTCTCTTAAACTTCTAAAAATCAACTAGAGTCTGGCTCTTTAAAGCACTACAAAACTTTGCTTTTCCAAGTGAGGTTTCTCCTTTTATTCTATCAGAGAAAGGTAACATTAATATCAAATTTCCTCTGTTATCTATTCAAGGACAAATAAATAACACCACCACCAACAACATTTTGAGACTACATCCACAATAGGGTGGAGTAGAGAATTAAATCCCTTCTACCTAGCCTTGGAACTGTGTATTTGTCAGCTTTGCATAAAGATTTGGTTAGACATTTACTGGCATTTTTATTCCACATATGAGAGTTTTAGCCTGAAAGGTATTCTAATGTCAAGATTGTTTCCCTAGTTTAGTAAATCTAGAATAAGTAATATATAATATATTTTATTACATAATAATATGTAATAATATATTTAATTTTTTTTTACAATTGACACTATTTAGAAAAAGATTTCAAAAAATACAAATACCTAGGCACAATCAGGAACCTTTGTCATTCCTCTTTAACTGTTCTTAACCACTGCTTAGTCTAGTCTTTTTTTTTTCCAGACTGGAATAGATTTAGCTCATTATAAATTTTGTTTGGCTCGACCCACATTTGTTCAGGTCTATCCATTAAGATTTCTAGTCTGAGGAGGCGGCTAGGTAGACCAGTGAAGAAGCATCGGCCCTGGAATCAGGAGGACCTGAATTCAAATCCAGCCTCAGCCACTTAACACAAAACTAGCCATGTGACCTTGGGCAAGTCACTTAACCCCAATTGCCCTACCTTCCCCCCTCCAAAAAGCAAAAAAAAAAAAAAAAAAGATTTCTAGTCTGAGGTTAAAGCCCCTACAAGGGGTGTGTGTGTGTGTATTTAATCACCAGCATCTCTAATTGCCCAAGTTAAAAGATTCTTATCTGTCACTTTCTGCTAATTCCTGGGAAAACTTTCGTCTTTTTCTCAATCCCCCAGTAACCATATGAACAATGAGATTTCCTGTATTTCCTGCCTATAAGTAGACAGCATAAAGTATTGGTATGAAAATACTGGCATTAAAGAGATGAGATTTTTAAGCTTGAGATAACTGATAGTGCTATACAATTTCTCAAATATGATAAAGGCTAATCTGTTTAATTCTGTACCCAAGTCCATTGTACATCTGAAGAACTCCTTGGACAGCTTATCCAGCTGCATGCTATAATCTAGGTAATATACTTTTTGCATGCACTTTATTTTGAGATGTGTGTTGTCAAGCTGATTCCTTTCAAGTGACTATGCCTTTCACTGAAAAGACTTTGCCCTATTCTGAGGCTCAAAATAATTGCTGGCAAAAAGAAAAAAATACTGTAATGACATCTATGGACAGGAACATTTGGAGGACTCTACAGAACATCCTCCATCATCAGAAGCATGAAGATGCTTAAAGGGTAAGGTGTCCAACCCATGTTCATACTTTTATCAATCTTAATGAAAGCAAAGTAGTACAGAATTTACAACTAGAAAGGAACCTAGAGAAAAATCTACATTAAAAAAAATGAAGCTCAGAAGCTCAAGGTCCCAAAGCTATGAAGCTATAGAACTGGGATTTGAACACAAGACCTCTGACTCTGAATCCTTCCTACTTCACTTACTCTGGCTCCTAAACCTTCTGAATCTAATTTAAATTAAATGTTTTATTTTAAACTAAATTAATTCACTCATTAAACACTTCCCTTAATAGTCTTCCACTTTATACTCTGGCCTCTGATATGGACTTATCTGATAAAAGTACCTGAAATTACTAAAACTCCACATAAAATTTGAATACCAAAATGTAAGGACTTATTTTTTAAATTTAGTAGAATATAAAAAGATTCAAAATAGAAATATAAAATTATTTCTTCACTAATTCACACACACATATATGTAGGTATGTATGTACATGTTTCACTCCTACAATAGGAAATTCCCTCTACAAATGCAGATTGACAGCTTCTCTGAAGGTTTCCTTCCTCTTGGTGCTTTTTGACTGATAGAAGATGTTCTGCACAGACTCCTCCAAATAGTCCTATTCACAGATAACACTGCAGTAATTACTTTGAGCCCCAGAATAGCATAAAGTATTGGGAGAGATAGAAATACATGCATACATGTGCACATCTGTGCCTGACTCTGGGCAAATGACAGCCTCTGTCTGCCTCAGTTGCCTTATCTATAAAAGTAATAATAGCAGCTACCTTCCAGGGATTTTGTGAGGATAAAATATGATAATATATGTAAAGAGCTTTGCAAACCTTAAAGTGAAATGTAAATTCTAGCTAGCCAAAGACCAAAGAAGAGAACATAATTTTAAAATAACATTTCAAATTACCTTATGAGTTTAGATATGCAAGAAAAATCAAGCTTTTAAAAAAATCATAGTGGTTAATTCTTACACAATGTCTTGCTTTGTCAATGCATAAAAGTAACCCTAAGTTCTTGAAGGCTGTGTTAGAGGAATGCAGATGCTCCCAGATCCTACCAGGCTAGTAGTCAAATTTGGTCCCAGTTCTGCTTGTCATTTGAGATTTGAGAACCACTCTGGGTAGCTTCAGATAGACTTATCACCAGAGGGTTCACCACCATGTGATGAATATTTCTCATCACAATAATTGTTAGAAAGGGGTATAGGAGAGAGAGAGAGAGAGAGAGAGAGAGAGAGAGAGAGAGAGAGTGGGCACATGCACACATATACATGTGAGAGAATGATCTCATAAGGAATTTTGATCTGCAGAGACAGAGTATTCAATGAAATCAAGGGTCTTTAAAGTAAGAAAGTATAAAGTAATAATTACATAATCTTGGGTAAAACTGAAACCAAATTAACTTTCAAAAACGGTGCAGAGCACATCATGAAATTTAAACTGACAGCTGATTTGCATCTACTCACTGTTAAGTTAAAGACTGGGGGAGAGACTTTGTAACAAGGTCAAAAGTAGGTGTGTGCATATCTATGTTTGTGGAGACGTGCATTCTGCCTCATTCCATGCTTGTTTTTCTCCTCAAGGTTGAAATAAATACACGATGCATTAGCAGATGTTTGCCTGTTGATAAATATACCAGAATGCTTCAATTATTTGCTGGTAAGTATGTTGGCTTCTATCAGCTACAGAAAAGCATAAGAAATAAGCCAAATGTATAAGACATGTCTCTACAAATGTACCTAGTCACAAGAAGTAGATCTATTAAGTTCTGGGAAATATTTAATTTCTATACAGCATTTCTATGTTTCCATTTATTTGGGGGTACTATTATTTTATCAAAAATGCATCATTTCCCTTTGAAAAGGCTTTTAAAAAAAAAAAAGCAATTGGGGTTAAGTAACTTGCTCAAGGTTACATGGCTAGTTATTTATGTATGGGTGCTAATTTTCTGAGGCTGGAACTAATCCCGGGTCATCCCGACTCTGGCACCTGCGCTCTTACTCACTTCGCCACCTAGCCACCTCTGAAAAAGGCTTTTAAACTATTGGGGTGTGTGTGTGTGTGTGTGTGTGTGTGTGTGTGTGTGTGTGTGTGTGTGTGTGTGTGTGTGTTCTGAGCACATCTCAGGGCAAAATTTCTTTTCCATGGCAATTTATCTCCTTTTTATAACTGAAACTAAGTGGAAAAATAGGATTCATTTATAAAGGATCACTTCACTTTTCAGGAAGCAAAAATAAAGTGAAGCATAAAGCATTGTTAGTTTGAACAACTTTCATATCTGCAAGAAATGGAAGGTTAGATGACTGTTCACAGAATTAGACTCATTCATTATTAATAAGAAGCTAAATCCAGGTCATACCATTCATTCATACAACTAATCATAACCATTTATTAAGTATCTTCTTTACAAAATATTGAACTAGGCCCTGGAGGGGACACTATTGAAAGTCATATGCCTTGAATTCTTTTTCTGAAACTGAAGGATTGCAGAAAAATATCTTTATATTTTGGATTTCAGCTTTTCTGTTTTCCTAATCTCTCTAGTTCTTACTGCATTACTCCCACCCACAAATTATATTGTAGTTACTTATTTGCATACATATTGTTTCCACCCTGTAGAACGTAAGCTTCTTGAAGGCAAAATCTGTTGTTGACTTTTGTCTTTTTAATTCCCAACTCTTGGCCCATAATAAATGTTTGTTGAATTGACCTCAGCAATGAACTTGAAACTGCACAATAGATGAAATACTAAAAAACTTTTGGTACATTAACTCACCTCAATACTTTGGCAGATGTGTGATTTCATCAATGTACTCCTTCCAATGGAACAGATGAAAGTCCATTGGCACCTTCTTATCCTGATCATATTTTCTTAGAAATTCTCAGCATGGGGGCCATCAGTCATGCTAAAAGTCCTCCTCTAGATCTCATAACACTCATACAGATAGCATTGGAGAATCTGGGTTGTTGGTTGCCATTTGCTATTGCTACATGACTGCCCCCTTTCCTTTTCTGGTCATACATCTTTCTGATGACATTCTTTCTGTAATTTTTCCTGCATAAGTCATTGTTAGTAATTTGCTACTACATATCTCTTTTGCATGACCCTCAACTTTAATTCTCAGAGACTATGGTGATCCACAAATGATAGCCATACAGCATTACTGGAAAGACATTTCAGAGTTTAATTTCAGGGAGAATTTGGGGGATCTTTAAAAAATACTTTCAAAATTTCCCCAAGGCATTACAGCCAACCCTCCACTGTTTTCCATCTCCTTGTTCATTTGTGTGCTTATACAAGATGTATGTATTGATAGAGCAGTTCTAAAGGTAGTATAATCAGCTGAATATATACTATTCAATAGAAACTCTTCATTCACTTGTTTTTTTTCCTATTTGAATAGGTAAGCTAAACATTTTTTGAATGATTATGGACCTTATTTAGGATTTTCTGAAAGGTTCTAGCATTTAATATAAAGAGTGAATGACATATTCACATACTGGAGAATCTAGGGGAACTTCACCATCTATAGAGGAAATCTTTCTTCCTTTTATACTCTAAATTCTATATTCTCTCTCTTTTTTTTTGCTTTTTTAGAGGGGGGAGGGCAGGGCAATTGGGCTTAAGTGACGCTCAAGGTCACACAGCTAGTAAGTGTTAAGTGTTTGAGGCTGAATTTGAACTCAGGTCCTCCTGACTCCAGGGCCAGTGTTCTATTCACTGTGCCACCTAGCTGCCCCCTAAATTCTATGTCCTCAAGGACACTGGCAACTACTTTTAGCAAGTTTACATCTTCTTATTATATGACTTACTTGATATTAATAACAAGAGCATTATTAATGTTATTTCTGTAGATGTCTCTTGGAAGGAATCTAGTTTGATTTTGACATTTGCATGGGAAAAACCTTGTTAGCAGGGAGTCTTTGAGTTGGCACTTTGTTCTACTGAATCAAATACTTTTTTACAGTTAACAAATGATAAACACAATGGGACCTTTGGTCTTTGGTTTCTTACATGTAAACTATGTTTTCCAACACATTTTTTACCATCCCCCTTACTCCCATTTTTATAGGGAAGTCACTGAGTATTCTGATTTATTTCAGAAGTTATTAAATTATTTCTAGCACTCCTGTACCTCTTCATCCTCTGCAGCACCTGTTGGCATATGACCTAAAATTCCTTAATTTTTGCAAATGCTTATCGTGAACACTGTAACACTAGCTAACCAAATGACTCAAGAAAAGAAGTTTAATGTTGCCTTTGGGTAAACAATAAAGTCATTTCCACCAACTCATTTACTTGTATTTCTAAGGATAACCTATTAACCATCCACTCATTTAGCTGAAACTTTCGAGTGGCCAAAGCCAAAATATACATTACTAAGTAGCCAGCCTACCACTGCTAAGTCTTTCTCATTAGAATGGGAACTCCCTGAGGTCAGGGGGACTGGTTTTGTTGTTATTGTTCTTGTTCTTGTTACAGGTTTTGTTTTGTTTGGGGTTTTATTTTTGTTTTGTTTTTTTTGTTTTTTGTTTTTTTGCTTTTCTTTGTATCCTCAGCATTTAGCACAATGCCTGGAACATAATAAGAATTTATGGAATATTTGTTGATTGATTGAATGACTGACTAATTAACTAGGCTGGACCCTGGCAAGCAAACATAGTTATTGATGGGACAGAACTTCAAGCTTTTCCACTATGATAGAACCTACCAAAGCTTGAGTTATGCTGACCTGGCCTTCATGAGCCTAGGTTTACCTCCATGCTATGATGAGAAACTAAAGGTCATCTTTGTGAAGGCCATAAATCAACGCATACATGAAACAAACCAAAAGGGCTGGCTATTTAGAGTAACCCTCATGTGAATCTATTTGTAAGGCAAAGATTCTCTTCTTTTAAAGTAAATAATCATTCCTGGATGTAGACCTGCTTTCTAGCATAGTACATAGCACATAGTAGGTGCTTAATAAATTTACTGACTGACTGGCTGGCTATAAAGAATGAATTTTCATGTATCATATTTTCTTAGAGTGGAGCATACCTGGATTGGGAGAAGCAGTAACAAAGCAGAGAAAAGAAGTTTATTGTCCCTGACATCTAACACAAAGAAGTAACAAAAAAGAAAATATGTACGTTTCACCAGTTTTTTTTGGTTGGATTTTTTCCTAGGTTCTCAAATTCTCAGGATGTAATTTTCCTAATTACTGTAATCCCCAGTGAGAGCTTCTGGCTCTTTTCTTACTTTCTGAACTGGATTTTTTCATGCCTTTCCATTCTTGAGTGCCGTGATGACATGTACTTCATTTTCTTTGAGTTAGCACCTCTCTGTACTATACATCTATAATTCATTAAATAACTTCAGATAGGTGTTCTAAAACCACCAAAACTTTGCAATTTAGAAAATAAAGCTGCTTTCACATAAAGTGTCTTGTGGTTTAAATGCCATAAGAGTCTAAAAATACTAGCCTAACTCAGTGTAGTTGTTCTAATTTTCAAGAGGAGAGAGTTGATTAGTGGTTAGGTGACTGGATTTCAATAGAATCTGTTGTTTGTAATAATGATGATGAAAACTAGCCATGACATAGTAAGTAGAGGAATATTGGGTCTTGGGAGTCAGCAAATCTTGGGTTCAGGTCTTGTCTCTAACATATAATGAATAATGGCCATGGACAAGTCACTTCACCTGAGGTACTGAATGTCTCATGCCACTTTTCAAGATAATAAGGGACCAGCATGCTGATGAGACCTGCACCCACCTACTCCTCTGCCAAGAACATAACAATAATAAGAACAATTTCCCTTATATTGCTTAGATCTTTCCTTTCCCTTTCACGTAACTCCATCTTACTTGATCCTAAGTATACTTCTGAGACATAACTATTGTGATTATTTTTATTTAATAGATAGCAATTTAAAATTAAATAAAGGAATCATAGAATTTCAAGTCAAAGAATTTTCAAGTTAGAAGGAACATGACATAACCCAACCCCCTTGAATTTACAGATGAGTAAACTGAGGTCTAGTGAAAGCAAATGATTCACCCAAGGTAACATAGTAGTCTAGGCAGTAACATGGGTAGAACACTGGGCCTGAAACCAGAAAGACCTGAGTTCATATCCAACCTAAAACATTTACTACTTGTGTGATACTAGATAAGTCACAATCTCTATCTGCCTCAGTTTCCTCATTTGTAAAAAGGAGCTAATAATAACACTTACCTCCCAGAATTATTATGAGAATAAAATGGGATAATATTAACAAAGGGTTTTGCAAAACTTATAGCATTGCATAAGTACCAGCTATTACTATTATTAAGTTGGAGTCAGAACTGAATGAAGACCCTTGCTTTTCACAAGACATAATGCTCTCATCCTGTCTTGTTTCATGTATGTATATCTGATATCTTCCACTAGACTACTATCTATACAGTCTCCTGGAGGCAAGACATAGCCCTGATACTTCTCTTGTTCCCCCTCAGTGCCTAATATGCTAAGTGATAGGCATTTTTAATAAATATTTGTTGATATACTGAGGCCTCAGCTGAAGAATTGATAGAATCAACAACAGATATTCCCCTAGGATCATATAAGCATGGAATTTAGAGACAGAGGGGTCATTGGGATCATTAAGTACAACCCTTTCAATTTACAATGAGAAAAGCAAGACCCAAAGAAGTTGAAATGATTTGTCCAATGATAGAACCAGGATTTAAACCAAAGTCTTTTGTTTCATATTTCTACTTGCAGCCACATAGATTTTGGATTTAGTTCCTCTAATCAATGTGCATGAATATCATAGAATCACATTCTTGAAACAGAATCTGCAGATGTCACCTTGTTCATCTCCAGGCCAACAGGCAAAATTGATGTAAGTAATAAAAAGCCCATGGATGCCAATATGTAATCAGCTTTATTCTGGCCAAGAAAGTTGCCTCTCCTAAATCATGTTCAACAGAGGATAGATTTGGATGAATTCCTAATCTATGAAGCAATACAAAAGCATGTAACTTATTTACTTAACTGAAAGTAGCTTTAGTTTTTTGTTTTGTTTTTTGAGTAACATTAGTCATTTTAGTCAGTTTGTGTTGGTATCAGAATGTTAAGCTTATCTGGGAGGGAGAAGATCACATGGTCCTTGCTTATATCTAAGCTGCAGTTTAAAGCCTCAAATGATACTTGCTTTCTGGGATATATTGAAATGATTATGAAAAGTTGTTGTTTATCCTTCATTTTTGAAGAGGACCAATGACATCACAATTTGGGGGTAAAATAGTAGATAATGGGTAATGTCTTGCATGTGAATCATATTTAAGTGAGTCAGAGTTGCACAAAGTCATTAGCTTCACTCTCTCTTCCAGAATCATTGAAGTCCAGTGGCAGGACCAAAGTCAAGACAACTGACAATAGCCTAGGATGTCTTCAATGTCTGTCCAAGCTCTGAGATTCCACAGTATCTCCTTCAGCCACCTTCAAGGCAATTGGGACAAATTTTTGTCATCCATTCATTCTGCCAGGGGAAATCTTCATATGCTAGGGGTAGACATCTCAACTTTCCAACAGGTTTGCAGCATTTTGGTTTTCCCTTAGCCATTTGGCCAAGATGGTTTTGCCAAGGTGTGGCCACTGTGCATTCTACAGCTAATTGGAGCCACATATGAGAGTTGGGTCACAGGTGGGCAACAAAGGTGGTAAGGAGCCCCCAAAAGGGCTCAGCAAGCCCTCCCACCAGAAGTGCTAGTCCTCCCTGAACACTCCATTTACCCCTTGAGAAGAGGAATGCTATAGTGGAGAGGGGGTCAATTTAGATTAGACTGTGAGCTCCTTGAGGGCAGGGATTTTACTTTTTTTTGTATCCCCGATGCTTAGCACAGTGCCTGGCATATAGTATGCAATTAATAAATGTTTATTGACTAACATCACAAACAAGGAGACTTGGGTTCAATTCCTGCCTCGGACATAGTCTAGTAATCTCTCAGTGCCTCAGGCAACTCTCTTAGATTGTAAAGTGCAGGACCTTGGGTAGAGGGAACTTTTTCACTAGGAGCTTTCTTACAAACCAATGAAAATATAGGTTTAGACTTATAAAAGTAAGAATATGGCCACTAGTAGCTACTAAAAATTACTATTGAAAAACCTTTTTTTTTTTTTTGCTTTTTTTTTTGAAGGGCCATTGGGGTTAAGTAACTTGCCCAAGGTCACACAGCTGGGTTTTTTTGTTTGTATGTGTTAAGTGTCTGAGGCCAGATCTGAACTCGGGTCTTTCTGACTCCAGGGCTAGCGCTCTACCCACTGCCACCTAGCTGCCCCAACACTTTGTTTCTTTTAAGATCATTAGGCTGATATTTCACTTCAAACTTTTTTCCATGCTTCATTACATTTTTACATGTGTAGTGGTATAGAATCTAAAATTAACATTAATAAAATACCAAATATCAAAACTTATTAGTATTCCTCTGCCAATGAACAGAGGAATAAAATCCTTAATAGTGAGATTATTAAAAAGGAAAAAAAAATTCAGTCTGAAATACTGTTTCTTTAAAGAAAAAAAGATAGGAGTGGCTAGGTGGCTCAGTGAGTAGAGCGCCAGCCCTGGAGTCAGAAGGACCTGAGTTCAGATCTGGCCTCAGACACCTAACACACACAAAAAAAAACTACACACACAAAAAAACTTAGCCATGTAACCTTGGGCAAGTTACTTAATCCCAATTGCCCTCCAAAGAGCAAAAAGAAAAAAAAATAGCAATAGAAACAGGTTAGTTTCAAACCCGATCATTTCTTTTTAAAAGTAAAATATTTGCTGATTTCATTTGCTTTCTTAAAGCTTGCTAATTGAAAAAAGATGTTTGTTTTACAATGACATTTTGCAGTTGATTAGTCCATGATGTGAGTTAATTACTTTCTTAAAGATCATGTCTTACATGCTATAGTTTAAAAAGCATGGAGAAATTGGTGTATGTGGACTAACTTATCGGAGTTGGCTGATCATTCCTGCTAACTCCAAGAATGCAGGACACTACTTTAACTAATTGAATATACCTTTCCCTTCTAGCTAGTGATCATTGAACAGACTGCATAACATGTAGGAGGAGGAGTTCAATTAAAATTAAACTAAATTGTAAAATCATTCAATGTCTGTTGATATCACAATACCCTTGATTTCCTTTCTTAAAATAAAACCAAATAAATAAAGTAAAATTAAAAGAGAAAGTTCATGAAACCTTAGCAGAGATGACAAAAACAAGGAATGAGTAGCAATATAAGTGAGGAATTGTTTACTTAAGTGAGGAATTTACCTAAGTCTAGCAATGTTCTCATTCTCCCATTCTGGCAACCTGTCCAGGTCAAGAATTGTCCCACAATCATGTCTTGGAAAATGAAGTCATTGCTCTCCCTTGTAGTGCCAATGCAGTATTTACAGCACCCATGTTCACAATAAAGATCATGACTATAAGTCATATGATGTTCAATTACAAAATATACCAGACTCTCCAGACAGAGGATAGAAATGATGCATTTATTTAGACACCAGAAAACCAAATCCCAAAACCAGCAAGCCAATTCCATCATAGTACCAAAGATATTCAGAAGCCATATAATAATGTTGAGAGCCATAGAATCCTTCAGCCTTCCCACAAACCAATACAAAACCAGTGTCTACTCATGAGCCTGACTCCTTGCCTGAGGTCCTCTTCTCTCCCTCAATGTCTGGCTAGCTCTGACCAGCTTCCTGTAGGCTCTGCTTCCCTTCAGCAAAATTCCTCACACCACAGGCTCCATGTGACCACATTCAGCCTTTTGGGGGCAGAGTTCATCTTCACAACAGGGAAGCTTCCTGTGGGATCTGCTGCACCCTCCAGCAAATTCCCTCCATCACAGGCTACATGTGATTACATTTAGCCAATTAGAGGGCAGAGTTTACTTTCAAAGTGGGGGGGTCTTCAGATTCCCCCACTAGGTCTATTAAGGGGCAGGGAAGATCTTCAAATTCCCATTCTCATTACATCCCCTCATGCAAACACCTGGGTTAAGCAGGTGTTATACTAATGGGAATTTGAAAATTGTCCTTGCCCACTAAGAGGCCAAATGTAATCACATGGAGCCTGTGGTGGGAGAAATTTGCTAAAGGGTGGAACAGAGCCCATAGGAAGCTGGAAGTCAGAGCAGTTAGAGCTGGAGGGAAGAGAGGACACACCCAAGGAGACAGCTAGGCTTGTGAGTGTTTATGGGAAGGCTAAAGGATACTGTGGCTTCCTGCTGTGCTATGGTGTATTAACTTCTTTGTTGCCAAGGTGGATTCAGCTTTCTGGCTTGGGGATTTTGTTTTCTGGTGTCTGAATAAATGTTTTGCTTCTGTGTTCTATATGGAGAGTCTGCTGTATTTTGCAATAGAGAACTGTGCCAGCATATTCATGGTCACCATCCGTGCTGTAAATATTGCATTAGGGCTACAGCAGGTGAGCAATTTGCTTATCCAAATATCATTGCTCCTCAAAATGGATTCAGTAACTACAGTGTGTTAAGCATTATTTAAAATTGAAAATAATCATAGGGCAGAAGCCTTCCAATCCTATACAGAATGGAAATGACATGAATAGACAATTTATGTATTTTCTATCATATATATCTATATATACACATACAAATACATATATTCATATACATACTTTTTTTAAAGCTGCACACAAGAAGTTCACAATTTCTTATTCAATCTTTGATCTGGTCTGCATGTTGAAATATGTGTTTATGATTAAGTTCACAATGAAAAAGAAAATAAAATACAAAACCTTGGGGCAGCTAGGTGGCACAGTGAATAGAGCACAAGCCCTAGAATCAGGAGGACCTGAGTTCAAATCTGGCCTCAGACACTTGACATGTACTAGATGTGTCACCTTGGGCAAGTCACTTAACCCCAATTGCCTTGCCTTCCCCCTTCCAAAAAAAAAGGAAAGAAAAGAAAAAATAAAAATGAAAAACCTAGCAATCTCAACTCTTTAGTGCACAAACTTTACTTTTAAGAACATAAGATTTCTAGCTCCTGGTTAAAACCAAAAGATATTCATCCTTACCTAACAGTGCTAAATTCGTTAATTTGAACAATACTTCATTAGTTTTGTTTCGATTATTCCTCATCCCATTCCATGTTATAAAAGAGAAACAGAGACCACAGAGAATAATCAAAATCACCAAATTAGGGAGTGAAAAAAACTAGGCTAGAACTGAATTTCTTCACATTAAGATTTTTTTTAACATGCTTTCAATTTACCTACCCCAGATCTCTACAACTAATTTAAACCTTGGGTTACCCAATTTCACTTGGCTTTTTCCTGAAATCTCTCAGGCTTGATTTGGCCCTAACAGTCCTCAAAATTCAGTTTGGACAATATATTACCTTCCTTACATAATGTGAAAATCACAGTTCATTTTAGAATAGTAACCAGCCCCTATCTCTGAAGTTCTGTGGCAGGTTTACTATATCTAGGGTGAATACCATAGCTTGCCTCTTCTAATGTGCCTTAGTTGTAACTTTACATTCTCTTGATTCATCATTATAGGAATGGGCTTCTTACTTATCAGTGGTTAGTTATCAGAGTGCTAGAAGACACCCAGACAAGTTGTTCAGTTTTTGTTTTTTTAATAAGATTATAGTCTCTCAGAATTGGAAGGGACTTCAGAGGTCATCTGGTTCATTGGTCCCCAAACTTTTTTGATTTCACAATTTCTATCCATAGAAAATCTCTGAATATGCAATCCTAATATATGTATATTTATTTATAAATTACATGCTTATACTACTATATTGATGTCATATATATTCTAAAATGCACACAAAACTATAAATTTTAAAAAACATAAATACAAAATAAACTATTTTAAAATATTATATTTTGTTTAACTGCACAGAAGCATTTATTTTGCTGTAACTAAAAATAATATTAATAATATAAACAGTGGAGGGGGGGCAGCTAGGTGTCGCAGTGAAAAGAGCACTGGCCATGCAGTCAAGAGGACCTGAGTTCAAATGTGGCCTCAGTCACAAAAAAAATATCTGTGTGACCTTGGGCAAGTCACTTAACTCCAATTGCCCTACCTTCCCCCCTCCAAAAAGCAAAACAACAACAACAATAATAATAATATGAACAGTGTGACTGAATATCCTTTTATTTCAGAAAATCTTGCTTTAAAACTTTCTGATACAACACTTTGAAAGTCTGGCATTATGTTTATTTTGTAATTAGCTTACTAGCTATTTGACTTAAGGTAAGTCATGTAGTTTCTGTGCTATAAGCAATTTTTTAGAAAATAAGTTGCAGAAAATATGTTAACTTGAGTTAGTAGAGAGTTTCCTCATCCAGGATTTTCCTGTGAAATCACAGGTTATCATAGGAAATCACATTATCCTCAAACTGAAAGATATACTTCACAAACAGAAGACCTCTGTCATTGCATAATTTCAAACTCTTCAACTAATTATGCAAAGGTTTTTGCTGAAATTTGGCTAATTAATTTCTATCTTCCCTCATGTCAATTAACTGTTCTTGAAAACTAATTGAAATGTGTTGTACTTTTACATTTTTTAAGTAAATGTACTCAAAATCCTTGAAGATTTAAAAAATAAGTTAGAAAATCATGTTTCAAATTGTTAAGTATCCTGATGAGTTTTTTTAAAAAACATACTTTGTTTCTTGTTTAAAAAAAAATATTTGCTATATAATCAGTCAGTCAATAAACATTTAGTAAATGCCTATGATGTGACAGGCACTATGCTAAGTGGCTGGGGATGCAAATTCAAATTAAAACAAAGGTCAATCAGTCACTGTCTACAAGGAACCTACAATGGAATAGGGGAAGACAGACATAAAAGGAAGCTTGGGGAATGGGGGAGGACTCTAATGCTTGTTAGACTAGAAACTTCAGGGAACTTCCCCTTGTATGAGATCTAGGACTCTCTCTTGGTTGAGCTGTTACCTCACTCCTACTGGGAGAGCTCCTTTCCTCCGTATGGTCTGCTATATATTCTCATATATCTACCTCCTCTGATTTTTGTTTTGCTAGAGAGGTGGATAAATGGGCTTTCTTGGCTAAATGCTATTTGTGTTCATTGTAGAACTGGCATTTGGAAGGAAAGGGGTGAAATCTTGGAAATAGAACTTGGGGTCTTCCTCTTTTTTTTTTTTTTTTTGTTTTTTTGGAGGGGCTTTTCCCCCTCCAGGGCAATTGGGGTTAAGTGACTTGCCCAAGGTCACATGGCTAGTAAGTGTTAAGCTTCTGATGCCGGATTTGAACTCAGTTCCTCCTGACTCCAGGGCCAGTGCTCTATTCACTGTGCCAACTAGCTGCCCCAGGTCTCCCTCTTACACCAAATTGAACATTGATTAGACATTACCTTGAACTTTATCACATCCCCTAGACTAACAATACTGAAGGAAGAGTAGATATAATTCTAGCCTGGCACCCTCTCTCTCTGAGGACAGCAGAGTGACCTCAGGCCCCAATTTCCTGCTTCTCCTCTTGGCAGGAATTAAAGTCTCCTGTGGAGAAGGATGGGAGGAGAAACTAAAGATGTCTATTCCCTTTGAACCACACAACATTATGCTACATGCAGCGAGCTAGCTTTCACTATACACTGGTCCTCACAACATGTGAGGGCCTCACATGTTATTATGTATTCACTATATAATATACACTGAGTATACACTATATAATATACATAATATAATATAACAACATAATATAATATAACATAATATAATATACAATAAGGGTTGTCATTAATGATAATAAATATAAACATATATTTCAAATAATCTTATTGAAAGTTTTGAATTATTTTAGGCAACTTCTCAGGACTGTTCAGATTAGCATTGCTTTTCACATTGTAATGTGGGTGATGAAGAGCTCATCAGCACTGACATCATGTCACTTGCTGGTGCTTGAATTATTAGTATTATCTTCAATCTGCAGTATCTTTGCAGGAATCTTTTTAGATTGACTTTTCCATTTCGGGAGGTTAATATTAGATAATATGATCCTATGATCCCCAACAAGTAATCTTCCAGCTATAATTCAATCCAGTTTAACAAAACCTTCCATATGCAAGATAACTGTCTCAGGTGCTGGTGATATTACGACAAAAACAAAACAGTCTATGTCCTCAAGAACCTTACATCCTGCTGGGGAGACACAACATGTACACAGGTAAGCACAAATTAATAATTAACAAGCATTTGCTAATCACCAATTTTGTGCCAGGAAATATGCTAGGGCTCTAAGTACTAAAGTCCCTGTCTTCAAAGAGCTTACATTCTACTTGAAGAATACAACATTTTCATAGATAAGTAAATAAATAAGTAAATACATAGATAAGTAAATAAATAAACAAGTAAATAGATAAGGAAAAAAAAGTAAAAACATTGTGATGAACAAGAGACACACTAACAACTGGGTAAATTAGGAAAAGTCTTGAAGCAGGCAGCACTTGAGATGGGCCTTAAAAGGATGTAAGGTTTCCAAGCCATGGAAGTTAAGAAGGAAATCCTTCCAGACAATGGGAACAAGGTCTTAGATGGAATATGGTGAACAAAGATAGTAAGTGGGCCAGTTTGGCTAGAGTGTTGAGTGTTGTGAAGATGAGTGATGAGCCTAGAAAGAAAGACAAGTTGGAGATATAGTGAAGGGCTTTAAGTGGCAAGTCAAATAAGTTCGTATTTTATCCAGAAGGCAACAAGGAGACAGTGACATGAAAAGAGGAGTGACCAGATCATATCTTCACTTTAGGAGTAATGATTTAGAAGCTGTGGAGGATGGAATCATGAAAAGGCAAAACTAGATGCATCAAAAACAGTTAAGAAGTTATTTCAATAGCTCAGCTAGCAGACAATGAAAGTCTGAACTAAGGTGGTAGCCAAATGAGTAGAGATAAAGGCATGGATGATGGAGGTATTAAGAAGGTAAAATTGATAAGATCTGGCAATTAATTAAAAGTTGAGAATAACTCCATGGTTACACACCTGGAAGGTGTGTAGTTCCTTGGAAGGATGGTGGTTCCTTTAACTGAATTAGAGAATCAGATTTAGAGGGAAAGGTACTGAGTTTCATTTTGGACATGTTGAGTTTGAGATGTCTATGAGACATGTAGGTGGAGGGATATTCAGCAGGCAATTGGTGATTCCAAATTGGAGCTCAAGAGAAAGTTAAGGGAAGGAAATGCAGACTTTGGAGTCATCTGTACTAAAATGATAACTGGACCAATAAGAGATGAGGAGACTTTGAAGATAAAGAAAAGAACCTAGGACAGATCCCTAGAATAGTTAGTCTAGTTTTGTGGGAAGGCCACACCTCAATTTGAGGAACACTTGAACATGATGAATTCACCACCTCCCAATGTAGCCCATGCCATTTTGGTACAATTCTAATTATTTGGGGAGGCTAGATGACACAGTGAATAGAGCACTAGCCCTGGAGTCAAGAGGACCTGAGTTCAAATCTAGCCTCAGACACTTAACACTTAGTAGCTATGTGACAGTAGGCAAGTCACTTAACCCCAACTGCCCTACCTTCCCCCCTCCAAAAAAAAAATAGTACAATTCTAATTATTTGGTAGTTTCCCTTTATCTGGAGGCAAAATCTGCCCCTTTTCAGTTTCTTCCATTTATTTCCATCTCTGTCCTCTAGGTCCAACCAGAACAAGGCTATTCCCTCTTTCAAACGAAAAATTTCAAATTTCAAATTCAACTCAAAGACCCTACATCTCTTCTCCATGCTAAACTTTGACCTGTAGAGAAGTACAGAGCAAAGCAGACTCTTCCTTGAGTCATGACAAACCCCCTACTTTATCTAGTCTGACCCTATACACATGAAACTTAATTTCTCTCATCAATTTCTCCCACCTCCCTTCCCAGAACCATTCTGAAATGTAGGAAGAGAGGAGCCACTGTCAGTTCTTCAACAACATTGGCTGAATCCATACCATGTGGAATCCAGGGAGCATTTTTTAAAGACATTTGATTGCATTAAAATCATCACTCTTCTGTTTTGCTATAAATTGAATTCCCTACACAAACAGCAAGCTGGTTGCCATAAATCCTCAGCCACCATCTGGCAAACTCAGCATTGTGCATAGATCTCTATAACATAAATTAAGGGTATTATCAGATTTGAACATTCCCTGGAGAAATTGGGACAGTGTGTACAATTGAAGACATAAACGGCACATGCCAACCTATAGCAGCACCAGTGGCATTAATTCTAAATAGATGACACATGAACTTCAAAGAGCATTTTTACAATTCACTGGGTAGCAAAGCTAAAGGCAGGGCTGACTGCAAGGGATAAGAAATTAATATTTCTATTTGCTAGATAGGGAACAAATAAACTGCCCTGGGATGCACTTGTTGAAATCAGTGCCCAGTGTGTTAAGCTTATGATAATTCTTTGTTGAACAGAGCCCCCCCCCCCCAAAAAAAAAGGATTTCTGAGACAATATTGTTAACATGATATATATTCTTTTTTTTTATTTTAACAAATGCTTTATTAACTTCTGGTTTACATCATTCATTTCAGCCAGATTTTGAGTTACAATTTTTCCCCTACCCACCACCCCAGAATAGCAGTCCCACAAGATATCCCCTCATCCAATCTGCTCTCTCCCATATCTTCTCCCATACCCCCTTCGACTTTGCCATTAGGGCAAGGTGAATCTCTGAGCCCCAATGCCTGAACATCTTACCTCCCAATTACATGCAAATTAGTATTAATAATAGAATTTATATACATTTGAAACATTTAATTTTAAGACTTCGAATTTCAGATCCATTCCCTTCCTCTCTTGTCACCCACTCCCTCTGGGAAGATAAGCAATTCAGTATGTGTTGTACATGTATAGCTATGTAAAACATTACCATAGTAGATATATTGTAAAAGACTGCTTATATTTCCCTGCCACCAATCCCACCCCCAACCTGGTCCATTCCCTACATGATCCTGTCCCTCTTCTATAGTGGGTACTTCCAACCTCCCCTCCCCCCAAGGATGCCCTCCCCTCCATCATTTCCCCTCTCATCCCCTTTCCCCCTACTCTCCTGCAGGATGAGATATCCCATTTAGTATGTATGTCATTCTCTCCCTGAGCCAAATTCAATGAGAATATGGTTTTGCCTTTTTGCGTTCCTGTTCTTCCCCTGCCCTGCAACTACTTCCCCTTGCTTCTTCTACATGACATAGTTTACCCTACCCTGTCTCTCCCCATCTCCTCTTGCCACTTTCCTCTCTTACCTCTTAACTTCACCCCTTAAGTATCATCCCTTCCCACCAAATTCAACCTGTGCCCTCTATCCATGTATACCTGTAAACATATATACACATATTCACATATGTATTCATATGCCCATATACCCTTCTTCAATTATTTTCATAATGAGGAAGGTTTCATCAATCACAGTTATTGTTTTTCCATGTAGGAATGTAAATAGTTCAATTTTGATAAGTACCTTTTGATTTCTTTTCCTTGATTACCTTCTCAAGCATCTCTTGCTTCTTGTGTCTGAATGTCAAATTTTCTATTCAACTCTGGTTTTTTCCTCAAGAATGCTTGAAAGTCCTCTATTCCACTGAATGACCATATTTTCCCTGAAACAAGATACTCAGTTTTGCTGGGTAGGTGACCCTTGGGTTCATTCCCAGCTCTTTTGCCCTCTGGAATATCATATTCCATGCCCTTCAATCCCTCAGTGTAGAAGCTGCCAGGTTCTGTGCTATTCTGATTGTGTTTCCACAATATTGAAATTGTTTCTTCCTGGCTGCTTGTAGAATTTTCTCCTTGATCTGGGGATTCTGGAACCTGGCTATAATATTCCTAGGAGTTTTCTTTTTGGGATCTTTTTCAGGAGGTGATCTGTGGATTCTTTCAACCTCTATTTTGCCCTCTAGGTCTAAAACATCAGGGCAATTTTCCTTGAGAATTTCTTTAAGGATGATTTCTAGGTTCTTTCTTTGATCATGGCTTTCAGGTAGTCCAATAATTTTTAAATTATCTCTCCTGGATCTATTTTCCAGTTCAGTGGTTTTTCCCATGAGATATTTCACATTGCCTTCTATTCTTTCATTTGTTTGGATCTGTTTAACAGCATCTTGATTTCTCATAAAGTCACTAGATTCCATTTGTTCCAGTCTAACTCTGAAGGAATGAATCTCCTCAGTGAGCTTTTGAGATTCTTTTTCCATCTGGCAAATTTGGCTTTTCAAGGCATTCTTATCCTCATTGTCCTTTTGGGCCTCCTTTGCCATTTGAGTTAGTCTATTTTTTAAGGTGTTATTTTCCTCAGTCAGGCTGTTGACTCTCATTTCATACTTTTCCTGCATCCTTCTCATTTCTCTTCCCAATTTTTTCTCCACTTCTCTTATTTGGTTTTTAAAATCCTTTTTAAGGTCCTCTATGGCCTGTAACCTGCTCATATTTTCATTTGGGGCTTTTGGTGCAGGAGTTCTGACCTCACAGACCTCCTCCTGTTCCATGCTTCTATCCTCTTTGCCTCCAAAATAGGAGTCTAATGTTGCATTTTTCTGTTTATTTTGTTTCCTTTGCCTAGGCATGTTGCCACTTAATTACTTGATTTTTGGGCTTGTTGCCACAGTAGGACTGTGTCACCAGACAGGGAGCTTCTGTACCATACGTTGGGGTCTTCACAACTTCCAGAGGTATTAGTTGGGTGGCCTCTGTAAAGCCTCCACATGCTCAGGCAAGCTGGATACCCACCCCAGACCTCCCCCACCCCCAGACCACAATCCAGATCCAAGCAGGTTAAAGCAAGATTGATTAACCCCCAGACTGATTGCTGGATCTCCCTATAGTTCGCAGACCAGGAGCTTAAACTGCCACTGAAGCTGCAAAATGGCTTTTGTGACTCGGCTCCTCAGCCACTTCTTGCCCCCAGGGGAAGAAGCCGACAAGTTCCCCAAATACTGGTCCCAAAGTCCATAGGGCACTAACCTCTCACTTTGTCCTAGGCATATCTGTGTTGATAATTCTGGAATTGCCACAGCTGCTGGTGTTCTGGGGTCCCTCCAGCCAACTGCTGGCCAGGCCGCCCTGGGGCTAAAACCGTGGCTCATCTGGGCCTGGGCTCCACTCCCAGAGTGTTGCACTCGGCTCTCAGAGTGTTGTGCTGTGCTGCATTGGCCGCTCCCTGCAGGGCTGCTAGGCTGTCCTCAGTGGGAGGTTAGCTTCTCTGTGTCATTCTGTGGGTGCTGGAGCTCCAGAAGTTCTTCAGAGTCCACCTTTTACATTGTTTGGAAGTGGTGGGGAGAGCACCTTGGAGGTGCTGTTTCTATTCCGCCATTTTGGCTCCACCCCCATGACATATATTCTTACAAAGGGTAAAATGGCTGCTATATAATCAGTTTTGACTAAAAGCAAATATTGAAGGATTTAGCACAATAATTTAGCAAGTCAAAAGCACTTTTGCATGGGGGGGGTGGGTATTTTTTTTTTAATATTTAATCTTTTAATATTTTGGGATGGGTAGTTCTATGACTCCAGGACAGTTAGGTGGAATGATAGAGTTTCAGGCCCAAAGTCAAAAAGACTCATCCTCCTGAGTTCAAATCTGATCTCAGGCACTAAATCTGGGCAAGTCACTTAACCCTGTTTGTTTCATCTATAAAATGAGCTGGAGAAGGAAATAGCAAACCACTCCATTATCTTTGCCAAGAAAACTCTAAATGGGGTCACAAAGAGTTGGACATGACTGAAAGGACTGAACAAGTTCTCTGACTCGCTTGTCTAAATCACTGAAATCAGTTTTCAATACTGAAAACCTCAGAGATGGCCTTGAGATACCAGACATTTCCAGTTATAACTGGTTGCATGAAACACTGTACCACAGTACACTGTACCACAGTGGAAATTTGTAGTCAGAAAACCTGGGTTAAAGTCCAGGGTCTGCTGCTTACTAACTGAATGAACTTGGGCAAATTATTTAGCTTCTGTATCTCAACAAAAGGTAGCATGGTATAGTGAACAAGACAGGAAAAAACCATCCTCAGAGATAGAAAGCCCTGAGTTCAAATGTTACCTCTGACACATATTGGCAATGTGACCCCAGACAAGTCATTTAACTTTAGTGCTCAAGGCAACTCTCTAAGACTATAAGTTACAGAAAAAAAGTGTTAGCCTGCATTGGGGAATTTCCTCATCAGGGAATTCCCTATGCCAATGAAATGACAATCACCATCCCTCTAGGCCTAATGAAATATCAGGGGAGTAAAAACAATAATGCCTTCAGAAAAATATGTTAAACCCAGACGAGTATACAGGGTGTCCCCAAAGTCTTAGTGCGGCTTTTAAAGGCCTAAAAACTGCACTAAGAATTTTATGATACCCTGAATTGTAGTTTTGTTTTGTTTAAAAAAAACCAAACAGGTCTAAAATTAGGAGTTTAGGGTCCAACCGGCCCAAATCATTTCAGTATCATTGGCAAGCTTATGAAAGACCATAGGCAAGAGCCATACAGGATGGTTATGAATTACTTCACTGGAAAGGATACTCACATTGATGAGATCATAGATCCTCAGAATTATTGAATAATTGTGAATGTGATGACATATACCTCTCTAGAGAGTGGCAGCAGTTCCACATTAGGTTATATACATTAGTAAAGCCAAAAGAGCAATTCTGAGAACAGAGGTATTTAACTCACACATTCAGAGTTAATTGCTAGAGATACAGACAAGTAACTAGACTCTAAAATACAGAATGAATACTTGTTGAGAATATTATGGAGACAATCCCTATCCTGATATGGGTTTGATTACTTGATTTCAGAGGACCCTCTCAACTATGAGAATCATTAATTGGGTGAAATTATCCATCTGGAAAAAAAAAAGTAATCTGGTAATAGAGCTAAGACTTTCAGAACCTAAATGTGAAGTGTTTCCCCACAGGTCTGAAGGATGATGGCAGTAGTACATGTATATATATATGTGCATATCAATCAATCAATCAACTAATCAGGAAACATTTATTAAGCATTTAATGTGTTTTAGGTACTGTGCTAAGATCTAGGGATACAAAAAGAAACAAAAGACATTCCCTGCTCTCATGGAGTTTACAATCTAATTGGTGGGACAACATGCTTACAAATATATACAAAGCTAGTTTTATATAGGATAAATAGAGTATAACTAATAGAGGTGAGGCACTAGAATTAAGAGGGCTTGGGGAAAGCTTCCAGTAAAAGATGGGATTTTAGTTGGATTTTAATTAAAATTTTAGTTAAGGAGGCGGCTAGGTGGCACAGTGAATAGAGCACCAACCCTGGAGTCAGGAGGACCTGAGTTCAAATCCTGCCTCAGACACTTGACACACTAGCCGTGTGACTTTGGGCAAGTCACTTAACCCCAATTGCCCTCCAAAAAAAGAAGCAAGAAGGTCAATCAGTAGGTGGGGTTGAGTAGAGAGAATATTCCAGGTATGGGAAACAGCCAGAGAAAATGCCTAGCACTTAGAGACAGAGTGTCTTATTCACTTGCACAAAGGGAAGCATTAGCCTTGGTAAGAATTAAGGCCATTTCATCATGTGACACAGAGTGGAGGACGAAATCTTGATAGAAGGCATCTGAGTGATAGTAGATAAGGAGGAGGAAGTAAGATCCTGGGCTTACAGTGAATGGCTTCAATTTTTTCCCATAAAATATGAGGCAAGGTTCTCAGATTTGGGGGGTGGGGAGTCTTAGGAGATTTGAGGAGGGATAAAAAAATTTGGAAGAGCCAGTGTGGTGAGAAGGATATTGAGTTAATATGGAAGGTATAATAGAATTGCCTAAAAGCATTAAGGACCCAGCTGAGGTTCTATAACATAAATTAGTATTGGACCCATAAACACGTAATAAGGGATGTGTATGTGTATCTACACATGTATATCAAAAATCTTAATGTGGTTTTAAGCTTTAATATTATAAAACTGCACTAAGACTATTAGAACAGTCAGTAAATACATGTATATATAGTATGCATTGTGTATATGTATATGTACATGCATGTATGTGTATGTATGTATGTAACTGAAATGATACCTCTGGGAAAACTCATTTAGCTTTCTTATATGGACCTCCTGAATTTAACACCACACTTACTGATCTATAGCTTGATCCTTGACCATATAATTTCCTTTATACTTTCTAATAACTTCTTATTGATTTGGGGTTATATGAACAACTTATTTCAATTTTACAAAACTGAATTAAGTTCCTACTATATGTAAGGTATGTACTAGAGACAGAAGAATGAATCAGATACTGTCCCTGACCTCAAGCAGCTTGTGATTTAATAAGGGTATATCACATGTACACAAATAAGTAAAGAACAATGTGATATAGGGGTCCCAAAGAGAACAAGACAACATCATTTCAAAAAAGTTGAGGTAGAAAAGCTCATGGAAGATGGGAATGGTCAGAGAATATTTCATGGATGATATGGTACCTGATCAGATACTTGAAGGAAGACAAGGATTTCAGTGGACAAAGAATATACATAATAATGTATACTTACATTATTACTTATAGCATAAATTCAGAAAGGGGAGATAACCTGTGAGAATGCAACAAGGGAGAAAGTGTAGGACAGAATTGAAAACAATTAATACTAGTACAGTTTGGCTGGAACAAGAGTGAGGGAAGATGAGGTGAGTAGAAGAATGCAAAAGTAAGTTGGAACCAGATTATGGCAGGCCTAAAATGCCAGGATAAGAAATAAGTATTTCATCCTTGGATGAACAATAGAAAGCCTTAGGGACAGGGTCAAGATGAGCAGAATATAGACAGTAACCCAACTCTCCCAACATTACCCTCCAAACAACTTTAAGATAACTCCTTTAAAAAAGTAGAGTAAGTGGGGGGGTGGGGCAGATAGGATGGAGGGAAATTTCTTTCACAATATAACTCCTATGGAAATGTTTTGCATAACTACATATGCACAACCTATATTGAATTGCTTGTCTTCCCAGTGGGGGTGGATAAGGAAGGAAGAAGGGAAAGAATCTGGAAATCAAAGTTTTAAAAACAAATGTTTGAAAATTGTTTTTACATGCAACTGGGAAATAAGATATACAAGCACTGGGGTATAGAAATCTATCTTGCCCTACTAGAAAGTTAGATGGGGGATGGGGGAGGATAGAAGAACAGAGTGGGGGAAGGGGTATTCAATAGGCTCACTATCTTGGGGTAGGGGAAAGACGGGGAGAAAATTTATAACTCAAATATTGTGGAAATGAATATTGAAAACTAAAAATAAATAAATTTTTTAAAAAACCTCCTTAAATTAGATTTTGGAGTGGCAGAGCCAGCAAAAGGTCAAGTTGAGACATTTTTCCAGCCTAAGATAACTTAGGAGATTGTCAGGAGATATCTGTCACACCAGGGTAGAGGACAACCCAGAGAGCACCACCAGCAGTTTTCAGAAGAAATCAATGATACCTATATTCATATGGAAAAGTGCTCTAAATCACTATTGATTAGAGAAGTACAAATTAAAGCAACTCTGAAATACCATCTCATACCTATCAAAATTAACAAATGCTGGAAGGGATAAGGAAAAATAAGTACACCAATGAACTGTTAGTGAAGTTGTGACCTGGTCCAACAATTTTGGAGAACAATTTGGAACTATGCCCAAAGGGCTAAAAAAATACATATACCCTTTGACTCATAAATATTACTATAGGCCTGTACCACAAAGAAATCAAACAAAAAGGAAAAGGACCCATGTGTACAAAAATACAAGAAGTTATAGCAACTCTTTGTGGTGGCAAAGAATTGGAAATTGAGGAGATGCCTATCAATTGGGGAATAGCTAAATAAGTTGTAGTATATAATTGTTATGGAATACTTTTGTGCTATAAGAAATGAAGAGCAGGATGCTCTCAGAAAAACCTGAAAAGACTTACATGAACTGATGCAAAGTGAAGTGAGAAGAACCAGGAGAACATTGTACAGAGTAATAGCAATATTGCTGTGATGATCAACTATGAAAGACTTAGCTATTCTAATCAATACAATGATCCAAGACAATCCCAAAGGTCTCATGATGAAAAATACTATCCACCTCCAAAAAAGAGAACTGATCAACTCTGAGTGCAAATTGAAGTGTAATTTTTTCACTTTATTTTTCTTGCATTTTTGCAATATGGCTAATACAGACATAGATTTTGCATGGTTTCATATGCATAATTGATATCATATTACTTGCTTCTGAGTGGGTGGGGAAGGGAGAAGAGGGAGGGAGAGAATTTAAAACTCAAAACTTTTAGAACTCTTAAACACTAAAAAAAGGAAGCCATTATTAATTGTTTATCTAGCTTAGATACCAAATTTTCACCAAAAAAATCTGATACAAAGAGTTTCCCATTCAACCACTTCCCTTCCTAACTTCATTGCACTAATTTGTCTGTGCAGAACCTTTGCACATGTTTCATGTAATCAAAGTTATTTTATTTTTTGTAAATGCCTTTATCTCTTATTTGGTTAGAATAAATCTATTCATAAACATTAGAAGTATGGTCTGTTTCTCTTTTAAATTTTTTATAGTATGATCTTTAAGGTCATGTATACATTTTAATGTATTGTGGAATGTGGTGCAAAGTAGAATGTGGTCTAAGCCTAATTTCTGCAAGATTGCTTTTCAATTTCCTCAGCAGTTTTGATCAAATAGGAAGTTTTTCTCTAGGTAATTTATGTTTTTCATTTTAATCAAACCCTTGGTAACTGAATTCAATTGTTTCTGAATCTCCCTTGTCTAGTCTATTCCATTGATCTGTCTCTCTATTCTTTAATCAATACTAGATGGTTTTGATGACTGTTACTTTACACATTTAATTTCTTTCTCTTATTGCTGTTGTTAGCATTCCAAAACCACATCAAATAATGGAATGGAGAGTAGGCATCCTTGATTCACTCCTATATTTACTAGAAAAAGATCTAGGATATCCTTATCACATATGTGCTTGCTTTTGGCTTTTGATAGATACCTTTTGTGAATATTTTTAAAAAGGTTCCTCTATGACTATACATTGTAGGGTTTTTAGCATAAAAGAGTGTTATATTTTGTCAAAAGGTTTTTTTTTCTGCATCTATTGAAATGATCATGTGTTTGGGGGTGTTTTTATTTTTAATATGTCTAATGATATTGATTATTTTCTTAATGATGAACCATCTTTGCATCCCTGGTATAAATTTAATCACAATGAATGATTTCTTAGATAAATTGCTGCAGTCTGGTAAGATTTTGTTTAAAATTTTTGAGTCAACAGCAATGTAAGGATCTAAAACAACTCCAAAAGATTCACAATAGAAAATGCCATCCACATCCAGAATAAGAACTATGGAGTCTGAATACAGATTGCAGCATACTGTTTGGTCCCTTTTTTTGTTTTGTTTCATTTTTTCTTTCTCATGGTTCCTCCCATCCATTCTAACTCTTCTATACAACATGACTAATGTGAAAATAGGTTTAATAAGAATGTAGTATGGAGAGCCTATATCAGATTGCATGCTGTCTTGGAGAGGGGGGTAAGGAGGGAGGTGGAGAAAAATTTTTAAATTATAGAAGTGAATGTTGAAAACTAAAAATAAATTTACACAAAAAAATTTTAGTCAATATCATTAATGATATTGGTCTATGATTTTTTTTGGTTTAGGTATCACGGCTTGTTTCACAAACTGATTCTTGAGAATAATTTGTTAAGTATGTATATTAACTATTCTTTAAAAGCTTGATAGAATTCTCCTATGGATCCATCAGAAGCAGGAGTTGGGTTTTTTCTTTTGGTGGTTCCTTTACAGCTAGATGTACTTCCTATTCTGAGATTGGGTTATTTAAGATCTCCCTCTGGTCTTCTGATAGTTTGGGTATTTTACATTTCTGAAGTTATTCCTCTATTTCTTCTGTGTTTTCAGTTTTGTTAACATATAACAGTGCATAATGTGTTCTGATTATTCTTTTTATTTCTTCTGGTTTTGGTGCAATTTCTCTTGCTGTTTTTTTAATGTATATTCACTAATCTCTCATTTTCTATTTTGTTAGCATGTTTTTGTAGGAATATTATTTTTCCCTGTGAGGATTGCTTTAGCTGCATCCCAGAATTTGGACTTGCTTCATCACTATCAATTTCTTTTATATAATAATTATTTTATGATTTGTCCTACTGCCCATGCAGTATTTCATTGTTATGTCTCCATTTGGGCTTGTAATTTTTGTTTGTGGTCCCTGAACCAATCATTATTTTTATTGAGATATGACCTCTAAAGGATATACTGAGATATGATCTGTAAAGGATAACTATTTTTGCCTTCTTACATTTGTTTGCAATATCTCTGTGACCTAATATATGGTAATTTTTTAAGTTCCATGTGATGCTGAGAAATGTGTGTGTTCTTTCACACTCTCTTGTTGACTCTCCCTTTACTAAAATCACAAGGGTCACTCTCCTCTCATTGCTAGCCCTTGATTTGACCAGAGTACATGATGCATTTCTCTCTTTCACCTATTCCCCTCCTCCCTTTCATGTACACTCCCATGTTCAGTCTAATCCCACAAAAAAAAAAAAAAATCACCTGTGTGTAGTGTTGCCAGGTTCTATGCATAATGTCCCAGACCTACTTCTTCATTGTTACTACCATTGGATTTCCACCATCACCTCTATCTCCTGCACATTTAGAAAAAAAAATCTCTCTTTTTTTTTGCTTTTTGGAGGGCAGTTAGGGTTAAGTGACTTGCACAAGGTCACACGACTAGTTTTGTGTTGTGTCTGAGGACGGATTTGAACTCAGGTCCTTCTGACTACAATGCTGGTGCTCTATTCACTGCACTACCTAGTGGTCTTTCCCCCCCTCACTGCCCCCCCACACGCAAAAAAAAAAATCTCTTAATGGTCTCTGCTATCACTCTGTTTCTTTTCCTGTCCTTACCAACTGCTTTTATTCACTCCTGCATTTCAGTTTTCTGAGGTATACCAAAATCAAATAATCTCTTCAGTTCTGATTTGCTTTCTTAAAACATTTTGAATACCTCTTTATTATTGAATGTTCATCTTTTATTTTTAGTTAAGCTCATATTTTCTGTATCCTGCGCTCCATTGCTCTTGGGAACACATTATTCCTTTCCCTCCCATTATAGAATAGTATTGTGTTAATTGGATTTCTTTTCCTTTGTATATGAAGGTCCTTCTGATAATTTGCAGGATTTGTTTTTTCTGAATTGAATTGCTAAATTTAACTAACTACCTGTCATGTAGTTTGCAGTCTTGAATTTTTTTTCCAAGTGACCTACGAATTCTTTCCATTCGTATTTTTTTTCCCATGTCAGAAGTTCTGGGCAGTTCTCTTCTATTAGTTCCAGCATTATAGAGTTAAATGGTTGTTTTTGTTGTTTCAGTTCTGTCTTCTGTGAAATTTATGATTCTTAGATTGTGTGTAGGCGCCCTGTCTTTAGGATCAGTATGTTTTGTTTACATAGTGGCATTTTCTTTTAATGTTGCTTTTTGCTTCTCATCTTCTAGATTGTCCTTTACTTCTGTATATTTTCTAGTTTTTATATTCTACCCATTATTTTTGCTGGGCAGGCCATAAACTCTGCTCTCATAATTCTCATTTCTTTTTAGAACCACTCAGGAACAGCAATATTGTGGTTCCATGTCTCCTCAAATTCCACAGTCTTCTTTCTTGTCAAATTGTTGGATCATTTCCTTTAGTTCTATAGTATTTGCTGATATCTGAACTTATTTACTAGAGATAGAGGTTATATTTCTCTCCTATTAATGAGTTCTTGATTATTTATCTGCTTATATTCAAGGTCTTTGAATTTTCTTCTTCCTGAGATCATTGGTAATTTTAATCTTTTCCCCCTATATTTTCCCCTATTATCCACTTTCTGAGCCTCTGACTCATTCCTTTCTGATGGTGGTTTCCTTGGGAACTAAATCTCAGTGATCTGATATTGCCTGTTACAAAATCAAATTCCTTCTTTCTTAACTATTCTTCAAAATTTATAGATTATCGTTGTGGATACAAAACAGAAATGGAAATGCAGGTGCTGACAGATTATAGATTTTTGTCTTTCTGCATTTAATTAGGCATCTTCTGGCACAGCCCATTTACATGATATTCTTTTTAAAAACTGAAATCTCCTCCCACCCTGGGAAATTCATGTTATATAACACTAGGTCTCTGCCCCAAGTGACTTTTGGACAGACAAAATTGGCCCCAGCTGGGTGCTGAGTACTTTCCCTAAGGCTTAGTGCAGTGCTACAAACACCCCCACATCATGTCCCTGTGCCCTGTCCTGTTCCTGCTGTTCCTCATTTCTCTTTTGTAGAGCTCTGAGGTTCTGAGGGTTGGGGATGGAATGTGGTGTTGAACTCCAATTTAAGCCCAGACACATATCCTGCTCCTTGCCTTCTCTTCTTATCTCTCCTTCAAAGATCTCTTGCAGTACAAAATACTTTCTGCCCCTGCCTGGCTATGTGGACCCAGTGAGCTTCTGTAATCTGTTGTATTGGAAGGACATATGGGCTATCTGTTCTGGTTGGAGCAGAGTATCAACGTCTGGAGCCAGGAATCTATCTACCCAGCACTGGAAGAAAGGTGGGGAGACAAGAGTGTGGAGTTGGGTTTCTTTATGAGCTGGTGAGAATAAGGTACAGTGCAGCCTTAATGTTCTTGGAGGGGGTAGAGAGATGTGCCCACTACAGTAAGCTCAGTGTAGAAGTTAGTTCAGGGAGTTGTTTTTAACCTTCTTTTGATTCTGAGTGTCCTAAATCATGGAGAGAGCTGAATTTTCTTTATCTTTGGCATATAATTTCTGTTTTGGAGAGCTTTAAGAGGTCAAGGGGATCAATGAAGATGCTTAATCTTTCATTTTATCATGTGATCACCAATATTCTTTTAAACTGTGGTGATCTATACTGAGTATAGCATTCTGGATGTTACCTGGCCAGCACCAATTACAAGGGTGGGCTATCACCTCCTTATGCCTGGAAGTTATGATACTCAATGGACCCCAAGATCGAATTCATTTTTTTGGCTTCCTCATGACATTGCTGACTTATTGAAGGCACACAAGCCAATAAAACCCCCAGATCCTTTTTCAGACAAATTTCTAACTGTGCTTTACTCATGCAGTTGATTTTTTAAAGCCAACTCTAAGACTTAACTTTTATTGCCATTAAATTTAATCTTACTATACATAATCCATTGTTCACACTATATACTCACACATATACTATAAAAATATACCCTTCCCCTTCTCCTGAGCAAGGGTTCTGAATTTGGAGTCAGTTTTAAAAAATATTTTTATATCTTTATTTCAATATAATTGAATAATCCCACATATTATATTTCATATATTTAAAAACATTATTCTGAGAAAGGGTTCACAGCCTTCTCTAAAATATCAAAAATGACCATGATGCATAAAAAGTTTAAAACTTCTGCCCTGAAGAAAGGTTCATGAGGGGCAGGGATTGTTTCCTTTGGTATACTGAAACACATGAGGATTTGTATGAATTGATACAAAGTGAACAAAGTAGAACCAGGTGTAATGGAAATGCAAATTTAAAGCTCTTCCCTGCCCCTAGCTTAAGTGCACCTGGAGCCTGTGGGGGAGGCTTGTTTTTCAGGAAAGCCCACACCTTGATACTTTGTGATTGGGCAGTGGGTCAAGGAAGTTGTTACAATCTCTGAGTCAGGAGAAGGCTATATAAGCCCTGAGGAGAGGCTTTGCTTTGGGGCTCACTTTGAGAAGTGTTGTGTGATTTGACCAGATGAGACTCTGGGAAGCCGTTGTTGAGAGCCCCCCAGCTTTGAAAATCCAGATGTCGATACTTCCCTCTCTGGTAACTGTGATTTGGTATTGATATAATGGTTGGACAGTTTGGAAGCCTGTCTGTTTGATCTGTAAGTTCTGTAACTCTGAAGTTCGGGGTGCTGACCTTTTTCCCCTGAACTAGGTAATATATATTTGTTTGATTAAAGTAAGCTGGTTAACCCATTTTGAGTTACTTTCCTTTTGAAAAGCAGATCTAAGAACCTGTGTTGGCAGCCACTCTGGGAATGCTGGGGTGTTTGCTGCTATACCAGAAGAACAATAGACACTGTGATTTTAATAATGTAAATAATAACACTCAAAGCTGATGAAATTGTGAATTGTAACAAACAATATCAGTCTCAGAGAAATTACAAGAAACCCTATGTTCTCTTTTCTCTGCTGAAGGGTTAACGATGAGTGTGGAATACAACATACACTGTCAGATATGGTTCTATGTTGTTTGGATTTGCTCACATTCTATTATTGTTCAGTGGGGAGTGGTTTAAGAGAAAATGACTATAGTAAAAAAAAAAAACAATGAAGTTATTTTAAAAGGAAATTGCTTCAAAAACTTTTTATTTTTTTTAAACAAATGCTTTATTAACTTCTGTTTTACATCATTCATTTCCGCTAGATTTTGAGTTACAATCATTTTCCCCGTTATTCCCCTACCCAACCTCCCAGAATAGCAGTCCCACAAGACATCGCTTCCTCCAGTCTGCTCTCTCCCATACCTTCTCCCATACCCCCTTCAACTTTTCCATTAGAGGAAGGTGAATCTTTGTGTCCCAATGCCTGCATATCTTCTCTCCCAATTACAAGCAAAAGAGCATTAATAATAGTATTTCTATATATTTGAAACATTTAATGTTACGACCTCAAATTTCAGATCCATTTCCTTCCTCCCTTGTCACCCATTCCCTCTGGGGAGATAAGTAATTCAGTATATGTTATACATGTCTAGCTATGCAAAACATTATCATAGTAGATATATTGTACAAGGCTGCTTATAATTCCCTCCCACTCATCCCACCCCCAACCTGGTCCATTCCCTACATGATCCTGTCCCTCTTCTATACTGGGTACTTCCAACCTCCCCTCCCCCCAAGGATGCCCTCCCACCCATCATCCCTCCTCTCAACCCCCTTCCCCCTATTCTGCTGCAAGTTGAGATATCCCATTTAGTATGTATGTCATTCTCTCCCTGAACCAAATTCAATGAGAATGTGGTTTTGCCTTTTTGTGCCTTCCTATTCTCCCCCTCCCTTGCAACCACTTCCCCTTGCTTCTTCTATGTAAGATAGTTTACCCTACCTTGTCTCTCCCCATCTCCTCTTGCCACTTTCCTCGTTCACCTCATAATTTCATCCCTTGAGTATTCTCCCTTCCCAACAAATTCAACCTATGGCCTCTATCCATATATAACTGTAACCATATACACACATTCACATATGTATTCATATGACCACACACCCTTCTTCCATTATTTTCATAGTGAGAAAGATATCATCAGTCACAGTTATTGCTTTTCCATATAGGAATGTAAATAGTTCAACTTTGATAAGTTGAATAACTTATCAAATATGAATATCAAAGTTGAATAATAGTTCAATTTTGATAAGTTCCTTTTGATTTCTTTTCCCTGATTACCTTCTCAGGCATCTCTTGCTTCTTGTGTCTGGATGTCAAATTTTCTATTCAATTCTGGTTTTTTCCTCAAGAATGCTTGAAAGTCCTCTATTCCACTGAATGACCATATTTTCCCCTGAAACAAAATACTCAGTTTTGCTGGGTAGGTGACCCTTGGGTTCATTCCCAGTTCTTTTGCCCTCTGGAATATCATATTCCATGCCCTTCGATCCCTCAGTGTAGAAGCTGCCAGGTCCTGGGCTATTCTGATTGTGTTTCCACAATATTGAAATTGTTTCTTCCTGGCTGCTTAAAGTATTTTCTCCTTGATCTGGGAATTCTGGAACCTCGCTATAATATTCCTGGGAGTTTTCTTTTTGGGATCTTTTTCAGGAGGTGATCTGTGGATTCTTTCAACCTCTATTTTGCCCTCTGGATCTAAAACATCAGGGCAGTTTTCCTTGAGAATTTCTTGAAGGGTGATTTCTAGGTTCTTTCTTTGATCATGGCTTTCAGGTAGTCCAATAATTTTTAAATTGTCTCTCCTGGATCTATTTTCCAGGTCAGTGGTTTTTCCCATGAGATATTTCACATTGCCTTCTAATCTTTCATTTGTTTGTATCTGCTTAACAGCATCTTGATTTCTCATAAAGTAATTAGCTTCCATTTGCTCCAGTCTAACTCTGAAGGAATGAATCTCCTCAGTGAACTTTTGAGATTCTTTTTCCATCTGGCAAATTCGACTTTTTAAGGCATTCTTCTCCTCATTGCCCTTTTGGGCCTCCTTTGCCATTTGAGTTAGTCTATTTTTTAAGGTGTTGTTTTCCTCAGTCAGGCTGTTGACCCTCATTTCATACTTTTCCTGCATCCTTCTCATTTCTCTTTCCAATTTTTCCTCCACTTCTCTTATTTGATTTTTAAAGTCCTTCTTAAGGTCCTCTATGGCCTGCAACCCGCTCATGTTTTCCCCTGGGGCTTTTGGAGCAGGACTTCTGACCTCACAGTCCTTTTCCCGCTCTATGCCCCCAAAATAGGAGTCTAGGGTTGCATTTTTCTGTTTCCTTTGCCTTGGCATGTTGCCACTTAATTACTTGACTTTTGGGCTTGTTGCCACACTATGGCTTTAAGGCCAGCTAGAGGAATTTTCGTCCCGAACGTGTGGGGGGCAACTTCCGTTTCTGGCAAGCTGTAAACCCACCCACGACTTCCACCCTAGATCACAATCCAGATCCAGGGAGGTTAAAGCAAGAGCGATTACCCCCCAAGACTGATCGCTGGATCTCCCTACAGTTTGCAGGCCAAGAGCTGGAGCTGCCTCTGAAAACTACAAAATGGCGTGTCTCCTCAGTGGCTTCTAGCCCCCAGGGGAGGGAGCTGACGCATTCCCCAAATACAGGTCCCAAAGTCCATAGGACACTAACCTCTTACTTTGTCCTAGGCATGTCTATGTCAATAATTCTGGAGTCGCCACAGCTGCTGGTGTTCTGGGGTCTCTCCAGCCGGGTGCTGGCCCTGCCGCCCTGGGGCTAAAACCTCAGCTCACGGGGACCTGGGCTCTGCTTGGCTCGGCTCACTGCCGGCTCCCAGAGCGCTGCTCTGGTCCTTCCTGCAGGGCTACTGGGCTGTCCTCAGTGGGAGGTTAGCTTCTCTGTGTCGTTCTGTGGGTGCTGGGGCTCCAGAAGTTGTTCAGAGTCCTCTTTTACATAGTTTGGGGGAGAATCTGGGGGCAGAGTGGCTTGGATGAGCTGTTTCTACTCTGCCATCTTGGCTCCGCCCCCCAAAAAACTTTTACAAGGAGCCGCTAGGTAGCACAGTATGAGTGCCGGCCCCCGAGTTGGGACGAGCTGAGATCGGATCCGGCCTCACAAAATGAGCACCGATCCTTCAAGAAATTCTCAAGGAAAATTGCCCTGATGTTTTAGACCCAGAGGGGAAAATAGAAGTTGAAAGAATCCACAGTTCACCTCCTGAAAAAGATCCCAAAAAGAAAACTCCCAGGAATATTATAGCCAGGTTCCAGAATCCCCAGATCAAGGAGAAAATACTACAAGCAGCCAGGAAGAAACAATTCCAATATTGTGGAAATACAATCAGAATAGCCCAGGACCTGGCAGCTTCTACACTGAGGGATAGAAGAGCATGGAATATGATATTCCAGAGGGCAAAAGAGCTGGGATTGAAGCCAAGGGTCACCTACCCAGCAAAACTGAGTATCTTGTTTCAGGGGAAAATATGGTCATTCAGTGGAATAGAGGACTTTCAAGCATTCTTGAGGAAAAAACCAGAGTTGAATAGAAAATTTGACATTCAGACACAAGAAGCAAGAGATGCTTGAGAAGGTAATCAGGGAAAAGAAATCAAAAGGAACTTATCAAAGTTGAACTATTTACATTCCTACATGGAAAAAACAATAATTGTGACTGATGAAAACTTCCTCATTATGAAATTAATTGAAGAAGGGTATATGGGCATATAATACATATGTAAATGTGTGTATATATGTTTACAAGTATACATGGATAGAGGGCACAGGTTGAATTTGGTGGGAAGGGATGATACTTAAGGGGTGAAGTTAAGAGGTAAGAGAGGAAAGTGGCAAGAAGAGATGGAGAGAGACAGGGTAGGGTAAATTATGTCATGTAGAAGAGGCAATGGGAAGTGGTTGCAGGGCAGGGGAAGAACAGGAAGGCAAAAAGGCAAAACCATATTCTCATTGAATTTGGCTCAGGGAGAGAATGACATGAATACTAAATAAGATATCTCATCCTGCAGGAGAGTAGGGGGAAGGGGGATGAGAGGGGGGATGATGGAGGGGAGGGCATTCTGGGGGGAGGGGAGGTTGGAAGTACCTACTTTTGATGAGGGACAGGATCAAAATAGGGAAAGGACCAGGTGGGAGGTGGGATGGGTGGCAGGGAAATATAAGTAGTCTTTTATAATATATCTACTATGGTAATGTTTTGCATAGCTATACATGTACAACACATACTGAATTGCTTATCTTCCCAGAGGGAGCGGGTGACAAGGGAGGAAGGGAATGGATCTGAAATTCGAAGTTTTAAAATTAAATGTTTCAAATGTATATAAATACTATTATTAATACTATTTTGCATGTAATTGGGAGATAAGATGTGCAGGCATTGGGGCACAGAGATTCACCTTGCCCTAATGGCAAAGCCAAAGGGGGTATGGGAGAAGATATTGGAGAGAGTAGATTGGAAGAGGGGATATCTAGTGGGACTGCTATGCTGGGGTGGTGGGTAGGGGAAAATAGGGGAAAATTGTAACTCAAAATCTGGTGGAAATGAATGATGTAACCCAGAAGTTAATAAAGCATTTGTTAAACAATTGTAGAAGGTTATATGGGCATATGAATACTTACGTGAATGTGTGTATATATGTTTACAGGTATACATGGATAGAGGGCACAGGTTGAATTTGGTGGGAAGGGATGACACTTAAGGGGTAAAGTTAAGAGGTGAGAGAGGAAAGTGGAAAGAGGAGATGGGGACAGACAGGGTAGGGTAAACTATCTCATATAGTAGAAGCAAGGGGAAGTGGTTGCAGGGGAGGGGAAGAACAGGAAGGCAAAAAGGCAAAACCATATTCTCATTGGATTGGCTCAGGGAGAGAATGATATACATACTAAATGGGATATCTCACCCTTCAGGAGAGCAGGGGTAAAGGGGACGAGAGGGGAAATGATGGAGGAGAGGGCATTCTGGGGGGGGGGGGAGGTTGGAAGTACCCACTTTCGAAGAGGGACAGGATCAAAGTAGGGAATGGCCCAGGTCGGGGGTGGGATAGGTGGGAGGGAAATAAAAGCAGTCTTTTAAAATATATCTACTATGGTAATGTTTTGCATAGCTATACATGTACAACACATACTGAATTGCTTATTTTCCCAGAGGGAGTGGGTGACAAAGGAGGAAGGGAATGGATCTGAAATTCGAAGTTTTAAAATTAAATGTTTCAAATGTATATAAATACTATTATTAATACTCTTTTGCATGTAATTGGAAGATAGGATGTACAGGCATTGGGGCACAGAAATTCACATTGCCCTTTTTAATAATTAAATTAATTTAAAATTTTTAAACTTTTTACTTTCAGTTCCAGATTGTCTCCCTCCTTTCCACCTCCCCCTACTCATTGAAAAGGCAAACAAGATATCCATTATACATATGAATTTGTGAAAAACATATCTCCATATCACATGATAATCTTTAGAGTTATCAATGAAGGAAGACCTCATTTACACTAAGTATAGAACAAACTTCCCCCACCCCAAAGTTCAACACAATTCTGTGATTCAAGTCAGATCAACAAGCATATGGAGATAAGGTTTAAAAACAGTAGATTCAAAGTATATATTAATTCCTTTCAAATCTTTAAACGTATAGGAAATATAACTTCATACTTTTATATAAATGTAGGTTTTAGGTACCAGGGGATCACAGAGTCCTGCTCTAAAAATAATTATTAATCATTGATTAAGTTGAAATCATTGAATTTGAAGAACTGTTGGTGAAATACATTACCCATCATGGAAAAGAGGTGGAAGATGAAATATGGTCTCAAACATTTCCAAAGTGTTGGCTTGTTTTGCTTAATTCTATTTCTTTGTTACAATAGCAGGGTTCTACTGGTGAGTAGTATCATTGGGAATTGATAATGTTAAGCAAAAATAAAAGTTTAAATACCCCCAAAAAGTTCATCATATATATATATATGTATATATATATATATATGAAATGGGTTACTTCCTACCTGGACAAGAGACCCCCTCAACAAAGTTCCATTTATGTTCTACAGGTTTCTATTTTGTACCTGGAACCAAAACTTTTTTTTTTTTCAGTGATTTGGATAAGAAGAAATCAAGGGGGCGGAGCCAAGATGGCGGAGTATTCTTATTCTTATTCTTCTATTTGTATGCCTAGGGCTTAGCACAGTGCTTTGCACATAGTGCCTAAGAAATCCTTTTTCATTCATTCATTTATTCATTCAAAGAAGTGCCAATCTGGGCAGAGGAATTGAATTACACCAGCTGCAAACAAAACAACTTCAACTCAAGCATCTCAGGTGTGTTCCTAGGTGAAGAATTTCACGTATTAAAAATAGGACCCAAAAGGAAAGGGGATATGAAATGATGGTTAAAAGAAAACTGAGTGGTGATTAAATAACATACTCCTAGTGCATATATGACAGGTTGTTCTAAAGCAGAGACTGATTCTCTAAATCCCCTGATTATAAAAATTAGACAAAAGAAAAAGTTCTCTGACAGTGGAAGTGGTTATGGAGAAGAGTAGCAGAGTTCCCAAAATGTTAACAGAATTTCAAAATTGTAAAGGATTTCAGGGTCACTTCCTACCTGGACAAGAGACCCCTCAACAGTAGTCTCAACAAGTGGTCATCATTTCCCTCTTAAAGATTTCCAGTGGAGGGAAACCACTACACCTCCCAGGGAGCCCATTCCACTTTTAGAGTACCAACATTGCCAGGGACTTCTTCCTTCTATTTAGCTAAAATTTGCTTCTCTGCTACTTTCACCCGCTGTTCCCAATTTTACCCTCCAGGGTCAAAGAGACTAAGTTGACTCTATCATCTAAGGAACCAGTTTTTAAATATTTTAAAATGAATATGCTTCCTCACCACCCCCTTTTCTTTCCCAAACTAAATGTCTACAGCTCTTTCAACTGACACTCATATGGCCCAGTATTCAGTCCTCTAAACTTTCATCATGCTCTTCAAGTCCTCCAGATGATTTGATTACTGTTTTTAGTTCTGAGCTCCTAATTTTGGGAAGAACATGAGTAAAATGGAGTGTATGGTGAATGTTTAGAGTCTGATGACTTTATGAAACTCTGCCTCACTTAAATCTAATTCACACACAGGTCAAGACGTCAAGCCATGATATCCCATTTCTACTGCTGCTATGTCAGTAGCAATGATTTAAATATATATATATTCACCACCTATGCTATCCATAGCTTTATTTCCTTGCCCAGAATTTCATGGTCTCTAGTAATGATTTCTAGGATCATTTTGAGGGAATTATTTGTCCTCACATTAATCGCCTGTAACAAAAAGTAGTCATCAGATTAGACAAATCTCATGAAGCCTTCTGTTTTAGGCCCAATATTTGCTCCAGGAGTATAACAGAGCTTTCTATGGTCATTGTCATGTAGTAAGTTGGCAACAACAGTACTACTGAGCAGGAAGTGAAGCATCTTCACAATTAATTTCTTCTTCCTCTAATCAGTACCAGATAACTTCTTTCCTGGTAACACTTGTGAATCCTTATCATTCCTTTGATGATGAGATTGGTTCAAGGATGACTCCTCAGAGGGTCTAGCATCTCCCATGCTTCCCAAATTCAGTGGTCTCTTCTTGCCTTCCTTCTCTGAGTTATATTCTTTCCCTTTGCAGCTTCCTGACTCTGATTTGGATTCCCTATTTGCCACTTCAGGCTCCTGCCCTTTGGAATATTTCATTCTTTCAAGGAACACCCCATTTTTCATAATAACATAGGAGGGAGGAGAAGTACACTACTATTCAGTATTTTCATCTTCTTCTTTCAAGGAGATCAACCTTGCATTTCATGCATGGTAGCTGTGACCTGGCATTAAGAGAAACACAGAAACAGTAAGCGATGGTTCTCATCACATCATGAGAAAATCCACCTTGCCTTCCATACTTGCTAGAAAGGAGCTCCTCAATTCTCTATCAGCTCTCATAGCTGAGACAGCAAATTGATCTGTATCAGTTTTATGTCTCTAGCAGACTTCCCCATCTCTTCTCATAATGCATTTGACCCACAATGAGCAGTTTTGTTTTTTTTTTGGAAAAAGACCTGAAGCAAATCAAAACTGTCCCCAGAGACCCAAGAGAAGCTCTTAGGTAGAACTCTAGCTTTGAATCATTTCTCAGTTCTTCCTCTCTTCTCTCTCCTTTCCTCTCACTAATGATAAAACTAGATACCTACCCATCCTGCCTCATATCAACGAAGACAAAAGATACCTACCTCCTCTATGGATTTTGGGCTGGAAAGAACTTCAGAAACCAAGTAGTCCAATGCCTTCACAATAAGGAAATAAAAGCCCACAGGTATGAAGTGACTTATCCAAGGATAACCAGAGTTGAGACTGATCCAGGTTCTTTCACTACTGTACTGTACTATATTACCTCTCCAAATGATAAACATTCACCTCTTTCTGGGACTATCCTACTTAGGAAAAGGGGAAGAGGTAGGAATATAGGACTTGTTTATACCTCTCACAATTGTCTCACATTAGAATTGTCTGGGAAACTGAAACCTCATAGTAATGTGAGTTATCACCACTGCCACTGAAAATAAAGGCAAGCTAAGACCTAGAAGAGGAGCTCATTGGATAGAGTTCCAAGCTGGGAAGGGAGACTCATTTTCCTGAGTTCAAATATGTCCTCAGATATTTACTAGCTGTATGACCCTGGGCAAGTCACTTAACTCTGTTTGCCTCATTTTAATCATCTGCAAAATAAGCTGGAGAAGGAAATGGCAAACCACTCTAATAATATCTTTGCCAAGAAAACCCAAATGGAGTCACTGAAAAGTTAAACAACTACACAAAACAACAAAGACTCAGAAGCAAGAAACATTCCCTTTGTTACCTATGTTTTGCAAGGTTAGCAAACATGGAATTTAGACAACCATCTCTGCCTCCCACTATCCTATAATATTTGGGGAGGCTATGTGGCCCAGAAGAGCACACACTGGATCTCGAGTCTGAGGGCTTGTGTTCAAATCCCCAGATCTAAGACTTAAGCTACCAATGTGGCCTTGGTTCAGTCAGCTAACTCTCTGAGCCTCAGTTTTATCATCTGTAAAATGACGTTGGCCTAAGTGACCATATAAGGTCCCCTATAACTCTAAATCTATGATCCTATGACCCCCATTAAGATTATACACTACTTCACCATATGTTTACCAACTGCTGCCAGATCCCAGAATCTTGTGTGATCATCAAAAACCCTCCAGATGAACTTGTGTGTCTCCAGTGATAAGGAGATGACCTTGAATGCTTCTGTCCCATGAAATTCTAATCTGGGTTTTATAATCCAAGACAAGCCACCCCTTCACCCTAATCACCAACAGATGACTCAAGAAATTAACATTTTTTGAGGAAGTAGTTGAAAAATCGTTATAAAAACATGCAAAATGTGGTCAACAGCAGGGACGCAGCATGAGACTTGAGCCAAACAGTGAAGCCTTTAGAAGACCATTTTAAACTCTTAAGATTAGGGTAGTGGACCCAAGCCATATTGTAGCACTTAGCCTCAGTGGGAGTCTGAAGTATTCATCCAGCTATCTTGGTCTTGGCAACGGTGTATAACGCTAAAAATAATAATAATAATAATAAAATTTTAAGGAAAAGGAAAATTGTTTATATTAAGACATCCTAAATGTTTATATTTGAGGGCATATCAATTAAATCAGTCCAGGTATTAAAAAGGAGGCTTTTTACAAAATGAATTTGGCTATTGTGTCTTATCCCCAGATAATGAGAAATAGACCATCAGTACCATTATTCAATTCATTAAAAACTTACTAAGCACTTACCCCATGCAGAGCACTATGTTCAGTTCTGAGAGAAATAGATATGTGTCAGAGAGTTTACATGTGAGTGGTGTGTGTATGTGTATGTGGGGAGGGGGAGAACATGTCACATGCATAAATAGCTATGATGCCAAGTAGACTTTAATAAGTATAAAAAGCACACAAAAATTACTCTGCAAAGTGGAAGGAAGGCAAAAAGCTTTTCCAACCAAGGGAACAAGGAAAGACTTCATGAAGAAAGAGGTGGCTAGGATTTCAGCAAGCAGAGATGGAGGGAGATGGTATTCCAAGTATAGAGCATAGGATAAACAAAAGTAAAGAGATGAAAAAGTAGAATGTGCAGAATAGTTAACACAGGTAATTAGCACAGTTTGGTTGTAAAGTATATAGTTGGGCAAATACAGAATTTGAACAAGATACAGTGATATGTCTGGAATGGTCTATCTATCATCTACCTGGAAATTGTTAGAAGTTGCTTTACCATTACTTAAAATTGTTTGGACACCCAGGTGTTGTTGGTTTGGGACTTTTTTTTCCTCTTTTTTCTCTTTAGCAGAATGCAAAGTCAAACAAGACAAAGCCTGAAAAAACACTAGAAGCCATTCGACAACTTTTACTCATGAGAGGTAATTTGGCATCTGGTTTCACTTATAAAACCATCAGTATCTGTCAATTCTTTCACTTAAAAAGCATCTTTCACAATATGACACTGAACACAAAGCAGGGGAGTGGGGTGGGGGGAAGGAGGCAGGGAAGGAATTTCTTTATCAAGGGGTAGAAATTCCTTATTCCATGAACTGCAGATATCTTTCAATAAAGACAGAAAGCATGAATCTAAGAACCGGAAGGTGTCTCATAGATGATATATTTCAAGCTCCTCATTTTTCAAATGGGGAAATTAAGCTTCAGGGAAGTTAAATGATTTGCCTGAGGTCACACAAATACTAAGTGTCAAAAGTAGAATTTGAACCCAAATCCTCTGAATCCAGATCCAAAAGTTTTTCCACTTTGCCACACAGTATCCCTTCTTTTTTATCAAACAGAAGCAACAAATTTGCTTCTCAATCTATGCTTTCATGAGAAGATTACAGTGACTATCTAAGGAAAGAGGAAGGCAATATGCCATAAATTGATAGAGGGCCAGTCTTAAAGTCAGGAAGACCTGGATTCAAGTTTTACTCTTGCCAGATACTAGCTGTGTGACTGGATAAGTCATTTAACCTCTCACAGCTCCAGGTTAAGTAGTTAAGGCAGTAAGATTGTAAGCTGCAGATTTGTACTGGTAGGCGTTTCAACACCAGAACTTTCCTCTACATTGATAAAATTACTAGTTTAAGCAAAGAAAAAGAGTAAGGAAGGAAGGAAAGAAAGAAGGAAGGAAGGAAGGAAGGAAGGAAGGAAGGAAGGAAGGAAGGAAGGAAGGAAAGAAGGAAGGAAGGGAAGGAGGAAGGAAGGGAAGGAGGGAGGAAGGGAGAGAGGTAGTAAAAGAGGGAGTAAGGGAGGGAAGGAGAGAAAAGAAAATGGGAGAGAGAAAGAAAAAGAGAGAGAAAGAAAGAAGCAAGTTGGAGTCCTAAGCTTGCAAGACTACAAGCCAGGCCACTCCTAGTTCTGTTCCTGGCTCTGACCCACCCCCCTCCTCAGTTTCTCCACTGCAAATGAAATTTATAATTCTTCCTCCTTAGCAACTTGCAAATAGCAAGATTTTATTTAAAGATAACATCTTTAAAGTAGTGGACATTCTGGGAAATGTTCTAGGAAAGCACAAGGCTGATGATGTTATTTGCCAAGATCTTCCCTACCCACTGATTCCCCTCCACCTCACAAAACAAACCCAGTTTCCTCGTACTTTCCACATCAGACCTCTCAGGATGATTTTGTGCCAAACAGTTCTATCTGGAACAACCCAACCAGGCTGTCAACCTAGGACCTGGAGCTGTGCATGTAGCACCCTAGAAGCAGGGGGAGCCCAATGGGTTGTCTCTGGCACATACATACTGGTTTATGTTCCCATAGGCAAGTCACTAAACTTCTCAGTGCACCAGATAAAATGCTAAGACTCAGGTACAGAGGGAAACCCAATTTGCATTAGAGGAGGGAGTTTACAAAATCATAAACATCCTGGAATTGACTAGAATGAAAAATTTTAGTGCATTTATAAAGGCTCCTGTATTCATTAGAAGGACTCATTCATAGAAATCTACTCTGAGCCATCATTCCTCAATCTTTTTCATAGAGAGTTATAGAAGTCCAATTTTGTGACAGCAGGAAATGCAGAGGACTTCCTTTACCCAAGCAGTCTTTCTCCAGATCTGCTGATCACTTCCCTTATTAACATTCGGTTTCTCACAAAGGCATCCTATTAATTAGCCTTGTTATTAAGCTCACTAGAGAACAAGCCTCAATACTGATTTTGTAAAGAACATGAGAGTTCTGCAAACTGAGAAATATAACTGTAATATAAAGCTGTATGAAATATTATTTAAATCCATTCAGCACAACATTTATCAGGCACCTCCTTGGTTCAAGGAATTGTGTATTAAGTGTCAAGTATACAAAGTCAAAAGACAACTCGGCCCCTGCCTTCAAGGAACTTCTCGTCTACTGAGGGAATTCAGCATGTATGTACACAAGTACCATATTTCACCCCATAATCATCACAGGTTTTGTACCAAATTTTTTTTTGCAAAAAATGTGGAGTGAGAACATTATGTCAAGCTTTTAAAAAAATTGCTGGTATTACTGAAAAATCATTTATTACTAACCTGTCTTTGGTGCAAGATTAGGATGCAGGGGATACTGGTGAATATACAGTAAAATTGGGAAGACGTAAGTGCTAATCATGTCACGTGACTTACTCATGCCTACTGCCTGCCCACGTCCTCCCCTGGCACCTACAGCTCTTCGTTGGGTTGAGTGACAATGCCATTAGCAGCAAAAGCAGTCTAAACAAACCACACAATTCGGCTTTTGGAAATACTGACAATGCCTGTGGGCTGGGAATTCTAGGCTCTTGGCTGCAAATGCAGGAGTGTGAAATTCGTATCCTTATGCCACTGGTGAACACATTGCTGCTCTATTTACCTTTTAAGCCACGTGATGGAGGAAGGGGCTGGGCAGAGGAGGCTGCTTAGGAAAGGTCACCTGTAGAAAGGGGATGCCTGAGCTGTGCTTTGTGGGAAAATAGGGATACTAGGCAACGCTGAGGAGAGAGTGGATTCCAGACAGGTAAAAGACTCCTTATGCAAACTGGACCATAAACTGCAAAGCATTGTAAAATATTTAAGATGTTCTAAGTATAAAGAGCAATTAGTCCAACTGTATTTAGCCCTTTGTTCTAAGACTATTGCTAGATAAGTTGTTGGCATCCTTCCAGTTTACTATAAGGATACACAAACTGTGCTTTATTGAGGTCCCTGGTTTTGATCATTATTTCTGGGGTATCCATTAAGACTTAGGTGGTTTGGGGGTCCATGATAGCAGACAGATGTAAATTATATACTAAGCCCAAAGGGAAATCAAAGTGGAATTTCAGGAGCCAAGGACAGAATGTGTATGGGAGGAGGGTTAAGGGTGGGGGTTAGGAAAGGCTGTGAAAGGAGTTAAAAATGTGTGAGTAAGAAAGGAGTGAAAAAAACCTTCAAGTATCAAGGGGGAGAAGAACCTTGTAACTCAGGACAAAAGCTCTAACCAGAAGTAATGGGATACAATTGAAGGAGGGAAAACTCAAGATGGCTATCAGGGAAGACTTCCTGAGGATGAAAACTAGTGAATTAGAGGATAAACTCCCAAGGGATGTGGTGGAAGCTTCCCTCACTCAGGACACCAAAAACTAGACAGAGGGAAATACTAGAAGATCCATTGAAAGTAGAAATCCTGCACTAACGAAGTGAACTGGATAACCTGGACAGTCTTTGCTATCTAGACTTGCTTTCAATCAGTAATATAATCCTTTTGGGGGCTTAGAGGAAAAGTTGTAGGGGGTAAGTTTCTTTAAATTTTTCAGTGAATTTAATTCTGATAGAAGGTGCTGGACTGACATCATATGACACAAAAGCCCTCTATTCTCCCATACAACAGATACAACTAAGGATGTTTCCCTACCCAGCTCACTCTACAGAACATATTTAAAGTGCTAGTATGAAAATAAGGGGAGAGTTCCATGTGTACCTTGAAATCCTTACTTCTCTACCACCAGCAACAAAGAATCAATACATCAGCTTAAGTTGTACACAGCAGCAGGAAATAGACTGTTCTTTGGAGGATGGGGGGAGCTTGAATGTACCATTTTGAAACAACCAAGTTAGGAAAGAAGAGCTTAAAAAAAAAAGGAATTGGGAATTATTAAAAGCAACATAACCTCCTTTTAAAGTGCATAGTCGATAAGCCTTGGTTTTCTTATTACCTCTCAGGAGGATCCCTAAATTTGGATCTGAACTCTAGACACACTTGAATTCAGGTATCGAAACAGTTGAAAGGGCACTGAATTAGGATACAGGAATCTTAAATTCAATTCCTTGTTCAGCTAATAACTAATCAATCCACTTTGGGGGCCTCAGCTTTCTTCATCTCTAAAACAAAGAGATTGTACTAGAAGATATTTAATCTCTGAGGTTTCAGCTCTAATAATCTATTAAATCCTTAGTGTGAATTCATTTTCCAAACTTCTTCATCTCCCCCTCTCAGGAAATCAACCTTTTCTCTTTTTTGGAATGGGTTTGGGGTAAGAGATATTTGGTTATAACTGACCCAGAATATAACTCCTCACCCCCATGGCACTGTGCCAGATATATCCACTTCCTTGAACTCCCCAGTGCTCATTTCCTGTATTGCTTGTTTCTGCCCTTTCTTTTCTTTTTTTTTCTTTTACTTTTTCTTTTTAAGGGATCTGTGCACTTAACCTCAAAGTGCTAGCAGAGCTCTCCACATAATCCTGACAGCTGAATTCATCCCAGATCCAGCCCTTTGATTTTTCCTGGGGAATGTGTACAAATCTGGCAGTGAGCTGGGTTTTTGTTTGCCAGATCCACCTTCTGCCAAACAAAATCAATATGCAAACCTGTCTATTTGGTTGTCCATCTCCCTCATACACTAAAGTAATGTGATAAGAAATCCACTGCACTTCTATACCCACGTGACATAACTAATTCCTTAGTTACACTATGCCCTTTTCCTCATCCCAAACCACACAGAAAAACTATCCAGTCATAGGTTGAGAACTGGAAGGTAGTTCCCAAACCCCTTGCATCACGGAGGAAGAAACTAGAGTCCAGCTTGGTTACGTGGCTTGCCTAAGGTCACACAGGTAGTAAATGTAACAAAGGGGATTTGAAGCCAAGTCAGCTCCAAAGCCAGGGCACTTTCCACTGGGTAACACTGCCTACTAATTGCCACCACTTTGTGCAGACCTGGCCTACAATGCCGGGTTAGCTCTTCATTCACATTCAGTGTATCAGTCTCAGAACAGTTAAATCTCTTAGTTAAAGAGAATGGGATATAAAGAATGGTGATCTAAGTGTGCCAAGCCCCAAGCTTCTGGCTCTGACCATGTATGAGTGGAAAATTCAACTTTGACTCCATCTCAGGTTCAACTCGAAAATTGGATACAAGATTCCCAGCAAGTATTGGCTGTGAAGGATTACAGATTCAATTACTAATCTCCTGTTGACCCTATTTTTTGCACTGGAATAGGCTTTAATGGGAAACAGGGTTTCTCTAAGAAGTCCCACAAGGTTTGGAAGGTATTGTAGCTGATACATGTATACAAAGGTCAGAACTTGTTTCTCCCCTCGCACCCCCAAACTGGAAGTAAGCAGGCTTAACTACCCAGTGAGAGGGATGGATTTCTCAGGGAGTTAGAAAAGGTTGTTTGCCTTTGTTTCCCCGCTTCATAACCCCAGACAAAGACTGCTATATAGTTACCACCAATTAAGGGGTGGTGTACCTGCCAGATTATAATGCAAATGAGCAATCAGTTCTATGTGAATCTCAGTGACCTGTCACAAGACCAGATTTACTGTGGGTCAGACAATATGGAGCCTAACAGACATTGTTTTTAACCTATGGTAAAGCAACTTTAAAAAAAAAAAGACTCAATAAAATAAACAGATCACCTAAAAGTCCATGATGCTTCTCATTGTTCACTGGAGGGGAAACCAAGGGAAGGAATCAAGTACAGTGATTTCAAGCATACAAATGCTTAGACAGATGATAAGAATTACTATAAGAAATAAGCCATAGCCCTTGGTTCCTTACCAGTATCCTCTTTCTCCTCAAAGGCATTCTGTTATAAAACTCATGAATCTCCATGTCTAAAGTAGCTAGCCAGAGAGAGCTTCCTTGACAAAGTGCCTGATGTAAACTTGTAATATAGTACAGGAGTGATAACCCCCTGGCGACCTCAGGAATAAATGTATCTCACTATCTACAGGAGCGTCTGTTTCAACTCAGCACCAGTCCATTGACTCCTTGTACTTCCAACGTCGAAGCAGAGTTATCACTCTGTTAGCCCTCCCAGCCTTAAATGGGAGCCACACTAGAAGAGAGGGCTCCGGTGTGGGTAGCACCTCATAGGAACTCTGGGCCCATAAGTATTAGGCTGTTTCAAGTAAGTTTCCATATTTGTAGATGCATATCCAAACTCTTGTGAAACTAACAGTTATATGTACCATAGAAAGGGGAAGACAGCTAGGTGATACAGTGAATAGAGTGCTGGTCCTGGAGTCAAGAAGAATCCTCTTCTTGAGTTCAAATCTGGCCTCAGAGACTTACTAGCTGGGTGACCCCTAGGCAAGTCACCTAATCCTGTTTGCCTCAGTTTCCTTATCTGTAAAATGAGCTTCAGTATCTCTGCCAAGAAAAACCAGAATCAGACACAACTGAAAACTACTAAATGACAATAACACGGGGAGGGGAACATGTGCCCAGAAAACCTAAATCTTTGTGTCTGAGTCCACTGGCAACGATATGAGTTACCCTCTTGTACTTTTTTCCTGTGACAATATGTCTGCTCTAAAGGAGCTGATATTTTTCCTTATATTCAAATTTTTGAGAATGGTATGAATTATTTTTTAAGTCTTCTTCAGAGAATTTTAGCTATAGTAATAGAGGTCTTAATTTTGAAAAATTGAGATGAATGATAGGGCTAATTTTAAGTCAGTCGAATTATACCAACCTCTCCCTTCCCTCCCTTTTTGCTTTCTTTCTTTTTTTGCTCTTACTAAATTGAAATACATTTCATCTCTCACAACTTCGACTATAAACTCTATAAGCCAAGAGTCCTTTGAGGGATGTAGAATTATTTGTTGTTGTTCAGTTGCTTCAGTCATGAATGACTTTTTATGACCCCATCTGGGGTTTTCTTGGAAGAAAGAATGGAGTGATTTGTCATTTTCTTCTCCACTTCATTTTAGAGATGAGGAAACTGAGGCAAATATGGTTAAGTGACTAGTCCAGGGTCACACAGCTAGTAAAAATCTGAGGCCAAATTTGAACTCAGGTCATCCTGTCTACAGGCCCAGACTTCTATCCACTGTGCCACCTAATTGCCCCAAGGTTATATCCAAGCCCAATCCAATATGTAAGTGAAGTAGAAAGAATAGGACCATAGATCTAGAACTGTAAGGGATTCCAAAGACCAACTAATCAAATTCTTTCACTTTATAGATGAGGAATCTGAAACCCAGAGAGGTTTACTGACCTATTAAAGGTCAAAGGTAGTAAGTAGTAGAGGTAAGATTTGAACTTGGGTCCTCTGACTCTTTCCACTATACACACTACCTTCTAAGCTTAAGACCACTGTGCTTTAAAGTATGTACTTAGTAGGGTGCCTCCCACACAATATGTGCTCAATCAAGATTTATTGCCTTTAGAATGCCCAAATGTGGTCTCATTCCTCTGCCAGCCTGCTCCAGCACTGTCTTCTCCTTATACCTGTTCTGCAACTTCCACCATTAGAATCATTTACAAGGTCGGACAACAGGGATAGAGTAACTGTCTCTGGATGGCAATGGTTAAAATAAGCAGGTATAACCTGGGAATGGTCCTTCAGCCCTCCATCAGCTCAGATTCTGTTAGATTTATAGATTTTTAAGAAGAAACCTTAAAGGTTACTTGGTCTGGTCTCCTATTAGATACAGGAATCTCTTATAAAATGTCAATCGAACAAAAAGCCTTTATGCACTGGAGATACAAAGACAAAAGCAAGATAGTTCTTGCCCTTGAAAAGCTTACATTTACATACATTTACATATAGTCATCCAGCCTTTATCTAGAGACATTTCCAGGGATAGGAAACTACCTCACAAGGCAACCTACTGCATTTCAGACAGTTCTGAGTGTTAGGAAGGTCTTTCTTCGGTTGTACCAAAATTAGCCTCCTTGTATCTTGTACCCATTAGTGCCTTCTAGAGTGACACCAAATTAATCCAATCCCTCCTCAGCTCTTCCAAATACTTGAAGAGAGCTATCACATGTCTCAGGCTATCCCATATCTTCTGCAGGCTAAATACCTCTGATTCCTTCAGCTATTCTTTACTTGACACGTTTTCAAATCCCTCCACAACTGCAGTTCAGTTCTACCAGATATGCTAGTAAATGTTTAATAAGTGGCTCTCCAAATACATAAATGTAAATAATACAGATTAAATTTTTAAATGTGCCCAGCATACACACATACATATTATACATTATGTGTTATATATTATAATCATATATTTCTATTATATAATCTAATATATAACACATTAATATATGTATAATATAGAATATAACGGTATATTGTGTCATAATTATGATTACATTATTAATATAATATTATATATTATATATACTAGACACACTTTTAAATGCACGTCTTATTAACATTTTGTCCATCACCTTAAATCTAGACAATCAACAAAATGATAAATCAAGCCCTGTTTTGTAGTATTTGCTGATTTCCAAAGTGTATATGCTCGCTTTATAAACGTAACAAAAGCTCTCGGGTCAATCTGAGGTGGCTCCAGCACAGCCCTGACCTCCACTGGCTGTCTAATCAATGACTTGTTCTCTGATAAGTAACATACAGACTGGGTATCTCAGGCTGAGGCAGAACAACAGTACCAAGTTCTCACTGGATAGAAAGGGCAGCATGAGAAGGGAGTAGGCAGGGAGTGGGCTGCCCCTTCTAGCCAATGAGTGCTTGGTGCTATCACTTGGTACTTTCATGGGGTAGGCACATCCAAAAAGGAGCACATTCTAAGCAAGTGAGGAGAAGTAATGCTAAACTACTGGCTTCACAATTTTGCCCTCAGCCAGTCATAATTTTGTTACATCCAAATGCTGTGTTGGGTGACTTAGTGTTGTGGAAAGATTCAAGGGGTGCTATTTTGATTTAAAAGAGAAAAAAGTAAGAGCCTGCCTTAGACAGTATTTAGTTATCCTTCTGGCCTGCTCTAACCCCTTCTTAATCCCCAACATCCTGTTCTCTCAGTAAGAAAATGCAGAATTCCATTTCACCCTGCTCCTTGCATCTCCCAATAGGACGTCATTGCTGTGTATCAGTTACTAGGTGTGGGTTTCCTTTTGCACCAACTTGTCAGCCTTTAGAGTGATGAAATGAAGATTTCTCCAAGGAGGGAACCCAACATCTTTGACTTTTGACTGGTCAGCTTCCACTGAGAACCCACAGCAGCCTTTGCTTGCAGCAACAACACGCTGCGTATCCATAACAAAGGCAGCAGGGAGGCTGTGATCTGGCAGTCTTCAGCTTTGAGATTTGAGCCAAGATGGTTTCCAGAGCCTTACCCCAAAGCCCTCAGCATCTGGTATAGAGCCTGGTGGCCATGCTGACTAGCTTATGTGTAGGTACCAGAAAGTGAGGTGAACCTGGCTTCTCTTCTTCCTGATTCAGCTCAGCTCAGGGAGCTTGTCTTTCTAGAAGAAAAAATGCTGTCCTCAGAAAGTCAGCTAGTGGAAATCTACTGCCAAGAGACAAGGAAACTTGGACTGCAAACACATCAATCACATTTTGGGCAGAATTTTTAAATCTTGGGCAGGACTGTGGCATTTTCCATACCAGCCTGGAACAAGAAGGCATGACAGTTCTCCTTTCAAAAATGGAACAGAAGCATTTGAATTCTAAAATGAAATTTTAAAACTTGAGGTTTGGGATAGAAGGACAGTATAGACACATAAGACTGGAAGAACTTGTTTGTTTTCTCCTAGGAAATATGCTCAACTGGATCTTATATTATATATGTACATATATATAATATTATTATACGTTATCTATTTGTTATATATAGTTATCTATAAATATATTATATTTTAATATATAGATATATTATGTTTAATATTATATTACATTACATTATTATAAAGAGCACCATAGGAGTGATATCTGCTGAAATCTAATAAAAGTAGACATCACACATGTATTCTTCCTGTGTGTTAGTCTTCCGGACAAGAAGGACAAAAGAGATGACAGTGTTGAAACTTAACAAACACTTTATATATTATCTCATTTGATCTTCACAATAACCCTCTGAGGTAGGTAATGCAATGGTTGGCATCCCCATGTTATAGATGAGGAAACTGAAACTTGGAGAAGTTAAGGGACTTGTCCAAGGCAATTAGGAAATATCAGAGTAGGGATTCTAATCTAATTCATAGGATCACAGATTTAGAGGGAGAAGGGACCTTAGTTATCACGTTCAGCCCACTTACATTACAAATGAGGAAACGAGACCAGAGAGGGTATGTGACTTGCCTAAGGTTACACAGGTGACAAGTGACAGGGTTGAGATTCAAATCAATGTCTTCTGGCACCAAATTCAAGCAGGGTTCTTTCCTCTTTCTTTGAGGTAACTAGGTGGTATAGCAGATAGAGCACTGGGCCTGGAGTCAAAAAGACCTGAGCGTAAATCCAGCTTCAGATACTAAGTTAGATGAGTGACCCTGAGCAAGTCATTTAATACCTGTCTCCCTCAGTTTCTTCAACTGTAAAAGGAAGATTAAAAAGAGTACCTATCTTCCAGAACTGTTGTAAGAATCAAATGAGAAATCTGTAAAGCACTTAACATAGTACCTAGCATATATTAGATGTTTAATAAAATGCTTGTTTCCCCCTCCCCTTTTCTACTGTATAATGAAGTCTGCTGAAGCAGAAGCCAGTATTCTCTCCACTGCAACACCCTACTCCCAAAGTACTATAGCCAGATCAGAAGTCAATAATTTCTCTTTAAAACATCAATTGCAAATGAAGCCTTTAAGCTAACCATGAAAATCCCTTGGCCCACTCAGACCCAATGCCTGAAAGAATGACCAATTTGTTAGGTGGTTTAAGAATTTTGTTCACACTACAGAAATTGTCAAGTGGAAAGACTAAAATTCCATATACTGGTATCACATTTCCCTTCCACTTCCTGCCATTGATGCCCCATAGCTATGGCAATGCCCGGAGAACATTTTGGCACAAGAGTGTATACTTTCAACCCCTCTGCAAATTTGTTTTAAGTATGGCGTCACCATCATTCACCACAGGCTTTAAAATTACAGGAATCTTAAATTATATTAGTTCACTCTACTTTCTAGATAAGGCCCACAGTCATCATTGATAACAACAAACATTCATTCCATATTTCCTGCATACATGCCACAACCCTGGTGCTGTCTCCTATGCACAGTGTTCACACCCATGGTTTGTTCTGAAGGAGACACCTCTCAGGAAGAACAAACTCAAAGCAGTGGTTCCTAGCTGTCTACTTTGGCTACTTGGCAAGTCATGTGTGCCTGTTTAAGATCCTCAGATGCAAATGTGTGCGCGTGTGCATATATACGTCCACACCCACACATCTTCTCTCCAAACTGAACCTAGAGACAGTATTTTCCAAAACTCAGAAAAGACCTTTCAAGTTAACAGATAAAGAGAAAGAAATTCAGTTTGAAGAAAACTGACAAAGCCCCATTACAGTTTGTGGTACCAGAGACATCATTGCTGACACAAAGACTCAGAGAAACACTGTTTTAAATGGATCCATCTCAAATGAATAGAAATAAGAAACCAAGCATGAAAGAGAAAAACTGCCTAAAGAGACTGACATGGATGCATAGGAAACTATTAAGTTAGATTTTCAAAACATCCAGAAGTGAAGACAAGCAGCACCTGAGGATGAACAGAAAAGAGCGGCATTTTTCTCTAAAATATTAGCAAGATTATGATCTAGAACAGACCTGCACAACTTGGAAGTAGATAAGGGCCAAAATTAATATAGACTAAACTTCTTTGGGCCACAAATAGGTTAGACTAGAGACAGACTGACAATGGTTGTTTGCCTCAGGTCACGTGGCAAACAGGAGGTGCAGTGGCAACCCTACATTTTTTGCAGGTGCCCAAAATTCTTGGGTGGGCTACAAGTGACTCTCGGGCCACATGTTGTACAGGCCTGATCTAAAATGACCTCAGGCTTACAGGACCTAATGACAATCAATGGAGCTCCCCAATATTCTTTTTTGCTATGCTGGGGTAAGAGGAAGATCAAAGAAGGAATGTGATAGCTTCTTGGAGGGAGTAAAGAATGGAATAATGATTATGGATTATGGAGAAAACTCTTTATTTTCATTGTCTTCTTTACCAGTAAGAGGCAATATGGGCAGCTAGGTGGCACAGTGGGTAGAGTGCCAAGCCTAGAGTCGAAAAAATTCATCTTCCTGAATTCAAATCCAGCCTCACATAATTCTTAGCTGTGTGACCCTGGGCAAGTCACTTAACCCTATTCACCTTAGTTCCTCCTCTGTAAAAGAGCTAGAGAAGAAAATAGTAAACCACTCCAGTATCTCTGCCAAGAAGACCCCAAACCGGGTCATGAAGAGTTGATCACGACTAAAATAGCAACAACAACAACAAAGGCAATATGGTATAGCAGACAAGTGGGCCTTGAAGTCAGGTCCTGCAGCTGCTACATACTGCCAGTATGGATCCCAGCAAGTCAGTTAACTTCTCAGTGTTCTATACAACTCTTTAAAATTAAAGGTGATGGGGAATGGCTGAACAAGTTGTGGTATGTGATTATGATGGAATACTATTGTACTATAAGAAATGATGAGCAGGATGTTCTCAGAAAAACCTGGGAAGACTTCCAGGGGCTGACACAAAGTGAAATGTACTGTTTACAAAGTAACAGCAATATTGTACGATGATCATCTGTGAATGACTTAGCTATTCTCAGCAATACAACAATCCAAGACAACTCTGAAAGACCTGTGATGAAAAATTCTATCCATCCCCAGAGAAAGAACTGATGGTGACTGAATACAGATTGAAGCATACTTTTTTTAAACTTTCTTCATTTTTCTTGAGTTTTTATTTCTTGCCTATGTTTTCTTTCACAACATGACTATTATGAATATGTTTTGCATGACTACACATGTATAACCTATATTGAATTGCTTGCCTTCTCACTGGGTGTGGGGAGAGAGGAAAGGAGAGAATTTGGAACTCAAAGTTTTAAAAATGAATGTTAAAAATTGTTTTTACATGTAACTGGGGGGAAAATACTAAATAAAAGCTTAAAAATTAAATTAAATTAATTTTTAAATTAAATTAAAAATTGAACAGAAGGTACCTATCTGCATTATTAGAGTTTCCTTACTTGGGAGTTCCCTATATCAAAGAAATCACAGAGCCTGCCCATATTCCTATCTCTTCTCTACCAAAAACACTCTTCAGTTTTAGAAAGATAGAACTAAGTGGCTAATGAGAAACGGAAATGCAAGATAAGTGAGATGGTAAGAGATCACATAATGGTCTCAGTGAGGTCAAGCTTCCAGGCTCAAGTGATAGATGAACTACATCCCAGAATCCTAAAAGAATATACAGTTGTTTCCTGGATGACTAACTGAATAAGTGGCCACTGAGAAAGTGTTTAGAAGGAGAGTCTCAGTGCAGGAATGAAAATGGTCAAAGGTGGTACTAGCATTCAAAGAAGGGAAGAAAATGAATTTTTGAAGCTTTGATTCCTTACAAAATTCTAGAGTACCTGTAATAAATGTATGGTACATGAGAACTTAGAAATGGAGACCATGATCACTGGAAGACAGACTGTCTTCACTTTCTTTTTTTGACATAGTAGTAGGGTTGGTAGCTCAGAAGAATTCCATAGCCAGATACTATGTTGAGAATTCAGTCAAATTTCTTACAATATCTTTGTGGATGACATAAGCTCCTTGAGAGTAGAATTTATTTCTTTATTTACCTTAAATCAGTGCTTAATAAATGTTGAGTGGATGAATTATATTCATTCTCTAAAATATATCTATTAGTCTAGTCAAATTAGAGTATAGTCAGAATAGTCAAAAGCATACTGTATAATAATATACAGAAAGAAATGGGGGTGGCTGGTGGCGCAGTGAATAGAGCGCCAGCCCTGGAGTCTGAAGGACCTGAGTTCCAAGCCGGCCTCCGACACTTAATCCACACAAACAAAAACCTAGCCATGTAACCTTGGGCAAGTTACTTAACCCCAATTGCCCTAAAGGGGCAGCTAGGTGGCGCAGTGAGTAAGAGCATTGGCCTCGGAGTTGGGATGACCCGAGATCAGATCGGGCCTCAGAAAATGAGCACCCACGCATAAATAATGACTAGCCGTGTAACATTGAGCAAGTTACTTAACCCCAATTGCTTTAAAAAAAAAAAAAAGAAATGAAGATTTTAGTCTGTAAAAAAATATGATTTAACAGGACATATAATTGTCTCCAATTAATTGAACAATCAGTCATATGGAAAAGAGATTAAACTTCTTTTTATTGGCTCCAGAAAGAAGTAGAAACAATGAAAGGAAGATATATTTTTAAGCTGATAAAAGGATAAATTTCCTAACAATTAAAACTGTTCAAAAGTGGATTAGATCATCTCAATTGGTAGTAAGTTTCTCATTAATGGAAGTTTTTAAATGGAGGCAGCATAACCATTTGGTAGAAATGTGAAAGAGGGATTCCTAGGACGAGTTGATTTAATGACCTCAGCAATAACAAATCTGAAATTCTATGATTCCATTGAAATTCTGAATAACTGGAATCATGGAGATAAGATAAAGCCTTGCTTGTTTTCTGTTTTTTAATTTACCGATTTTTTTTTTACCATAGATGATAAGGCAGTACCTAAACATAGACCTCAATGAATGATAATAGGGTGTTCATCCAAGAAAAGCTAGTAACAAGGACTAATATAGACCAGTATTTCTTTTTTTGTTTGTTTGTTTTTTGGAGGGGCAATTGGGGTTAAAGTAACTTGCCCAAGGTCACATAGCTAGTTTTGTATTAAGATGTCTGAGGTCACATTTGAACTCAGGTCCTCCTGACTCCAGGGTCGATGCTCTATTCACTGTGCCACCTAGCTGCCCCTAGACTAATATTTCAATTCCATCCTACCACTATTCTCGCTGCTCCAGTCATGAAATCCTCATTCATCAGCCATCAGATTAGCCTGCTAGACCAAGAAACAATTATGTACACATGAGTTTGCTTTTCAACGATTCATTGTGGAACAATATATGGTTTTCTTATTGTGGTGGAAGTTTTAAAAATACTTAAATTCTTTCAAATTATTTGGCAATTGAATGAATTCTAAAATCTTATCCATATAGATGTGGTGGGAGAAAGGGTTTAAATTTCTTCATTTAATACATTCTTTTCTTTCCAATATCCTAAGTTAATATATTTCTAAGAAAATCTAATACGCTTAGAATATAGCATACTCATCTAGCAGAACCTGACTCTTTCTATTCTAAAAATCAAATGAGTAAACATTTTACATGACCTATTCCTTCTCCCATTTATACAATGGGCATAGGTGCTATAGTCTTAGTACATAAAAATACAAGGTCAAGAAAGAAATAATTCTTGAAAATTTTGTTTATTTCTAACTTGTTCAACAATAATATCTACCAAACATAACTTGACCTCATCTGGGTGAAACAATCATTAATAGAAAAAGGACCAGATTATCTGCCCTACTAACAATGGGATACCACCCCCACTCCCACCCAAATCTTATACAGGTAGATGGGCCATAACAAACCTCATTTAGATACTCAAGGATCAGTTAACAACATTTAGCCAACCCCCTACAGCTGTGGACAGCCCTTCTGAGGCTAAAGAATTTAGTTAGCCTACTCAGGCAAAGAAATAGTAAGGAATACCTTTATCATGGACTAATTTACAGAGTTATAGAATTTCAGAGGTGAAATTATTTCCTATCTACTCTGTATACACCTTTGTGCATTTAGTTATCTGCATACTACCTCCCTCACTAGAATATAAACTCTTTGAAGACAGGGATTATTTTTACCTTTTTTTGGATCCCCAGCATTTAGCACAATGCTTAACACATAGCAAAAGCTTATTACTTTTTAAGTTACTGTTTAAGCTGGAAGGACTCTCAGAAACCATCTAGTCCATCTCATGAGGGAAGAAATTTCTCTCTATGAGATACTGACAAATGGTGATCTATCTATACTTTTCTTGAAGACCTCCACTTTCAAGGAACACATCACCTTAAACAACCCATTTCACTTATCCATAGATCTGTTAGGAAATTTCTTTACATCATTGTTTCTTTACAATTTTGACTTATTGCTCCTAGTTTTACCCTAGGGACCAAGCCATACAAGTCCAAACCTTCTTTCCCAGGCTACATTTCAATTGAAGCCAGCTATCATATCCTGTGTCCCCTCCCCAACCCCACCCCAAAACAAAAAACAAAACAAAACTTTTTTTCCAGTTTAACATCTTCACTTCTATCCACCAATCCTCATTTAGCATGAACTCAAAGATCCTTCACCATCATGGCTGCCCCTCTCTGGGTGCCAAATAACACCCTCCCAATCACTGTATGTGCTCTATCTTTCTTCAACTTTGCAAAGCACAAAGAAGCCTAACACAAAACAATAAAGCTTCCAGTAGGATTTTAGAAAACTAGAATAGCCAAATATGGTGACTTCCATTAACCCAAAATACAGAAATAATTATTTTTTTTCCTTTTTGGTCTGTATTTGTGATTTCATTGACATAGGAAAATCCACTGGTGCAGACCAACAATTCAGTGACGTACACAGGGTCATTCATACACAGACAGCATGTTGTCAGGAAACTAGACTTAAAGCCAAATCTTCCTGACCCAACCAGCTCTCTATCCACCATACTACACTCAACAAATGGGAATATACCTGGAAAACCTGAGTTGAATATTTGCATCCAAAGTGCACTTGTATATTACATGTAAATATGCTGTGTGGTGCAGCTGGTCAAGCAGCTTTGCAGTGACATAACATGCCTCAAAAATGTCTAAAGACGTACCTCTCAAATTAACTTAAGATGAAGAATATATTGGGGAAATTTAAAAAGAACAAAGATGATGCATAATAATGGAAATTTGTATTCTTTTACACTGAATCAAAACCATACTTTAAGATATAAAACCCCTTTTGGATTGTTTATGTTAGCCTATGCATTAATTATCTATGGGTGAATCTACTTTGGAATAATTTTGCAAAGATTTAATTTGTAATTAAATAATAATTGAATAACTGTTGTCTGGCTGCCAAAGTAGGGATCGAAGGTATTTTAGGGGAAAATGCACATCAGTCCACTTTTCCATAAATGTAAATGGTGGATACCCTTTTTAAAACCTTTCCTCAAGGGCCATGACTCTTCATGTAGGTTTCCCATATATTGCCTTTTTTATTATTTTTTTTGAATTTTGAAAGTTCTCGTTTTATGCAGATCCTTGAACTATTGGTTCATGTTCATCAGCTCTTTCTGCTTATATCCCCATTTCATCTCCAGAGCCACCACCTTCACCATTTAGTTCCACTAGTTTTCCCATTTCAAATCTGGGCTTCTTAAGCATCCTAACATTTTGAACAAATCTACCATGGAGAAAGTAAATGGGATGGTCTTTTCTATGTTGTTTCCAACACTGCCTAGAATCAGTTTAACAACTTCTTTCAATAATTTGTCTGTATATCCTGAGTTATGGTTTCTATCATTTTCATGCAAATTTGACAAACCTATTGGTGTTAGACAAAAAATACTTATAGATCTGACTGTTGTGATTCTTGATAAAACCAACACAAGAAAGAGAGAAAGTAGTTTGGACGTCAACATGGGCTTCAATCATTGTCTGCCATTTTTTGGCAATGGACCACAAGAGCTACCTCATCCTTCTTCATATAAGCAAGCTTATTTCAAAAACATGACTCTTAAGACCATCAGAGATAATTTTAGTTCTTTAGTCTTTGTGACAAATGTCTTGCCAATTTCACAGATTGTAGGTACGTACATACATACATACACATATATATATACACATATACATATGTGTTTATATGTATGTGTGGAGAGAGAGTAGCTAGTGCCTTGACATCTCTTTTTTTGAAAACGGGTCAACCACTTTCCTTTTTGCTTTTTTTAACCACCTTTTATGAAGCATTTATTGTTGCCAGTTGTCACAATCATACTCAGAAAGCCAAAAGGTCACATTGCCTTTCTTGATTATCCCAATTGTTAATACTTTAACAATGTGTGCATATGCATATATGTGTGTATACATATATATGTGTGTGTATATATGTATATATATATATGTCTGTATGTATAAATGTGTAATATGTATGGGGGCAGAGGTAAGGCACAGCATTGTATAATGGATAGAGTTGGCCTCAAAGCCAAGAAAACCTGAGTTCATGTTTAGGCTTTGACACATACTAACTATATGTGACCATCGACACTTAACTTCACCAAAACTGTAAGTCTCAGAGATTGCTTGCTGTTATTTGTCCTTCGTTCTCAAAGAGGATGATGACATTAGGGAAGTGATGCCATGACATGCAAGTGAATTGGATTTGAGTGAGGGAAGGGCTGTGCAAGGTCACCAGCCTCACTTTCTCTCTGGAGCCATATGAGCACACTGGTAATTTATGTATCAGGACAGCTGGAGATCAAGAAGTTACCCATAAGGAGGGTTAGGATTGCTCTGGAGACCCCAAAATACCAACACGCTGGGTCCTGCCGAATTATTCAACTCAAGTCTTCTCTCAGCCAAAGAAAAGCAAAGTTTGTATTAGACACAGAGTAAGTCTGTGCCAGGTCATTCTATGGGCTCTCACCCCATATGGAGGGAAGATGGGATCTTATATGCAGAAAGTTGTGGGAGGAATCTAGGGGTGGTCTAGAGGAGGAGTTTGGGGAGGGTCTTCAGGAGAAGTCAGATGAGGTCAATGAGTGTTTAAGGGTGGGAAGTTGCTAGAGGCTACCTGGAGCCGACAGACAATGGTGGGTTAGGCCAGTTCAAGGGTGGATTGATATTTTGATAGGCTCTAGAGTAGGAAGTAGATGGACAATGGAGGGCTAGGCTAGTAACAGAGGTCTGAGCCCAGCCACAATATAAGGCTTATGGCCTCATGCAAATGTCTCATCAAATGGGATGATTTAAAAAGAGTTCAAAAGGGATTCCCAGAGCCTGTACCACAAAGATTCAAGGACAATTCAAGGGGATCCCAGAGCCTGCACCTCATCAGAGATGTCCCAGGATGCAGGAGGGGACCTTGGCCTTTTCCAGAGGAGAAAGTGAGGCTGGTAACTTTGCACAGCCCTCCCTCACTTAAATACAATTCACTTGCGTGTTATGGCATCACCTCCCTGATGTCATGGTCTCCTTGGAGAACAAAAGACGAACTCATTCTGTGAGCAGAAAAGAAACTGCCCACTTAGGCAACATAGCTTGCTTCCTTCCTTCCTTCCTTTCTTGTTTTTCCTTTTTATTTCTTTCTGTTTCTTCTCCCTCCACAGAGTGTCACACCCTTACCTGCCATGCTCTGCCCAAAGGGAATGTAAATTTTAATCTCTGAAACTTTTTTTTGTTTTTGTTTTTTTTCTCTTAAAGACCAGCCTTAACCACTAATGACTGTGGTCGCAGACCAAGCCCTACTTGGTCACCCTTTGGGCCTGGATTTACTCAGAATGAATGTAAATAACAATTGACCAAAACCCTGAGGGTCTTCCCCTCCCAGATCTACTTTTTTTTTTTTTAAAGAAACCATTCTTTGTTCCAGGTTTTGGTTTTTTTTTTAAGCCTTAATCACTAAATGGGTGATGCCTCAGTCTAACTGAGAAGTGAAGTCTCAGAGAGGTACAAACCTGGATTGGTAGAAGGTGGTACAGGTCCAATTCCTACCCCTATAGTTTGTGTTTATTTATCAATATATGTGTTGCTCTTCACCTCCTCTCCATCCCCACCCCATAAAATGTAAGCCCCTCAAGGGCAGGGACTGTTTCATTTTTGCCTTTGTAATCCCAGTCCCTAAAACTGAGCCTGACACATAGTAGGCACTTAGAAATTGCTTATTGAATTGGAATGAATGTTGGTTTAGGCTTTTTTTATTTGACTCTGGGATTTTTCCAATTATCTTTTAATGACACTTTTCTCTTGAGAAATGCAAACATTTTCCTTTGGGACAATCTGTTGTTTCAGATAACCTGACTCCCATAAGATAGGGTGATCTTAGATTTGTCAGGGCTGTTCACACCTTCACTCAACAAGTTCAATCGTAGGATTATCGTATCAGTTGTACATGAGTAGAAACTAAATACCTAAGCTGTAGCATAGGAGCTGGCATCACAGATGGAATGAACAGAGCCTGGCTTCCTGTTTTGGCATTTCATCTCACAAAAAGAAAGAACTTTAGGAGGTTTTTATTTAAGGAAATAGAGTGTGTTATCTCCCCTGTGCCAGGGACTCTCTCCCTCCTCATCTCAACTGCCTAGCTTCCCAGACTTCCTTCATGTCTCCTCTAAATCCCACCTTCTACAGGAAGCCTTTCCAGATCCCCTATAATACTAATACCTTCCCTCTGTAATTAACTCCAGTTTATCCTCTATATACCTTTCTTGTATAGTTGTTTGGATGTTTCCCTCCCTTAGACTGTGAGTTGCCTTCCTCTGTATCCCCAGCCCATAGTACAGTGCCCCGAACATAAAAAACACTTCATAAATGCAAGTTGACTGACAACATAGCATTCCTACAAGTTAATCTAAGAAAGGAAAGGGGGAAAACTTCTATGTTAAGAACATTAAGAAGTACATGGAATTACCATAATGATAACTACTAGGCACCAGAAACCCGTATTTTCTTAAATACCATAGAAGCCCCATGTCAAATTGTTTTCTCTAGGGATCAACCCATAGGAGAGGGGCATTGCAGGCAGAAAACAGGAGAGTTAACCTAGAATTAAAAAAAAAAAAATTAGTCATATGGTACTGCCTAAAGTTCTCAGGTATAATGGATCTACAGCTGACCCTGTGTAGAGAGAAGCTAATTACCTATTCTTTCTCCATGGTCTCTTCTCACACAGCTACCATCCCAGATCAGGCCTTAATCTCTAATCTGGACTATTACAATAGCCTTCTACTTGGTCTCCCTGTTCCATTTCTTTAATTCTTACCCCAGACAACTGCCAAACTGATATTTCTAAAACACAAGGGAAAGCAGCATCACTGCAAAGGGGTCCTGGAAGCATTTGCTTTGGATCGGTACTCTTGATACAATAGAAAAGTTCCTATGGAATTTACTACCTGTATGATCTTGGGCAAGTAACCTCACAATTCTAAAATCTGGTCTTTGTTGAACTCTTAGGTATGTTCTAAACTCTACTGATTCCAGGAAATAGCCACAAAGACAAGTTTAAATCCAGAGAAGTCTGAACTATGTCCATTAAAGTTTGAATGGGGGGGGGGGGGGAGAGAAGAGTTTACCAAAAGCATTTTTTAAAAAACAATCATAATATGACACATCAGTTAAAACTGTTCCCATGTTCCCACTGCCACACTATACCAACTCTGTTCATTCCCACTACATTTAGCACATTGTTTGGATGATAAAGTACCCCAAATACAATTTCCCTGCAGTATACTATAGCATCATAAATCTAGGGCTGGACAGAGCCTCAGAGGTCATCTAGTTCAATCCCCTTGTTTTACAAATAAAGAAACTAAGGCCAAAGTAGGTAAAGTGAGTACCCTAGTAACAAGCATCTATGATAAAATATCAGCCAAATCCTAGACTATTAGCAACCCAGGAGACAGTGAAAGATAGATTTTTGAGCCCCTCTAACAAAAGATAGAATATAACTAAGTATGAGACCTATGAAGGTATCTGGCAGGATCAGACTAGCCAATAACCTGATATGATTCATCTGCCAGGAGAAATTTCCAAAATAAAATATTAGAGTTTGTGTTTTTATTATCTATGTACCCTGGACAGTTCAATTTACTCTCAGCTTCAGGTTCCTCATCTGTGAAATGGGGATCATAAAAAGTCACTTACTTTATAGAGTTATTGTGAGGATCAAATTTGACAAAATATATAAAGCACTTTGTAAACCTTAAAGTGTTATGTAAATACTAGCTAATATGTTGCTGCTGCTGCTGTTGATGATGATGATGATGATGATGATGATGATGATGATGATGATGATGATGATGATGATGTTCTCCTTTCTTGACACTCACAGCAGAAAGAAAATTTTGAGAAACCCCTAGCAAATATCATTTGGTTCCTGAGAAATGCAGGTTTTGCCAAAATACAAATTTTGTGCTTTTAAAAATGTATGGAGGGGCGGCTAGGTGGCGCAGTGAATAGAAAGCCGGCCCTGGAATCAGAAGGACCTGAGTTCGGAGCCGGCCTCCGACACTTAATCCGCACAAACAAAAAAAACCTAGCCGTGTAACCTTGGGCAAGTTACTTAACCCCAATTGCCCTAAAGGGGCGGCTAGGTGGCGCAGTGAGCAAGAGCGCCGGCCTCGGAGTTTGGATGACCCGAGATCAGATCCGGCCTCAGAAAATGAGCACCCACGCATAAATCAAATGACTAGCCCTGTAACCTTGAGCAAGTTACTTAACCCCAATTGCTTAAAAAAAAAAATGTATGGAAAATGCAAGCTTTTGAAATAATCAGTTCTCTGGGCCACTCTTCACTTTTAATGGGCTTCACAAGCATCAATTTTTAAAGACCATTTCTTTTTTTTTTTTTGCTCTTGCCTTACCAAAAGGTAATCATTATGGTGAATTCATTTCATGATTATGTCAGGTCCATCCAAGGGACATATATTGAAAGAAGTTTTGATGGTTCTATGAATGCCTTATTGTGCCTTTTCTCTTGTAACTTTAAACAAAGAAATTCCAATGTCTTTTAGCTTGTTTTTTTTTTCCTGATTCAAATTAGTGCTGCTCTCCCTATGTGAATTTCTAAGGAATTCAAGATTATTTTATTATTTCCAGGCTGTGAGAAGAGAAATTTGAGTGTCCTCTAGTGAATAAAATATTGACTGTATGTTGTGTACAGGTCATGGAACCCCTTCAATAAAAATTAATTATCTTCTGCCTCTTTAGGCAGTTTCTTGTCTTAATTTGCTGGTGAAATGCTAATAAACAAACCAGTTAGGAAAAGTTGGTCACTTGACTATCTTGAAAAGGGCCACGCAGCCATTTACTGGGTCTTAAGAGTTATAATTATCCAGAATCAAGATTGAAATATCATAATGAGTTTGGGACTAAATGAGATGGAGTAAGTTGGTTTTCATCAGTTTAAGTAACATATCATTGACCTAACTTGAGGGTGAACTCAACTGAAAATAGGGTTTCTTGAATGTTTCATCTACATTTTGCTTAGACAGGCCAAATAATAGTAAGTCTAGGATAGCATTTTGGACTTAATTATTTTCCTCTTCACATAAATTTCTCCAGTTCTATCCATTCAACATTTAATTGATTGATTTTTGATAAATTGTCTTTCTTTTCTTCCTTTTTTCTTTCTTAAAAATTCTTTGCAGGAGGGGAGAGAGGAAGGATGAAAGGAATAATTTAAGTCATGTTAAAACAAGATATCAAAAAATGTTTTAAGTGTATTATGTATCAAGCACCATGGTTTTTCCTTTCTTTTTGAAAAAATTATTTATTTATTTTTAGTTAACAACATTCAGTTCCACAAGCTTTTGAGTTCCAAATTTTCTCCGCCTCCCCAACATGATATGTAATCTAAGCTCTACATATACATTCACATTAAATATATTTTCACTTAGTCATGTTACAAATAATAATTATAACCAATGGAATGAACCACAAGAAAGAAGAAACAAAACAAATATGAGTAAATAGTATGCTTTGATCTACATTCAGACTATAATTCTTTCTCTGGAATATTTTCCATCATGAGCCTTTTGGAGTTATCTTAGAACTTTGCATTGCTGAGAAAAGCCAAGTCTATCAAAGTTAGTCTGTAACTGTGTACAATGATCTCCTGGTTCTGCTCCCCTCACTCAGCATCAGTTCATATAAGACTTTCCAGGTTTTTCTGAAGTTTGTCAGGCACTATGTTAAATGTTGGTTGTTGTTATTTGTCATTTTTCCTTTGTTTTCAAAGAAGACCAATGATATCACTGGATGATATCTTGACACATGAGTGAATTAGATTTAAGTGAGGCAGAGTTACATAGCCATCAGCCTCACTTACTCTACCAGAGTCACTAAAGTCCAGTAGCAAGACAAAAGTCACGATAACTGACAATGGCCTGGGTTTCAGTGGATGACCTTGTCATCTTCAATATCTGATCAAACTCTAAGTACCCCACAGCACCTGCTTCAGCAACCTTCATGGCCATTGAAACAAATTGTTCTCATCCACCCATTCTACTGGAAAAGTCTTCACACACTTAGACAACCCCCTCTAACATACCAAGAAGCTTGAGGCCCATCAGTTACTCTCAACTTGGTTTAGCCTATCTGCCAAGACAGTTTAGAAGGATGTGGGCACTTCACATGCTAGTTTCTTGGAGTCATAGGTAAGAGTTGTGTCAGGAAGACACCAAAGGTGGATAAGCAGCCCTGAAAAGGGATCAGTAAGCCCTCACATCAAAAGTGACCCTGTAATACTGGTAATACAAAGACAAAAACAGAATAGTTCTTGACCTCAAAGCAGGGTGAAGTATAGCAAAATACCTTTTATTCTTGAAGAGATAAAACTAGAATTGACTCCAATATCATCCTGACTGGTGGCTGAGCAGAGTGGAAAAATTACTTACCAATTATTTTTTTCAAGTAATATTGTTATATTGCTGACTCCTATTCAAAGGATAATCCACAAAATCTCAGAATTGGAAGTGAACTCAAAGACTAGTTTGATCATCCCATACTTGAATCCTTTCTACATCACACCCAGCAAATGGTTAGTCCATCATTGCTTGAACAGCTCTAGTGCAAGGAATCCATTTCTTCTCAAAGCTGCCTGTTCCACTTTGGGACAGCTTTAATTGCTAAAAAGTTTTCCCTCAGCTCAAGTTTAAATTTCTCTCTTTATGATTTCCACTCACTGCTCCCAGTTCTGCCCTCAGGAACCAATGAGAACAAGTCCAATTCCTCCTTCATCTGCTATATCTCCCTTACATCATCTATTCTCCAGGCTCAATCCTATTGCAGGAATTCCAGGTCCTTCACCATCCTGGGAACAGAACAGAGGTTTGTACCACCACCACCACTGTGTTGTTGTAACACAATATTTGTAAATCTGACCAAAGCCTTTGATACTGTTAGTCATGAGGGCTTATGGAAAATTATGTCAAAATTTGGTTGCCTGGAGAAGTTCATCAGCATTGTATGTCAATTTCATGATAGCAAGCTTGCACAGGTTCTAGATAATGAACAACACTCTTGTGCCTTCCCAATCCAGTGGCATGAAACAAGGCTATATGCTTGTTCCCATGCTGTCTAGCATGATGTTTTTAGCCATGTTGTCAAGTACTTCGAGGATGAACAGGGCATAAAGGTCAGCTATCATACTGATGATAAATTCTTCAATTTGAAAAGGCTATAAGCCAAGACCAAAGTGGAGGGAGTGTTGGTGTGTGGTTTTCTGTTTGCAGATGATTGTGCACTCAATGGATCAATTCTCTGCTGCTTGTGCTAATTTTGGCCTAACAACTAACACCAAGAAAACATAGGTGCTCCATCAGCCACCACCACACCATCCACACATGGAACCATCACTTATAGCAAATGGAGAAGTTTTGAATGCTGTGAATAAGTTTACTTTCCTTGGTAGTGTACCTTCCAGGGATATACACATTGATAATGAGGTTGATACATTCATTACCAGTGTTTGGGAGGCTCTGAAGGAAAGTATGGGAGAGAAGAGGTATTAGACTGACAACCAAATTGAAGGTCTACTTGTTGTATGCTTGTGAAACCTGCACAGTCTGCCGGCGCTATGCCAGGAAATTGAATTGCTTCCATTTGAATTGTCTTAGGAAGATTCTGAGGATCACTTGGCAGAATAGGTACCAGACACTCGGGTCCTTACTTGAACTAAACTGCCAAGCATTCAAACTCTGCTTTAGAGAGAGCAACTCTGATGGGCTGGCCACATTGTTTGAATGCAAAATGTATGCTTGCCAAAAAGACTATTTTATGGAGAACTCACATGGGGCAAGTGTTCACATGGTGATCAGAAAAAGCAATACAAGAACGCTCTCAAGGTCTCTCTCAAGAACTTTGGGATTGATTGTGTGACATGGGAGACATTGGCACAGGACAGCCCAGCATGGGGTTCCCTCATCAGAGAAGGAGCTGTGCTTTATGAGCAAAGCAGAATTGAAACAGCTCAAAGGAAACACAGGAAGCACAAATTTGGAGAATCCACCCCAAATGTTGACTCAGACTATTTGTGCCCAACCTGTGGTAAAGCATTCTGAGCTCATACTGATCTGATCAGTCACAGTTGGGACACATTGAAATTTGACTTTAGTAATGGTCATTTTGGAACAAAGGACAATAACCATACACTCTTCTGGACACTCCAATTGTAGGGACCAATCTTGGTCCCAAAGAACAAATCTTGATACTTATTTCCTTATTTCTCACTCAATAATGAAGTGGGGATCTAGATGTTGCCTTACATATACTATTAAATAGTTATTTTATCAATAAGACTTGGCTTTACTGTTCATCTTTGTTACAAAGAAGGGTTCCAAGGGTGGCTAGGTGGTGCAGTAAATAGAGCACCGGCCCTAGAGTCAAGGAGGATCTGAGTTCAAATACAGCTTCTGACACTTAACAACAACGACAACAAAAAACTAGCTGTGTGACCTTGGGCAAGTCACTTAACCCCAATTCCCCTGCCTTCTCCCCTCCAAAAAGCAAAAACAAAGAAATACCTGCAAGTAATAAATAAAAAGGACATATTAGACTTTTTCAAAAATTCATAGAATTGAATAGGCTCTTAAAAGTTAACAAGTTTCTTTAAATGCCTCATGGATGATATTTTAGAACCCCCAGATTATTTCCTTTAATAACTATATCTAGTTACTCCCTAACTTCTATTTGTGTAAGTTTTTTTTCAGTGTTAATACACTATGGATTCTTATTCACATAGAAATTTATCTTCTTTCTGATTGACCATTCAGAAACAAGTAGCTATGTAGCTCTCACAGGACCCATAGAATTATACACTCAATACTCTCTCAAAATCATAATTCATGATCCCCCACAAATGTGTACCCTTTAAAACAAAAAAGTTTAATCAAATAGCATAGTAAATAAAGTAACAAGAAAAGATCCTTCCCATGTATGTGTTATACACTCTTCTAAAGGTTACTATGCCACCATTAAGATAATAAACACATAAAACAAGCATGACAAAGGAAAATATATGAAGGACAAACACATGGGAATATATGTGTCAAGGAATTATATGCAACAAGGTATATACTAGAATTAGTGAGCCAGAACATATGCACAGACAGGACTATTCACACCTGTGACACTGAGAAACTGCTAACGTCCATTGGTTATATTGTTGAACTACCTGAATTCAAATTCATCCTCAGATATGTTAGCTGTGTGATGCTGAATAAGTCACTTAACTCCATCTACTTTAGCTTCCTCAGCTATAAAATGGGATACTACTACCTCCCATAATTATTAGAAAATCAAATGATATTATTTTTAAAGCACTTAGCATAGTGCCTGGTACTTAATAAATGGTTCTTTCCTTCCTTCCTTCCGTCCTATCTACCTACTATCTACCAATCATCACATCTTTACTTTCTTCTGGAGATGTCATCTCTGGCAAGTACACTGTCTATGCTAGACATTCTGTCTCTATTCTGAATGTAATGTTTCCATTCTCCATAGGGCTTCATTTTACTTCTTCCAGGCATCTCTGCTGTCCTCTTAGCTGCCAGCCTTTTCTCTGCTACAGTTTTCAGGATTTCCATTCTTTAGGACTGCCTGATAGACTTTTCACTATTCATCTCCCTATCAAGAGCAGATTAAAAGCTCTTTCAGTTACTAGAGTTCTGAGTCACCATAGCCATAGCTATAGGTAAGCCAACAAAATCCAACCAGGAGCCCTCAGGTAAAGTAAACTCCACTTTTTTGACTTGCTGTATCTGTTTCTGATTTAAAGTCCATAGTTACAAAGAACCATCTGACTTAAGAGTTAGAGAATTCATTGTAACTTCCCTTCAACTCTTGATGGAGAGTCTGTCCATTCCCAGGACTAAAACGCACACAGTGTGTATGTACTTTGGACAAAACATTTAACTTTCCTGGGCCTCAGCATCCTCATCTGAAAAATGGAGGCAGAATTGGATTAAATGACCTATAAAGCTACAAATTCATTTCATTGTGATCCCTCTTGGGTATCAAATATATTTCCCCAGTTTCCTACTGATTATTGGAAAAAATAATAACACATTATAATAATAAAAAATAATTACACAATACTTTAATTTTTCACTCTATCTTCCGTTATTCTCATAATACTTCTATAAAGTAGGGAGAAAAGGTAGATGATAACCTCATTTTAGAGACAAGTAAGCTAAGGCAAAGAGAAGTTAAGTAGACTTTGGCCAGTTAGCAGCAGAATCACTTGAAGGTGGTATTTAGCCTGGAAAAGAGGATACTTAGAGGGAACATAATAGCTCTCTTCAAGTTTCTGAAGAACCTTAAAGATCAATTAGCTTTGTACCCTAACCCCAGAGGGTTGAGGTAGAAGCAATAAGTTGCAAAGATATAGATTTAGAGATGGAAGCTGCAAAGGTAGATTTAGATTTGAAGTAAAGAAATAGATCCAAAAAAATGAGAGCTATCCCAAAGTGGAGTGGGCTGCCTTGGGATTCTCCCTCATTTGAAATCTTCAGTCAAAGGATGGATCAACTACAGGCCGAGTAGTACAAATGGAAAGCATTCTGGATTTGGAGTCGGAGATTTGTAACATCAATCCTGGTTCTATTTACCACCCTTGTGACCTTGGCTAAACCACTTAACCTCTCCTGCACTTAGTAAGTGCTATGTCTGGCACATAGTAAGTGATTAAAACAATGCTTGTTGACTTGACTCTCAGAACCTGTTTTTCATGACTTCCAAATCTAAATTTATGATTCTATAATCTATAAAATATAGATTAAGTGTAAGAGGGGAAGGGAAGGAAACAAGCATTTGTTAAGTCCCTACTATTTGCCAAGTATGTGTAAAGCCCTAAACCCTTTTCAATCGATGCCCAGCCTATCTGTGATTCAGCATGCACTAGATAAAGAACACAAAGACCTGGATTCTAGTTCTGACAGTCAAGGCCCTCCCGTTTGCTAACTAGGTGACTTACAATAAATCACTTAACTTCTCTGAATATTTGTTTCCTCTTCTATAAAAAAGGAAGTAGATGGCATAATCACTAAAGTTCCTCACAAATCTTCCATTGTGTGTTTCTGCAACTTAGGATTTCTGACTCCCAACAAAGTATTCTTTCTAGGAGGCCATACTGTATCATTCAGAGAGAAATCTGCAGCCTCAGCAAGCACTTATTAACTACCTAATTTCATGACCTTAGTCATTGTCCTTTAAGGGAGAATTGTTTTCTTTTGACTTTTTCAAGGGGACTATGAACAACTAACTACATTAGACTCAGGAGCAGGTCAGGGGTTCACCCTCAGGATTTATCTACAACTTGAGGAGTGAGTGACCTTGGATTAGTACTTTACCCTCTATATGTCTGCCTCTCCCTGTCTGTGAATTAAAGCTAAATAAAGGATCACCTACAAGTATACCATAAGGAATCATGTGCATTCCCTAAGCTCCTTGAAAGAAAATTATTCTAAACCAAAAATCCTGTTAAAGTAGCTTCAGAAGAAAGGTAAATTTTCTCATCCTGACTTTCTCAGGGAAATTTTTGAGCAAAACCTCTAGGAGTGACAGTGATGGCTACAAGGGATGAGATGATCCTGTCATCAAATGAAGTTTGTATGGTGTTGGGGGGGTTTTCCATTCAAACCTCTGATTTCATTGATATTGGGAACTATCAGCATAGAAATTCCTTTCATCGATGCATATTAGCAACTGGTCTGTAATTTATAGCCTTAGAGAGCTCTGTAGGGCACTGAAAGCTTATGCAATTTACTCATTCAGCCAATGTGTCAGAAATAGGACTTGAAAGCACGAAGTCCTGACTTGAAGACCTGCTCCTTATCTACTGTACCACACTACCTTTAATATTATACTTATTCCCATATTAATTCTTCAAATGCTTCTCCATCTAACAGTAATCTGATCTTTGACGACTTCCAGTGAAGGAAAAGAGGCAGCCCATTACACTCTGGAATCATTCAGTTTTTCCTGACATCCAACTGAAATTTGTCCCCTGGCAACTTCCACCCAGAAATAAACAAGTGACACGTGTGTATATGTGAAGGTGCTGAAATACTCTATATGCTTTTCATAGATTAGAAACACAGGGCCTATACTCAACTCTTTCTGCTTAAAGTCCTTGACACAAGGGACTTCAACCGAAAAATGCTCCTACAGAACCTAAATCAGAGCAGATTTGTCCCCCAGCTCTCTATTCATCCCCACAATATGTTTCTACCAAATTCCTTTTATGCCATCTCTCTCCAGCACAAAGTGGGGAAACTGATCAGACACATTCCCTGCATGCCACCCATCCCACAGCCTCCAGGTCCCAGCTGTATCGTTAACCTCACACATTCACAGTCAAATTAGCTCCAGTTTGCAAATCCAACAGCTTTCTTGATGGAAGGGGCTCCTCTCTCCTCCACCTCCCCCCTTCCCTTGACTTGACAAACTGGCAGCTCCAGGCATGTCATCCCCTGAAACCTTATGCCAACTAGTCAGACACTATTGGGGAAAACGAACTTCCTCCTCCACAGTCCCACCCTACCTCTCCCTCCCCCATCACCACCACCCTCCCTTAATAGGGCATTGCGACAAATGCCTTCCCTTCACTGATTTCCCTGTCAAGGTTCTGGCAGGGATGAGAGGGCGGGACAGAGCCAAGTTTTCAGTTGGGGGGTGGGGGGAACTGGACTTGTGTAGTCTGTATGCAGAAAACCTTGGCAGATGAGAATTTGGAAATGCAGCCAATGAGGCAAGGGTTTAATCTGGGAGAAAGCCCCTCACATGCAGGCAGTTGGCACAGAGGAAAGGAAACCACAAAAACAACAAGGCACTGACATTAAAAGCTGGGTTTACACACACCAAAAGAAAAGGAAATTCAGAGCTAACTTCTTTATCCCTTCTTATAACTCATCACAACAGGATGAATTTTGCAGATGGAGTTTCCTCTTTGGGATTGGGAAAGGCTGAGAGATGCAAACACAGTAAGTCTACCTCGCTCATCATCTTAATTGCAGCAGAATGTCTCTAATTCATTTCTGTGCTCTCAAAGATACCTTCTTCTTAAGGATTTTTAAATGTTCTATCAGCAGTTCCCATTTTACAGCTGGAAAAGTTGAGCTCCAAGCAATGAAACAATTTATCCAAAACCACCCAGAAAATGGGGAGAACTAGAGGATGGAATAGGGCAAAAAACAGTCTTCTATATCAGTGACTAGATCATATTTCCTATTCTAAAAGAAAACTTTTTTTCTGAAAATCATTTAACTATGCCTCCAAAAATCTCGATTACCTAGAAGGTATCTTAGATTTTAATGGAACAGCCTGGTATATGGTTTTAAACCAAATTTGGTGCCATTGTCTGGGGCTGAGTTAACCACACAATTGTGGGATTAACCAATGGGACTTCTTTTCCCCTATGAGTACTGCCAATGCAGTATTAAAATGTAGCAGTATTTATATCTCTGATGCTTCTGGGAACTGTTCGATGTTATTGTAAACTTGTTTTGGTCAAACATAAAATTTATAAAAGTTTCCTTCTACAATTTTAAATACAGACAGCTGGGTAGACAGGAACAATTTGGTGGTGGGCTTTTGTTTGTGATTCTCTGCCTACTTGTTTCAGGGATGAAAATTATACCTTTGTAAACAAGTATTAGTGCTAAGACAAGCAGAGTTGTGTAGTGGATAAAGAGCCAGTCTTGGCATCAGGCAGAACTAGAGTTTAAATGTTATCTTCCATCTATATTAGCTATATAACAACCATGGACAAACCACTTAACCTCTCACTACTCTAGGTCATTCTTGAAGACTAAATTACAGGTGAGTTGTCAATCTAAATCAGTGGAAATATCCTTTCACTGACAAAAATCACATTTCCGGATTTTTAAAAATTATGTTTCTCTATTTAATCTGTAGCAATTATTCTTATTACCTACATAGACTTAATCTTATTATAAAGGTTAACAACTTCTAAATGAAAATGACTGACATATTAAGAAAGTAATGATTTTCATTTTTGTTAGGATTTGAAATTCTTCCTTCATGCTTATTTTTTAAATAAGCTTTTTAGTTGGAGTCACAAAATAACTTTAAGAATGGCTTCAACAATAAATTCTCACCGCATTAGTGTTTTATAAACCTATCACTACAGAATTTGGAATTTAGTTGGAATACCAGAAAGGGCATGAAAAATAATTCATGCAAGTTTGAAACTCAGATGAGATTCCATAATAGATTGATTACTGCTGTGGTTATATGACTATTTGGAAATTTCTGTTTGTCTCACCTATCTGGCAATACAACTTCATTAGATTATATTCAACCCACTTGAGATGACAATATGTCTTTGAGAATTTGCAGGGTGTTGATATATAATTTCTCCTGAGATCATTAAATATGACAACTTGCCACAATCAATTTGAAAAGGTGACATGCTCTGTGAACAGTCCCCCATCACGCCAATACCACTCTTACCCACTAATAGCTTTTTAAACCATTCTTATTCGCAGCATCCCATTTAAAACTGTTTGTCCATTAGAGGATATTCTAAGAAGGATTCCCTGAGTCTTCAATTTTCCTAGAGCAAAAATTCCTAGTAAGAACCAAAGCCATCTTTCCATCTAAAGAAGCACCAAAATACTATCATTATTCACTCCTGAATAGTTTTTTGGCCTCACTACTTGCACACATATAAGAATACTAAATGCACTCCTTCCATATAGTTCCCATGTGGTCATTAGAGCAGGAAACCTAGAGTAGGTATACCAGTAGCCATTATGTCCAGAAGAACAATGTGTTGTTTTACCTCCGTTTCACAAAGACCCTGTCCCACTGAAACTGAGCTCACTGTTTCGTTGTCGACAACTTCCCCTTACATCCTTGAGTTTTTAACCAACATTCCTATTATGTCCATATTTAAAGGGAAAATGTGCTTCTGACGACACCAGGTTCATTGCAATACTCTCTATTAGTGCCCACGTCTTTTTCTATTACACTCCAACTTATAAGACCAGAAAGAAGGAGGTAGGAATGCTTCTTGTTCTTTACTGACACTTCCAGACCATATTTCAATGACCATCCCTCAAAGAACTTTCCAGTAAAGTTGAGGTCCATGCAATCTGATTGAACTAGCCTCCTCCCATATTTGTTGCTCCATTCTACTGACTTGCAGGTCATTCTTTCTAACTTTTTAAATTAATTTTAGTGCAACAGCAACAGCCATATTGTTTTAAGAACAATTTTGAACCACTAAGCCATTTTGGCTATTATAAATACCCAAGTTAACTACAAAGGAACTACCTACATCCAGAGAAATTATTAATAGAAGTATGTATAGAATGATTTACATATATACATATACACATACATATGTATACATATATATGTTTGTGTGTGATATATATATATACACATTGTGTGTATGTGTGCATGTGTGTGTATGTTTGTGTCTAATGGTAGCCATCTCTGGGGCAGAGGAGGAGGGAAGAAAAAAGGGAAAAAAGAAAATTACATGATAACTTTATTATATATTTAAAAGGAACTATAACCATACACAATACATTTGCTATTTCATGCCATTTCACTTTTATTTTCTATTCTACTATGTTATGGAAATGCTTGTTTTATTTCTTAAGTTCAGAATAAAATAAATAATACTTTTTAAAATAATAATTTTAGTGCTTAGTAATCCTCTCTTCCCCAAAACCCCTCTGACAACCTCATCACACAATTCTTTAACATCATCAACATCCTCCACTTCACTTTAGTCACATATCACCACATTGATACCTTACATACATCTTGGAAGCAGTCTGAAACCCAAAACTTTAATATTCTATTCTTTGACCACAACCACATATTATTACTTCTCCCATGTTTTCTCTAATGCTAACTCTGTTTATTCCTTGCCTTTACTGCAACCATCAGGCCCTTGACTGATGAGGCAGGCATTATGACCTGATAAAAGAGAGACAACCATTGTGTGGTGCTGGATCTGGAATCATGAGGGACCTGGGTTTGAATCCAACCTCGGATGCTGGCAATGTGGCTATGAATGAGTAACAAGCTCTGTGAGACACAACAGATAATAATAACTTCAGTAACTATGCATGAAAGGCAATATGGTATATAGCAGAAGTATGGAACCCAAAACCTCAAGGCCACATGTGGTCCTCTAGGTCCTCAAGTGTGCCCCTTTGACTGAATCTAAACTTCAAAGAATAAATCCCCTTAATAAAAGGATTATACTGTGTGTGTGTGTGTGTGTGTGTGTGTATGTGTGTGTGTGTGTGTGTATCCCACAAATATAGTACAGAGGACAGAAAGCTGGCCTTGGACTTAAAAGATCTGGCTTCAGGAGTGTGCTAGAGATGGCTTGAACCTGCCTGACAGATCAGGTTGTCAAATTTTTAGTGTGAGCTTTTATACCTCAGAAATCAGCAAATGCTACAAATCAGGACTTGATTTATTGTTTTGTTGATCTTCTACACTTAAGAAAGTGATGGGGATGGGGGTGGCTAGGTGGCACAGTGAATAGAGAACCGGCCTTAGAGTCAGGAGGACCTTAGTTCAAATCCAGCCTCAGTCTTACACACAAAAACAACTAGCTGTGTGACCTTGGGCAAGTCATTTAACCCCAAATGCCCCTCCAAAAAAAGAAAAAAAAATGATGGGGGAAATGTTAATAACATGAATTAAACTTAAAAGTTTCATCCTTCCCCCCCACCCCAGCCAGTTGTTAAACTTTTGCTAGTACACCCCTGCCTGAGTTCCGGTACTACTTCTGACACACAATGGCTTTGTAACCCTAAGCAAGACACTTAACCTCTCAAGGTCCCGGGAACTTCTCTAAGACTGTGCGTTGCTGAGAGCAGACGCTGAACCTCATCTGTAGTAAAGATTTCCTCACCAGTTCTCTATACCAATGAAATAGTAGAACCAAGACAAACTCACAGCCCGGGTTGCTGCAGAGAAACACTATACAAATGCCAGCTATCATAATATAAGACCCAGCCTGAGGACACTTATCTTCTTTGCCCCGGTACCTCTGAGAATGAGAGGTTATTCTAGTGAGTATCTCTGAAACATTCTCGATATTATCCTTGCTTAAAATTTCATCCTAACTTCATCAGATCAGAAGATCCCAGGGAGCAGAGCCTGTTTTTTCCTTTGTTTGATTTTCTGAAGGTTTGGGGTCTTTGTTTCTTTGTACACAAGACCAATTTTTAAAACGCCTTATTGACCTATCCTTATTAGCCTTTTTCATCTCTCCCATCCTTTGCTTGTTTCTGTACATGGTTTCTACTTTAACATTTCACTGATCATCAGCCTAGAAGCTCAGACTTTCCCCCATCACCCCAATTTTCTGCCTTTCCTAATCTTTGAATCTTCTAACAATGGCTAATTCCTATGATCTTTTGATTTACTTCTATTTTAGAGTATCAGTTGAGTATTATTTGAGTATCACTCTGTTGAGTATTAGTCATGAAACAGACTGCGGAGAAATCCACAAAAATTAAGTTATTTTGCTCACTACAAATTTATCCAATCCAACCCTCTTTGTATCTTTACAGACTCTATCTCATTTCCCAAACATTTTCTTCTCTGCTCTTGCCACCAATGGTTCATCTACTTCATGGTCTAATAGCTATACTGGTGACTCTGACAGAGGACTGTTTTGGAAATTCTGGACATGGTCTATTCTGGGAATTCTGAAGGCACTATAATTCTTTATGTGGTCAGCTCTCAGGATAAGGCTGGTCAACAGAGATCGGGACAGGAACTTCTCAGATAAACTCCTCAAGAAAACCTACAAAGCCTTCTGTAATCTGACTCCAGACCTCATAATGCAACTGAAACTATCCCTCTCCAAAGTTACCAAAGATTTCCAAATTGCCAAATCTAATGGCTTCTTCTCAACCTTCATCCTTCTTAACTTTTCTGCATCCTTTGACATTGTTGATGTTGTTTCTCTCTCCTCTCTAGGTTTTCATCATTTTCTCCTTCCTACCTATACCTACTAACCACTGGTGCCTACTTTTTTTCCAACTCCTAACTTGTCATAAGGTCTATGCTGGGGACAAGGACTACAGAGGCTACTAAGAATGCTGTTATTAAGCCAACAGGCAAATTGAGCAAATGAAAGAGAATATAAGACAATTTCTAAGCTGACATGAGCTCACCATAGATACAGCTTGTCTGGTTCAAGAATAAGACCACTCATTTTTAGAAGCTCTGTTTTCCATAGAGTACCTGGCTTCACATCACACTTTAGGGTAAACACTTCAGAGCCTGAGCAAATGCTGGACCTTGTAGAAAAAGCTTCTGAAGACAAGTTTCTGAAAAGCACAGTGGATGCTAGGGCATGTGTGATACTACCCATGTTAACAGGTACCAATAAACATACCAACACTATATTGTGGAAACTAGATAAGCTGGCGTGGTTTGGTCATGGCCTTTTGTCTTTATGGCAGTTGACTGAGGCACTGGACATCTATAGTTGGGAACCATCCCATGTCAGAGCATTTCAATCTGGTTAGACACACTTTCCAAGGACCTGAAGACTCTACTCCCTGTTCCCATATTTAAGATTAAGGACCTGAAGACTCTACTCCCTATTCCCATATTTAAGATCAAAGGGCTATATAAAAAATCCCCTGTGACCACACTTTCCTAAAACTCATTTATATAGAAGATATTATACAAAGGTAGTAATGATGACAAAAATATAATAACTTGTATTTATATAGCACCCTGAGGTTAGCAAAACATTTTAGGCATGCTACTGTAAAAAAGCATGCTAGATTTGGAGTCAAAAGACTTAGATTCAAATTTTGGGTCTTCTCTTTATTCTATATGTGACCTTGTACAAATCATTTAATCTCTGTGGGCCTCATCCATGAAATGAAGAAATTGGACTAGTTAACTTCCAAAGTTCTTTCCTGTCCTAATACAGATTAAACTTAAAAGCTTATTATGTATATTTTTCAAAGATCTGGTTGTTAAACATTTATCAGAATATTGATGCCTAGGAGGTAGTCTTGTATTAATAACAAATGGCAGGTTAGCGATCTATGATGAAGTTTGACTCATAGACTCTTCACTGGGACTGAAAAATCTAAAGCATCACCTTTACTCAGGAAGAGATGGAACTAGAATGGAGGAAGTAGGTAATCACTACAGGAAGCTATTGGGTCCTGTGTTCCAAAGATTAAATACATTTCTACTAGTAACTTCTTACTTACGTAGACTTTTACCAGAAACATATTCTCTCAATTTACTTTTCTGGTTTTGAATCACAGGATCTCCAAGTTGGAAGGGACCTCAGTTGGTCTTCTAGTCCAAAAAGTAGCTGAATCAATCAGTCTATAAGCATTTTTAAGTATCCACTATGTGCCAGGCATTGTATTAAATACTTGCATTACAAAAATAAAAATGAAACCGTTTGTGAAAGAGTATCTAAAAAGGAAAGACAAGGACCAAGGATAGGGCTTTGTGCTATTCCCAACATTGGGGGCAGGATAGGGATGATGATGGTGGTGGTGGTAGTTGTTATGGTGGTATGGTGGTCCCACATAAGAGACTTAGACTGAGGCTGAGCTTGCAGACAGACAGAACAAGAACCAAGAGAAAGTAGCAGTGTCACCAAAGAAAGAAAGAATATATAGGAAATGAAGTTGGTTAAGGGGGCCAAATGCTGCAGAGAGGCAGTAGTTGAAGTGGAAATTCCTTCTAAAATATCCCTGGCAAATAGAGAGATTTCACTGGGAGATCTCTACTGATAGCCCATTAACTTCCAAGGCAGTCAATTCCATTTATGGACAACTCCAATTTTTAGAAATAGTTTCTTAAATCAGCTAAAATCTTCCTCTCTATGATTTCTGCCCATTACTCCTACTTCTCATCTCTGGAACCAGACAAAACATGGCTCATTCCTCTTCCACTTGAGAGTCTTTTGAGAATAGGAGAAACTCAGTTCTCCTATTTGTATATCCTTCCAGTTCTACAGTACAGCACATTAATGTTTGAACTCACTGATCGCCAATAAACCCTCCCTTGCTCTATATTCCCACTTCAAGTTTCATCTTTCTGATATGCTGGAGGTCTCTCCTAGATTTAGAGTTAGAAGGAAAAGAGAAATCTAAGAATTTTCTTTCCCCTGCTTACCACTCCAAAAGGCATTAGCCAGGAAAATTGAGGCAAAACACTCCTCTTTCGGGGCGGCTAGGTGGCGCAGTGAATAGAGAGCCGGCCCTGGAATCAGAAGGACCTGAGTTCGGAGCCGGCCTCCGACACTTAATCCGCACAAACAAAAACCTAGCCGTGTAACCTTGGGCAAGTTACTTAACCCCAATTGCCCTAAAGGGGCGGCTAGGTGGCGCAGTGAGTAAGAGCGCGCCTCGGAGTTTGGATGACCCGAGATCAGATCCGGCCTCAGAAAATGAGCACCCACGCATAAATAATGACTAGCTGTGTAACCTTGAGCAAGTTACTTAACCCCAATTGCTTAAAAAAAAAAAAAAACACTCCTCTTTCCGTGAGGTGGACTACCTTCCTAAACTCTGGGGAAACTCTGGCAGCCCTTCCCAATGTCTGTATCAGCCTTTGCCAATGCCAAGCATACATCATAAGTAGCCATGCATGTTGGTACAGCAAAAAAGCCCTGATTTAGGAATCAGTTTTGCCACTTCCTAGCTCTTTAACTTTAGATAAGTCACTTACCTTCTCTGGTCTTCTGTTTCAGTCCCCGTGAAGTGGAGATAATGAAATTCAGAGCACTTTTTTCTTCACAAGATTGTTGTATGAAATAAGTCAATGCACCTAAAGTTCTTTGCCTTTCTAAAGCCCAATAGAAATATTGCTAAATGTGCCTTGCTCTGCTCATTTGTATATTTCTGTTAGTGGCATCACCATTCATTAAGTTATCACCGCTCCAAGTCTTGATATTGTCTTTGCCTTTGCCTTTTCACTTACCTAAATAGCCAATTTCTGCAAATTCTACCTCCTGAATCCATTCCTTCCTCTCTATTCTGATAATGGGTGCCCTACTACAAGCTTTCATTTCTACCAGCTTGCACTGAAATAGTCTCCCTACCTTTATTCTCTTCCCTATTATTTAGCCCACTATTCTTACTATTGATGCTTGCTTATATACATAGCTAATTATGCCATTCCTCTTCTCAAAATTCTGTACTGGCTTCCTATTTTCTATTGAATAAGATTCATATTTCTTAGTTCAGCATTCAAGGCCCTCCCTAAACTAGGACAATTCTAACCTTTACAACCTTATCTCACACCATCTCCCTCCATCTATACTATGGTCCAATCAAACTTGAATAATATCCATCATTCCCTGTAGACCTCTTTTCATGCACCAACCCTGTACCTCATGCCATTCCTCCACATAGAATGATCTCCCCATCTCTGCCTTTGAAATTTTACCCACCTTTTAAACCAGAACCCCTTTCCCTTTCCCACTCTCAGACTAGCATCTTTGTATACTTCATTTTCAAAAATATGATATTCCTATCATGTGCCATTTTGTATCCTGTTTATAGCATAATAAATTATGAGCTCCATTATTGTCAATTCAACAAGTATTTTATTAAGGGTCTTTGATGTGCCAGGCACTGTGCTGGGCACTAGAGGTACAAGGACAACATTAAAAAATAGTCCCTGCCCTTGAGGAGCTTACATTCTACTGAACTGAACCAACATGTACATAAACTACTAAGTATAGACTAAGGGGAGGGAGAGTACAAAGCATCAAGAGCTGGGGGAATAAGGAAAGACTTATTTAGGGGGTTTGGGAAGTTTGGAGGGTTTTTTGGGGGGCGGTGAGGCAATCTAGGATAAGTGATTTGCTCAAGGTCACACAGCTAGTAAGTATTTGAGGCTGGATTTGAACTCAGGGCCTGTGCTCTATCCAAAGGAAAGGCTTTATGAAGGAGGAAGCATTTGAAGATGATTCTTAGACAGTATTAGGAACTGAAAGAGAAAGAGGGTGAAAAGAGAAAGCATTCCAGCCATTGATAACCTTCCCAAAGGCATAATGATGGGGGATAAATATCATATGTGGGGAAAGACTAGTAGATCAAGTTAGCTAGAATATAGTGTTCACAAGGGGCAGAAATGGGAAATAATTCTATAAAGATAGGTTGGTCTCAGCTTGAAACCACAGCATGTTTTATTTAACGTTTCTATCTCTCCCAGTGCTCAGCAAATAATAAGTGCTTAATAAATGTTTGTGGAAATAAATAATATCTGTATAATAGAAATATAGGGGAGGACTTGAATCACTGGCCCTCAAACTGGGTCAACACCTCTACAATCCTCCTCTTCTGACCAATGGATCAGCTCTGGGATTCCCATGTTCAAACTAGGCTGTATTTAAGCACTCCACATTGGTGAAAGTGATGGTAGGCCCCTGCCCTAGGGTTTTCCCAGAGACTAATAACAGTGATCTCCTGAGGTCCCAAATAACCCCCAACCAAAGCAGCTGCATTGGCAGCCCTCAGGCTTCCAGTGCGTGACTGACTTTGATTTAAATCCATGCTTTCAAAGGCAAAAGCCCACACAGTTCATAGAAATAAGGAAGGTCTAATCCTACTCCCAGTCATACGCAGAACATACCTACATTCCAGTGATTTTGAATAGACACAGAAGTTCTGTATTTGAGGACCGGGTCAGTCTGAATGTTCAAAACACTTAAATGGAAGCCTTGTTTTGGGGGGAACAATAAACACAATTTTGGGTAGGGAAAAAATACACACCTTCTTTTACATTACTATAGTCCAGTAAGAAGCCAAGCAGCTCAGAGGCAGGGCTAATGTTCCTCCTCCTCCGATTTTGCTGCCACATCAGGTTTTTTGACCAGAGCCTTCCTCTTTACTCAGTAACATAAGTTTATCCCTAATCTTTTTTTATTTTGTTAGCTTTTCTTAGCTCCTATCCCAGCAACTTCATTTTTCAAGTCCAGTAAAAATCAGATCTTTGGCTCAGGAAATGGAGTGATTTGAAATAAAAACTTTTATTAGATCAAGTAATTCAGTGGCATAATAGAATTGAACAGCATTAGTTGGTTAATGCTTCTCTTCCTTTCTGTTAGATGCCATCATTTACATTGGGATGGGATGAGGAAATACTAACAATTATAGTGGTCCAAAAGTGGAGTGGGTTGCCTCAAGAGATTATGGGGTCTCCCATTCCTCCACATGGGGATGGTCACACACAAAGTCTTGCCATTACTCACAATTGCTATACTTGCCTAGTTAGAAACTCTCTAAACATCTCTAACATTCCCCTGTCTGTCCACAAAGTATGAGCACACCTTTCCCCATACTCTATCCTTGGCATACCTATTCTCTACCTTCACTGAGACGTCTACTCCCTCTGCTCCTCAGTATTTTCCCAGACTCTTACTTCAACTTTCTTCCCTCTCCAACCTCAACTGGATAGTTGGGCATTTCAACTCTATGCCATCCTCTGCTCTTCTATCTTCTACTCCCAATCTCATTTTTCTCTGACCAAATCCAAGGTATGGATTTATGAGCTAAGGAAGGGAGATGAAGGAAATCCCATAACTATGATCAATAAGGATATTATAAATTCATTTTTCTTCAACACCAACTGGGCCCTCACTTTAGCGTCTTCCCTAATTGATTATCTTTGGATTAATTTCCTAAAGAAATTATTCAAAACCATATCCTCTTCTCAGCTGAGGACCTTACTTCTTATTTTGATTTAAAAAAAAAATAAAATGAAATTGAGGTCTTTTGATGCAAGTTCCCTATTCCCCCATCCTGTTCATTTCAAAATCCCTTGATATCATTTCCCACTCTCCCCCTTTTTCTCAGTCTCTGAGGCGGTCCTCCTTCCTCCTTTCTCCTCTGAGGCCAATCCCTCTACATGTATACAAGTGTCTCATCCCCTCTCATCTTTTCCAGCAGATTACATCTTTAATTATCCCTATTCTCTCTCCCTCTCTCTCTGTTTCTGTCTCCTTCCTCCTCTCCTTTTCTTTCTCTCTCTCTTTCTTTGTCCCTCTGTCTCTCCCTGTCTGTCTCTTTATCTCTCCCCCTCTACTTCTTTCTCTCCCCTTCTCTCATTCCCTCCCTCTCATCTTTAAACTCTTCCTGTCATCTCCCTGTATTCTGCCTCTACCTCCTCTCTATATGAGCCATACGGTGTCATGGCTAGAGGGCTTGTCTTAAGACCAGGAAGCCCTAGGCTCAAGTCTCACCTCTGACACATGGCTTTGTGACTCTGGGTGAGTAACTTAACTTCCCCTTGTTCCAGGTAAACATCAAAGGTTATAAATTGCAGGGAAGGTGCCAACTCTACCTTCCTCATCCAAAAGTTCCCTATATCAAAGGAATCACAAGTCCAGCCCCTTTCCAGATCTTTAAACAAAATGAACCTTATGCCTCATAAAAGTCCCTTCGAACTTTGTGTTAAAACAAAAAATTTTAGGATATGATGAAAATAATTTGATGTTCTTTAATGATCAAATCAATCAACAAAAATTTCCACTACTGTGTGTAGTAGACACCATGATGTCTCAGATATTTATGCTATATTATACAAAGATAAGTCTCATTCACATTTATCTGATCAATAACAATTATTATGTGAATATTTTATGAGTTCTTTCCTAAATACTCAAAGACAGCCTGGTACAATGGGAAAAGCATAGGCTCTGAAGTAAAAAGAGCTAGGTCCAAAATCTGCCTGTGCAATTTAATATCTGTGTAATCTTGGGCAACTCCCTTGTCCTCTCTGGGTCTCAGTTAATTCATCTGAAAAATGAAAGGTTTTGATGAATGGCCTGAGGTCCCTTCCAACCATTGATGTGCTGGCAAATGTTTAATAGTTGGTTCTCTAGGGGGGTAAAAGGTATGCATATACAATACTTCTAAATTTAGTTTGCCTTATTACTATTTTCTCCATCACTTTCATAGGCCTAATGTAATGATCAATAAAACAATAAATCAAAACCTGATTTGTAGCATTTGCTAATTTCCACAATGCAAATGCTCACACTGAAAATTTAATAATCACCTTGTCAGCCTGAGCTAGCTCAAGCGCACCCTTCTTTCCAACTCTATTATCTCTGTGATTCTGCCTTAAAGTCAATGGCAAAATTAAATAAGATTAAATCAAGTAATTAAACTAATCAAATTGTCCATAAATCTGTTAAAGAAAAGGGGTTATAATATGCTCAACTATGAATGAAAGCTGAATTAAAATATTACTGTTCTTGTGAATTGTTGACTTTATCATCACATAATGCCAACCTTTTACTCCTAAATCTGCTTGGAATCTGCTTAAAAGATATACTCACTTTACAGTGTGGAGCAGTGGCCTCCATTTTCTTTCAAGAGAGAAAATGGAATGACAAATTAAACTTTCAGCAAGTCTTGATATCTTTTAGAAATGTAGCATATGTTTTCCAAATCAGTCAACTACTTATAAAGTGAATGTGAAGAAACAGACAGCTTAGACAAGCCCAAAATGCCATGCCGCTGAGTTGGAAAAAGAAAGCTTACTTTATGCAGTCAATAAGGAGTACATTTCTGAACTTTAAGTGATAACTTAGCTTGTGTTTAGAGTGTATAATACCAGCTCAAGATTCTCAATGACTTGGTTTACTAGACATGAAATACTCCAGGATTCCAAAGTCACAACTTGCATAACCCTGGTAAACAAACAAACAAAAAAAATCTATGGCCAAACAGAATTAAATAGCAAGCATAGAAAAAACTCTCTGTCTTCTAAAGCAGGACTAAAAACATGCCTTAAAGTTCTATCAGATTCCTTAAAGGATGATATGCTTCAGAAGCATGACTTGACCTCTAATATATCCAAATCTATCAAATAAGTCATGCTTTTATAAAGTAAGGGGAGTGGGAAAAATGCATAGAGGCATCAGATTCATACATCTATAGCTCAAAGGAATGCAGCCCATTATGGCTCAACCCCCTCATTTCACATATAAGCAACTGAGGCCCACAGTTGTCTTGTCCAAAGTCACACAGGCAATCAGGATTTGAACCCAAGCTTTCTCATTCTAGAGCTGATAATCATTCTAGATTCTGCTAGAACACTAGAATGTTTTGTTTGAATGTTTGTTTACTCTAGGCAAAATCCTTTTAATTCAGGCAATAGATACTGTTATTTGACCATAGCAGGGAGGTAAATGACTATTTTCAAGCTTTATGTAGTCTTTGTAGAATGTAGTGTCAACTTGAATCATTTGTGGTTTTAAGACCAAAAAAATGTAAGGTATCCAAAGTTCCCAGATCACATTTTTATTTTAGGCCAACATATGTGTATGTTATGTTTAAAATGTCCCATCAGACTTATGAGTAGAAGGCTTCTATGTGGTATTTCTCCCTGGATCCTATTTAACATAGTCTACTAGGATAGTAGCAAGCAGATCACCACAAAAAAGAGAAAAAAGAAACATTCTTTATAAGAAATACTTGCTTAATTTTAAAAGTATCTTTTAAGAAATACCTTATAATTTGAATTAATCACATGCATTTGCAATTGTTATGACATTTTCTCAGTGTTAAGAAAGTTTTAAGTTGCACCTTTTTTCATATGTTTTGTGGAATGTGCCAGTGTTCTTTTTGTAGTTATTAATAACTCCATGGATCACAGCTTTATTTGGGAAGAAAGAAAACCCTTAAAGGTGTTTTTCATCTGACAAGTGTTAGGAAAAAACAAAATCACTCACTCACACTCACTTGCCTCTCTCTTGACAGTCTAGCAAATACTTCAAGGTCAGGTGGAAAATGTATCTTTGGCTCTGCCCACACAGCCTCAAGTAAAGCCAAGATTGGCAATGATTTCTTCAGCTTGATAAATGCAGAATGCAAGGACGGAGATCTCTGGTCCTGAAGTGAATTTCTGTTATTTCTGGATGTTCTGTTTAGAGGATATGCTCTATCTGTTTCTTTGGGTAAAAAACAACTTGAAAATTGCTTAATCTCGGCTTCTCATGGCTTCTTCTTGTGGCTATTCAGTCTTAACGAAACTACAAGTTCTATGGGCCTCCATGAGCAAAGGGAATATCTTTTTTGCCATTATTGGTTGAAATTCTATGCAATTGCTAAGATCCAGAAAGCCCTTGAAATGCTTTGGCTTACCACACCCCTGTAACCACATTCATGTGTGTGTATACAGTCTTTAGCCCCTAAAGTGTGCAAAGAGAAACCAATCTAACCATGTGCATTTTCCATGATCGAACCAATGGCTTCAGTTCTGCTCAATTAAAATGGTCTGCCCGGGACTCTCAACAGCATGGTGATTGATGTCAAGAAATTACCCTTAATGAGACCTACTGGCTGCTTTATAAAGAAAATGGGAAAGGCTCACATGGATCTCCTGTCTTCAGTGGTGTTTGGACTAGGGAAATGGAGTGCCATAAAGACAACCAATAGAGCATTCCAAAAAAGCCAAAGTCAGTATTGTTTAATAAAGATCAGCTGCTCAGGAGACACCTATCCAAGGCCTGTCTCTCCCAAGGGCACTGTCTGCTGGTTGTAACCCTCACAGGCAACAAAAACACAAGATAACTTACATATATGAAAAACACAACAGAAAGGGTCCAGCCAAGATGTTCAAGGAGACTTTTACCTTTGGAAGAGAATGTATGAAAATGTTAATGCCATGGATTCGACCCTTGCTGTATTATGTGTGATGCCAAACTTTTAGGAACACAGGAGGTGATGCTAGAGACCAGCCAAGAGATACAAGAGCCTGGCCATTTAAATGAGGCTGCAAGAAGGGGCCAACCAGCTGGATTCTTCATTGTTTAATGTTCTTCAGGTTTGATGGAGACTAAGCAGGCTCCCGTGTGTCTCTGTTGCTATTCATTTCTGCATAGTTTACCCACAGTGACCTCTTAATATCTCATGTCAGATGAGAACAGTTTTGGTGGCTCCTCCTTAAGATGGGGCTTTGCACTCAAGCAGCAGGTTCGGTCTCCCCCACAAAGGCATTTCCATGTACCCTCATGACCCTGGCCTTGACCCCTCCCCTCTACCACTGTCACCCTTCTTCAGATGCTGTGTTAAATATATAACACGGCTTTGTGCGAACAGAAGACATCTCTCATTCTTCATTATTTCGCTCAGGCTAGAGGTCACAGCAAGGACTGAGACAGCTCTCTTCTCAAGGGTTTGAAATCCTGTATCTGAGTGGGTATCTAGCTAACACTGCCAACGACCCCATCACTCAGAGCACTTTGTAAAGTGGCATTTCCAATCAGTGTCCTGACTTTGAAGACTTATTTCTTTTTTCTGAGACATCCCTATGTCTTTTTTTTTAATCCCTACTTCTAAGAATACAAGTCCAGCAAATTTACTTTGTCAGAATATACCAAAAAAAAGTAAATTACGCTAAACAGCCCTGCAGATTTAATGCCATTGAGGATCACCACACATTAATATAACCTATATTAGAAGAGTATATCTAGGATGCCAAAAAAAAGCACTCCAGCAAAAAGTTCTGTCAAAATACACAGAGAATTATAAAAAACAAAACAGCATTTTTTTCTGGTGGATGAGTAGCCATCCATAGTATTCTAAATACATACGTGGCATAACTGAACTCTCACTTTTAGGTTCTTGGCTTCCTCTCACATATGGAATAGAGCCCACAACTCAGAAAACAATGCTGAAGTGCCGAATGATCTCAGAAAATTGGGCCTCCAATTTGGGGGGGCTGCATCCAAAGATATCTGCTCGGTGAAGAGCTAAGGACTCCATGTGGTTGTGATATTTCCAGAAGAATGAAGGACTCAGTCAACCATGATGAAATTTTGAAGGATTCCACAGAGTCTAAGCGTTTCAAAGCTGACACTTCAACTGCTAAACCATTCCCTCTGGTTTAAAGGAGTGATTATTGGTTGGGGGGAGGAGAGATGAGGGAGAGGTAGGGAAGGAGATCCGTTCTCTAGTAATGCCTATGGGAACATCCCTGTATGATTGCATATGAAAGAGGATGGAATCTGAGGAAAACCTACTGATTCATTCAGACACACAAATCATCCAAAGGGGGGAGAAAATCCCATTTTCTCTTGAACTCTAGTAGGAAATTTCCCATGCCATAATTGTATTTGTTATAGTGCAATGATCAAAGGCAATAAATTCCTCCATCTATCCCCATTCAGGGAAAACATATGGCATTACTAGGAGAATCACATGTAATGCTGATTTTGTAGGCTACATGATTAAATACCCATGTGGAAAAGGGTACATTGGGGAGAGAGCAAAAGCACTTAAAAGAAAAGAATAAAAGCATGAGTGCTATGATGTGAAATCTACTTCTATGAAATCTAATTTGATTGGTTGGTATGGAAACTGCACTGCCTGTGGAGTCTGCAGGGAAGAGAGCACAACAGCTCTATACTTTACAAAGCACCTTCCTCACCATACCTCCTGAGGTAGATAGTGCAAGTGTTCCTTCCCATTTAAAAGATGAAACTGAGGGTCAGAGTGGTTGTGATTTGCATGACTCATAGGACTAGAAAGTGATGGTGTCAAAATCTGAAGCCTGGACCGTAGGGAGGCACTATGCTTAACTTGGTACCTGGCACATAATAGCTGTTTAATAAGCACTTGCTCATTGATTGATTATACCATGTTGCTTTCCCAAGATACAAATAATACATAGATAAGCATACAATATGGGTAACACTTGAATTTTTACAAGGATCCCAGAATTTCAGAATCCAGGCTGCCCACTGATTTTTCCAAAGGGATCAAATGTGAAAAAGTCATAAAAGGAAAAGAAAGGACAAGCAGAAAGGTAGAAAGAATCTGTATTTGATTTGACTTTCAATTCTCAAATGGACAAACCAGTCTTGTGGAGTTAATGTATTCATCTTTGGTTCAGAAGGCAGAGGTAGTATCTAGGAAACTGAAGTCTGGCTAAAGGTGACTCTTCTCTCCCTACACTTCTCACTGTAGGTCTCTTTGGGGCATTTATCACTTTCTGCATGAATATTTGTGTCTGATTTCTCTTATAAGATACCTAAGGGCAGGATTTGTATCTTGTTTCATTTTTGCACCCCCAGAGCCTTGCTCATTGTATTTCATAATATTTTTGGATTGAATCCATGGGATACATTTAATTTGTAGAGTATCTTTGTCCCATCCTGATACTTCATCGTAGCAATCTATTAAAGACACCCCCCGCCCCGCTCCTTTCTTACTTGCTCCTCCTGAGTATTTTCAGCAACTTGGAAGACTTGGATTATGAACTATGAGGGTCTAGAAAAATGGGTTGAGATTCTCTTTCTACCTACTGGTGTTCCCAGAACATCAGGAATCCAACCCTCTGGCCTGCCTAATCTTCTGGTAACCTTTATGCCATCACTCCCAATGATCTATATGTACTTGCTTTTGACCCTCTTGTTTTGATGGACAATGCATAAACAGTCATAGTTGCCTCTGGCCAGTATTCATCATCTTTAAATTGCCTGTTTCAGGTGCAAAATTATGAAGTACATGAAGTTTGATTTCAGTGCTTCTAGCCTCCCTTTTCTTTGATTGCTATGGTGATGACTCTTCCACACTTTGAGTTGCCTAAGGCTTTCATGACCTCACTACCCATCCCTATTAAAGTCTGCTCTCACAAAGGAGTTTATAAAACTCATTCATACTGTCTAATAAGGCTTATAGATTTGTCTAATGAAATCATATAAAATGTCTAATAAGGTTTATAGAATTATACTCCTCTCCCTACCCCAGGGTATTTTAAGTGGGTTAAGTTCTTAAGCCATAAGGCATAAAGATCGAAGGGAAATTTCAGAAATTATCAGGCAGAGGAAGATATTTAAGACAGGATTTTAAGTCATTCCATGTAGATTGCTTCCAACTCTACCTACTTTTAAATACTAAAAGCCAATTTAGCTGGATTACAGAGTTTTTTGTTTTGTGTTCTTTGTTTTGTAGGAAGAGCAAGGAGACCAGTGTCACTAGAATACATGGAAGTAAGGTATAAGAATACTGGAAAGGTAGGAAGATACCAAGTTATAAAGGACTATAAGACTCAGATAACATTATATCTGACCTTGGAGGTAATAGGGAGCCACAGGAGTTTATTTAATAGGGGAGGGAGGAATAACAATATTGTCAGAACTCGATGCTCTACTCACTGCGCCACCTAGCCGCCCCGGGTAATTTTTTTAAAGGGGTAAGTAGGTCAAATAAGTTTGGGAACCTCTGATATAGAGGACAGACTTACATGGGCAGAGATTTGAGGGAGAGAGACCAATCAGGAGATTGATACAATAATCTAGGTGAGAGGTGATAAGGGCCTGAACAAATATGGTAGTTGTATGGGTAGAAAGGATAAGATTTGAGAAGTGCTGTGGAGGTACAACATCAAGATTTGGCACTTGATTGGATGTGTGGGATGAGGTAGAGTGAATAGTAGAATATTGTCAAGATTATGAATCTAGAGACTAGAAAGAGGCTGGCACCTTTGACTGAAATGGGGAAGTCTGGAAGAGGGGTAGGTTAGGAAAGGGAAAGATATTTGGGCAATTTAAGTTTGAAATGCCAAAATATCCACTTTGAAATGTAAGATATGCAGTGTGAAATGACCATTTGGAAACATGATAAGGGATGATAGCTCAGGGGAGACACTGGGTCTAGAGATTTAGATGCAATACTTAGTACAATGCCTGACACATAGTAGGGGCTTAATAAATTTGTGTTGACCTGACTTGAGTTGGGAGTTATGGGCATAGAGGTGATAATTAAACCTATATTAGATGGACTTTGAGGTTCCTTTATAGTTCTAGAGCTTTGATCCTAGCACAAAATCCAAAGGAAGCCTATGTAATTAGCAGTTTTATTCATTTCCACTGGCCCCAGAGTTTATGATGCAGACTGTGTAATCTGAGGTAGGCTAGCAAGAAATTGAAAGCTTTTTTTTTCAGGGGTAAGGGAGACAAGGATGACATCTTCAATGCTATAACCAGGAACCCTTCAAAGGCCAATCCCTTTTTCCTGGCCCTAAACATGAACAAACTTCTCTCTCTGTGAGACTCTGACCTTCCCTCTAACTCTCCCACACACATTATAGAAGTATGTTGGCTCTCTATCCTAAGCTCAAAGTTTGATTCTGGTGCTTCCAACTAGTGTCTCTCTTACCAATACTTTGCCTGTTTAGGACCTGTTGAACTCTTCTTCATTTAGTCACCTTCCCTGGACTTTACTTATAACCTGCCTGGACCTGCCCAAATGTGCCCTCCTGAACCCTCCAGGTGTATTTGTCCTCTCTGGATTCTCTTCAGAACATGCCTGGGTCCTGGCACCTGACCTAGCTGCCTGCTAACCAAATAAGATACTGACTTTTGAGAACAATTTGACAAAGAATGGTACCTTCCTAACCTAGTTTAAACTGATTTTTCCCCCAATTTTAATGAACTCTCCAGTCCCACTTCATAAATCCAAATTGTCCAGACATTTGTCAGGTCAAACTCTGATCCAGTAAAGTGTGCTAGCAACTCTGGAATGCTTGGAAACAAGTGACACAATCTTTCCTTGCTTCACACTCACAATCTAAAAACAGAGTTTTTGACCACTTGGGGCTTTTTGCAGATGACAATGGAATGAAACATTTTTAAAGAGACTTTCTTTTGACCTCTGAACTAAAATTTACAAAGATGGTCAGGGGAATACAGGTACAGAAATAATTTTAAGGTTAACATCTGACACAGTATAACTTAATAGTAATAATTCATGTTGACAGTGCTTTTATAAAGTGTGTTATATGGATTATCACATTTGGTATCCACAGTGATCCTGTGAAGTAGATAGTAAGGCATTATTATACCTCTTTGACAAACGAGGAAACTGAGGCTCAGAAAGGTTAAGCAGTTTGCCCAAGGCACAGAAAAGTAAAAGACAAAGCCAAGACATAAACCCATTTTTTTAAACCAAGTTACTACATTTTTAATTTTCCCTTTGACTTTTTTCTAAGGAAATGGAAATGGGATTACAGTTCTATGCACCTGTCTGGCCCTCCTGGAATTAAAACAGACTGATAATAAGTTCAGTCATTCTTTTTTGTGCTAGAGAGAATTCTTCCCCCAAGTGCCAAGGATTAGAAACTCTTCTGCCTTATCTCCTTCCCATATCCTAGATACTCTTCTCAGGCTTACAGTTAGCTAACTGATATCCAGCTTTGCAGTCCCCTTTGGTTTGCTTTTGTGGGTTCCTTCTTGATTGCACTGCTGCTTCATTTTCTAATTCCTATCTGGTTAGATCACTTTGATCAGCAATGCATTGAGTATTAGATCTGATTTCATACAATATTCATAACCACAAGGATAATATGCCTCATTACAACTGAGATGCATGCAGCAATTTTGAAATTTCCTGCTCTTGTTTTCCTTTTAACATGTATCCTGGCTGGTAAGAATTTATGTCCAATACAAATATATGAAGCTAGGGTAATGTTTGGTCTCATTACACTGGTAATTGACAGTCTTCCGATCCATAGAAAAGACTTGCTAAGCCATCTGGACACTTCTCTTGCCAGTGCTAGGTGGTAATTTGTTTAGTATGCACTAATGTTTTGGACATTCCAGTTTTAAATGATAGTGAGCAATAGGGCTGCTAGAACTTTGCACAGTGTTCCTGAGTTCAACAAATACTATCGACAGTAGAGGCTTCTTGACATTCTTTTCTTCTTGATTCATGATTCTTCTTTACTAATAAATATTTTTAGAAGTAAACATCACCAAAATCTTTGGGCATGTATCAGCAGTTCAGTCATTCATACAAAATCAAAATAGAATGAAAACTAAACAAAAAGAACTTGCATTCTCTTCCAGTTCACCACAGTCCCTTCTAAAACCAATGAGATTAAATAGCTGACCTCTGCACCATGCCATAAGGTTAACTAAGTCAGTGTCTTTTGAGATGGAAAGCCGGAAAAGCCAAATATCCCTTCTTCTTTTTTGTTCAAAGAAATGCCCTCTCTCCAAAATTCAAAACTGAAGGTCATCAACTAATTTAAAATGTGGTATACAAACTCAAAAATAGATAGTATGTGGGGGAGGGGAGGTATTTGTGTGAATGCACGTGTATGTGTGTAAATTTATGTGTGTACATTGTATTATGTGTGGATGTAGATTGTGTGTGTATTGCCCCTTGTGTGTTATATGTGTGTTATGTCCCTTGCTGTGATGATCAAATCTGTCAAGTACTTTCTAACTTAAGAGTACCACAGATAGGAGATTTGTAAGCTAGGGTTTGCAGGTTCCTTCCACAGAGAGATTTCCAGGGATCTGTGAACTTGAATGGAGGGGGTGGGGGCTGGGTGGGGGGGGGGGGAAGAATCACGTTTATTTTCACTAACTTATCACTGAAATTTGGTATATGTCCTTCAATTATGAGTTTTAAAAAAATATTCTGAGGAGTGCATAAGCTTCAATAGACTGCCAAAGACATCCTTGGCACCAAAAAAAAAGTAAAAAACCCTTGATATTAGATAAATGGGAGATATGACTAAAGAAAGTAAGCTAGCAAAAACCTATATGAAAACCTATGGCTTTGAAAACATAAGGATGACTGACCCAGCAAATGGACTTCTAATTATATGTACAGGGGGGAAAATAGGATCTGGTCTCCATTAAAAACCAGAAAATCCAGTGCCTGATCAGTAGTCTCCAAAGACTAAAGCAAATAAAAGCTCTCCTCTCCCCCAACAACAATGATATCCTAAGCATTCTTCCTCATGTGCAGTTTATGAAATCCATTGAGTTCCTCTGGGGAAAAACTTTATATAATCTTGAACATTATTGTTTAGAAAACAACCAAAATTACGTGTGGTTTCTCACTCCTATGTCTTTGGGCGGCAGTTTCTAACTTGGAGATAACCTTCCCAAAGGCTAAGAGCCTTTCAAACTCCTTGTGGTAATTAATCAATACAGCATCTTTCAGTTTCTGCAGACCCTCTCCTCCTCTGAAAATCCCACAGAGGCTCCAGTAGAGAGAGCAAAAATGCAAAGGAGGTCTGTGGTTTGGAGCCGGCCCAAACTAAACTGAACTACTCTTGATATGTATTCAATTGTCAGCAAAGAGCACCTCGACCCAAGAGAGGAGGGAGAGAAGTCCTCCCGGAGCCTGCCCTCCCAGCCTTTTGAAGTGCTAGGTTTAATGTGTCATCTCAGAGAGAGGAAAGATAAGAAGAAGGTGTTCTCATTACTAGAATTGGATTACCCTGGTCCTCTTTAAAGAAAGCCTGAGTTCTCTTCCTATCCCCATCTGAAAGTTATCATTTCCAGTTGAGCAACGTCTTGTCCTTATATTGCTGGTTGACATTAGTTATATCACCAAAGTCCTTTCCCTTACAGCAGAAGTTCTTAACTTGGGACCCATGGACTCCCAAAGGGTCAGTGGATAGATTTCAAGGGATTCTGGAAACTTTAATGGGGAAAAAAATACATCTTTATTTTCATGAATCTTGAATCAAAATTTAGCATTGCTGTCAATTATGAGTATAGGCAACAAACATTATTTTGCAAAGGGGTCCATAGGTCCACAATACACACAAAAATTTAAGACTCCCTATCCTAAAGTCAACCTAAAGCTTCATATTGAAATCCTGCTGTAAACCTTTGGACCGATCATTTAACCTCTCAGAAACTCAGTTTCCTCCTCAGGAAAATGAGAATAATGAGTGTTCTACCTACATTAAAGACCTGCTGTAACAATTGAATTAGAGAAAATCTGTCAAGCACTTTCTAACTTAAAAGCATAATAGATAAGAGATTCTTAAGCTAGGGTTCACATACCCCTCCCATATACAGATTTTAGCAGATTTGTGGACTTAGGTGGGGGGGGGGGGAAATTACATATTTATTTTCACTAACTTCTCATTGAAACTTGGTGTGTCCTTCATTTAAAAAATTTTTTTTAATATTCTAAAAGCGGGTGTGTAGGCTTAACCAGACTGCCAAACACTTCCAGGCCACCAAAAAAAAAAAAAAGCTAAGAACCCTTGCCATAGATAAACATATTATTAAAGAGGATGGACTAGGGGTGGCTAGGTGGCACAGTAAATAGAGCACTGGCCCTGGAGTCAGGAGGACCTGAGTTCAAATCCGACCTCAGACACTTAACACTTACTAGCCATGTGACCTTGGGCAAGTCATTTAACCCCAAATGCCCTCCAAAAAGCAAAATAAATAAATAAAGAGGATGGAGTAGGAGAATCAAGTCAGTTTATTCTGGACAATCTACTAAAAAGCCTCAGGGTATAGAGTGAAGACCTCTCCCCCACAACAGCATCATCGGGAAATTGAAGGAAAGGGAGGAGACAATATCATTAATATCAGACAAAAAATGATAGGTTAATATTAATCTGGAGGGATAACAAAACAAAAGGCTACCAAAGATAGCATGGTAGAAAAGATCACTAGATTTAGGCAGTGAATCTAGGTTTCAAACACCACCTCTATCATTTACCACCTATATGACCTTGGGCAAGTCACTTCCTCTCTAGGACTCGGTTTTATCATCTATAAAACAAAAGGGTAGATCTAGTTGACTTCTAGGGTCTCATCCAATCAATCAACAGATTTATTAAGTACCTACTCTGTGCCAGGCATTGTGATAAGCAGTGGGGTTACAAAAAGACCAACCTGCCCTCAAGGAGCTTACAATCTAATGAGGGAGACAACATACAAACAAATATATACAGAGCAAGTCTATGACCCTAAAACAAAAGTGACAATAAACCAAAGGTCTGAGCCACCTGGGTGTGGAGCTAATAGCAAACATAATTTTTTAAACAACTTCCATGGATACAGAGAAGAGAGAGGAGTCAGAAAAGTATATTGTGTCCATATGACAGCACAGAATCTCTGAATCAGAAAGCTACTGTTATTGTTTTCAATTGAGCTCTTTTTTTTCCTAGTAAACACAAGAAAAGTAAAAAAAGGCACAGAAAAGGAGACTGGTTAGGGATTTGTTGGTATAGATCCAGTGACCTCCACCAAACATTTCTTAAACTCTTACTATATGAATTTGTTTAGCGGAAACCATGGGGCTCAGTGGATAAAGCAGCTGGACCTATAATCAGGAAGACCCTACAAATTTCAAACCTGGTCTCAGACTTTTACTAGTTTTGTGGCCTTGGGCAAGTCACTTAACCTCTGTTTGCCTTAATCCACTAGAGAAGGAAAGGGCAAATCACTCCAGTATCTTTGCCAGGAAAACACCATGGACAGTAAGGGGTCACAAAGAGTTGGACACAACTGAATAACTTGAGTTAAGCCCTGGGCTGGGTACTAAAGATAAAAAAAGGAAAATCAGTGCAATTCGGCCCCTCTAGTTGCTGATGATCTGATGGATTTACAGTGAGATTAGCCTTGTGCATAATGAACAAACCACAAAGTCAGTTTTTGTAAGAGACCTAAATAAAGGATTGTAGAACCCTGAGGAGACAAAATTTACTTTTATTTAGGAGATCAGAGAGGGCTTCATGCAAGAAGTGGCACTAAATCCAGGCCCTGAAGGAAATCAACAGGTAGAGAGACCAGAAGGGAGTGCCTTCTAGAAATAATTTGTGAGTAGAAGTGGAAGTAAAAGAGGAGGCTGGGCCACCACTTATGGGGATGAGATATAAGGTGCTTATAGTTAGATGCAGGCTGAAGTAGATTGCCTCTGAGGATTCTCCCAGCTCTGAGATTTTGTAATTCTGTAAAGGTAAATGCTGAGGGTGGCCCAGGATTGGGAGCTGTAAGGGTGAAAACAATGGGCAAAAAAAAAAAAAAAAAAAAACGGATGGAGGATAGTTCTTTGTTGAAATGACTTAAACTGGGTCAAGAGTCTGAAAGGAGGGAAATAAATCCAAGAGTGGTGATGGCCTAGTTAATAAAAAGGGATAGAGGTGGATATAATCAGAGAGTATACATTTCAGAGGAGGAGGAGTAAACTGAAGGGAGCAAAACAAAAGTTTGGAACTTGTAGTGAAAAGTTATCACCAGCTGCCTAAGATTCCCAAAAGATAGGGGGATCATAACCATGCAGAATCTACTTAATGGGAATTTACCTCTCCTGCTCTCAGAGAACCTATGAACCAGGGATGGGGAAAACACAGCTTAGTCCCAAGCCAAGCTAGAGACCCCGACACTGAAGGAGCCACCCAGGGCATAAACTCCTAGGATGCTAGGATACTCAGCTGGATTTTCAGAGGCAGTTAAGTAAGACCACTGCCATTTGCCTGCTCTCCTAGAAAAATGGAGGCTCCTGAATTATGCTAAAACTGAAAAACAAACAAACAAAACAAAACAAGAGTTCTAAGGAAAGTGAGAGGACAAAAGCTAGCCCTATTTCAAGTGTCAAGGATGATCCATTCTAGTCCCAGAACTGTAAGACTAGAGTCAGCATTTCACTTTCAAAGCATTTTCATATCTTTTCTCATTTAATACTCATAACAACCTTGGGAGACAGAGAGGCAGGGATATTATAGTTGCCACTTTGCAGATGCAGAAACTGAGGCATGTGTTGGGTTGCAAGAACAATGAATTATGAGTTTTGTCACTGGTTTACTATTCGACCTTGAGAAACTAAACTAACTTCTCTAGACCACAATTTACTCACGTATAAAGTAGGAGCAGGGCTCTGGAGGGAGGGGTTTGAACAAGACGATTTCAAACAACCCTTCCATCTTCTCTTCCATGCTATGATTCAGAAAAGCAGAAGCAGGACTTCACATTCTGCAAGACAACTTGAAGACATCTTAATCCCCTTGGAGATTTAGAAAGAACTTTTGGGGAAAAAAGCAAGGATTGGAATTTCCAAAGAGATGCCTTTCATCAATTAAGACTCTATTCCTCAATTCCATGACATTTCTATGTAATTTTCCCATATTTCTGGTAGCGGTGACTTTTGTATAAGGAAAATGAACTAAAGAATAATGTATATTTACAAGAGAGAAAAGAGATAGCAAGATAAGGAGCATTGAGAAAACAGGGTACAAATGGCCTATGGTGGTGATGTTGGTGGTGGTTACCCTATCCTCTGCTGCCTCAGCCATTCGGCAGTTGAACAAACTAAAACAGAAAGGGGTTAGGCAAACACTCCGAAGGGCAAGGGAATGAGGGAGGTCGTCTAAAGGTGAACATGATTTCTTCATTTCTTCAGCCTTAGTGCTGCTTACACAACAATTTTCACCTTGAGATTTTTCTCACCCCTGCAGAGAGACAAAGATTGGGTTGTACCAGGAACCTGGGAGTTTAAACATTCCAGCGAGCCTTGCTATATTTTTATTATTATTATTATTATTATTATTACTTGAGAATATCACATGGCCACTTTGATTCACCAAAGTGCAGCACCTCTGACTGCTTCAATATTTAGACTGATTTTCCTGTTTTATACCATCATTTGTGGACAATTTGATAAAGCCAGAGCATTACCTTCACCATCACGATACAATGATTTATTCAATTAAAAACAACTTGTCTGAGGTCATCTGGAAATCTGAGTGGAACGGGCTGCCCTGGAAAGCAGTGAGCACCCCATCACTGGTGGTCTTCAAGCAAAAGCTTGATGACCATTTGACAGGTATATTGCAGTGCTTAGACTAGATGGTTTGGGGGCTCCATTCCAACTCTGATACTCTGCAATTCTATTTCTCTTAAAACTGAATCACATCATTGGGTTGAAGGCTTTTTTTTAAAGTCAGTTCTTTCATTTGCTCTAATGCTTCTTCCATCTCCCTAAATACCTCTCCCCAAAGACTCAGCTTTAGAGCCTGGCAGTAATTTTTAAAACAAACTTAAGGATGGGCTTGAATGACATGTAACCCAAACTACAGTTTTTTTAAAAATCAAACCAACATTTTGCCACTAGTCTCTAGTGGACAAAGAGTTACTACCCTGGAAATCGCTTAACCTCACCAGGTTTCATTTTCCTCATCTATAAAATGAGGGAGTTCAACAAGATGAGCTCTAAGGCCCCTTCAAGTTATGTATCTATGATCCTATTAAGCAATCAGGAAGAAATTCTTTCTTAGCTATTATTCACGAAATTCAATTCAATGAATATTTATACTGTGTGAAAAGCACTGATCTAGGTTATGGCAATAAAACAAAACAAAGCCCCCCAAAAGCAGCCCTTGTGCCTTCAGGAAGCTTACATTCTATTGGAGGGTGCACAACATGTACACAAATAAGGAAATGTAAAATAATTTGAGGGGGGCAGAAAGCACTAATAACTGGGGCTTGCAAAAGGGTTTTCTAGAGGAAGAGCCATATTAACTGAGTCTGGAAGGAAGCCAGGGATTCTCAGAGATAGAGGAAGCAAAGGAGTAGTACATTCCAGCCATGGGGGATGGCCTATGCAAAGACTATGACATTTTATTCTGGCTCTCCCCATGCCTAGAATGCTCTCCCTTCTATCTCCACCTCCTAGCTTCCCTAGCTTCTTTCAAGTTCTAGTAAAAATATAGCCTTTAGGGCGGAGCCAAGATGGCGGAGTAGAAACAGCTCATCCAAGCCACTCTGCCCCCAGATTCCCCCCCAACGATGTAAAAGGGGACTCTGAACAACTTCTGGAGCCCCAGCACCCACAGAACGACACAGAGAAGCTAAACTCCCGCTGAAGACAGCCCAGCATCCCTGCAGGAAGGACCAGCGCAGTGGTCTGGGACCTGGTAGCGTGCAGCGCACAGAGCGCAGGAGCCGAGCCGAGCCCAGGTCCAGGTCCGCATGAGCCGAGGTTTTAGCCCCAGGGCGGCAGGGCCAGCAGCCAGCTGGAGGAACCCCAGAACACCAGGAGCTGTGGCGACTCCAGAATTATCAACATAGACTTGCCTAGGACAAAATAAGAGGTTAGTGTCCTATGGACTTTGGGACTGGTATTAGGGAATGCGTCGGCTCCCTCCCCTGGGGGCTAGAAGCCGCTGAGGACAAACGCCATTTTGTAGTTTTCAGAGGCAGCTCCCGCTCCCAGCCTGCAAATTTGTAGGGAGATCCAGCGATCAGTCTTGGGGGGTAATCGCTCTTGCTTTAACCTCCCTGGATCTGGATTGTGATCTAGGGTGGAAGTTGTGGGTGGGTTTACAGCTTGCCAGAAACGGAAGTTGCCCCCCACACGTTTGGGACGAAAATTCCTCTATCTGGCCTTAAAGCCATAGTGTGGCAACAAGCCCAAAAGTCAAGCAATTAAGTGGCAACATGCCAAGGCAAAGGAAACAGAAAAATGCAACCCTAGACTCCTATTTTGGGGGCATAGAGCGGGAAAAGGACTGTGAGGTCAGAAGTCCTGCTCCAAAAGCCCCAGGGGAAAACATGAGCGGTTGCAGGCCATAGAGGACCTTAAGAAGGACTTTAAAAATCAAATAAGAGAAGTGGAGGAAAAATTGGAAAGAGAAATGAGAAGGATGCAGGAAAAGTATGAAATGAGGGTCAACAGCCTGACTGAGGAAAACAACACCTTAAAAAATAGACTAACTCAAATGGCAAAGGAAGCCCAAAAGGGCAATGAGGAGAAGAATGCCTTAAAAAGTCGAATTTGCCAGATGGAAAAAGAATCTCAAAAGTTCACTGAGGAGATTCATTCCTTCAGAGTTAGACTGGAGCAAATGGAAGCTAATGACTTTATGAGAAATCAAGATGCTGTTAAGCAGATCCAAACAAATGAAAGATTAGAAGGCAATGTGAAATATCTCATGGGAAAAACCACTGACCTGGAAAATAGATCCAGGAGAGACAATTTAAAAATTATTGGACTACCTGAAAGCCATGATCAAAGAAAGAACCTAGAAATCACCCTTCAAGAAATTCTCAAGGAAAACTGCCCTGATGTTTTAGATCCAGAGGGCAAAATAGAGGTTGAAAGAATCCACTGATCACCTCCTGAAAAAGATCCCAAAAAGAAAACTCCCAGGAATATTATAGCCAGGTTCCAGAATCCCCAGATCAAGGAGAAAATACTACAAGCAGCCAGGAAGAAACAATTTCAATATTGTGGAAACACAATCAGAATAGCCCAGGACCTGGCAGCTTTTACACTGAGGGATCGAAGGGCATGGAATATGATATTCCAGAGGGCAAAAGAACTGGGAATGAACCCAAGGGTCACCTACCCAGCAAAACTGAGTATTTTGTTTCAGGGGAAAATATGGTCATTCAGTGGAATAGGGGACTTTCAAGCATTCTTGAGGAAAAAACCAGAATTGAATAGAAAATTTGACATCCAGACGCAAGAAGTAAGAGATGCCTGAGAAGGTAATCAGGGAAAAGAAATCAAAAGGAACTTATCAAAGTTGAACTATTTACATTCCTATATGGAAAAGCAATATCTGTGACTGATGATATCTTTCTCACTATGAAAATAATGGAAGGGGGTGTGGTCATATGAATACATATGTGAATGTGTGTGTATATGGTTACAGTTATATATGGATAGAGGGCATAGGTTGAATTTGTTGGGAAGGGAGAATACTCAAGGGATGAAATTATGAGGTGAGAGAGGAAAGTAGCAAGAGGAGATGGGGAGAGACAGGGTAGGGTAAACTATCCCATGTAGAAGAAGCAAGGGGAAGTGGTTGCAAAGGAGGGGGAGAATAAGGAAGGCTAAAAAGGCAAAACCACATTCACATTGAATTTGGTTCAGGGAGAAAATGACATACATACTAAATGGGATATCTCAACCTGCAGCAGGATAGGGGGAAGGGGGATGAGAGGAGGGATGATGGATGGGAGGGCATCCTTGGGGGGAGGGGAGGTTGGAAGTACCCACTATAGAAGAGGGACAGGATCATGTAGGGAATGGACCAGGTGGGGGGTGGGATGAGTGGGAGGGAATTATAAGCAGCCTTGTACAATATATCTACTATGATAATGTTTTGCATAGCTAGACATGTACAACATATACTGAATTACTTATCTCCCAAGAGGGAATGGGTGACAAGGGAGGAAGGAAATGGACCTGAAATTTGAGGTCGTAACATTAAATGTTTCAAATATATATAAATACTATTATTAATACTCTTTTGCTTGTAATAGGGAGATAAGATGTGCAGGCATTGGGATGCAAAGACTCACCTTCCTCTAATGGAAAAGTCGATGGGGGTATGGGAGAAGGTATGGGAGAAAGCAGACTGGAGGAAGTGATATCTTGTGGGATTACTGTTCTGGGAGGTTAGGTAGGGGAATAATGGGGGGAAAATGATTGTAACTCAAAATCTGGTGGAAACAAATGATGTAAAAGAGAAGTTAATAAAGCATTTGTTTTAAAAATATATATATAGCCTTTAACAGGAAGCCTTTCCCAGTCCCTCTTCTCTACACTCTAATTTATCCTATACAGGTTTTTTTGTACATAGATATTTGCATCTTGTCTCCCTCATTAAACTACAAGCTCCTAGAAAGCAGGGACTGGTTTATTCCTTTCTTTGGCACAGTGCCAGGCACACAGTAGGTAATTAATAAAGTTTGTTGACTGATTGACTAGAGATAACAGGCTGACTTTGAGAATCACTGAAAGGCCAGTCTGTCTGGATAAAAGTGCTTGATGGGAAGCAATATGAAATGAAAATTAAAAGGTAAGTTGGAGCCATATTACAGATGGTTTTGTATACCAAATAGAGGATGCTACATTTCATCCTCAAGGCAAAAGGGAACCACTTAAGATTTTTTGAGCAAAGGCATGAATGATATGGTCAGATCTGTGCTTTAGGATTATTCTTTTGGCATCTGTGTGGAGAATGGATTAGGGAAGGGAGAGATTAGAAGCAAGATCAATTAGGGGACATCACAGTAATTCAAGGGAGCTGATAGTCCAAAACAGAGTTGTGGCAACGTGAATGTAGATGAAGCAGATCTAAGAGATACTGAGGAAGTAAACTTTGCAACTGATTGAAAAAGGAAGAGTGAGGGAGAGGAAAGAGTTAAGATTGGTCCTGAGATTATAAACTTGGAGGACTGTAAGTATGGGTGGTGCCCTCAACAAAAATCGGGAAGTTAGGAGGATTTGCTTTTATAGAAGAAGATAATGAGTTCCATTTTTTTGACATGTTGAGCTTGAGATGACTATGAAGCATTCAGGTAAAGATAGACTGAAGTTCAGGAAAGGAATGTGTAGATATAGATGCATATATTATGAATATAGATAAATAAAAGCCAGCAGTACTCAAAAGCTTGTAAAGTGCTTTATATAAGTCATCTCATTTTATCCTTACAATAATCCTGTAAGGAAGGTGCTATTTTTATTCCCATTTTAGAGATGATGAAACTGAAGTTGAGAACATTTAAGTGACTTTCCCAGTTAGTGTCTGAAGTGGGATTTGAACTCAGATCTTCCTGACTCCAAGTCTAGCACTCCATCACCTGTCTACACAAAGATACCTGAATCCATGGGAGGTGATAACAGCATAGAGATGGAATTGACAAGGGCCAGCTAACAGACATCCACATATAGGATGTGGAAGATGAATGAAGAGCCAGCAAAGGAGACAGAGACAATAACAGTGAGACATGTTGGAGAACCAGGAAAGAAATGGGCATCATTGAGGCCAAAAAAGAGAGGATCTAATGGCAGAGGGGAGGTCCAGTGTTGGAAGCTGTAAAAAGGTTCAAGATAAAATATTAGATTTGTATTGTATACTGCTTCTTGACTGAAATGACCAATTATCTTAATTCATTTAATGCACTTCAATTCTAGAGAATTAGATTCTCAAGGGTTTTCCAAGTATATTGTAATGTACTTACATCATCATATCTGCAAATAGAGGTAATTTTTTCTCCTCTTTCTCAATGGATATATAGTGAGGGGAAGGATTCCACTAACTGATCAATCAACTCCATCTTCCCCTCCCTGCTCAGTTGATGTAATCAAAGAAAGTAGGGCAGAAAACAAAGGCAATAGGTGTTCCTATGTGCCCACACCTATTTATGCCTTTACCTCCCAGCCCTTACTCTCAAAGAGGAGGCCAGCCTTTTCTAGGATTCATAGAATGAATGGTTTCTGGAAGAAAGCTAGAAAAATAAAAGCATGGATAAAAGCAGCCACCATGAGAAACAGGCATTAGGACTCAGAATGAGGTTAAGTAGGTTGATTGGATATAGGCATGTCAAGATAAATGCCCTGTGTCTGGGCTGTAGGCCCCAAGGCTTTTGATTATTTCTTTTTTCCACTCAGGCTCCTTATGAAGGCCTACAATCTTTTCCTCAGGACAGAGGATAAGGTCTGATCCTTAAAAATTTGCTCACAAAGTCAGAAAGACCTGGATACAAGCTTTGTCTCTGACCCACACTCAATAGATGTGTCATTTAATCTCTCAGTGCTCCAAGTGTCTCTCTGACAACAAGTTGCAAGACACTTTTTTGTTGTTGCTGTTGAGTCATGTCCAACCCTTCATGACCCCATACAAGGTATGTGCCGGGTCACATGGCTAGGAAGTGTCTAAGGTTGGATTTGAACTCAGTTCTTCCTGACTTCAGACCCAGAGCTCTATCCACTGAGCTACCAGCTGCCTTGAGAAGCTAGACAGTGGCTAATCTGTAATAAAATAAGGAATTACTGATAGGAAAAAACAGTTACTCACCTTACTTTGAAACATTTACTTTTTGTCCTTAATTCTAGTGCTTTCTGTTCGTTATTTCCAATTTATCTTGAATATGTCTTATTTGTACATAGTTGATAGTCTCCCACCTTAGACTGTAAGATCCTTAAGAGCACACAGTCTTTTGCCTTTCTTCATATCCCCAGCATTTAGTACAGTCCCTAACACATAGCAGGTATTTAATAAATGTTATTTATTTATTTATTTATTTGTTTGTTTGTTTATTTATTTGCTTTTTGGAGAGCAATTGGGGTTAAGTAACTTGCCCAAGGCCACACGGCTAGGTTTTTATTTGTGTGTGTGTTAAGTATCTGAGGCCCGAATCGGAACTCAGGTCCTTCTGACTCCAGGCCGGATGCTCTACTCACTGCAACACCTAGCCACGCACCTTAATAAATGTTTATTGACTGATATAGATAGATCTAAGATGTTACATGAAGCAGATTATTTATAATTCACAATAATTTCTGATTCACACATGGAGGGAAGATGGGATATTATATACAGAAAGTAGTGGGAGGAAACTAGGGGTGGTCTAGAGGAGGAGTTTGGGGAGGGTCAATGAGTGATTAAGGGTGGAAAGTTACAGGAGGATACCTGGAGACTACAGACAATGGTGGGCTAGGCCAGTTCAGGGGTGCATTGATATTTGGATAGGCTCTAGGGTGAGAAGTCTAGTAACATAGGTTTGGGCCCAGCCACAATGTAAGGCTTATTGCTCCATGCAAATGCCTCATACAATTTAATCCGAGTTCAAGGTGGGGGTTCCCAGAGCCTGTATCTCAAGGACTCAAAGAGAGCTCAAGGGGGCTCCCAGAGCCCATACCTCATCACTAGCCATAACATTCTGGTATGTTGCAAGTTAGAGGGCTCCTATCCCACTGTTTGCCATCACATTGATGAAGATACTCTTTAAAGGTAACACATATTTATCATAGTTACCTGTCAGAAGCACAACTAAATGTTGCCAAGTGATGCTGTTGTAATAATTATTGCTTGTTTTTACTTCGTGCTTGACATAAATTATCTCATGCAAACATCTGTGCCAGGTAGTTCTACATATTATGATTCAGAGGTAGGATGTGTAGTGACAAGAATGTTGAACTTGCCTCATAGATATAGGATTGGATCCCAGTTCCACCATCTCTGAAACTTGCTGACTGGTCAAGTGACAATCTCTATGGGCTTTAATTTCCTCATCTGTGAAATAGGAATGACAATACTTGTCTTCCCTATCTCATAATAGGATTGTGAAGACCAGGTGAGATGACATAAATCAAATCTATCAATTGTTTTCATTTTCATAGTTGAGGCTCAGAGGGGCAAGTAATTTGTCCAAGGTCCCTCAGGAAATTACAAACCTAGAACTCAAACCCTGGGCCTTCTAGCTCCATGCCCAATACTGTTTCTAATTCCCTTCACTGACTCTGTGGTCTAATATACAAACCACCTCAAATAGATCTAATCTCACACTTTTACTATATTCACAAGTGACAAAGGTCCCATAGTCATTAATATCAGCCAGCATTTATTAGGCATGTGCTTGGAGCCAGGTGGTGAGAGAAATGATTATTTCTCTCTAGTATTTGCTTTTTTTTTTTTTTAAGGGTGGGAAGGCAGGGCAATTGGGGTTAAGTGACTTGCTCAAGGTCACATGGCTAGTAAGTGTTAAGTGTCTGTTCTCTCTTGTATTTAATAACTACTAAGACTTAGGACTAAGGTTTTTTCCCCTTTCCACTTCCTCATTCAGAAATTAGCCCTTGTAGATTACTCAGGTGTGTTCAAAAAGATAATGTTAGGCAAACTGATGGATTCCCACCCATTGTGTTTTACTCAAACAGGTCTGGAAAAATGTGGATTCTGTTCTCCCCTTTTTCAGACTGGTAATGTGGATATAGAGAATTTTCTTTAACCAAAGCTGAAAGATCAAAATCACATATCCAGACCCTCATTAGAATAGGTCTACTACTCATTATAATATTCATTCTCTCATTAATTGTTAACCAATCAGAGTTGATTTCCACCCTCAAGAACACCCATTCTTCCAAGGGCATATAAGCATCAGGTGGGCTCCATGATTTGTCTTTGGTCTAAGAGAGAAAGTCAAATGACCATCCATTTATTAATAATTAATTTATTGTTTTTGATTTGTTCTATTTTGTTATGTATTTTAAGTATTTTTAAATTTATTAATTAATCAATGCTAGTTTTATTAATAAAATGATTAATTATCCAGAAACAATATCTCTCGAACTATTTAAATATCACAAATGGCCCAACAGATAGAGTGTTGGTTAGAGTCATGACCACATGAGTTTGAATTTAGCTTCAGAAACTTATTAGCCCTTGACTTCGGGCAAGTCACTTAACCTCTATTTACCTTAATCACCCCAGTATCCTTGCCAAGAAAATCCCATGCATAGTATTGGCATACTATGATCCATGGGGTCACAAAGAGTTGAATATGACTGAACAACATGTTCCAAGCACTATGCTAAATCCCAGGAATACAAAGAAAAGCAAAAATTAGTCTCTCTCCTCTCTGTTGTGGTTGGCAGGGAAGCTTCTGGCCATGGTTCCCTTCCATTCTCTCTTCAGCTTTTATGGACAGAGAGTTAATCATTGATAGTTCTATTCCAATTCCACACTTCAAGTCTTCTAGCCATATATAAGACCTAGCTGGGTCTAGCAAAGCCACTCATTAGAAATAAAATTTTAGTCTACTTAAAAGTAAACATGCATCTGTGGAAATTAGTCCACGGCCAGAGATTAGCTGAAATGAGGTCTGAGTCAAAATATCATGTGTTTCATTAAAAGATATGAGTAAAACAACTAACATGAACATGTGGTGATAAAGTGGGGCTTTCCATGTCTTCCTTACAGCTATAGTAAAGATACATTCATTACTCTTGAGTCCTATGTAAAGCTGGGATCCCATCAAGCCAAAGAAGTCACTATCCTAGGACTGATGAGTACAGGCTCTGAGAACCCCCTCAAACTCTGATTGAATCTTTCCACTTGATGGGGCATTTGCCTGAGGCCATGGGCCTTTCATTGTGGCTCTGCCCAAACCTTTGTTGCTGGCTTGGCCCTCCATTATCCAGCTAGCCCCCACCCTTAATCCTCAACTGTTGTACCTTTGAACTGGCCTAGCCCACCATTTTCTGTCTCTTCAGGTAGCCTCCAGCAACTTCACTCATTTACTTAAGTCTGACTTCATTAACTCCTCCTGAGGACCCTCCCCAAACTCCTCCTCTAGACCACCACTAGATTCCTCCCACAACCTTTCTGTGTGTAATACCCCATCTTGCCGCCATGGTGTGAGAGCGCCATAGAATTTTCCAATACAAGACTTACAGATACTCAGGCTCCTTAAGTTTTCCCAATATGGCGAACTTTTAATAAGCTTTGTTTTCTTTGGCTGAGAGAAGACTTGAGTTGAATTCATTTAGCAGGACCCGGTGTGTTGGTATTTTGGGGTCTCGAGAACCCCTAACCCTGTACCTCATTATCTTATGACAACCCTCTTCAGGATCACTTGTGATTTTCTACTCTAGTTTGAGGTATCCTCAACCTGCCATTGGTCTGCCATTGATGTTGTCTGTTTGCCTTTCTGGTTCTACCTTCTTTGACTTCTGAAAACCAAACTTAATTATATCAGCACCACAACTCTGGTGGCATGCTAATATATCCATACCTACTACCCCATATCTTTAGTGTTTATTGTGAAGAAGTATATGCTTAGTTTACAAAAGTCACTTCTACATTTGCACAGAGCTGGACGTTGCCCCAAAAGTCCACGCACTTCAAAGTCTTCAATAAATCAATCTCTCTCTCTCTCCATCTTGAGCAAAGTCATTCATTTCTTCAATGGGGTTCATTCAGACTAGTATCCACTTGTTTAGTTTTTAAGAGATGCTGAAGGCTGCTGGTAAGAAAAGAGAAGCCAGCTGTACCCCCAATCCATTCTAAAAGCATTAATACTGCTCTAATACCCATATATATATATATATATATATATATATATATATATATATATATATATATTCTCTACCTTTTGTCTACTGAAAACCTTTCTTCTCCTTCAAGGCCCCTCTCTAATGTCATCTCCTCTATGAGGCCTTCTCTGATCCCTCTACCCTCTGTCCCCCCAATATATATATATATTGCTCATTGCAACTGAAAGTTATCTCTCCCTGCTCAAATTTCTAATATCTCTTTTCACTTGTGAAATTCCACTTTCTATCACAATTGTTTTGGTTTATGTCTCATTTCTCTAGTAGATCATAAGCTCCTAAAGAACAAGGACTGTGTTACTTTCCAGGTTTCCATCCCTAGTATCAAGTTTGGGCTGGAGTCAGCTATAGCAAGGGGCTGTTAAATTTTCAATGTGGGCATTTACACCTCAGAAGTCAGCAAACACTGTAAATCAGTGCTTGATTTACAGGATTTTCTTAAATTAACCAGACCTTAGAAAGTGATGGAGAAGATGTTATTAATACAGATTCGATTTTTAAATGTGTCATATGCAAGGTTGTTGTTGTTTTATCCCAAGAGACGGTTGTTAAACATTTACTAACACACCCCTGCCAGTAACCAGAGCAGCTTGTTGAACTGAAGGATGCATCTTTGGGAGAAATGGGTAACCTCAGCAATCCTTTTAATGTTCAATGTGAAAAGCAGATGTATTTCCATTTTAGTTTAATATTTATCAATCCTATCTTCATAAGCTATAGAGGTTGTTACACATACATATGTTGATTTCATTATCTCATGTACTAAAGGTATTTGAAGGAATATGATGTGTTACATTTGGGAAAGTTCCAGGCCCTTTCTTTTTCCCAAATCTAAAGAAAGTGAACTCTAATCATTCAGAGACCTGGAATTCTCATAGAACTAATCACTTCAGTAAAGTTTAGGAGATATTAATGTAGGTCTCACACTTTCAAGTATGAAAAACTTTGGGGGGGGAGAAAAAGCCCCTGTACGGAATATTTATTTTTTAAATTGGGTATTTTGTAAATTATCAATTCACAGAATAGGTATTTGGAAGGGTTTTGTAAACACACCAACCAGGGCAGAAACCTTGTCTACAACATCCCTTAATTCAATTCAGTCAATTCAATAAATAGTTATTAAACGAAGCTAGGAATAGAAAAACAAGAAGGAAACCATCCCTGCCCTCAAAGAGCTTATGTTTTTGTGTTGTCACTTATTATTTGCAATGTGATTACTATCTCCCTCCCCGTGTTGATTTCAAAGTCCAATTCAAACTTATGAATCTTCCCTTTTAGAGAAGCCTTATCTTATCTGCTCATCAGTGTTTTGAGGGTGTTGGTGTCTGGTTGCTGCAAAAGTTAAACTGTGCCTTGTATACTAGAGATCCATTTTTTTGGATTATGGCATTTAATATCAAAAGTAGAAAACAAATTATTAACTAATGGAACTATTATTGTATTAAATATTAAATCATTTTCATAGTTTTATGTGATTTCCATATTGATTGGACTGAGAAGTTCCGGAATTACATTCTTGTTCCACCAATTTTTTTTTTTTAGTGTGGCTTTTCTTACTTCTTTATATAACCATCAAGTTGACAAAAAATGTGACTTACATCATTGTTGGAGACCTTCCTGTCTGGTTCACCAGGAACTAACTGGGTTACTAGTGCCAATAGAAACTCTAGACTGACTTTTTGCAAGCTTTATGTCCATTTATATAAAAGCATTTGAAAAATATGAAATGCTATATGTAAGATTTGAATTTTTTTTCTATTATTACAGGAAAACAATGAAATCAGATACATGAGATTTCAAACCCTAGTCCAAGATTTTCATTTTCAGATAAGGAAACTGAGACTGAAAGTAGTTAAGGAACTTATATAAGATCACATAACAGTTTCTATTCCCATATTATCTCCTTTTTGCCCATTTCACTACATGATTATACCATGTGTATATCAACAATAATTAGTCTATTAAAATACAATGTTAAGAATTCTGGTTTTGAAATGAAAAGACCTGGGTTCCAATCTTAGTTGTCAGTTAGCAAATCGATCACTTAAATTGTTTACTAAATTAATTAATTAACCACTAAAATAAGTCACTTAACCTCTTTAACCTTTAATTTCTATGTCTACAAAGTGAGGATATTAATAATTATATTACTTTACAGAATTACTTGACAGAATTATGGTGGAAAGGGCATTAAGTAAACATAAAAATGACAAATAAACACTGGTCATTATTATAATCAGGAAGACTTCCCCATATAGGAAACCCATCTTCTATTTGGATTCTATACCAGATATCTTCCACATGAACACCTTTACTCAGCATACATCTCCCTTAAATTTCATTTTATATTGATAGAGGGTCACGAAAGAAAATTCTTTTATGATTGCATCTTTCAAGGAATCTTAGATGATCTTAACATTTCATGAGAGATATCTTGCTTGTTAAGGTTGGATTTTGCTGTACTGACAGACATGATTTCTTAAGTCAGCAAAAACTAAATAACACAATAAATTGAATGACTATGAAAATATGGTGTGCTAGAGAAAATTATTAGCAAAAGAATGCCTATTCCCTTCTCATATTTTCATAAAAGATATCCTTGATACAAGTCTAAGTTACTTTCATAAAGACTTTATAGAAAGGAGAAAGTAGGAACAAATAAATCAGTAATTACTGATGTCCTTTTGGTCAACTTCTTTTTTTGGTAGCAACAACATTCGCTTTGGTCAGATCTCCTATGAGAAACATATAGGAGAATATGAACAAGCATCATACCCAATAATAAAGCATGGACAAGTCACTGTATGCATTGCTGGAAGGAGTCTCCACTTGGGAAAGATCACAGGTCTGTTGAAGTACTAAATCATTATTATACTCTAATGGCATGAATATACTCCAATACTTCAAATATTTGTGATTTCATCAGTATGTGCACAGTGAAGGTTTCAAGTCACCTATGACTTATTAGCTGGACAGAGTATTGGGATTTAAAAATCCATCACCATGAGGCCAACTTAGTGATGTACTGCAAATGTAGTTGGGTTTATCCTCAGAAAAGAAACATAGGTACAGCTGATCCTTCACCAGAACAAACTTGAAGCCTCTCCATCTTAGAAAGACTAGTCAGATATTACATTCGGCTGACAAAGGTCATACTCCATAATGGGGGGTGGAAGGGATGGGAGGTGGAACTTTAGTAGGAGATTAAAAATGTAAATGTAGAAAAATCAGAGTACAGGAAAAATTCTAATTAAGTGAGGCCTCTATTTGACTTGTTTCCAAGAGACAATACTAAGAACGTTGGGAAGTTTGAGAAGGGGCAGATTTAAGCTTTAGATCAGAAAGAATTTCCCAATAATCAAAACTATCCCATAGTGGAAGGAGATGCCTTGAGATGTTGTGGGTTTCCTTTCACCGGAAATCTTCAAGCAAAGGCTGGATGGTCACCTGTTGGGCATAGTTAAAGAAAATTCTTTTTCAGATATTGATTGGACTGAATAACCTATGAGCTCCCTCACAACTCTTGAGTTTTCTGTGAGTCTGCTGATCTGAATAGGCTGCATCCTATTCACACATTATTAGCCAGTTTTAATAAAAACTCCTCACCTGTTAGCTACCTTCTGGTGATGAAACTCTCTGATTTTAGATAGGCTATTCCTTAGACTACAAACACAAGAGTCTATAGCTAGCCAGGACTGTACTCAAAGCCTGTCAATCTTAATAAGACCTGATGGACCTTGTGAAACCAGAAATAGGTGTTATCTCTCTCTTCTAGATTTCTCAGGTTAGTTTTGATACCTGTCCTAACCATGCTAATCTTAATATTAATTAGAACAGGGATATGGGGCTGTTCTGCTTAATGTGCTATATGGCAACTTGATCTTCATTATGGTATAGAGAACACCCTATTCTCCTATCAGACCTACATATCTTAGAGATGATTTTCTTCCATTTTTTTCTGCAGAAATATTTTATGCACTATAGGTTTTCTTTTTTCTTTTCTCTCTTTTTTTTTTTTTGGAGGGGGTTTGGAGTTAAGTGACTTGCCCAAGGTCACATGGCTAGTTTTTGTGTTAAGTGTCTGAGGCACGATTTGAACTCAGATCCTCCTGACTCCAGGGTTGGTGCTCTATTCACTGCATGCATCACCTACACACCCCTTCGATATAGGTTTTCAAATAAAGTTCTGATAAGTCCTGACACATCCTGATGAAGTCCTAGTTGAGACTACTGCAGAAGATATTCTTGTTCAGGTATAAATACTAAGTGGCCTCCAAACTCTATTCCAATTTTGACATTCTATATATTTCAGTTAATCAAAGTTTTACTACAATTGGTGAGTTAAAAAGGGAATCTCATCTATTCTTTTTATAAGTTTTAATGATGACTGACATATATAAAACACTGATGTTTGCCCAGTACTTTGCAGACTATCTCATTTGATGTTCACAACCTGTGAATTTGGTGACACTGTTATCCTGATTTTACAGAGGAAGAAACCGAGAGTCAGAAAATTTAAATTATTTGTCCAGGACCACAGAGCTAGTAAGTGTTTGCGGCAGGCTTCAAACTCATGTCTTCCCCACTCTATGCCCAGTGCTCTAGTCACATTAGGTCACCTTTGATCTATGACCTAATGACATTAGGTTGTATACTGTCTTTCAGGAAGAGGAACAGGCTATGTATAGATAAAAGAAGGAATCATCCTGACCAAGTAATGAAAGGTTGGTCTTTATAAAATAACTATGAAGAGAGAAATCCTCTCTGACTGATGAAATAATATAGAAGATATACACATTAAAAAAAAAGAGCAGAGATTTAAGTTATTTGGAATATTGAAAATATCATACTTTTAATCTGACCTTACAAGTCAAGCTCTGCTTGGTATTTGGTTTTTGTAGGGGTTTCTTTGTTCTTTCATAGGTTTTTTTTTTTTAATTAAAATGCTAACTTGCTGCTTCCCTGAATTTAGTTCTAAGCATAATTCAAACAATTAAAAATTTGCCCTCGTAAAGAAATGACTGACTATAAAAACAGAACAAAACTTCCTTTTATCCCTCTTGGGATGTGTCTCAGTCATGAGATGGAGATGGAGAATTCCAAATGTTGCTCTGACTTTGGGATGAGTGACCCTGGAAAATGTGATTTGAGGAATTTTTTAAATGAATAATTATAAACACTGTGGGAAAAGGTGAACCAAAGGAAGACTCAATAACATGGAAAACACCCGATATCTTATCATTGGTTAAGTGGACCAAATTTTGGTCAACAAGATTATGCATTATGCCATCATAACAATGCTTCTTCAAACACAGAAAGTACCCCCAAACTATAGTGATAAGCTCTGGTCAAATATAAAAATAGATGGATTGTCCCAGGCAAAAACCAAAGACCTCTGAAGCTCTCATTAAAATTAAAAAGTAAAGGAACCAGGGCAGCTAGGTGGCTCGGTGAATAGAACACCGGCCCTTGAGTCAGGAGGACCTAAGTTCAAATCCGACCTCTGACACTTAACACATAACTAGCCTTTCAACCTTGGGCAAGTCACTTAACCCTAATTGCCCTACCTCCACCCCCCCCCCAAAAAAAAGGCAAAAAAAAAGTGAAGGAAATTTAACCACTTGTAAGCTTCCAAGTATTGTTTCCTGAGCAACCACAGTATGTCATATATACAGAACACATAGATTGTCATCTAGTTAGCTTGAACAACAGTTTTGACCTGTTTTCAAGAAATGCAAAAACTAGAAAGGGAGATTTATAATTATATCTAAAAGGCCAGAGAAACAGTGAACCTGTTTGGACCTTTAAGAACAAAAAAATGGGACCTTTAGCTCTTTAGTGAATTATGGAGAATTCTGTGGGCACTTATATGGTAAATGATGAGTGTCTTGAGATGGGGCACACATTCTGTTAACTCTGACAAGATTTCTTACAGTTTTAGGGTGAAGCAAATCTGTAAGAAAAGATTTATATTTGAAAATCCTTCCATCATAAACTGCTGCAAAAACATATAAATGTACTTCAGAGAAAAGCAAGGAGCCAAATTGGCAAAAAATCCCGCATAGGAAAATGATTTAAAGACTGGTCAAAAAGAGAAGTCGATCAAAAATGTGATAAGGTCAGGTAAGTGGAATAACTTAGGCATTGGGAACACTAGAGATCTTTCTGTATTTACTTGTCTAAAATCATACGGTTAACCAAACAAGGACCAACATTAGTGCTCCAAGTTATGTCTTTCTTACTCCTGACATATGCTAACTAGCACTCTAGTAGCCTGAACACATTAATACAATTCCTTCAGAGTAAGTTTCCTACCCAGAAGAGACTAACACAGGATACCCTGTATATAATAGATGCTTAATATCTTATAAGTAAACTTCAATGAATATCTAATATCTCAAAGAGCTAAAGAAATGAATGCCCAGCTGAATTGGATTTGGGTTTGGAAAGGACTGTCTTGGATTCATATCTGAATCCATGTAACTCAAAGCATTCACAAATTTATATTCATAAGTAAGTGTCTAGCATGAGCATCTGTATTTGTACTTCAGTAAAAATAGGCACAGGATTTACATGTCTTGCCAAGAATGAGGGTAAACTCAGCTGACTTTGTATCCAAAATGGATATTTACTAAGCCCCCTGAATATAATAAGGAATGAACACTTCCCACTTTCCACATTTTTCATGCTGCCACACACACAAAACCCCTTTTTGCTCAGATTATCATTTTTATCAAAACCCTTCACCTCCCACAAAGTGATAGGGCCTAAGATTTATTTAATTAATGCTTGTGAGGGGCCTCCGATCCTTGTCTGAAAGATGCCTTTGAAGAGCAAAGAGCTGTTGATACTAACATCTAGATCCCTTCTCCTTATCAAGACTGTTTCCATAAGGAAAATCATCAGAGCTGATGGATGGGCCCACTTTTATTCAGCAGAACACAGGTGGCAAAACATAGCTTCAGGATTTAGGCAAGAATGTGTCCCTGGCTAGTATCAATTCCACCAACACATTCATTGTCCTTCTGTGAATACGGGATTTGCTCTACAGTAGGTATCCTTAATATCATTTACTGAAGATAATATTTAATCCATCCAACTTACTTTGGAAAAGCCCAAGGTACAATACATTATAACCTCTAACAACTCAATGAAACATAAAGACTACAGATGGGAAAACTGAGACTTTGAGGGTGAAATGAGAACAGTAGTATCTTGCCCAAGCTGAGTCACCAAGGCTCCCCATTCTCTACAGTAACCAAATCATAGCTGTCATTATGGAATGTTAATACTTATCAACACCAGCCATGCTGGAATAAATAGCATTTGCCTAGTTACATTTCCTGACCACTAATAGCTTACATTCTAAGCCAGAAACTTGTATTTCATACACTGTTTTGAATATAATAGGTCTTTCTCAGAGTTTATCTATCTCTTCTAGATTTCTCAGGTTAGTTTTGATACCTGTCCTAACCATGCCAATCTTAATTCATCAATCCACTTCTCTGAACCTATAGCCTAGGCAAGTATCATTTATCATTATATATAAGCAGCCCTTGACTTCCAAACCCTAGTTACAGTTGGCACATGTATATAACTGTACCCCATTGTTCTGTTTCCCTCTCTGTCACCCTAAAGAACTTGATACCACTGTGGCAGACAAAATTAGAAGGATCTGTAAGTACGCTACCAATAGCAAGATTTTTTTAAGTGCTCCAAATGACTAATATTTAGAGAAATGTAAAATAAAGGAACTCTAAGGTTCCATTTCACACTCATTGGATTGCAGAGTTGACTCCCCCCCCCCAAAAAAATGAAAATGACAAATGTTGGAGCAACTGCAGGAAAACAGGTTCATTAATGCACTGTGGGTGAAACTGTGAATTGGTCCAGTCATTCTGGAAAGCAATTTGGAATTGTGCCCCAAAAGTTACTAAATTACATATCTTCATTGATCCAAAAATACCCAGCCTAGGTCTATACCCCCAAAGAGACTAAAAGAAGAAAAGATCAATACATTAAAAAATATTTATAGGGAAAAACAACTGGAATCTTGGAGGGTATTGATCAACTGGTAAATGGCTGAACAAATTATGGTATATGAAATTAATGGAATCCTATTATGCCATAAAAAATGGTGAAAGGTAAGGTTTCAGAGCAATCTGCTGTGAATATAGAGTGAAGTAAACAGAACTAATTTATACAATGGTAACAACACTGGTAAAGACAAACTTTGAAAGACTTAATTCTGATCACTGCAGTGACCAGCCACAATTCCAATGATAAAGAATACTCTACTTCCTGAGAGAGTTGTAAAGGGGACTGGCACAGCACCAAGCATTTAATAGGTTCTAGATAAATTCTTATTGACTGACTGACTGATTTCTTGATTAAGGTAGCTTGAGACAGAACATTTCCTATGCAGAGATGTTACCTCTAGGATTCATCTTGGACTAATTTTCAGCAGAATCCCTCTCCAATCCTACCACCACCACCACTCTTACTAAATTTTGTTCATTTCAGTTGCATTCGACTCTTTGTGACCCCATTTGTGTTTTCTCTGCAAAAAGTAACTCCAGACACTGGAATTTGCCATTTCCTTCTCCAGCTCATTTTATAGATGAGGAAACTGAGGCAAACAGGATTAAGTGACATGCCCAGGGTCACACTGCTAGCTAGTAAGTATCTAAAGCTGTATTTGAACTCAGAAAGATTCGTTTTCCTGATGTGTCAGGATAAATACCACTGTTGCTTCCTAATTTTCATATAGCTTTCCATTTTCATGCATGCTTTTTTATTGCAATAATGACCTGATGCTACTTCAGAGAATAGTGTCATTTCCATATATCTAGACCAGGGGGTGGGGAACCTGTGGTCTCAAGGTCACATGTGGTCCTCTAGGCCTTCACATGAAGCCCTTTGACTGAATCCAAATTTCAGAGAAAAAAATCCTTTTGTATTCAGTCAAAGGGCCACACTTAAGGACTTAGAAGCCCACATGAGGCCTCAAGGCCATAGGTTCCCCATCCCTGATCCAGATCTTTGGGGGCTGATATTATTTCATTCTCTATATTTGTATCCCTAGAACCCAGCATAGTGACTGGCACAGGGTAGGTACTTAATAGAAAGATGTTGATGGATTAATATCTTTAAAGCAAGTTCCAAGTTACACTAGTGTTGAACCCTTATTTAATGGGACCCTTGGGAGAAGTAACTCAAATCTGCTTCAGTCTTTCAGAGAGAAACACAGTGGTAGAAAATCATAACTTGATCTTCCATTGAGAGCACATAATCTGGATAAGTACTGAGATAACTGACAAGTGTTACTGTACTGTGTATTTCTTTGAAGTCAATGAGGCTGAAAATCTCACTCTAAAAAGTTCTCTTAAGCAGAGAGGGTAACTGTTGTTCTAATCTGAATTTCTGACATGGCACATTTTTAAACAATTCTGTAAATATTAGTCTGCGAGTCCTGACATAGCTTTGAGTACCCCAGAGAAGAAATACAAATGTGTGCTTGTATATAAACATAGGTCATGCTAAACTAAACTTCAGGAACCTAAAAGAAAGGAAAGAGTTTCCTGAGGGCTGAACTGAATCTCCATTCAACATTTCTTTAAGATGAGGCTTTTTCAATCACCCAATGGCTTGTACTCACAACTTAAATGGAAAGTTCTACTTTTATGTACACACTGAAACCCTGTATATATTCATTTGAACAGCCTTCTCTAGATGAAAAAGGCAAAAACAAAAATTTAGGATTAGTGATGAAATTCCTAAGACCCAGGGTCTAAGAGTCTCCCTGAAATTTGAGTCACATTGATTTCTTTTTCTCTTTCCAGTGTGTTTTAATTCCGAAAAAGAGATTGTCACCACTTCTAAATATGCAGGCTAAAAACCTGATATGATGGGATGCGATCATCAGTAAAACCTCTCTGCTTCAGAATAATTAAGGGAAGACCTAGATAAACTTATGAAGAGTTTAGATAAATTATTATTTTTTTTTTCAAAAGTCATTTTGCTACTTTCAGTTGCATTTGGTCACTGGAATTAACTGAGTAGAGAGCAGAGCTTCTCAAATGTTTTGGTCTCAGGATATCTTTATATACTCTTAAAAACTGAGGACTCTGCAAAAAGCTTTTGTTTATATAAAATATATTGAACAACATTTGCCATATTGGAGCTTAAAATATCTTAGTTTTGTTACAAAACTGGTTTCAACCTCTCATTTTTTTAGTCATGTCTTACTCTTCATGATCCATTTGGGGTTTTCTTGGCAAAGATACTGGAACAGTTTGCCATTTCCTTCTCCAGCTCATTTTACAGATGAGGAAACTGAGGAAAACAGGGTTAAGTGACTTGCCCAAGGTCACACAGCTAGCATCTGTCTGAGGCCAGATTTGACTCCAGTTCCAGCACTCTACCCAGTGGGCCTTCTAGCTAAAAAAAAAAAAAAAATCTCAGGGACCCCTGGGACAACCCGAATCACACTTTGAGAACTTCAGATATAAAGGAAAGTCTAGATATGGAGTCAGAGGACCTGGGCTTAAGTGCCTGCTTTGTACTTAGGTGAAGGTCACACTTCTAACCTTGAGCAAGTCATACCTATCTTAACCTCATTTTTCTTTTTTTTTTTTTTTAAGCAATTGGGGTTAAGTAACTTGCTCAAGGTTACACAGCTAGTCATTATTTATGCGTGGGTGCTCATTTTCTGAGTCTGGATCTGATCTCGGGTCATCCCAACTCCGAGGCGGGGCTCTTACTCACTGCGCCACCTAGCCGCCCCTTTAGGGCAATTGGGGTTAAGTAACTTGCCCAAGGTTACACGGCTAGGTTTTTTTGTTTGTGCGGATTAAGTGTCGGAGCCCGGCTCCGAACTCAGGTGCTTCTGATTCCAGGGCCGGCGCTCTATTCACTGCGCCACCTAGCCGCCCCTTAACCTCATTTTTCTATACAAATATTTTATATTTGTAAAATAAGGGGAAATGAGAGTATAGATAACCTTTACTTAGTCACTTCCCTGCTTTAAATCCTGTTATCTATTAGTAAAGTAACAAATTGTTGCTCTTGGAAGAACTGCTTTAATGAATCAATCAACATTCATTTAAATAGAAAAAAAGGACAGTCCCTGCCCCAGAGGAGTTTATAATCTAAAGAGGGAAAATGACCCACAAAAGAAAGCTGAAAATCCAGGTGGGGGAGGAGGCATGATGGAGAAGTCAATCAGAGAAGTCCCAGAATAGTGCAGCCAGGTTAGCAGTGGTACCCAGAGAGGCTGAGTGAGTTGCTCAAGATCAACACAGCAACAGAAGCAGGGCTGAACATGTTTTCTTATGTCTAAGTGTTCTTTCCACTGCACCATGCTGCCTTAGTAACACAACTTTTTATGTTACCTAACACCCATACTTTTGAAAATCTATCAGCTCAATAAATATTTCATTCTTTCAAGATGCATATTTACAATCCTTGACCTTTTATAGTTTTAAGTTACAAAGGTGAAAGTACTGTTCCACTGCAAGCCCTAATAGAAATCTCTGTAAATACAGATTTCTGTTATAAGCTTCCTGTGTACTTTAGCATTCTTGGGATTATGGGTTGTTGGAGAAATATATACTACAATGATGAGTTCATTCTAAGAACTCTTCTTATAAGCTGCATTGTAGCATTACCATATGCTCCCAAGCACCCACATAACAAGAGCAGGAAGGGCATCTGTCAACATCTTCTAAAAATGTACTTACCTCATTAGAGATAGAATGGACTGTATAAATTTAAAATATTAGCCAAAATCTGTCTCCAAACCTTTGCAAAATACATCTACTTACTTTCATAGGGATTGGAGATTGGTATAAGAATCCAAAGTTTATCCAAATGTAACCAAATTCCCATGGTTATTACAAATTCATCTTTCAAAGGCCTGTTAAACAACAGTAGGTACTGAGCCTTAGTCAGTCCTGCCTTGCCATATCCTTGCCACCTAGGTCAAATCCAGCACTGTAGATCAAAAAACTTGTTTATATCTATAACTCAAAGAAACTATCTTCCAAAGTTTGAGAAACATGAGGGTCAGTGAATAATCTGAGTTTTTTTTTTCCATAGCAAGTCTAAATTTAGCCCTCTATTTCAATTAGTGCTCTAAGAAAGGTAACTGAAAAACAAGAGATAAGGAGAGAAATATACCTATGTCTAACTGCTTTAATAATTCAGAGAATACAGAATTTCTTCTAGTGGAAATTGTTATTTTGTAGTATTTTTACAATACTTAGTATTTCAAACATCTACAAATGGACATTTTCTTTAATCAGCAAGTAAAAGACAAGCAACTATGGACATCACTTCTAAACCATCTCTGAAACTGAAAACAGACTGCTTCCTTTGGAACTCCATACCTGTATATTCCTTTTAAATCATTCAGAGCACAAGCCATGCACATACCTTTTTTAGCTAGTTCAGGGGCAATGAGATCATGTTTTGTTTTTTTTTTTTGGGGGGGGAAGTGTTTCTTATATCATAATTACTATTGACTGCTATTTAAATATTTTAATAATCTTCTTGTGGATATACCTGAAGCTATTTTTAAACAAGGGGCATATTTTTGCAAGTTACTCAAGTAAACAATTAAACAAAACTACAAACTCCTGCGAAACAGAGCACTATAGTTTTAGATTAAAATATATTACTTCTTTTAGGAGGGTGGTAGTACGGAGAAGCCTCCTCAAATCCAATATAGAAAAATGTGAATTTTTAAGAGTTTCCTTAAAATGGCTACACACAACACCACCACCATCTTCATATTTCAATATTCAAATATTCATATTCAAATAAATCCCAACTTATTTCTTAATGATTGTTCTAACTTTATGTTTGTTGGCTGGTAATCCTGGGAAATTAATCAGTTATCTTATCCCATTTCCTATTTACCAGATGTTCCCAACACTAAACCAGAATTCACCTATTGGCTTATACTAAACACAAATAGTATCTTATGTAATAAACACTTTGAGTACATTGTTCATTAATATGAGAAAATTAACTTTAAATCTCTAACTCCCAGGAAAAGGTGTTTAGTATCTTAGATTTCTCTCACATTGGGACCTAAGATACAGAAAATAAGTCACACATATTAATGTACACACATAAGGCAAGAAATAGAGTATTTCTTGGTTAACAAGACAGGCATGATTGTTAATTCTTGAAGCAGTTCTATTCGAGGAATGACGTCAAGGTTGGTGAGCCTAGAATGATCCCTGCAGCTGGTCTCCATCCTAGTTTTTCTGGCTAGCAAGAGTGTGTCACACCCTGACCCTCTCTGCTGAGCCTGACTCCAAAATGCTTGTGAGTAAAGGTATTGAAATTTACAAGGATCTTGCCCTTAGCACTGTGCTCCTGGGGTGAAGCATTCTTATAAATTCCAAGGAGCTGCCAGCTCACAATAATACAGCTAGTCAGGCAGGCAGTAGAACAAGACTGCACACAGATACACACGTGCACGTGCCAGTCACCTGCACCAGGCAAATGCAAATAGACCCAACACTTCTAGGGGCAACCAGCTTGTTCTTATTTAGGACCATGAAACTGTTTAAATAGTGATGATATTCAGGATGGGTTGAATTTTGGACCTGTCAATCAGATCTACATCCATCTAGGCTTCCTGGAAAGACACAAACATCTTTCAAATGAAGGGGTTGCTCTGTTTAACAGAGAAGCTATGTAAATACATTCTTTTAAAGTGGTGTTTTGCCTTGGTGACTTTCTAAGCCAATCCAAACACTAGAGTAGCAGGCTTTGGAAGTAACTGTAAATAAGATCTCAAAAGATTGAGAGTAGCAGCAAATAATGAACTGTGAGAAAGTATCCTAGGAAAATGAAGCACATAAATGACAGTAGTCGAAGAAAAGGGGAGTTTAAATCTCAAGATCATTTCAAATGTCCTGAAAAGATTTTAATACAGTAAATGAATCATTTTAGGAAAAATGTGTGTGCAAACAAACCACAGAAGTTTCCTCTAAATTCTATAATTGAAATGAGGCTAGAATCAATACCTGGAAACCACCCTAAATACCAATGATAAATAACTGAAAATTAACAACATGTATTAGGAGGAAGAACACTTCCATCCTCAAATACACACACACACACTCACACACACACACACACACACCTATATACACATAGAGACACACATATATATCTTCAGGGATGTAATTATGAGGACAACCATCCTGGACCGGCTTTTAAAACATTTGTTTCAAATTACTGTATATGAAATCAATTATTAAGAGGATAAAAGTCCAGAATTTTAGAGGTCTAAATCAGCTCTTTCCATATCCAATCTCCTCCTGTGTCCAGTTCAGGACAATTTCCCTGTGTTTGCCTTCCTACCACAATTTTCTTTATATGAATGGCCTTGCACCTTTTTAAGCTAAGTATTTAAGAGAGCCTCATAGTAGGGAATACTTTAAAAACAAAACCCAAACCAAACAACAACAAAAAACCAGCTCCTTAGAACTGAAGCTTGCCTTTCTCATGCAGCGAAATCTCTTCTGCTTTGCAGGCTTACTCTCTAGCAAACCTTCTACAGACTTTAGCTGAAAAGGATGTCCCAGCGGGGCAATGGGGTTTGAAATTCCGAAGTTGTCCCCGTCTCCCCGCCCCCATTCCCTCTTCACACAATCACAACATTCCCATGAAAAGGCAGCCTGCAAGCCGCCTCTAAAAACAGTACCCGTTAGGTATGAGTTTGCCCTCTCCCACCCTTGTACAGAGAAATTCACGACCTGAGAAATATTGAGGTGCATAACCGAGATTTGGCATTCTGCAGTTAAAGATCCCATTTTTTCGGATATTCCACAAAATATCCGGGGCTTCTTTTTTCTTCGAACAAGCTGACGTTTTCCCCTAAGAATAAACTCAAAGGTGGAAATCCTTTGACGTTTTCCGACTTCCCTTGTCTCGGACTTAAGGTTTTCTTTATAATGCTCCAGACTTAAAGGATGACCCCGGGACGTTTTTAATAGTTGCTGTTTTCCTGCAAGCAATTTATCCTGGTGTTTACATGTACTATATCTAGACTAGATCTTAGTTTGCTTAACAGTTAATTTTTATTTAACGCGATTGTCGCCCCCCCCCACTTTGGTCATTTTATAAATGAGTCGCTGCTCCTGGTTACTTAAGGTGAACACCAATTCCAAATTACATCCTCCTGTTTTACCCAGCTGATATTAGTTAGAGAGAGAGAGAGAGAGAGAGAGAGAGAGAGAGAGAGAGAGAGAGAGAGAGAGAGAGAGAGAGAGAGAGAGAGAGAGAGAGTGTGTGAGTGTGTGAGTGTGTGAGTGTGAGTGTGTGTGTGTTTTTAGAAAAGGTGGAGCGGTCTTCTGGTTTTCAACAGGTCAGACTCGTGGGCAACACGGCAGACTAGGTATTTACAATGCGAACACATCAGATCCTTCCCGATCCTCCGAGGCAGGCGCCGCCAGGATCAGCCTAGTCCCCACTAGAGCCGCCGCTGCCGCAGCCTAAGGCATCAAAGATCAGACGTGTCTAGTTCTCGGATCACCGAGCACTGACACTCCCTGGATAGCGGGCGCATTTCACTTGGCCGCCTGGAGCCTCGTGGCAGTATTTCTCCGACGCTTTTCCTAGGGGTGGGGAAGAGGAGGGGGAGGCTACTGGGGATGGGGGATGGGGAGTGGATAATCTGGCTAGATCTAGGTGGGAGGGGACAGGCACACTGCTCAGGTAGCCTAAGCTTGTCTACCGTACCCTAAGAGCTGCCGCACCCACTCGAAAAGTGGAAAAGAGGAGCGCGCAGGAATGAGGCTCAAGGCCGCCCAAAGTTTCCGGGCATCTCTATCCCCACGCAATTCGATGAGCACCCCAAAGCTTGGTTACTAAACAGAACTACAGGCCACACAGGAGAAAACTGTGTGTAACTTGACTTCTGAACCCATACACAATTCGAGTGCCCAGTCCCTACCGCTCTAGGGTCCTTTGTGCTTCGTTTCTCCCTCCCCAGTCCCCTTCTCCCACTACAGGATCTGACCCCCCTCCCCCACCCCCTCATTTCCCTCCTGCGCCTCCCCGATCTCCCCCACCCGCCCAGCCTCTGTCCTCTGGGCAGGTTACATTTCAAAAGTCAGGATGAAAAGGGTCAGATTTCTGTTCACACGGTTAGAGCAGCCTCCACAGAGGGCTTGACACAAAAGAGAGGAGGGCAGTGTGGTAAGAAGGGTTTTTTTTGGGGGGGGAGGTTGGTTTTGATTTGTTTTTGTTTTTAAAGACAGCTTCACCCTAAGGCTGTCGAACCTCTCTGTACTAGAATCGGCCGGGGGCTTCGTCCCTGTAGGGGCAAGCCCTCCCCGTCCCCAGTTCCTATCTCCTCCCCACCCTTTTCCCAGCCAAAGCTTTTTCAGATTGTTTGGCCTCGGAGTCGTCTTCCCTCTCCGGCTTTCTCGGGTTCTTCTTCCCATCTACCTTCTAGTTTAGGGTGGGGACTAATTGGATCAAGGAAACACCTGAGGCTGTCTCATCCTAAGAAGAATGAGACTGAAAAGGAAAAAAGCTAAGGTCCGACGAGATCTAGGGGAGGATCTTAATTTCTTTTTCTCAGTGGCGATCTAGGTTTTGTTTGTTTGGCTGGCTGCATTTTAAAGGCTTTAATAAGCCTTTCTGCACCTCAGGGCAGCCTATTAGCAAAAGGCAGAAATTTAGCTTTAGGGCAAGTAACGCCTGGGACCTGAAATAGGAAAGGCGGGGGAACCCGAAAGCACTCTTTCCGTCGGCTCGGTCTCAGCCATTCTATACGCAAAGCCATACAGGCGGTTTAAAATAGTATTTTCAGTACTTGAAGAGTGCAGTTTAAAATTTTTTTAAAAAAATATTAAGTTTTAGAAAATGTAGAAGAAACTGGACCAGGGCCTTATAAAGTGATTTTTTTTAAACTGACCAAAAAAAAAATTCACTTTAAATACTAAGGTCATAGACACTCCTTTCCTCGATTCTCCCAAATCCTTTACTCTTGTGACTTCATGCCCGCTCTTACGGAAAACTTGAGACAGCTATGCGGGTGCACGTGCAAAATCAAATTTCCAAAACTTTTCTAGCTCCAAGTATTTGGGTTTTACTGGCTCAAGATAAACCCTGAACTATCCATCTTTCCTCAGTTCCCCATGTCACTAGGTGCCTTCCAGTTTGCATACACCTTCGCCCCCACCTCGGGAAAATGAAAATGCAAACCAAAAAAAATACGTACGAATCACACATAATTAGGCACTCTAGAAAGACGTGGAAATATAGTTAAGGAGGAAGAGATCGAACTATTCTAGGTCGTGGCAGCTCTTCCGACCCGTCTCAGGAAATCTGGATTAGTCTCCTTTGAGCGAACCACATGTTCCCAAATATCCTGCGCTGGAGAAGCAATGGAAATTTAGGGAAGAGAAAAAGAAAAATCTCTTGATAGAAAAGTTTTACGAGAACAAGAGGATAAAAGGTCTACAAGATGAGACGGTGATCTTGTGAGCTTTGGAGCCGCAGATCCGGAGGGGGGAAAAGCCCAGAAGGGCAGTCTCTCCTGCCAAACGCGAGCGCACACACAAACACAAGCACGCACGCACACACTGAGCCACGCGTTTGAGGTTATTCTTTTAAACACAGCCCAGAAACTTTGTTTGGGACCGAAAGTGACCGGGGAGGGGCTGGGGGTGGGGGAGAAGGGAGGGTTGCCGAAACCAAAAGTCTATCACTCAACACCTGATCCTCAGTCTCGGCGTCAGCACAACTTCCCTACATCGAGGTGAGAAATGCGGTAACACTCGCCACGGGGTCGACCCGACTGCGCCTTTCCCCGCCCGCAGCTCCCAGGGACCGGAGGTGCAATGGCAGCTTTCCCACGCTTGTAAACTACCCACTGGCTCTAGGCTTTCGCAAAGGACAGCCCTCCTCCCTGTCCCCCTGCCCAGCTCCCGCCCCGATCGCCTCTCAGCTTCCAGCCAATCCCGAGCGCTCCCGACTCCGTGAGGGGGCGGGCTGACGCTGCCCATCAGGAGCTTTTCGGTCCAATAGGCGGTGCCTGCGGGGGAGCCAGCCGCGAGGGGTGGGGGGGGAGGATGGGGTTACACCCGGGACAGTACGCGGGGGGGAAGGGGGCGTGCCTGGAGACTGGGCACTTGCGCTCGCTGGAGGTAGGGATTGCAGCGTGGGAAAGAGCAAGCAGGAACAGACCGCTGCAGCCGCCGCCGCCGTGCAGCGCTCACCAGGCTCAGCGCTACGCTGCAGAACACGGAGGGAGGGGAGGGGTGGGGGGAGAGCAGAAAAAGAAAAGCACCCGGGTGGGTATTTATTCCTCATTAGCCGGCCTTGTGCATCCCCCCCGGTTCGCCAAGATGAAGCGACCTTGTGAGGAAACTACCTCAGACAGCGACATGGATGAAACGATAGACGTGGGAAGCGAAAACAATTACTCCGGGTGAGTGCGAGCAACTCAGGTGGTGGGGAGCCTGGGAGGGGTTTCTCCCAGTGGGAGTTTTTCTAGGGGTGGCTGGAGGGGGCGAAGAGAGATCCTAGGGGTCCCCTAACCTTCCAGCGTGGCAAAGGCTTTGTGGGAAACTCCTAAAGTGGCAGAGCATCTCTTGGGAAATCCCGGGGAGTATCTACCACCCGGGCATCCTGGGGAGACTAGAAAACTTTTGCCAGTGAAGCCTCCCAAGTTCAGTTGCGTTTGTGGTGTTGGGAAGTTATTTGGGGCATTGTATTCTTTTAGAGGACTTGTGTTTTCTTACTCCTTTGGGGGTGGGGTAGAACACGAGGAAGGTGAGACGTCGAGAAATACGCCTGTGCTTGTGAGATTTAATGAGCCGTTGACTTCCGAGGCTGTGCATCACCTGTAGCACAATCAGATGTCATACCCCACTAGTGGCTCTGCAGAGGACTAGGTAAACTCCAGGTATCCTGGCTCCGGAAGCTCCAGTCTGGAGCCCTTTCGAAAACGGGACTGTAGGAGCAGGAAAAACAGAATGGTTTCTTTTTCCTCTTTTCGCCGAAGAGTTAAAAAATGTCCACTAGAAAATTTGAGGCAATTTTATAAAGTCCATACTGGCTAGGTGGCGCTTTGTGGAACACGCATATGTGACTTTGGCAATCCAGAAATAAAATGACCTTCTGTTATAAGGGTGCGTTCAGGCATCATCGTTTTCACTCTGGTATCAGCATGATTATTTAGGGCTGAAAAAGTTGGGTCATGTTAGTAGAAAACAAATCACCACTTCACATGATAGAGTTAGCTGGCATTTCGATGCCAATGCAGGTCAAGTTATAATTGCTTCTAATTAGCATTCCCCGGAGCTGTTAAATTATTTACCTTCAACTAAGTGTCATTCAGAGGTCAGGATTCTTGCCTTTTTCTTTGGTATTTTCACAGTAATCCAAACACCAAGAAGCCAAAGATATTTGAAAAGTTTAAAAAAATCTTATGTCCCAGTAGTTCTCAAAGTGTTCTGAGGACTCAGTGGTCTTTGAGGTCAAAACTTGTTTCATACTTATGCAAGATATTTCAATAATATTTTAATTTCTAGTACAGTTAAAAATGGATAGACAGGCCCTCTAAGTAAAGGGAGTCCTCAGTAATTTTTAAGTATAATAATAATGAGATTAAGAACTTTGAAAACTGCTGATCTATCTTATCTAGTTAAGTGTTTCTCAGAGTGCAGTATATCTCAAAAAGGAGGCTGAAGGTGCAGAAGACATTGAAGAAAAGGAGGAATGTTTGAAGTAGGGGTGAAAAGGAAGGAGGGGAGCTAGTTACAGTGGAATTCTGAGATAAAAAGCAGTTCTGACCATCACTTCTGAAAGGAAACAGCACAAATAATAAAAACAGCAAATTCATGAACATAAGCTGTATAATCCTGGTACGTTATGAAAAAAGAAGTGACTTACAAAATGAATGAGACAGTGAACTTAAGGATGCAGTTCCCAGACTTTATAGGTAGGTTTAAACCTAGACTTGAAGAATGGAAGATTTTCAACTACAGGGGTCAGATTCGTTTTCAGAGTAAAGCAGATCTATCTGGCCATTACCCTTTAGTGTGATGCATGTGTGTTAATAACTTATTGATTCATAGTTTTTTGGGAGTTAAGTACATATCAAACTTTAGTTTTTCTTGTGCTAAGAAATACAATAAGATAGCTTTTGTTTATTTTAATAATTGGATCTAGGGCGAATGCTAGTGACACATGACCAGACTGTATCTGTTTGATAGCAAGACTTTAATGTGACCTTTATTTTAAAATAGCTTTGCTTTATCTAGTGCCAGAGAGAGAAATGCTAACAGAGGTTAGCTGACTTTTGGGGGGGAAATCTAACTGGAACTATGAAGTATCTAAAGCTACACACTTTTCATTAAGTTTATAGTTCTTTCAGTGAGTTATAGGTAGAGGCTAAAAACAGTGTTCTCTTACGGCCTTGAAGCCAAGATTGTCCACTAAAAGATGTAATTAAAACCTAGAGAGAGACCAGAAGGCCTAAAAAGCAAAATGTGGTAGAAATGAAGGAAGAGTTAAGAATAAAGGACCAAACACTTAGGGGAGTAGTGTAATCGCTGAATATTTAATAGGTGGCATCAGGTACCCACAAGGAACAATCATTGTGTTATGTAGCACCTGACACATTCTTACTGTTTTATAGGCAAAGTACGGGTTCTGTGATTCGATCAAATTCTCCGACAACAACATCTCAGATTATGGCCAGAAAGAAAAGAAGAGGGGTATGTGTACTGTTTTTACCCTCTTTGATTTCATGAAATCAGTCTAACATGTAATGTATCTTTCCACTATGCATAATTTCACTATTTATGCATTCATAAACTTTATTGTTTTTTTTTCCCTTTGGGATAGATTATAGAGAAAAGGCGTCGTGATCGAATAAATAACAGTTTATCTGAGTTGAGAAGACTTGTGCCAACTGCTTTTGAAAAACAAGTAAGTTGCCCCCAACTAAAATTCGTGTATGTGCACTCTCACATACACATACTATACACACACACATTCTCTCATCTGGTAATGTGGGTTCTTGTTAAAGCTCATTTAAAATAATAGTGTATGTGTCCTGATCTGGCATAAAGCAGCCATTTCAATAAAATGCTTTGTTGTGGCAAAACTATTAAAAACATAATCCGTCATGAAGCCGAAAAACATTTCCATTCTTTTGCTTCTTTTTCCCTTAAGGGTAGGAGTGTTCATGCTTTCTCTGTTCTTTCTATGAATTCCAGTAGTGGTTTTGTTTAAAAATGTGCTGCATGCAGTATGCTTCAAAAAAGAATGAAATGTAAACTACACTTCTGTCTCAAATTGTGTTTTTTTTTTTAATTTAAACACTTTTTCTTATTAAAAAAGACAGCAATCCCAGAAATAGTATATCTAACCCATAATCTTAAAGTATAAACTGATTTACCAAACCATTTACTTTCATTTTAATGCCTTGTTATTAGCCTATTTGATTTGAAGCATCCTTCTAAAAGTCTGGTATGATCAAACTTGACCATGTAATGAACCATGTTCAGAATAGAAATATACCTTTAAAAAAAAAAAAAGACATTTGCACAAGTAAGAAAGTAGAGAGCTGGTTTGTTTCAAAGTTGCTTGCTTCATGGCTCAAGAAAAATCATATTTAAAACTACCTATACAAGTCTGTTGGCAGCACAGATACCAGAGAACATCCTTCAAAGGACAGAAACATATGATGGAAATACTTTCAATTTAGTTCAAACAGGGTATGAGACAACAGTTATTTGTTCCATTTTATTGTTTACTTCATGAACACCACAAACATTATAATACAACCCCTACAAAGCCCTTGGAAAATACCCAGAAACTGCAGTTTTGAGTTATTAGTCATTCTCAGTGAAACTACTTGTACTGTCTCTATGGAAAAGATTAACACTGAGAAAAAGTACAGCATGTAATACACTATTAATTATAAATTCTTAATGGGGGAAAAGTTACCAAAAAGACACTCATTCTATATTCTTTGAGTCTTTCCACAAGGGGAAAAGTAATGCAAAAAAGTAAAAGTAATTTTGATGAGGAATGCTTTGAATCCCTCTATGCTGTTATTAAAATATCAATTATCATTGCTTTTTAAAAATGTTCTGATTATGGAAAGTCTGTCCACAGTTATTAGGATCACTTGGTTTAGGAATTTTTTTTGGTTTGTTAGATTTTTCTTAAATATTGACTTAAAACAACTTAAGCTTTAAAAAACAAACCTCTGTTCTCTGGCAGTAAGTTATTATAAACACATGGGTCTCACATTTGCAGAGTTTGGTTACCAAGAACAGAGAGTTAGAACTTGTCATAGTATGATTAGAAGAGTATTCTTTCATGGGAATAAGTAACTTGGGGACCCTCACTATGGACTGAGTTCTGGTACTATCCATTTAAAACAAGTAAAGCTTAGAAATCGAAACCAAATCCTAGCCTCTGTTTTGAAAACATAAGAATTTAATATGTTATACATTATCCATCCAAGTCAAGCTCTTTGGCAAGTCAAGCAGCCTTAAGAGATATCTGTGTGTTCCAGTGACTTCATAGGTATCTTTATAAGGAAATAATTTCAACATTTTTTCAAATGTCTAGGGTTCCAATCTGAAGGAGCTCACAGTCTAATGGAGAGGACACAAACAAATAAATTACCAAAGCAAAGCAAAATGAGGGGCAAAGTATTTCTAATTCAATTTTAGAGAAACTATCACAACTTAAAAAAAAAAAATTCAAAGATCCTTAAGGATTTAAAATATTACTCAGATTAGAACTGTTTTCCTCTCATCTTTTGGATATTGATACACAGAGTGACACCTGCTGGTCAAAACTGAAAAGGGGTGGGTTTTTTTATTTTTTGTTTTTGTTTTTTTGTTTGGGGTTTTTTTGGTTTTTGGGTTTTTTTCTTTCATCCAGGGAGGGACTTTGCTGATAACAATCTAGTGGATTACTTTAGGTGCAAAACTTTTTATTCTGTACAACTGTACAGGTTTTAATTCAGTCTTTTAATATACATAAAAACATATGATACTGTCAATATACCTGAGTCTTTTTTTTTATTATTTTATGAGGTGATTTTATTTTTTAAATTAATTCATTTATTTTTAGTTTTCAACATTCACTTCCATAAGGTTTTGAATTCTGTTTTCTCTCCCTCCACAAGACTGTATGTAATCTGATATAGGCTCTACATATACATTTTCGCATTAGTCATGTTGTGAAGAAGAATTAGAACCAATGGGAGGAACCACAAGAAAGAAGAAACAAAGGGGAAAAAAGCACAAATACTATGCTTCAATCTGCATTTAGAATAGTTCTTTTTCTGGATGTGGATAGCACTTTCCATCATGAGTCTTAGAGTTGTTTTAGGTCCTCGAATTGCTGGGAGGACCTAAGTCTATCAAAATCGATCATTGCACCAATGTTACTGAGTACAGGTTCTCCTGGTTCTGCTCACTCCATTCAGCATCAGTTCATTTAAGTTTTTCCAGGTTCTGAAAGTCTTTTATAAGATCAATTATATTATTAGACCTCCAGTCATTCTTTAAAAGTAGATGTGATAAGTATTATAAGCTATGGCATAGTATGAATAGTTAGAGCTATTCACTGATATACTAGGAAGTCTAATAGGCATCTGAGTTATATTTTGGGACGAAATTAACCTAATAATGTTCTCATATCAAGGAAAATTAGAACCATAACGTTAGGTTCAATAAAAAGTATGCTAAATTAGAACATATAGGATTTGTAAGGCTTTATTATTTTCTTCAAGGGATCTGCAAAATTGGAAAAGGCAGAAATATTACAAATGACAGTGGATCATTTGAAGATGCTTCAAGCAACAGGAGGTAAAAGTAAGTCACTTTCTCTCTGCACCATTTTTTAAAAATTTAAATATTATAAAACCAGAGCTGAACAGTTCTTTAACATGCTGGGATAGGCGGTCCTAGATTAAAGCAGTGGAAATCAATGCTAATGGCAGGATTAAACTCGTGGGAAAGGACTGCTGGAACAAAAGAAACACTTGACCCTGGGCTTGTGTTTGCTTTCATAACACTGTGGGAGTAAAGGCTTCATTCATGGGCAGCCCAGTCAGAGATTTGTTTGGGGCTTCAGAAGAGCACTGAAATCTGCACTGGGAGACAAAACAAACACACAAACATCCAAACATATACAGGAGGTTGGCGACAACCATGAGGCTGCACCAAAACCAGAGCTAGAATTTGATATAATGTAGGTATCTGTAAGGAAGTGAAAATTCTTTGTTGTTTTGGATAACTTTTGTTTGGTGCAGGGTGGAGGGTAGTTGAAAGCTATTTTAAATAACTGATAACAAACCTCTATATTTCACGTAATTAATGGAAAATAACTATCCCCAGATTCCAGGCCCCAGATTTAAATACTGGGGAATGGACTGGGCAATAGTTTAATGAAGGTAGTGGGAAGATTTTTTTTTTTTGCTTTTTTGGAGGGGGCATAGCAGGGCAATTGGGGTTAAGTGACTTGCACAGGGTCAGATGGCTAGTAAGTGTTAAATATCTGAGGCTGATCCTCCTGACTCCAGGGCCAGTGCTCTGTTTACTGTGCCCCCTAGCTGCCCGATCTCTTTTTGTAAAGACCTAAAATTCACCTACTAAGGGACAGAGGGCCTGTAAATACTCCAGTTCCCTTATATGCACATCCCTCAGGTTTTATATGTAGCCTCTATATGACTGTTTCCTCTTAAAGGATGTCCTTAATGTTTATTTTAACCACCTTATAAAGCTGTTTCATAAAAAGTGGATGAAGTTTAGTCAGGAGGCCTGGGATTAGTCCTGTTATATTATTTACTGTGTGACAAGGATAACTCACTTAAAATAGGAGTAAAAGCAACTGAGTTGTTGTGGACCAGAGGCCTTTGCAAACCGTGAAGTGCAAGGTAATTGTAAAAGTAAGAACAGACCTCAGACACTAGTAGTTACTCAGCCTCTGTTTGCCTCAGTTTTCTCATCTGCAAAATGAAGGTAATTAATACCACCTACCTCCCAGAGTTGTCATGAGATAACGTACTTAGCACAGTGCCATAAGTGTTTTGAGGCTTACTAAAGTTAGACATAATGAATAAAACCTTGATTTCTGTTTTATGAAAACATAAGCCAGAAGTATAAGATATGCCCTGTCCCTGTAGCTGTTCCAGCAGAGGCTCCATAATTGCTTAGCAGGAATGTTATAGAGAGGAATCATGCTTTTAAATAGGGGGTTGACTTAAGGACTTCTGAGGTCCCTTCTAACTTTATTTTTGCAGATGAACAGAGTCTGTTCCTATTAAGGTCAAATTAAAATCTCTGACCTTAATAGGACCAGACTAAGTTAGGAGGGACTTTTTATTTTTTCACCCTCTGCTTGAAATCCCTGGTAGAAGCCAGGGAAGCCTTTGGGTTTGCTGGAAACAGCTAGGAACTGGGAGTTAAGAGTAGCTGAACATGAATCCTTACTTACTATCTGTGTGACCTTGAGCAAGTCACTTTCTTGGCCTCAGTATTTTTATCAGTAAAATAAAGGGCTTGATTATATGATTTAAGGCTCTTGCCAGATTTAGATCTAGGATCCCGTGGACTTAGATTATAAAAGAATATATTTCTTTATTTCATACAGATTCCAAGATAGAAACGTTGGGTACAAAGGTAAACTATTATTAGAAATTTCTTGTACCTTCATTGCTTTGTTAGGTACAAAATTAAAAATTTAACCTCTTCTATTCTCTTTTCATTTCATTAAAACACTATGCACAAAACACAGTACCATGAAAAATACAGGATTTAGGTGAAACAAAATCCTGCCTTCAAGGAGTTTGCAATCTGATCTTGCAGTCTAGTTGGAGGATAAGTAAGATATAATCACAGATAACCATAATAAAAAAGTCAATACTAGCCACATTTCCTTGAAATGTGGCTTTCTTATAGTTGAATGGTTTATCATTTTGAGTCTTAGCCCAGGGGCTATTCTTAGCTATTCAGAACAGTTCTGAAGCTTGCCTTAAGAGAGAACTTTTTTTTTAAGTTCATACTGTCTGTTCCTTGTATGTAATTTAGAAAATAATTATGTAGATTATTTGTAAAGGTTTGGATAAGAAATACGAAGTTATCATGTATCTTAGTCAATAGAACATCCTTTGTCAAAGGTTTTGAGCCTTGGGCTGTAGCTAGATTCTAATTTATTTTTTAACAACTTTTTTTTTTACTTCTGTCTTCATTTGGAATTGGTATTGTTTTTTAGTTAACATTAAGAAACAGCAAACTACTCAGGTCTGTAAGTTACATAATAAAGTATGGTGTTGGAATGTGCTCAGTTTATGCCTACAAAGGAAAATTTCCTTGAGAGTTTCTGGAATAAATTGTGTTGGCCTACCTTCTGTTTCCTTTGTAGCTATGAACAAGCCAAGTAATGTCAGTTTCTAAAGCCATTTGGACTCTGTCTCATGAGAATAATACTTCGTACCCTTGCCTCTGATTATACTGCTTTGGGAGATTTCACCTTCTGACTTCATTAACATGAGAATTTAGAAGATAATGTACTTTCCATTGAGGGCTTTTCTATATCAAAAATATCTTTGCTTCCTGATCTAAAATGTAATTTGTTAATAGCACTATTAATATGTACTTATATTAATATATATAACATATATGATATGTACTTACGTATTAAATATGTACTTACCTAATACCTTTCCATTTGCCTAATTCAGGGGTGAAGAACCTGCAGCCTCAGGGCCACATGTGGCCCTCTGGGTCCTCAAGTGTGTCCCTTTGATTGAATCATAGTTACACATGGATACACAAATAAGAACCTTAACTGAATCAGTCAAAAGACTGCGCTTGAGGACGTAGAGGACCACATATGGCCTTGAGGCCACCAGCTCCCCACCCCTAGATTTATTAGGCATTCATTCTTTTTGGTAAATCTATTTTTTTTACTCTAAATATGTTTCTAAGACTTCTAGACTTGTAATTATAAGTTTTGGAATTTTTTATTTTTAATTTTGGAATTTTTAATACATGGGACAACTGTTCTCCAAAATGTTTTGCCTATAGAATATTATGATGGTCACAGAATCTAAGCGTTAGAAGGGACCTTAGAGGGCATCTAGTCCAACTTGTACCTGGCCAGGAATATCTTATACCTCATCACTGAAAAGCGGTCATCCAGGACCTTTCTAGTAATTGACATATATAGCAGAAGCCACAAAGGATTTCTTACCTGTTAAGTAGTTACAAAAGATGACAATTATGCATGGTTACATTATCTCTTATACGTGTGTGTGTATACGTGTACACGTGTATGCACAGGTCCATGGAAAGATTTCATTGTAAGGGCAAAAAAATAACTGGAAATGGCATTAGATCAAGTTAGAGAGAGAGAGAGAACATTATTCTATATTAGGATCATAGCTCTAGAGCTAGAAAGGATTATTCCCACCCTTCATTTTTTAGATGAAGAAACTGAAGTGTAGGTTAATGATGTCACACAAGTAATTAACACTAGAGATGAGATTTGAACCTGGGTCCTCTAGTTCCAGAGCCCATATTCTTTTGGAGGACTCCCAAATTCTAAAGATTACTATTTGAAACAAAGTAGTGAACTTACTGCCATGTTTATCATTTTCCACTAATTTTGTTTTTTCTACATACACAAATGTGAAGGCACTGTGATTTCATCAGTAGGTGGAACTCCCAGTGTGGGACCCCCTTCACCAACCCAAAAAAGAAATTTTTGTGATAATTTTATTATATATTTAAAAGAAATAGCAATTTGTACATGATAGATTTGCAATTTCATGTGCAATCATATTTTTATTGTATTATGTTTTATTCCATAAATTAAAAATTGAAAAACTGTTTAAAGAAACTGCAGCAAGAGAATTTAAGTGATTTACCCAGGGTTATACAGCTAATAAGTTTCTAAGGCAGTATTTGAACCCTTATCTTCCTAAGTCCAAGTCCAAGGCTCTGTGTGTTTGAGGTTCGTTGAGGTTAAATGATTTGCCACGGTAACACAGCTAGAAAATGTCATTGGAGATATCTGAACTCAGGTCTTTCTGACTCCATAGCCGGCACTCTGTTGACTCTGGCACATTGCCTCTGTTTTTCCCTATGTATTACTCTATTCTATTTAACATGCGTTATTTTATTAGGTTCTGATAAAGGGATAGTTTTAAATAAACGGTGGCATTTTTGCATTTATGGGATCATAGGTTTTAGAAGGAATCTGAGTCTAGCACTTATCATTTTTTAAGAGGAAAAGAAACTAATTCATTTTTGGTGGAATTGTGAACTGATCCAACCATTTTGGGGAGCAATCTGGTGTTGTGTCCAAGAGTTGCTAAATTGCCACTAACCCAGCAATACCACTACTTGGTCTATTTCTGAAGATAATTAGGGGGGAGGGGTGGGGGGAACTTATATGTTCTAAAATGTTCATTGCAGGTCTTTGTAGTGGCAAAGAACTGGAAATTGCAGGGATGCCCATCAATTGGGGAATGAACAAGTTGTAATATGGGATTGTGATAGAATACTACTGTATTATAAAAAAATTATGAGCTCAGTGATTTTAGAAAAACTTGGCAAGACGCATGAAATACTGAAGAACAAAATAAAGAGAACATCGTATAGAATTAACAGCAATACTGTTTTCAGAATAATTTTGAGCAAATAAGTTATTTTGACTATTATAAATACCCAAATTAACTATAAAGGACATATGAAGGAAGATGCTGTCTGCATCCAGAGAAAGAACAGATCAATAGAAATATGTATAGAATAATTTTACACACACATAGATAGATATGAACCTATTTCTATCTAATGGTAGCCATCTCTAGGGTGGGGACAGGGGAGGAAAGAAAAAAGGGAAAAAAAGACATTTCAATGATAATTTTTATGTATTTAAAAGGAATAGCAAGTTGTACATGATAGATTTAAAATTTCACGTGTAATCATCTTTTTATCTTATGTTATAGAAATATTTGTTTTATTCCATAAATTAAAATTTGAAAAGAAAACTGTTTAAAGTAAAGAATTTGTATCACAGATAATTTAAATGATTTACCACTATACCAAGGATGGGGAACCTGCAGCCTTGAGGCCACATGTGGCCCTCTAGGACCTCAGGTGTGGCCCTTTGACTGAATCCAAACTTCACAGAATGAATGCCCTTAATAAAAGGATTTGTTCTGTAAAACTTGGACTCAGTCAAAAGTCTGCACTTGAGGATCTAGAGGGCCACATGTGACCTCAAGGCTCCAGGTTCTCCACCCTTGCACTATACTATTCTTCCTCCCACACTTAGAAGATTTGAGTTTCTGGAGTGCTTTCAATAGCAGGCTAAGGAGTCTGGGCTTTATACTATAGTAAATGGGGAACCATTAGAAGTTTGAGGACCACTGCAGCAAATAAAAGCTGTACTCTAGGAGACCTAAACTGGAAGTATATGGAGGGTCACTTGTAGAGGAGAGAAACTAGAGACTGTGATTAATTAAGGGACCTGAACCACATTTCAGGCATGAGGTAATAAGAACGTGGGCAGACTTGGGACTATGCTGACATTATCAGGATTAAGAAGAATTATATGTAATATAAAAATCAGTAATAGAATGTCATTTTAAAAAAAGAAACTCAGACCAGTCCAACTTACTACCCAGGTGAACTTTGCCAAATCAATTAGCCTCTCTTGGCTTCAGTTTTCTTATGTGTAAGATAAGGGAACTGGAACAGATGATCTAAGGTCCAGATCTTATGATGGTATGACTCACCTTTGAGCTAGTTATAAGACTAATTTCAGGTGAGTGTATGAGTATATATACAAGTATTTATATACCCGTTCATTAGACTGTTCTTGGAAAAGTGCCGGAGAGCCTATGCTTAAGAATGAGCAGCATTTATAATGAAATTCAATGAAGTTGAGAATTACATTAGGTATCTTATACCATTAAGCAGCCATGTACGTGTTGGCAGAAAACTGATTAATATAACTCTTCAAATTAGTAACTGAATTACACACACACACACACACACACACACACCCTGATTTTGTTTCCACTGAGACTTTTTTTTTCTTCATGAGGCTCACTGACAAGATGTTTTCAGTTTTCTGTTAAGTAATACAGCATGTCGAGATGCAGTTATAATTTTACAAAGCAGATGATATCCTAATAAAAATTGCTAAGGAAAGTCCCCAGACTGTCAAAATGTATGTGGTGTTTAGCATCTAGGTTATAAAGACCAACACCAGAGAGAAAGGGGCAGGATGCTATAGACAGACCCTTTAATCTTCAGGCCATGTTGTGTGTAAAGGAGACAGAGAGACTCGAGATCTCTATTCCGTGAAAAGGCCTGCCATGGAATTCTACTCTCCCACAGTACAAGAACAGAGTGATAGCATGTTTTTTTGAAGAGTCGGAAACACGAATGTTCTTAATTTCTTTTTCCACTGTAATATTTGGTTGTAGGAATTGTTGCATGCTGTATTGATACAGTTTGTCACACATGTAAATTACCAAATATGCTTTTAAAAAATCTCTGTTAAACTAAAAATACAGATATCTGGCTTACCTGTTGAGAGGGAATAGGTTCTAGATAAATCTGAGCAAGGACAAAGTGGAACATTAGCTGGTATTTGCTCACACCATTTTTTTCCCTCCTTTCTCATTGTTGCCCTCCTCCCTCCCCCTTTTTTTCCTTTCTCCTTCCCCAACTGTCTTTCAGGTTATTTTGATGCCCATGCACTCGCCATGGATTTCATGAGCATTGGATTCCGAGAATGCTTAACTGAAGTTGCGAGGTACCTGAGCTCAGTGGAAGGTCTGGACACATCGGATCCCCTGCGAGTTCGACTTGTTTCTCATCTCAGTACCTGTGCCTCTCAGAGGGAGGCAGCTGCCATGACTAGCTCCATGGCCCACCACCATCACCACCCTTTACATCCACATCACTGGACAGCTGCTTTTCACCACCTTCCTACAGCCTTGCTCCAACCAAATGGACTGCACACCTCAGAAACCACGCCTTGTCGGCTTTCCACGGCATCAGAAGTGCCTCCCCCTTCCCATGGCTCGGCTCTTCTCACGGCCACTTTCGCTCATGCCGACTCTGCACTTCGAATGCCTTCCACAGGCAGTGTGGCTCCCTGTGTTCCACCTCTCTCCACTTCTCTCCTGTCCCTCTCTGCCACCGTCCATGCTGCTGCTGCAGCAGCCACAGCAGCTGCTCACAGTTTCCCCCTTTCCTTTGCTGGGGCATTCCCCATGCTCCCACCAAATGCAGCAGCAGCAGCCGTAGCAGCTGCAACAGCCATCAGCCCACCTTTATCTGTGTCAGCAACTTCCAGTCCCCAGCAGACAGGCAGTGGAACAAACAGTAAACCTTACCGACCCTGGGGGACAGAAGTCGGAGCTTTTTAATATTCCCTGGAAGCTTTCTACTGGACTTTTGGTAGTAGTAACTGAATGTCCTTCATTTCAGAGTCGGCTTAAAGGCCTGCACCCTGAAGGTAGCAGCCATGACAGATGCCTGAAAATCCACCAGGAAACAAAAAACACTGTCTTTAGACACATCTCACAAGAAGAAATGATACTACCTGTTTTCTTCTTTGTTTTGTTTCAGGCATCTTGTTAACCAACATCAGTGAGCTTTTGAAAATGTCACATTATTTTTACCGTTTAAAAGTTTATGAGGGAAGCAAACGGATTCTAGAGATAATCTTTCGGCTACACATCTTCATGTTTGTGAGTTAGGAAAGAAAATATTCCATGGAATTCTCCTGACGCTGGACAGGGAAAAAAAATATGATTTAAAGTTTCATAAGTGCCTGAGCTATTAAATATTTTCTTCAGAAAGGAAAAACATTGCACAAGAAAAGAAGGTAGACAGGTATGGGTTAAGAAATGAGAAGGCTACAGACATTTGATACATTTCCAGAGAAGAGTGCACTGTTAAAACCAACAGATTTATTTAGCTAAAAGGGGTTGCTGAGAAATAATTTTCAGGTTGAAAGGCCTAGTTTTATTTTACCTAGTTTACTTTCTTTGTACAGACTTGCTAAGTGGTGACATCTAGCATAGCATCAGTATAAGCAATTATCCTATCAGTGCTTGGATTAACAAACAGTTCCGCACCACTTGCAAGCCTTCAGGCGCTTTTTTTTAAAAATTGGCTTAATATATGGTGCTTCTTTATTAGTGCACCTATGTGTATGTAACTGCCTACTGAGTGCCCACTGGAGGATATTTGATTCATGCCAATACAAAAAAACTCCTTTGTAAGATGTTAAATTAACTTATTTAGTTGCATTTGGACTATTTTTATATATATTATATATACTTTACATTGCCTCCTGATAACATGCAAAATCTTTGTTACCTATGAGGGAGATTGTAATTTCTTGGGACAACAGATGATGAGATGGGTAGGGAGCATTAGGAAAAGAAAAGGCACTATTTTTTTAAGTTGCTCTTTCCCAAATTCACAAATTTCATTTGATTCCAAACCAAGATGAATGTATTCAATGTGATGCCAGTAAATTATTTTGTGTCCATACCCAGACAAATAGTGCTACACAATGGTGTTTTGGTTTTGTTTTTTGTTTTTTTTTTTGCTTTTGTTTTATGACATAAAATAATCTCTTAATACATTGAATCAAGCACGTGAGATTTTATGTTTTGGAAAATAAAGACACAGCATGTATTATGCACTTGATTTCTCTGCTGTGTGGAGAAAGCAATAAACCTTATGAGAATGTTAAACATTATGCAAAATATACTTTAAAATATTTGTTTTAAAAATACTGTACCTAGTCTTGGTTTTTGCATTACTTTGTAACTTTTTTTCTATGCAAAAGTCTTTACATATCACTAATTAAATGGATTCCTTTTTTTGACTGTTATGGATAAATTGAAATTATTTGCTATTGCAGAATGGAAAAAAAGTAGGTAGATTGAAAATTAAGCCTAGCTTCCCTAACAATCTAAGCCAAGATTTTTCCCCTTGCTAAATCATTTTTATTGTAATTTGTTTGAACCTGAAACTTCCAAGCCTACCTGACCTCAGGACAGCATTTGTTTCCTAGGCTACTAAATTCGGCATTACTGATAGGACATTATTGTGGAGTATGAAATGATTGGTTCTCTAGACTACCATCCCTACCTTTTTGTCAAAAAACAGATGTGTGCTAGGCATTTCTTCTTAGAAATAATTAAATTGCAGAAATAGACCTAAATAGAAATAACCTAAATAGGCAATATTACAAAGAGAATGTGCTCTAAAAATCATGTGTCTCAAAGGTCATTTGTAGAGTTTTTTAAAATATGCATACATAAGCACAAGATATTGTGCTTCCCCTTTGTGCTTTTCTGAAGAGACGTTGTAGAACCATAAAAATATCATGGGCTTCCTTTCTTTCGTTGCTATATTGAAGCCTGGGAAGTACATTACTGATTTCAGGGAAATAACAATTTAAACAATGTAAAAAGTGAATAGAATGAAGGTTTTTCCCCCTTTTATTTCTGTCTGCTAACAAGCACACATCAGTGTATTATCTTTATTTAGTCTTTCAGGTTCAACCTAAAGTTTCCCAACATCTCTACCTAGTTCCATCTATTTTCAGAATTGATCTCAAATTTGTTTTTAATCTAATTATGGATATGGTATCATCTTAATTCAAGTCAACAAATGTTTCTCAAAGCACTCCTTGCTACAAAGCACTACTTTGCACTCAAAGGTGCAGAGAAAAAGTGGGGGTGGGGGTGGTTCCTGCTGCAGTCAAGGGATTAGTTTAATTGGGGAGAAAACATACAATTTTGTACAAACAGGACACACGCAGGAAAAGTTGGAGATGGTCTCAATAGGAAGGCACTAATATTAAGGGAAACTGACAATGGTTTCTTTCCGAAAGAGATTTTAGCTGAGACTCGAAAGAAGCCAGGACATGAAGATGGAGAGAATTCCAAGCATGAGGGACAGTCAATGAAAATGCAGTCAGGCGATAACTCCTCTTGTACGAGGAACAGCAGAGACTGGAGGAGAGTTAAGTGTAAGAAAACTGAAAAGGTAGGGAAGGGTGAAGTGATGAAGGGCTTTCAGAGTCAAACAGGATTTTACATGTGATGCTCTGTTGGAATTATTTCAAATTAATCCTATATTGACCTTGTTTGTACTTGGTAGTTTTCATGTCTCTCCCATCAGACTAGGAGCTCTTTGAAAGTAGGAACTATCTTTCACCTTTCCTTGTATTCCCACAACTTAGCACTGTGCCTGGCACATAGACAATAAATGTTAATTGATTGGTCTTGGAGGCAATAGGGAGCCACTAAAGTTAACTAGGGGAGCAGCAAAGATCTGTGATTTAGGAAGGTCTATTTGACAACAATACAGAATGGACTGGAGTATGGAGAGACAAGGCAGGAGGGGCCAACCAAATGTTGGAGGAAAATGAAGGTTTATAAAGCCGGCTATTCACATGGTTTCAGTTTATGAAACACTTTTCACAGTTTTTCATAAAGGGAACGGAAGGTTTATTCTCAGTTTATTCAGGTTTGTGGATGGTTCTGGGCCATGAAGTAAAATTGAATTGTATGCCCCAGCACTGGTCATCATTAGAATAACCTTATGATAGTGTTAATGAGAGGGATGGGGAAGAAGTTAGAAATACTATAAATTTCAAATTATAAAATGGATTTGATATAGGGTCTAAATATTGCTTTTTAAAAAACCAAATCACAACATTCAAAATTTAAAACTTACAAGGCTGCTAAGCACCACTTGTACACCTTCATTTTTTATTTATTTATTTTTGGGGGGGTGGGAGGGCACATGGTCACATGGGTAGGTTTTTGTTTGTGTGAGCATTAAGTGTCTGAGGCCGGATCCGAACTCGGGTCCTTCTGACTCCAGGGCTGATGCTCTACTCACTGCACCACCCAGCCACCCCAGATGTTTTGAGTTTTTTTTTTTGAGGGCAATTGGGGTTAAGTAACTTGCCCAAGGTCACATGGCTAGGTTTTTGTTTGTGTACACCTTCATTAAACACAAAGGCCAGTATTAATAGTTCTGACCAGTTACTTAAGAGAGCTCTGACTGGCATAGACGAAGGATTCATGTTCACTTGGTTGATATCACCTGGAGTCAAAACATTACAACAAACTTTACATGAAGGTAGGGATTCTTTTATTTCCAGTACCCATCATCACTTTAGTGGCAAATAAACTACCTAAGATTGTAGGTATTCTCTTGCTGACCGGCCACAACTTACACTTAGAAATGGCAACCTACCCCCAAACTAGGAGCTACTATGAGATATATATTTTGTCTGCAAATTACTTGGCCAGGGAGTTATTTTCATTGAACTCAGACACCGATTCACCTTCCTTAAATATAAGTCAATATTAAATAGACGATTGTGAGCTTTTTTTTTTTTTGGTTCACTCATGGCAGTAACTAATAAGCAGTTCAAATGTCATATTAGTTAAAATCCCTTGGCATTTGTTGATGCTATCAAGTCAAGATACCAATTATTAATGGGTTCAGTGATTTCTGATGCCCTTGAAAGGTATGGTATGCCAATTACAAAGACAATTAAAGAGATCATTGTTCTACCTGATTCCATCAACCAATTTCAAGACAGTGAATTCAATTTACTTTCACACAGACTTGGGTTATAAAACAACTCAAATGAGCTCATTGAAATGTTGTACCCTCTTTGCTTACTTTCATGCTCCCTACCTTGGCAATCTTCCTCTTCACCAGTCTATTGAATTTCTTGAGGTTGCTTCTGCCCAAAAGATATTTTTTTGCCTCTAGAGATTAAAGTGACATCAGGAACTCAGTGGCAGTTTAGAAAAATCCAACTCAGACAATATCAGGAGCAGCTATGTTTTGTTTCCCAGGGAAAGATTAAGCATTTCTTGTCAAAGCATGAGAAGCGACCACCTAGGACTGCTAATCCACACTACCATAATACCAACACACATAGTCATCATATAATATATACTATGACCTTCAGGAAATTGAACTTTTGAAGGTTTTTTTCTCCTACTAGATTTAGAACCAGATTTCAATGAGACTATGATTAAGACATTATTAATAGAGGGCCAAGACTGGACAATTCTGCACAAGTAGGAGAATGCATGAAATACCTACCCTGCAAAAGTGAAGGTTACTTTGTCAATGCCTGGATAGGGAGAAAACTAAATAATAAATAATGACAACATAGCTAACATTTATAAAGCACTATGTGCCAGGTGCTATGATAAGTGCTTTACAATTACCTCATGTGATCCCCACAACAACCCTGGGAAATAGGTGCTATTATCATCTCCATGTTACAGTCAAGGAAACTGAGGCAGAGAGAGGTTAAAAGTAACTCACCCACGACCACACAGCTAACAAGTGTCTGAGGCTATATTTGAATTGTGGTACTGGAGTTTTGAGAATTTCTTGGAGATAAAATCATTAAGTATTTTAAATAAATTCAGACTATTCACTGGAAGGTGAAATACTGAAGGTCAAATACTTTGGCCACATGAGATGACAGGATTCATTGGAAAAAGACCCTGATGTTGGGAAAGATGGAAGGCAAGAGAAAAAGGGGACAGCAGAGGAGGAGATGAATAGGGAGTGTCATGGAAACAATAAGCATGAACTTGGACAAACTTAGGGAAATAGTGGAGGATAAAAGGGCCTGGCATGCTCATGGGGTCAGTCACAAAGAGTCCAAGAGGACTGAATGACTAAGCAACAATCTTAGCTTCCTGACTTCAGACTAGAGATCTATCCACTGCCACCTAGCTGTTTCTAAAGATGTAAGTATGAATCTACCTATATAGGATATTGATTCCCAATAATTTAATTATAGTGCTACTTCTGAAAGACAGAAAACTTAAAGGCAAGATACTTCTCAAAACAATTCCTTTATATGTAAATTTATCAAGTAATATGTGAGGATGCCTTGTTATTGAAGCACAATGTTACGCCCTTACATGAATATGTACTGGATGACAATGTAACAACTTTTAATTATCTTCTGGATATGATGTCAGTGGCAGCCTCAAGGTCGTGTTCCTTTGTGATCAACTTGGGACTATTCATGAACATATCTAGAGCTTTAATATCCCCTCTGTCATGAGCTTGATAAAATGTTTGGGTCACCCCACTCTTTCCATACAAGGAATTCAATGCCTTATTTTACCCCATTTATAATTTAAAACTGATTTAATGCACTGAAGCAACTAAGTGATTTGTCCCTAATGTATTAATTGCATTGTGTTTTAAAGAAGCAGGGATGACAGGGGAGGTAATGAAGAAAAACTTCAGACAATAATGGCATCTTTCTGTGAGATCTTGGTGCTCTCAGAAGGTGAAGTCATCTTGGGACAGGGTGATAATCAGACTATTTTGATTAAGTGTTCATGAAATGAGAACAGAAAATCAGCCCGTGCTACAGCAATTATCTACAAAGAGCTGCAGTTCCTGCTGGGCATGACCTCAGGCTTGAGGAATTCTGGGCCTCTGACTACTTGTATGAATACAGCAAGAAAAAGCCTTTTAAAAGAGCATGTGTACCTAGGGCTCTGGAACAGAGAGTAGCCTGTCTGAGGATACTAAGGTGCTATGTAGAATTAGTAGGGGCAGCTAGGTGGCATAGTGGATAAAGTACTGGTCTTGGAGTCAGTTAAGAACTGAGTTTAAATATGGTCTCAGACACATATTAGCTGCATAATCCTGGGCAAAATCACTTAACCCTGTTTGCCTTAGTTTCCTCATCTATAAAATGAGTTGGAAAAGGAAATGAATGGCAAACCACTCTGGTATCTTTTGCCAAAAAAATCCTCAAATGGGGATAGGAAGAGTCAGACACAACTGAATTAACAACAAAGATTTAGCAGTGCCCCAAAGTGCCAGCCAATCTGACCAATTCTTGGCCCTTGCTGTCAAGATGCTCTTCTATTAAAAAACTTTTTATTGAGATTCCCAGAGAGATGATAGAAGATAAAAGTCTCCTACTAGCAATAGGTCCCATTTAGATGGGTTACCTCCACCTGCTTTAGGCCCAAGTATGTATTTCCAGGAAGTGTCAGACCCACTCACACACAGATTTGCATTCCTTCAAACTGTATTTTGGACTTGTTTCAGAAGACAAACTAAGCTGTCCACATGGGTGTATTAGGAGAAGAACACCAAGAACCATACCAAGCCTACATCTCAAGCCATACCCTCAGATGACCTGGATAATCATGTACAAATTCAAACTGGATACATGAACATTTGGCATCACAATGGGCACCACAAAGAGCATCACAATGCCCTTTAGAGCAGAGCCATTCTTTGTACAAGTAAGCTACATTTATACTCCAATAGGTTTAGACTTATGCTATACCAACTCAGCTTCATTTTGTGCTGTTGAATCTGTAGTACACTGAAGCTTGTACTCAAGAAGGCCATGTCTGCTGTATCTAGAATATCATATAATCATAATCACAATGGTAATAAAAAGAGCTGGCATTTATAGTGTTTTAAGGTTTACAAAGCCCTTTACATGCCTTAACTCTAGATTCCATTATTCCCATTTTATAGATGAGTAAACTGAGACAGGCAAAGATTTATGTGGGGTGGGAGAGAATAAAACATTTATTTATTAAGCACCTACTGTACATTAAGTACCATTACAGATACTTTACAAATATTATCTGATTTGATCCTTGCAACGATCCTGGAAAGTAATATGATTATCCCCATTTTACAGATTAAGAAACTGAGGCACACAGAAGTCAAGTGATATGCCCAGGATCACATAGCTAGCAAGTGTCTGAGGCCATATTTGAATGCCAGTCTTTCTGATTCTATCCACTGTGCCACCTAGCTTCCTCCATCATCAAAAGCAACAGTCGTGGCATGTAACATTGATTCAATGGGAGTGGTATTATCTAAGTAGGAGGTTCTTAACCTGGTGTCCATGAACTTGTTTTTTCTTATTATTTTGATAAGTGTATTCAGATTAATTGGTTTCCTTTTTAATCTTATGTATTTTATTTTATGCATTTATAAATATTATTCTGAGAAGTGTTCATAGACTTCACCAGAATGCCAAAGGCGTCAAGGATACAGAAAAAACTTAAGAACCCCTCCCTTAGAGGTTGAGTGGATATGAAATTCAGGAACCCTATTCAATGAAGGTTATTTGAGAAAGGAGCAGTTGAGCAACCAGATCTAGTGAACAAGGAGGGACCCTGGCAATTGCCTACACTCTATCTGGTTTCTCTTAAATGATTGGTACATAGATTAACTTTATAACAGACTACATATAAACCTACTTAAGATCACCAGAAGATTACTCTTTCCAATGTGCTTTTATTTCTTTTTTTTTTTTCAAGCCAAATCAATAAACATTTATTAAGTGCCTACTATGTGCCAGGTACTCTAGACATGTAAAGACAAAAGATAATTTCTGCTCTCAAGGAAATGAATCTAATTGTGGAGATAATATATAACTGCCTTCCCTCCTTCCTTCTTCCCCAAGGTAGGTACATGTATTACCCTCTCCTAAAGATTCTACTCCGTGGTGACTCTACCAGGGGTGGGGACATATGGCCCTCTAGATCCTCAAGTATAACCCTTTGACTGAATCCAAACTTCACAGAACAAATTCCCTTAATAAAAGGATTGGCTTTGTAAAACTTGGACTCAGTCAAATGTGATTTTATTTCTTATGGGTACCTACTTTTACTGTCTTTAACTCTAACCCAGGGTGGACTTCTCTGGCAGTCTAGGAAAGCCTATAGACCTTTCTCAGAATAATACTTTAAATGCATAAAATAAAGTAAGTAGGATTGTAAAGGAAACCAATTACATTGAAATACACTTATCAAAAAATTTTTAAATGGATAGACTCCCCTCTTCCAAATCAATCCACAGAGTCCTTGGGGGCTCCTTCATTTCAAAGAGCACCAATTACATCATGGGGTGATATGTTAACTTGTGCATGAATTGGATTTCTACACTAGTCTTAAGAGTCAGTGCTGGATAATTTTCCTTTTTTGCTTTTCAAAGAATGTTTCCAACTAATAACATTTGAAAGTTGTTTTTGCTTGTTTGTTTTTGTTTGTTTGAGTTTTTTTTTTTCACACAGAATCCTGCATAAACTGGAGCACCATGACTCTTAAAAAAGCAACCAATGGGCAAGGTAAGTCAGAAGGTTAAACTCAACTGATGTGGTACCCATTTATCAAAGCTGCCTTGGCATTTGACTATGAAGTTCTGTAATCACTTCTGATTGAGTCTTGTGTTTTCCACAGGGTTAAATGAGAACCCCATGCCACCCTGGAAAAGCATTCTGTATTCAACTTATCCCTACTTATTTGGGAAATAAGGATTGAAGGCATTTGGTAAACACAGCTGTCCATGCCTCTTATTTGGCATAAATCTCAGTACTTATACAATACTTATCTAGTCATTGGACAATCACACATTCCTAGTTATTTTGAGACTATTTATAAAATCCCTTGATTGGGCAAGCACTTATGTCCTTATTGAACACTCTCCATATTTCACATGACCCATGTGGAAACAAAGCAAGTTCTTTTTTCAGGACTTACTTTATCTAATTACCAATCCATAGGATCTAAAGTCTAAATTTCATATTTCCTTTGATGTGTCTAAATTAGATCTCAAAATTTCTGTTGACCTCAACCCATGGCACAATAGCTTAATCACAAGTTGTATTAAGTAGATACAAATGATTTTGTGAAGTATGGGGGCCCTCTACCAGGAAATGCCTTTTTTTTTGTTACTTCATACTACCCCAGATCATTCTTACCTTTTTGAAGCTGCAGTTAGAAGTTTGCACATGTAAACTATTTATGTTGCTCCTGATAATGAAACAATTGTGCTGAACATTGTTCATATGCAAAATATTACTGTTATATATGTATTATCTAGTGACACAGCCTCTTATGACCAATGCTTAGATTTGGATCACTGTTCAGCTGCCAACATAAGGATTGTTCACCCTGCACCATTGATGGTAAACCAAGCCATACTAGTGTATTTGTAAAGACATTGGTATCAAAATGCCCATTAAAGTAAATCTACTAGCAAAACATAAATCTACTACTTGATTTATGTAAATTTCTCACCTTTTTATTGTCTTTGTTGCCAAAAGGGAATTAGATGACCCTTTCTCAACTGTATCCATTAGGCTATCATGGTCCTGAGGCCTTCCCCAGTGGGTACCCTTAACAGAGTCTTATAGTTTTTTACCATTCAACTTGTTTCAAAGTCAATAGGAGAATGTAATTCATTGTCCACCGAGGTTATGTTTTCATTTGGCCATGAGTCTTATCAAAGTAAAAGTACTTTGGATATATCATTAGTGGGTCTGGAGTCATAAGTAGGAGATGGATGAAGAAAGCAACTCCTAAATAAAGTATTATCAACATCCCAACATGACTTATATTCTTGGAATTGTATGGAGTTGTCTTCTCTATGTATTGGATGAGGATGAGGATAGCCTTTATTTTATTAAGGAAAAAACAAAGAGAAAAATAATCTATTAATAATAAAACTACTCAAATGAAAAAGATCAAGATGCATATTTCTGGCCAAGCATCAATCTGCACTCATGGAATTTCTTTTACCTTTTAAAAACAGATTGAAATATATGATATATGCATATAATAAAAGTTAGCATTTAAATAGTACTTTGGGATTTTGCAAAGTACATATGCTATATCATTTGATCCTTATAACAACTCTGGTGGATAGGGGCTATTATTCCCCATTTAGTAGATGAGGAAATTGAAGCAAACAGGTTAAGTGACTTGTCCAGGGTCACACAGCTAGGAAGTGACTGAAGCAGGATTCAAACTCAAGTTTTCCTAACTCCAAATCTAGTACTCTATGCATTGTGCCCCAGCTGTCTGCATATATAAAATAAATCTAAAGATATATATATATGTATATATATATATTTAAATATATGCATATATTTAATTCCTTTGGTGTTAAGTTCACTCGTATGTCTCAATAGGTTGCAGAACCTCAGTTTCTATAGCTTTTTGGACTCTGTATATGTAAGCTATTTAGACTTTTTCTTATGGAATATAATTGTTTTTCTATAATCTCATACTAACATAAATTGTGAACGTGTTTCCTGAGCTTTGAAAGTTTGGACCCATGTGCTTAATGAATAGGAAACTTCAGAAAAATGGACTCCATAACAGATATAAAGCTTCCTGCTTACCCTTTGCAATAAATAAAAATAATAACCAAAAAAGCTAGCATTTACACAGTACTTTTAGGTTTGTTAAACACTTTATACTATGTTAGCTCATTTGACCTTTGCAACTCTGGGAGGTAGTTATCATCATATACATTTTACAGATGAGGAAGCTGGGTCACAGAGAGGTTAAGTAACTTTCTCAGGGTCACAAATCTATGTAAGTGTCTAAGGCCTCATTCAAACCCAGGTTTTTCTGATTCCCCATTATTTTATCTACCATACTACCTAGCAGCAATATATCTATTAGTGAGGAGCCAGAGAAATGAATAAAATAAAGAATTCTCCTGGCTGCTAGTAGTACCTTTCTAGCAATCTTCCTAACTTTTGGCTTAACTATATCTAGTAGGAATAGGAGGGGGAAAGAAGGCTGGGCCTTCTCATAGTGCAACTTCCTTTGGTTGACTCAAAGAGCTAAAAAAAACCAGAAACAAAATGGTATAAAAGAGGCTATTGGTATTGCATTTCTAAATTTTGAGGTCCGTCCAAACTGACCCCATATTATCCTGAGATGTAAAAGGAAAACATCTAGGTTACATTTTCCATTCAATTAAACAAACATTTGTTTTTTAAGCACTTGCTAAATACAAGGTTGCTAGCTGTTTGTCCTTCATTCTCAAAGAGGACCATGCCATCAGGAAGGTGATGCCATGACATGCAGGTGAATAGGATTTAAGTGAGGGAGGGCTGTGCAAGGTCACCAGCCTCACTTTCTTCTCGGAAGCTATCTGGGTACAATGGCAAGATATGGATCAAGACAACTGAAGATGGCCCAGGATGTAGTGGGGGACCTTGGCCTTTTCAAGTTAAGGTCTATACAAGGTAATAGGAATTTGGGAGAAGAAGGTATGCAGGGGTACACAACAATGATTTCATACAGGACAGTATACAAATTACCCCAATATAAATTGATGCTTGACACTGAAAGTAAAGGCAACAAGCATTTAAGTGCCTGCTGTGTGGCAGATTAAATGACTTACCCATGGTCACACTGCTAGTCTGTATCAGAGATAGGACTTGAATCCAGGTTACCCTGTCTCAAACACTGGTCCTCTACATACTCTCTCAAAGGCCTCTGGGCCTCAAGGAGTTCACATTCTATTGAGTTTACACATACTCTTGATTTTACAAATCCCTAAAGTTCTCATACAAGTAAAAAGTGTAAAAAGGAATAATTATACTTCTATAATATGACATTAAATAGTATCTCATCTTTATAATGTCTTAAGGGTTTGTAAAATACTTAAAATTATATGACTCCTATGACAGTCTTTGAGGTAGGTGGGAGAAAGAAATGATATGTATAAATGTCTATACTATATGTTTATTCATGTCACCATTCATAATTTAAATATATGCACACATATTATATATACACACACATACAGTTGGTTATTTTTATTCAAATACAACCTAACATGTATACTTAACAAATTGCCAAGGAATAGGATCAACTATTGTTTACAAACATCCATAGACAATAAAGGAGCCTTTATCTGCCATTCACCTTCATTCAATACTAGATAATCTAAAAAGAAAGATTTCCACTGGTCAGTTTCTCCTGAATCCTTAAGCAGCATTAAGGCAATTTGTGCTTTACTAAAATAATGAGGATTACAACACCAAGCTCTTGCTGCCCACTACTAATCATGGGAACTGGCCTCAGTCATAAATCCATGAATTATCTGGCTCACATTGACCAGTTCTCATGCCAGAGCAGTTCCTTTCATGTGACCGGCAAAACTCCACGGATGCTCCAAAACAGTAGCCACAGACAAAAGAACAGAAAATCAATAATTCAATAAAAATACATTTCTCCTGCTTCCCCAAGCACTCTGATTTAGCAGTCTGATTGCTGGCCCTGTGTATGAGGCACTCCAGACAAAAGGAGAAAAAAGTTCACACTAATTGCTTATTTTCAGGGTATAACCCTGTGAGAAAGTTTCACAAATTGTTTCCTCTGTTCTTTTTCCTTCACAAATACACCTGATTTCCTGAAATTCTTACTTTTTTAGTAGGCTTCAGATTCCTTGCTGTCTGTTTCTGTACAAACCCAAGTTAAATATAGTCACTGTGAAAGGTGTTAGTAGACTGATTGGCTTTACTTCCATCCCCAAAGCTAATGACTGTCTCAATAGTTAAACTAACTAAATAATCAAGCACTTTGGAAATTTTGTTTCTAACTCAGGCTAATTTATTTGTTCTATGTATAGGACATTTGAGAACAATTTTGAAATTAATATTTAATAATTAAATTCCAGAAAATTAGATTTCACATTACCAGGACATGTAAAACAAACTTCTGTTATTCAACATTGTTTTATTTAGACTTTACTCTGCTCCATAGAGTAAGTTTCATGTTCCACCTCCACTCATCCCTTCAACCCAAGTGAACAACATGACAAGCATTAATCGAGTCCTTACTATGTGTAAAACAGTGGGTCAGACACTTGGAACAAGACATGCCCTCTGCCATCAAGTTGCTTACAGTCTAGTAGAGAAGCTAAGGCACGGTGTTATATAAGTCCCTATAATAAAAGACAGAAGTATAGTTATAAGGGCACAGTCTAAGGAGAAATCAATTCTGATTGGAGACTGGCAAACAGAAAAGGAAGGATTCCTAGAGGAGGTGACATATGAACCAAGTCTTGGTGATTGGGTAATATTTTGATGGGCAAAGATTGAGGTAAGATGTTCAAGAAGAACATAAGTAAATACATGAAGATGGAAAAGTACAGGTTGCATTTCATTAACTTCAGGTGGCCCAATTTGTGCTTAGGACGCATGAGGGAATGTCATGGTTAATGAATCTGGACAAAATAGATTGGGTCCAGATAATGGAGGGTCTTGTATATCACGCTTAAGGTTCTGGACTTTATTCTGTGAGGCATTTAAAAATTTTTGAGCAAGAGACTGACATGGGATCAGAGGGCTAGAGTTGAAAGGGACCTTGGAAGTCATCTAGTTCAACCTCTTCATTTTGTAGATGAGGAAACTGAGACCCAGAGGGGTTGTGACTTGCCCAGAAGTGGGATTTGAATCTACGTCCTCTGGATCCAGAGCTGTGATTTAGAATGATTAATTTAGAAGTTGTAGGTAGAATGAGTTCCAAGGGGGAAAAGTCTCAAGGTATGGAAACCCATTAACAATCTATTGCAAGAATCCAACTGAGCGTAATAAGGTTCTGAACTAGAGGGGTGGTAGTGGTGATGGATAGCATGGAACAGATGCTAAAGACATTGTGGTGCTTAGGCATTGATTCCAACTGTCACTGATCTGATTGTATATATCCCATGTTTTTGTTCAGCTTGGTGACATGTAAAGCTTGCTTTTCATGAATATATTAACCATAAAGGAAGCCATTTTTCACATTTCTTTTTTTTTCTTATTATTATTTTTTTTGCTTTTTGGAGGACAGTTAAGTGATTTGCCCAAGGTCACACAGCTAGTTTTTTGTGTTAAGTGTCTGAGGTCAGATTTGAACTCAGGTCCTCCTGACTCCAGGGCCAGTGCTCTGTTCACCTAGCCACCCCTCATTTCTCATATTTCTTTTACAGTTTTAGATGACAGAAATTGCTATGGCACCATGAGTAAGCTAGGTAGGTCCACAGATTTCTTCCAACTCAGAAAAGGCCATGACTCTGTGGTTCTAGTTCTTCAAAATGAGTCTAGTTTAGTGCCAATAAACTAAGTGGAATTCCAAAATAAATGTTTGGAATTAGGCTGTCTTACTTTTGAAAATATGAATTCTTAAATTCATTCAACAGAAATGAGATTGGCATTTGATGATTTCCCACAAATTCCCAGTAATTTCAAAAAGTAGACCATGCATGTTTGGCTATAATTTTCATATCACCTAATGATTTGAACATGCTATCTCTTCACAATGGCTGGCAACCAATAGATGCTTAACAAATGATTTCTTCAGCTGAATATAAGCTTGACATTGCAGATTTAGAATATTAGACCTGAATTCAAATCATGCCTCAGACACTTCCTAGCTGTGTGGCCTGAGGCAAAACATTTAACATCTCTAAGCCTCAGTTTCCTCATCTATAAAAATGAATTTTAATAATCTAGCACCAATCTTACAGTATTGTTGAGGATCAAATGAAATAATATAAGTAAAGTACTTTGCAAACCTTAAAATACTATGAAAATGTTAGCTATTTATACTATTATATGAGAATGAAATCATTGGTTTAATATTCATTTTAATAGTTTTTCAAGCCATATTAATGGGTTTCTTGAGATAATATATTTATATAATCATATTGAGAACTGGGTCTTGCACATAAACTAATCTAAAATCATTGAATAAATGCATGAATCAATCAAGTGAATTCTTGTTTTATAATAAATCTATAATTTCAATAATCTGGGTGCAGGAAACTACAAAGAACCTCTGTTATTCCCTATGGATGCACTTAAACCTCAAACATCCTTATGAAGTTTTTCCATTGGAATCACAATGAGCATTTTGTCCTGTCAGAAAGAAGTTAAGCACATGAAACTGGGGTGCCACCTTGTGGTATACTTTAACTTTTTCAACTAGATTTCTTCAGCTCGCACCGCTGTACACCAGTGGCCCTATTATTGTAGTGTAACTATTCTTTTTCAGGTACACAGAAGGCAGCAGATAACTGAAATGTTGTTCCTATGAAAATAAAGAGCATTAATATTTATTGTATGCAAGACCTTGTTTTAAAGTCTCATTAATTATCAAGATCAGTTATAGTATTGAGAACCACTATGTATTCAGCTCTATGCCAGGTTCTGTGGGTAATAAAAAGGTATGAGATATGGTGCCCACTTTAGTGAAGCTGACAGCCTAACCAGGGAGGGAGACAAGGGAAAAGAGGCAGACAGAGGTGATATGAAGCAAATACGAGGCAGAATGTAATTAAATGTTAGATTGTATAGTTCTACAGTCGATAAGCGTTGTACAGAGCAAAGGGCTTACAAAAGTGAAGGCTGGTCAGGGAAAACAGTTTCATAGGTTTTATAAGCTAGAAAGAATTTTAGATTCAATTCAATATATATTAAGCGCCTGCTGCATGCTAGGTGTTTTGCTAGACTCTGGTGATACAAACACAAAAAAGTGCAAGTCTTTGACTTCAGAGAACCTATATTCTACCTAGGGCACACAACATATGCACAGATCACAAAATACTAGGTCATCTGAGAATAGAAAGAACCCTAGCCCTGGGATTATCAGGAAAGGCTTTAATTAGGAAGCAATACATGAGCTGAAACTTAAGGAAGTTTGGGATGTTTAGAGGTAGATATGAAGAGGGGCTGGATGTAATGGTAAGAGAAATTTGAAGATCTTCCCTGCCCCTTAATAAACCTAAATTGAACTTGAGGACCTTTCTTTATTTAAAAATACACTCTGCCCCCTAATAGGCTGCATGTGCCCACCTGGAGCCCATACTGGAAGGCTTGTTTTTCAGGAAGGCACAACTTTTGCTACTTTGTAGTCAAGTGGGTCATGAGGGTTGTGATATTCTTTGATCCTGGAGAAGGTTATTTATACCTCTGAGGCAAGGTTTTGCTTTGGGCTCACTTTGGGAAGAGCTGTGTGATTTAGCCAAATGAGACTCTGGGCAGCCATTGAACCCACCCCCCCATCCCCCACCCCTGCATTGAAAACCCAGATTCTCTCTCTGGTGACTAACTAGGTGTGGATGTAATAGTCAGACACCTAGAAGCCCTGTCTGCTGAATTGGGTTATCTTCTCTTGTAACTTCTGTTTGTATTCTCTGAAGTTCAGGGTACTGACTTTTTCCCCTGAACTAGGTAAATGATATATTTTTGACTGATTAAAATAAGATTGTTAACCCTTTTGCTTTCCTTTAGAAAAGCAGATCAAAGAACCTGTGCTAGCACCCATCCTGGGTATGCTAGGGTACTTGCTGCTATATCGGATAGCCTGTGCAAAGACATAAAGACAAGACACGGGATTTTAAGTTCAAGAAACAACTAATAGGCAAATCTGATAAGAATGCAGGGTGTGTTCAGTGGTTATAATATGAAATAAGTCTAGAAAGGTAGATGGGAATAATTTTTAAAAGGGATATTAATGTAGGGCTGAGGAATGGGGGAAAGTAGGGCAACTGGGGTTAAGTGACTTGCCCAAGGTCACAGGGCTAGTTAAATATGAGGCTGGATTTGAACTCACAGCCTCCTGACTCCAGGGCCAGTGCTCTATTCACTACACCACCTAGCCACCTCCCCAAGATTTTATTCTAAAGGTAAAAGAGATTCACTAAAGACTTTTCAGCAGGAGAGTGGCATGTAGGACCTAAGTCTTAAGAATATTAATTTGGCACCAACATGCAAAATAAAAGAAAAGGCTAAAAGTTGTGAGATCCCCTCTCCCCCACCTTCCTTCTCCTTTTTGTGAACTGTTTGACTTCTAAGATGGGTTGGATGGGATGAGAGTCAACAGTTGTATGAGATAAGCTTTACCATCTGCCCTACCTTATTGTTCCCCCACACAATCATTTAGCCTAATTATGTAACTTTATGACTGCTGGGCCTTGCCATTTGCTTCTAGCCAAACTCTTAGGATTTCTAGGCCTTTCCACTGCTCCTGTAATTGAACCTTCTTTTATGCATGTCTCTCAGAATAAGACTATGAGCTCCTTGAAAGCAGGGATAGTAGTATTCTTTTTTTTCTATTTGTATCTGAAATGCATAGTATAGTACTTGGCTCATAGCAAACACTTAAATGTTTCTTTCTGTCACTCAGTCCTCTTTTACTCTCAATTCCATGTCTTTGCCTAAGCTATTTCCTACTTACTCCACCTATCTTCAGCTACTCAGATCTTACACATATATAGAACATTAAAGATGAAAGGCATTTTAGAGACCCTTTGAGACAGTGGAGGAAGGGAAAGGTAAGACCCTGGTTTGAGGGAAAAAAGATGCCTTGGCCAGGTTACTGCTGGAGTTAAGGCTAGATTTTACAGGGCTTCTTAAATTGGGATCCCATGCCTAGATGAGGGCACGACCCACAGTTTAAGAAGCACCAAAAGGATAGAAAGTTGAAAAAGTTTAAGAAGCCAAAATCTTAGGTCTTTAGAACTCATGGAGGTGGATCAAGAAACCTTGGTATAATTTTGTACAAACTTTCGTTTAAATGAATAAATAAACGAATGAGGGCTCTCAGTCACCCAAGAAGTTTGTCACCCTTCTCTCTGAACCATCTATTCTTTATGAAGTTTGGATGGCCTGGGAGAAAAGGGAGTAGAAGAAATGCAAGAAGAGAAACCCTCCTTTCTTTTTCTTTCTTTTTTCTCTTCCTTTTTTTTTTTTCAGGGCAATTCTGGTTAAGTGACTTGCCCAAAGTCACAAGGCTAGTAAGTATGTCAAGTGTCTCAGGCCAAATTGGAACTCAGATCCCCCTGACTCAAGGGCTGGTGCTCTATTTACTGTACCACCTAGCTGCTCCTGCAACCATCCTTTCTATTCTTCTTACCTAACCACCTCAGATAAGAATCTGCCCTGCAGTGGCACCCACCTATACATTGTGTCTTTGGGTTAGAATGTAAATTCCAAGAAAGCAGGAACTGTTTGAGTATTCTAATTAATATCCCCAGGGCTGAGTGTAGTCCTTGGCACATAGTAAGCCTTTAATGCTTTGTCATTCATTCCTTCACTCTGCTCCTCCCCGTCTACTATGGAGGCTTCATCCCCCTAAGGCATATTCCAATCTTTGAGGACCAGGGTAAGAATAGGGAAGTATGGGGATCTAAGTAGCAGGCTGTAGAAAGGAACCTGCTGTTTGTCATACTATCTCACTTGACACTTGCTTGGTAAGGATAGAGGAGAGGTCTGGATTATAGAGATTGTGGGGAAGACCCAAGTACTCCTGTAACAACTGCACCCCTTCACAGTGATAGGGCATAACGGAACATCCTATTGGCCTTGGGAGAAACTGCTGTTGGTTCTCCTTTTGGCTGCCATAAGCCTCCTGTTTCTCCATAGCTCTAATCTTCATTTGCTGCACACTGTGCACAAGAAGTAAAAACTGGTACCCTGGCTGACCTCCAGAGAAGAGGTGAGAGCCCCATGTGCCTTAACTACCATGCAGTCCCTTCTGCTACCTCATGACATGGGGAGAGTGAGACCAGTCTGGTATGAATCTGATCAGTGAGTAAGTTCCCATTTCCTCTGTCTAAACAACTCAGAAAAAAAAAATACAAACTCCTCTCTTTGGTACTTGGCTCTTCACAATCTGACTCCAGCCTACCTTTCCAAACATGTACATATCACACATTCCTTCCTTTCGCACACTATATTTTAGCCAAATATTCTTATTTGCTATTTCCCCTTACTGAGTAGTGCAATGTAAGGAGATGCCATGGCAGAATAGAGTATAGGACAAGAAAGAACAAGGCTCAGATTCTACCTTAGACACTTTAATTTTATTTTTTTCCTTTTTTTTCCTTTTTGCTTTTTGGAGGGCAATTGGGGTTAAGTAACTTGCCCAAGGTCACACGGCTAGGTTTTTGTGTTGTGTCTGAGGCTGGATTTGAACTCAGGTCCTCCTGACCCCAGGGCCGGTGCTCTACTCACTTCGACACCTAGCCGCCCCCACCTTAGACACTTTAGCAATGTGATCCCGGCGGCTTAAACTTTTCCAGTCTCAGCCCCTTTGCAGAGCTAATAATAGTACCCATATCATAAGTGTGTTAAGAGATTCCAATTAGATATCACCTGTAATGCGTTTTGCAAATCTAACTTGTACATACTGCAAGTACTTCAAACTGAACTCGGACCAAACTAAACTTATTGTCTTTCCCCCCAAGACATCTGCCACTTCCCAATTTCCCTCTTTGTCATCCAAGAACTAAAACCCTGAAGTCATCTTTGACTTTTCCTCCTTCTCATCTCTCTCATTCAAGGTACAGAAAATCTCTCCCTGATACTTCCTGCCTTGGCCACCTCCCCTAATTCAGGTCTTCACCACCTCTCATCTGGATCATTGTAATAACCTCTTAATTGGCCTTCCCTATTTGTTTCTATCCTCAAAAAAATCATCTTTTAGATAGCTACCAAAGTAATCATCAGTTGATTATTTTGTAAAGTAACCTGTGAATTAACACAGCCAACTACCTTTTCTTATTCTTTATCCTGCCTGATATTTTTTATTTAGCCTTTGTTATTGTTGATGCTGTCTGGCTAATATGCTCTGTTTGCCCAGCTTCTACGATACTGCTTCCTCTTGGTTTTCCTACCTATCTAAAAACTCCTATGCATTCTCCTTTATTAGTGGCTTATTATCCTCCTTCTACCCCTTTTGTTCAGATGTTTCCTGAAGGTCTAATCTATCCAGAATAAAATGCAAACTCCTTAGACTTGAATGTAAGACCCTCAATAATATGGCTCCAACTTTGCTTTCCAGCTTCATTCTGTGCTATTCCCCTTCAAAGAGTACTTTTTTTCCAGACAAAGTGACAATAAGCTATTCCCCCATCTCATCTTACTCTCTGCTATTTCTATACATGTGAATGCACAAACCATCACCTAAAACACATTTCCCTCCATATCTCTGCCAACTGAAAGCCTTCTCTTCCTTTACCTGCCCATAAAGTTTTTCCTGATTCCCCAGAGCTAAAAAATAATCTCTCCTTCAAAAAATTTTTGCACTTTTTCTAGACCTCTCTAATTTTAAAGCTGTTTAGAAAAATAGCAGATGATAAATAAAGCCTACTTTTAAAAGTTGCAGATATTCATCCCAGAGAAGAGAGGGCTTAATGTCCAAAGGAAATTTTTATATAGAATCATCAGATTCCCTTATTTTTAAAATACAGGATCTGTAGACTTATAGCGTTACATTAATATACTGAGTAAGAATTAGAGCTAGAAAGGGTGAAGTAATCATGAGTTTGTCACTGAAAGATCTAAGGGAATACCCATCTGTTGGGAGATTTGACATAAATCAGCAAGTAGGTGTTGGGACAGGTAGGTGGTGCTGTGGATAGAGTGTCATACCGTGATGTCTGGGAGATTCATCTTCCTGAGTTCAAATCTGGTCTAAGAGACAGATCTGTGTGATCTTGTGAAAGTCACTTAACTCTGTTTGCCTCAGTTTCCTCATCTGTAAAATGACCTGCAGAAGGACATGGCAAACCACTCTAATATCTTTGTCAAGAAAGCCCCAAATGGGGTCAAAACAACTGAACAACTACAACAGAAGCCAGGAGTTAGGATTTCACTGCCTCCAATCTATCCTATACACTACTGCTATTTCCTCACAACTTTCAACATTATTCTTCACATTCTTTAATCCTTCAGCCCTCCCCAACTCTATTGAAGCTACATTTTCAAAGGTCATCAACGACCTTCTAAAATTCAATTCAACATTTATCACATGCTTACTATTCACCTATGTGCATCATTTTATATTATTGCTTGAGCCTTCCCTGAAACTTACTTCTCCCTAGGAATCCATGACACTGTTTGTTCCTGGTTTCCTCCTACCTGTCTGCCTCCTTTTTCTTGCCTTTACCTAGTCTTCTTCTTCTATTGCCTAAAGGTGGATGTCCCCCAAGGCCATGACTAAGTAAACCTCCTTCTGATATTTATTAACCCAGTCTGAAACAGTCCTGGGCTTATTATCCATCCTGTGTTTTCAGTTATTACCTTAATGCCCTCAGGTTTCTCCAGGAAGGCACAATCTATCTTCTGAGTTGCAGCTCCACATCTCTAGTAACCTACAGGATACCCTCTTGGGTGTTCTGTATTTACTGAGCTCAGCACCTCTAAAACTAAACTCAGCATCTCCCCCTCCTCAATTCCCTATTTTTTTCAATTGGAGCACCATTTTTTTTTCTAGCTGATCAGAACAGAAACTTTGGAGTCATTACTAACCCTTTCATCTTGTTCATTCTTTATATCCTTTTTTCCCCCACGAAATTCTGTCAACTCTTCCTTCAAAATGTCTCTTGCATTTATCATGTTCTTTTCATTTATATGATAATTCTCCCAATCTAGACTCTGACTTCTTGTCTAGAGGCATACAACATCTTCCTTACTGGTGTCTCTCCTTCCGGTTTCTTATCTCTTCCAATTCATCTTTCAACATAACCCTTTTTCATCATGTCACACCTGTTCAAAAAACTCCAATGGATTCCAGTCACTTCACATTGCTTTCAACAGTTCCCATTGTTTCCCACATCAAATATAAAGAACTGAGACTGCATTCAAGGTTACCTACATTGACTCCATTAGAGTCAATTAGGTGGATAGAATTCTGGTCATGGAGTCAGGAAGACCCGAGTTCAAATTTGACCTCAAACACTTACTAGCTATGTGACCCTGGGCAATTCACTCAACTTCATTTTGAAGATAACTCCCAGGGTTATTATGAGGAACAAATGAAATAATATTTGTAATCCACTAAGGACAGTGCCTAGTACATAGTAGGTGCTTAAGAAATATATGCTTGAAAACCATATTCTCATTGAATTTGGCTAAGGGAGAGAGTGACATACGTACTAAATGGGATATCTCACCCTGCTGGAGAGTAGGGGGAAGGGGGATGAGAGGGGGGATTATGGAAGGGAGGGCATTCTGGGGGAAGGGGAGGTTGGAAGTACCCACTTTCCAATAGGGACAGGATCAAAGTAGGGAATGGACCAGGTGGGGGGTGGGATGTGTGGGAGGGAAATATAAGCAGTCTTTTACAATATATCTACTATGGTAATGTTTTGCATAGCTATATATGTACAACACATACTGAATTACTTATCTTCCCAAAGGGAGTGGGTGACAAGGGAGGAAGGGGATGGATCTGAAATTCAAAGTTTTAAAATTAAATGTTTCAAATATATATATATATATAAATACTATTATTAATACTATTTTGCATGTAATTGAGAGATAAGATGTGCAGGCATTGGGGAACAGAGATTCACCTTTTCCTAATGGTAAAGTCAAAGGGGGTATGGGAGAAGATAATGGGAGAGAACAGATTGGATGAGGGGATATCCTGTGGGACTGCTATTCTGGGGTGGTGGGTAGGGGAAAAATGGGGAAAAATTGTAACTCAAAATCTGGCAGAAATGAATGATGCAAACCAGAAGTTAATAAAGCATTTGTTTAATTAGAAATATATGCTTGTTCTTCCTCTACCATTAAGCTTTATTTCCACATTTTCCCTAATATCTTGCTCTCCACACTCAATCCCTGTTATCCTCTGTGACTTCAAAATACACGTTGAAGATACTTCTAACAACTCTTCCTCTGGTTCTAAGGCTTAAATCCTATGACCTATTGCTTCTATGATCATAATCTCCCATCTTCTCTCCTCCTCCAGCTATTTCTCACCTTCATCATGATTGTTGGTTCTTAAATCCCTCCCTGTGTTCCCACTTCATTCCAGTTCTGGCTCCTCTCCTTTTCCTTCACAGTCTTCACTGTGGAATCATCTTTGTACATAAGGCATGTCGTTTGTCCTTGAATCTCTTGACCCCTAGTCATTTCTCTGTTTGTGCCCTATTCTTCCAATCTTAGATAACCTCTTCATTGTTATTACTGAGCTGCTGAGAACTGCTAGAGGAACTTAGGAAATCATGCTGAATGAATTCTTTACATATTTATGCTAACTAACCATAACTGGGTTCTTACCACTGCATAGCTATGCTTTATTCATCCTTGATTGACTATTGGATTTTCCATAGTGACTATTTTAATCATTCTCTTCTCTCCTCAGGTACCCATCCATCTTCCCTAGTACACAATGTCACATCCTACTTTACTTTGAAGATTTGTACCATCCATCATGAACTCCCTCAACTCCCCCTATTTCACACTTCCAATTCTCTCTGTCTTAAATGACACTCTCATTCTATCTAGTCTTACTGGATGAGGTAGCCTACTTCCTTGCCAAGGTTAACCCTTCTACTTGTACCTTGATCTCATTCCTTCCTATCTCCTATGGGCCCTTGTTCTAATAATCATTCTTCCATCTCTTCCTCTCAATTTTAATTGCCCTCTGTCTACTGACTCCTTTTACTCTTCATATAAATATATTCTAATATCTCACCTGGCCAAAAGAAAAAGAAAAGAAAATATTTTGATCCTATCATCCCTTCAAGTGGTATCATTTCTTTTATTGCTTCAAAATTCTAGGAATAGTTTAGACTAACTGCCTCCATTAACTCAACACCCATTCACTCCACTACTCCATTGCAATCTGACTTCTATCCCCACCACTCCAGTGAAACAATTATATCCAAGGTTATTAGCAACCTGTACATTAACACATCCAATTGCCTTTTCCCATTCCTCATTCTGTTTGATCTTTCTTTAGCCTTTGATATTGCTAGTCATCTTTTCCTTCATAATATGCTCTCATTCCCCAGCCTCCTTGACACTGCTCTCTCCTGGTTCTTCTACCTAAAAGCTCCAGGTTCTCCTTTACCAAAATGGTTCATCTTCCTCCTTCTACTCCTTTTGTTTCTTTAGGTGTTTGCTAAAGGTCTATCAAAGGCTCCTTTTTGTCCTTTCCCTTTGCTCCCTCAACAATCTCAAACACTCCCCATGGCTTCAATTACCATTATTATGCCAACACCTTCCAAATCCATACTCTAGTTTGTCTATGTAGTTCTCTCCTCTGTTTCTCTCCTTAGACCTAGGTCTTCATTTTTAACTGTCTGCTGGCAAACTCCACCTGGATATTCCATGGGTACCTCAAAATCTACATGTCCAAAACTTAACTCATCGTTCTGTCAGCCTAATCAAATGCTACTCATATTTTGCAGCACATCTTTTATTCACCATCCCTGAATTACCTCTATATCATTTATAGTAGCATTCTTGTTGACACCTAATTATATTCCACATCATACAGTTCCTCATTCTACATCTGGATCTTCTCTTCCCCATTAGATAGTCAGCTCATTAAACTCAGAGTCAGTCTCCACCTTCAATTTTTTTAACTCCCTGATAATCCCTTACACAGTGTTCCGTATGTTGTAAATGTTGATTGAATACTTATGAAATAATTAAACTAGTAGTTTCAGTTCCCTACCCACCAAACTTTTAAAAAATGCTACTAAATTATGCATTAGTGACTAGTTTGCATCCTGTCTTTTGTTCATTTCACCTTTCTAGTGTAAGTTCTAACTAAAAGTGAAAAGTCCAAGCATTTAGGATGTATGAGACACTGTGTTAAGTACCTCAAATACAACCAAAAAGAAAGACAGTCTTTCTCAAGGAGCTTACATTCTAATGGAGAAGGACTCCGATAAAGGCATGATGGTGAAATCCAGAGAACAAAAGATGGCAGGACTGGGCCCTTCCTCAAAAATGGAGGCTCTGGGAAGAACTAGCCAATGTGAGAAGGGGCTGCAGGGGCAGAAAGAGAAGGAAACTGAGGCATGCTGGCAAGTCAGAAGTGTTTTGTTTGGAAGTCATAGGTCAAGAAGGCCAACTTCCATTCCCATTCTTTTTTCCTAGTCCCTAAAGTCTCCATTTCTGATCGTGGAAATGCCCCTCTTGCACACGCGCACACACACATACTCTCTCTCTCTTTCTCTCTCTCTCTCTCTCCTGAACTTAAGAACAGAGAGGTTGTTTGTTGTTTTTTTCAAGGACTGAAGTTAGAGGCTGGTTTAATGACAAGAATAACCAAAAATTCATTACCGTATAGTGAACCTGGTAAAATGGACAACTGAAAGTGGCAACAACAAAAACAAAACACACACACACACACACACACACACACACACACACACACTGAACAGCTGTTGTAGAGTGACAGCTGTACTTCAAGAAAGTTTCTCTACCATTGGAAGGCAGACTCTAACAGAGAAAAGTACAGTACTTAGACAATCTACAATGTAGATTCAATTTCTACTACAACTTGTATGAATTTGAGCAAATCACTCTATCTCCTCTGGCTCTGGTGAAATGAAGGGAGGCAGAATTAGGCTACTAGATTGTTTTTTAAGTTCTAATTCCTCAGCTCTGAATACAGATGCCAAGGAACTAAATTTTTTAAAAATTATTTTCTTTTTTGAATTATTCAAACAGAGCTCACCTAACTGTGGTTGTGTTATTCTGCATGCATGGGGATACTCCCAGCTTTCCTTCAAGATTCTGCTCAGAGGCAGCTCCTACAGGCAGCCTTTTCTGGGTCCCTTTCTCACTCCCTCCCTCTTTCCATTCTAGAACAGTCAGATACAGCAGCAGAAAGTAAGTGTCTTGAGGAGGTGGTTTTCATGTGCTCATTTTATCTCCCCCACCCCCAGGCTGGCACAGTGCTAGGCACCGAGAGTTTAATGCATATGTGATGGACTGGATTGTTCAGGAGCAGTGTGCTGAGGTCCACAAATTCAGCTTTCGTTCTAAATATTATGATAGTCGTATTTCAATATAATTTATTTCTTTTGTAATGCTAGGTATTATAATTTAGACATTTTATAACATGAGGCAGGGAAGGGGTCCACAGACCACCAAACTATCAAAGAAGATCGTGGCACACACAAAAAAAGGTCTAAAAGCATTCCTGCACGGAAGTTTTCCAACTCACCTACAAAGCTAGAATGTAAACGCCTCCAGAGTAAGGGAAAGGAGAAGATTACATCCGGAGGTATTGACAACAAACCAAAGCTTCAGAAAGCAAAAGTTATTTCCCTGACCGGGAATCGAACCCGGGCCGCGGCGGTGAGAGCGCCGAATCCTAACCACTAGACCACCAGGGAACTTGCTGATCCGTTTGCTGTAGACCTATTAGTGTCTTTAACCTCCTCACGTAATAAGTTTTGTCCAATCAAGATCTGAATAAAGGTTCCGCCCCTTCCCCTTTAGTTTCAGTTCCAAGGTCCAGATACCTCCCCTCTCTCCAGGCTCTGCGTCTTAGTTCCCGTTCCTATTTGGTTTGGGCTGTTGGATTTTTTTTTTTTTTACCACTGTGGAAAAGCTTTAAACAGATTAAAAAAAAAAAGATCCGTCTATAAGAAAGTGGCATCCTGTTTTCCATAGAAGAATTAAAATGAATAATCCAAAAGACCAGCAGCTTTGGGTCAGTTTGGTCCCTCATCCCAGCCTCCTTTCTCCCCTCCCCCCCATCTTTTCTGTATAATATTTTTAATAATGCGGAAGCGGTAAGAGGGACACAGTTTTGTAAAAGTCTTATAGCGGAACGAGCTGGGGTTCAAATCCCCCTTTTGCTGTTTATTATTAGCCAGACCTTGGGAGAGCCTCTTTAGGCCACTTCTGGCTCTCAGGTTTATTGGGGCTGGGGTGGGAGGAGGGGTGGTAAAGGACCGGATTGAGGTCTCTTCCAGCAGCTCTAGGTCTTAGATGGGTTGCAATTAATATGAATTTTTAAATGAACATTATTTTGGGATTCAGACTGGAAGAGATTTTATATAACATATATACATACATACACACATATAAAATATTTATGGATATATATACATATACACCTATATGTTTCTTTTATGAACATAGTAGTCTCTCACATTAGAACATGAGCTCCTGGAGGACAGGGACTGTATTTTTAATCTTTCTTTGACTCTGCCTACTCTAAACCTTGTCACCCTTACCCCCGTTGAGGGCAGGGACTACCTTTCTGTTTGTAGTTGCACCCCCAGTGCTCTTTGCACTTTTTAAGCATTTAGTTGCTTCTTGATCTGACTTGACCCAGAATAGAATACAGTGCCTGACATATAGTAAGCACTTAATAAATGTTTGTGGATGGACAAACTGACCGGTCTTAGTTCTCTACACAATTCAGTTCTATCCGTGGTTCTCCCTATACTATTATCAGATCCTTGGTTGAGAACCGCCTATGAATTGATGTGGAAAAAAAACTAACCATAGCATTAAAATATATTGGCATGTGTGAACAGTCCTTATCAAAACAAAGCAACATGAGGAATTTTCATGCCCTTATTTTTTTTTAACATAAAGCCATACGGCTGAATAAAAAATAGAGTTCCCATACTGTTCCTTAGGGGAAAGTATAGGAAAGGCCCCCTGATTGTGAGAGTCAGCAAGCTGGGAATGAATTTATAATAAGGATGTTGTTACAACAGCCTTTGGTGCTGAGATGATATCATTCAATATAATAATTAAGGTGGAGACAGGACTAGGAATATTGGTTGGAGAAACCTAAAATAATGAAAGGACCATTATATACCAGTATTAATTACGATTGATTCGAATCAAACTGGTTGATTCAAAGAAACAAAACAATTAATTTGAGTAGAGACTTCATTATAAATAATACAGAGGTAAAGAACCACAGGAGAGGAGAGGAGAGAGAGAAGAGGCAGAGAATTAGTGATTTGGGTAGGAGAGCATATACCAGTCTTTTGCCAAAGAGCATTAGAATACTAGAAGAAAGGTTGTGATAATTCAGTAGGTGGAGCTCTTTCCTCTCATGTAACAGCTGCTTACCCAACTTTATTTTTACTTCCAAGCTGGGAAAGCACAAAGTAGATACTGTAATTATATATTCACATTGTCTGAATATCTGTATTAGGTTGTTGTTTTTTTACAGGCACCTTAAAAACAGAATTTAAAAAGAATAGCTATTTGCTTTTAGTTACTTGAATCAACTTACTATTCTTTTACCTACTTTTTTCATCAAGTATAATAGTTTCTAAGGCAATATCCTTGTGTTTGAGCAATTTATCACCATTCCTTTATTCAAAGTAAGACACATTTATAATTCCCAGCTATTTTAAGTTCATTCTGCAAAACTCTCAATATCTAACAAGAAAGGAAATCAAAAGGATAAGTAAAAACGTTTTTTAAAAAATAAAGCTTGCACTTATTTTACTTATAATGTGTATCTCCTTTCTTAGAAGACAAACCAATGTGGGCCCATTACTTGGCATCAATTTCTCTCTCCTAATAAATCTAATTAATAAATATCATACCATTTAAATTTAAGTTTGAGGGTTTATGACAAAATTGTAGAACTGTGATCTTAACACTGGTACTTGTCAGAATAATTTTCTTCCATTATGCTGTTCAGAAACACTGTTAAAAGCATACCCAAGAACTGTTAAAACTATCTATCAGATGGTTTGTGCAGATGTAAAAATATTTTTAAAAAAACCGATACAACCAATAGGCAAGGCCAAATTTTAATAATAGTAATTATGTTAGGGTGTGAATGGGAAAGAGATTTGGATTGTGGGAATTGTGGAGACTGAGTGAACCACATTGCCTCCTTCTTGTGACTCAATTTTGGATCTAGATCTTTCTATTCAGCTATGTCCAATTTGTACTAGAATAAAATGTAAACTTCTTGAGGGAAGGGGTTGTTTCATTTTTGCCTTTGTATCCCTAGTGTCTTAACACAGTGCCTGCCTGACACCTACTTGGCACTCAATAAATGTTTATTGAAATGGAATTGCCATATTTACCTCTGCATGAGACCATCCAGTTTCTGTCTTGTGAGAAAACTTTATTCAATCATGGGAATTGTGAGAAAACTGTTATTGCATTGGTTGAATGCACTCCATGGCTGGGTAACTGGACCACCTCTACTTGTTGCTTAGAGACCTTTAACTAAGGACTTACCTTATGTCAACCAGGAACCCAGTCTGATCAAAAAAAATTGATTCAAGGAGTTATCTTACAATTATACATCTCAAGCAACCCATATGTCTTTTCCGAAAACTGGCTGTGACTTGTCAGTCAATGTTCCCTAGTTCCTTTGATTGAACACAGACTCTTGGCAGGGAATGGTACACTTCTTTTTCTGATTTCAGAGATTTGTACCAGTTTGCTTTCCCCTGCCCAACTCGGAAAGCCACTAACCTTTACTACAATTAGAAATCAGATTATCTAATCTTGTGTTAATTCTTTAATATCCTGTTAATTATTTTCTTTTAATGCATAAAAATCTGTCTTCCCCTGTACTTGGGGTACAGTGCCAAGCTGAGGAGCTCTGGTCCTGAGTTATGCAATTGGCATGCATTGCTTAATAAATCGATATGCTTTGAAGCTCATATGTTTGTTTCCTCAGTTGTTTCAGATTCTTTCCACACCCCACCCCACCCCCAGGATTATATTGACTTTGGTTGTATATCTAAGTGCCTACCTGAGCCTCCACAGTAATAGATTTCTATAAATTGCAGTATTCTTTTTTCAATATACCCTGAGATGCTTCTCTGATCATTCAATTAGAGGGTTGCTGTTGTTTTTCCACATCCAATTCTGGTTCATTCCAAAATGCTGCCTAAGTTTAGACCCATCTACTGATGCACCAGTTACATATTTTGGAAGTCAAGATGGTAGTGACTGCAATATCTTAGATAAAGAGTAACTCTGATCTGCACATTCTCTTATAAAATGAATCATAGCTAAACATTATTAGCTAATGAGCATTTATATCAGCTGCACAAGTCCATCCACTGATGTTAAGTAAATATGAGGGTTCCTGTGTCTGCCTATACTCCTTTAGTCCCATGAAAAGATGAATGAGGCAATTCCAATTCAATAAACATTTTTTAATTGCTAACTAGTGTCAGGCAGGCAGTATACTAGAGACTAGGGACACAAAGGCAAAAATGAAACGATCCTTTCCCTCAAGAAGTTTACATTCTATTCTGTGCTTTTTTTTTGTACTATCCATTGGGAAATTGTTTTTCTTATAATTTGTAGTTTGTAAGTCCAGAGAAATGTAGGACTTACCCTCTTTGAGTTAAATGTAGGACTTATCCTCTTTGGTAATGCATGCCAAATAGTCTTGTTTCTTTTTGGGTTTTTTTTGGAGGGCAATTGGGGTTAAGTAACTTGCCCAAGGTCACACGGGTAGGTTTTTATTTGTGTATGCATTAAGTGTCTGAGGTCGAATCCGAACTCATGTCCTTCTGACTCCAGGGCCCACGCTCTACTCATTGCGCCACCTAGCTACCCCCAATAGTCTTGTTTTAAAAGCTGTCCCCCTTTGACCATATTTTAGATCATACACATCTGTCTGTATGTCAAGCTCCACAGTTCTTTCTGTGATTAACTTTTCCTGTGTCCTACTAGGTTACTATCAAAGAAAGGTTTTTCATCAGAATTCAGTGAAGTTCTAAAGCTTGTCCTAGTATAAACTAGTAGAACACTATATATAGCCTATATATCTTAAGAAAACAGCTGGAAAGCTTGGGATACTGTAACTCTGAAGTTGGAAGTCTTATGCAAATTGTTTCCTGAGACAGTCATGTTCTGCAGGGAACTAGTAATGACCTGGTCTATAATGTTGAGAATGAAGACAGATGAGAATGTCTTCCATGTGTTGTTCATCAGATCTGATGACAGATCTGATAGTGATCACCACATGCAAGCTGAAGATGTTTTTGCTGCATGATTCTGGCTAAACATAGATTTGTGTGAAGAAGGAAAGTTTGTACTGCAAAGAGGATGAAATGTCCATTTTGAACTAAAATTTCCCTGAAGAAGAGTTGTAGAATTATAGAATTTGAGAGATGACAGGGACTGTAGCGGTGATCTAATCCACTCCCCCTGATCACAGGAGAACTGGTCCTAGTTCCAGTTGTGGCATAATTTATCTTGTGGTCTTGGGCAAGTTACAGTATTTCATTTTTCTGGGTTTAAGAAACATTCTATGATTCGCTATAGAGAAATTTTCTCTAAGACTCCCTAATTAAATGGTCAGTCAGCTTGTGCTTGAATACTTCTAATGTTCTCTAGTCAACTAATTCCACTATTGGAGAACTCTAAAAGTTCTCCTTCAGAATTTTTTTTAAAATGAGTTCCTGTAATTTCCAACATTGGTCCTAGTTTTTTCCTTTGGAACAAGAAGAACTAAGTAAAGGAAGGCACATAGTCAGGTGTTGGTTCTGGAATCAGAGCACTTATATGTGAATCCTGACTCTAAGGTCACAGTGTGTGACCTTAGGCAAATTACATACTCTCCTTGAGTCTCAATTTCCTCATCTGTAAAATGAGTAGGTGGACCTAGATTGCTTCTGAGCTCTTGATTCTAAAATCAAATGGACCTTTTTCCTCCGTACAATACTGGGGGGTTTCCTTAGTTCACTCCTTCCACGTCTGAAGTACCTCCTGGCAATGTTTCTTTTTCATGCAAAAGAAGATGAAAAATATTTCTCGCCAGGGGTATCCTGGTCCTGTTTCCTTCAAAGATGGAGAAGACTCAGATATTTTTAAACATGTATCCTTATGCACTATAGACTATAGACTAAATTTGGCACTATAGACTAAATTCTGTTACTGGTGCTCAAATTGTTTTATGTACGTATCCTGTCTTCCAAACTAAATCTTGAACTCAGAGAACAAGAATCACCAGGCTTTGCCATTTAAAAAAAATAGATAAATTTAGAACTTCAAAGAGATGCTTAAATTATTTTCTTTTACTGGAATTTCATTACATTGACTATTGCTCTAAGTAACTCACTAGCTGAATGTGGAACTCTTTGTTACAGTTTTTTTGGTTTTTTTTGGTTTGTTTTTACTGTAACAGAATTTGTTTTAATATTTAACCCATTTAACATGGGTGATACATTAGGAAGATCTTAGTATGTGTGATTTGGGAAAGTCAGTTTCTCTGGGCCTCAGTTTCTTTCTCTATAAAATTAGGGAGTTGAAGTAGGTGATAGCTATGGTCCCTTCCAGTTCTAAATCTAAGATCAGATTAGCCTATAATTCCTTCTAGAAACTAGAATTCTATGGCAGATCCCTTGTAAATTTTGTGAACTAAAAACCTTCCTCTATATTTTTTCCCTTGTAGGGGCTAGTCATTAGGAAAAGAATGTTTATGTCTACATTTTGGAAATTGAGCATTTTCCCATGATATTATTTTTAAAGTGTCTTTAATTTATACATTGCCTGTTTCAAAGCATATATGGTCTATCCATTTACAGAAATGATGCAAGGATATGCCTTCTCATTATATAAGAAAATAGTTTCCAAAATGGTGGTGCAAAGGCACCAGTTATTGGAGTAGATTGATATCTATCTACATAAAACAATTAGGGAATCATTCATCAGATTTGGCCTATAGTGCCAAAAACAGTTTTCATGTACATTTGTTAAAAATCTGAGTCTATTTGTGAAAGAACATCACAAATTAGAAGCATTTTTTTTATTTGTTTCTACAAGAGAAAGTAACATTGTCTGGAGTTACTGTATAGTGGGAAGTAGTGAATTAGGGGAACCACCAGAGATGGTTAGGGAACAGTGAAAAGATCCATCTGAGTTAGAACCATAGATATAGAGCTGACAGAGGCCTTATTTTACCAATGAGGAAACTAAGATACAGGGACAGTAATAAGTAATATGCCCAAGGTCACATAGATAGTAAGTATCAGAGGCAGGATTTGAACTTAAGAGCAGTTAGGCTTGGTGGATAGAACCTTGAGCTGGGAATCAGGAGGACATGTGTTCAGATCTGGCCTCACACACTTACTATGTGACCCTGAGCAAGTCATTTAACCCTGTTTGCCTCAGTTCTTCATCTATAAAATAACATAGAGAAGGCAATGACAAACCACTCCAGTATCTTTGCCAAGAAAATACCCATGGACAGTATGGTCCATGGGATCATGAAGCATTAGACATGACTAAATAACAAAAGCTTCAGAGCCACCCACTGTACCACATGGCCTCCCTACACAGATGATGCAAGGATAAATACATAAATGAGATAAGTTTCATTTAGCCTTGCATCATTTGTGCAAAGTATGGAAAATAAAGAAAGTCCCAGGATCACACAAAAGTCAGCCTGGCAAAAGTCAAGCCAAGACAAAACCCAAACTCTTCTGGAGGCCTTAGGCTATTCTTCACTATTTTTAAGTTTCCTTAAAAACAATTTTTCCAAAGTTTTAGCTGAGGATCTTATATTGTCCTGATTACAACATAGGTCATAATCTTTTCTTTGACCCAATTTCAAAATCATAACATGTATATATTATACTAATATGTAGCAACTCAGTTTCTTTCATCTGCAAATGACTTCCCTTTGGTACAGTTAAACCAGAAATGCTCACTTTAGTGATCTTACCCTTTTAAAAATATCTACAAATGTGAAATAATTAAAGGTACATGAAACCAAATGGAATTTTTAAAAAAATCATTTACAGCAAAGCTCAAAACAAGGGAATAGCATTTATGATGTTTTAACAGACATTTTATTGTCTTGAGGCATATCATATTTAGAGATGGGGGAATGGGTGAATGCATCTAATACATAAATGTTCTTAGTTTGGGCATGTAGTTGGTAGTTGCTGGGACATGTCCAATATTTAAAATATTATTAGAGAAGCATATTATAAGAGAAACAGTGTAACACCAGAGTACAGAGAGCTGGCATCAGCTGGGTTTAAGTTCAGCCTCTAATGAATTTATACTGGTTGTCTACTTATGGGCACACCACTTAACCTCTCATTTTCTCCAGGAGACTATCTAAAGCTCTAGGTTAGGGAACAATTGGTCAGTTGTATTGATAGGTTAAGATTCAACAGGAGGACCCAACACTGAAGAAATCATGTCTCTGGACACTGTTTCCAGATGACTGGCTATGATAGATTATAAACAGCAGGAGATTTTCAACTGTATTTTTTTTCACCTCTGGTTGAGCTTTGACATGGAATTAGCCTTTAAAGAGAACCTTGAGATTTTCCTTAGGTAAGAGAGCATACTCCAATGGTTACAATGGAAAGAATGAATTTTGAGCCAGGTTGTGGATATCAATCCCAGCTCTGCTGCTTACTACCTGTGTGACCATAGGTATGTCACTTATTAATCTCTCTGGGCCTAGGACTCCTCGTTTATTAAACGAGGGGATGTTCAAGATAATTTCTGAGGTTGCATCAGTGAAAGTAATATTACCTAGAGATACCTCAGATAGGGGAGGACTAACAAGGGAAGCAGTGAGGGGACATCCATTTGAATATGCATACAGCTGATGGGAAGGGGAGGTCCTTTTTGCTGATGAGGAAATTGAGGTCTAGGAATAGTTGGCAATTCCAGCTCTAAATTTACAGTATGCTTCGATGACCATTACTAGTCTTGCAGAAGTTGCTGAAAGAACAGGAAGGGAATAAGATGCTTGGTGTGGATGCCTCATCCAAACCAAGGCTTACAGTCAATTTCTATTGAGACACAAAACCTCTAACCAACCTCCACTATCTGAGCTTCTTAGGTTTCAGTCTGCTGTACCATTGTTGAGAGAAGGCAGCTATAGAATTGTATGTATGTGTGTATAGGCTTCGAGTTGTGGTTAGAGATTGTGACAATGTGACAAATTCGTTCGTAGATGCAACATTGTAAAGAGCTAAAAAAAAACGGTGGGTAAAGAGCCCCCATGTGGTGCTTGGACCTGGCCTCATTGACTGAGAGAACTGAGAAAGGCCCTCGGCAGGTTTACAAATTTAGGGACATTAAAAACCCTCCGCCCCACGCATAGCGGGCTGCTCAACGGCAGTGGAGCCCTCCGAGTGCAGCCCCCCTACAGTCCCCTAACACCCCGCTGCCACCAGGGCCCCCCCCTCAGTGGGCCCAGCCCAGGCCGGGCCTGCGCTCTCTAGCAGAGCTGCAGGGGCCCAGCCCGGCCCGGCCCTCCGCGGGCTCGCGCGCCGGCGCCCGCCGCGTCACAATGGGGCCGGGGCCTGAGAAGGAGCCGGCGCGCGCCGCTGATCGAGTGCGGGGTGGGGTTGTCGTGGTCTGGGCGCTGCAAGCTGTCGAGCCGAGCCGCGGCCCCGCCACTGCTGGTGGTGTTTGGGGACTCTGGTTGGGGGTGGTGGCGATGTCAGTCGCGGCGGTGGGAAGGTGGTGACAACGACCTGAGCTCGCGGGGGCGGGGGCAGGGATGCTGCCGCAGCTGCGGTCACCCTAGCTGCTGACCGACTGCACTGAGGGCCATCTGGGAAGCGGTCAGGAGCGTGCCCGGGGCGTAGCGGGCAGAGCCAGCGGGGCTGCGAGAGGGGCAACTTTGGCGAAGATGATTCTCCGGCAGGAGACTGGGAGACCGCCTCGGCGGCCCGGAGCCTAGGCGGTGCGTGCAGCCTTAGCAGTCTGGTTCAGGGAGACTCCTAGGTCCCTTTCCGGACAGCAGCAGCGGCCACAACAGCGGCTTGGAACGTGGGGGGCCCCGGGTGCGCGCGATTCATCCAGCTCAGCTGCCTCCTCCCCCTTCCCTTCCTCGGAGCTCGTTCCTCCTCCCCGCCCCCCCTCGCCCCGACCCCTCCTTCCCCAGGAGAGAGCGAGAGAGAGGATGGGCTCCCCCGCTCCGGGCAGCAGCGGCTGCGGCGGCAGCAGCGGCAGCGGCAGCTCCTCTTCCCGTGGCCAAGGCCAGCTATGCGTCTTCCCGGACACCTTCTCCCGGGCCGTCGGGATAGGCTTCTCAGCCCTGTAGGTGAGTAAGGAACCCAGGGAGCCGTACTCGTAGTGGCTGCTGATGTAGCAGATGCTGCCGCTGCTGCAGCCGATGCTGCTGATGCTGAGGCTGGAGAGGGATGGGGATGGGGGTGGGGTTCTAAGCAGAGAGGTGGATATTCCCCAGCCTCCGGCTTTTCTCCAGAATGTGCCGGGAGGAGTCCTAATGGCGGGATGAGAGCTCTGTCTCACTGTACAGCCGGCTCCAGAGCCATGTGAAGTTCAAGAATGTTACTGAGAGAGGAGGGAGGGCATGGCCCTTCCACTCCCCCCGGGGAAGAACTAGGCTAGGGGGCGGGGGCAAGACAGGTGGTTCAGCTGGTGGGCGGTGGGTGGGCAGACAGGTGGGTTCTTCTAGTTCAGTGAATTTGTTCTGGAAATATTCCTGCCCTCTTTCTCCAGCCCCAGGCGGTAGCCAGAATGGAGGAGCTTATTTTAGGGATGCACATGAGGAGAGTGTGGGCGTTTATGCATTTCATGGCTTCAGGTCTTTCCTTTTTTCTTTATCTGATAGGTCGAACTCAGATTAGTGCGTTTTTGCTTCTTTATGTGAACATTTTAGGCCTACTTCGAGAAGGGCTGACTGGGGGGGGGATGTAGTTAAGCCTGTTTGTGGGTAAAAGAGATTGAGAAATTTCTATGGCCCCCCACCCCAGGGCCTCTGTTTATCGAAAAAGGCATATATATTAAGATTTGCCCTAGGTACAGGATGTGGGGTGGGAATGTACTGCAGTGTTTCAGTGAAGAGCCAGCAGTAGGCAATCATGTGTCTAGCTCAACTTCCAACCTGATCTTATTACTTGTCTTCTAGAGAAATTGCATCGCTCTCTTTCAAGTTCAAAACACAGAATAGTTGATAAAATGTTTTCCTCTTACTCCTGTCTTTGATTTGAGGTTGATTTTAGGTGATTTGGTTCTTTGAAAAACGTCAGATGTTTAAAGAATCATCAACAAAGAGACCAAAAAGGAATGAAAATACAAAGTGATTGTCCGTATTATCTCACTTAATTTTTCTCTTGTTTGTGGATGGCTCTCCAACTTGAATAATTTTCCAAAACTAGTTGGCATTTTCTCCCTTCTTGTTCCAGCCTCTGGTGTTTACTTATGTTCATAGTTTTTTGTGTTAATTATAGTATAATCTGCCCCAAATCCCTAAATCTAAATTAATCTAGTCTGTCTAAGCTTGTAATTTTTCCACTGTAGGTGGTTTTTAAATACCTATTTCAACTAGAATATCCTTAACTACTTAAAGGAATAAAATTTAAGTTTTAAAAGTTCAAGTTTCTTCAGAGAAAAAAAACTCATGTGGTTGAGTGCCAAGTTTATTCTGCTTTGTATTTGAGTTGCAAATTGATCTTTTCCATATCTGCTGTGCTATAGGTGGTCAAAATCAAAACAAATCTGGGGAGTGCCTGTTCTCTTGGGAAATTCTAGTTGAATCTAAATGTGTAATACCAATCAGACTCTAGATAGGTTTGCTCACAATATAGCAGGTGTTTCCAGGCTAAGCAAACCATTTCCCTTCCGTGGCACCCCAGTTCCCTCATGTGTAAAATGAGAGGGTTGGACCAAATGATCTCTAAGGTCCCTCCCAGATGGAACATTTTGTGTTTCCATGAAATCACCTACAGAATCAATATAGCAATAGACTTTGCCTGTTAGAATTTGTTTCCCACACTCCATACAATCCAGGATTTCTCTTTATCCCTTACATCCATGGTTGTATGTGACAGCTTCGGCTTCTTTCCAGCTTCCTTACTTAATGACCAGTGTCTCTTGAGATTGCTCAGTGGGGTGTTGTTGATTTCAGTTCCTCTCCACCATTATCATTACATACCTTTCTTCCATGTTCATATTACTATTTGCATTTTTCCTCTTTTCAGCTGATTTTCATACCTAGTTCTAATTTACCCTCTGTTGGGGGAGGGGAGAGTTGGTATAGTGTTTTGCAAATTCATTATATGTCAACAGTATGTGATATGATAGAAAAGTTAATGCAGTCTTAGACTACATTTTGAGAAGGCATAATATCTAGGATTAGTGTCTATATAGTTCCCAGTATTCTGCTCCAGTCAGATGACATGTGGAATTGTTAGTTCTGTGTGCTACATTTTAGCAAGGACATTTTCAGGCTAGAATTGGGTCCCAAAGAGGGCAACTTGGATGATCAAGGGACAGGAAGTTACTATAAAGATCAATTGGGAAAAATGAGGAAATTTAATATAAAGATGACTTGGCAAGAACAGTCAATGAAGGGTTGTCATGTGACTTAGCCCCAGAGGGTAGAATTAGGAACAGTGGGTGGAAGTTGCAAAACGGCAGATAAAGGATTGAGCCCAAGAGAAAAATAACAAAACAAAAACAAAACTTTGAGCTATCCCAAAATGGAATAAACTGCCTCAGTTGGGCTATCTTCATTAAAGTTCTCCAGGTAAAACCTGGATGACCATTTGCTGGGAATCTTATAGCAGGGATTCTTGTGTTGGGCATGTGTTAAGTGAAATGGCCTTGGAGTTTGCTCCAAACTATGAGATTCTGTGACCTGCTAGATTGTAAAAATAAATGATAATACTTATTTAAATCCCTATTTTTCTAGGCACATAATAGATGTTAAGTAAATACATTTTGAACTGAATTAAATTGAGTAGATTATAAACGTTCCTTCACAATTTTCTGTCTTATGTCAACACATTTTATTTCATTTTCATCATAGTTTTAAGACCTTTTTAGGCTAAGATACTTATATTAATATCCAATATGCTTTTTAAAAAATAAGTCCTTTAGTCAGTGGTCATAGATTTAGATTCTGAAGGAACCTTTCAGTAAACTAGCCCAAACTCCTCATTTATAGGTGAAAAAACTGTGGCCCAGAGGGATAACAGAATCAGGAATTGAACTGAGGTTCTCTGCTTACAAATCTAGCACTCTTTTCACTGTACATTCTGCAATATCATTTGTTTGAAACCCTTGTACCTAATTGTGAAAAATGTCTTAAAATCGCATCAAATGTGCTTACTGAGACTTTTCAGGCAATCAAAATACTTTTAAAAATATAATTTTAAAATATTTGGTGGTGCACTTAAATGTATATATTCAGTCATGTGAGCAACTAGAGGTTAATACTTTCCTAAGATTGCTAAACAGTATCTAAAGCTACTAGTAGTAGTGGTTTAGATAAGAAAGAAATCTATCACCAGAAATGGAGGGCCTGGTAGCTAAGTAGAGCAATGGATAGAGTGCTGGACCTTCAGTCAGAAAAACCTGATCTTAAATATAGACTCAGACCTACTATGTGAAATAGCAGCTATGTCCCTTGTTATAAGCATCAAATGAGATAATATTTGTAAAGCATACCTGAAACATAGAATGTACAATTTATAGTCATGTAATGTCAAAAGGAAAGACCCCAATATGTTGGATGAACTCCACATAAAAAACTTACAGGAAGGCATGGACAAGTATCGTAGAGGATGATAAGGTATAGTTGAGTTATGAGCTGCATGTTTGGAGGGAATATTCACACCTCTGGTTTCACAGATCCCTCAAAATGTCTGAAGCAAAATGAATCAGTATGTTCTTGGTACTTTATAATTAGAACAACTTTACAAATTCTGAAAATTGAAATTAAGTCCATCATTACATAATTATATTTGGTAAAGATAGCATATACCCCTCGTTAATCTTTATGAATACAAAATACCTTCCAACTAATACACTTTGACCTTCATAGGTTTTCTTTAAAATAATGAATGACTATAATTAAATTATGATAAATCCAGATTTCAGGTAGAAATGCAAATACTTCTCAATATAGCTAATATAAAATTTTCTTTTTGTTGATCTACATAGTAGAAAGAGTACTGGACTTGGAGCCTGGAGGTTTGGGTTCAAGTTCAGCCTCAGCCACAAGCTGTTTGACCATATATAGGCAAGCTTAACTCTCAGATTCTTTCATCTATAAAAAAGAACTTGATGATATTTGTACTTCTACCATAAAGGGTTATCATAAGGAGAAAGCACTATATAAATGAGTTGCTGTTATTGTCATTTGTTCCAGGGTCCACCTTGTACAATCTCTGTAGTGGCCAAAAGAGGTATGATGGTAAGCTACACTGTTGTACTACAATTCTACAAATAGCTTATACTGTTTGACCAAAGTTAGTATAAAACATTTTTAAAACCACACTTCAATGAAATAATTTTTTTGGCCAAGTATAAACTCAGTCTTTGTTTAATAGAGTCAAGCATGCATACAAAAAAGATCTTTTTGGTTAATAGAGGTACCTTGTATGTATGGATAGGTCACAATATTATAGATTTAGAGGTGGAAAGGATCTTTGAGGTCAGTTCAGCCTGTCCATTTCACAGTTGAGGAAATTAAGTCCCAGAGAGGTCAAGTGACTTGCCCAAAGTCAAATAGGAAGGCTGGCAAGGTTAGGATTTTAACTCAAGTCTTCTGACTTTAAATCTCATGATCTTTCCCTAAGATTAAAAAGGAATGAAAGGAATAGTAACTCTTCGTGCTTATTTAGCACTTAGTACTTGACTGCTTCTCCAACTCTGATCTGATTCAAGTAGAATGATCCTCTAGTCCTAATCTTCCCTAAATTTCAAACCTCTATCCCATCTCTAATCTTTAATAAAATCTCTCTATGCATTCATTTCCTTTCTTCCCCCCTCTCTTTTTTCTTTTTTTTCTTCCTCTTTCTTTTTTCCCTTCCTTCCTTCCTTCCTTCCTTCTTTCCTTCCTTCCTTCCTTCCTTCCTTCCTTCCTTCCTTCCTTCCTTCCTTCCTTCCTTCCTTCCTTCTTTCCTTCCTTCCTTCTTCCTTCCTTCCTTCCTTCCTTCCTTCCTTCCTTCCTTCCTTCCTTCCTTCCTTCCTTCCTTCCTTCCTTCCCTTCCTTCCTTCCTTCCTTCCTTCCTTCCTTCCTTCCTTCCTTCCTTCCTTCCTTCCTTCCTTCCTTCCTTCCTTCCTTCCTTCCTTCCTTCCTTTCTTTCTTTTTTTCACAGTCTATCTGCCCCATTAGTGCTCTGTCACATTTTCTTTTTCTGCTCTTTTTGAAAATTTTTCAGCTAGGTACTGGACTTGTGATTTTATTAGTTTAGGGAGCTCCCAGGTTAGGAAACTCCCTTCATCAGTGCTGGTGAGCATCTTTGAAATTTATGGCCTTAGAGAGTTGGCTAAAGTGCTTAAAGTTAAGTGCTTTACCCAGGGTCACTAAGACAGTAGTAGCAGAGATCTTCCTAGATTCAATGCATATAGACAGTTGAACTTCATATACCCTTTTAGACTCTTTACATTTTCTTTTTTTTTTTTTTTGCTTTTTGGAGGGCAATAGGGGTTAAGTAACTTGCCCAAGGTCACACGGCTATGTTTTTTTTGTTTGTCTGTGCTAAGTGTCTGAGGCCGGATCCGAACTCAGGTCCTTCTGACTCCAGGGCCAGCGCTCTACTCACTGTGCCACCTAGCCGCCCCTTCTTTACATTTTCATACAATCATAATTTATGCATCTGTTAAACCTAATTATTATGTCGGTCCTTAAGGTTCATCATATATCTGTAGCAGATTGGTATCTTGGCACAACTATATTCTATTTAACATTGTATTTCCTTTTTTTCTTAGGGGCAGGGATGATCGTCTTTTTTGAGAAATTTGTTGTTTTACAATGTGTTATTTTGAACTCACAAGGGTATTGTGAGCACTATTGTCAAATAAGGCTTTGTAAAATGTCTGGATACTTTACTAAGAAGGAAGCAAATGAACAAGCATTCATTACATACTCGCTAGTCACAGGCACTGCATTAAAACATTGAGGATACAATGACAAAGAATGAAAGACTCTCTCCCTTCAAGGAGCTTATAGCTTCTTGGGGAGATAAAATGCACCCAAACACATCTCCTGAATGTATACAAGGTGTATATAAGATAGTTTAGGGAGGGAATGGGCTAGCAGTCAAGGTGGAGGCAGGGAGATAAGTATGGGTACTCAGGTAGAGCTTGAACCAGGAGACATTTGAACTGAGTCTTGAAGGAAACCAGAGTATCTAAGAGTAGGGGTTGAGGAGGGAGTGAATCCAATCATAGGGGGCAGCCAATTAAAAGGCAAGAAATATTTGCCAGTATTGTGGGAGGAACTGAGTAAAGTGTAAGAAGTTTAGCTAGGAAGGGGCCAAGTTGTAAAGGGTTTTAAATATCAAACAAGAGTTTCTGTATAAATCTTAAGGGAGTTGCTAGTTTTTAAGTAGGTTTGTGTGAAATGATTAGACCTATATCTTAGGAAAATCAATTAGCAACTGAGTGGGGTATGAATTGGAAAGAGGAAAGGCTGGATGCAGGGAAATCAAATAGCATGCTATTGAAGTAGTCTAAGCTGGAGGTGATGAAAGCCTTAACTAGGGCCATGCCTGCGTGTGTGGAAAGAGGATGGGATGAATGTGAGAACTATTTTGGAGCTTAAGAAGCTTTGATGAATAAAGAAAAGGAGCAGTATTAATCATTTAAAGTTGCAGTTTTTCAGTCAATACCACTACACTGATAAGACTCCTTTATTAGTATCCTGAGACAAGATTTTTCAGTCATTGCCAATGTAAGAATTTGTTATGGTTGACCACATAGCAGTTACAAATAATTTGTTTTACTTTATTCATTTTTTTAAGGGGAGATGAGAGCAAGAGGAAATAAATGCTTGTTAATTTTAAAAAGTAAATAGGATTGCATGACCTTTTAAAAAATACTATAGTAATTTTGACCATCTTGATTTTGTTTCTCTAGTTCAAGCATTTTATCATTGGATTCTTTTTGAGGCTGGATACACTGTTTTCCCTTGGCTTCAAGAATTCTTTTCTTTTTCCCTTGAGGGGAAGAGAAAGATTATCTGTCGCACCTCATAACTGGAAGCTTTTTTGTTACAATCAGCAATTGTGTGATGATTCTGCAAAATAATTGCCACTCTTCCTTAGTCATGCTATTCAAGGCTTTTACTTAGTCTGCCTTCTAGATCATAAACTTGAAAAGACTAGAGTATTGTTCCGTAATTAGAATTTCATTTTATTGGTGTACGTAGGTAGTTTTGCGTTTTATAAAACTCCATCAAGGGAGATAGATTTCCATTATATTCCATCCATGTGAACAAACAGATGTGACCAAACTCCAAGAAGAAGGTTGGATTCAGTGTGGTGCAATGTATGAGTCAGGAGACCTGAGTCCTGATTTTTCTTCTCCCACAGACTTACTGTGGAATGTTGACTAAGTCACTTGACATTTTGTGGACCTCAGTTTTCCATCCATTTTAAAAGAGTAGGTCAGATGCTAAGGTCTCTTACAGCTCTACTTATATGACCTGTTATTTAAGTCTACATGATACCTGTAAAAATGTGAACTGTGGGAATGAAATTTTCGATTTTTAAGTGAGCTTTATCAGCTTTATGTAGATACAACTTTCAGAAGTGTCAGAGTAAGCAAATTTTCCTTGATTAGAGACATTGAGAAGCCACTAGATATTAAGACAGCTTATCCTGATAGAGATTCTATCCTTGAAGCAACCACCTTATGATATTGAAATAGTCAGAAATGAAAGATTTGCTGCAAGTAATGAAAAGGGGGTATTTGAGAGGAACTTGGGTAATATGTCTCCTGTATTGTTAAGGGTCAGGAACATTTGTCAGGCATGGGCAGTTTTCTCCCTAGAGGCATTTTTCGTCTTCTCCTGTGTTTTCACCAAGCAGACTTCTGATCTTAATTTGGTTTCCTAAGAATGCTTCCCTACCAGGAAGAGAGATGTTTTATTGTAAATTATTAAATTGGCTTTCTGGTACAAATCAGTCTCCTGTGAGTTTGGATAGCATGAGCCAGTTTTTCCCACAGTCTGATCACCCCTGAAATAAGTGTACCATGAAAATTTCCAGATCAGTAGTGCTAATGAGACAGACCATGGAATATAGAGGGAAATCATGAGCACTTTTCTAACTATCAGTCTATCTACTGCTACTATATGCACAGATACTTCTGTCAATCTTGTTATATGCTTTGGTAGTTTCTTGTATTCTAAATAGATTATAAGAAGATGGCCTTTTACAGTCAAATTAGGAATAGCTTTTATTTCTGAGAATTAGTATTATATGATAGAACACTAATCTGGGAGTCAAGGACACCTTGGGTTTAGTCCCATTGTGGTCTCTAAACTTCTTGGTGATCTTAGACAAATCACTTAATCTCTCCTGTTCTCATCATTAAAATCATAGGACTGGACTATCTGACTTCAAAGTTGTAAACTTCCATATTTCTATGGTTCTAATCTGGGAACTGCTTTAATTGTTTAAATAACATTTGCTTTTGCATAACATTCTTACATGTCAGACCTGTTTTTCATCAGAGGTTTTTTTAAATTGTCTGAAGCAGCAGCTCTTACTCATTTTTATTCCTTTTTTTTCCACATGTACTATCTTTCCTCCTCTTCCTAGCCCACATCTCACTTCCCTCATATTTTGCCTGGTTTTTGTTTCTTTGCTTATATTTTGTATTTTATTTCAGAATAAGATTAAGTCTCAAATATAAATTAGGAGAGGGGCAGACACTGAATATGTGATTTCATGTGAGGAAGCTCCTTGTACCAATACAGGTCAATATTTTCTTTGTAAATTCTAGTCTTAAGTTGCCTAACAGTCAGTGACTTGCATGGAGTCACATAGCCTATGTACTATCTGAGGCGGGACATGAATCTGGTGTTCTTGACCTTGCATCCAGCACTTTATCAATTACATCATTCTGCCTTTCTTATCAGTAAAATACCTTTACTAATATAAACATTGGCATAGAAGTGTTAAGTTAGTTTTGTTTAGAAAATGTAAACTAGGGAACGTATTAAAGTGAATTGATAATAGAATTTTAGAATTGTAATAGACTGATACCAATCATTTATTCCAACGCCCCCCCCCCCCACCTCATTTTGTGATGAGGATACAGACCTAAATTGATTGATTGTCCTCAGAGCTGGGATATAAATCAAAACTTTTTGACTTGAAATTCAAGGGTCTTCTTATTTTTTCAGTATTTTGGTATATCTGTGATCTGATCAACATGGGCACTCCCTACAATACTGTATATTGCAGTTTATCCACCCCTTCTCATCTTGTGCAATTCTTGTTAATTTCCTCTCAGAAATCCTCCATAGAAAGTCTATTTAACATTTTAGGGGTCTTCTTTTAGGCTTCTTGATATATATAACATGGTTACCAATCTATTTCTTAATTCTTTCTCTACTAACCAACCTCATTTTTTTCATCTTATATATCTTTGATATCTTTTATGCCTCTTATACATAGCTCTTAATTGGTCGTATCTTTCCATCTATTTATATTTGCTATACACCTCACTATTGCTCTTTGGGTAATCTTCAATTTTGACTTTTCAAAAGTGAGGTTTTTCCATGACTCACAACTGTGTAGTATCACTAGAAGAATATTGGTGTTTAAAAGATGGGGTTTTGTTTCAGGAAGCCTGGAGTCACAAAAAGGACTGAACAATTTTTCAAATGAAATCTAGCTAATTCTCTTTCTCTTACTCAATTCTGAGCTTAGTTTATTGTGTATCTGAAGTGTTTCTCTAAGATGTATAGATGAGTTATCCACTGATTGTTCAGTCACTCATTCAGTTGTATCTGACTCTTCATATCATAGACCACACTGTCCATGTGGTTTTCTAGGCAAAGATATTGAAGCAGTTTGCCATTTCCTTCTTCAGTTGGATGGAGGTAAACAAAGATTAAGCAATTTGCCTAAGGTCACACAGTAAGTATTTAAGGCAAGATTTGAACTGAAACGTTCCTGACTCCAGGTCCAGCATGCTATCCACTGAGCCATCTAGCTGCCTCTTCTCTACTGATAGATGAGTTCTAAAGTCTAATTGTGTATCATGAGATCACAAACTTAGAATGGACCTGAGGCTATCAAATTCAACCCCCTTATTTTAAAGATAAAGAAACAGAGGACCAAAAAAGACTAAGCAACTTGTATAAGTTTACAAATAACAAGCATCAGAGGCAGGATCCGAACCCCAGGCCCTCTAATTTCAGAGCCAGTGTTCTTTCCACTAGATCAAGCTGATGGCAAGCATACATTATCAACTTGACTTTTCCTGTACGGATAGTTAGGTTTCTTGTCTCAGACACAGCATACATGGGTAGTGTGACCCCATGAGGGTCATTGAATTTTTTGGTGCTTTCTTGGGCAACTTTCTAAGAATAGAAGTTCCAAAGAAGGTATTGAATTGGTGAAAGGAGTTTCCTGACCTGGTAGTTCTCTATACCCATGAAATCACACATCCAGTCTCTATCTCTCTCCTAATGCTCTCCAGATGCTTTTAAAAATGACTATAGATTTTATTTCAGAGCTTCTACAATGTGCCTTAATTTAATTAAATTTGATTCAACAGTGATTTATTTAATACCTTCTATGTACAAAGCACTACACTTAGAACTTCATTTATTTAAAAGACAAAAATGAAAAATAGTTCTTGTGTTCAAGGAGTTTACATTCTACTGGAGGATGCATCATGTTAACAAATACTTAAATTTTCAAAAACTTGATAAGAGAATATTAGAGAAAAATTGGTTGAAACTAGATCAGTGCAGTCAGAACAATGCAATCTGCAAACAAGAGCATTTGCAGGACCTCACTATCTCTAGCATACCTCTTCAACTTACATTCTGCACTGGATATCTTAAATGACAGTGGAATATGGATTCATAAAATATATATGCATGGCAAGCATGTTTCACCATAGGTTTTACTTGAGATTGATCAATTAATCTGTAAGCATCTATTAATTTTTTTTTCTAATTGCCCTGAGACCTGGGTCAGGCCAAAACAATAGTTTACTATTTCAGCATTCAGCAACATCTCAGCCATCAGAAATAAAACTCTAATACCAAAGGACAGATGGAAGACTTCTCTACAGCATGATTAGGTAGGCTGCATCTGGAGACCCCCAGGTCATTACAGGTGGGAAGGATGGTGGTTATTCATCTATCCAGTAAATTAGGAAGTACAGAATTCAGGGGCCAACTGCTCATTTCTGGGCTGGCGTAAGGTCATTGATGGACAGATCCTGCTCCAAGCACTTCTCTATCTCAAGGAGCCGCTTCACATCAGCCACCACCATCTGCATTAGCTCCACCTCCTAGAAGCCCAGTCTTCAGCATTGGAGATGTCAAAGACACCACCCACAGCTGCTGTGTCCACCCCCCCCCACCCATGCTCCTCTTCTGCAACCTCAGCTTCTTCAGCACCTCAGCAAACTTCTCATGCTTGCTGGATGGGGAAGTTTGATGTTGAGACCTACACGGAGGCTTGGAGGGGCATGTTAGGATGTAGTCCAGGTGAGGATTCTACGTGAACTAGTAGTACTTGTTCTTAAAAAGGGTTTCAGTCTGGGTGAGCCCATGTAGAAACATGTGAACACCTCCTTCATGTTACCTCCCTTCTGCATGGAGATGACCCTCAGGTGATCTTCCTCATTGACACACACCAGAAAGGTCTTGTTGTCATTGTGCCAAATGCCCCTGCCATCGGGCCAGTCTTGGGCAATGCCAGAGGCCAAGAGGAGTGGGGAGACAGGCTTGTTGAAGAGGAAGTGGCCATTGATCAACTGCCACTGTTCCTGCTCAGTCATGTTCTTCAAAGCATGGTACTTCCCATTTAGGTCACCTTCCAGGCTGGCCAGAGCTTCCACAGACAGCTTCTCTATGGCCCGGTGCTCTCCCCAGCTACAATGTGGGGGCAGGCAGAATCCTTTGATGCTCTGGCCAGTTCAAACAGGAGAACTCAGCACATAGTTAGGATCCAGGTCATCACCACCCTGCAGATTATCAGGGTTAAGATCAGTCTTATGCCCATCTGAAGGCATGTAGCCCCCATGGCGGTCCTCAGTGATAGGATCAAACAGTTCCTTGAACACATCATAGCTTTCTTTATCTCTAGCCACACAGTCCACAGTCACGAGGAATGGGTGTCCTGGGTTGTCCACACTGGTCTGGATGACATCATCCAGGGTGAAGCCACTTGGTGTAGCCTTATCCCGGAGTTTTTCCATAGAGCTCAGGCATCAACACCTTAGTCATGTGGTTGTTGTGTAATGAGAGGTCGGGATCTTCCTCCCTGGTGGGGAAACAGGACTTCAGCATGTTGTGGCTATTGGAGAATGGCATGATGGCAGGAAGCAAGGGTGCTTCAGGGGTCATGGAAGGTGAGAAGATTGGGAGAATGCTGCTGCTACTGCCACTGCTGCTCTGTGATCCCAGGCCACCTTACCCTAAGCTCAGTCACTGCAGCAGCAAGCATCTATTTAGCTGCTTATTGTGTTCCAAGCACTAGAATGTCCTCAAGAATCTTGCATTCTAGGGAAGACAAAATGTACATATATTGACACATTAACAGGGGAGATCAAAGCAAGGTATCACTGGATTAGAGTTAACTTTGAAGGAAACTAGAGGCAGAAAGCATGTGTGAGGATCAGAAGAAATCCAGTTTGATTGGAAGGTAAACTTAATGTATAAAATAAGACTGGAAAAATAAGGGGGGACCAAGTTATGATGGGCTTTAAATGCCAAATGGAGAATGAATATTTGATCCTAGTGATAATACAGGCAGAGCACTTGGTGCTCATTGTACAGGGGAATGACTTGGTATCAGACCAGTGCTTTAGGAATATCACTTTAGCAGCTCTAAGAAGGATGGGGTCTAGACAATATAGATATAAATATATATATGCATATGTATACACATATACACACGTACATACATACACACGTATGCACAATCATACAAACACACATATCAGGAAGACTAAATAGAAGCCTATGGAAATAGTGCAAGTGAGAAGTTATAAGGACCTGAAAACTAGGATGGTAATCTCGTGTATTGGGAGAAGGGAAAAAAGCAAGAGATAGTGTTGAGATTAATTAGAAGGGTACTGAACATGGCTAGATAAGAGGAGATGTGGGCACAGCCAGGGCTACAGCCCATGAGAGAGATGGGTGAGGAATAACCTGAGTGCTGCTAGCTAGGACAGGGAGCTCTCCCAGTCTGGTGGGGAGAGCTGCTGTCTCTGCTTCCCCTGCTGTTAATAGGCGAGCCTTGATTGCTGTGGCCCATGACTGTGACCCTTAGTGAATTGATGTGCTTATGTTGGTTGTAGATCATAGTACTTATTCATTGTCAGGAAAAAAAATCTTGTGAATCTTATAATTCTTTGGGTTTAGTGTTATGCTGGCACTTAAAAAGTGTTTCTGGGTAGGAAATTTGGAGCTCCATTTTCATTATCCTATATAAGACAGCTTTATCTGTCCCAACACAACATTGTCTAGTATTTTAAGGTCCCCCTTCAAGCCCTCAAGATCCCACTGGCTGCTTCCTTTTGTTGATTTGGGTGAGAGATGTGAAAGAAGAAGATGGACTTAAGATGAAAGTGGCTGCCCACATAGACTTAATTCAGCAAAAACCTGAAATTCATACTGGATCAAGAAATTCAGTGAGAAACTACAGTCAGTGATTTCTTCTCCCTCAGAACTGTTCAAAGAACCACTTAGAAACCCACAAGCAGTAGGAAAGAGTGCTGCTAGCAAAACCAGATACAGGCAAATAGCCTGCTGCAGATTTCTATGACTGGAGGCAGCAAGAGCTGAGATTCTACCCCAGCATGGGAAATTAGGAGGAAGTTCTGGGAAGCATCAGTGACCAGCATGACTCAGAAGCTCTTAGAACTAGACATGCCAGGCCTAGGGTCTTAGAAACCACTTACAATCTGTCTAAAGAATGCAAAGAGGGCCCTGAATATTCTGAACCAAAGGCATAAGGTTTCCTACCCCAGGTGACCATATGCAGAAGGTAGAAAAAGTAATCTCAAGAACCCAGGGGGGCCAGGTTGAATCCACACAATCCACACAGGGCTGATCATCCCATACAAATGGGAAGCAAAGAGACAGAGCCTGGCCTTGGCATAAAGCCCCAATTCAGGAGCTAAAGCTGAAGAAATGACTAACCAAATAAGACACTGAGCAGTATAAAAAAATTACTCTAGATCTTGAGAGGCTCAAAAAATCCAGCTTAAAAAGAGAAAGTAACTTCATAACAATTGCAAGCAGAAATTCAAAGGAAAAAAATGGATTCCCCCCATTCATTTAGTCCAAAGGACTATATGAATATATAGGAGAAATGAAGCAAGGGGTTAAAAAAAGTTAAATAAAAACTGTAGAGGAAAGGATCAGAAGGAGAATAAAGTAGCATAGAAGAAAAAGTGATAAATCTTACCCAGATAAGTATACTGATTAAATACTAGACCTAACAGAAATCAAATGAACTTCACTCTTATCTAAAGAGGGCAAAGGAAGGGTAAATAGACATATACATGGGCAAATACATACAATTTGGTGTAGAAATACATCAAAATCAACAGGGTTAGTTGAGTGTGACTGAGAGTAGGACCTGAGAGAAGATAACATTGTAGAGGGAAGAAACACAAGTGGTTTCTTCCTGAAAGAAAGTGGTCTTCCTGATGCTGATGGAGAAGATTAAAAACAAAAGAAAAGAAATGAACTGGCATATAAAGGGACAAATGGTTGAACCAATGGTATTATATGACTGGAATGGAATATTATTGTGCCATAAGAAATAAAAAAGGTGATTTCAGAGAATCCTGGATCATTTGACCTGGCACAGAGTGAAATAAGATGACATGTATATATGGGTGTGTATATATACACATACACACATATACATTATATACATATATACACACATAGCATAACAGCAACATGGTAAAGACAAATGACTGCCAAAGATTTAAGTATCAATGAAATGATCAATTATTTCTCCAGAGAACCTATGGCAAAGCGTGTTACCCATCTGCTGACAAAGAGATGGATGCAAGGGACAGAAAGAGATGTATGTTTTTGGGTATGACTTCTTGATGGGTTCATTTTTCTTGACCATGCTTATCTGTGTAAGGTTTTTTTCCCCCATCAGTTTTTAATTGAGAGTTGAGGAGAAAGGGATGTCTAGCAAATGGGGAGCATCCCCCTCAAAAAATAAGACCATTGAAACTGTCAGAAATGCCCAGAAAAGAAGAAAAGGAAGTTCAGAAGGGACCCCATGCAAGCAGGATGGTTTTGACTGTGATTTATAGAATTTGTTGCATGCTTTTTTTAATGAACAGTATGAAATGGAAATTTATGGTTTCCTATATATTTTTCTTTTTTGTGTGTTTTACTGTGTCTATGGAAATTGTGTTTTAAGTTATGAATTAAAAAAAGAAAAGCATTATACAAAATTATTTTAGTCATCTTTTAAGGAATCTTATATAATCTTAGAATATGCATAAGAGGGAATGTTGGGAAATATGCTGTTTTACTCTACCATACCAAATGCATTTTAATAGTCAGCAAATAAGCACAGTGAGATCTTGTGTTCTCAGAACCTTCCAGTAAATTTGTGTGACTTAAAAGATATGGTCTTTTATAGAATGTGATTTTAAAAAACCTTCATATTCTCTTCTCATACCTTCATCAATGATGTCCTTGAGACATGTGTGGACTATCTTAAAGGTTTTGTAGAGCTAGGAGAGTGGACATATGGGTTGGTAGTAACAGTTATTAATCTCCCTTTTTGGTAATTATAATGTCCATTATTTTTTTTTAAAGCAATTGGGGTTAAGTAACTTGCTCAAGGTTACACGGCTAGTCATTATTTATGTGTGGGTGCTCATTTTCTGAGGCCGGATTAGATCTCGGGTCATCCCAACTCTGAGGCTGGCGCTCTTACTCACTGCGCCACCTACCCGCCCCCCATTATTTTTTCCAAGCATCAGATACCTTCCCCTGTCAGATATCTTGAGAATCATTTCCTCAGTTGTGTCAACTCCAATACAGACCACTTTAGTGTATATTAAATGAGTTCAAGCTGCTATTCTAATCTTTGTTTTCTGTATTGCCAATTCTACTTCCTCATGTAAAACATCAGAAACTGTGTTGCTGGAATGCAAATATGGTGGCTCCACTGTAAATGAATGGAGAAAAAATTGTTGTAGAAATTTTTGACGCATTTCCACTTTTTATCTATTTATTTCATTCCTTCCAGTTTTGACTTTGAATGTTCTTAGGATTATTTGACTTAATTGGATTTGGTTTTTGTTTGTGTTTGGTTTTTTGTTTTTGTTTTTGTTTTTTTTTTTTGCTAAGCCTTCTTGTTAACTTGTTTTTCCTCTGTCCCTTCTCACTGTTTTCTGAGGCATAGTACTCATATACTATCCTCTCTATTAATATTTTACAAATTATTTTATATTTGTCTAGGCATGATGCTGCTTTTGCTATACAAGAGAGAAACAGTGAGAGAGACATAGAGAGAAATTGTTCTCAGCTTACTGTAGAATAAAACATATTCCTCATTCCTATCACTTTAGCCCTTCCATTATTTGTTTCTGTTTTTCCTATCAAACCTTAATTTTCTTTTTTTTGTTTAAAGCAATTGGGGTTAAGTAACTTGCTCAAGGTTACACGGCTAGTCATTATTTATGCGTGGGTGCTCATTTTCTTTGGCCGGATCTGATCTCGGGTCATCCCAACTCCAAGGCCCGCACTCTTACTCACTGCGCCACCTAGCCGCCCCTTTAGGGCAATTGGGGTTAAGTAACTTGCCCAAGGTTACATGGCTAGGTTTTTGTTTGTGTGGGTTAAGTGTCTGAGGCCGGATCCGAACTCAGGTCCTTCTGACTCCAGGGCCGGCACTCTACTCACTGCGCCACCTAGCCGTCCCTGTCAAACCTTAATTTTCATAGCTACCTAAAATGAACTATTTTTCAGTGAAGCTGATCTCCTCACACTTCTTTACACATCATATAAATACTATATACAAACTTTTGTTTATGCTATTAACTTTACCTAGAATACCCCTTATATTCCTTTGCCCTACTGAGTTCCAGTGCCTCCAACCAGTAAGTATGTATGCCTTGAATATTATTGACTCACATTTTTCTTTGCCTTTCACACACTGTACCACTAGTTTGTGCATTTGCCATGCACTGTTATTTTTTTCCTATATATGTCTCATCTCATCAAATCACTATAAATTCTGTGAGGGCAGGGGCTATGTTTTTTGAATTTCTCTTAGTTCCTGGTATGCCTGTTTTCAGTATATACTAGGGATTCAATAACTTAGTATTGAATAGATTACAGATTTAGAACTAGAAAAAAAATTTACTGGCCATCTAATCCAACCCCTTCCATTTACAAATGAGAAAATTCAAGGTTTAGAAAGGCAAAAACAAATTACTAAAGGTTACCCTGGTAGAAAGTAGCCCAACTAGGCTTTGAACTAAGGTCTTCTGATGCCAAATCCATTTCTTTTTCCATGATACCATGTTTCCTTCATAATATATACCTGTTTCAATAGAAAATTATCCACATTATGTCATGAGATAGTGAAAAAAACTTAGAATTCTGGACCTAGAAAAGACTATATTTGAAAAGTTATTAACGGGGTGGCTAGGTGGTACAGTGAGCAGAGTGTCGGCCCTGGAGTCAGAAGGACCTGAGTTCAGATCTGGCCTGAGACATTTAATGCACACACAAACAAAACAAAACAAAACAAAAAAACCTAGCTGTTGTAACCTTGGGCAAGTTACTTAATCCCAATTGCCCTCCAAAAAAAGAGCATAAAAAAAAATTATTATCCAGAAAGGAGATTAAACTTAATCTGCCTTGCCTCAGAGAACAACAATATTTAGACCAGTACCTACCGGAAGTGAAATAGATTGGGGCAAAAAAATGTAAGAAAGTATTTCCTAAAATTTAGAACTCTTCGACAAATGGAACGGGCTGACTTCAGACGTAATAAGTTTCTCTATCATTGAACAAGTTCAAGAGGAGTCTGGACAATCATTTTTCAGGGATGGTGTAGAAAAAGGATTCATTAAGTCACTGACGAGAGGGTTAGATTCTAGATGTGTAATCCTTTCCAACTCTAAAATTCTATGATCTATAAATAATGTTTTAATATTTTGAACTGTTCTATACTTGACCATTTTAAAGTCTTTACCACACCCTTCATTTCCTTCCACCTAATTCCTCAACTCTATGATGTTTGTATTCTCTAGATTTTACAGGAAAGAGAAAATAAAATTGGTTATTATATACAAAGTATTGTTAGAGGCTCATAAGTAAATGTCACTTAGTAAATTTGTTTTAGTCCTGTTTGCTATTATTTCTGATCACTTGTTTGCTTGAATTTATGTATATGTTTTCATTAAACTTCTTTGGGGAATGTGTATTCATTTATTAAGTATATTCAAATTTCACAAGTCTTCTGTTCTCTGGAGGGGAATCAAATCTCAATATTTTCACCCATTGGTACTTTTGGTCTAAGCAAAAGGTTGTATAATTTTACAAATTATTTTTATTTGTAATAGAACCTGTAATAAAACTTAATTTTGAATTTCTAATGGTTCTTCCCTGTTAAGATGTTAGTTTCTCTTATGTCATTAGTGATAATCAATCAATAATGAAGGGCATGAGCACTGACTCTGGACTTGAGTTCCAGGGATTCACATAGAGACATGGGTTCAAATCCTGATAATTGCTACCAGTATGATTAGCATGTGACTTATGGCCCTCAATCACTTCTCTCATCCATAACATGAAGGGAAGGAGCTTGACTAGATGTTCACTCTTGTCCCTTCCAACCATAAATCTATGATAAGAATTTTAAAACTTACATTATGTGGACAGAATATGCATGAAAATTTGGTAACCTATTCCTTACCTTTTGATATGCTTATTTCCAGTTGAGTTGGAAAGATATGAAAAACAAAAGAAACAGTAACAGAAAAGGGTAGAGTAGAAAATATGATCTAAGAAATAGTAGCATGGTTTCATTATGTTAAGGTTACCACTCAAAAGATAAGTATAATGTTTGTAAAGGATTAATGCATCATTATGCTTAAACTTTGGAATTTTTTCATACTTAAAAATTTTTTTTTAGGACCTCTGCTTATATCTCAGTCAAGATCTTGCCATTTGTCATCTTATCCAAACAAGATAATATGGGTTTATCTTCTGTGTACCAACTGCGTATGTGGGATCTTTCTGTTTTAATTGGACAAAATAATTACCCTTGAGTATTTTTTGACGTTCTTGACAACGTATACTTTTTTTCTTTTTTGGGGGGAGGGCAATTGGGGTTAAGTGACTTGCCCAGGGTCACATAGCTACTTTTTGTTTTAAGTGTCTGAGGCTGGATTTGAACTCAGGTCCTCCTGACTCCAGGGTTGGTGCTCTATTCACTGCACCACCTATCTGCGCCAACATATACAGATTTTTATTATACATATATGTATATAAGTGTGTATGCATGTGCGTATATATATATATATACATACATATATATATACATACATATATAATTTCTAGGCACCAGAGAAAAGAAGTAATAAATGTACAAAGTACAATCAATATTTTTTGCACAATGATTTTTCATAATATCCCTTAAACTTTGATGTGTTTGAATCTTAAGAGTTAAATATGTCAAGAAAGATGCATAATTTGATCTTTGGTGTTGGATGTTGGACTCTTCTTGGCTAAGCATCCATGACTTTGCAGACTGAATCTTGGGCAAGCTACAAGAAGCATAAAAAGGGAATATACTCTCCAAAATCTTTTTTTTTTTAAGCAATTGGGGTTAAGTAACTTGCTCAAGGTTACACGGCTAGTCATTATTTATGTATGGGTGCTCATTTTCTGAGGCCGGATTTGATCTCGGGTCATCCCAACTCCGAGGCCGGCGCTCTTACTCACTGCGCCACCTAGTCGCCCCTCTACAAAATCTTGAAGTAGTTTATGGGTCAGGGGGTTTTTATCTATTCCCATTCACTATGAGTGTTTTGTGTAAGTTTTAGAACTGATGTGGGTAGCCTTAGGGTCATGTATGTTTTATATATAGATAGATAAAAATTGTGTAACTCTTTAAAGGATAAAATACTTGAACTGTGTGTATGCTGAAAGACTCAATCCAGTGTTTCTGAATGCTTTACCTGAAAGCATATGACTAGCTCTTTCAGCAGTGCAGATTATTGGCTATTATATGCTCATCTGATTTCAAGGTGAATTTTCCTTGTTTCTAGTGATTTAGCTTTGCCTCTCCATTTTTTTGAACTTGCAAATGACAGTAGGCTTTAAAAAAATTATGGTCATACCTGGGCTGTGTTATATCAAGTTTATATAAGTCATGCAGAATTGTAGTAACAGTATGTTTAACTTACCACTGGAATCACTAATAGCGTACCACTGCCAAAACCTTGGTGTGTTTTCTTGGCATGTAATTACTTATTGGTAAATCTTTTATCTTTGGCAAGCCTTCCCTGACAATTTAACTCCCAGACCCCTCACAGTACTTATTATATGTATGACCCATTTTGGCATTTGATTATGTTCTGGTTTGCATTGTTTTTCTAATTGTGACGTGTAGTCAGTCTTATCTCTCTAACTTTATGAAGCCTGAAAACCTTAAAAGCAGGAATCCACTCAGCACTATCTTTTCTATCTGTAGATTTTGCTGTTCATATCCCATGGCTGGGTGCACAATGTTCATAACAACCCAAGTTTATGTAATGTTTTAATGTTTTAAAATTTTAAAAATGCTCCACTAAAATCCTAGTGGTCTCCCCAGTGATGACTCTTGGGTCTTGATGGTAATGTCCTATGAAGTCAATCAGTCAGTAAACATTTATTTAGTATCTTCTATGTGCCAGCAGTGTGCTAAGTGTTGATGATAGACAACACACAAAAAGAATCCTAAAAGGGAAGAAGAGGGAAGAAAAGGAGGGAAGAGTACTACTTAGTGTTGGGGAGCTAATATTATGGAGAAGTCCAAAGGAGTGCATCTGGATGGGAAATAAAGAGATGGCTGACCAGGGCACCCTTCTTAAGAAACGGCGATCTTAGGAGGAGTTCTTCAGCTCCATCCTCCAGAGGGTTCCTGAGGCAGAGGGTACTGATAAGAGGGTACATGTTGAGTAGCAGGGCTGATGTGATCTTGCAAGATGATGAGGTTTCTGGGGACATGATGGAGAAATTCAGAGGAGTACAGCTGGATGGAAAATGAAGAGATGGCTGGCCTGCGCATCCTCCTTAAATTGAGGTTTTACTGAAAAACCTGCAAGGATGGGTTCACTAATGGCTCACAAAGTTATACAAAACCTAGTCTAAGTTCAGAAAAGCTAGTCACCAAGTTACTGCAGGGTGATGGAAATTTTTGTCCAGTACACACACACACACACACACACACACACACACACACACTTGCTTATATATAATGGATATAAATTATATATGATACATATATACATCATATGTTCTATACACTTAAAGGTTTGAGCACTTCCCTTACCACACTCCCTCCAAATAACTTAAAAGGTAAGCAATACAAGTGTTTTTGTCCCTGTCTTTCAAATGAGGAACCTGAGGCTCCTGGAATTTAAATGGCTTGTCCAAGGCCACAGAACTAGCAGGATAGGAACATGAATTGGAATCCAGGTCCTCTAACTTCAAATCTAGCATATTTTTTCTTCTATACTGTGCTGAATATACCAAAATCTATACCAAAATTATCATTAAAAGCTTATGAGAGTCAAGAGGACAATAACAAAAGTAAGTTTTTTATTAATTATAGTTCTACTTACACATAGAAGGTATTCAGTAAGTTCTTATTGAATGGAATAGTATTGATATATGCATAATATTTTTAATTACTTCTCCCCAATGCCTTTTTTAGTCTGTATTATCAGTTTGACTACTGAAGCATATTGAAGGAGCAATCATTCAGCCATTTTTCAGTGTGCATTTTAAAAATCATATTTATAAACTAGTGTATTTTAAGTGTATTTTCAATCTTGACCAGCAAAATACAAAATGTTTATAAACTTTTTGTTGGAGGAATGGAGAACTGCTTAGTAAATATACTTGATTGCTTGTACTGTAGATAATAGACCTAAAATATAATCAAATTCATTTTCTTAAAAAGGCATTGCATTTATTTTTTACCCAAAAACTTAATCTGAATCTTTGATTACATTAATCGCCTCTGAATTTTATGGTCTTTATAATAGATTTATCAAACAGCAAAAAGAAAAAAAGAATCTCTGAATTCATCCTGTATACTTATTTGTACATAGCCATTTGCAAATTGTCCTTCTTTTAAATTGTAAGTTCTTTGAGGATAAGAGATTGTTTTAGCCTTTCTTTGACTCTATGTGGGTGATTAGAAAAATAGCAGTACCATCAACAGAAATAGGGGAGTTAGAATGAGGAGGAGGTTTATGGGAAAAGATAATGAATTTCTTTTGGACTTGTTGAGTTTGAAAGGCATATGGAACATCCACATGGAGATGTCCAACAGATGTTATATATGTGGGACTGGAGCTCAGGAGAAAGATGAATACAAGATGCAATGATTTGGGAATTATCTTCCTAGAAATCATGGGAATTATCTTCCTTCCATCACCTTGCAGCAACTTGGTGATGAATTTCTCTGAACTTAGACTAGGTTTTGTATAACAGTGTGAACCACTAATGAGCCCATCCTTTCAGGTTTTCCAGTAAAACCTCCATTTAAGGAGGATGCTCAGGCCAGCCATCTCTTCATTTCCCATTCATCTGTACTCCTCTGAATTTCTTCATCATGTCACCAGAAACCTCATCATCTTTCGAAAAAACATCAGTCCTGGTACTCAACAGCTCCTAGTTGAATCCATGGGAATTGAGGAGATCGGCAGTTAGGTGGTAGAGTGGATAGAATACTAGACTGGAGTCAGAAGACTTAAATTCAAAATGACCTCAGACACTTACTAAATGTGTGTCCCCCGGGGAAGTCCTTTCACCTCTGTTTGCCTCAGTTTCCTCATCTGTAAAATTAGAATAATAACAGCACCTCCCTCCCAGGGTTATTGTGAGTATCAAATGAGATAATCATTGTAAAGCACTTCACACAATGCCTGGCATTGTTGTTGTTGTTATATGACCAAGAGAAAGTGTGGAGGAAGAAGAGGGCCCAGGACTGAATCTTGAAATACAGCCACACAAAGGGGACAGGACATAGATGATGATTCTACAAGGGAGTCTCAGAAGGATTTGTCAGATAGAAACAGAACCACAATAGAGTAGTGTCAGGAAACTAAGGTAAAAGGGAATATTCAAAAAGAGCGGGTCATCAACAGTATCAGACATTGCAGAGAAGTCAAGAAGAATGAAGACTGAGAAAAGGCTATTGAATTTAACACTATATACTGCAGTAATCATAGTTAACATAATAGAGGACTTTATGATTTAAAGTGCACTTTGTATATATTATCTTATTTGATTCTTTCAACAACCTTGTGAGTTAGGTTTGCAGATAAGTAAATTAAGAGTAAGAGAAGTTAAGTGACTCACCAGGCCCCAGATTTTAAATTTTTTTTTTTGCTTTTTTTGGAGTGGGGAAGGCAGGGCAGTTGGGGTTTTTTTGATCATGACTTTCAGGTAGTCCAATAATTTTTAAATTATCTCTCCTGGATCTATTTTCTAGGTCAGTGAGATATTTCACATTGCCTTCTATTTTATCATTTGTTTGGATCTGTTTAATAGTATCTTGATTTCTCATAAAGTCATTAGCTTCTAATTTTGAAGGAATTAATTCTCTTGAGTTTTTTTAAATTCCTTTTCCATCTGGCAAATTGAGCTTTTTAAGGCATTCTTCTCTTTATTGGCTTTTTGGGGCCTCTTTTGCTATTTGAATTAGTCTATTTTTTAAGGTGTTATTTTCTTCAGCCAGGTTGTTGACTCTCTTGTCATGATTTTCTTGTATCATTGTCATTTCTCTTCCCAATTTTTCTTCCACTTCTCTTACTAGATTTTCAAGATCCTTCTTGAGCTCCTCTATTGCCTATAATCAATTCATATTTTTCTTGGAAGCTTTTGATGTAGGACTTTTGACTTTGTTAACTTCTTCTAATTCCTTGTTTTGATACTTTTTGTCTCCCTCCAAAAGGACTTTATGGTCTGATTGTGCTTCCACTGCTTGCTTATCTTGCCAGCCAGTTACTTGATTTGTGAGCTCTTTGCCATGGTGGAACTCTGCAGAGTGGAGAGAGGTATGTCCCAAATTTCTGGAGTTTTCACAAATGTTGTCAGAGCTATGAGGAGGGCACCCTCTCTATAGACACCCCAAGCTCTGGCACACTGGTCACACACCCCAGGACCACCACCCAAGACCACGATCCAGATCCAAGCAGGTCAAAGCAAGAGCAATTACCCTCTAAATGTTGGCTTGGTCCCCTTACAATCCGCAGGCCAGGAGCTCTGGAGGTAGCCACATGGCAGCTGTAGGGCCTCTGCCATCTCTTGCCCCAGGGGCAGGGGCCGAGCCATGCTCTTCTGTTACCCACTTCCAGCAGAGCTCCCCATTGACCTTTTACTTTCTGTTTGGTGTTTATGGATTGAGAAGTCTGGAAACTGCCACAGCTGCTGGTGATTCACTCTCCTGGAGTCTCCTCTGGCTGGTCTGGGCTGCTGGTCTTGGCCACCCCAGGTCTGGATGCTTGCTCTTTGTTCCATGCAATGGTCCCCTCCTGTTGGCCAGCCAGGCTGCCTTCAGCGGGAGGTTTGTTTCTTTCTGTCACTTTGTGGGCTCTGTAGCTCTAAAATGTGTTTAGACTCATATTTTACAGGGATTAGAGGTGGTTGTGGCAAGAGCACACTGCATTTCCTGCTTCTGTTCCACCATCTTGGCTCTGCCCCCCGAATGTATTTTCCATGCACTCATTTATATCCTTGTCTCCCTTGTTAGAATTTAAACTCTCTGTGGGTGACTTTTATTTCTGTTCTTGTATCCCCAGCATTTAGCAGAACTGATGCATAGTAGGTGCTTAATGAAAGCTTGAATGGGTGCTTGAGTGCTCTGTGAGTCAGTCCCTAGTTGTGGAACTCTTCCCTTGTTGCTAATAACAACCGTATCTTTTGTAGCCACTGGGGACCTTCCCTGTTAGTACCACGGGGCGTGTTGTAACTATCCCCAGCCCTTTCCCTGAATAGTTGTGGCACATGGTGGGTGTCCAATAAACAGAGACAATAAGGAAGTGTTCTTTTGTGGTCAGTGTGCTGAGATCAGGCAGTGGGCATGTGTTCTGTTTTCAGTGCTGCTGATGTCTTTCAGTATGACTTTAGCTTCCTTAGAAGGAAGGCATTTCATGAAATCATAGAAATTTAGAGCTTGAAGGGATTTAGAATCATCATTTGATGGAAGGATGACAAAGTGCCATTCTTTTATGTTATAGGTTCATAGATTTCTTTTTGTTTTCCTTCCTTCCTTTCCTTCTTTCATTTTCCTTAAGGAGGATTTATATGACATCTGTTTCACGAAGAGACAGATTATGTGACTTGTCTAAAGTCATTTTGGTGGAAAGTGCAAAGTCAGGATTCAAACCCAAGACCCATGACTACAAATCCCTCACTCTTTTATTACATTGCACTGATTATCTGTTATTTTTGTAACACGGTATAGATGACCTCATATGTAATATCAACAGGTAGATATAGGTGATATAGATAGTAAAAGTTAGATAAGGAACACTTGGATCATCCCTTTTTTAAGTCTTTACCCACTTGTAAGTTGAAGGGAAATAGGTAGACCAGTGAAAAGCAAGTGTACACCAGTGAAGGGCCACCTTTCCCAAGTTCTGGTTGCCTCCCTAAATTTATTCTACTTTGTCCGGGGAGTTGATTCATTTTAGGTTATTAGACCCTCTTTCTACTTATAGCCAGACCTGATTTATCACCTTGAACTGGCTTAGGAGCATTATCACAGGGTGGTGCCAAAATGTTTTGATCCCCAGGTGGGATTTCCTTACTGGATTTGTCTCTTGCTTCCTACTGGACTTATCCATTACCCCAGATCTCTGTAGGCACTGCTAATATTAACCAAGCAGGAAAGATTAGCAGCTCCTAGTTTTCTTTACATAAGAAGGAAATGAATGATAGCTGTGAGAGAGCAAAGACCAAAGGGGAGGATTGTGAATTCATGGCTACAGCAGTCAGTCAGAGCTGAGTGCTTGCAGATCCAATAACTGCTTTATTCTCTTTTGCCTGGAAGGGAAGGAGATGCAAATGCCTTGCGAGTGGGTGGGGACCGTTAATTGGATTTTGCTCCCATTCCCTGCCCTGGGACTCAGAGAGCTATCACTAATAATCACTCTCAGTTCATTTCCCTTTTTGGGTCTTGCCTCAGTCTCATCAACATAGCAAACAGCCTTATCACTTTGCCTGCTGCAGCAGCAGTAGTTGCAGTGGCAACAACAGCAACACATCATAGTCTCTCAGGGAGAGGATAATTGGGGAGCAAAACAATAGGAGTATACTACATGATCCCAAGATGAGAGAGTAAACTCTTCTGCGCTCCCAACTTGTCTCCTTCCAGAATCTTTCTCCCTGAAATCTTTGTAATACAGTCCCAGATATTTACACCAAGACCTTCCCAGAAATCCTAGTTCCAAAACATCAGCAGTTGATGAATTCTGGGGTTGTGTTTCCATAGCAACATAGGTTACATTCTTATTTACTAAATCAGTTTCTGTGGAGAAATAGATTGGCCAAAGATTATGCTTCAAATCAACAGATAGAGCAAGTAGTTTGCCAGCCCACCAAAGAAAAATATTCTGATACATCTTGCTTGTGTTTCAAATCTTAAAACATAATTCATTTAATTAAATGAAGAAAAATGTTTCCAAGTTGGATATTTGTTTTAATTTGATTTTTATCATGAACTTACATCATCAAGAGACATAAATATTTCAACATTATAAAGAACAAAAAAGTATTGTATTTTCGACTGTTAACTTGTTAGTTTGATTTTTAAAGTATATATTAAATTTAATAAGGCAGTAAAACATTTTTTCCTATTTGTATCCTTTTCTGAACTTAGTTTTGCTTCTTTTATATGTTTTTTGAGTTTGTTTGTTTTTTAATGGTTTATGGATGCTCTTTTTTCCTTTTCTTCCTTCCTTCTTTCTCTCTTTTTTTGGGGGGGGAGCTCCCCATCCTTCATCCCAAATAAAAAGCCTCCCTTTGGTAATAAATTAGTATAGTCAAACAAAACAAATCAACTTAATCACCCCATCTGAAAATGTATATTTAATTTTGTACCTCTAGTTGATCACCTTTTTGCCTAGAAGTGGATAGCATGCTTTCATCTTTAGTCTTCTGAAATGATGACTGGTTTAGGATCACAAAATCAGGATCTGTCAGAGACAGGACTTAAATCTAGCTAGGACTTCTGGCCTTCAGGTCAGCTTTATACCACTATGCCACATTGCCTCTCAACTGATCCTCATTTGGCATCATCTCCAGTCCCTTCCTGAATTTGAGTATTGGTGAATGACTTTCATTTTTATATATTTGTATCAATTCTTTAAATATCTTGAATATTGTTGTTGTTTAGTCATTTTTCAGTCATGTTTGACTCTTTGTGACTCCATTTTGGATTTTCTTGGTAGAGGTACTGGGGTTTGCCATTTCCTTCTTCAGGTTGCTTTACTGATGAAAAACTTAGGCAAACATTGTTAAGTGACTTGTTTCTAGCATCTGTGACTGGATTTGAACTCAAGAAGAGGAGTCTTTCAGATTCTTAAGGCCAGCTTTCTATCCACTGTGCCACCTAGCTACAAAATAATGGATATTAGACTTCTATTTAAATTTGTTGGTTTTTTTTTGTATTTTTGGAGGGGGGAAAGGCAGGGAAGTTGGGGTTAAGTGACTTCCCCAAAGTCACATGGCTGGTAAGTGTTAAATGTCTGAGGCTAGATTTGAACTCAGGTCCTCCTGATTCCAGGGACAGTGCTCTATTCAGTGTGCCACCTACTCGCCCCGATATTAGACTTTTATTTTTTTTTAAATGCTTCCCTTCTAAGTCTGACTACATTGCTTTTCTCTTTGCAAAAGTTTTACAATTTTATATAATCAACCCATTTTGTCTTTTGTGGTCATCACTATCCTTTATTTAGTTAAGAATATTCCCATTAGGGCAGCTAGGTGGTTCAGTGAATAGAGCACTGGCCCTGGAGTCAGGAGAACCTGAGTTCAAATCTGATCTCAGACACTTAACACTTACTACCTGTGTGACCTTGAGCAAGTCATTTAACCCCAATTGCCCTGCCTTCCCCCTCCAAAAAGACCAAAAACAGAAAAAGAAAATAGGGAATGGTTCATTTTAGTTGTTATATTCCCACTGTCTGGCACTAGGACTTGTACTTTTAGATGTTTAATAAATTTTAGTTGGATTCAAAAAAAAAAAAAAGAATATTCCCATTAGGGAGCCAAGATGGCAGAGTAGAAACAGCACGTCCAAGCCACTCTCCCCGCAGATCACCTCCAAATTATGTAAAAGGGGACTCTGAACAACTTCTGGAGCCCCAGCACCCACAGAACGACACAGAGAAGCTAACCTCCCGCTGAGGACAGCCCAGTAGCCCCGCAGGAAGGACCAGTGCAGCGCTCTGGGAGCTGGCAGCGCAGTGCGCAGGGAGCCAAGCACAGGTCCACCTGAGTTGCAGTTTTAGCCCCAGGGTGGCCGGGCCAGCGGCAGGCTGGAGGGACCCCAGAACACTAGCAGCTGTGGCGATTCCAGAATTATCAACATAGACATGCCTAGGACAAAGTGAGAGGTTAGTGCCCTATGGACTTTGGGACCAGTATTTGGGGAACGCGTCAGCTTCCTCCCCTGGGGGCTAGAAGCCACTGAGGAGACACACCATTTTGTAGTTTTCAGAGGCAGCTCCAGCTCCTGGCCTGTGATCTGTAGGGAGATCCAGCGATCAGTCTTGGGGGATAATCGCTCTTGCTTTAACCTCCCTGGATCTGGATTGTGGTCTGGGGTGGAGGTCGTGGGTGGGTTTCCATCTTGCCAGAAATGGAAGTTGTCCCCCACACGTTCGGGACGAAAGTTCCCCTGTCTGTCTGGTGGCAGAGCCATAGTGTGGCAACAAGCCCAAAAGTCAAGTAATTAAGTGGCAACATGCCAAGGCAAAGGAAACAAATTAAACAGAAAAATGCAACCTTAGACTCCTACTTTGGGGGCAAAGAGGATCGAAGCATGGAACAGTCAGAGGACTGTGAGGTCAGAAATCCTGCTCAAAAAGCCCCAAAGGAAAATATGAATTGGTTACAGGCCAGAGAGGACCTTAAGAAGGACTTTAAAAATCAAATAAGAGGGGTGGCTAGATGGCGCAGTAAGTAGAGCGTTGGCCCTGGAGTCAGAAGGACCTGAGTTCGGATCCGGCCTCAGACACTTAACGCACACACAAACAAAAAACCTAGCCGTGTGACCTTGGGCAAGTTACTTAACCCCAATTGCCCTCCAAAAAAAAAAAAAGCAAAAATCAAATAAGAGAAGTGGAGGAAAAATTGGGAAGAGAAATGAGAAGGATGCAGGAAAAGTATGAAATGAGGGTCAACAGCCTGGCTGAGGAAAACAACACCTTAAAAAATAGACTAACTCAAATGGCAAAGGAGGCCCAAAAGGGCAATGAGGAGAAGAATGCCTTTAAAAAGTCGAATTTGCCAGATGGAAAAAGAATCTCAAAAGTTCACTGAGGAGATTCATTCCCTCAGAGTTAGACTGGAGCAAATGGAAGCAAATGACTTTATGAGAAATCAAGATGCTGTTAAACAGATCCAAACAAATGAAAGATTAGAAGGCAATGTGAAATATCTCATGGGAAAAACCACGGACCTGGAAAATAGATCCAGGAGAGATAATTTAAAAATTGTTGGACTACCTGAAAGCCATGATCAAAGAAAGAGCCTAGAAATCACCCATCAAGAAATTCTCAAGGAAAATTGCCCTGATGTTTTAGATCCAGAGGGCAAAATAGAGGTTGAAAGAATCCACAGATAACCTCCTGAAAAAGATCCCAAAAAGAAAACTCCCAGGAATATTATAGCCAGGTTCCAGAATCCCCAGATCAAGGAGAAAATACTACAGGCAGCCAGCAAGAAACAATTTCAGTATTGTGGAAACACAATCAGATTAGCACAGGACCTGGCAGCTTCTACACTGAGGGCTGGAAGGACATAGAATACGATATTCCAGAGGGCAAAAGAGCTGGGATTAAAGCCCAGGGTCACCTACCCAGCAAAACTGAGTATTTTGTTTCAGGAGAAAATATTATGGTCATTCAGTGGAATAGAAGACTTTCAAACATTCTTGAGGAAAAAACCAGAGTTGAATAGAAAATTTGACATCCAGACACAAGAAGCAAGAGATGCCTGAGAAGGTAATTAGGGAAAAGAAATTAAAAGGAACTTATCAAAGTTGAACTATTTACATTCCTATATGGAAAAACAATAACTGTGACTGATGAAACCTTTCTCAGTATGAAAATAATGGAAGAAGGGTGTATGGTCATGTGAATACATATGTGAATGTGTGTGTATATGTTTACAGTTATATATGGATAGAGGGCATAGGTTGAATTGTTGGGAAGGGAGGATACTCAAGGGGTGAAATTATGAGGTGAGAGAGGAAAGTGGCAAGAGGAGATGGGGAGAGACAGGGTAGGGTAAACTATCTCATGTGGAAGAAGCAAGGGGAAGTGGCTGCAAGGGAGGGGAAGAATAGGAAGGCAAAAAGGCAAAACCACATTCTCACTGAATTTGGTTCAGGAAGAGAATGACATACATACTAAACGGGATATCTCAACCTGCAGCAGGATAGGGGGAAGGGGGATGAGAGGAGGGATGATGGATGGGAGGGCATCCTTGGGGGGAGGGGAGGTTGGAAGTACCCACTATAGAAGAGGGACAGGATCAAGTAGAGAATGGACCAGGGTTGGGGGTGGGATGAGTGGGAGGGAAATATAAGCAGTCTTTTACAATATATCTACTATGGTAATGTTTTGCATAGCTAGACATGTACAACATAAAACTGAATTACTTATCTTCCCAGAGGGAATGGGTGACAAGGGAGGAAGGGAATAGATCTGAAATTCGAGGTCTTAAAATTAAATGTTTCAAATATATATAAATACTATTATTAAAAAAAGAATATTCCCATTAGCTATAGTTATAAAAGTATCACTTCACTCCTTCCAACTTTTTAAATGTAAATTTTATGTTTATTTTTAGTTTACAACATTCATTTCCACAAGATTTTGAGTTACAAATTTTCTCCCTGTCTTTCCCCTACCCACTACCCAGAGCAGCAATCACACTGAATGCCCCCTCCCCCAGTCTGCTCTCTCCTATATCCTCCCCCATTTCCCTTCCAACTTTCTAGTAGGGCAAGATGGATCTCCATACCCCAGTGCCTGTATATCTTGTTTCCCAGTGCATATAAAATATATATAATTTTTTTAAACATTTGATTTTAAAACTTTGAATTCCAGTTTCTTTCCCTTCTTCCCCCATCACCCACCCTTACTGGGAAGATAAACAATTCAATATAGGCTGTACATGTGTACTTATACAAAACATTTCCATAGTGAATATATTATGGAAGACTGACTATATTTCCCTCTATCCTATCTCGACCCCCACTTGTTCTATTTTCTACTTTGACTCTGTCCCTTTACAAAAGTAGGTGCTTTTAATAACCCTCCCCCAAAATCTGTCCTTCCTTCTATCATCCCCCTTCTTATCCCCTTCTCCCCTACTTTCCTGTAGGGTAAAATACCTAATTTAGTGTGTGTTATTCCCTCCTTAAGCAAAATTCAGTGAGAGTAAGATTGACACATTCCCTTTTACCTTCCTGTTCTTCCCCTCCATTGTAACAGTTTTCCCTTGCCTCTTGTATATGAGATAATTTACCCTATTCTGTCTCTCCCTATCTCCTCTCATTATGTTCCTCTCTTACCTCTTAATTTTATTTTTTACATATCATCCCTTCCTATTCAGTTGTTCTGTGCCTTTTATGTATACTTATACACATATATACACACACTCACATATGTGTTCATGTGCACATATAGTCTCCTATATAGACATATATATGTAGGTGTGTATATATATATGTGTATATATATATATATGCATATATATATATATATACATTTATATTCCCTTCAACTATTTTCATACTGAGAAAAGTTTAATAAATTACAATTATTGTTTTTCTATGTAGGAATGTAAACAGTTCAACTTTGATAGGTTCCTTATGATTTATTTTTCCTGTTTACCTTCTCATGCTTCTCTTGCTTCTTGTATTTGAATGTCAAATTTTCTATTCAACTCTGGTTTTTTTCATCAAGAATTCTTGAAAGTCCTCTATTTCATTGAATGGCCATCTTTTCCCCTGGAACATGATACTCAGTTTTGCTAGGTAGGTGATTCTTGGTTTTAATCCTAGCTCCCTTGACCTCCAGAATATCATATTCCAAGCCCTTCTATCCCTTAATGTAGAAGCTGCTAGATCCTGTGTTATCCTGATTGTGTTTCCACAATATTCAAATTGTTTCTTCTTGGCTGCTTATAATATTTTCTCCTTGATCTGGGAACTCTGGAACCTTGCTACGATATTCCTAGGGGTTTTCTTTTTGGAATCTTTTTAAAGAGGTGATTGGTTAATTCTTTCAATTTCTATTTTGCCCTCTGATTCTAAAATATCAGGGCAATTTTCCTTGAGAATTTCTTGAAGGATGATTTCTAGGTTCTTTTTTTGATCATGACTTTCAGGTAGTCCAATAATTTTTAAATTATCTCTCCTGGATCAGGTCAGTGGTTTTTCCAATGAGATATTTAACATTGTCTTTTATTTATTCATTTGTTGGATCTGCTTTAGAGTATCTTGATTTCTCATAAACTTATTAGCTTCCATTTGCTCCAATCTAAGCAATTATTCTCTTCAGTGAGCTTTTGACATTCTTTTTCCATCTGGCAGATTTGGCGTTTGAAGGCATTCTTCTCCTCATTGGCTTTTTGGGCCTCTTTTGCCATTTGAGTAGTCTATCTTTTAAGGTGTTATTTTCTTCAGTCAAGTTGTTGACTCTCTTTTCATGATTTTCTTGCATCATTCTCATTTCTTTTTCCAATTTTTGCTCTACTTCTCTTACTTTGTTTTCAACATCCTTCTTAATCTCCTCTATGGCCTATAACCAATTCATATTTTTCTTGGAAGCTTTTGGTACAGGAGTTCTGACTTTGTTTTCTTCCTCCTATTCTATGCTTTGATCCTTTTTTCCCCCAAAAAAGGAATCTAGGATTTGACTGCTTTGCTTTCTTTGCTTGCTCATTTTACCCCTCAGTTACTTGACTTTTGAGGCTTTTGCCACAGTAGAACTCTGCTTCCAGAGAGGAGAGCTTTGTCCCAAATCTCTGGGCTTTTCGCATTGAAGCTATTAGTTGGGTGCCCTCTCTGAAGCCTCCACCAACTCTGGCAGCTGGTCACACACCCTAGGACCTTTACCCAAGACAGCAATCCAGATCCAAGCAGGTTAAAGCAAGAGCAGTTACCCCTCAGAATGGTTGCTTGGTCCCCCTACATTCCGCAGGGTAGGAGCTCTAAAGCAGCCACTCGAGGCTGCACAGCCATAGCACTTCTGCTGTTTCTTTCCTTCTCCTCCCAGGGAGCAGAGGCCCGACTGCACTCTGTGTCCCCCTGTTCCCAAAGTCCACACTGATCAAAACTTTGCCTTTGGCATTTTTGGATTGATAATTCTCTAAACCGACACAACGTAGGTAATCCATTCTCCCAAAGTCTGCTACAGCTGCTTTTCTGGGCCACTGGGTCTAAAACCGTGGGTTCATGCAGGTCTGGGCGTGGCTCCCAGAGTGTAGGGATGGTCCCTTCCTGCTGGCCTGGCAGGCTGTCTTCAGTGGGAGATTTGTTTCTCTCTGTCACTTTGTGGGTTCTGTAGCTCTAAAGTTTGTTTAGAATTATATTTTATAGGTTTTTGAGGTGGTTATGGGGGTAGCTCACGGAGTTTTCCTGCTTCCATGCTATCATCTTGGCTCTTCTCTCCTCCTTCAAACTTTTTTGATCACTTACCTAATTAATGACAAAATTTTGAGTGTATACTCCTAATTGTGTATATTCACTTATTCTTTAAGCGTGTCTTCTACTGAAGTCTTATGCTAATATGTAATTGAGCTGTGGAGGTAAACCTGGGTTCCCTATGGCTAGGCTGGTAGAACATAATAAGGTCTCAGGATGAATTGTGTATCATCTGTCTTCTGAGAATATGCTTAAGTTCAGAGTGGCTCATTACCAGAAGGTTAGGTACTAGGTCATGAATTTTGAGACTACCACAACTCTTAAGAGGGTGTAGTCTCCATCAGTGGAAAGAGTAGCCATATTGAAATGACAGATCTTTCAAAATAATCTGTGTGTGTGTGTGTGTGTGTGTGTGTGTGTATGTGTGTGTGTGTGTATGTGCTCGAGTATGCGCGCATGCCTGTGTGGGTTTTGTATGCTTGTTTTCCTCATTTTTTTAATTGAAGGAGCCTTTCAAATTTCTGCCCTTGAATGGTGATCAGAAATTTGAATATAGCTGTCAAATATTGATGCAAATGAAACTTTGAATAAGAAGGAAAAAGTACCATATTGGGCCTTAAGTATCCTGTGGGAGAAGCTATTCTTATAGGCACATTTTGTTTTGTTCCTTAGGTGCCCAAGTTACAGAGTGATCAAGATCTAAACATAGCTGTTATATTTGTGTATTAAGAAACATGTTTTGCAGAAAACAAGTAAAGGACATCTTAGGTACATTAGGGTGTTTGTAGATCTGACTGGTTGAGTGGGTGCAAAAATACTAGAAGGATAGGTGAAGTACATGTATTGGTTCAAATACAGGAAGCGTCAGATTTTATTCTATACACCTCAAACAGTCTTTAAAAGGAGAGATAGCATAGTAGACAGAGAACTAGATTTGTCATCAGAGGACCTGGATTCATATTCAGTCTCTGATCACTCTCTAAGCCTCATTTTCCTCATCTCTAAAATGAGGAAGGGTTGGATTTGATCTTGAAGATTTTTTCAAGTTCACAATTGATGACACTAAAAACATATGTGTGTGTGTGTAAACTGAGAATAATTGCATAAAACTGTGATAGAAATTTTGAAGTTTATAGTTCTTTTATATATATAGTTCATTATGAACTATATATATATAGTTTATATATATAGTTCATTATGAAGTTTATAGTTCTTTTAAGTAAATTTTTCTTTTTTTTCATTGTTTATCATTAGACTTCTTTATCCTTGTTGCTTATATTATTGTTAGGTTATTTGATACAGAATTATGCTTTGCACTTTGTATAAGCCATATATTTGGGGGCAGGAGGGTTTTGGCCACTATTTAGTTTGGTAAGGCAGATGTTTAAATTTTTTTTTTTTTTTTGCTTTTTGGAGGGCAATTGGGGTTAAGTAACTTGCCCAAGGTCACACGACTAGGTTTTTGTTTGTGTGTGCGTTAAGTGTCTGAGGCCGGATCTGAAATCAGGTCCTTCTGACTCCAGGGCCGGCGCTCTACTCATTGTGCCACCTAGCCTCCCCAGATGTTTAAATTTTTAAAAGCAACATATGTGTCACATGTACCAGCACTGATTTGACACATCTGAGATGTGTCTTTGCATCTAAATGTCTTTTCTAAAAGTATTCTCTGAACAGTGTCATGTCTAGTTAAGTCCTTTGGTGGTATAGGAAATAAGATTCATTACAATACTGGTGAGGTAATGGCACATTACATGTGCCATTTTGTACTTAAATCATGAATTGAATTTATAGTTAATCAATTAATAGGTTTTAGTAGCTATTTAGAGTTAATCAATTAATAGGTTTTAGTAGCTATTGTGTGTTAGACACACTCTGCTAGTCACTGAATAGACAAATAAAGTGAATGAAACTCCCTACTTGGCAAGAAGCTTATGTTCTGATGGGAGAGATAATAAGTACATACAGAAATACATACAGAATAAAATATGAAGAGAATATATGCAATTAGGCAGAAAGTAGTAACCTACAAGATAGCTTGAGAAGGGAGGAGGCTAGCTGTGGGGCAGTTCAAAGAAGGATTTTGCATAAAAGTTGGTGCTTGACTTACAACCTGAAGGAAGAGAGATTCTGAGGCAATAGTAAAGAAAGAATCCTTACCAAGCATAGGAGGTGACTATTGCAAAGACATAAAGATACAAGATGAGTGTTATATGTGAGAAACAGAGAAAAAGCCAATTTGGCTGTATCACATAATATGAGAGAGGGAGTAATGTGTGATGAGGCTAGAAAGATAGTTATGCTGGGGCAAGATTGTGAAGGGTTTTAAACAAAGAAGTTTATATTTTATTCTAAAACCAAAAGGGAATTATTACATTTTTCTGAGGCGGGGAGTGGTAGAGTCATATCTGTGCATAAGGAAAATCACTGGTAGCAGTGTGGAGGATATACTCCAATGGGGAGAGACTTAAGGAGGAAGATCATTTAGAAGGCCATAGCAGTAACCTAGGTGAAAGGTGATGAGGGCCTGAACGAAGGTGATAGCTGGGTGAGCAAGATGATAACTGTATAAGCAGGATTATAGAGTTACATCAAATATCAAAATTTGGCCACTGATTGGATATGTAGTGTGAAAGAGACGGAGAATTGAGAATCATCCCATAGTTATGAACCTGGGAGACTAGAAAAATGGTGCTGCCACCAGAAATAATAAAGTTTGAAAAAGGAGTAGATTTGAGGGTAAAGATAATTATCTCTGTTTTATACCTCTTGAATTTGAGATATTTGGGGGAAATATAGTTTTAAATGTCCAGTAGGTGATTGGTAATGCAGAAATGAACCTTAGAAGACAGTGGCATAAACAATTGCTTTTTGCTTAAAAAAATTCTTGAGAAGGAACTTACACAGACAGTTTTTGATATAGAAAGAGGACATCAAAGTTTACATTTCTACATTTGAGTTACCCTAAATATTACGTTTCCTTATTCCTGTTCTGTATACAGCAGATTTCTGTAAATATATGCACGCTCTCCCCTTAGACATGGAGTGCATTAATGGGATAATGTGACCCACGTTTACATGTGTATTGTGATGTTTTTATTACTCATGCATCTACCTTGATATGTGTAATACTTGTGATATTTTTTTTACCTTATTGTTAATTAAATTACTATGTTTAAGATCTAAAAATGTCATAATTGTAAGTGGATGTTTGTATGAGTAGGAATGCATTGGTGAGGGCTCATGTACTAGATTAGTGAGTAGTAGTGTTTCCCCTCAGCAGGATAGCCACTAGGATTCTAGAGAATTAGAATGTCACCACGTGATGATCCAGACCTGCCAATGTGAGGGCAGCCCATAAAATGAGTGTCTGCATGCCCCTGTGAAAGGTCTGAGGCACTACACAGCGAGTGGTCACCCTACACACCCTATTTACACTGGTACTGGCTGCATCTGTGAGGCACGGGTAGAGAGATTACAATTAAACGCATGGGATTTGATGAGTTCACCAAAAGATAGTGCATAGAAAGATAAGGGCTCAGAACCTTGGAGGATAACCCCTAGTTAAGAGTCATGATATGGAAGATGAACTAGCAAAGGAGGCTGAAAAAGAAGGATTTAGACAGATAGGAGAGGAAACTGGGAGAGAGAGAGCAGTATCACAAAAACCCAGAAAGGAGAGAGTACCCAGGAGGAAAGGATGGTACAAAATTTATCTTTCTGTTATTTCTATTTGGTGCTCTTAGATTTGTTCTCTGGGGCCAAGAGCAAGCAGTTTCCGGTTATGTTCAACTCTGTGGCCTTTTGGGGTTTTCTTGGCAAAGATACTGGAGTGGTTTGCCATTTCCTTCTCCAGCTCATTTTACAAATGAGGAAACTGAGGCAAACTAGGTTAAGTGGCTTGCTCAGGGTCACACAGCTAAGTGTCTGAGGCTAATTTGGACTCAGGTAGGTCTTCCTGACTCCAGAAATAGTACTCTATCTACTTCGCCACTTCACTGCTCCTTCAAAAAATTAAATGCCACTATCATACCTTTCCCCTCCAAAACCACATACACACAATTTACATATGTGATGCTGCATCCTATATGACAAATTAGTCTTGATCATTTTACTCCTTTTCTTTCTTTTGTTTTTTTAATAAAGCAGTTGGGGTTAAGTAACTTGCTCAAGGTTACACGGCCAGTTATTTTTGTGTGGGTGTTAAGTATCTGAGGCCGGAACCAATCCTGGGTCCTCCTGACTCTGGGCTGGCGCTCTTACTCACTGCACCACCTAGCCGCCCCATTTACTCCCTTTCTTTTTTTTTTTTAAAGCAATTGGGGTTAAGTAACTTGCTCAAGGTTACACGGCTAGTCATTTGATTTATGCGTGGGTGCTCATTTTCTGAGGCCGGATCTGATCTCGGGTCATCCCAACTCCGAGGCCGGCGCTCTTACTCACTGCGCCACCTAGCCGCCCCTTTAGGGCAATTGGGGTTAAGTAACTTGCCCAAGGTTACAAGGCTAGGTTTTTGTTTGTGCGGATTAAGTGTCGGAGGCCGGCTCCGAACTCAGGTCCTTCTGATTCCAGGGCCGGCGCTCTATTCACTGCGCCACCTAGCCGCCCCTACTCCCTTTCTTAAAAGCCTTCAGTGTTTTTCTGTTGCTTACAACATAACAAACAGATTTCTTAATTTGCTATTAATAATCTAGACCCAATTTTTCTATATCTCCCACTGCTCATCTATATGAAATCTTTGCCCAGATTATCAAAACATATCATTTTTGTAATTTCCTAAACAAATCTTTTCACATCCTTATAATACTAACTCAAGTGGTGCCTTGGTTTTTTTCCTATTTATTTATTTAGTTATTTTTAGTTTTCAACATTTGCTTTTATAAGATTGAGTTCCAAATCTCCACCCCACTCCAAGACAGCATGCAATCTGATATAGGCTATGCAGGTACAATCTTATTAAACATATTTCCACATTAGTCATGTTGTGAAAGAAGAATCAGAACAAAAGGGAAAAACCAGAAGAAAGAAAAAAAGAGAGAAAATATAGTATGCTTCTATCTGAATTCAGACTCCTTAGTTCTTTCTCTGGATGTGGATAGCATTTTCCATCATGAGTCTTGTAGTTGCCTTAGATCACTGTATTACTGAGAAGAGCCAAGTCTATCAAAGTTGACCATCATGCAATGTTGCTTTCACTGTGTACAGTATTCTCCTGGTTCTGCTCACTTCACTCAGCATCAATTCATGTAAGTTTTTCCAGGTATTTTTGAAGTCCCCATGCTCATCATTTCTTATAGCACAATAGTATTCCATTACATTCATATAACACAACTTGTTCAGCCATTCCCCAGTTGATGGCCATCCCTCAATTTCCAATTCTTGGCCACCACAAAAAAGCTGCTATAAATAAGTTTTGTACATGTGGGTCCTTTCCCCTTTTTATGATCTCTTTGGGATACAGAACTCTAGTGCTATTGCTGGATCAAAGGGTTTGCAGAATTTTATAGTAAATGGCATCTGTTAATGAAGACTTTTCTAATCCCCATAACCAGATATAATCCTTCCATTCTCTTGACTCCTACTTTATAAGGTCTAGTTGTACTACTTATATGGCTGCTTTGTTAGTAGCTATTTTGTGTACAAGTCTACTAGATTATAAGTTCCTTCAGGTCAGGTACTGCCTTAAAAATCTTTGTCTCATGATGCTGGCACCTAGCATCATGTCTTACACATAGCAGGCCACTCAATGATTACTTGCTGAATTAGTTAAAGAATGAATTTGTAATATATTTGGAACCAGATTATATAGGGCCTTAATTTCTAGGCAGGAATATTTATACATGATGCATTAGGCAACAGGGAAGTCATTGATGGTTTTGAAGCAGATAAAAGCAGGAAGAAGAGTCTGGTGATAGCTTTTCAAAATTCTTCTTTATGAGACATGCCTTAGAGTGAATTCTGGTTAGCAGAAACCAAAGACTAGTCTTTTACAGAATGGATATATCAGGTTTCCCTTCCTAAGTCCCTACTTTTCATTTTAGGATTGTAGCTATATAGCTGGATGGGGGGATCTTAGAGGTCACCTAGTCCAACTCCCTCCTTTTTTCAGATGGAGAACCTAAGAAATTAAATGATTTAACCAAGGACCCATAGTTAGTAAAATGGAAGAGGCAGAATCTGAACCCACATGCTCTTAACTCCAAAGCTAATGCTTTCCCCACCACACCGTGTTTTAAAAACTGTTAGGTATTTGCATTTGTCGGTAGTTTAATGATCAAAGATAATACTGATTTTATTTATTTGGTTCCTGGGGAAAGCATATCCCTTTCAATAATTTTATGTACTGTTCTTTCTTTGTACTTATTATGAGATAAAAAAATCATTGTAGACATTAAATATGGTAGCAAAAGTAGGGTTTAAATTCTAAACTGAGAAGAATCAATACAAATTGACAGTTGTTGTGAGTAATTTTTGAAAGAATTCTTTTGCCATAAGAAAAATCCTTTCACTTATGTTTGTATAGGTCTCTTTACTTAATAGTTTAACTCCTCCTACTACTATCTATATTTTACATGGAGTTAACATTCTGTATCTGCACCACACAACCTGTGTTTCCTGGTTAAAGTTTATCTGTATTTTTCATGGGGCTTACACTGCTTTGTTCTTGATATTGGCAGTTATGAGCTCATTCATTTACCACTGTGTTGTTATTTTTTTTTTTATTTCTCCAGGGATATGAAGCATTGATTAAAAAGGACTTCCCCAAATACTCACTTTGCACTTTTGACTGGGTACCATGGACACCAAGGAAGAGAAGAAGGAACGGAGACAAGGCTATTTTGCTCGGTAAGCATGTGTTCTACACAATTATTTCAGTGATTGAAAAAATTTGGTTGAATGTACTTTGTCCTCCACTATTACTGGGTCTATCATATTTCAAAACTGTAATAAGCACAGCAGGTAACCCACTAGGAGGAGTTAAATAAGTTTCCTTCAGCATTTTTCTCACTTGCATTTGATTTCATCTCTTATTCTTTCTTGCCTTTGTCAAATTTTCCAGGCCTGTTATCATTGTTACTTAGAGAATGCAGCTGTCATTGTGAATTGAACTGCAAATTGCTTTTGAATCCCACAGTTAGCAACCTACCTTGAATTTTAAATTTTAAGTGCCTAGCTCCTGCTGCTCTATACCTTAGTCTGTTCAGCTGCAACTACAGTACTGAAAATCTGTGACCTAGTGGCGATTGCTTTCAGTATGAACATTTTCATAGGTAGATGGAATGACTTAACTTCTAATATACACTTTTTGGGTATATACAGTTCAGCAAGCATTTAGTAATCACATACTACATGCAAGGTATTATGTGCTAAGTGCTAGATATACAAAAACAGAATGGAACACAGTTGCTTTGAGGAACAGAAAATCATATTATCCCTATTACTAGTTTGAAATTATGATTTATAGATTTAAAATGTATTTTGACAGTTTTTTTTTATTGTATCATCATGTTGTGGAAAACATCAGAGAATCACCTGACAAGGCTAAATGTTTTTCAGAACACAGCCTGAAAACATAGAACAAAAATGCATATTACTTTCTTTCCAGATGACATTCTAGAGTAGGTTGCATTTTAATGTTTTGAAAAAGTACCAAATGTCCTCTGCTCCATATGCTTTTCTTCACATCTAGACTTGAAATTTTGTCATATTCTCTCCAATTTAAGCAGTGTATAATTTCGTTGGAAAATAAAAATGAAAGTCGAGGTTTCCTTTTAAATTTTTTTTGTCAGAAATTGATAGACCATAGTTTATAAAAATAGAAGGAAAAACTACAGTTGGGAATAATAAACCTTCAATGTAGATTATAGAGAAATAAAGCTGATCTTAAAAAAGAGGATTTTTCTCTTAAGATATGGTCAATACAATTGTAGAAAGAAAGAAAAAGAATTTGTTGGGAGAAAATAGAGGTCAGGATGGTACCTGGAACAAATCAGGCTTCAGAAATGAAGATAGAATTGGACAGAATAAGTAAGATGATCCATAACAATAGACATGTTGTACTAGAGGGTCATGATACCTTCTCGCTCTGCAGGTTAGGATAAACAAAGACAAAGTGAGACTGAGAGATGTGAACCTTGTGCTAGAGGTTAAGTTTACAAACACACACACACACACACACACAAAGTGAAATGCAGAGCAAGCAAAGAGGTTATTGTTTTGATAGATTTTTAAAAATTGACTTAAGGGTCTCCCTTTTATTTCATTTTTAACTTAAATATCCTTTAAATCAGAAATGAAATGATGGATGATAATTAAACTCCTTAAGTTACAGCAGTAAGCATCTTCAAAACACCTGTTTAAACAAACTTCCTTTCTAGGGGAGTATGCCAATGCTTTATCCTGGTCCCTCTTCTCTTTCCTCTCTACCTTTGTTTCCATGGGTTTAAGTATTTCTATATAGATACTTCCAAATACAGATAAGGCGTTTAACTGTCTCTTCTGAACCCCAAGCCCACATTACCAGTAACCTGAGGGAAATCTCTTGTCAGGCTCAACATGTCCAAAACAGAACTAATTTCCCCCTAAAAACTTGCCTACTTCTTTTTGTGGGTACTCTATGATCATAGTCACCCAAGTTAGCAGCCTAGAATTATTTTTTTATTCTTCCCTCTCCCACAATCACCATAATCAATCATTTGCCAAGTCATAGCAATTCTACCTTGACAGCATTTCTTTTATGCGTCTATGTCTTTCTATACACATAGCTACTACCCTACTTCAGCCCTCATCACTTCTCACCTAGCTTGTTGTAATAGTTTCCCAAATGATCCCCCTGTTTAGTATCTCTGCTTTCTTTGATTCATTTTCCGTATAGCTGCCAAATTGATCTACTTACATTACAGCCTTTACAGTCACTCCCTCATTCAAAAACCTCCAATAGTTCTCGATTGCCTTAAGTGTAAAATACAAGTTCCTCAGACTAGGATTTAAGTCACAGTCTGACTCTAGCCTAACTTTTCAGTCTAATATTATACTATTTACTCCCCAACCGGATTAGACTGTTAGTTATTCTTTAACTAGAAACTCAAATTAGCCTGTAGCTAATCTGCTTCTGTTCATATCTGTAGACCCAGTCTGTAAGTTTGGAATATATTTCCTTACTCCTCCCTCTCAGAATCCTTGTCTGATTTAAAGACTTTCTATGGGAACTAACCCCTCCCTGTGTTAGTGTTTGATCATTATTCAAATTACCATGTATTATGCTTTTATGTATTATATGCATATTATGTCTGTGACTACCTTGAATGAAATGGAAACTCCTTGCAAGGAAGAAGGCAGACTCTTCTATTTATCTGTGTTTCTCCAGTGCCTAGCACATACTTTGCATTTTTCTGGTAGCAAATAAATAGTTTTTCGAATTGAATTAAATACCATGCCTATAAACTTGAACTCTGACTATAAAACAGGTCATATTATACTAAGTATAGTAAGAAGATAGTGAAAAAAATGGGGAACAGAGTTGTCAAATTTTGCCTACCTACCTTTCATTAAAAAAAAAAAGCAATACAAATACCTCCCTAGTGGTGGTCCTAGGACATGAGGACAAAATAAAAATAGCCCTTATTGAAATTATGAAACAGTAAGTCATGGGAGTGAGTAAGAAGATGATCTCAAAAAACAGGAAATTGATAGCTTGACTACCACTGTAAAGTAAATCAGAAAAGAAAGCGGGGAAGTAAGAGCCATGAAAACCAGTTAAGAAGACAGTTTCAAGGTTGAAAAGCTTTCTGAGGAATAAACTGAATTGAACTTAAAGGAGAATTGTCAGCATACAACCAGCTTACTAGAAAGCTGCTCTCTGAAAGTAGAGACCAGAAAGCCTTCTCTAGAAATGGCTGCCTATCCCCACAATCTTGATCAGAAACACTGTAGGGATTTTTGTTTGCTTATGTAATCTATAGGCTTTCTCATTCTATGAAATGAAATCTGGAAAATTATTTTAGATAACTGTATAACATCTTTACCTACTTCCCCAAGTAACCACTGTTTTTTTGCGAACCAGTGTGCCGTGTATTTTAGTCAGCATTATATGACTGTGTATAGTAAATACTTTGCCTTTTTTGTTCCTCCTTTGCACTAACTCCAGTATCCAAAATTAAGCCCCTAAAGAAATTTATTAACAATATTTTATTTAAATTTGATAGTAGGAGCAGCCTTGTTCATCCTTCATGCTGGTTTAGAAATAATCCTCAGATTATTGAGAGATGGATTGTCATGGATAATTTGCACCTCTCCCTTGTCCTGTTCTAATACCTTGTTACATACAGTTTACCCAATTCATGTCACTTAATCTTCAACATTCTCTGGTAGGTGGTGTAATAGAGCACTGGGCCTGGCGTCTGGAAGACCGGAGTTCATGTCTTGCCTTACATACTTGCTATATGTGTAACCCTAGGAAAATCTTTTATCCTTTGTTTGCTTCAGTATTCTCAATTGAAAAATGGGGACAATAATAGACCCTACCCCTCAGGATTGTTGTTAGGAGCAAGTGAGATATTTATAAAGCACTTAGCACAGTGCTTGACCTATTACAGGTGCTATATAAATGATAGCTGCTATCATTATTTTTTATTATTTTTCAATGTACTTGTATCTTATTACAGATTGAACAAATTTTATTGTTGAATTATTACAAAACTATGATTCTATGGGTCTGATAGTCTCTGATTCTATCATAGGGATTGGACTAGGTCTCTGATTTCATCAGTATAGGGAAATCTCAGGTGAGAGAATTCCCTCTTTCCTTACAACTCATCATCACCTATTTAAATTATAGTCTTAAAGGGTTGCCTAGAATTAGACCCTAAAGATATCAAAGAAAGATGAAAAGGATCCATTATATGCAAAAATATTTCTAGCAGCTCTATTTTTTCAAAGGACTGGAAACTAAAGGGGTTTCCATCAGTTGGGGAGTGGCAAAACAAATCATATCATATGAGTACAATGGAATATTATTGAAACATAAGAAATAACAAAAAGGACAGTTTCAAAGAAACTGCTGAAGACTGAGAACTGAGCCAACTCATATACAAAATGAAGTAGGAAGAACCAGGGGAACAATTTATACAGTAACACCGGCTTTGTGAAGAAAAAGAACTTTGAAAGACAAAACTCTGATCAACACAAGGACCAACCATGATTCCAGAAGATCAGTGAAAAAGTCCACCTCTTGACAGAGAAGTGCTGGACTCAGGATGTAGAATGAGACATACATTTTTGGACATGACCAGTGTGGGAATTCATTTTGCTTTACTATGTGTATTTGTTGTGTATTTCAATTTTTTTTTAAGTTTAAATGGGAAATGGGAGGGAAAAGAAGGGTAGAGATAAGTAGTCCCCCAAAAAAGCATGGAAAAAGAGGGGGGAAAAGGTAATTGAAACATTTTATAATGGACAGAAAAGAATAGAAGAAAAGCTAGAAATAAACCCAGACAATCAGAATTTTGAAAATTGTATGTTAAATGTATTAAACATTTTTAAAAAATGCAAGATGTGAAGAGACTCAGACTTTCATGTACAATCTTCTTTTTATTATAATATGTGCCTGGAAATGTTCCTTTTATTTGTTGTTTAATTTAGAAAAAAAGTTAAGGGAAAGATGCTAGGGCACTGAGGTGTTAAGTGATTTACTCAAAGTTACAGAACTACAATGGGTGAGAGACAGGACTTCAGTCTAGGTCTTCCTGTCTTTGAGGCCAGTTGTCTCTTCACTTCACCAGTACCACCTGTTGTGATCATACCATACTTTATTTACATTTTTTTGGTTAAATGTGCATTTGTAGGTTAGTTTGGTAATGTAGCTGCTATAGATAACATAGTTTTTATGGGGAAATGTTTTCAGAATTTCAAACCACTGCCTTAACATAGGAACTTTTGGAACACAAAACCATTTGTAATCTGGTAACTTCCTGTACTTTCATGATTACTAGCTCATTTAACTCAGTAAGCATTCACAGTCTTCCATCAATGTTCAAAGACTACAGAGCATGAGCAGTCAGATTCTTTGTTTAGTCATAGTCTCCATTCTCATCTAAAAGCAAAGTCTTGTAGTAAAAAGGAAGACTTGTAGAGAATAACCTTGCATTGTAAAGCACCAACTTGTTTTAAAAGCTTGGAAAGATAATAACTAGGATAGGCTCATAAATCTGGAACTGGAAGGAACCTTAGAAGCCATCTAGTCCGGTTTCTTAATTTTCACAGAAGAAGAAACTAAGGCCCAAAGTGGCAAAGTCCTCTTGCCAATGACACAGAGGTAACAAGTATCCAAGGTGGGATTTGAATGAATGAGCTCAGTACTTTTTCCTTTGTACTATGCTTCCCCCCTCCCTTACTGATCAGTAGTATTAGTAAAGAAGACAACAGTGATTCCCATGGATAAGTCTATTTCTTGATGTGGGGAAATCTCTATGTAGAAGACAGAATCCTGTTATTTTCTATAACTCTTTCCTTATCATGCCTGTGCTCTGATAATGAATGGAAAAGACAGTCACTGGGATGACATCATATGAACATTTATCTGTCCATGCCCAAGAAGGGATAGAGAGGATCACAGAAAATGAAATGGACAATTTTATTACATAAAATTAGTTTTTTCACAAACAAAATCAATTCAGTTAAATTAAAGGGGAAAACAAATGGGGGGAAAATCTCTGTAGCAAGTTTCACCAATAAAGGCCTCATATCCAAGATATATAAGGAACTCATTCAAATTTATTTGAACAAGATCCATTACTCAATAAATAAATGGCCAGAGAAAATGAAGCTTTCAGAGGAATAAATTCAAGCTATCAACAACCTTAGGGGGAAAATGCTTTTAAAAATGAATAATTAAATAAATACAAATGAAAACTACTCTGAAATTCTACCTTATACCTGTCAGATTGGAAAATATGACCAAAAATGGAAAATGAAATTTGGAGAAGCTTTGGGAAATCACACATAAATGCTATGTTTCAGCTGTGAATTGGCCCAATCATTCTAGAAAGCAATTTTGAACCATGTTCTAAAATATAGACTAGATGGCTTCCAAGGTTCCTTCCAGTTCCAGATTTATAAGCCTATCCTAGTTGTTGTCTTTCCAAGCTTTTAAACCATTCATGCCTTTTGACCCAGCAATAGCACTTCTAGACACACACTCTAAAGAGATCAGAAAAAAGGAGAAGGGCCCATATGATAAAAAATATTTATAGCAACTTTAAAAAATATAGCTAAGAACTAGAAACTAAAGAGGTACCTCTCAGTTGGGGAGCAGCTAAACCAGTTATGGTATATGAATGTTGTGAAATATTATTGGCCAAAAGAAATGACAAAAGGGATAGTTTCAAAGAAATTAGGGAAGACTTAGATAAACTGATGCAGAGTGAAGTAGGCAGAGCAAGGGGAACAATTTATACAATAACAGCAAAATTGTAAAGAAAAATAACTTTTGAAAGACAGAACTCTAAGCAATGCAATGACCAAGCATAATTCTAGAAACAGTGAAGAGGTCAGCTATCCACCTCCCTACAAAGAGATGTTGGATTTAAGATGTAGAAGGTCTCCCTGAATTTTTGGACATGACCAATGTAGGAAATTGTTTTGCTTAATCACGCATGTTTGTTATAAGGACATTTTTCTTTTTTCTTTTTGTTTTTCATTTGAGAGGAATATAGGAGAGAGGGAAGAGTGAGATATGGTTTCCCTCCCCTCCAAAAGAGAAGATAACAGGAGGAAGGCCTAAAAGGCTTTCCTGCTTCACAGCCTTCAAAGTTACATATGGCACTTATTATATACTTAAAAAGAAAAATAGGCTACATTATGAGGATTTAGTTTCATGTAAAATCTTCTCTTATACAGTGTATATAGAAATGTCCCTTTTATTTGGTGTTCATTCAGGATAAAAGCAAAATTAAAAATACGTATATATACGTATATATACTTCATATGGTTAAAAGAGTGGATCTTTTCCCAGCAGCTAATAAAAGATCGCAGAAGACTATTTAGTGGGCTGCAGTCTTGCCTATTTAATTTTGTTGCCTCTAGTATGAAATGTAAACTCCTCTGTTTTTAAAGTCCTTAACAACCTAGACCCAAATTATCCTTCCAGCCTCAATGGGCATTGCTCCCCTTCTTGTACTTTGGGATCCAGTTAGATGGGCTTTCCTTTCTATTTCTCACACATGACACTCATCTCCCATCTCTATGCCTTTGCATTGACCATCTAAAATCCCTGGAATGGTCTCTTCCTTACCTTAGTCCTTTTTTTTTCTGTAAGATGAAACTTAAACACTATCTTTTGCCTTAAGCTTTTACTGACCCCTTCTTCCCCCAGTGTTAGTGCCTCCTTCCCAAACTACTTGTTTCTATTTAACTGCTTTGTGTTTATTAATTTTATATTGTATAATTATCCATGTGCTTATTATCTCTTCTATTAGAACATGAGTGAGCTCTTTTGTGAATAGGGATTGTTTCATCCTTTGTACTCGTATCCCTTGCTTCTAGCACAGAGACTGTAGTTGTTGCTTAATAAATGCCAGGTGATTTATTGATTACCTAATTTCACACCTGACTTGATGTTTAGGTACTACTAGGGTTTGTACCACCAAACCATAACCATTCCTGATCAACTCTCCTTGAAATTTTTCATAAATTGTTAAGACTTGTCAACCATTTTTCCATTAATCAATTTGTCTCATCCATTTTAAAAGCTGAAGAGAAGCAAAACGGCACACTAATTTAATTCAGTATCTATATATAGTTCGGTGTTAATGAGACCCATTACCATTCATCATAATTCAGTTATTTTTGGAAAATCTTAATCACTTAGTAGATACAAAGTACATGCTTAGGTGTTGAATGTCATGATAGACCCAAATGCATGGTTCTTTCATTAGTTCCTGAATCCAGTTCCTCATCTGCTTCCTGAATGTTGTCAGCTTATTCCCATTCAACAAGCATTTATTTACTCATGTCAGATACTATGCTAGGCACCCTGGATGTAAATACAAAAATTGAAACAGTTCCTTTCTCGAAGAGCTTATCCATGACCTTCCCCTTCCCCTTCCTCTTCCCCGTCCTCCTCAGCTAACTACTGAAGATTAAGAACTGAGACAGCTCAGATATTTTCTCTATATGGGTTTTGTTGCCATAGTCCCCAGTATTGCCATTGTGAGGACTGGCTCTTGGCCACTGTTCTCTCTCACCTCAACTGTTACACATGTAGGGCTCAGTTGTCTCTGGAACAGTCCTAATTCGTGCTCGTCTCCGACACTCTTCCTCATCCCCCATACTTATGCAAAGCAAGGTTCAGCATGTGACTGTCCTTGAGAGCAGGGACTGACTTTTGCCTTTCTTTGTGTTACCAGCATTTAGCACAGTACCTGACGAATAGTAGGAGCTTATTGTTGTTGTTGTTATCAATAGCAAAAAAAAGTGATAATTGCATTTATATAGTGCTTGATAGTTTGCTGAACAGTTTACCTATGTTATCTTGTTTGATCCTCATGACAACCCTGTGAGGTGGATGTTATTATTTTCCTCATTTTGCAGCTGATAAAACTGAGGCTGGGATAAGTGAAGTGACTTACCTAGGATCTCACAGCTTTTAAGTGTCTAAGGTTGGTCCTGACTCCAAGTCTTTCACTCTATAAAACCACCTACCCACTTTTAATTTGACTTGATTTGTGCTCCGGCTGTGCTGGAATCTGCATTGGCTGCTACCTGTTCACATATCGAATATCTAATTATCTGGGATGCCCAAAAGGTGAATACATACTTAAATTTGCCAGCTCATCCACAATTAATCACATTCAATCAGAGTGTCCTGGCAACTTAGAGTTTATACTGACTACCTTTTCAAAGATCATGTAATCATGTAGTACACAGTGCTTGTACTCCATATATTCATGGTAACTAAGCTTTCAGCATTCTCACTATGAGGACCATCTTAATCAAATGTGACCTCAGACAATTAACACAAAACTAGGCATGTTAACTCGGGCAAGTCACTTAACCCCAATTGCCTTACCTTCCCCCTTCCAAAAAAAAAAATAAGTAGTTAAATTTTATTGAGTATTGTAACCACTTTAAAAAATACTTTTGTTTTAAATAAATTAAAATTAAAAACTAAGATCAAGGCAAAATCTCACAGTGCTGAACTTGGAATCAGGGAGATTTTAATTTGAATTCTATCTCTGGCCCTTAAAAAAATGTGTGACAATGAACAAGTCACTTTAAACGCTCTGAATCCAAGATTGAAAATTATAAAAAGAAAAAAAATCATAGGTTGAGATTTACAAAGGTAGAGATAATTCTTTGCCAGTAATGTCCTCTCTGATGAAAGATCCTTGACTTTTTAAATAAATAAAATTGGATTAATCTTAATTTTCTAGCCTATATTGTTACCTTCACTGATTGAACAGAGTGACCTTAGGACATGACACGAAATATACAACCGGAATGTGATGAAGTAGAAAAAATTTTGTGAACTTTTGATAACTAGTACAAAAAAGAATTTTAATGAAAATTGATTTTTGACAATGAACCTTACCACTAGTCTACCTAAAATGTTATGAAATTCTGTTTTTCTTGGAAATGTTCCCATTCATAAGAACTGCCTGAAAATCCTTAAAATAGCTTTTGTAAAGTGGGAGTATAAACATTTTCTTTTGGTCTTAAGGTTTCTCAGTACTAACTTTTACAGTGCTAAACCTTGTGATTAACAAGCAAAAGTAAACAAGCTCTCTTCTAAAACTATTTCCCATGGAAAAACTATTGGTGTCTTTTTAGAAAATTATTACTGATTGCCAGTTAGAATGATGAGACTCTTGCATGAACCCTTAATTTTGTTTATTGCTCATGTTTCCCATTGGGTTGATTGAATTAGAAGCAGGCAGTTCATAAGGAAACTGTTTACACAGAGCATGTAATTCATTGTCAGGGAAAATCTCCAAGGTCAAGTTTTGGATACAGTGTATGTTTCCAGGAAATTGTTAACTTTTTCTAAAGACAAGAGGGGGGGGGAAGGAACATAAACATTTAGCTGTTAACACTTCAGTGTCTTGATATCTTGGCTTTACTTGTTAAGAAGGATTTTTCTTTTAATTTGACACAATGCTATTATTCTACATGGAAGTTTCATGGCGAATTGTGCAAGTTATATTGTAAGACTATTTCATTTTGAAAATACATTGCGCCTGAATTTATTTTATTCCAACCACCTCAACCCATTTTTCTGATAACAATTTTATAGATCCTATTATGGAAGTATCACATCCAAGGGTTCAGTGCTACTTAGCACAATGGTTTTTAACCTGACTCCATGGACCCACAGTGTGTCTTTGGATGGATTTCAGGGAATCCGTGAACTTGAGGGAAAAAATTACATCTTTATTTCAATATAATTGGTTCCCTTTATAATCCTATGTATTTTTTATGTGTATAAAATTATTCTGCCAGGCTGCCCCCCCCACTAGCCATGTGACCTTGGGCAAGTCATTTAACCCTAATTGCCCTCCAAAAAGCAAAAAAATAAAAATAAAAATCCCTATACTAGTTGCTATAAAACCAAGTTCACAAAATAAATGATGAGCCTATCTTTCTATGATCTGAAGTCTTATTGATTTACCTTTGTACTGGGCAGCATCTTGATGAAAGACCCCACAAATTCTTGACACAGGAAAATGAACTAGCTAATACTCTTGTCTTCTACCACCTACAGGATACCACCCAACACAATGCAATCCATTCCCCCTACCTTGGCTTTTTCTCTCCCTTCCAATTTTATAAAAAGAGACTAAGTTCATAGAATTTTAGAATTGTTAGGGACCATCTTTAAAAACAAATGCTCCTGAATTCTAGTACACCAAGCATACCTTTCCAAATACTAATAAAATATTTCCTTCTAAAGAGAAATCTCTTCTTTACCAGATCTCTCTAGAGACCCCCAGAAAAGGAGCCAAAAACAGAAAAGCCTGTATCAAAGATAATTAAAAAAAATTTAAGCCTGTATGCTCATCCCCCCCTTTTTTTTAAACTAGGGAAGATATCAGCTGAGTTGGTATGAATATTAACTCTATTACTTACTATGTAGGTGGTTTTAAGTGAGTCATTTAACCTAAGTCCAAGTCCCTTCACCTGTAACTTAAAGAGTTTGAACTGGATCAGAAGTTCGTATCATGGACCCTTTTTGCTGGGTAAAGCCTAAACCCCTTCTCAGAATTATATTTTTAAATGCACAAAATAAAACTAGCAGGTCCCCTACAGATGAAAGGTCCACATAGTGTTACAGAGGAAATCAATTATATGGAAATGTAGTTATCAAAATATATTTTTTAAAAAACCAAATTCACAAGACTTCAAGTTAAAAACCCTCAGACTAGATGATTTCTAAAAGCCTCTTCAGTTTTAAATTGTGTGATCCCATGACTCATTTCTTCCATACTTGGGCCAAAGCCTTGAGATACTTTTTGTCAAGTGCATTTTTAAGCCTTTGCTAGTTATCCATGGTTCAGAATCTCCAATAACATGAGAAAAGTAAACTCTGGGCCAAGAAATTCTTTCATTTCACAATAACAAGAAACCCATTATTTGCTTCAGTTTAGATGACATTGATTTCATTGGGAAAAAATGTACCTCCCTTTCCCGCCAAACCTACCAGAAAAATAAAAGTGAAAATTCTTATAGAAAGAGTAGGCACTCTCCCCATATTTAACCAAAGTACATATGCTTTTTCATGCATTCTTCCATTGATTGCCTATCTAGTGTAGCACCTGAGACAATTCAATAACTATTTTGCATGAGTCCCACCAAGACAGGATCATGACAGATTTGATAGCAAATGAAGAATTACATGTTTGATTTGAAAAAGAAAGTACCAGCAGAGGTGGCTTTGACTTGGTGGATCTTTGCTAGAAAGAATATCCCATATTTTGAAGAAATTTGAGAAGTTGTTACCCATTTGATTTGCTTTGGTTTCAGCTAAAGAGAGCTAAATAAAGCATTTTATTCCAAATTAAGATGTAAAACTATCTTCCTCCCTTATATTATTCTTCCTCCATTTAACTTTTATTTTTTCCTCTTCTATTATGTTGAGTCTTTTGTTCCTCATTTTTTTCTCAAGAAATATGATTCTTCAATCTGCATGGGGGGAAGGAAAAAATATTTCAGTGTTAGTCATCAAATGATAGTGGTACTCCTTGCCATCATGAAAGGGACTTCCTATTTTATTAATGGAGCTTGGGTATTAGGAGGAAGCTTGGTCAAAATGCACCATTAAAAATTTCTCTCTCTTGGGAAAAGTGGATATGAAATTATACCAAGCTTGAGTCTATTTTATAATTTTCCTCCCTTAATATGTGGTTCCTCTTTCCATTTTTTTATTGTGTGATATGAAACTGCCTCTGTATAGATTATTTGGCAATAAACTCTATGTCAAATGTGGACTATTAATAGTGAAAGAGGAAAAATATACCAAGTGGTAAAGATAGGGTTTGGAATTTTGTAGTCAGTATAAAGGAAACTTTATACTAGGTTATTTTCTCCAAGGAGACTTTTTTATAGTTAATTTTGATAATATTAAAATTGCATCTGTGTTTTACTGGTTGGATGGATATGTAATCTTGTTATCATTACATAGTTATTGAATATTTCTTGAGCCTGACTATGATGAAATGCAACATAAAAGACACTGTCTCTTCCATGAGTTTACAGACATTAAAAAAAATAAAAATGGGCATATGATTAAACTTGCAATAGTATAAGGTAATGGTTTTTGAAAACCTTAACATGAAGAAATATTTTTTGAACAAGTTCCATTGTTGATGAAGTATTATATTATATTTACTAAGAAGAGAGAATAACACCCATTCCTTACATTCATTTAGTTAGAAATAACTTTTAAGATGTGGTTTGGTTTGATTTGATTGATTCAACTCAAATCTGAAGGGAAACTCAGGATGTTTTGTGGTATTTCATAAATTCAGGAAAAAATGAACTTTACTTTGTATAAAACACATAAGAAAGGTATGGCTCTTATTACCTAAGTAATTTGATTTCCCATCTTCTGATTCCTGATTTGCCATCTCATCTTTCCTTTTGGATGGATTCTTTTCATTCTCTGTGCTAGCCGTGCTTTCTCTTTACCTTCTGTAATTTAAACACATAGATGGCAAGATTATTGGACTATTGAATGATCTAAGACTGAGAGGATTAACTGATATTTTGTGCTGTTACAGCCTATCAGGATACAAAAAGATCTCGACAGTTAGGAATAATGGGCCAAATACAGATATTTGAAGAGGAATAATTTTTAAAATCTAGTCACCTGCACAAATAAAGAAAGAGTCCATGAAGTATGGGTAGTCAGTGGTTTACATGATATAAACTCAGGGAATTTAGTGTACTTTTTATTCCTGTCAAAAATGCCTGCTAGATTTTTCTCCTGACATGACATTCTTTATTAAATTTTATTTATTTTATTTTTAATTTTTGAAATAAAACAAGCATTTCCATAACATAGTATAATTTTAAAAAGATGATTGTACATGAAACTGCAAATCTCTTATGTGCAACTTGATATTCCTTAAATATTTTCCCCTCCCCACTGGAGATGGCTACCATTAGACACACATATATGTATATATACAAATGTAAAATTATTCTGTACATACTTCTCTTTATCAGTTCTTTCTCTGGATGCAGATAACTTCTTCCTTCATCTGTTCTTTGTAGTTAATTGGGAATTTATAATAGTCAAAATAACTTATTTGCTCAAATGGTTTTTGAAACAACATTGCTATTACTATATACAATGTTCTTGTTCTGTTCATTTTACCATTATTTCATGCAAGTCTATCCATGTTTTTCTAAGATCATTGAGCTCATCATTTCTTATAGCACAGTAGTATTCCATCACTATCATATCCCTTAACTTGTTTAACCATTCCCCAGTTGATGGGCATCCCCCAGATTTCCAGCTCTGTGCCACCACAAAGAAAGCTGCTATAAATATTTTAGAACATATAGGTTCTTTTCCTTTCCCCCTAATCTTTAGAAATAGACCTAGTTGTAATATTGCTGGGTGAAAGGGTATTAGCAGTTTACCAACTCTTTGGGCCTAATTCCAAATTGTCCTCTAAAATGGTTGGATCAGTTCACAATCCCACCAATAATGACTTAGTGTTCCAGTTTTTCCACCTCTTCCTTATAAGACATTCTATCTAGGGGCGGCTAGGTGGCGCAGTGAGTAAGAGCACCGGCCTCGGAGTTGGGATGACCCGAGATCAGATCCGGCCTCAGAAAATGAGCACCCACGCATAAATAATGACTAGCCGTGTAACCTTGAGCAAATTACTTAACCCCAATTGCTTTAAAAAAAAAAACAACAACAACATTCTATCTACCACTTACATTCATATATCCCCCCAATGCCAGAAATGCACTCCTGCCTCATTTCCACCTAGCTTCCTTTGGTGCCTTAGTGTTTTTCCTGATCTCCCCAGCTAATAATAGTCTTCATTTCCAAATTGTCGTGTGTGTGTGTGTGTGTGTGTGTGTGTGTGTGTGTGTGTGTGTGTGTATGCAGGAACTTTTTGTTGTTGTTGGTATCCCTAGCACCTAGCATAATGCTGTAAGCTTTAATAAGTAAATGTTTGTTGAATTGAAATTGCTTTGATTTGTTTGATTAGTAGCACCTAGTAATTTAATTTTGTGATATTTCTGCCATCACTTATGGGGTATTCATTTATCAACAAAGTAAATTTAAATTGTTTTTATTTTGATAATTTTTGAAACATACTGGAAGCCATAAAACTAGGGTTGGGATTCATTTATTTAAATAATAAACAGTCCGAGTTAGTTTAGATACTAAAGAACTATTTTAAAAAAACCAAAAACCTTTTCAGTAGTATAAAGATAGTCCAAATGAAGAAGAATGTGAAGTGAAGGTCTGGTATTTATGGAAACATTTACCTTTAGTACTTAGGGAAAAAAGAAGGAATTCCCACTGACTGGAGATAACTTTGAAAGTCCCCAATGAAGAAGAATGTGAAGGTCTGGTATTTATGGTTTGTGGACATTTTCCTTTAGGAGTTAGGGAAAAAAGCAGGGAATCCCCACTGACTCAAGATAACTTTGAAAGTCCCTGAATTTCCATGGAATTCCTTTTTTTCCCCCTCTGTGACAACTGGGTGTGGTAAGAATTCCCCACAGATTAAGTTCTTTTTAGATTCTGTACAAGAAGGCTACATGGTAGGAACCCCAGAGACTTTCTTGGAGTCACAGAAAAGGCAGTGGCAAGTACTTGGGCCTTGGGGGGCTTAAAGTTAACAATTTTCAGTTATTCCCTTTCCACACCCAAACTAGCTATGCTTTACATTTTCATAAACAAACAAGATTTAAGTACTCTTTTTTTCTATCAGAAAGAATTTGTGCTATGCAATTACATAATGATTTTTTTAAATCATGCCCATTTTTTTAAACTTTTATTTCTGTCTTGTATTATTAATTAAATAGTAGTGGAATGGTGGATAGAACAAGCCAGCAGAATATCTGAATTCCAGACCTGGCTCTTCCACTAACTACCACTATGACTTTGGGCAGATGACTTAGCTGTTCTGAGCCCTAGTTTTCTCTTCCCACAAATGAAAATGTTGGATTTCATATCTAGGATCACTTTCCAATCTAAAATTCCACAGTTATATTAAATAATGTGAAGGCTACTCTTTGTGAATGGAAAGGAGAGCATCTTAAGAATTGTTATGGAATGGAAAGGTGGTTATTTAAATGAAAATTAGTATATTCATGACTTTGTTGGGCTCTTGAGGGAAAAAGTAACCAATGAAAACAGAGAATTTTGTTAATTCAACACATTAATTAATCATTCTCATAGATTTGGTGGTGTTGTTCAGTACTGTCCAACTCTTCATGACCCATGGACCATACTCTACATGAGGTTTTCTTGGCAAAGATACTAGAGTGGTTTGCCATTTCTTTCTCAAGTGTATTAAGACAACAGAGGTTAAATGACTACTAAGTGGCAGAGGCTGAATTTGAACTTGGTTCTTCCCTAATGCAAGCCCATGTTTCTATCAACTGAGCTGCCTCCTGGTACCTCCTTCACAGGTTGGGTAGATCTGACTGTGAAAAACAATAAGAAATGGACTAATTGGGAAAGTATGGGCAAACCCAAGTATGGGCAGGCTGGGGTCTACTTTTGTGCTGAAAGTACCCACATGATAAGATCAATCTTTCAAAGTATGGAAGCAGATGCAGAGAACTGTTGTATGGATATTATTTGTATGTGGTTGTTTTCAAATTGTCTTCCCCTTAAGACTGTGAGCATAATAGCAGGGATTGTCTTTTGCCTTTTTTTTGTATCCCCATTGCCTATCATAATGCCTGGCATGTAGTAGGCACTTAATAAATTCTTGTTGATTGTAGCAGGGTGCTATGCAAGATTCTGACAAAAACAGATCATTTTTGTGGTTTTTTTTTTGTTGTTTGTTTGGGATTTTTGCTTTTTTTTCATAAGAACAGTTGGGGTTAAGTGACTTGCCCAAGGTCACATGGCTAGTAAGTGTTAAAAGTGTCAGAGGCTAGATTTGAGCTTAGGTCCCCCTGACTCCAGGTCCAGTACTCTTTTCACTGCACCACCTAGCCACCCCAAAACAGATAATTTTTGACCAATACAGCTATTTAAGGGTAGAGCCAAGCCTAAAAACCATGATTTCATGACTCTCCATTTCGCACATCGTACTGTAATAAACATGGTAATTAAATATTCATTAGACGTTTGCAGCATTTTGGGTGCTGATAATAAAAGAGAGGAAAGAAAATCAGGGAAAGTACTTTTTGAATTTGGTAATAGTTAGAATTAGTTGTTAAAAAATGAAAATAAATAACTTGAGTTGATATTTAACTACTTTTCCAATTTTCATGATAATAGTACATTTGTTTTTAAAGTATCAGATATTTATTTGACTTTTAAGCATTAGAGTGTAAATTTCTTTCTTTTTTTTTCTTTTTGGAGGGCAATTGGGGTTAAGTGACTTGCCCAACGTCACATGGCTAGCAAGTGTGTCAAGTGTCTGAGGCCGAATTTGAACTCAGGTCCTCCTGACTCCAGGGCTGGTGCTCTATTCACTGTGCCACCTAGCCACCCCTAGAGTGTACATTTCTAAAGGCCGGGAACAGAAGCCTGAGTGTACTATAGTCTGTGAATAAGGCTTAGGCTATAGAATAAATATCGAGTATATTAATGTTAAGTACAGTAAATATTGAATGCAACAATAGTAATAAGTGAAAGGATAATTCTAAAAAACAAAACAAAACCCACAATACATTATATTGTCAAGAAACTTTGTTATCAGAGATAGAAATTCTCCTAAAGGCTTAGGGGGTGTATTTGGGAGATCAAGAGAAGGAAACCATGCTATGAAGGTGTCAAATTCCAAAATAATGTCATGTGTTAAAAGTCTTAGAATGAGGGAAAGAAAGAACAAGAGAGACTGAAGTAACTCTCCTTTTTGATTTGATTCTTTAGCTGGCCTTAAATGATTAAATCAGGTTTATGTTGGGCTGACATTGTAAGTTAGTATTGTGTGATTACATGGAACCTCCTTTCTTCCCCAATAAAACATTGTTATTTCCCAAAAACATTGTTATCCTAGGTAGAAATATAATAAGAACAAGGTAATTATGATGCTATATGAGCATATGAGGCTCTGTGAACAGAAGAAGACTTTTTCCCTTGTGTGGGACAGAAATACTTCCAGCTATTTTTTTTTATTTGTCCTTTAAAAGATAAATGTAAAGAACACAACCCAAGGCAAAATTAGAATGCCAAGTTAGAGTTTAACATCTCTAGTGCCCCCTTTCAGTGCTTTCCCCCTTTCCTCCCACCTCCAAATGTCTTCCATCTGCTTATCAAACATTAACATTCCTTTGAAAGAAGACTTTTCTTTTATACGTAGATACTGAGTTTTAAACACAATTCAGAGTCAGTGAGTTTCAGTCATTCCATCAAAAATATAAATGAGTGAACATTTTCTGATTTGATATAAGAGATGGGGTTTGAGACTAGGATACTCGGGCCTCAAGCTACTTTGTTTATATATAATAGTTTGTATTTTGTCTCTACCCACCTGCCCCTCATTAAATTATGGGTCCCTTTACAGCAGGGACTGCTTTTGCCTTTCTTTATATCTCCTTCTATTAAGTTCTGGGGATACAAAGAAAGGCAAAAAATATAATCCTTACCCTCAAGCAACTCACATTTTGATGGAGGGCATAACATTTGAATAACTCTCTATATGAGATATATACAGATATAGTAGATATAAAGTAATCTCAGAGGGAAGGTGGGGGTGGGGAGGGTAATGGATATGGTGGATAGGTCTTCTAAAGAAGGTGAACCAATTGAACCAACCAAATTACCATTGCTAAGGTCCAAACAAAATATTCTTCCTTGGTGGATATATCTGTCTAGTCATATAGATTTTTTTTTTTTAAAGAGCATCACCCTAGGGATTGTTTTGTTATTTGTCCTTCATTCTCGAAGAGGACAGTGACATCTGGGAGGTAATACCATGACATGCAAATGAATTGGATTTAAGTGAGGGAGGACTATGCAAAGTCACCAGCCTCACTTCCTCCTCCAGAGTCATCTGGTCCAGTGGTGAGATATAGATCAGGATGGCTGAAAATGACCCTGGATGCAGTGGAAGACCTTGGCCTATCATCCAGGAAATCTATAATTGAACAAGGATTAAGTATTTGCTAACAGCAACAGGTGGACCTTCCTTGAGCTGTATTAGTACTCTCCCTCTAACCCCTTTCCTCCCTGCCCCCCAAAAAAGAAATGTTAGGCCTCTAGCATGTTGGGTAGTCTGTGGAAGTTCTGTGGGAGAACATGAACAAGGATAACACAGGATGAGAAGGTAGAAATGTATTGTGGTCTGTACTAATGGAGAGAACTTACTTCAGGACCAGAGAACTATTGAAGTGTAAGAAGTATTGATGTGATAGTAATGATCCTAATTTTCTGTGCATTAATTTAGAGTCATACTATGTTAAAGTGTTACCCCTGGCCAGGGACGCCCCAACACTAAAACCAGGTTCATTCCTGAGATCAGCACTAATCCGACCATGACTCCCTGTGTCTCTCTCCCTGCCACCCCCCAATTTTCATTTCCTTTCTTGGGCTCCACCTATGGTTACTCCAGGAAAATCTCCTAGTGAACTTATGGTATGGTTTATGTCTAGTGTAATGCCAGTAGATCTGGATATCACTACCTAGAGTGAAATTAATTATCACTGTCCTCCTCCCTACCTGCTTTTTCTCTGGAAATTTAATCAGCCACAACCTATTAAAATGCTCATTTTTTTAGTCTTTTGGGTCAGTGTGGTCCTCTTCCCTACAGCTTTGTGGAACTTACATTAACTGAAAAGTTAAGGGTACAGTTACAGTCTCTAAGAGCCCCCAGTTAGAAAAAATGCCAATAAGTCTGGCTCTCTGTTTTAATTTAAGTTTATGTTTATCTGTAATTAACCCCTATTTTCTTTATAGTTCAGGCAAAATTTGGGTAATGAAGCAAATAGAATGTTATACAGTGTCTGTTAATAATTAGAAGAGGGTAGGGTAGAGAAGGGCATACCTTCCTTAGAATTTCCTTTAGTTCTTAAAGAGGTATAACTGTTGAGATCAACCTGATTCTACTGTTCCAAGATGTCCTCCTTGGCTCTGCCTTCTCTGTTGCATGTGAGTACTGCTTTTTCTTTCTCCTTTTGCCTGTTGCTCTTAAGCTCCCCACTCCTTCCTCTTAGTGTGTCTCTCACTCAGCACTCTAGAGCTCTCTGTCTCTGTCTCTCTGTATCTCTTTGTCTCTCTCTATCTCTCTGTATGTCTGTCTTTCTCTCTCTTTCTGTCTTTCTCATATAGCTAGTAAGTGTCTCAAGCCATATTTGAACTCAAGAAGAGGAGTCTTTCTAACTAGAGACCTGGCACACTATCCACTGAGCCACATAAGTTGATAAACATTAATTTTAAAAATACATTATATTGAGAAAAATTTATCTCATAATCTCTATAACTTGAAAATAGGTGTGTTGAGGTAGGCAGATGAGTGTTATAAGGTCATCTCAAAAGAATTCGCAGATAGATTTTGTTTTAGAAGGGGAGAAAGAGAAAAAGTATTTCTATAGTGTTGATGAATCACTTTTATAAATGTTGTAGTTATGTGCATGTGTGTATACATGAAATTTGACCCTTACAACAATCCTAGAAGGTAGATGCCATTATTATTCCCATTTTACAATTTAGGAAACTGAGGGGAACAGAAGTTAAGTGACCAGGGTCACAGAGCTAGTAATTGGATAAGGCCACATTGAACTCAGGAATTCCTAACTTTAGACACAGAGCTTTATCCTTTCACTATACCACCATCTGCTTCCAAGAAAGCTTTGACCAACAACTTTTAGGTATCATTTTATTTTGAAATAATTTGAACTAAAAAACCAAATGATGACTTGGTTATTTTATTTAGCAAAGATAATTGAAATGAGTTTCAATTAAGTTGTTTAGAGGTAAATCAACAAGTTGATCGTGGATATGGAGTTACAGGGATAAAATACTCATTCCATAAAGAAGCTAAAAAAGAGAGCCTGTTGGTCCTCTTTACCTTTTGACTTAGTTCATTTTCTCCAACACCTTATCTCCTATCTGTGTTGTAACTGTGGCCTCCTTTAATGGTACCTCCATTCCTTTTTGGCCCAATGCCTAGACCCTGCAGCTTTTAATTTATCAGTTTCACCTACATTTTTCAGGCCTCAGTGTGTTCTGTGACTAAATTAGTTTAGGAAATGTTAATCTAAGTCAGTTTTCACCTTCCTTTTCCTGTTTATTCATAGACTTGAAAAGAAATGGGCTGGATTTTTCATTTCCAAAGAATTTCTAATTTAGAATAAAAAATTCCAAAGGAAGAAAGTTTTTCCCCTTGAATTATTATTTTGGGTATTCAGTATTAAGGCAGCTCACTGGCATGTCATTTTCTAAAACCTCATTAGTAAGTTCATTCATTTTTCATTCTTTCAATAACCAGTTAAGTGCCTATTATATGCAGAGTTTATACTTGGTACTAGGAGATTCTTAGTCCTTCATCATTAATTTTTACCTGTGCAAAGAGGGTGAGTGGAAATAACAATGGTCATAGACCAGAAGAGAATAAGAATGCAAATTGTCATGTAGGCTCGGAGGACAATGATATTTTCTGACTAGTGGCTTTAACTTAGCTGTTTTCTACCCTGCTATGAGCCTTTCTCATCTTGGACACTGCCTTCTTACTAGTGTAGAACCTTCACACCTAACACCTGGACCACTACAAAAGCCCAATGGTTGCTCTCCCTGCCTCAAGTTTCTCCCCTCTCCAGTCTATTCTCAACTCTGCTGTCAAACTGACCTTCCAGAAACTAAGTTTGATCCTATCACTCCCCTACCCCCATTCAGTAAACTCCAGTGGCTTCCTATTATTTCCAGGATCAAGTATAAAATTCTCTGTCTTGCTTTGGAAACCCTTCATAACCTTGCATCTTCCTACCTTTCAGGTCCTATACATAGTCTTCTACTTATGATACTGACCTCCTTGCTGTTTCTCACTCAGGACAATACGCCTCCTATAGAGTATTTTCAATGCCCCTCCTTGTACCTGGAATTTCCCTGACTTCCTTCAAGTCTCAGTTCCACCTTATACAAAAACCTTTTCCTAGTCCTCCTCAATCTTAGTTTCTTCCCTCTGAGACTACCCCACCCCAACCCCATTTATTCTTTCTTTATTTTGTTTGTGCATAGTTGTTTGCATATTGTCTCCCAGATCAAATTGAGCTGCGTGGGAGCAGGGACTATTTTTTGCTTTTGTATCCTCAGTGTTTAGCACGGTGCCACATAATTGCCCATGGAATATGATAAGGCTTAGTAAGTACTAGTTGATTTGACTACTTCCCCACCCTGTGAACCAGATTCTGAAGATTATTCCTTGGATAAATTAAGCTAACCAGCTCTGAACTCCCTTAGACCACGTTTCTTCTCTGTAGTTTTCCATTCTGCTGCCTCATGGATATTTCCTTTTTCCACTTGTTCTGGTTGGGTAGCTAGGTGGTACAGTGGTTAGAGTGCTGAACCTGGAGCCAGGAAGACTCATCATCCTGAGTTCAAATCTGGCCTCAAACATTTACTAGCTGTGTGACCCTGGGCAAGTCACTGAACCCTATTTGCCTCAGTTCTTTATCTGTAAAATGAGCTGGAGAAGGAAAGGGCCATTATCTTTGCCAAGAAAACCCCAAATGAGGTCACAAAGAGTCAAACATGATTAAATAACAACAATTTGCTCTGATAACTCTTAATAAAGTCAACAGACCTGTGTCATGAGGTAGACCATTTATAAGAACAATATGAATAAAGGGCTAAGTTAGGAAAGTGCCAAATATATAAAGACTAATTTAAAATAATTTATTTTCAAATTCTGATTTAGAAAAAAAATATTAGTATTCTTTGTAAAGTCCCTGAATTTTAAATACTTAAGCTACCCTAGCCAAGTGATAGGGATGTGTGATAGTAAACAGTTAAACTGTCAGTCAGCAAGCATTTATTAAATACCTTCTATGTGCCAATACTAAGAACTGGGGATACAAAGAAAGTCAAAAACCAGTCCTTGCTCTCAAGGTGCTCATTCTAATGAGGGAGACAACATGCAAATAACTATGTTCGAAATGAGATATATTACTGGATAAATTGGGTGTGGTCTCAAAGAAATGGCACTAAGTTAAGGAGGTCTGAGAAAAGCTTCTTTTTAGCTGACATTTATTTGCAAGAAGCCAGGGAATCCAGGAGGTGGAGATGAGGAAGAAGAGAATTCTAGGTGTGAGGGATAGCCAACGAAAATTCCTGGTGTCAGGAGATGGAGTGTCATCTGTGAGGAAAAGCAAGGAGGCTAGTGTCACTGGATGAAAGAGTATATGGGGGATGGGAAAAAACTATAGTGTAGGAAGACTAGAAAACTAGTAAGGAATCAGTAAGGACGGGCTTTCAAAGCCAAATAGAGAATTGTATATTTGATCCCGGAGGTAACAGGGAATCACTGAAGTGTTTTGAATGTAGGAGAGAGACCTTCATTTTAGAAATATCAGTTTGACAGCTGAGTGGAAGATGGATTGGGCCTAGACCATGAAGCAAGACCAACCATCAGGCTATTGCACAGCTAGAGAATTCTGGCAGCAATGTGGTTTTTTTGTTGTTTTTTTGGAGGACAGTTGGGATTAAGTGACTTGCCCGAGTTCACAGGACTAGTTTTGTGTTAAGTGTCTGAGTCCCGATTTGAACTCGGGTCCTCCTGCCTCCAGGGCCTGTGCTCTATTCACTTCGACACCTAGCCACCCAGGCAATGTGTTTTTTAAATGACTGACATAATTTTAGATAAAGTGAAAACAGCTAAATCTTTAAATTTTGAAACATAGGGGGTTTTTTGTGTTGTACTTCCATGGATAGGTCTGTACTAGCTTCCACATCTGTTTTGAATGAGAAAAGCTTGCAGCTTTGCAGCTAGTGAGTGAGTGACCTTTGTACACTAATTCTGGGGAGAACAGACTTTTGCTGTAGGTATATGAGTCTACAGAAGGAAAACAAGAAGCAAAATTGCCCTGCTATTTTCATGTAAACAGCGAGCTCAGAACATCAAGTCTGTATAGGTCTGATAACAGTTCATAAGTGTCCTTTCACTTCCTCAACTAGCTATTCTCAACAGTGTTTGGACAACTTTTTACCTCAGTGCTCTGAGAACTATTCTGGAAAGTACAGAAAAGGACATAGTGACCTGTACTAAGCTATATTTTCTCTAAGAATTCAAAGATGTACCTACCAGGTAGGAGCAGCTAGATGGTGCAATGGATAGAGTACTTGTGCCAGTCAGAAAGACTCCTTTTCCTGAGTTCAGATCTGACTTCATACAATTTACTAGCTGTGTTACCTTGGGCAAGTCCCTGAACCCTATTTGCCTTAGTTTCCTCATCTATAAAATGAGCTGGAGAAGGAAATGGCTAACCACTCCAGTATCTTTGTCAGAAAAACCCCAAATGGGGTCATGAAGAGTCAGTCACAACTGAAACAACTGAACAACAAACACTTAGATTCGACTGGTATCTTAAAATTGGAAGAAACCTTGGGTAATAAGGTGATACATCTAGTGTAAATTCGTACCAAATTCAGGAATACTTTCAGCAATATTCCTGACAGGTACTACAAACCCACAAACTCACAAACACTTTCTACATGGGGTTTATTTTGTTTCCAAGCAGACTGCAGGTCTGTTGCTTTCTCTATGAGTGCTCTGGGTAGAGGCTGATAGGGTCTTGGAACACTTCCCATTAGATAATTATGCTTGCTAAGACTTCTTTATCTCAGCTCATAAAATTCTAATGTAATTTCTTGGGGATTTGCAATGCGATCCATAGCCTCCCAGACCAGCTTCACTGGCTGACCAACATAGAAACGTATTCGAAGATATTCACTCAGAGGGGCAGCTAGTGGATAGAGCACTGAGCCTGGAATCAAGGAGACCTGAGTCCAAATGTGACTCAGACATTTGTTAGCTGTGTGACCCTGGGCAAGTCCTATTAGCCTCAGTTTCCTCATCTGTAAAATGAACTGGAGAAGGAAATGGCAAACCACTCTAATATCTTTACCAAGAAAATCCTAAATGAAGTCACAAATAATTCAACAGGACTCAACACATTCACTCAGAAACCTTATTTTTTTCACATTTACTTCCTAGTATCTACTCCCACTCTCCATCCAATCAATTTGATTACTCTTCCATTCTCTCATTCCCTCTCACACATATTATACTTGTCCAGGATATAGGTCTGATCTTGCACCTTCCCTGCTCAAAAACTTTCATTGTCTACCTACTACCTTTAGGACCAAAGGACAAGCTCTTTAGCCGGGCATTGAGTGCCTTTCACAGTAAGGCTCCTTGCCTGCTTTATTTCTTAGTACTGTCTTTCACAAACTCAGTAGTCAAGACCAAGGGTTCTTAACTTTTTGTGTGTGTTATGAACTCCTTTGCAGTCTAGGAAAGCCTATGCACCCTCCTCAGAATATTTTTAAATGCATAAGATAAAATACACAGGTTTACAAAAGAAAACAATTACATTGAAATTCAGTTAGCAAAATATTAACAAAAAACAAATCAAGAAAAGAAATTAACAGTAATCGCTTAAGAATCCCTAGTCACCAAACAGAACTATATGAGTTTCAGCTCAAAATAGGTCAATATAACTATTCATATGCCCAACAAAATGTTGAATTCTCCATCTCCTGCCTCACTGTATAAACTCAGGCTTGCCCCCATGCCTGGAATGTTCTTCATGGTCCCTGCCTGTCAGCAAAAGAATCTTTGTCTTCTGCCAAAATTCAGCTGAGGCATTATATCTTCTGTGAAACCTTCCTGATTCTCCAAGTTGGTATTGTGCGTGCACTCTCTCTCTGTCTCTCTGTCTCTTTTCACTTTACCTTGTATTATATTTAGTTGTTTACATGTACATGTTGTTTCTCCCTTCAGTGAATATAAGTACCTTGAGGGCAGGGATTGTTTTCTTTTTGCTATTTTATCTGCCCTACTAATTTGGTATCTGTACAACTGGCTATGACCCTGCCATAGTCCCATCTTCCAGCCCATATCTTTTTCTGTCTTGTTCTCAAAGCTATCATGAAAGACTTTTTCAGAATGTCTTGTTGCAATGGAGGTATACTCTGATATTTCCTTGATCTGCCATCTTGGTAACCCTGTCTGAAGATAGGAAATGTGGTTAGTTTTACATAACCAGCAGCAAATCCATGATCTCTTAGTGACTACAATTTCTTTTTGTGTGCCTACAAGTGATTTGTTTGGTAATTTGTTCCAAAATTTTCTGGGGATTAATATTAGGTTGTACTACTCAGTAGTTTGTAGCAAATATCCTTTCCCTACCTTAAAAAAATCAGGTCAGTTCTCTGCTTTCAAGGTTCTGTTACATCAAGTGCTTTTACATGACTTAAAATGATTAATGATAGTGGATATATTATCATATCTATAAGTTTTTTAATACCTTCAGATATGGTTCTGTAATCAAAAAGCATTTATTAAGTGCCTTATGTGCGCTAAGAACTCTGTGCCTAGTCCTGAGGATCCCCTTTAGTCCTAGACATCATGCTTCTCACCTTTTTTTGGCTGCTATTTCGATTTTGACTCACATTGAGCTGATAGTACACCAATACCTTCAGATTATGTTCTGACAAATTGCTGTCTAGCCAAGAGTTCCCTGTTTTATATTTCTAATTTTTTTTCAGCACAAGTGTAGGCTTTTTATTTATTTCAGTTAAATGCCATCTTCTTAGATTTTGTCCAATGTTCTCACTTGTTGAGATCCTTTTGGATCCTCCTCCAATTTCTCAGCTCCAGCTTTGTTTCATTGGTAAATCTGATAAGCCTTCTGTCTTGCCTTTTTTCAAGCAAGTGACTTTTAAAAATTTTTAAACAGTCATCACTCTAAGCCAAGCACAGATCCCTGAGGCACCCTACTGGAGACTTCCTTCCAAATTCACATGAAATTATTAAATAAACACTTTTTGGGTACAGTATTTCCATTAACTCTAGATTCATGTAATTTTACTATCATTGAATCCAGATCTCTCCATATTTTCCGTAAGAATAGCATGAAAGACTTTGCTAAAATTCAGATAAACTGTAAATACAGCATTCCTTCATCTAGTTCTCATTGAATAATCCTAACACAAAAAGAAAATAAGTATGGTCTGTTATGACCTGTACTGCAGTTCTTGCCTGGACTACTGCAAGAGTCTTCTGACTTCTCCTTACTTCATCTCTCCATTTGAATCATCCTCCACTCAGCTGCCAAGGTGACTTTTTTGAAGCATAGGTCTAAACATGTCACAATGCCTACTCAATAGACTCCAGTCGCTCCCTATTATCTTCAGGATCACATGTAAAGTTCTCTGTTTGGCTTTTAAAGTCATTTACAATCTGATCTCTTCGTATCTTTCTGATTTTCTTATACCTTATTTTCTTCCATGAACTTTATATCACACCTACACATCCTGCTTGAGGATGGCTTTCTATCTCCTGTCTGTGCCTTTGCAATGGCTGAGTCTCCTACCTGGAGTCCTCTGTACCCTCATCTCAATTTGTCTGGGTTCCTTCAGGACTCAGTTCAAATCTCACCTTCCATAGGAGACCTGTTATGATCCACCCTCTCCCCAGTTTCTAATGCCTTCCCCTTTCAAATTACTTTCAGATAATCTTGGATCTACTGAGATATTTACATATTGTTTCCTCCTTTAGAATATACATTCCTTGGGGACTGTTTTTGTTTTTACCTGTTATAGTATTCCCAATAATTAGTACAGTGCTTGGCACATAGTAAGTGCTTAATAAATGCTTAGTGCAGTGGTGGGGAACCTGTGTGCTGGAGGCCACATGTGGTCCTCTAAGTCCTCAAGTACAGTCCTTTGACTGAATCCTCAATAAAAGCATTTGTTCTGTAAAACTTTGACTCAGTGATAAGGCCATACCCAAGGACCTAGAGAGTCACATGTGGCCTTAAGATCACAGGTTTCCCACCCTTGGCTTAGTGACTGGCCAAAAAAAAGTATACTGGCTCTTTGTGATTATTGCTTCATTTTCTATATATTCACATTAGCTGTCCCTTTAATAATGGACATTAGAGTTATCCAGGATTTGGAATTAAGCTCACAGCCTAGAGTTGGTAGACTCCGTTCTTTCCCTTTTTTTTTTTTTCAAACTGAAACATTTGTGCCTCTAAAGTCCTGTGACACTCATGCCATTCATTCTTTATAATCTTTCCAAAGTCTTAACGGTGGTTCATGATCACCATTCCTTCTGTACCTTGGACTGTAATTGATCTGAACCTGGTGAACCCATCAAGGACAGCTAGGTCATCTCTTAAATATCTCCTTATTTATCTTTGGTTTCAATTCCCTATTAACTTTATTTGTTTTGTCCTTTCCAGTCCAAAGAGTATTCTCCTTGTCAGAGAGAACAAAAGCAAAATTAAAGGTTGAGTGGTTCTTTTTTCTCTTTGTCATCTGTTATAAATCCTTCCTCTCTTTGGAGCAGTATCTTTATCCTATTTGTTTCCTCAATATAGCTTTAACAGCTCTTTTTCTTGTATTTAACTTACTGTATTTAATTAACCCCATCTGCCCCAAATGGGGATAATAATAGCAGTTAACCTTCCAGGGTTGTTGTGAGGATAAGATAATATTTATAATGCCCTTTGGAAACCTTAAAAATGCTCTAGTTATTACTGTTGTTATTATTTTTAGCATTCTTTTCTGGCCTCAGATTATTCTGAGCTTTAAAACCCCTGACAGTATTCTTACCGAATTCGTTATGAGGTGTAGGTAGCTGCAAATATTATTATCCTTATTTTGCAGGTGAGGAAATTTAGAATCAGAGAGATTAAATGACTTGCCCATGGTCATCCTTGGTTCATGTCCAACATTCTTTCAGCTATTTCTTGTTTGTTAGTCAGAGTTAGTTTAGGTTTTATTTTTAAAAAATTCTTCTGTCAGGGTGGCTAGGTGGCGCAGTGAGTAGAGCGTCGGTCCTGGAGTCAGAAGGACCTGAGTTCGGTTCCAGCCTCAGACACATAATGCACACAAACAAAAACCTAGCCGTGTGACCTTGGGCAAGTTACTTAACCCCAATTGCCCTCCAAAAAGCAAAAAAAAAAAAAATTCTTCTGCCTTCTTTTTAGGCTCAAATTAATTTTCTTATTTAATTTTACAAACATCCACAAGTATCTTCTATATGCGGACACTGTGCTACGCCCTGAAGGCATAGAAAAATAAATGACAGAAGTCCTAGCCTTCAAGGAACCTCATTCTACTGAGTTTTCAGGCATACTTGTTTTGATGTAATTTTCCTTCCTAAATCCAAAGCAGAAATTGTGTGAGTTTTCTCTTTTCTATAGTGCTGTTTGGCAATGTCACCTACCTGCTATTTAAGTGTGGGAATAAAACAATTCCATGCACTCCAAGAAAACATTAAAAAGAAAAATACTGTGAAACCTTGTGATTGGTTGCCATTTTTAAGTACTTAAATAATTGTCCATTCCTCTATAATGCATTTTAAATGCATTTTTAATGCTGTGTTTTGAACACATAACATTCTTTTACAAATATGGTTGGGTTTTTTTTCAACTCTCTGAATTCCTCAAGTAATATATTCTTTGGTACTTTGAGTCTCTCTAGAGATTCAGTGATGTGTCTTAAATGCAAACATAAGAATAACGTTATTTAACCAAAATCCTTTGTATATTTAATAATGTTATTGCTGGTAGAAATTTTCTAAGTCAGCAGGCCCTGAAGCTTAGTTTTCTTGCCTAATTGAGTGATTTTTAAAAATCTAATATATTTGCTTATATATATTCATTACATATAATGAATATGTTAAATTTTCTCATTAGTTATTAAGAGCTTATTTATTTTTCTCTATCTCTAAATATTATATTCATTCTATTTAGAAATTTCCTGTAAGTCTTATGCAAAATAAAGTCCAGCTGGGTTTTTTCTTGTATAGCATAGCTTCATGTGGAAACATGGAAATCTGTGGGATTTTTGAATGAATATTTGATTTTATGAGCAGTCTTTTTAAAAGCAGTTTTATAATATGTATTTAATTAGGCAGTAATTTTAGGTATGGATCAATTTAAGACAAAATAAACAGATCTAAATCCCTAAGCCATTATTTTGTTACCACATTTTTTAAAAAGAAGATATTCCAAGGTAAAATCAAGATGAAAGATTCTTTTAAAAGTCTGTTAATAGGAGGCTAATAGTGAGTTTTGTGTCATTTGCTTGTTGGGGATAGCAGGGAGTAGATCTTAGAGAAAATTGGAGGTGGGGGGAGAGAGAGAGAGAGGAAGCAACTTTAAAAAAAAAGGGATCTTGTGATATAGCAGGTTAGCATCATTGCTAAAGAGACAGAACAACTTGTTAATATTTTGGATTTTTAGACCATAGATGAGGGGGATAAAATATAAGGCTTATTTTCTTACAGCAAAAACAAAAAGGAAATGCTCTTAAAGAATGGATGTCTTTATTTTTTTTAAGAGGACATTATTATCCATTTATAAAACTTGATATGTCTACCTAGACCCATAATTAATACCTCTTATAATACAGCATATTACCTAAGCTAAACTTTGTACAAATCAAAGCTTTCCACAGAAATGTTGATTTATTCTTAAATTCATTTTAAAATAATGTATTCCTAAATAACAACGCAGTGTCATGAAGGGCAGACCTACAGTCAAGAGACCTGGGTTTTGTATATAGAGTCCAGTACTGGGGGGCAAGACACTTCATTTCCTTCAACCTCAGCTTCCTTAACTATAAAATAGGAATCCTAATACTCATACTCCCTGTTTTTACAGGGTTATTGTGAAAAATGTCCTTTTGTCAATCTTAAAAGGACATAGGTTATTGTTTATAGGTGAGTTTTTTTCCACTCTTTGATCATCTCTGAATAAGTTTTATATACATTTCAGAGATTTTACTTGTTATTTGTTGAGTTATGTTTAAGACAGAAAACAGCCCCACTCTGTTTTCTGTTTTAAGTCTCCATAGCAGATCTGCTCTGTTTAGTAGCCTGTTGCTCTGTGAGATGGCTTCAGGAAACAAGAATTTTTCTGTTCCTCCACAGGATGTGTCTGTGCAGTATGTATTGTTATATCTGGATGCTATTTCTAGCAGATTTGGAGGGTTTTTTTCCCCTAAATTTTAGATGTTTTACTCAAAATGAACTGTTTGCACTAACTGACAAGAGATTACAGATTGTTAGGCATTCTAAGGAAGTCAAGAGCAAGGAAAAATATTTTGGCAAGTCTTCCAATTTCCTTTGGCTTTGCAAAGACTGTAATTTATTTAAACAATGAGTAAATCAGATTGTAATCACTAAAGATGGAAGAGAGCTTCCCTCCTTTCAGATATATTTAAAAATCTGTTTTTGAGTCATTGATAATAGCTCCCACTTATATAAAACACTTTTAAGATTTACAAAACTTTTTCCTCAACATAACCTTATGAAGTATGTAGTCTAAATATTGTACCCATTTTACAGGTAATGAAATCTTAAAGCCAATGTTTGCATGGGGAGCATTATTGTATAGTGGATAGAGCTATCCTCAATCTAAGTCTCTAGTTGGATGGGACTTCAGAGGCCCCAACTCTAGGACTCCAACTCCTGGATTTTAAAGATAAGTAATATGGCCCAAGGAATTAAGTGACTTATCCAAAAGTCATACAGGTAGTATATATCTGAGTCAGGTTCTACACCTAGTTAGACCCAATGTACTTTTCACTATAATACATCATGGCTTGCTTCTGACACATTCTTGCTGTGGAACCCTGGGCAAATTAATTAACCACTCAGTACCCCTAACTTTCTAAGATTGTAGATTGCATAACAGTTATCTGATCTATGTTGTATTGATTAGGAATCTAGGCCCATCAGATCCTATACCTATATTTTGTTGTACTTCTAGAAGCATGATATTAGTGCAAAGAATTCTGGGTGGCTTAGGCACTAAATCCTTGGAGGACTCTGGGAAAGTTCTTGCCTTTAGGCAGGCAGAGGCTTTGAAAGGTTTTTGCTATTTGCTTGTGTAATTTTCGATAATCCATTTTACATTAATATTTTACCTTTCTCCGAATGGTCTGGAGGTTCCCACAGAGTTTGCTAGGCTTCAGTAATTCTGAATATATCCATTAATTTTGTGAACATTCTCTTGATTTATTATTCTTTGCTATGCCCTTCCCATATTGTGCCTCCCACCCTTTGATTCTTTTCTTCTAAGATTATAAAAAGTTTCACATTGCTAAAACATTTGAGAGAATCTTACATTGAAAGAATCACCTTTTGGAAATTCTGTGATGAGTCTCTCTCATATGACCATATAAGCCATTTGTTTATAAAAGAAACATGCCTTTAGCCAAATGCTGGTATTAATTTCTTCCACAGTTGGTCAGAGGAATTCCTCACTGAATTCCTTATACCAATGATATCACAAATCCAGAAAAAAAAAAGTTAGTATGATATTTTTATCACAGTATTTCAGGGTATACCCTATGAAATGTCTTGATTTTTTCTCCAAAATTATGCCTTTAATTCTGGTCCCTGCACCAGTTATTTAGTGGTCCCTCTGTTTTTAGGTAGTTTAGAAGGCACAGCAATTTAGGTATGGATAACTCCGAATAATAATTTGGACACAAAAATCTATGAACCTTATGCCTTATTTCTCACTATGCTTTATTCCTGATATGCACAAAAGTTATTTATATGATACTGATATCACTAGTATATGCATATGTATATATGTATATGTATAGATAGATAGCATGTTTAGGTGTATATTTGTCGGTATATGTGTAATTATTTGTAATAGGCAAAGTGGTCTAATTCAAAAAGGACTGGATTTGGTATCAGAAGATTTGGATTCAAATATGAGCTCTGCTCATATTTGTCAGTTAGCTTTTCTGGGTCTTAGTTGTCTCAAGTGTAAAACGCAGTAGTAGTTCATAGGATCATAGATCCATAGAGTTAGAAAGGGACCCCAGATGTCATCTAGTCCAACTCCACCTCATTTTACAGATTAGACAAAATAATCTCTAAAGTTCTTTCTAGCTCTCAATATTATGACCTTATAAAAGTGAAAATAGTTAATTTACTTTTGACTGTAGATAAATAGCAAATATGGCACAGAAAAAAAATGAATTACAAAAGTGTACTGCTAGGTGGCTACGGTGCCAGGCCTGGAATCAGGAAGACTTACCTTCCTGAGTTCAAATCTGACCTCAGATCCTTGTTAGCTGTGTAACCCTGGACAAATCACTTAACCCTGTTTGCCTCAGTTTCCTCATTTGTAAAATGAGCTGGAGAATGAAATGCAAACCATTTCAGCATATGCCAAGAAATCCCCAAATGGGGTCACAGAGAATTGGACATGACTGAAAATACAAACTATAAAAGATACAAAGTGGGGGCGGCTAGATGGTGCAATGAATAGAGTACCAGTCCTGGAGTCAGGAGGACTTGAGTTCAAATGTAGCCTCAGGCATAACACACACACACACAAACTAGCCATGTGACCTTGGGGAAGTCACTTAACCCCAATTGCCCTACCTTCCCCCTCCAAAAAGCAAAAAAAAAAAAAAAAGCTACAGAGTGTTCTCAGTGGTTCTTAATAAAAGCTTTCTTTCACTTTAGCTCTCTCTTAGAAACAGTAACAATTCCAGAGTATAAATGCCACATTATTACTACTTATTATGATTATTACTAGTAATAGCCCTGTCTTTAGCGTCTCTGAGTCTCAGTTTTCTCCTTTGTAAAATAGGGTCACATATTTGCACTAGTTACCTGAAGAGATTGTTGTTAATGAAGTGCCTTGTGAACTCTAGAGTGGTTATGGGCACATAAAACTACAGCCTATAATTATTATCTTACTTATTTAGGAGTTGTTTTTGTCAGTACTTTAGGCACCTAAGAGACATTCCCTACCCTGCTTTCACTTCCAGAAATTATCACATTGACTCAAAGTATAGAGGAACCTAGTAGGTCTTCAAGTCACTCATTTTACAGATGAAGAAACTCTGGATTTGAGATAAGTGGCTTGCCTTAGGTTACATGGGAAACTTAGATTGAAAAGAATGACTGAACTTAAACCCTGGTTTGACTATTTCCTACTCCTTTGACTTCAAGAGAGGTACTTTACCTTTCTGGGCTTCTTATGTGTAAAATGTGGGTGTTCTTAACCTGGGGTCCATGACCTTAGTTCTTTTTAAAATATGTGTATTTTGATAACTATATTTTATTATAATTGACTCCTTTTGCAATCCTATTTAATTTTATTCATTTAAAAATATTCTGAGAAGGGGTTCATAAGTAAGTCCAGACGACTAAAAAGACCCACCACACCCACCTGTCAATTCTATAATCTAATAGTAATAGCTAATGCTATTATATAGCACTTTAAGGCTTATAAAGCACTTTATAAATATTGTCACATATTATCCTCACAACAACAGTGAGGATACAGCAGTAAGTGCTGTTATCATCTCCTTTTTTATAGATGAGGAAACTGAAGCAAGTCAGAAGTTAAGTGACTTGCTGAAGGTCATATAGCTTTGTAAGTATCTGAGACCAGATCTGAATCAGTCTGAATCCACCAGGCTATATCTAGGTGCTCACACTACCATATTAGAGATGGATTTGTAAGCCAGTGTTCCAACTGCAGATCCAGTGCTCTGTTCATTATTTCAAAGGTGGTAGACACAAGGCAGAGCAACTCTTGAACACCTACAGGGTGGTTACTGGTTACCTCTAGAAGTTACCAAAGCAGTTACTACTTCTGGTTTTGCATAAGGAAAAATTAGAAAGCAAACGTCACTGGAGAGAAAAATTAGACCTTGACTGCCTAACTTTGACCATTAATCACTTCAGTGATTGCTACCAGAAGGGAGATTGCATTCCTAGGTTATCAGGGACAATTTTTTGTGTTCATCCTCTCCTGACTTAGGATCTATCTTTGAGTAGCTAGTTAGGCCAGATCAAGAGTCTGTGTTACAAACAACTCTGGATGTGGATCACTTTTAGTGTGTTTGCATCAAAAACGTAAACTTAAAGTTTTTCTTTTATAACGGAGTATATTTATTTTCTATTCTATTGAGAACTGGTGGATCTTTGCATAGTAGTCATTATTGTAGTATAGAGAAAAGTAAAAGAAAAAATGACTTCACAATTCAGAGGAGTCATCTTGTGACCAAGTACACATTTAGCAATCTGCATATTCTTTCAATGATTGACCCTTCTAAATCCTTTGGTGCTCTGACCATTGTCCTAAGAAAAAGATTTTCAGCACATGTTCTGTGGTGCTGTTTTCTCCCCGCTTCTGTAGGTTAATTTTACATGTGAATTTGATTTGATTTGATATTATCGCAGACTGGAATTTTTCAGTAGAAGTTGATGAGTGGCCATTATTAGGCCAGTCCCAAAATGAAGCAGGCTATGTAAGGAGCTTGGTACTCCACTACATACTTTAAGTTAATATTCCTCTGAAGAACGGAATAATAAATGACTATGTGCATATAAGTTAACTATCATCAAAGTTAAACAGAATCCTTTTTTGTGCACAGTAAAAGATTTACTAGGATTATCCAACTCTTTCTTATATAACTGAAGAAAAGAGAAGAAAGGAGATGAAAACCTGACAGAATTACCTTAAAGGAAAAAGGATATTGTCTAGGAAAAAAAGTGAATTGAAATGTGTTAGTCTACAGCTATGTATGTATGTATGTATGTATGCATGTACGCACTAAGGACCTTCAACTCCTCCTTCACAGTCTCCATCTTTGCTTAGCCATTTTTCATTAGCCATGAAAAACACTGTGCTATGACTAAAGATTCAGCTTTAAGATGGCAAAACTAGTCATCAAATAAACCTTGAATAGGATCAGGCTTTAGAACACAGAAATTACAATGGCTGGCAACAAGCAATAATATTCTTTCAGCAAGTAATCAATGATACACATACTGAATTGATTCACTGACATTTGAGAAAAAGAAAACTGACTTTTTGCTTTTTAGCAGACTTCATAGATAAATTTAGTTAAAAGAAAACTAGATCTAAAGGGTAAGGTTTTAAAAAGCCACAGAGATTTAAGGGAAAGAGAAAGGAAGGAAATAAGTATTTATCAAGTGCCTACTATGTGCCAAGAACTGTGCTAAGCCCTTTACAAATATCTCATTTGATCTGAGGTGGCCCACCACATACAAACACACACACACACACACACACACACACACACACACACACACACACACACACACACACCTATTTCTTCCCATCGTCTTCTCCTAATCCCCTAGTTGATTGAGATACTTTATTTAGATACTATCCATTAAAAAGTTGGAGTCTCTGCTCTAAAATGAAATGGAGGATTCAAAAGGAAAGTGTTTGGGATTGGATTTTTTTCCCCTTGAATTATCTGGATAATTAGAATTTCTAAGTATGCCCAAATTCTATACTTACAGGTATAAACAACAGCAGTTTGTTTTATTAAAACAAACAGTTAAAAAAAGTTAAACAAACAGTTAAAAAAACAATTAAAACAAACAGTTAGTTTGTTTTAATTAATGCTAGCTGATGCAGTTTCATGTATAAATTTATATGCAACCATGCTTTTTGATGGTCTGATTCCATATTCTTAGTTACATATTTTTTTCATTCCTTCATTTACCAAATATTTTTGAAGTGTCTCCTTGTGCATAGTGCTCAGCTAGACCCTGTGCAGGATTTAAAATAGAAAAAAAAAAGTTTGATTCCTTTGAATTCTGGAAGTCCTTATCCAAACTCCCATCTTAACTGATGAGTCAGATTCTTCAGACAAGGCTGATGAGTGCATCTCCCACTCTGGACTCTAGGGATTTTTCTGAATAGCAATGGGGAGTTTCTTTTGCTATTGGCTTGAGGCTCTATTTTAAACTGTATTCCTCAATATTAGCCATTAGTAGTAGTAGTCATTGTTGTTCGTCTTTCATTCTTTTTGTTGTTGTTGTTATTTTTATTTTTTGGAGGGCAATTGGGGTTAAGTGACTTGCCCAAGGTCAAACAACTAGTAAGTGTTAAGTGTCTGGGACCGTATTGGAACTCAAGTCCTCCTGACTCCAGGGCCGGTGCTCTATTCACTGTGCCACCTAGCCTCCCCCTTGTCTTTCATTCTTGAAGAGGACCATGACATCAGGGAGGTGATACCATGACGTGCAAATGAATTGGATTTAAGTGAAGGCCACTCATCAACTTCTACTGAAAAATTCCAGTCTGCGATAATATCAAATCAAATCAGAGTTATCAGTTTCACTTTCTCCTCTGGAGCCACCTGGGTCCAGTGGCAAGATATTGATCAGGACAACTGGAACTGGCCCTGGATGCAGTGGGAGACCATGGCCTTTTTAAGCTAAGGTCTTTAACAGGTTTCAGTTTGACTGAGGCAACACCCATTCAGTGATTAAGCCTAGGTAAGAAATGAGGTAGAGAATGACCTCTATTACCTAGTTTAAAAAGAATAAAAGGCAATCTCAGACATTCATGGTTTTGGCCAAAATATAAACAGTTGCTATTTACATCATTCACTAGGGGCATGGGATGGGGACCCACAAATAATGATCAAGTGGGGCTTGACCTGGAGCCTATTGTTGGCCAATCAATGAGAGTTCTAGAGGTTTACAGGCTAGATTAACCGCTAGTGCTAGGTGCCCTAGTACCATTTTAACAATTAAAGTAAATTAGGTTTTACATAGGGATATTTATTGAGAAAATATAGAAAGAAAGAAATATAAACAGTTCCATCATGACACCTGGGTGTCCACTCATGGTATACTACATCATTCTCTGGGGGAAGTAGGCTCAACCTTAAAATAGTTGCTAAAAAGCATTCTCCTCACCAAGTCCACTTCCAACTATGGCATAGCCAGTGCGTAAGACACTGTCTCTCTCTTGGCTGCTAGGACTTCTGTCCTTGTTGGGCCCAGCTGTTTGAAAAATCTGCCATGGAGTTTACCTCCTGAACTTCTGGCTGCTTGTTCTCCCAATCTTTTGATGCTCACAAAGTTACCACATAGTCAGTACTCCTCCTCAGAGCAGGAAAGATCTAATGCAGAGTGACAAAGAACAGAGTCCTATATTCATTCTTTGAGACCTGAGGCCTCTATCCTCATTCAGACCCTTAGAACTTGAGCTCGTCTCCTTCACTCACTGTAACCAGACAGGCAGGAAATAGAAGGAGCTTTGCCTGGACCTTGTGGTGCATGCCATTGATACATCAAAAGTCCATTTCTGTGCCATTCGATTAGCAGACAAATAGTTGTCACCACACACATTCTCAGACCCCAGTAGGAATTGAATCAACCATGTACATTCATCAGAACTATACTTGTCCAGTTCCTCAGTACAAAAGAAATGATACTGGGAAATAATTAGACTATAAAGTGCTAGAGAATCATTACTATAGATGTGAAGCCTTTTTTTTCTTCTCCATGCTTAAATACTTAAAAGTAAAGTGACAGTAATTCCCTCCCTGCCCTTATAACACATAAAGTAATAAGATAGAATTAATTTTTAAAAGTATAGTAAAAACAGGTGCTACCCTTCAGAGTGGTCAACTCGAGAGGGTGTATGCAGCACAACAGCTGGTTAATTTTGTGCTCAAAGAAATAATATACAATTTTGCCTCCCCCTGCCACCGTGGCTTGATAGGTCTGGGAATATAAATTGATATTTTACATATTTTTCTGTGCCCCTTTGTATAGACAAAGAAATTTCCTCACTTGCTTTGCCCTTATTAATAACTCTTCAGGGATACTACCACTGCTTAATATAGTTTTGAAACTCTTCTTTTGAAATTGCTTCCAGACCCAGTTAATAAGCCACATGAGAAAAGCAAACTCTCATTTCTTTATACTCACATGATGATTTAAATTTTTTTGTTTTAATAAAGAAACATGTTATCTAGTTCCAATCCAGTTTATTTACTAGACTTGACTTGAAATTATTGTTTATATATGAATGTAATAGAATATTGCTGTGCTGTAAGAAACAATGCATATGATGAATACAGAAAAGCATGGAAAGATTTATATACATTAATGCAGAGTAAAGTAAGCAGGGCTCCCCCCCGCAAAAAAAAAAAATACACAGTAAGTGCAACAGTATAAATGGAACAAACAAAAAAAACTGAAAGTGAATATAACAAAATTATAATGATCAAGCATGACTTGAATGAAGAGATAGAATATAACCACAACTTACCGCTTCATAGAGGGTCCAAATGTGTTATGTATTTCACACATTTTTAATCAGTTATGCTGATTTTTTTCTCTTTATATATCTATTTGTTATATAGGATGACTTGGGGAGCAGAAGGGGAAAAGATACTATGGATAACTATGATATATAAGAAACAGAAAATTCAATATAAACGTTATAAAATACTGCTCTCATGGCTACTGGACTATTTTGTGAAAAATTTATACCAAACTGTAGCAGCAAGCACCCCAATATCCCCAGGGTAGCTGCTAATATAGGTTCTTAGATCTGCTTTTCAAAAGGAAAGCAACTCAAAATGGGTTAACAAGCTTACTTTAATCAAACAAACACACATTACCTAGTTCAGGGGAAAAAGGTCAGCACCCCAAACTTCAGAGTTACGGAACTTACAGATCAAACAGACAGGCTTCCAAACTGTCCAACCATTATATCAATACCAAATCACAGTTACCAGAGAGGGAAGCATCAACATCTGGGTTTTCAAAGCCGGGGGGCTCTCAACAACGGCTTCCCAGAGTCTCATCTGGTCAAATCACACAACACTTCTCAAAGTGAGCCCCAAAGCAAAGCCTCTCCTCAGGGCTTATATAGCCTTCTCTTGGCTCAGAGAATGTAACAACCTTCTGGACCCACTGCCCAATCACAAAGTATCAAGGTATGGGCTTCCCTGAAAAACAAGCCTCCCACCACAGGCTCCAGGTGCACTTAAGCTAGGGGCAGGGAAGATCTTTAAATCTGCATTTCCATTACACAAACACAACCCCCTGCCTGTCCTGTTTCTTAGACTATTGACAGTTTTTACTTTTGGCAGGCGCATAAAGCCAGATTTCTGCTACTTAAGGCCTTAATCAATCATTCAATAAAGCATTTATAAGCACCTACTATGTGCCAGGCATTGTGCTAAGCACTGGAGATACCAAGAGGCAACTTGTAGCTTTGTTATTATGAAGTGCAGCTCTTTGGTGTGAAGAGCTACTCGAAGCAGCAGCCATTGTGCTCTTGGCACCAGTTAGAATCGGGGGAAGTGGGGAAGGTTAGATTCTATTTGGATAATAAAGGTTCATCACAAGACAGTGGAATGGTGGGTCTTATTTAGAAGATAAAAGTTCACTGCAAAACGTTACTTTAGCTTTTTTTCCTCCTAAACTTATCCTAGAGCTTTTTATCTGGACGACAATTTAGATATGATCATCTGGTCCAACCTCCCTCATTTTATAGATCAATAAACCAAGGCCCAAGGAGATCAAGGGACTTGCTCAAGATTGCTCAGATGATTTACTAACGAAATACTGTTTTTAAAACACTTAGCATAATGCCTGGCACATAGTAGATACTAACCTTCCCCTACCTCCTAACTGACTGGGCTTGATCGTGAGTCTTTTAGCTTCCTGTCCATTGAATGCTGTTCCATTCTGTCACAGCAGTGATTCTTAACTTGGTTTTACAACATTCCCAGATGCACTGAAGTATTTCAAGAGGTATTATAAAATTCTCAAAATCAAATTAATTTGAATTATCTTTGACTTTTTTCTAAAAAAAAATCACACACACATTTTTATATATGTGTGTATATATACATACATATATACATATATGTTATGCAGAACTTTTCAGAGGAGTATGGAGATGTACTAATGTCAAAGAAAAGGTGATAGGGTTACACAGCTAGTAAGTGTCAAGTGTCTGAGTTAAGATTTGAACTCAGGTTCTCCTGACTCCAGGACTGGTGCTCTAATCACTGTACCGTCTAGCTGCCCCCCTTTTAAAGTTGTTATATTTGTTTTTATTAACCTTGCCCCCCCAAAATAATCACTTATTTTCTTTTCATGTAAAGGAAAAATTTATTCATTGTGCTATATACTGTGTTACTTCAATGTCTAGTTCACTTATTCTGAATATAACTTAACAAAGTACAAAAATAAGTTGCAGCTTCTTAAAAAGTCAGGTAATTTTAGTGTACACTGTAATAAAAGTGATTTTTATTTAAAAAAAATTTTTTTTTTAAAAAGTAATTGGGGCTAAGTAACTTGCTCAAAGTTACACGGCCAGTTATTTTTGTGTGGGTGTTAAGTATCTGAGGCCAGAACTGATCCCTGAACTGATACGTCGCTCTTACTCACTGCTCCACCTAGCTGCCTCGATTTTTCTTTTTTAAAAGTTTTTCTTACACATTTGGGTGATTGGCTTCTTTAAGGTGATTTTTCACACTGAAGAAAAGCATTGTTTAGTGATTACATTGAAACCTTGATGTAGTCTTCTTTTCCTACATTTGCCAGAACTTTTTTTCCTTTTGCTAGTTATACCAGTATGATTTTTTTTGTTTTCCTCTCTCAGGTTCCCTATCTCCTTAATGCTTCAATAATTTCACGATCATACTGTATTTAGGACACCTCACTCACTCATTTTCAAAGTCAGACTGTCATTTTCCTTACAAAGGATGACTTCAGAACAAGCTTTAGAAGCAGGAAAAATGGTACTCAGAACAAAGCACATTTTAAACTTTCCCAATTGATTTTAAAAGGAATCTTGAAAATGAGTAAATTTTCTTATCATTGTTCACTTCTTTTTTACTTAGATGCTTTGTCTTTTAAAAATATATATATATTGTAGATGAATGGCATTTAATAAACTATTTTTGGCAATGTATATTTAAATGGACATCTTAAAAAATAACACAAAATCAAGCTTTTGCATTCCCAGGCTTCTAAGTAAAAAAGTACAATTTCTCAAATAGGAATAGTCCTGAAAATGGAAAGCCAGTTTACCTTTTTACCTTCTGACACAATAAACAACTTGTTGGTCACAGAGAACAACAAATCATTTGCTTAAAAATAGAAGTCAAGAAGCCAAGAGCTCAATGATCTTTGTTCAAATGAATTTGGATATAAAGGAAGGAGATCCAGTAATATCAGACCTTAAACCATATGACAAGGTGAGAGCATTGTTAAAGTGTAATATGGATAATTTTTATTATTTTAAATAAAAAATTTCTTGTATAAATAAAAATCTATGCAATTAAGAAAAGGAATGCAGAAAATTGGGTGGCTGGGGGAATAGGTGGGGGGGGGAGTTTTCTCTTTGTAGATAATATCATGTAGATTACATCAAGCCCCGGAATACTAGGGGACATCTTCCATGAGAACATGACCCCTCTTGATTAATTTAACGATTCACAAAGGGCAAATCAAATGGGTACAGAATGCTTACCATTCAGACTCTAACATATAGGATTCTAGGACTGAAGATGAAGAATAGAAAAAGCCAGATTTTATTTGGGAAATTGCACAGGGGGTTCCAGAATCCCAAACTGCTTTCTGCCAAGGACACCCATTTAAAAATATTATCCTGGTGATTGTATATGATTGCAAGTCATATGATCTCACAGTCTCTAAGGAATCAAAACTGCAAGTGATCCAGAAAGCAGTGGCACAGACAGATTATTGGGCATAAATAGACTATTACATGCTATCAGCAATGACTGGTATGCAAGAAATATTGTAAAAAGTATCGTTCCAGAAATGACCAAAAAAGTGGTCTAGTTTACATGGCAAGAAGAAGGTATAAAACAAATTAGGAGGAGTGGCTAGGTGGTGCAGTCAATAGAGCACCGGCCCTGGAGTCAGGAGGGCCTGAGTTCAAATCCAGCCTCAGACACTTAACACAAAAACTAGCCATGTGACCTTGGGCAAGTCACTTAACCCCAATTACCCCACCCTTTCCCTCCAAAAAAGAAAAAAAAACTTTAAAAAAACCCCAACAAATGTAGGAAAGGGAATAAACACTTACACAATATCTCCTATATACCAGGGGCTGTACTGAGGGCTTTATAAATATAAATATTATCTCATTTGTTCCTCACAACAGCCCTGGAAGGTAGGTACTTTTCCCTCTCCATTTTACAGTTGAGGAAACTGAAGCAAACAGAGGTTAAGTGACTTGCCCAGGGTCACCCAGTTAATAAATATCTGAGGTTGAATTTGAATTAAGGTCTTCCTCACTGGTATCTCTGGAACATTAAAAAACCCAGAAAAGATATCCAACATATTGAGTAGATCTCCTGGGGAGGATATTTGAGAGGACATGGATAAGAATTACACAGGATGAAAAGTTGTGGATGGGTTGCAAAATCACCTGCTAGATAGAGTTCTGAAATCGATGAAAGAAGAAATGATATTCATTAGAAACTTGAAAAAAAAACCTTTTAAAACTTTACCTTTTAGCCACCATTTTTGGAAAAGAAAAATCAAAATGGCTTCAGCTAGTAATGCCCCTGTGATAAGTTGTTTAATGGTGGGGTAGAGACTGGGAAGATGGAAAAAGCTATTAACTTTTAAATATTAAGTGATTAGACCCCAACATATTCATAATAGTAGGACCAGTTTGTTGATTGAGTCAACCGTGATAGACATTTTATCACCAGAACGTATTTGAAAACAGCATATGGCCCTGGATATCTTGGATCCCTAATTACTGAGTTAAAGAGAGAGATTCTTAAGAAATCAAATAGTTTTAATTAAATTAGTTTTAAAAATTAATGTTGTTTTGGTCGTATATGGCTAATGGACATTTTTAGTTGATGCAAGTATCTAAACAAGGAGATGGGTTTATTTTTGAGACTATGATGATAATCAGAGAAAACTGTCAAAAGAAAATTTGTGTGAATATAAGCAGGCACTTACACAGATAGAATAGCAAACAGATCAGAACTTGGAAGGAGATTTTGAACTCAGTCTTTACTCTGTTCATTTTTAGCTCTTCCTTTTCTTTCTTTTCCTGTTTCCTTTTTTCTCCACTTTATAGACATTAATCTCTGTCAGAAAAAAAATTCTTTCTAACTCTTTGTGCTGTATTAACTTTTCAAGAGTAAAGTAGAAAGAGTTAATTCAGTTTTAGTTACTACTTATTGTCCTGATTTCTTTCCTTTTTTTTGTAATAAGGGAAAAAGCTTTGAAGAGTAATATAATTTTTGTCTAGGCACTATTTTGTCTAGTTGAACCACTTCAACTCTTTGACCCCCTCACTCAGCTTTGGAGAGGAACTCCAATAGGATATTGGTAAAAAAAAATGGAGAAGGATGTGAAGGGAAAGATCCCACTGTATAATTTTTTTTTAACACTAAGCCAAGCCTGTGGAATAAGTCATTCTCACTACTTCAGATATAATGAATCAAAATGTCTTAAAAGACATTTCTGTATTCTTTCTTTAGAAGATCATCTCTTGTAAAGAGACTGGAATCCCAAGGTATACCTGAAATTTTTGTTATTAGCCTCCCATTTCTAACATCCTCCACTCCACAAGAGGAAAGAACAACCCTCTTTCCTAATTATTAACAAAAGTGTTAGCAATTTGTCACAGATTCACTGATTCCTCTATCCTTGTCTCCAGCTCATTTTTATTAATCCTGTATAGATCACAGTGAGAAACAAATCTTGTAGTAATGTTCTTTGGGTAGGTAAGGTCTTCTACTGCAATAAAATAAGGAAGTAAAACTCCAAATGAATAAATTCTTTTGCAGCAAGAATGATCTCAGAATCCCTGTTTGCAGAGAACTAAGAGCCTTTATCCACAAAAAGACAAATCTACCACATGCCTGTGGTTTGGGAAAAGTATTTGACTTTTACTGCTTTTGGAGCTATATTCCTTAAGAATAGATCTCCTGGGGGTGGCTAGATGGTGCAGTGAGTAGAGCGCCAGCCCTGGAGTCAGAAGGACCTGAGTTCAGATCTGGATTCAGACACTTAACACACACAAACAAAAACCTAGACATGTGACCTTGGGCAAGTCACTTAGCCCTCCAAAAAAGAAAAAGAAAAAATATATATCTCCCAAGTTATTTTTTTTTTTGCTTTTTGGAGGGCAATTGGGGTTAAGTGACTTGCCCAAAGTCACATGGCTAGTGTGTCAAGTATCTGAGGCCAGATTTGAACACAGGTCCTCCTGACTCCAGGGCTGGTGCTCTATTCAGTGCACCACTTAGCTACCCTATCTCCAAAGTTCTTTACTAAACAAGGTATACTGAAGATCACAGGAGATAAAATGGATTTAATAAAATTGATTACAACAAAAGCTTTTGCATGAACAAAATCATTGTAGGTAAAAACTAAAAGGAAAATAGTTGAGTGTAAAAGAAATCTTTGAAGTATGTTTCTCTGACAAATGTCTTAAATCTAAGATATATAGGGAGGTTATTTAAATATATAACATGCTGTTCTCTAATACATACATATATAAACTGTCTTGCAAGGAAAAAAATACAACCTAAGATAATAGCTACATGAAAAACTTTGCAAGTAATTAATAATAAGGGGAATGAAGATGAAGAAATTTGAGATTCTTCCTTAAACCCATCGGTAACTACTGTGTGACAAGGAGGTTTCTCCAGGATTTTAAATAGTATTTCTTGAACCTATTTGGGGGCTCTGAACATACTTGACTAAGAGCTTGGATTACTCGGGGTCTCAGGATAATAAGATTAACTATAAGAACAAGTCAAGTAGCAGGCTGTGGAGTGACCGGCAAATAAGATTGTTAACTTCTGTAATTCTGTTGACATCTGAGGAGTCATCCTACTTCTGTTATGCTTAGTTAGGCATCACTTAGTTGTTAGAATGTAAATAAGTGTCTTTAGGGCAAAGACTGTTTCATTTTTTGTCTTAGTTTCACCAGTACCTAGCATTTTGACTGGCACATTATTAGGGGTTTAATTTATACTTACTGATTATTTATGCCCTGTGGCAAAAGCTACCCCTTTATTCCACAAACATACCATAACTTCAACCAAAAAGCTATAATGATCTTAAGAAAAATAGTTAATTTTCTTACTGAGTCCCTTCAATGCTAATTATCTTAACTCAGCCATGACAGGACTTCCTTTCAAAAATTAGTCTAAACACAAAAGACTTGACTACCAAATACAAAATTGCAAAAATGTTTAGAAGAGGGGAGACTGAGCAGGAAATGTGTCACATCAGCCGAACTAGCAAAATCTTCCCCTTAAAGAAAAAAGTAGTTTAAAGGTGCTTAAAAGTATTTCCCCTCCTAGGAGGAGGGTTTTTGCAGTTGTACTCATTGTTTTCTCAGTTTCAAACTAGTCATATTCCTAATACTGCTGATAACCTGGGGGTGGGGGTAGGGGAGGGTGAAATGTCATGTTTACTTTTAAAATGAGAGAGGTAACAAGTTGTGAAAATGTTCAAATATAACTTTAAAATTTCTCCTAAACAGATAGCTTGGTATCAGTGCTATTTTGCAGTTCTTCCTGAAATTATAACAGTTTAAAGTTTGCTGGTTTATGACTAAAGTTTTCTGTGCAGGGAGGGAGAACAAAAGAAGTGAAGGAATTTGCCTCATCTTATTCATCATGTTAGAGAGAGAGAGAAAGAGAGAGAGAGAGAGAGAGAGAGAGAGAGAGAGAGAGTGTGTGTGTGTGTGTGTGTGTGTGTGTGTGTGTGTGTGTGTGTGTGTGTGTGTGTGTGGAGGGCTGGGCTTTAGTGATATTCATTAAAAACATATGCTCTAGAGACAAATTTAATTATCTTGAATATAAACGAAGGGAGGGCATTTGTAAGTGACTTTCATTTTAAAGTAAAAAAAATTATTAGCATTGCTAAGTAATTAAAAGTTCCAAACTGAATTGAAATAGTCTTTGCTGCCTCTTTTTCCCCCTCTATAAGAGTTATCCTTTGAAAGGGAGCCCAGGTTCAGTTGATGTATGTTGTTATTGGCCATTAAGGGTGTGAGGTATAACTTACATTGAAGTTTCCCCCTTCTGAACATCCTATATATATTCTTCATACTTCCTTATACTTTGTAACTAAGTTCAGTGTTTCCATATATATATGTATATGTATGTGTGTGTGTGTGTGTGTGTGTGTGTGTGTATAGGGGGGGTCATTGTGTATTTCAAGGTAATGTAAGAGCTATTGAGTATTAATACAATTGATTGGATTAACTGTTGAGACCAAATTAGAGGTGTTTTTAGTTTGGGGAAAGGAATTGGTAGTGTGAGAGATAGCAGAGGGTTAAGTTTCTATAGAACTGCAAGAATTACTGAAACAAGACTACTGATAAAAAATACCAGACAGTAGCCTTGGGAAGAGTTGAGGCAGTAGCCTTGGGAAGAAGTTGGGTTCCTAGTTCCCAGAGAACTCCTAGATAATACTAAAAATGAAATAATGTAGAATAAAAGGAGCTGGCAGCAGCAGGTGGATTTGACCAATCAGAAAGTAGACAGTGGCCTTGGGACACTCAGGCCCAGATAAGGGCACATCTAGGTTGGACTGAGGGGGGTTCAGTAGTCTGGGATTGTTACTGCGCTTGCATAGTGGACCTCATGTATTATGTATATTATCTAACAAAATTAGAGCCTTATTAGTAATAATTAGGGCAATGAATGGAGAGGACTTTGCACCGATTGGTTGGCATTAATAAGAAGATTGTGAGCTTGCATTACCAACCAATGGTAAAGTGGGACAGTGGAGAAGGTGTGGAATTCCCACTTTATAATCCTGCTTTTGTCTTCTGTAGTGTTCTCCTCTCTTCTGACTTTTTTGTTGGATTTGGGGATGCGGGGATGCCCTTTCTTGAGAAAGATGGTAATAAAGGTTTTGCTTCTACCTTGAGAAGTCTGAGTCATTTTGGGTGAGTGGTCTTCTGACCCATACAAGGGTAACATAAGTCCATAGCAAAACTAATACAGTAGTGGAAATACTTGATACAAGATTGTCTCTTTTTGTAGATAGACCTTCTTCTCAAGTAACCTTTACTGCTTGGTTTGCTTGTCTCCATGGTATCAGGGATACTGAGTGTTAATTTCAGTTCTATAATAATCCAGATTTTGGGAAAACTTGTTTTATTTGGGGATTTTATATAACTCACTTTGCAGAAAAGAACCACCTCCTCTTTTACCAGAGCAGCATTTCAAAGTTTGACTCATGACAGAAAAGAAAAGAGTATTTATTTGCTATTTTCTGAATATGATTCTTTTGCAAGACTCCTATTGTCTATTCTGATCATTTTTTTAGACAGCCAAAAAAAATGGATGACTGGTCTGTACTGATGGGAAAAGTGTTGGTCTGTTGCCAGGCAACTTGCTCATTTATCAACCAGTGGAAAACTGAGATATTGGCTGCTAAACAAAGAATAAGAGCAATATAACATTGTTGGGATCCAATGCTTTTACCTAAGGAGTCAAAATATTTTACAAGTATCATAAAACTTAATTTATCCTCATGACATCATTGTGAGTTTTGAGGAGACAGACTTTGTCACCTCAACTTAATAAGTAAAAATGTTCAAACAGATTGTTGGAGTGATTTACCCTTCATTTCCAAGCAAGCGGTTGGCAAATTTCAACCCTAAAATTCATTGCTATCAGCTGATGCCATTGACTTGTTCTTTCTGCTTACCACATTTTTTTCCCATTAGCATACATTCAAATTGTACATGTTCCCAGAAGGGCAAAGGAAATCTAGAAGGGGAACTGAAATGCTAAGTATGCCTTAGTTGAAGAAAAAATAAAACTGACTTAATTTTTTACTCATTTAGGCTAAGTAGTCAAAGGATATGAAAAAACTCTTCTCAAAAGAATTTCAAACAATTAGTAGTACCATATAAAAGATTCATCAAAATAGTTAGTAAGTAAAATACAAATCAAAACAATTCTGAGGTTTCACCATATACCCAGCAAATTGTCAAAGATGACAAAAGGTGAAACTAGTCAATCCTGGAAAAGCGGAGGGTTGTACAACTATATCAGTACACTGTAGAGGGAGCCATGAGTTGGACCAGCCATTCTGAAAAGCATTCAGTCTTCATACATGACTCTTCGTGACCCCATTTGAGGTTTTCTTGGCAGAGATACTAGAATGTTTTGCCATTTCCCTCTCCAACTCATTTGCTAGATGAGGAAACTGAGGCAAACAAGGTTAAGTGACTTGCCCAGGGTCCCACAGCTAGTAAGTGTCTGAGGCCAGATTTGAACTCAGGTCTTCCTAACTCCAGCCCTGGTGATCTATCCATCATACCATGTAGCTGCCCCCAGAAAGCAATAAGTAATTATGTTAAGAAAAAAAAATGACCAAAATGTCCATGACCTTTGACCCATAGATACTACTTCTAGAAGGATGTATCACCTAGGTCAAAAGGTCAAAAACAAGGAAAAAAGTCATTTACACCAACATATTCATAGAAGTGTTTTTTTGTGGTAACAAGAAACTAGAATCAGAGTAAATATCAATGAATGGGAATGGCTAAGCAGATTGTGTTAGATGAATGTAACAGAGTATTATTGTAACATAAGAAGTGATGAATATGGAGAATTCAAACTTACATGAATTAATATAAAATAAGAAGAACCCAGAAAATACAGTGATGAAATATGCAATGACTACAATGGTGGAAATGGAAAGAACAACAAAAAAAAATCATGAAACTGAATACTATGTAATTATAAAAACCAAGCTTAGCCCTGTATAAGAGATAAGAAAATGCCTCCCTTCCTCTCTTATTTGCAGAGGTGTGATGCTATGAGTATGGGACATTGTATATAGTGTCAGATTTGGTTGATGTGTTGATTTTTCTGAACTGTCTTTTTTTTCTCTTTTAGTCTTTCTTATAAGGAATGACTTTTGGCTGGGAGAGGTATGCTTAGAAGAATATATTCAGAAACAAAAATAATAGAAAAATAAAAATATCAATAAAATTTTCAAATTTAATTCAAAGTGTTGCATTCAAGAAGTTTAATATTTTAAGGGAAATAGACATAGTATGTATTCTGAAGGAGTTTCCAGTCTTATTGGTGAAACACTATAGACTAGTGAAGGAGTATTTTTAAAAAATAACAGAAGGGCAAAATGTGGATAGACATGCTATATATTGAATTGTTATAAAACTGTTTATATTTCTGTGGCTTAACGATGGTTGAAAGTATAAATTGGGGGAAATGAGTTAAGTAGTATAGTTATTCTTATAAATTAGTATCAGTAATAGTCAACTTTCCCCATCCTAAGCAAGTTAATAGCAGTGGATTTAAAAGCATATTCATGTAATCATTAGTGGCCAGGTTCTCACAGATGTTAGCTTGAACATCAACTTAGGAGACTTTTTTTTTTAAACAAGTATGTAAGGGGCGGCTAGGTGGCACAGTGTATAGAGTACCATCCTGGAGTCAGGAGGACCTGAGTTTAAATGCAGCCTCAGACACTTAACACTTACTAGCTGTGTGACCTTGGGCAAGTCACTTAACCCCAATTGCCCTGATTTCCCCCCTCCAAAAAAATAATAAGCATATACTTGTATTTTGTATGAGAAACCCATAATGTGAGATAGCAAAAGAGGATTTTTATATCTCTAAGGAAAAATTGTATCTTCTAGAAAAATCCTTACCTTTCTTCAGGTCTAAATAATGCATCTTTTTACAGAATTTTACAGAAATAAACTGAAAAGGGGGGCAGCTAGGTGGCACAGTGAATAGATCACCAGCTCTGGAGTTAGGAGGACCTGAGTTCAAATCCAGCCTCAGACACTTAACACTTATAAGCCGTGTGACTTTGGGTAAGTCACTTAGCCCCAATTGCCCTGCCTTCCCCCCTCCAAAAAGCAGCAAAAAAAGAGAAATAAACTGGAAGGAGCTCAGCATTTTATCATCACAAGAATTTAATAGTTGGAAATGGTAAATGTAACGAACAAGAACATAAAACTGGAAACAATACATGAAAAGGACTTTAGTATATTAATTAATCAATTTCCAGAAGCCCATGAAGAAAAAAAAAGAATAAAGTTGCCAAAGTAGCTCCTTTCTAATGATGTTTCTCACCTCCTCCTAGGTTGAAAAAGAAAAAGCAAGCCAAACAAAATGCTGAGACAGCAGCAGCCAATTCTTGCAGCACCACAACTACTAAGACTCAGGCTGGAAGAGAAGATGCTAAAGCAGTTATTTCAGAACAAGATAATTGCAGCATTCCTGTGGAAGAGGTAGAATATTTAACTGATGAAGAGAAAAAAAAGAGAAAAAACAATCAGTTAAAAGAGATCAGACGTACAGAGCTAAAGAGATACTATAACATAGGTAAGTTATAATATTGCTTTCATTTTTAAAGCAAGCTTTTGAAAATGTTTTCATTTATATGTTACTTAAAAGTTGATAATAGTAAATGTCTTGCTGTGAAGATCAAATTAGTTGCATTTGTTTCTCCTGTGAGAGATATGTTTATACTAATATAATCAATAAGTGACAGTGTCTGGTAAGGTTAACTATATAGGTAAGGGCTATAGGATAAGTCCCTACCTTTGAAATTTGGGAGTTTGGTGACTTCGCCCAAACTACATTTTCCTACTCTAACCAGGTGTCCCAGAGATTAATTATTTTCCTTTGTTCAACTTCTGTTCCACTCTGGAGGCCAGAAAATTCACTATAATGGATGACAGTCTATCCTTCCTAAGTCTTGATTACTCATGACTCTGTGGCTTAGGGGTAAATAGTCCTAAATCACATGGTTTGTCTGACTCAGCTATTTGGGAGCTTACAAGAGTTATTAATAAAAAGATTAAAACTATAAAAATGTCTTATAATTACAGGTAAAAACCTACAAAGTTAGAATGAGATCTTAGCTATTTTAGACGAAGGTTCAAAGCTCAGGCCTGTTTAGTTCTGTATATTCCATGCTCTTCACTGGCTTTCTCCATTATAGTCCCTCAATACACAATTAACAAACAAGCATGTATCATAGAGGATTTGTGACCATTCATAGTTTTATCTGAGACAAAGTCAGGGATTAGAAATAGCATGAAGAAATAGAGGAATAATACAGGAAATGCTATACTTTCTAAGAAGTTTCATTTTATTATTCTTGGGATTACTTGTTTCTAGTTTGTAGCTCAGGAAATATACCCATTTTGGACATGAGAAAACTGAACAAGAGATGTTAAGAGAATTTTTAAAAATCATGTTCATTTTACAAAATTAAATGTAATTGAATTGAATTGAATTATTTAGTACTATTGAGTTGAATAGGTCTTTGAGAGCATATCTAAGATGATTGTGCCTGACTTTCAGACAGAGCTGTATCTAAACCAGAGGTACTTAGTCTTTTTTAATGTATCAGGGACCCTTTTGGTAGATTTCCGTTGAAATCTACAGACTCAAAAAAAGAAAGAAAGAAAGAAAGAAATCTACAGACTCCTCAGCATTCTCAGAATATTTTTAAATGCATAAGAATAAAATACATAGGATTATAAAAGAACAGATCATGCTAAAATACAGTTATCAAAATATTTATTAAAAAACCCCACAAATTCATAAACCGCAGGTTAAGAATCCCTGGTCTAAGCTATCCTGGAAAGATAGTCCTCTATTTGACTCTCAAGTCTCTGATGGGAAAAGATTTGAAAGCTTCCCTTAATAACACATCTTGGTATTATATAGCTTCTATAAATATATCTGAATCCATTCACCCCTCCAATTAACATTTATTAAAAGTCTTTTATAAAGCATAGTATTAGGTACTGACGGATGCAGAAAGAAGTTAAAACATTTCCCTTGCTCTTTCAAGAACCTTAAAATGTTGTATGAGAGATATGTATTTGTGTATTCAGATATATGCAATGAAACATAAGAATACTGTGAACTCCTTGAGAGCAGTAACTTTTCCCCTTTCCTTGTATCCCTACGGCTTACTTAGCATAATACCATGTAAATTGTAGGTTTTTAATATGTACTTGTTGATTCTGAGGAGGAAATACAATTGATATTTAATAAAATGTTTATTGAATTGAGCTGAAATGCCATTTCTGCCTTGGAGGGATCAGGGAAGAATTTGTAGAGGCGGTAACTATTCTTTATATATCAAGCAGCTAACATAGGATCTTACGTAGTATTGTTAAATACTAGGTGTTTGTTGAATTAAACTGAATTAATCTTCATCTTCAGTCATGGGTAAGAATACAACAGGGGAAGACAGAAGAAGAGGCAGATGGTAAAGGAGGGTGTTCACTGATATGAGAAAGATAGCTAACTACAGGGTCAAGACTCTGAATAGAAGTAAGGCTAGAAAGTGGTGATGAACTGGGAAAACAAGGAGATACTAAGATTTTGGTTGATGGGGAGAAGGGAAAGGAAATGAGCTTAGAAAGAATAAGGCTAGGGAAGAGATAAAGAAAAGGAATTTGTGAAATAAAAACTTGGAAGCATGGGAGTAGAGGACTTGCCTCATGAGGTTACTGTCAAGAAGGCATTTTGTACATTTTAAAGAGATAATGTAAATAGGAACTATTATGGAAATGAGGGATGTGAATATACAGTGCCAAGTAGGGGCATCATAATACTCTTTGCTACAAACAGCCACTTTAAGACTATTATTTGCTACAATTACTCAGCCTCAAAGAGATTCCCTTAAAGTTCTCGCCTTCCATTTTTATCACCTTTTCTAAATCCTTGTGGTTATCTATCTACTTTCTGATTTCTCTCCCTCTACTTTCAGTGACCTTAGTGTAAAACCCAAATGCTTTTGAATTCTTGAAAATTCTTTCCTTGAAAGGCAAGAGCCTTTCAGTTCATCAAACTTGTCAGCTTCACAGGTCTCCATTTTATCTCAGACACCAAAAAAAGTGGTCACAATTTCGACTTAATCTAATCAGTCTTCTAAAATTCCTTTTTGTCTAAAAACTTAAACTCTAAAATCACCTTTTGATCACAATTTCCTGTGCTTCAACCATCCCACTGCCCCACTCCTTCTAAATCCATTGTTTTAAAATAATAATGACCTCAGATCACAAAATTATACAGAATTTGAGAAAAGAGACCTCAGCAGCCATCTATGTCCAACCCATAGAGGAAAAGAATCCCTGCTATAGCGTGCCCTACAAGTAGCCATCTAGACTATACCTGAAGACCTTCAAGATGAAAGAACCATCACCAAGGTGGCCCATTTCACTTTTTAATTGCTAGGAAGTTGTTCCTGACATCAAATCCAAGTTTTCTCCTTGCTATTTCCATCCATGGTTCCTGGTTCTGCCCTCTAGGACTAAGCAGAGCAAATCTAATCCCTCTTCCTGTTACAGCCTTTCAAATGTTTGAAGGTAGCTGTCAGATCCTTTGTGAATCTTCTCTTCACCAAACTAAACATTTCAGATTTCTTCAACCTTTCTTTACATGGCATGGATTCAAAGCCCTTCACCATCCTCTGGATAATCTCCAACTTATTAATGTCCTTCTTAAACCATGGCACCCTGAACTAAACATATTACTACAGGTGTGGTCTGGCCTTGGTTAAATCCAGAACAGTGATCATATCTGTTTTGTAGGAAGCTTTGCCATTTGATTGCAGCCCATTTGCTCTTTTGGCTGCCAAAGAGTTCACTAAAACCCTGAGATCTTTCTCAGACAAACTTCTGTCTGACCACACCTTTTTCCAGGAATTAAAATCAAGTGCACTGGCCTATACTTTATAAGCTTTTTTGAAAATTGGGACAGTATTTGTACTTTTTCTACTATGTACCTCACCTATATTATTCTCCATGATATTTCAACTCTGATAATTACTCAGCAACATCCATCAATTCTTTAAGTACCTTGAGGAAATAGTACATCTCTGTAAAGTACACTTGGATTCATCAAGGTCAAATAGATGCTTTCTCTTATTATAGAACTTACTTAACAGGCAGCTAAATGATACAGTTGTTAGAGCACTGAGCCTGAGTCAGGAAAATCTGAGTTCTAATGTGACCTCAGACATTTGCTAGCTATGTGACCTCGGGCATGTTTTTAAAGCCCCCTTCATACCCTGGCCTCTTCCTAGCTTTCCTGTCTTCCTTCACCTTACTCCCTTCCACATTCTCTGATCCATCAATACTGGCCTCTTTGCAGTTTCTCATACACGATACTTTGGTCTCCCAACTCCATGCAATTCCACTGATATCCAACACACCCAGAATTCTCTTTTTTTTCATCTCTGCCTCCTGGTTGCTCTAGCTTTCTTCAGGTCTCAGCTAAAATTCTACTTTCTGAAAGAAGCCTTTTTAGGTCTCCCTTAATGCTAGTACTTTCCCTTTGAGACTACATACATATACATACATCTTGTTTGTACATAGTTATTTGTACACTTTCCTCCCTATTAGAAATTTAGTTTCTTTAAAGCAGCTACTATTTTTGCTTCTTTAAATCCCTAATGCTTAACATAATGCATAGTATATAGTAGTTGCCTAATAAATGCTTGTTGATTGATTGGCTGACCAAATTGCTCCCCATGCTAATCCTTTCTGCTAATTTGCTTTGATCTCTTTGATCTCTGACCAGTGGTAGACATTTTCTTCTGCTGTCTCCCTAAATTGCTACACAGCCAGAGCAAGTTAGGATTTCTAAGGTTGGTGAAGTTCACATTGCTATAATTACTTTCTCATGCCAATCTCTAACCAATACTGGCTGCCTATTTTTTCCATTTCCCATTCACTTCTTAGCTCCTTGTAATCTGGTTTCCCATCCCACTACTAAACTAAAAATGTTCTCTCCATGGTTATCAGCTGACTCTTACCTGCTAAATCCAGCAACCATTTCTGAATCTTTGTACTTCTTGATTTCTCTGCAACATCTAACATTGTTATATTTCCCCCATCCTAAAGAGTCTTTCTTCCATGGGTTTTCTTAACATTGTGCTTTCCTGGTTCTACTACCTGCCTGATCAGCCCTTTTCAATCTTCTTTGCTGGATCATTATCCAAGTCTCATTCCACTCTTCTCCACTGTTTCCTAGGAGCTCTATCCTGGACCCTTTTCCTTCATCTCTTGGCATCTCATGAGTTCATGCGTTGTTATCATCTCTATGCATATATCCTGCACCACTGTTATCTCCCTCTTGAGATCCATTCCCCCTTCTGAGTCCAGACAACAGGATTGCATGAAATCTCCACTTAGGTGGCAATAGACATCTTAAACTCAACATGACTAAAACATAGCTCATTATCTTCTCAAAAACCCCACCTTTTCCCTACCTATTTCTGTTGAGGTCAACCACCTCCTTAGCCTCCTTTCCCCTCCAATTGGAGGATAGGAGGACAGAGTAGCAAACTCTTCCTGCTTGATAGAGAGCAGGAACTGGACTCTGCTCACTGGACTTTCCTTCAGCTTTCCTGCCTGATTTCAACTCCACTGAACAAGATGCCCACCCATAATAATAATATATGATAAGCTTATCACTTCTAAACTCACCCCCAAGCTGCTAACTCAAGCCTTGTATCCCTCAGCTTCTTCATCCTTATGACTAGAAGGAAGGTGAAATACCAAACTCCTCCCAATGCTTTGCTTTACAGAGGGCAGAAACTGGATTCAGTTCATTTCATTTTTCGTCTGATACCCTGCCTGGTTTCAACTCCATGGAACAAAATGCCCTGATGTACTCCCTGGTGTCCTGTCTCCCTTCCCACCAATTTGCTGCCTCTTTTTGAGGGTTTTTATCTCCTCTAGATTGTAAACTCCTTGAGGGCAGGGACTGTCTTTGTATTGATTGTATCTTGATGCTTAGCATAGTACCTGGCACTTATAGTAGATACTTAATAAATGTTTATTGGATTGTATCACTGTCTTTTCAGTCACTCAGATTCATAACCTAGCAGTTAGCTCAACACTTCACTCTCCTTAAACCCATTCCTCCAAATCAGTTGCCCTGTCAATTCCATGTTCACAATATTTCTTCTGTCCGTCTTTAACCATTTTTGTTTTGTGACTTTGTCGAGCGGCTAGGTGGTGCAGTGGATAAAGTAGCATTGGATTTGGAGGAAGGAAGACTGGAGTTCAAATCCTTCCTCAAATGCTTACCAGCCGTGTGACTCTGGGAGCATCATTTAACTTCTCTCAGTCTTGAGTTCCTCACCTACATGAACCCCACTTTGGGTTCCTGTAAATTGGGAATAATAGCTCCTACCTCATAGAGTTGTGAGGAAGATTAAATGAGATAAGGGAAGGCAGAAGGGAAGAGAACAAGCAGTAATATATTGAAGCTAAATATGTTCTAAAGTCATTTGTTCCTTATAATTGTTCAACTTTAAAAGGGGGTGAGGAGGGGAGAGAGGCAAGTATTTATTAAGCTTTATTATGTGCCAGGCAGTGTGCGAAGTGCACACCTGAGAGGTAGGTTCTGTTATTATCCCCATTTTACACTTGAGGAAAATTAAGTAAATAGATGTTTAAGTGGCAGAGGCTGGATTTAAACTTAATTATTCACGATTTCAGACCCTTTTCAGTGCTTTTATCCACTGTACCCACCTCGATGCCTGAGATATGTAAAGTGCTTTGAAAACCTTAAAGTGCTATATAAATGCTAGTTGTTTTATTATATTAAAATGTTGTTGTTGTTTTTGTTATCATCTCAGACCCCCTTATCACCTACCTAAAATGGTGCATTAGCCTCTAGAGTGAGCCTACCTTTATTCTCTCCCCTATTCAATTTATCCTCTACCCAAATGAAAGTTACTATAGCACACATCTGACCCTGCTCCATTATCTTCAATGGCCCCTTTTACCATTGGGATAAAATTCAAACTCTTGTGCCTGGCATTTTAAACCTTGAATTATCTGTTTTCCACATACCTTTACAGTTTTATTTCATTTTATTCTCCATATACAGGCCAGACAAACTGGCCTGCTTACATATTGGCATTTCACCTCTACCTTATACATTTCTGACTTCAAAGCACTACTCAGCAAAGGTCTTTACTGATCTTTCCATTAGTTAGTGTTTTCCCCTCTCAGGTCTACCTCTACTGGAATTATTTTGTATTTATCCTGTCTATATTTTGTAAATACGTCTCTGCGTGTTGTTTTCCTCCTAATAGGGACTTTCATTTTGTATTTGTGTATCAGGCTAAAACCAAGTGCCTATCACATAGCAGGTGTTTATTAAATACTGACTGAGCTGAATATTGAGTTCTATTTATTTTGTTTTATTCCTTGCATGATTTACTATAAAATCCTTTCAAATAACAAGAACTTTAAAAAAATATTTATTTTCAGTTTTAAATTCCCTCTCCTTCCACTTCCTACCACAGGGGTAAGGAACCTCAGGCCTCTAGGTCCTTGGGTGTGGCCTTTTGACTGTGTCCAAGTTTTACAGAACAAATTTTTTTTTTTTTGTCTTTTGGAGGGCAATTGGGGTTAAGTAACTTGCCCAAGGTCACCCGGCTAGGTTTTTGTTTTTTGTGTGTGCGTTAAGTGTCTGAGGCCGGATCCGAACTCAGGTCCTTCTGACTCCAGGGCCGACGATCTGTGCCACCTAGCTGCCCATTAGAACAAATTTTTTATTAAGGGGATTTGTTTGGTGAAGTTTGGATTCAGTCATTAGAGCTGTACTTGAGGACCTAGGGGGGCCACATGTGGCCTTGAGGCCTCAGGTTCCTGACCCCTCCCTACTCCATCCATTGAGAAGGCAAGAAATATGACACTCCTTATACATATGAAGTCATGCCAAATATATTTCCATATTAACCTTGTGTTAAAAAAAAACAAAAAAGAGTTTAAAAAAAGAATAAAAACATGCTTCAAACTGTATTTATGGTCCATCAGTTTTCTATCTGGAGGTGGATAGCATTTTTTCATCATGAATCCTTTGGAATTATTGTGAATCATTATATTGATCACAGTAGCTAAGTCTTTCAATTAATTGTTTTTACAATATTGTTGTTACATGTACAATATTCTTTTAGTTCTGCTCACTTCACTTTGCATAAGTTCATATAAATCTTCCCATGTTTTTCTGAAACCATCCTCATCATCATTTCTTACAGCACATTAATATTTCATCACAATTGTATACCATAACTTATTCAATCATCTTCCAGTTGATAATTAGTTGATTTTAAAATGTGACTTGGATTTCATATAAACTTCTCAAAACACTTTTATTACAGACATCAAAGCTTGCCTGTATATCTCTACTTAGAAAACTCTAAATTAAACCACCTGTTAACTGTAAGGTGCTACGACACAAGCATACAATGTGACCCTTGGAATTGCTGCGCCCAGCAAAACTGAGGAATTGTCCCATACTTTTTAGAGTTTGCTATAATTTCTGTAATGATAGGCAACGTGGTAACAGCTTATTGGCTTATCTAATGCACCATTGCCTCTTTTTAAAAAGATGAAAGTATTATTTTAAAATATCATAGGTAATAGAAGATTTGAATAGAAATATATCCTCAGATTGTTTTACTAACAGATTATATTTTTCAGTTGAACTTTTATGAGTCTACAAAAATTGCTGATAACAAGTGTACTCTTTTTCTTTGCGTACTATTTTCATTCTTAATGCATCATTTGATATGGCTTAATGGATATTTTATCACAAGCCATTTTACAGTCTAGAAAAGTCATAAATGTTAGCCTACCAGAACAGAATTCCATGTTCTTAATAATCTTTTTACATTCGACAAGATCATGCATTTTCTTTCATTGTTACCAGGAAGGCAAAGGGAAGTATGACTCAATTATACTTTTTCACTTTAAACATTTTGAGGAGTTTTGCATATTTGTGTTCCTTTTTTCACTGTTAACTTATTGTTCCTTTTTTCAGCTCACCTAAAATGCTCTATCACTTAACAGGTTTACAAATGTGTAATGATTTCTGCCAGAATAACATCTCCTGCTCCATAAATTATCTCACTTATAGTAATACAGCTTCTTAATGCAATGGAGACTCTCTCCCTGTAGTCAAGACAGTTTAGTTTGTCAGTACTATATTTCCTTACCAGAAAGGAATTTAGTTAGTATGCCTAATAGATTTTCTGCTCTAGTATCCCTGCCAAAGCACACAGGTATTTAGATGTGCACATTGCAGTCAAATATGGAAATTCTAGATAAGGTGCTCATTTTTGGCAAGCCTCAATTTTGTCCATAGCAAAACAATAAGTTAAAGTAGATTGTGGACCTTTGCCTGACTGGATTTGTGCTACTTTGAGAAATTCATGTTAATGTTGTCTTAAACTAGTGATAGTGATTTGTTTGAACTAGGGGTGAGGAACCTAGGGCCTCGAGGCCATATGTGGCCCTCGAGGCCATATGTGGCCCTCTAGGTCTTCAAGTAAGGGCCTTTGACTGAATTTGGATTCAGGTTGCAACTGAGGACCCTAGAGGGCCACGTGTGGCCTCAAGACTCCTGGTTCCCCACCCCATTTTGCTGTGATAAATAATTGGAAACAATGTAAACTGCTTTGCTTTTGTAAAGCAATTCTAGTTTTAGCCAAACCTACATGTTTTCATGGTTGTTTTCCTTTTATTTTTGCAACTCAAGAAGTCTTTTCTAAAATTTGCATTCTTAAAACATGTAATTATTAGAGATTAAGAACTCCTGCTCTAAATGAACCTGAACAATTTGATGTTGTTTAGAATGAATGTAGATTTCATAATCCCTCTGAAGTTCTAGTACTACCTTTGACCCATAGCACTATTCATGCTAAATATAAAAATTGATTATCCTTTCTTTCTATTGTAACCACCTGTTGCTAAGTCTAATACTGTTTGTAACTTACTTTTCCCTTAGAGGTCGGTTAAAGTCTTATGCAAAGCTAGCCACCTAGTTTCTGATTGCTACACACTACATGAGCCTGTTTACCCACATTCCATACACATATCAAGTTGTTTGAAGTAAGTTTTATTGCAGCATTTCTAGCATTTTCCCCCATCTTTATTGCTTGTTATGCCATTCTAGCTCACTGTACAACAGTTACTTGGGAATTTTCAGTTGTCGTGTGGTTAAATAAATATAAATTTAAGTAAACTCAAACAAATACTTATTAAAAACTAACTGCAGGGGCGGCTAGGTGGCACAGTGAGTAGAGTATTGGCCCTGGAGTCAGAAGGTCCTGAGTTCGGATCCAGCCTCAGACACTTAATGCACACACAAAAACAAAAACCTAGCCGTGTGACCTTGGGCAAGTTACTTAACCCCAATTGCCCTCCAAAAAGAAAAAAAAAGTAACTACAAAAAGTGCCAAAATAAGCTTTGAGGATGAAAAGATTTATTTGTAAAAAATCACGGTCCTTGATCCTGAGGTGCTTATAGTGTAGATGGGTTATCAAATAACCCTAATACAAGTTCTAGTGATCAGGGGCATAGGTAAGGTGAAACTAAGTGGCCTTAGCAACTGAAAGAGGGAGGGATCACTTCTGGGTAAGTTGCTGGTGTGACAGTGTGGGTGGGGACATGATGGAGATGACATCCAAACTAAGCCTTGTCTAATGAAATAGATAATAGCAGGCCCAAGGGATTGTACGTACAAATGCACAGAGGCCCAAGAGAGCAGGATGAAATTTAAGAATGATGAGGAAGCCAGTTTGACTGGAGCACAAAGTATACAAATTGAATAGTGATATAAGGATGGAAAAGTAGGTTGATGTCAGAGGCCTTAGAATGCTAAGTAAACTAGTATTTTTAATTCAGGGAGCTGCAGGAAGTTAATGAAGGCTTTTTAGTAGCAGAGGAGAGATGTGGTTTGACTTGTATGTTACAGAGGTTACTTTGGCAATAGTGTGAAGGACAGATTAGAGAGAGAAGACACTGGAAGGGTGTGAACTAGAGTGGTAGCAGTATGAATAGGGAGTAGAAGACAGATACAAGCAATATTGCTGAGTTACAAACTAAAGAACTTAGAGACTGGATATGAAGGAAGTAAATAAAGAGAAGAATCAACTATGATTCCCAGGTTTCTAGCCTGGGGCACTAATTTCGTAATCTGACCCAAAAGTTGTTGTTTGTCCTTCCTTCTTGAAGAGGACCGTGACATCAGGAAGGTGATGCAATGACATGCAAGTGAATTGGATTTAAGTGAGGGAGGGTTGTGTAAAGTTACCAATCTCACTTTCTCCTCCAGAGCAATCTGGGTCCTGTGGCAAGATATAGATCAGGATGACTGGAGAATGGCCCTTTACACAACAGTGATATGTGGCTGAAAGCCTTACTTTAATTCTGATAGATTATTTGTATTCCAGGGCCTATTGAGGACCCTGCCTTCTCACTGTGTTAAGTATGGCTCCATGAGCTAATCCACAAATAGAGAGTAAAAACTTCATGGCCTCCAAGGAGTTTGTTTGATGGCAAGGAGTTTGTTTGGTCTGGAGCTTGATAACCCACACTAGGCTATCTGTCCTATACACTCATCAATAGATGTCAGTAGAAATGATTGACATTTTTATGCTTGTGTTGCTGATAAAAATTTTTGGTTATGATGGATTTCCTGAAGCAAATTGGCCTCATCTCAGTCTTCTTCTTCTTTTTTTTAATCTAATTTATTTACTTTTATTTATTTATTTTTAGTTTTCAACATTCATTTCTACAAGATTTTGAGTTACATATTTTTCTCCCCATCTCTCCTCTACCCCCTTAGAATAGCAAACCTACTGAATACCCCTTCCCCTAATTTGTTCCTTCTTATATCTTCCCTCATTCCCCCCCCCCACTTTTGAGTAGGGCAAGATGGATTTCTATAACCCAGGGCCTGTATATCTTATTTCCCAGTTGCATGTAACATGCATTAACATTTGTTTTTTGAAATTGAGTTCCTGAGTCTTTCCCTTCTTTTCTCCTCATCCACCTCCACTGGGAATACAAGCATTTCAATATAGGTTGTACATGTGTAGTTACACAAAACATTTCCATAGTAGATATATTGTGAAAGACTAACTATATTTCCCTCCATCCATCTCACCCCCCCACTTATTCTATTTTCTACTTTGACCCTGTCCCTTTTCAAAAGTGTTTGCTTCTAACTACCCTCTCCCCCAATCTGCCCTTGACTTCTTATCCCCTTTCCCACTGCTTTTTTATAGGGTAAGATACCCAGTTGAATGTGTATGTTATTCCTTCCTTAAGCCAAATTCAATGAGAGTAAGGTTGACCCATTCCCTTTCACCTTCCTGCTCTTTCCTTCCATTGTAACAGTATTCTCTTGCCTCTTTTATATAATTTGCCCCAATCTATCTCTCCCTTTCTCTTTCTCCCAATATATTCCTCTCTTACCTCTTAATTTTATTTTTAAGATATCATCCCTTCATATTCAGCCTATCCTGTGCCCTCTATGTATACATGTACACACATACACACATATATATATTTCTACAAACATACACCCTCCTATACATACATATATGTATGTATACATATATCCATATATATTCCCTTCAACTATCCTCATATTGAGAAAAGTCTCATGAGTTACAATTATCATTTTTCCATGTAGGAATGTAAATAGTTCAACTTTAATAAGTTCCTTTTATTTTTTTTTTTCCTGTTTACCTTCTCATGCTTCTCTTCTTGTAACTGAAAGTCAAATTTTCTTTTCAGCTCTGGTTTTTTCATCAAGAATGCCTGAAAGTTCTCTATTTCATTGAATGACCATACTTTCCCCTGAAGTATTATACTCAGTTTTACTGGGTAGGTGATTCTTAGTTTTAATCCTAGCTCTTTCGACCTCTGGAATATTATATTCTAAGCCCTTTGATACCTTAATGTAGAAGCTGCTAGATCTTGTGTTATCCTGATTGTGTTTCCATAATAGTAAAATTGTTCCTTCTTGGCTGCTTATAATATTTTCTCCTTGACTTGGGAACTCTGGAATTTGTCTATGTTATTTATTCCTAGGAGTTTTCTTTTGGGGATATTTTCCAAGAGGTGATTGGTGAATACCTTCCATTTCTATTTTGCCCTCTGGTTCTAGAATATCAGGGCAACTGTCCTTGAGAATTTCGTGAAGGATGATTTCTAGGTTCTTTTTTTGATCATGGCTTTCAGGTAGTCCAGTAATTTTTACTTGGTTTTTTTTTTCCAAATGCTTTATTAACTTCTGGTTTACATCATTTATTTCCGTCAGATTTTTAGTTACGATTTTTTCCCCATTTTTCCCCTACCCACCACCCCAGAATAACACTCATACAGGATAATCCCCTCACCCAATCTGCTCTTTCCCATCTCTTCTCCCATATCCCCTTTGACTTTACTCAGTAGGGCGAGGTGAATCCCCAAGCCCCATTGCCTGCATATCTTATCTCCCAATTATATGCAAAATAGTATTAATCATAGTATTTTATATATATATATATATATTAGTTAATTTATTAGTTTAGTTTCAGTTAACAAGATTCAATTCCATAGTTCCTTGATTTTCAAATTTCCTTTACTTCCCTCCCCCCTCCCCCCACGACAGCATATAGTCCAGTATAGGATCTGCAAATACATTCATATTAGACATTATTCCAATTACAAAGGCATATTGTACTAGGTGGGATGAAAGATGGTAAAGAAGAAATAAAACCAAACAAAGAAAAGAAAAAGATCGTTTAGTTTGCTTCCATCAGGATTCAGGCTCAGTTCTTTCTAGTTATATCTCTGGATGGAGCATTTCTCTCTTTCTTGAGTCTTTCGGGATTGACTTATATCACTGCATTGCTGAAAAGAGTTCAGTCTGTCATAGTTGGTCATCACAGATATGGTATGTCTGTGATTGTATACAAATTTCTTCAGATTATACTCTTGAGCAGCAGGGGTGGTTATTTCTTGACTATCTGGATGACATCCTCATGCTCCATTGTGTGCGTCAATCCCACTCTCTGAGGGCTGTACTTTGTGCTGGTTCCTCACACCAAAGCATATTTAAACTGGCTGGCTAGTGTTTGGTGAATCCTGTGGCACACATGCTCCACAGAAGCACCTTTCCGGAGAATGATGGCACCTGTAAAGTCTGGTCTTTGTCCTCTTTTTTTGGTGTAGATACATGTCAGGGCCAAGTACTCCCAAAGCATCTCCAGCAAGAAGTCCAGGTTGAGTTTCATCCCACAGCTAATGACAACATTGTTGGGCTTCCGTGCCAGGTGATCAGCTTCCTCCATTGAGATCTGATCACTTTTGTTATAAACATACAATCAGGGCATATACACATGGTTGCCAACAATCACATCAATGAACTCATCTGGCGAGCAGTCTCCTTGGAAGAGAACTTCAGCATTGAAGATTTTGTACTTGTGGAGGATGAGCTGCACCAACTTTTCAGAACACTGGCTCAGTGTGACCGTTGAATTGAAGGAGATTCCACCACCTTTCTTTGGCTTGAAGTAGATATTGGGTCTGTGCTTGTTGAGCCGGATCCCCACAGATTCCAATTCCTTTTCCAACAGGGACCTCTGCACTTCTCCCTTGGTGGCATCCAGCATCATGATGACAACATTGGCTGTCCTAGCCACAGCAATCACCTGCCGGCCTCTGCCTTTCCCTTGTGCAGCACCTTCAATGATTCCCGGAAGATTTAAGAGCTGAATATTGGCTCCTTTGTATTCAATGACACCTGGGATACATGTTAGAGTGGTGAATTCATAGGATGCAGCTTCACTGGCTGTGGATGTCATTAAGCTCAGGAAGGTAGACTTACCCACAGAAGGAAAGCCAATCAGTGCCACTCGGGCATCTCCAGATTTCATCACATCGAAGCCTTCTCCTTTGGTGGAGGCAGATTTGGAGGGTTCCAAGAGCTGTGCTCTGTACTTGGCAAGTTTGGCTTTCAGCAAACCAAGATGGTACTCAGTAGCCTTGTTCTTCTGGGTCTGCGCAATCTCCTTCTCGATCTCTGAGATCTTCTGCAGAATACCCATGGCGGCAGCAGCAGTGGCGGCAGCGGGGGCTGCGGAGCCAGCAGCGGTGACGGCAGAGGAAAGGCTGCAAGTGAGGGCCAGAAGCAGGCCATTTATATATATTTTTAAAAATTGATTTTAAAAGGAAGATAAGCAACTCATTATATGCTGTACATGTGTAGCTATGCAAAACATTACCATAGTAGATATATTGTAAAAGACTGACTATATTTCCCTCCCTCCCATCCCACCTTCCACCTGGTCCACTCCCCACCTTGATCCTGTCTCTTTTCAAAAATGGGTGCTTCCAACTTTCCTCCTCCCAGTCCACCCTCCCCTCCACCACCTTCCTTCATCCCCTGCCCTACCACACTCCTGTAGGGTGGGATACCCTATTTAGTATGCATGTCATTCTCTCCCTGGTCCAAATTCAGCGAGAATAAGGTTTTGCCTTTTTGCCTTCCCTCCCCTGCAACCACCTTCCCCTGCCTCCTTTACACAAGACAGTTCACCCCATTGTCTCTCCCCATTCCCCCTCACCACATTACTCTCTCACTTCTTAACCTCACCTTTTAAGTATCATTCCTTCCTATTAAATTCTACCTGTGCCCTCTATCTATGTATACCTGAATATATATATATATATATATATATATATATACACACACACACATTCACATGCCCATATACCCTTCTTCAACTATTTTCATACTGAGAAAAGTTTCATCAGTTACAGTAATGTTTTTCCCTATAGGAATATAAATAGTTCAACTTTGATAAGTTCATAGTGATTTCTTTTCCCTGTTTACCTTCTCAAGCATCTCTTGCTTCTTGTATCTGAATGTCAGATTTTCTATTCAACTCTGGTTTTTTCCTCAAGAATGCTTGAAAGTCCTCTGTTCCACTGAATGACCAAATTTTCCCCTGAAACATGATACTCAGTTTTGCTGGGTAGGTGATTCTTGGTTTTAATCCCAGCTCCTTTGCCCTCTGGAATATCATATTCCATGCCCTTCAATCCCTCAGTGTAGAAGCTGCCAGATCCTGTGTTATCCTGATTGTGTTTCCACAATATTGAAATTGTTTCTTCCTGGCTGCTTATAATATTCTCTCCTTGATCTGGGAATTCTGGAACCTGGCTACAATATTCCTAGGAGTTTTCTTTTTGGAATCTTTTTCAGGAGGTGATCTGTGGATTCCTTCTATTTTGTTCTCTGGTTCTAAAACATCAGGGCAATTTTCCTTGAGAATTTCTTGAAGGATGATTTCTAGGTTCTTTCTTTGATCATGGCTTTCAGGTAGTCCAATAATTTTTAAATTATCTCTCCTGGATCTATTTTCCAGGTCAGAGGTGTTCCCAATGAGATATTTCACATTGCCTTTTTTTCATTTGTTTGGAACTGTTTTATAGTATCTTGATTTCTCATAAAGTCGCTAGCTTCCATTTGCTCCAGTCTAATTCTGAAGGAATGATTTTCTTCAATGAGCTTTTGAGATTCTTTTTCCATCTTGCAAATTTGACTTTTTAAGGCATTCTTCTCCTCATTGCCTTTTTGAGCCTCTTTTGCCATTTGAGTTAGTCTATTTTTTAAGGTGTTTTTTCCACAGTCTTCTCTTATTTTCTTCTTAAGGTCCTCTATGGCCTGTAGCCAGCTTGTATTTTCATTTGGGACTTTTGGAGCAGGATTTCTGACCTCACAGTCCTCCTCCTGTTCCATGCTTTGATCCTCTTTGCCCCCAAAATAGGAGTCTAATGTTGCATTTTTCTGTTTATTTTGTTTCTTTTGCCTAGGCATGTTGCCACTCAATTACTTGACTTTGGGGCTTATTGCCACAGTAGGACTTTGCCATCAGCCAGGGGAACTTTTGTCCCAAACATTGGGGTTTTCTCAACTTCCAGAGGTATTAGTTGGGTGGCCTCTCTGGTAAGCTGGTCACACACCCCAAGACCTCCACTCCAGATTGCAATCCAGATCCAAGAAGGGTAAAGCAAGAGCGCTTACCCCCCAGACTGATTGCCGGATCCCCCTACGGTTCACAGGCTAAGAGCTGAAGCTGCAACAGCAACATGGAGCAAGCTGTGCCTGCTCCTCAGCAACTTCTTGCCCCCAGGGGAAGAAGCTTAGCATTCTCCCAACCAATCCCAAAGTCCATAGGGCACTGACCTCTCACTTTGTCCTAGGCATCTATGTGTTGATAATTCTGGATAATCCACAGCTGCTGGTGTTCTGGGGTCCCTCCAGCCTGCTGCTGGTATGGCTGCCCTCAGGCTAAAACCTTGAGTCACACAGGCCTGGGCTCATCTCCCAGTGAGCTATGCTGGCAGTTCCCAGAGCACTGCACTGGTTGTTCCTTGTTGGGCTGCAGGACTGTCCTCAGTGGGAGGTTAGCTTCTCTGTGTCATTTTGTGGGTTCTGGAGTTCCAGAGGTTGTTCATAAACCCCTTTTACATGATTTTGAAGTGGTGTGGGCTGGAGCTCCATGGAAGTGCTGTTTCTACTCCACCATCTTGATTCCACCCCTGTCCAATAATTTTTAAATGATCTCTCCTGGATCTATTTTCTAGGTCAGTGGTTTTTCGAATGAGATATTTCACATTGCCTTCTATTTTTTTCATTTTTTGGATCTGTTTTATCATATCTTGATTTCTCATAAAGTCATTAGCTTCCATTTGCTCCAGTCAAATTTTGAAGGAATTATTCTCTTCAGTGAATTTTTGAAATTCCTTTCCCACCTGGCAAATTCAGGTTTTTAAGGCATTCTTCTCCTCATTGGCTTTTTGGACCTCTTTTGCCATTTGAGTTAATCTACTTTTTAAGGTGTTATTTTCTTCAGAATATTTTTGGGTCTCTTTTAGCAGGCTGCTGACTCTCACTTTTCATGATTTTCTTGTATCATCCTCATTTCTCTTCCCAGTTTTTCCTCCACTTCTTTTACTTGCTTTTCAAAATCCTTCTTGAGCTCCTCCATGGTCTGTGACCAATTCATATTTTTCTTGGAAGCTTTTGATGCAGTTCTTACTTCATTATCCTCCTCTAGTTCCATGCTTTGATCCTTTTTATCCCCAAAAAAGGATTGTATGGTCTGGTTGTACTTCCTCATCTTGCCAATTACTTGACTTTTGAGATCTTTTCCATGGTAGAACTCTGCTTACAGAAAGGAGAGAGCTTTGTCCAAAATTGCTGGGGTTTTCGCAGCTGCTAGAGCTATTAGTTGGGTGCCCTCTTTACAGCCCCCACAAGCTCTGGCTCACACCCCAGGACAACCACCCAAGAGCATGATCCAGATCCAGGCAGGTCAAAGCAAGAGTGATTACCCTCTGAATGGTCGCTTTGTGCCCCTACAATCTGCAGGCTAGGAGCTCTGGAAACAGCTACATGGCATTGATGCACCTCCTACCACTTCTCTCCTGGGGGTAGGGGCCAGACTGTGCTGTTTCTTTACCCTTACAACAGAGTTCCTGACTGACCTTATATTTTCTCTTTGGCATTTATGGGTTGAAGAGTCTGGAAACCACCAAAGCTACTAGTGATTCACTCTCCTGAAGTCTGCTCTGGCTGGTCTGGGTGCTGGTTGGGGCTGCCCTGGGGCCAGAACCGCACCTCACTGGGGATTACACTTGGCTCCCAGTGTGCTACAATAGACCTTTCCTGTCAGCCTGCCAGGCTGCTTCCAGTGAGAGATTTGTTTCTCTCTGTCTCTTTGTAGGTTCTGTAGCTTTAAAATTTGTTTAGAGTCATTTTTTTTACAGGTATTGGAGATGATTAAAGCTGAAGCCCATGCCAAGTTTGTGCTTTTACTCCACCATCCTGGCTCCAACCCCAATTTATTTATTTTTTTGTTACATTTTGTGTTCCAATCTATCTCCCTCTCTCCCAGCCTTTCACTAAAGAAGGCCAACATTTCACATACACACACACACACACACACACACACACACACACACAAAACTATGCAATACATTCTTCCACATGTCAGTTCTTTCTCTGGAGGAGGATAACATCTTTCTTCACAGGTCCTTCATAGGACATTCAAAGGTTCTTTCTTCATAGGTCATCTTGCTCAGAATAGCTGAGTCACTCACAGTTACTCTTCAAATGGCATTGCTATTACTGTATACAACATTTTCTTAGTTCTGCATTATTTCATAGAAGTCTTTCCATGGTTTTTTTTTAAATCAACCTGCTTACCATTTCTTACAACATAGTAGTATTCCCTCACAGTCATATACTATGACTTATTTAGCCATTCCCTTTCTTTCCAATTCTTTGCCACTACAAAAAAAAGCTGCTATAAATATTTTAGAACATATAGGTTATTTTCCTTCTTCCCTGATCACATTGGGAAACAGAACTAATAGTGATATTTGTCAAAGGATATACCTAGTTTTTAACTCTTTGGACATAATTCCAGATTGCTCTCCAAAATGATTAGAACATTTCACAGTTCTACTAACAGTACGCCAATGTCTCAATTTTTCAACGTCCCCTCCAACTTTTGTCACTTTTACCTTGGATCAGTTTAGTCGATCTGATAGGTATGAGGTAGTATCTCTAAGGTAGTATCTCTAAATCTTCATTTCTCTATTTAATAATGATTTAGAGATTTTTTCATATAATTAATATAGCTTTGATTTCTTCATCAGAAAACTGCCTATTCATATGCTTTGACCATCAGTCAATTAGGGAATGACTCATAGTCTTATAAATTTGACAGAGTTTTCTGTCTTTTTGAGATATGAGACCTTTATCTGAGAAATTATCTATAAAGTTTTTTCCAAAATTTTCCTCTTTCCTTTTAATCCTGGCATCGTTGGTTTGATTTGTACAGAAACTTTTAAATTTAATGTAATTAAAATTATTCATTTTATATCTCATAATGTTCATGAATTCTTCTCCTTTCCATAAATCCATTATTCCATGTTCTTCTAATTTACTTATGATATCTCCCTTTATTTCTAGGTCATGTATCCATTTTGACCTTATCTTGGTGAATGGTGTAAGATATTTGTCTCTTTATGCCTATTTTCTGCCATATTGCTTTCCAGTTTTCCCAAAAATTTTTACTAAACAGTGAATTCTTATCCCCAAAGCTTAAATCTTTATACATATCAAAAATATATTACTACAATCATTTACAACTGTGTATTGTATATCTATTCTATCCCATTGATCTATCTTTCTATTTATTAGCCAGTACCAGATAGTTTTGATTGTACTTACAAGATCTCCTTCCTTTACATTTTTCATTAATTCCTTTGATATTCTTGACCTTTTGTTCCAGATGAATTTTGTTATTATTTTTTACTAGCTCAATAAAATAACTTTTTGGTAATTTGACTAGGATGGCACAGAATGAGTAGATTAGGTAGAATCATCATTTTTATCATGAACAATGAATATTTCTCCATTTATTTAAATTTGACTTTATTTGAATAAGTGGCCTCACTCAAGACCAAAGGGGGTTGGTTGATTGCCTCTTCTTTATGTGCAACTGGCACAAAAAGCATTCCCATGCCTGAAAAGTTGCTTAGCAGGAAATGAGATGACGACCGACCCAAGGCACCAAAGCTTTTCCATCCTTCCATTAATGTCACCACAACTCTTATGATTGGGACTTGGCAGCTACTCTAGTGCTCTCTTCTGTTCAGCAGCCAAGGGAAGGAGAGAACCAGCACTTAAGAATGTCCTGAAGACAAGTATTTACCTTGGCAGGTATACTCCCACGTATTTTATATTATCTCTAGTTATTTTAAATGAAATATCTCTTACTATCTCTTCTTGCAGGCCTTTGTTGGTGATATATAGAAATGCTGATGATTTTGTGGGTTTGTTTTATATTTATCTCAGTCATGTTAAGGTATTATTTCATCCACTATTCTACCTTGAAGAAATATTTTTTGGGTAGAGTTTACCTCAAACAGTGATACTTGTACTGCTGTAGTTTCAGAGATACTTTATGATGTTTATAGCCTTCTGAATGGCAAGTGTTCAAAGGACCAGAAGTATATTCTAATATCAACTCCCAAATAATGGTAATAACAACTAAAATTTATATATCAGTTTAACATTTATTAAATTTGATCATTTAATCCTCACAGCAACCCTGTGAAGTAAATGCTACAAGAATCACTATTATCACTTATTATACAGATGAATAATCTGAGAATGAGAGAATTTAAAAACCATGCTCAGAGTCATACAGCTGTTAGGTGTCTGAGACAGGATTTGAATTCAAGTCTTCCTTACTCTAGTTTCCACTTGTTTCATTTCTGATACAGCTGACCATGGATTCTTGTCTACTTTTCTAGATAATCAATTTTTAAGAATTTGCTTTAGTGGAACTCTCATTATGGAAGCGTGTTTCTGTAACACTGATGAATATTTAGTTCCTGCAATTCATTTTTTCAACAACTGGTATTATTAAATGTTTTTCCTGTGAATAAAACTATGCTAGGTGAGATTACACAAAGATAATTAAGACATGATCTCTGCTGTCAAAAGTTTATAATTTAGTGGGGGGAGGGAGAGGTGGCACATATACAAATATACAGTATGTTTTCAAGAATTCTAGTAATGTTGTACAATAGCCATAGTGCACAACAGAATAATAAAAGCCAGAGAGGCTAAAAAGAAGGGGGGAAGAGGAAGCCTGAGGAAGGGTAAAACATTTTCAACTAAGGGGATCGAGAAGGACTTCTTGGAAGAGGTAACATTTGACCTCAGAGATGGAGGGAAGGCTTCCTAGGTATAGGAAATATTGTGAGCAAATAGAAAGGCAGTGTAGGTGTAGGAGAGATGGCAAGAAAGTTCACTTTGACTGAACGGTAGTATACATGGAGTGGAGAACTGAGGGATAAGCCTGAGGTAAGGAAGTCTCCAATCCCATGCTTAGGAGTTTAGAGTCTTGCTAATATTTCTTGAATTTCTTATATATCTTCAGTGTAGCTGAGATCATATCCATTGGAACATATCATAACGTAGAAGTACACTGAGTTCTGGTAGTTCGCGGTTGATAATCCTGTACACAGCCAGAATTATGCTAGCAAAGCTTTGGCAATAAGATACTAAAATAGTTGCCCCAAATATATTTTCACCTAATTTCTGAAGGATGATTATAGTCGTGACATGTTTAAAATTATGAGACATTTCCTTTGCAATTCATATGGTAAGGGAAATAATTTATATACACCCTTCCTCCTAGTTAATCTCACTAGGTATGCCATTAGAGTTTGAGCTGAACAGTCCTTCACAAGTGGCTGAAGACAGATGACCTCAAAAGCTGACAAAAATTACATATTGGTATATATGCTACGTTACACAGAGTCCCATGTACCGTATTCTTAACATTCTATTCCTTTTTTTTTTTTAATTTGGTTAGAGTCAGTCATCTTCTGTTTCTACAGTAGAAAGATAGGAAATGTCATTTTGGACCAGTAGGTGGTGCAATAAGTATTGTGCTTTCCATATTTTCTTTTCTGGGGCACTGGTTGTTATATGTACTTTATTCTGCACCTAGTACTCATGAGCATATAGGGCATCATTTGAAAGCTTGACTAAATATTGTTTTCAGGTATATACCTTCTGAAAACAATAAACCTATAATGAATATTTCTCTAGACCCTCCTATTGCAAATAATGTTTTAGTGTAATTTTAGTAATTTTGGGGAAAAGTTCATTGAAAATCACTTGATTTGTTTGTTTAAACCACTTAAAACCCTGTTTTATGTTTGCTAATTAAGTGGAGTCAAACCATATATGAAACTCATTCCCTGCTATAGCATAGTTGGCTGCTTTAGCATCATTCCCAAGTTAACAAAGAAGAGTATATTTTTCAATTTCAGCAACTTAAAACACATTTGTGAGCAACTTCTATGTTTAGACCACTGTGCTGTGGAAATATAAAGATTAAATAAGATAGTCTTTGTTCGCTAGGGGATGCTAGATGGAATACTGTAGTTGGGGCTGGAGTCAAGGAGGCCCAAGTTCAAATCCTACTTAGGATACCTACTAGCTATGTGACCTCGGACAAATCACTTAATCTCTCTCTACTTCAGTTTCCTCATGTGAGGAGAATAACAGTACATATCTTACATGACATGGTTGTTGTGAGTACCAAATGGGATAAAATATATATATATATGAAGTGCTTTGCAAACAGAGTTCTATATAAATGGTAGTTATTATTTTTATATCATTATCTTTTACATGAAACTCAGCTTTTCCTGCTTAATAATTTTCTATATTCTTTTGACATACGAAAGAACATAGCAATTAAGATCCTGCTACTCAGTATCATGAAAGTTCACTTGAGGTACACTAACACTAGAAATGGTCATGACTTGAAAGTAGTTTGTGGGCAAAGAGAAAAGGAAGAGATTACAAAGGAAGTAGGGAAAAAGGAAGGAAATGCATTATTTTATTGAGGCAGAGATAATCAGATTGATCTAGTTTCATCTAAAGTGGCTTTTAGCTTTAAATCTATAATTCTGTTATTTGGACCAGTTGTTTCATACTTCATTTGTTCCAGATTTTCATTTTTTGTTCTTGCTTTTTTATATTCTTTTTTTTTAAACAAATGCTTTATTAACTTCTGTTTTACATCATTCATTTCCGCCAGATTTTGAGTTACAATCATTTTCCCCCCATTATTCCCCTACCCAACCTCCCAGAATAGTAGTCCCACAAGATATCACTTCCTCCAATCTGCTCTCTCCCATACCTTCTCCCATACCCCCATCGACTTTTCCATTAGAGGAAGGTGAATCTTTGTGTCCCAATGCCTGCACATCTTATCTCCCTATTACAAGCAAAAGAGTATTACTAATAGTATTTATATATATTTGAAACATTTAATGTTATGACCTCAAATTTCAGATCCATTTCCTTCCTCCCTTGTCACCCATTCCTTCTTGGGAGATAAGCAATTCAGTATATGTTGTACATGTCTAGCTATGCAAAACATTATCATAGTAGATATATTGTACAAGACTGCTTATAATTCCCTCCCACTCATCCCACCCCCCACCTGGTCCATTCCCTACATGATCCTGTCCCTCTTCTATAGTGGGTACTTCCAACCTCCCCTCACCCCAAGGATGCCCTCCCATCCATCATCCCTCCTCTCATCCCCTTCCCCCTATCCTGCTGCAGGTTGAGATATCCCATTTAGTATGTATGTCATTTTCTCCCTGAACCAGATTCAATGGGAATGTGGTTTTGTCTTTTTAGCCTTCCTTATTCTCCCCCTCCTTTGCAACCACTTCCCCTTGCTTCTTCTACATGGGATAGTTTACCCTACCCTGTCTCTCCCCATCTCCTCTTGCCACTTTCCTCTCTCACCTCATAATTTCATCCCTTGAGTATTCTCCCTTCCCAACAAATTCAACCTATGCCCTCTATCCATATATAACTGTAACCATATACACACACATTCACATATGTATTCATATGACCACACCCCCTTCTTCCATTATTTTCATAGTGAGAAACATATCATCAGTCACAGTTATTGCTTTTCCATATAGGAATGTAAATAGTTCAACTTTGATAAGTTCCTTTGATTTCTTTTCCCTGATTACCTTCTCAGGCATCTCTTCCTTCTTGTGTCTGGATGTCAAATTTTCTATTCAATTCTGGTTTTTTCTCAAGAATGCTTGAAAGTCCTCTATTCCACTGAATGACCATATTTTCCCCTGAAACAAAATACTCAGTTTTGCTGGGTAGGTGACCCTTGGGTTCATTCCCAGTTCTTTTGCCCTCTGGAATATCATATTCCATGCCCTTCGATCCCTCAGTGTAGAAGCTGCCAGGTCCTGGGCTATTCTGATTGTGTTTCCACAATATTGAAATTGTTTCTTCCTGGCTGCTTGTAGTATTTTCTCCTTGATCTGGGGATTCTGGAACCTGGCTATAATATTCCTGGGAGTTTTCTTTTTGGGATCTTTTTCAGGAGGTGATCTGTGGATTCTTTCAACCTCTATTTTGCCCTCTGGATCTAAAACATCAGGGCAGTTTTCCTTGAGAATTTCTTGAAGGGTGATTTCTAGGTTCTTTCCTTGATCATGGCTTTCAGGTAGTCCAATAATTTTTAAATTGTCTCTCCTGGATCTATTTTCCAGGTCAGTGGTTTTTCCTATGAGATATTTCACATTGCCTTCTAATCTTTCATTTGTTTGGATCTGCTTAACAGCATCTTGATTTCTCATAAAGTCACTAGCTTCCATTTGCTCCAGTCTAACTCTGAAGGAATGAATCTCCTCAGTGAACTTTTGAGATTCTTTTTCCATCTGGCAAATTCGACTTTTTAAGGCATTCTTCTCCTCATTGCCCTTTTGGGCCTCCTTTGCCATTTGAGCTAGTCTATTTTTTAAGGTGTTGTTTTCCTCAGTCAGGCTGTTGACCCTCATTTCATACTTTTCCTGCATCCTTCTCATTTCTCTTTATAATTTTTCCTCCACTTCTCTTATTTGATTTTTAAAGTCCTTCTTAAGGTCCTCTATGGCCTGCAACCCATTCATGTTTTCCCCTGGGGCTTTTGGAGCAGGACTTCTGACCTCACAGTCCTTTTCCCGCTCTATGCCCCCAAAATAGGAGTCTAGGGTTGCATTTTTCTGTTTCCTTTGCCTTGGCATGTTGCCACTTAATTGCTTGACTTTTGGGCTTGTTGCCACACTATGGCTTTAAGGCCAGCTAGAGGAATTTTCGTCCCGAACTGTGTGGGGGGCAACTTCCGTTTCTGGCAAGCTGTAAACCCACCCACAACTTCCACCCTAGATCACAATCCAGATCCAGGGAGGTTAAAGCAAGAGCGATTACCCCCAAGACTGATCGCTGGATCTCCCCACAATTTGTAGGCTGGGAGCCGGAAATGCCTCTGAAAACTACACAATGGCGTGTCTCCTCAGCGGCTTCTAGCCCCCAGGGGAGGGAGCTGACGCATTCCCCAAATACAGGCCCCAAAGTCCATAGGACACTAACCTCTTACTTTGTCCTAGGCATGTCTATGTTGATAATTCTGGAATCGCCACAGCTCCAGGTGTTCTGGGGTTCCTCCAGTCGGCTGCTGGCCCTGCCGCCCTGGAGCTAAAACCTTGGCTCACGCGGACCTGGGCTCGGCTGCGCTGGTCCTTCCTGCAGGGCTGCTGGGCTCTCCTCAGCGGGAGGTTAGCTTCTCTGTGTCGTTCTGTGGGTGCTGGGGCTCCAGAAGTTGTTCACAGTCCTTTTTTTACATAGTTTGTGGGGAATCTGGGGGCAGAGAGGCTTTGAAGAGCTGTTTCTACTCTGCCATCTTGGCTCCGCCCCCTTTATATTCTTAATAAGAGAGGGATTTTACATTCTTAGTAAGAGAGGTATTAGAAAATAAAATGTTCATTACTTACATATTTTCACTATTGAATTGCATTTGATTTTTACAAGTATATTGGCAGTTCTCCTATAACCTTTACAATTTGCTTTCTGTTAAGTGGTGTAAATAATAAACATTTATTATGTACCTAAAATGTGTAAGGTATCGTGCTGGAGTTACACATATTTAGAAATCCTGCCCTCACAGAACTTACATTCTAACAAGAGGGAGATAACATGTACACAGATGAGTATAATAAAAGGTGTACAGAGCAAATCTAGAATCCAAAGGACTTGTTCTAGGAAAATCTGAAGAGGTAGCAATGTTCTGTTGGTGGGAATCAAGCAAGACTTTATACAGGAGGTAGGGCCTGAGTTCAGCTTTGAAAGAAGAGGATTCATAATGACAGTAGTGAAGACTGAGTGAATTCAGGCATGAGGGACTGTCCACGTGGAGGCAGGAAATGGCATGTTGAGTTCGGGGAAGTAGTATGGTTTGGCTTTGTGGTTTAGTAAATGAAAGGAAGTGATGTGAAATAAGGCAGGAAAGATGGTTTGGAGCCAGATTGTGGGAGGACTTAAAAAGCCAGACTAAGAAGTTTTTGGTTGTTTTTTGGTTTGGTTTGGTTTTTTTTACCCTAGAGGCAATAGGGAGTCAGCCATCATAATTACATTATTTAATTTAATTAGTCAGAATTGTGTCATAAAAGCTATTTACTAGAAAGAATTCAATCTTAAATATTAAATTATTCATGTGCACTTCCTTTCCTAATTAAGTTGAGATGAGAAGAGTCATATACATATAAATAGAATTATAACAGAAAGGAGAGAGGATTTTAGAATACCACTGATTTGGAATGGTGCACACAGTTCCAGCTGCTATTCTTTGAGTGCCACCTTTCTCTCTGGTTCAGAAGATTTTGCCATTAAAAGATGTTGTTAAAGAGAGATTGGCTGGCTACTCTCATGAAGTGTGACCTAAAGACCACATTCTAGACAGTTCTGGAAGTTGGGGGCTGAATTTAATCTGTCCAACCAGAGCTGATCAGGCTTTGGAAAGTTCATTCAATTCATTAGGTCAATAAATGGAACATCAGTTTATTAACTTACAATGAGAAATGTAACTTCTAGTGTTATAAAATTATTATGTCAACCATTTATTTATTCAAAAAACATTTATTAAGCCTATTATGTGCTAGGTACTGAGGATATAAAGATAAGAACAAACATTCCTGGCTTCAAGTAGCTTATATGTTATTAGAGAAATAACAGGGACACATATAAATAAATAAAACGGATACGTAACATGTATACTCTAGTCCTGTCAAAACCAGGAAAGTTTCATCTGCCCACTCAGGATTCCAGAAAACCCTGAAAGGTTCGAAGCAATTTTTCTGCCTCTACATACCCTACTCCCCTACCACCACCATTATTAGGGTTCTATGTATGCCTAGCCTCTAGTTCCATTTAACCACTTAATATCATGAACTTTTACAAAGAGATATTTATTTTAAAGTTATAGAAAGAACAAACATACATTTCTCCCAGTGCTTTTGGGCAAATTCTTCCTTAGTGAATGATAAAGTAGGTTTAGCACAAAGTTCATTTCTCACATAGGGTTGACCCTACAAGATTTATGTCCAGATTTACTGTCACTGCCAAATGAATCCAAGTTTTAGTTACCATTGAGCTGAGGTTCCAAGAGGTCACTCTCAAAGGTTTCTCTTTGCTTCTTGGGGCATTGATGCTTTGCAATACCTGCCCTAGAGTCTGATTCCTGTATTCCTGAGACTCGCTCTTATAATCAAGTTAAGAGATTCAGCTTCCTACACTTAGAACATAAAAGAATGAATGAAAAGACCAGTTTCTTAGGAGACCATATGGCCTCAGAGGGAAAGAAGGCTCTGAGGCCATTCCCTCAGGATGTAGGGAGAGACAGAGTAACCTAACTCCCTTAGATGCGAATAAATCAAAGAAATAGCATCTAAAGCTAAAAGGCTTTTTTGTAAGAGGCTGACAGTTCCATTATTTACACAACCAATTGAGAAAAAAAAGAGTCCCCTCCTTGCCATGTGGTCAGCCAATAAGAACCAGTTAAAGAATAGGCTCCACAGAGGTTCCACAGTCTCTCCAAAGCATTTCCTTTACACATCATCACTTTCTCTTGAAAGCAGCTCCCTAACTTCTCCATGTGGAGAGGTTGTTAGCAGGGTAAGCTGGTGGTCTGCACCTGCCCTAGACTGCAAGTAGAGATGTATGCAAGGTCAATACTTGATAAATTTCTGGCAAAAAAGACACGAACAACTGGGCCAACAACTGGGGGGATCAAATCAACCCTTATTTAGGAGATAATACTTGAACTGAGCCTTGTGAGAAACTAGGAATTCTTTTTTTTTTTTTTTGCTTTTTGGAGGAGGGAAGGCAAGGCAGTTGGGGTTAAGTGACTTGCCCAAGGTCACGTGGCTAGTAAGTGTTAAGTGTCTGAGGTCGGATTTGAACTCAGGTTCTCCTGACTCCAGGGCCGGTGTTCTATTCACTGCACCTCATGGCTGCCTGGTAACTAGGGATTCTAAGAGGCAGAGATGAAAAGGGAGTGAATTCCAACCTGTGCCAAAGCATAGAAATGGCCAGTGGAATGTTTTTGCTTAATTTTTTTATTGTGAATGTAATAATTACAGACAATTCAAGAGATGAAAAACAGGGAAGAAGGCTATATAAGAAAACTATGAACTTCTGCCATTATAGATAATGTTTTATGTATTTATTTTTGTTTTTATATTTTGTTTATTTTATTTTTTATTTATATATAGATAAGTTTAACGGGGTAGTAGTAGTCTGCTTAATTTGTACTTCCTTTTATACCTCCCTCCCCTCCCATACAGCAAGTAGCTCAGTTTGGCCGAAATACAGACACGTTCTCTTCCCAATGAAAGTTTACTTGGAAAAAAACAATTTAATTAATAAAAGAATTATCGAGTACAGATCCATAGTAAAGGGAATTAGATGTATTGAAGGGACACTTGACTCAAGCTATGATAGCTTGAAGTGATATTACAGGAACCTACTTGCTCAAGCAACTGAAATATTCATATTGTCACTTGTTGTCACATGTCTTCCAGGTGGGACTGGGCAAGCACTCACTTGGAAGCCAGAGATGAGCTAAGAATCATGGAATTTCTCAGAGTTGAAAGAGGCCTTAGGGATCATCTCCACCAAACTGTACCTTATCAGTCAATCAATCTGAGCAGGAATCACCCTTAGAATATATCTAACAGAGTCCAAGCATAATTCAGTTCAGCTTTAAAAATATATACAAAGCCCCTAAAATATTCAAAACACTGGGGGAGGCTAGGTGGCGCAGTGAGTAGAGCATTGGCCCTGGAGTCAGAAGGACCTGAGTTCGGATCCGACCTCAGACACTTAATGCACACACAAATAAAAACCTAGCCGTGTGGCCTTGAGCAAGTTACTTAACCCCAATTGCCCACCAAAAACCAAAAAAAAAAAAATATTCAAAACATTGTGCTAGGTCTTAGAAGAGAGATAAATAAGATGGTTTCTGCAAAGGGCATATACTTTATCACAATCTTTACTGTAGCAAAAAGAGAGAGCTACAACATCTTGATTCATGGATAATAACCAGTAGCAAAATAAACCTTCTGTTTGCTATCATTCGCATAGTAATCAGATTCCTGTACCAACTTCACAAACTCAGGAATAATATCAGTTACCTTACCTTTTCTCAATTATCCCATTAAGAAAGTATCTTCTTGTTTCTAAGTATGCTCATAAAATTGTAAACCACTGTATTGGACACAGCCTTTATGGCATAGCTATTCAGTCTTTCAACCCTGGCATACTCAGATCTAGTATTATCTGATTCATAGTTTGGCTAGTACTGCAAAATCTTGCCTAAGTCAGATGTTCCTGACTTGTCCTTGATACCTGAACTATTGTGTTATTAAGTATTCATACAACATGCTATAAAGGACTGTTCAAATTAATTTGTTATTCATGAGTGGCAATGGGAATGTACCATCATATGATATAATTGCATGTTTTGTATTATTGTCCTTGTAGTGGTATTAGTTTATCCACTAAAGGCCTATGCTCACACCTCACTGTGGTATAGAGGTGACCCATAATTCTTAAGTTATGACAATAGAAAGTAAGCTTAAGCAGGTCTTTACAGATTCTAGTAGTGGGCCTGGAGATGAACTAACTGTATATCTGTGGTATGAGGACCAGCCTAGATAAGTCTGAAGAGACTCATAACCATGTAGGAGATGGAAAAACAAGCTACATTAGTGGAGAGGTTGCCTTTATTAATGAAATTGCAGAATCTTATTAGTTAGAAGGAATCTCAGGCCTTGTAGTCCAACTCATACCTAAGCAACATACCCAGCAAGTAGCCATCTAGTCTTTACTTGAAGAAGTCTGGTGAAGGGGAACCCAGTTCTTCTCTCATGGCCCATTCCACTTTTGGGGTAGCTCTGGAAGTTCTTCCTTACCTAAAACCTAAATTTGCTTTTTTGCAACTTCAACTCGTTTCTCCTAATTTGGCCTTCTAAGTTCAATCAGAACAAATCGGATCCCTCTTCCACATTAAACCTTTTCACATACTTGATGAGAACAAATCGGTGCTCCACAAATCTTCAAGGTACATTGGGAGTCATTTGATGATACTCAATTGTATAACATCTTATGTGATAGCAAAATTTCCTAAAGATTATAAATCATCCACACCATTGTTGCCTTTACAGAAATATCCAACCACTGGCCCCTTCTTTTCACTTGTAGAAATTTCTACACATCCTTTAATGTAACCCAAATGCCACCTCCTCCAGGAAGTCTTACCATATCCTCCCTGGTTGATAATAATCTTTCCTCTCAGACATCGGAAAGCAATTTGTTTCATGACTCTCAGATAGACTTATCATGTAATATTAGTGTATCATGGGTCTCCTATGGTATAATATCCCCACTCAGCTACACCCAAGTTCCATGGTAGTGTTTGGATCCATTGAAATTCACAGTACCAAGCCCCATCCAATGACTGGCTAGATCAAACCAGATGATTCATGAAATCACAGCACCAGAAAATTTAATAAAATGTCATAGCAAAGTAAATAACAAGGAATTAACTCAGGTATTAAATCTCCTTAGCACCCACTTCTAAATGGTTGCTACTTCCAGATCTTTACCAGGAGAGATTCTTCTTTTTCTATCCTTATCTCCCCTAACACAATAGGAAAAGGACACATAGGATCCAAACAGTTTCTGTTTAATCATTTCCCTTAACATCTCAGCATAGGGGGGCAGTCTTTAGAAGATTAACTTCTTAATATGGCATCCATTTGCATATTGCAACCCTAAACCACAATTCACACTATCATCAACAAGGTCTGAATGATATTTTAGAGCTTTAGGAATAGATGACATTTTATTTCTGTTTCTTTATCATCTTCCTTGGCTATACCTATACCTCTAAGTCACTTACCCCTGCAAGAGGCATCCATCTTTTTAAACAAAGTGTGTCTTAAGTACAAATTCTCAATCAGAGGCTATTCTGGGTAACTGCCACGCTTTTTAGCTCCTTTATACCTTTCTGGAAGAGGCAACCCAGAGAATTTCCCCCAATTAATGATGCTTTCTCTTATAGCCACAGTCATTGAAGAAACTCCATGTTGTCTGTCTATGGACACACAATCCTGTATCTGACATTATAGCTATTTCTGTGGATATCTTATTCATAATAATATATGTATGTATTATTCAAAGATAATGTATATGTAAAGTACTTTGTGAACCTTAAAGTGCTCTGTAAATCATAAATATTATTATTATTCTATTATTAGACTCTTTGGGACAGGGGCTTTTTCTTATGTTAATTTTATATGTCTACCAAAGTCTAATATAGTGTTTACGTGCAGCAAGTAATTATAAACGTTATAAAATAGGCAATTCAACAGGACAATGAAGGTAGTTAACTACTCATAAAGATAAAAAAGTGCCTTATGTCCCTCTTTTCCTTTTGAGCAGTGGTAACCTTGGAATAAAGTTATGAAGTCTTGACCTAGGATCCTATTTGTCAACTCCCTATGGAGAAATAAGATAATGTCCCAAATTTTGTGTTCAGAAATTGAAATCTCCCTTTTTAGTTTGTGAGGGTGAAAGAGAAGTTCAAATTACAATAAAGCATCTTCCAATTGTATTCAGAGAAAAATGCAAAGCAAAAATGGTGACCATGGGATCAATTTTTTAATGCAAAGAATTCATATCAATAATATGACAATAAAGCAGAATGTTACTTGAGAGAACTACAGTATTAGTGATAATAAGAGATGTTCCTGGAAAAGTAAACCAAAGATGTGTCTACAGTGAAACATTTTTTTGTGTGTGCAGAGTATGGCATGTAAGTAACCAATTCTCTATCCTTAATTTCTTTGTTGACTTTGTTTGCAAATCAAATTATAGTATCTAACTAATCAAGTTTAAAAAAAAACTTAGTAGATAAAACATTAGTAAATAGAATTTTGTGTTTTTCCTTTGCTGGATTATCAGTATTTACCATAACAGAAAAGTAACCACTAGTAACTGAGAAAATTCTTTGCTACCATGACCACCTACCTAGACATTCTTCCTTACATGGATCTGTTTATCTTGGTGTTTCCAACCACAAGTATGAAAGTGGCATTTTTGTCTTCGTTTCCCATGGCAAGTGCACAAGGCCAAAATTATGGTACTTTAGCCAGATTCATGACCATACACAAGCAGGTCAAGCAAAAAGTACTGCTAATGGCATTCTCTTCAAAGTTATACTACAAAGTTAAGAAAGGTTAGACCTCACCACCAGACAATGAATATAGAAGAATTTTTATCTAGAGCTAGGTTGCCCGACTTTTACTTCATTTACTCTTCACTATCTTTAATCAAACATTCAATATGAGGAAAACTGACAGGCTCTGTTGTTGTGAGTCTACTCATATCAAACATTTTAAACAAAACAGAATGATACTGAGTAGCATGATACCATATCAATATCAGATAGAATGAAAAGACAGACTTATGATTAACAGTATGTTGAGCATTAAAACCAATGTTTCCCACATTTATAGACTTGATAAAACATTTGAATTGGATTGAAATAAAAGCAATCTCAGGCCAAACCTAGTTCTAAAATTCAGAATATCCCAAATCTCTAAGGTAGGGGTCTTGATGTGGTTTAATTTGAAAAAAAAAATTTTTCCTGAAAACTTTCAGTAACATTTGATTGTGTCATTTTTTCTTGGAAAAATTAAATTAGATTAATCCAATATTTTAAAAATACAATAAATAATCCCTTCTTGAAAGGCAACAAGATATACTGGATAGAGGGCTGACCTTGGATTCCAGAAGACCTGGATTCAAGCTCTGCCTGTGGGCCTTGCTATTCAGGTGAACCATATGCAAGTCATTTAACTTCTCATGTCTCCAAGCAACTCTCTAGGGATATAATTTTAAAATGAATTACCAATCTGCATTATTTAAGGGAATTTCCAGTGAAATCATTGGTTCTCCAGTTTCTTCTACCCCTAACCTCCCTCCCCAGAAAACCCTCTCCTTCCATATAACTTTGATCCAAATAACATAATTTCATAGTATCTTCATTAATCACATATAACCAAATCCTATAATGAAACCCTCCAGCCAATTGTAGGCTTGCCTAGTCTTAGAGCAGGAAGGGACCTTAGAGGCCCAGAAAAGTTGTCACTTGTCCAGTGTTACATATCTAATAGATACTTAAGGGAGGATTAAAATCCAGGTCACATAGGATCATTTGAATAGACAGAGCTAGGTAACTGGTTGGTAGCTGGGTAACAGATTCCTTTCATATACAGATGGGTGCTAGTCCTAGAGCCAGGAAAACGAGTTCAAATGCAGGCCGACACTTATTAGCTGTGTAACCCCTGGGAAAGGCACTTAATTTTTTGTCTTCCTCAGTTTTCTCAAATGTAATATGGGGATAACAATAGCACCTACCTTACAGGTTTGTTGTAAGGATCAAATGAAATAATACTTGTAAAGTTCTTAGAGTTCCTGGTACATAGTAGGCTTAATAAATGCTTATTTCCTTTCTTCTAGTACCTATAGATAATTAAAGAGACCATAATCCCATACAGATAATTCAACAACATTGGTGCATTACTATATATTCATTGTTAACATCTTCCCCCTCGTTTTTCTTTTAATGGTAATGTTAGGAAGGCATTCCTATCCTATTCTATTCTGCATATTTGATACTTTTAAAAATCTATTTATTTAGTAGTTTGCAACATTCATTTCCACAAGATTTTGAGTTACAAATTTTTCCGTCTTTCCCCTACTTACTACCCCAAAACAGCGATCCCACTTAGTACCCCTCCCCCAATCTGCTCTCTCCTATATTCTCCTCCATTCCCCCTCCAACTTTCCAGTAGGGCAAGTGGATCTTCATACCCCAGTGCCTGTATATCTTATTTCCCAGTTGCATGTAAAAAAATTAATTTTTTTAGACATCTGATTTTTAAAACTTTGAATTCCAGATTCATTCCCTTCTTCCCTCGTCACCCACCCTTACTGGGAAGATAAGCAATTCAATATAGGTTATATATGTGTAGTTATGCAAAACATTTCCATAGTGGATATATTGTGAAAGACTGATTATATTTCCCTCCATCATATCCCGCCCCCCATTTGTTCTGTTTTCTACTTTGACCCTGTCCCTTTTCAAAAGTGTGTGCTCCTAACTACCCTCCCCCCCAATCTGTCCTCCCATCTATCATCCCCCCTCTTACAGTTTCCTCCCTACTTTCCTGTAGGGTAAGATACCCAATTGAGTGTGTATGTTATTGCCTCCTTAAGTCAAATTCAGTAAGAGTAAGGTTGACCCATTCCCTTTTACCCTCCTGTTCTTCCCCTCCATTGTAACAGTTTTCCCTTGCCTTTTTTATGTGAGACAATTTACCCTATTCTGTCTCTATCTCCTATTATATTCTTCTCTCATCTCTTAATTTTATTTTTTAGATATCATCCCTTCCTGTTCAATTGATCCTGTGCCCTGTCAATGTATACATGTACACTTATATACACACACTCACATATGTATTCATACATACATATACCTTCCTATATAGACATATATATGTATGTGTGTGTGTATATATATACATATATATACACACATATATGTATATACACGCATTTATATTCCCTTCAACTATCCTCATACTGAGAAAAGTTTCATAAATTATGATTATTGTTTTTCTATGTAGGAAAGTAAATAGTTCAACTTTGATAAGTTGTTTATGATTTCTTTTCCCTGTTTACCTTCTCATGCTTCTCTTCCTTCTTGTATTTGAATGTCAAATTTTCTATTCCAACTCTGGTTTTGTCATCAAGAATGCTTGAAAGTCCTCTATTTCATTGAATGACCATATTTTGCCCTGAAACATTATACTCAGTTTTGCTGGGTAGGTGATTCTTGGTTTTAATCCTAGCTCCTTTGACCTCCAGAATATCATATTCCAAGCCTTTTGATTCCTTAATGTAGAAGCTGCTAGGTCTTGTGTTATCCTGATCATGTTTCCACAATATTCAAATTGTTTCTTCTTGACTGCTTGTATCCCAAATCTCTTCTTGTATCCCAAATTTCTCCTTGATCTGGGAACTCTGGAACCTGGCTATAATATTCCTGGGGAGTTTTCTTTTTGGGATCTTTTTCAAGAGATGATTGGTAAATTCTTTCCATTTCTATTTTGCCCTCTGGTTCTAAAACATCAGGGCAATTTTCCTTGAGAATTTCTTCAAGGATGATTTCTAGGTTCTTTTTTTGATTGTGACTTTCAGGTAGTCCAATAATTTTTAAATGATCTCTCCTAGATCTATTTTCCAGGTCAGTGGTTTTCCTAATGAGATATTTCACATTGCCTTCTATCTTTCCATTTGTTTGGATCTGTTTAATAGTAACTTGATTTCTCATAATGTCATTAGCTTCCATTTGCTCCAGTCTAATTCTGAAGGAATGATTCTCTTCAGTGAGCTTTTGAAACTCTTTTTCTATCTGGCAAATTTGGTTTTTTAAGGCATTCTTCTCCTCATTGGCTTTTTGGGCCTCTTTTGCCATTTGAGTTAGCCTATTTTTTAAGGTGTTATTTTCTTCAGTCAGGTTGTTGATCCACTTTTCATGATTTACTTGCATTATTCTCATTTCTCTTCCCAATTTTTCCTCTACTTCTCTTACTTGATTTTCAAAATCCTTCTTGAGACTGTAACCAGTTCATATTTTTCTCGGAAGCTTTTGGTGCAGGAATTCCGACTTCATTCTCTTCTTCCTGTTCCATGCTTTGATCCTTTTTGTCCCCCAAAAAAGAAATCTAAGGTTTGATTGCTGTGCTTGCTTTGCTTCCTCTGCTTGCTCATATTGCTAGTCAATTACTTGACTTTTGAGCTCTTTGCCTCTGTAGAGCTCTGCTTCCAGAGAGGCAAGCTTTGTCCCAAATTTCTGGGGTTTTTATAGCTGCCAGAGCTATTAATTGAGTGCTGTCTCTGCAGCTCCCACAAGCTCTGGCCCAGTGGCCACACTCCCCAAGACCTCCACCCAAGACAGCTATCCAGATCCAAGAAGGTTAAAGCAAGAGTGATTACCCTCTGAATGGTCGCTTGGTCCCCCTATGATCTGCAGGCCAGGAGCTCTGAAGTAGCGACATGACTCCTCTGCTGCTTCTCACCCCAGGGGCAGGGGCTGGTCCATGCTCTTCTGTCCCCCCCAGTTCCAACAAATTTTCACACTGAACTTTTACCTGCTCTTTGGCATTTGTGGGTTGATAGGTCTGGAAACCCCAAAGCTGCTGGTGATGCACTCTCCTTAAGTCTGCCCTGGCTGCTGCTGGTCATGGCTGCCCTGGGGCTAAAACCTCTGGCTTATGCAGGGCTGGGCTTGGCTTCCAGCTCACTGAGATGAACCCTTCCTACAGGGCTGCCAGGCTGCCTTCCTTGGGAGAATTGTTTCTCTGTGTTACTTTGTGGGTTCTGTAGCTCTAAAATTTGTCTAGAGCCATATTTTACAGATATTGGAGGTGGTTACCGTCTGGCCCCCCACTTCATTATAGCTTCAGAGCTTCTGAGAGAAATGATTGCTTCTCTCTTGTATTTAATAGCTTGTTATTGGACTAGGACCACAGTTTTTGCCCTTTTCTACTCTCACATCTCAAAATCAATCAGTGTGAGTAATCTTATTCAAAGACTTAACCAGCCACGAACACTGAGACCTAATCAAAGACAGTACAGGAATTGGATGTTTAGGTGAATGGGTGGATTCCTGTTCCTTGTGTTTACTCAGGTGGAGGGGAAGAGAGAGGGGATATGGATTCTCCCTTTTGACAGGCAGGTGATAAGGCAATTGATAAATCTCTTTCACCAGAATTTGGGTGTTCAGCATCACCTAGGCCTCCATTGTAATATATCCCACCTCTCATTATAATATTCATTCTCCCTCATTACTTGTTAACCCATCACAGTTGATTTTCACCCTTAGGTGTACCTTTTTTGAAAGACTTTATAAATATCAAAGATTAAACAGACTCAGTCTCTTTGCTACTGAGGGGACAATGAGCCTATTTTGTTGGCTACTCTCTAGATGTGGTCAATAAAATTGGTTTTAATTTACTCAGGAAATTTTCAGTTGTCACGCTTCTGAGACTCTTGAAGTACTTATCAGGTTCAGAAAGTTTTAGCTGGCACAGGCCAGAGGTATTGGAAATGGATTGATTCTGAGACAGGTAGAGAAATTCTGGGCCACATTTGGTGGCCATTTTTTATTCACTGATGCGTTTTGTTTCCCATACCTTACATTTCAGTTTGTATTGTCTATGTGATAAAAGAACTTAAATATTATCAAAACATTGGGTATCCTTATAGCCCCTGTATTAGGCATAAGCATTTCCTAAAAGTTTATTTTAAGTTGTTTAGAATTTGTAATTCATTTTTCTTTAGAAATAATAACTTCATCATGGAGAACCTAAGTTGTGAAATGCAGATATTAGGGAAAAGAATAAAGGAACCGTGAAGAATTAGCTGGTCTAAAATCCCTGGAACTCTTTCTTTTCTGTTGTGATCAGAGGAGGGACTAATTTGCCTGATTGCCTTTCCACTGCTACAACCTACTGCCTTTGATCAGGCTTTACTTCCTTCCCTGGTTACTGCCTTTCTCAACCTTCTTTTTTCTGCTAATTAAAAAAAAAAAAGGAACAGTGTACTGAGAATAAATTTAAAAGATTCCCTCCTATACCTAACTCTTCTTTTTTTCATTTAGCTGTGTTAAAAGAAAGATAAAGTTGTGAGATTATGGAATTTATAGCTCAAAGGAGAACATCTGCTTCCTTAGGGGAGTAGGGCCTGCTGCCAGTGCTCTGTTTCTCTCATGTGGGAACATGCCCCTCTTGGGTGCATCACTCCAATAAATGCCTTTCTTTAACTTGGAGACTGTCCAAGTGAACTCTCAGGACAATGGGACCCACATGTCCATTCCTTATCATTTCAGGTGGTATCCCAACATTCTTGGGGTATACCCTGAACTCATCAATCCCAGTGGCAAAGTTGGACATCTAGAGTGAATAGCAAACCAGATTAAAACTTAATTGGATGGCAAATTAATGCCTCAGGAGAAATATTTGTGTTACTCATTTGGGTATCTTGCCCTACAGGAAAGTGGGAGGGGAGGAGATAAGAGGAAAGATGATGGAAGGGAGGGCAGGTTGGGGAGAGGGTAGTTAGAAGCACATACCTTTGAAAAGTGACAGGGTCAAGGTAAAGAATGGAATGGGGGGTGGGATAGGATGGAGGGAATTGTGGTTAGTCTTTCACAATATAACTACTATGGAAATGTTTTGTGTAACTGTACATGTACAACCTATATTGAATTGCTTATCTTCCCAGTGGGGGTGGTTGAGGAGGGAAGAAGGGAAAGAATCTAGAAATCAAAGTTTTAAAAACAAATGTTGTAAAAAAATTATTTTTGCATGCAACTGTGAAATAAGATATGCAGGCCCCAGGGTATAGAAATCCATCTTTCCCTACTAGAAAGTTAGAAGGGGTATGGGGGAGGATATAGGAGAGAGCAGATTGGGGGAAGGGGTACTCAGTAAGCTAGCTATCTTGGGGTAGGGGGGAGATGGGGAGAAAATTTGTAACTCAATCTTATAGATATGAATGTTGAAAACTAAAAATAAATTTAATAAAAAGAAAAAAAGCAGTGTTTGTGTTTTAGCTATTATGGTATCATTTAGTACATTATAAACTTAAATACTCCATTAATATGGAGAATTTTTTTAAAAAACTTAATTGGGAAATATTTAATAAATAAATAAAAATACAATAAAACATAGATAATATTAATATGTAATTTTCTAAGTCAATATGCAGCCCTCAGGGATATGTATGGTTTAATGGCCTCCTTTCTATTTGAATTTGACACCACAGAACTAACCCTATCCTATTTATATATGAACAAAGTTGAGCCCCAAATATGAGAAATGCTTTGCCCAGTAGGGATTTGAACCTGTCTTCCTACACCAAATCCAGTGCACTTTATATGAACCTAAGTTCTAGGTAAAGGATTTTAGCATAATTTATCTTAATTTCATCTGAACATTTAGGCTCTGGAGCTGGGAAAAAAGGGAGAACATATACTCTGGGACATAGGTAAAGAGCAGGATAGGAACTTTTTTTTAAACACTAGAACTTTAATTTTACCCAACTGGTCAGTTCCCAGTTGGGCAGTGCTGTTTCTTCCTCTCCCTCCTCCCCCTTCATCTAACTGGGGAGTTATAACCTAACATTTGTTTACTCTGTCCAAAGGAATATAAATTTTAATTGCTTATACTCCACAAGGGATCTTATGCTTGGGAGGCTAAATTTTTTTCTTCCCTATTTATTTTGTATTGGTTTTTTTGGATTTGGGGAGGAGCAGTGTTGTTTTGTTTTTGAAAAACTGGTACAGTTAACTTTTATTTCATGTAGTTTACGTTTATGATTTCTTGAAATACAGTTATCCCTCCCACATTGAGACTTTACTCATTGCGGGTCAACATGAGAAATTAAATGGAAATTTTGGGTGAGTTTTGCAGAAGCCACAGACAACACTCAAAGGCCAGCAGATGATACTGAAAAAGTTTATAAATTCAGAAATGCATAAAATATATGTATAGTACATGATATCAATGTATTTTATCGTTTAATACCATAAATATATCCAAATTTTAGAATAAGGTACTTTAAACACCCACCAAAAAAAGAAAAATTTGACTCTGGTATAAAGGGAGAGGCAAAAATTTTTATGAGGATTTTCCAGATTGTGAAGGGGTGGCCTACATTGCAGTCTCTACCCCTGAGATGTAGAAGGGATAACTATATAAGCTCTGGAAAACCAGACTTTGATAAAGCCTATTATGATTCAAATGGAGCTACTTCACTAATCCTTTAAACCCAAATCACTCTGGCTTTTATTAATTGGCCAATAATAGGTCCCAGCCCAAACCTTACTTGTTCATTGTTTGGGCTTTGATGGTTCAGAGTGAGTGTAAATAGCTATTGTTTCTGTTCTGGCCAGAAGCTCAGAAGAGTTTTCCCCTCCCAGGCTTGTTTTTTTGAATAGGCAAACTAGGCCATCTTTTGCCTTATTTCTTACCTAGCCTTTAACTACTGAATGGGCTTTGCCTCAGATAAACAGAGACTTGTGAAAGACCTTAGCTTAAAAGGACTAAGGTCTCCCACTGCATCTGGAGCCACCTCCAGTCTTCCAGTGACTCTGGAGGAGAGAGTGAGGTTGATGACTGCACAGATCTGCCTCTCTTAAATCCAATTCAAGGCATTACGCTACTGATGTCCTCTTTTTGAATGAAGGATGATTAATTAGAGAGATGCAAATTAAAACAACTCTGAAGTGCCACATCATACCTATCAGATTGGCTAACATGGCCAAACAGAAAAAATAATAAATGTTGGAGAGGATGTGGGAATGTTGGAATATGGTTGGTGGTGCTATAATCTGATCCAACCATTCTGGAGAACAATTTGGAACTGTTCCCAAAGGGCTATAAAATGTGCATACCCTTTGACCCAACAATATCACTTCTAGGGCTGTATCACAAAGAGATCATAAAAATGGGAAAAGGACCCACATATACAAAAATATTTATAGCAGCTCTTTTTGTGGTAGCCAAGAAGTGGAAATCAAGGCCATCAGTTGGGGAATGGCTGAACAAGTTGTGGTATATGAATGTAATGGAATACTATTGTGCTATGAGAAATGATGAGCAGGGGGACTTCAGAGTTCTACCTGGAAAGACTTCTATGAACTGATGCTGAGTGAGGGGAGCAGAACCAGGAAAACATACACAGTAACAGCCGCAATGTGCAAGGAATGATTTTGATAGACTTAACTCTTCTGAGCAATGCAAGGACCTAAAACAGTTCCAAAGAACACATGATGGAAAATGCCAGTCATATCCAGAGAAAGAACTATGGAGTCAGGATGCAGAATGAAGCAGAATATTTTCTTTTTTGTTTTTTTTCCTTCTCATGGTTTTTCCCATATGTTATAATTCTTCTATACAACATGACTAATGTGAAAATGTATTTAGTAGGAATGTATGTGTAGAGCCCATATCAGAATACAAGTCATCTTGGGGAGTATGAGGGGAAGAAGGGGGAGAAAACTTAAAACTTAAGGAAGTGATTGTTGAAAACTAAAAATAAATAATTTAATTTTAAAAAAAATTGAAGGACGAACAACTACAACCAAGTAAAGAGGAAAAAGATTACCATCAGAAGGCTTTACTGCCTTTCCTGCCTCAACTATACACATATGTATGTATATATGTGTGTGTGTATGTATGTATATATATATTATATATATATGTATGTTCTTGGCTTGTTGTTATTGTTGTTCTTCCTTCCAGAAGAGAACCAATAACACCACAAGGATGATGTCTTGATTTTCCTGTAAATTAGATTTAAGTGAGTTTTGGGTTTTGATGGTTTAGAGTGAGTGTAGATAGCCATTGTTTTTGTTTTGGCCAGAAACTCTAAGGGTCTTCCCTTCTAGGGGAGGTAGAGCTGCACAAAGTCATCAGTTTCACACTCTACTCCAGTCATCAGTCCAGAGGCAATTAACCACCATTGACAACAGACTCATGATACATGTTGGTTTTAGGGTTGAAAACTAGGACAGCATTTGAAATTAGGTTAAGACAACCAAAGTAATTTTCTTTGTCTTTTAATTAGTATCACTGGGATGACAGCAACAACATAGATGACCACAGTGATAGTTCTCTATACGCCATGATAGGGGTCTTTTCATACTTGTTTCTTTGGTAAGAGAGCAGCAGAGAACCCTCTGCAAAGAACAGGGAAATTTCCTGAATGTAAGGGGCTTAATGGGACCACACCTTTTTCCCAAAAGATTCTTGTATTTAGGATATTTTAATGACTCCCAATAAAATTCCTGTAACTTTCACAGTAGATAATAAGAATTTTTATTGATTTCACCTCCACTAGGTTGAACAGATAGATGCCTTTTGACAAACTTGTGGATGGACACAGACAAGAAGCTTTCAGGATGGGGCAGGGGTGGATGGGGTCTGATTCCCATAATTCACACCCCAAAAAATAAGATCTCAAATTCTTCTAAGCACTAAGCTCTTTGAGGTAGCATGGTGCAGCAAAATGTATAATGGTATCCTGCATACATTTTTTTCCCCTGGGGAGCCAGTTAAACCTAGCATACCTCTAAGCCCTAAATAGTACGATCTTATAAAAACAGATATACAACAGTTTTGAGCCTGTGCCTCCAATAGTAGCTGTAGTCTTTGTATCAAATGGAGTAAACAGCTTGAGAATTATATACTAGGATTTTTCCTCTAATTATTATTTTTTAAAATCTCAAAGCTCATGTTACTTAATCCTTTATCTTTAGAGTCCTTTACTTTAATGTTAGTTATTTTCATGCTCCAATTTATGGCAATAAATGGAGCTAACAGCCATAAAGATAACAGGCAAAGCTTCTCTAAACATTTTCCCAAATCATTAACAGAATGGGTGTGAAAAGCAACATGAAAATTATTTTATTGTGTTTTATTTACCTTGTTGCAAAAGACAGGACTCTCTAGCCTCTACTAATGAGAGCCTAATTCAAGTTAAATATTTATTGAGCAGCTTATACAGGTGATCCCTTGTGCTAGTGAAATAGTTATCTCTCCCACATCATAGGTGTTAACCTTTAAAGTTTTGTTAAAGGAGACAGCAGTTTAGGTGATATATATTTTCATATAAATAATATCCATTCCCATGGAGTTAGCAGAAACATGATCATGGGGTCAGAAGAAACTTCTAACTGACTAAACAAAAGAATCAGAGAGCTTAAGTACATTTTAGAACAATCCCAATTCAGGGTCAAATTTGTGATTATAGAAAAGGAATTTTCTTACTAAGATAAGGGAATTGACAAGGTGTTGTTTGATTTTATGACCTAGAATATCTGTGTTTTCTTGATCATTAACATGCTATAACATAATACATGCCCACAAAATATTTAGATAAGAAAAAGTTCCATTATTCAAGATAGTGTCTTAGGTTCAGGATCTCATCCTTGGCAGAAGAAAGAATGCTCTTACATCAGCCCCATCTGGGATTGTTGACATAGGAAGAGGTATTCTCTGAGTTTACTCAGAGAACAAAGAATTTGTTTGGGTCCAGGTTCTTCTTCTAATTGTTTAGTTGTGCTCTGGCTCTTATTGTGGTTATTAATGATCATCATTTCCTCCTTTTGGTCATAGGTAAGCAAAAGTGTCACCTATACACCAAGGAAGGAATGAAATAAAGAACTCTCTTCTTGGGGGGGGATTTTGAAAATCCCATTATCTAGGTGAATTCAAGTTTTTCCCAATCACTTTCTGAAATAGAGGGCAAAAGCAAGAGGGTCAGGCTGCTGCAAGGGGATCAAGGTATGGAGCACAATAGGAATGCAGAGCAACCAAGTAAAAATAAACTAAAGCTACAAAAAGATATAAAGAACCAGTCTTGGGTATGTAAGGAGGCCCAGGGAGAGAGCAGTAGACTTGGGGGTTTGAAAGGAAAGGTTCATCTGCTTGCCTAGAGGTGTGGGCTTCAGGGTACCCAGGGGCCCAGGGCTGTTGCCTGTGGGGCCCTTGATATAGCTGCTATGCCTCCCCCCTTTTGCCAGGTCATAGAGGGTAAATCAAATTCCTTACTATTCTTCAGCATTCATTTCTCTTATCTGGTCTGGGATGAGAGGAGTTAACAAGAACTTCTGGCTGTTAAAAAAAAAAATCCCTGTACTGAGATACTCTCTTAATTCTAGGGAGGGTGTGGGGAATGCTGAGTGATCTTGATTGGGAGTAGGTGTCTTAGCACTGTTGGGCTCCTGGAGTTACCTACAGTCCCGGGAGTTTTCTCCAGAAATCCCAATATAATCAATTTCCAATTTCTTAAAGATTAATTCTCAGATTCTGCTAAGATGTTTTTAGCTGTATCTGACTTTTCATTGCAGTTTCAGGTTGGCCAGACCAGAAATCACAAGGAAAAGACTCTTACAGATTTGTTTGTTTCCCTAGCTGCAGCCTTTAGAAATCTCTGTAGTTTAGAACTTATAACATAACAGACTTATTCACAGCACACACGATAAAGACACAGAGACACACATTGACAGACAAACTGACAGTACAAATACAAATACGTTAGTACCCTGGCATGTAGATGGAATGTGGCCATCTGCCTCAGGACAAGGGCCCTGGAGGGAAGGGGAAGGAAGGGAGGCAGTGGATGGAACAGAGTTGCTCTCCTCAGGACCAGAGCCTTTAAACTTAATTTAATTTTAAGATAAAGTACTGAACAGTAGTGCTGGCAATAATTTTCCTCAGATCGATCTCCAGAGGGCATCTAATTCATACAGAGGGATTTAATGTGAATTGAGCCCCAGTCCCTGAGCTAGCTTTAAGGGAATTTTGCACTTCAACCAAACTAGTGGGAGTTCTTTGGAAGCTGGAAATGGTGAACTTACCCAACTCCATCAAGGTTAAGACTCTAGGAAAAATGAATCCTGAGGAGCCTGAATCATTAATTTTGATGAAGTGAGATGCTGTTCAGTCTATCCCATTTAACAGTTTCATCCTATGTCAATAGCACCATAACTAATGACAATCATTAATAACCACAATTAGGGCCAAAGCCTGAACTAACCAACTAGAAGAAGAACCTGGACTCAACAGCTTCTTTGTTCTCTGAGTAAACTCAGAGAATACCTCTTCCTATGTCAACAACCCTAGGTGGGGCTGATATAAGAGCATTCTTTCTTCTGTCAAGGATGAGACCCTGAACCTAAGACACTATCTTGAATAATGGAACTTTTTCTCATCTAAATATTTTGTGGGCATGTATTATGTTATAGCATGTTAATGATAAAGAAAACACAGATGTTCTAGGTCATAAAATCAACCAACACCTTGTCAATTCCCTCATCTTAGTAAGAAAATTCCTTTTCTAAAATCACAAATTTGACCCTGAATTGGGATTGTTCTAAAATGTACTTAAGCTCTCTGATTCTTTTGTTTGGTCAATTAGAAGTTTCTTCTGACCCCATGATCATGTTTCTGTTAACTTTATGGGAATAAATTACATATATATATATATATGTGGTGCAGTGAATAGAGCACCGGTCCTGAAGTCAGGAGGACCTGAGTTCAAATCTAGCCTCAGATACCTAACACTTACTAGCCGTGTGACCTTGGGCAAGTTACTTAGCCTCAATTGCCCTCCCCTCTCAAAAAAAAAAAAAAAAGGAAATATAGTCTGCTTTAACCAAACTTTAAAGGTTCACATAGGGATTAGGGGTGCTGTGCTCCCTTGATCTAAAAAAATCCCTATAAATATTTTTGACCTTCCCTTCCTGCCAGAGAAAAAGTCTGAATTATTATGGTTTTAAAAGCTAAAACATGTTGATATTATACAATACTATACATATATTTTATGCGTTTCTGAGTTTCTAAACTTTTTCTGTGTTGTCTATTGGCCTTCATATGTCTTCGACTTCCACGAAACTCTCCCAAAATTCTCATTTCTTATGTCAACCTTTGATATATTGAAACCAGGATGGGGAAAGATGTGATGATGAAAGAATAACTGTATAAAGATCAATGTTAAACCAGTACCCTACCTATATGGAGCTGTCAGTAGAGTAGAGGAGATAAGGTATAAGTTCAAGTAAATGCAGTACAAAGTAGGATTTGTTGTGTACATCAGTGAGGTACAGAAGAAAATGATGAACAAATTGAGATGAATAAGAAATCACTTCAAGGAAGAGGAAGATACTAAGCTAAAAAGATTACTCAGGTAAACTTGAAGACTACAAACTATATACAGCAGGTTAGTGCAAGCATATCAGTATGTTGAGCCTAAATATTTTCTAAAGTAATTTGTTCTTAATGATTGGTCAACTTTAAAAGGGAGGGAAAGAAACAAGTATTTATTAATTACTTACTATGTGCTTAATAACACTAGTAGTACTGTACTAAATGCTTTACAAATATCATCTCATCTGATCCTCACAACACCCTTGGGAGATGTTATTATTATCCCCGTTTTATAGTTAAGGAAGCTGACAAAGATCAAGTGACTTACTTAGGGTCACACAACTATTAAGTGTCTGAATCTGAATTTGAACTCGGGTCTTCCTGACTCCAGGTCCAGCTCTCTATCCACTGTGCTTCTTAGTTGCCTCTTAAAAGCCTGCCATTTTTTATTTCTTTCAGATGCACATCTTTAAAATAATAATGCATTAGTGCAATGGACTAAAGTCTGAGTTACACGCTCACATGTATCAGACCTAAGAAAGAGATGATTGGTCTCATAAGAACTTATTGTCTCTTATAGAATCAGACCTTTCTATATGCTGTAGAGTATGTATACTATGTATGTGTGTATATTGAGTGTAGAGAGGAAAGCCTGGTTTTAAGTCCCATCTCTTACATATACTGCTTCTGTGATTGTGCAGATCACTCTCTAAGTCTGTCAGTTGCAGAGGAGGTACCAGCCTTTTTTGGTTTGAAGTTTCCTCATCCAGAATTTCCTATGGCAGTGAAATCACACAGGTTTCACCTGTATCAGAGAGCCCTCCTAGAGTCAGGAAAAATCCAGCCTCAGCCTCAGGCACTTAGCATCCTTTGTAACCCAGGGCAAATCACTTAACTTCTGTCTCAGTTTCCTTGACTTTAAAATGGGTGTACCACTGCCTCCCAGCATTGTTGTGAAGATCAAATGAGATTGTGTTTGTAAAGTGCTTAGCACAGTACCTGGCACATGGTAGGCACTTAATAAATTCTTATCCTTGTTCTCATTTACCCACACCCACATCATCCCTAACATTAAGAAGACCAGAATCAAGAACAGGAATTAAAATGAGTTTTTCAAAGATGGCATAGGGAATAAATATGACAGAACCTGTGCACAATTGGCCCTAATAGAATTTGAGGGCCTAATAATTTTTTAGAATTTATTTATTTAGGGGAACCTAGATGGTACAATGAATAGAGTACCAGCCCCAGAGACAGGAGGACCTGAGTTCAAATCCAACCTCAGAAACTTAACACTTACTAGCCTTGTGACCTTGGGCAAGTCACTTAACCCCAATCACCCTGCCTTCTCCCCTCCAAAAAAAGAAAAAAAATTATTTATTTACTTTTAATTTACAGCATTCAGTTCCATAAGCTTTTGAGTTCCAAATTTTATCCCCCTCCTTCTCCTCCCCACCCCTCTCCTATGGTGACATGCAATCCAATATAATTTCTACAAATAACTTCACATCAAACATTAGGTTGTAACAAAGAATTATAGCCCATGGGATGAATGAGAGAGAAGGAACAAAACAAAACAAAAAAGAAAGATGGTTTGCTTCAATCTACATCCAGACTCTGTAGCTCTTCTCTCTGGATGTGGATAGCCCTTTCCATCATGAGTCTTTTGAAGCTGTCTTATAGCCTTGCATTGCTAAGAGGAGCCCAGTCTATCAAAGCCAGTCATCACAGATACAAGGGGTCTGTAATTGTGTACAGTGTTTTCCTGGTTCTGCTCCCCTCACTCAGCATCAATTTTTTTTTCACTCAGCATCAATTTTTTTTTCACTCAGCATCAATTTATATAAGTCTCTCCAGGTTATTATGAAGTCTGTCTGCTCCTCATTTCTTATAGCACAAAAATATTCCATAACATTTATATATCACCACTGGTTTAGCCATTCCCCAATTGAAGGACATCCCCTTTATTTCCAGTTCTTTGCCACCACAAAAAGAGCTGCTATAAATATTTTTGTACATACTGGTCCTCCTCTCACTTGTATGATCTCTTTGGGATACAGCCCTAGAAGTGGTATTGCTGGGTCAAAGGGTATGCACACTTTTATAGCCCTTTGGGCATAGTTCCAAATTGCTCTCCAGAGTGGTTGGATCAGTTCACTATTCCATCAAGAATGTAGGGCCTAATAATTTTTTAAAAAATATATTAGCAGCTGTTCAGAGAACTACTAAAAAAGACTATATCTTTGGCTATCTGGCATTGTCTTTTCTTTGTCCCCTAAGTCTCTCTAGGTCTAATATAACAGAAACCTAAGGGAATTTGAATATATGTTTAGAATACTCTAGTGTCTTTGTCTAGATAAACCTAGCTGATCTCTAACAGAAGCCAAGGATAGGCGTGACATTATATTGTAGGACCTATGGCCGTCTAATCCTGTATACTAGAATCCCTCCTCCAAAACCTTGGCTTGATCTTTTTTCAAATAGTCTTGACTTTTTAAATTGCCTTATGAATATGATGAGCTTATCTCAGTTTTACTTCATTTCAATTCATGATAATCCTCATCCTTCAATCTAACTACTTTAAGAGACTTCTATGTTAAATATCTATGTTCATCATTCTGAATACATATATTAATATGCATAGTATTCATTTGTATTTAATTTTTAAAAATTTTGTCTATATTTCTGACCTTTTTAACATTGTTTCCATTCCTTTCTTTCTCAGTATTTCATAAATCATTCCCTTGTACAAATTTAATCAGTGGTATATCAGTGGTATATTTACATTGCTAGTAACATTAACTAAGAAGCCTAGAAACCAATCAAATTAATGATATAGTGTGTTTGTAGGTACTTCTAACACTTTTGATCTTTCCCTTTCACTTTTTTGTTTGGCTGTCAGAAGGGTAACCAGTGATAACCAGTGGTCATTTTTGCATCACGATCTCTTGCATGTGCTTCCTCCTTTGCTGACACACCACCAGATTCATCACATCATGCCTGCACTATCACAGTAGTCTGCTGATTGGTCTCCCTACCACAAGTCTCTCTCCATTCCAGTTCATTCTCTACTCAGCTATCACATTGATCTTTGTAAGGAACAAATCTGACTGTATCAGCCTCAGTAAACACTAGTGGTACCCTAATTCCAGGATCAAATGTAAAATCTCGTATTTGATATTCAAAGCCCTTCATAACTTGGACCCCTCCTACCTTCCTAGTCTTCTTATACCTTCTGTCTTCCAAGGAACTCTGCAACCCAGTAACACTGGTCTCCTTGCTGTTCCATATACAAGATATTCCATCTTCTGATGCTCCATGCAATTTCACTGTCGGTCCCTCATCTCTGGAATTTTCTTCCTCCTCATCTCTACTTCCTGGCTTCCCTGACTTTGTTCATGCCCCAGATAAAATCTCAGCTTCTATAAGAATCCTTTCCTAATCCTCCTTTATGCTAGTTGTTTATCTCTGCTGATTATTTCCAATTTGTATATATCTTGTTTCTACATAGTTGCCTTTTACCTCCCCCATTAAACTGTGAGCTCCTTGAGATAGTACATAGCACATAGTAGTCAATAAACACCCACTGTGTGCTAGGCACTGGACTTAAAGTACTGTTGGTACAATATTTAAAAAAAGAAAGAGTCCTTGCCCTCAAGGAGTTTACAATCAAATGGGGAAAAATCAATGGATGGAGAGTTGGGGGAAAATACTTGATTTGGGGACATGGTAGAAAAATCAATCAGAGAAATCCCAAAGTGATAGAGCCAGGTAAGAAATAATAAATGCTTATTGACTGATTAACTAACAAATACTCTTATTTTGTACTGGTAGTGTTTAATAGCATATATGAATTTAGTTCTGCAAACTTGCAGTCTAGTAGACAAAGAAGTCAATAATAATCAATAAACATTTACTAAGTACCCACTATGTACCTGGTTCTGTACTAAGTACTAGGGATTAAAAAAAAAGACAAAAAAAAACCCAGTCACTTTTTCTCAAGGAATTCACAGTCTAATCAAGGACAGAATCTGTAAACAACCAGGCAAAAACAAGACATACAGGATAAATTGGATATAGACAGTAGAGGGAAAGGACTTGTATTAAGAAGGATCAAGAAAGGGTTCCTGTAAAAGGGGGTGATTTTAGCTGAGTCTTGAAGTAAACCAGGGAAGCCAGGAAGAGAGGAGAGGAGGAAAGAGCGAATTCAAGGCATGAGGGAAAGCCATTGAAAATGCATGGAGTCTGGAGATGGAGAGTCTTGTGTGAGGAACAGCAAGGAGGCAAGTGTCATTGGATTGCACAATTCCTTGGGAAGTGTCAGAAGGGAAAGGAGTAAGGTATGAGAAGACTGAAAAAGTAGATGGGGAGAGGGGGTTTTGAAGGGCTTTGAATACCAGAGAATTTTATATTTTATCCCAAAGATACTAGGTAACTAGAGGGTGACATGGTCCAACCTACTTTTTATAAAAATCACTTTGGGGTGGCTAGGTGGTGCAGTGAGTAAGAGCACCTTCCCCAGAGTCAGGATGACCTGGGATCAGATCCAACCTCAGAAAATGAGCACCCACACATAAATAATGACTGGCCATGTAACCTTGAGCAAGTTACTTAACCCCAATTGCTTTAAAAAAGAAAAAGAAAAATCACTTTGGGGTGGCTAGGTGGTGCAGTGAGTCAGGATGACATTATTTTTCAGAGATATGCAGAGTAAAACAACCTTGAGATATAATTTTATACCTACTAGATTGGTTAAAATGATTGAAAGGGAAAGTGACAAATGTTGGAGGGGATGTGGAAAAATTGGAACACTAATTTATTGTTGGTGGAGTTGTGAACCGAGCCAACAGTTTTGGAGAGCAGTCTGGAGTTATGCCCAAAGTGTTATTACATCCTTTGATCCACCAAAAGCAATACAAGATTATTAGGGGAAAAGGAAAAAATATATATGTTCTAAAATATTTATAGTAACTCTCTTTGTGGTGGCAAAGAAGTGGAACTTGAAGGGATGCCTGCTAGTTGGGGAATGGCTGAACAAGTTTTGGTATATGCTTGTGAAGGAATAATACTGTGCTATAAGAAATGATGAGCTTGATAATCTTAGAAAAAACATGGATAAACTTATACAAAATAATGAAGAGTGAAATGAGCTGAACCAAGAGAATGGTGTATACAGTAACAGCAATATTGTTTTAAGAAGTATTTGAGCAAATAAGTAATTTTGATTGTTATAAATACCCACATTAACTACAAAGTACATATAAAGGAAGATGCTATCTGTATTCAGATAAAGAACTTAGGGGTGGCTAGGTGGTATAGTGAATAGAGCATTGGCCCTGGAGTCAGAGTCAGGAGAACCAGAATTCAAATGTGACCTCAGACACGTAACACAAAAATCTAGCTGTGTGACCTTGGGCAAGTCACTCAACCCCAATTGCCCTGCCTTCCCCCCTCCAAAAAGCAAAAAGAAAAAAAAAGAACTAATAGAATTATTTTTACACAAACACACATATGTGTATGCATACACACACATATTTGTGTCTAATGGTAGCCATCCCTAGGGTGGGAGGTGGAGAAGTAAGAAAAAAGGGGAAAAAAAGAAATTTACATAACTATTATATATTTAATAGAAATAGCAAGTTGTACATAATAGATTTGCAGTTTCATGTGCCGTCAACTTTTTCTTATTATATTGTGTTATGGAAATGCTTCTTTTATTCCATAAATTAAAATAAAAATATAATAAATGGAAAGATAATAGAAATGAATACAAAGTGGTTAACTACAAGGAAATTTGAAAGGGAGGGCGCTAGGATTGGAGCAGGAGTATTTAGGAAAGACTTCATATAGAAGATGGTGCTTGAAGTGCCTTTTGAAGGAAGAGAGAGATTCTAGGAACTGGGGTAAGAAGGGAGTGCATTCCAGGCATGTGGAATATTCAGTGTAAAGGCAGAGAAATGGAAAATGTTATCTCATGGATGAGGAACAAAGAGGTCAAATTGACTGGATCACAGAGGGTATAAGAAAAATAATGTCCAATGAGGCTGGAAAGATAGATTTGGATCAGGTTATGAGTGGTTTTATAAGCTAAACAAGGGAGTTTATGTTCTATCCTAGAGACAATAAGAAATATCTGGACGGAGTTGATTGAGAATGGGAATCACATGTTTAGATCTGCACTTAAGGAAAATCATTTTGTCAACAGTGTATGTTGGAAAATGGGTTTAAGCGGTGAGAGTCAGGAAGACCAATTGGAAGACTCTTGCAATAATCCAGACAAGAGCTGATGAGGGCCTGAACCAAGGTGGTATGAGTATAAAGAAGGGGTCAGATGTGAGAAGCATTGGAGAGGTAGAAACAGCAAGATTTGACAACTGATTGGATACGTGGGGTGAGGGAGAGTAAGGAGCCAAACATAATATCACAGTCACAAACTTGGAAGACTGGAAGGCTATTGGTGCCTTTGACAGGTGCTTTTGAATGGGAAATGTGAAAGATGAGAGGGTTTGGGGGCGGGGATGGTGATTTTTGAACATGTTGAGTTTAATATGTCTACTGGATGTCGAGTTTGCTAAAAATATGTAATTGATTATATGAGATTGAAATTAGTTAAAAATTAAAATGAATTAATAAATTAAAAATAAAAGAAATAAAGCATAAAAAAGAAAGACTGGAGATTGTTAGGTAGATCTGTAAGTCCTCTGCAGAGAAATAATCATTAAACCCATGAAAGTTGATGAAAGGAGAGAGAGAAAGAGAGAGAGAATGAATGAGAGGAGAGTAGAGAGAAGGGAAAAGGGAAGGAGAGGGAAAGGCCTAAGATAAACTGATTCACAAGAAATCATTGCTGAGGAGTGGCTAGGTTATGCAGTGAATAGAGCAACGGCCCTGGAATCAGGAGGACCCGAGCTCAAATCTGGCCTCAGACATTTAACACAAAATTAGCCATGTGACCTTGGGCAAGTCACCCAACTCCAATTGCCCTACCTTCCCCTCTCCAAAAAGCAAAAAAAAAAAAAAAAAAGAAAGAAAGAAAGAAGAAAGAAAGAAAGAAATCATTGCTGAATTGTCAGGGTGACCTGTTCTTCAGAAATCAGCAAATGCTACATATTTAGACTTGATTTATTGTTTTATTAATCCTCTATTCTTTTTTTCTCTTTTGCTAATATTTTATTTAAAATTTTTGCATCTATATTTGTTAGGGGAAACTGTTCATTTATATTATATACAATTTGTTTGCTTGCTTGCTTGTTTGTTTTTTCCCAAATGCTTTATTAACTTCTAGTTTACATCATTCATTTCCACCAGATTTTGAGTTACAATTTTCCCCCATTTTTCCCCTACCTACCACCCCAGAATAGCAGTCCCACAAGATATCCCCTCCTCCAATCTGCTTTCTCCCATATCTTCTCCCATACCCCCTTCGACTTTTCCAGTAGGGCATGGTGGATCTCTATGCCCCAACACCTGTATATCTTATTTCCCAATTATATGTAAAATAATATTAATAATAGTATTTACTTATTTTTAAACATTTGATTTTAAAACTCTCATTATGTTCCTCTCTCACCTCTTAATTTTACCTTTTAAGTATCATCCCTTCCTATTAAATTGGTCCTGTGCCCTCTATGTTTACCTGTAAACATATATATACACATTCACATATGTATGCATATGCCCATATACCCTTCTTCAACTATTTTCATACTGAGAAAAGTTTCATCAGTTACAATTATCATTTTTCCATGTAGGAATGTAAGTAGTTCAACTTTGATAAGTTCCTTATGATTTCTTTTCCCTGTTTACCTTCTCAAGCTTCTCTTGCTTCTTATATCTGAATGTCAAATTTTCTATTCAACTCTGGTTTTTTCATCAAGAATACTTGAAAGTATTCCACTGAATGACCATATTTTCCCCTGAAATATGATAATCAGTTTTGCTGGGTAGGTGATTCTTGGTTTTAATCCCAGCTCCTTTTCCCTCTGGAATATCATATTCCAGGCCCTTCGATCCCTCAGTGTAGAAGCTGCCAGATCCTGTGTTATCCTGATTGTGTTTCCACAATATTGAAATTGTTTCTTCCTGGCTGCTTGTAATATTCTCTCCTTGATCTGGGAATTTTGGAACCTGGCTATAATATTCCTAGGAGTTTTCTTTTGGGGCTCTTTTTCAGGTGGATTGTTTCAACCTCTATTTTGCCCTCTGCTTCTAAAACATCAGGGCAGTTTTCCTTGAGAATTTCTTGAAGGATGATTTCTAGGTTCTTTCTTTCATCATGGCTTTCAGGTAGTCCACTAATTTTAAAATTATTTCTCCTGGATCTATTCTCCAGGTCAGAAGTGTTCCCAATGAGATATTTCACATTGCCTTCTATTTTTTTCATTTGTTTGGAACTGTTTTATAGTATCTTGATTTCTCATAAAGTCGCTAGCTTCCATTTGCTCCAGTCTAATTCTTAAGGAATGATTCTCTTCAATGAGCTTTTGAGATTCTTTTTCCATCTGGCAAAGTCGGCTTTTTAAGGCATTCTTCTCCTTGTTGCTTTTTTTGAGCCTCTTTTGCCATTTGAGTTAGTCTATTTTTTTAAGGTGTTATTTTCCTCAGTCAGGCTGTTGACTCTTATTTCATAATTTTCTTGCATCCTTCTCATTTCTTTTACCAATTTTTCCTCTACTTCTCTTATTTGCTTCTTAAGGTCCTCTATAGCCTGTAGCCAGCTCGTATTTTTCTTTGAAGATTTTGGTATAGGAGTTCTGACTTCACTTCCTCCTGTTCCATGCTTTGATCCTTTTTGTCACCAAAGTAGGAGTGTAAAGTTGGGGTACTCCATTTATTTTGCTTCCTTTTGCCATAGTAGGACTCTGCCACCAGACAGGGGAGCTTCTGTCCCACACGCTGGGGTTTTCTCAGCTGCCAGAGATATTAGTTGGGTGCCTTCTCTGAGGCCTTCACACATTCTGGTTAGCTGATCACACACCCCAGGACCTCCACCCTGGACTGCAATCCAGATCCAAGCAGGTTAAAGCAAGAACGATTACCTCTCAGACTGGTTACTTGGTCCCCCTACACTCTGCAGGCCTGGAGCTGAAGCTGTCACTTGGGGGTGGCTGGAAGGCTGTGGCTCCTCAGCGGCTTCTCACCCTGGGGGAAGAGGCCGACACATTCCCAGGTCCTAAGGTCCACACAGCACTGACCTCTCACTGTGTCCTTAGCATCTATGGGTTAATAATTCTCTGAGAGTGCCACAGCTGCTGGTGATCTGACCCGCCCTGGGGCTAAAACGTCTGGCTCACGCCCGCTTGGGCCCAGCTCCCAGAGTGCTGAGCTGGCTGATTCCTGTTGGCCTGCCGGGCTGTCCTCAGCAGGAGGTTAGCTTCTCTGTGTCCTTTTGTGGGTTCTGTAGCTCTAAAGTTTGTTCAGAGCCTCCTTTTACATGAATTGGAAGTGGTGGGAGCCAGAGCTGCCAGGAGGTCCTGTTTCTACTCCGCCATCTTGATCAGCAGGCTCTTTTAATAGTCTAAACATGTGTTGATATGGGCCTATACCTGACTGGTTGCAGTGCTGTCTGGAGAGAGAAGGGAGCTTATAAGAGAGATGGTATAAACAGATCATGTCCCTGAAACTTAATAGTTGGTTAATCATAAACAAGTCACAACTTCTCAGAGCTTCAGTTTCATTATCTATAAAATAGAGATAATAATATCCATAGTAATTTCCTCAGAAGAAAATAATGTATTGAAAGTTCTTTGCAAACATTAAAGATATAGATATATATATATAGATATATATATATCAACTATTCTTATTAGGCAGATTCAAATATGTTGTTAAAAACTAGTTGTCTGATAATACTGTTTTTCTCATGTTCTCTATTATTAAAAATTGGCCTATCTGATTCAGAGATTATGGATAGCTCTCACTCACTTCTTCCTTCTACTATAGCCAGTCATTCAGAAAGGGAGCAAAGTTCTCAGTGATTCCTGAGTCACACATTCTCAGCATACTGTGAAGTTACATACATGCCAAACCTTTCTCCTATCACCTTGGGTACAGAGAGTTTAGCTGCATTCCTTTATTCATGAGTATATCAATACAAGTTGGAATAGCCAGAAGGCTAGTGTCAGTCACTCCACTGAAGAGTACCTTTTAGGAGTAAAGTATAGGCTATTCCCAACTCCCAATGCGCACAACTGGAATGTATTCCTCTTCAACTCCTATCTCTTAGGAACCTTGGTTCTTTTTAAAACTCGGCCCTATCTTTTTAGTCAGGTGCTTAGCATTTACTTGGAATGGATCTTATCTGGTGATTCTGTGGATTATTATAACAGATCATTGAAGACCAGAGGGAATAGACCCTGATAGTGTCATTAAGAACAGGTGGAATTGGGGTGGCTAGGTGGTACAGTGAATAGAGCGTTGGTCCTGGAGTCAGAAGGACCTGAGTTCGGATCCGGCCTCAGACACTTAATGCACACAAACAAAAACCTAGCCTTGTGACCTTGGGCAAGTTACTTAACTCCAATTGCCCTCCAAAAACCAAAAAAAGAAAAAAAAAAGAAAAAGAACAGGTGGAATGAAATTGTGGCTAACTTTGATGGTGTGAACTTAAAGGAGTCTTTTCTCTGGGATATCTATACTTAATGAGAATTCTTTTTCCTATCCAGTAGAGAGCTATAATTCTCTGTATTAAAGATCCAAAAAGTAATTTTAATGCTTAGTGACTATATATGGGAGCTTTTTATCATGCCTGAAGTGCAGCATTGACATTTGAAATAAAGTGCAAAAACTTCAGGCTAAGAAATTTGGTTGTTGGAACTAAAGGGTAAGTGTTTGGTGTGATAATCCCTCTCCACATCCTTGTGAAGATTATTCTTTTCCAAAATAGATCAGGATATTTGTCTTAGATAAAGTAAAGGAATGTTGAGTTATAAAGTTTAAGTATCAAATCTATTCAGTTTTCCAGAAATTAAATATAAATATTCAAATTATATTGTTTTCTACCACAATGCCAACTAATGCATAGGTAGTAATCAAAAAGTTCATGAAAGATACTATTCACACCCCAGTAAATAAAGAAGAATTGACCTTTTAATGGGACTGACCACTATATCAATGTTGAAAGAGAGGAATTAAAGCTGGATATTTCCATCCCATTCCCTAGAAGACATCATCCTGGGATGTAACTCCTTGTGGAGATGAAGCCTAGCAACTGCTTCTGTAAATCTTTTAGCCAAAACTACTGAAAACCCAGAAAAGAAAGTTCTCACCACCAAAGTCTTTCAAATGATTCAGCATCAGAAGTCAATAGTATTTTATTTGTGGGAATGACATTAAAGATGCATTTCTTTCTAATTGGCTGCTGCACTCTAAGGACCATGGGACCTTTCCCATCTGTGTTGCAGCTGAAACTTTCTATATTTATTATTTCCCCTATTAAAATGTGAGTTCCTTAAGACCAGGCACTGTCTTATTTTTCTATTTGTATCCCCAACACTTAGTACAGTGCTTTATACATTGGAAGTGCTTAATAAATGCTTTTCTGTCATTCATTCATGCTCTTTGTAACTATTACAAGACAATGATCATTACACAGGTATTATTTTTGGAATACAAGGTGAAAGGTCAACTGATTAAAAAAATGTATGTCAGGGATTTCATAGTTCTTTCTCTGCATGGTTGCTGTAGCCAGAAGGAAGAAGATGTTATCCTGAGAGAATTCAGATCAAAATCAAGCTGGATTCTGATTGTTACTTTCTTGTTAGCTAATGAAACTGATTGCGACTGATGCTTTTAGATATAAACTATGATTGACCTAGTAATCATGAAAACTATGTTGAGTTGAAAGAGGTAGTCTTTGGAGAAAGAAGCTTGTAGCTATAGACTTTGATGTTGAAGAAGTGAAGAGGATTCTTTGTGACAATGAGACTTTCTACAGTATAATAGTGGAGAAGGTACTAATGAATGTAGTTAATTTTTTTAACCCCTGAGATGAAATGATTTGGATTGCAATGTTCAGTGCTGTTGAATGGGCAATTCAAAATGCAAATTCCTTTGCTTTCTTTGGGAAAATCTTGTATGATAGATCAGAAATACAGATTTTTGTATAGGAAAGCAACTTTAGTCATGAGTTATGGTGGGAAGAAAACTTATTGGCTTTCTCCTTTAGATTTACACTGTTGGGATTTGGCAAAAAGGATATGGGTTCTGTAAAATCTTTTCCTTATTACATATTCATTTCCTAGTTCTTTAGAAAGAATTTTAAAAGATAGTCTCTATCATTTAATAATTTGTGGATTAAAGATAACAATTTATTTGTGGGTTAAAAGATAAGTCTTAGGGGTAGCTAGGTGGCACAGTGAACAAGAGCACTGGCCCTGGAATCAGGAGGACCTGAGTTCAAATATGGCCTCAGACACTTAACACTAGCTGTGTGACCTCGGGCAAGTCACTTAACCCCAATTGCCCTACCTCCCCCCTCCAAAAAGAAAAAAAAAGATATGTGCTATACAAAATCAATCAATTAAATGCGTTAAATGGACATATCTGCCATTATTATGTAAGTCAGTAGCCCAAATAGGAAAGGATTTTCAAATATACTAGTGTTTTTTTTCTTTAGAAATTATTTAAATACATTTTGTCTGGCATTGTATTTATTTTAAAAAATTAATTTATGCAATCCATTTCTACATGCTAATGCTTTTTCTCCCTTTGCCCTCCCCAAGGTTATGTTTTGTATATACCTGTATGTGTATATATTGTATTCTCTATTGAACATAAGTTCCTTGACGGAAGAGACTACGTTGTTTTTGTCTTTGTATGTCCTCTGCTGGGCCTGAAATGTGAAACCAGATGATAAGGTTAGGGCCTGGACCTGTAATTTCATTGGTATTAAGGGAACTCCCAATGAGGAAAAGGCTTCTACCAGTGCAAGTCACTGAGAGGTTAGGTGATTTTACTCAGGATCAGTTAGCCAGTTAAACCAGATCTTCCTAGCCCCAAGACCAACTCTCTATCAGCCATATCCTACCATCTCTCCCACCCATTGGATTCTGATTGATTGATTAATCATAATTGCCTTATTACCAAATGCTGTCCCTCTCCTAGATTCTCAATCTCTGATGCTAGCTATCCTTGAACTCTTCACTTTCTCTCCTTATAGTTTCTGAAAGCAGATTCATCCTTGAGGAATTCCAAAGCTGCCTTATGCTGGTGATATGCTTTAAAAATAAAGTACAACAATGGAAAATGGATTGCTTGGCACATTTCCTATTTGAGTTTACACGGTATATGGTTGCTATGCTTGATTCTGTATATGTGAAATACCTTATCCAAATTACTTAACAGTATCCATACTTTCATGTAGTCTATGTTAAGTATTTAGTTAAGTATCTAGTTAAATACTTTTTGTTAAGTATTTTTAATTTTTTTTCTTTTCAAAAAAGAATTACATATTATCCATTAGGAGGGAATAGTGATCCACATGAGTTGAAGTTGTTTTTTTGTTTGTTTTGGTTTTTTGGTTTGGTTGTTGTTAGCAACATTATATTGATTTACTGATTCAAGCCAACAACCTACTTCTACAAGGTGATTTTAGATTTAAAAAAAAAATAGCAGAAATCTAAGAGAGGCCAGTCAAGGAAAGATTGTGGGATCTAGAATCAGAGGACCTGGGTTTCATGTCTTGCTCCATTCACTACTAGTATTACTAAGTCACTTTACTTCCCTGGAACTTTTCTATTAAATGAGACATTTGAACTAGAGGATGTTTAAGGTCCCTTTTGAGTCCTGAATCAGGGTATCTTGTGACAGCCCAACAGCCTTTCTGAGAGGTTTTCTAGACACTTGTACTGTACCTTAAGTATAAGCTATGTATTTTTGTCAGAGACATTAAGTATATTTGGTTTTATATATAACATTTGCACATGACTAGGAAGAAAAGTGATGCAACTTTGCGATTATTGTTGTTAAAGGGGAACATAGAAATTCCTGGGACACCTTGCTCTTCTTCCTTAGCAACCTGATTGTTAATTCTGTTTTCCTAAATCTCTCTTAAAACTCACATTTGGTAAGGATTTTTAAGAAGAAACTTGATATTGCCTATTTGAAGCATATATTGTGAATGAGGGGTTTAGGGGCAACTCTTTAGACTCCTCCCTTCCTAGTGGTGTCAGCAACAATTATCCACTTTCCTTTCTCCCCCTTCTCTCCTACCCACCCCAGGTCTGACCCCTTCTCCTTCCTCAGGTATTTAAGTGTTTAGTGCACTGGGAGAGTTTGTTCGGCATTATTTATGTGAATGTAGAAAGTGAAAACTCAGTCAAAAAGGTGTAATGTTTAGAAGGATAGGAAAATGCCTCTGTGTGTGCAGAAATGCAAAGACCCTATATATCTTTAAATTGTGGGCTAGCTCTCGGGATCTCCTCGGATAAGGACTGCTAGGGAGCCTTCAGGGTGCCCTTGGGCTGCTGGGGCAGGGTCTGGATGGGGGTGGGGAAATAGGGCGGTGTCCACCTCGAAGCCGGCTTGATCCACCTGGGACATGCTCATCCCCATGACCCTTGGCTCCGGCTTGCTGGCTTGGCGTGGAGTCTTTGGTGCTGCCTGCCTGTGGTGCTGCTATTTAATTCCGCACTTTCCCAACACTGTGCGTGGGAAAACTAGTTAGCTGGAAGATTGGAGCTTGTGCCAGGTTGGTTACTTCCTTTGCAGCTAGACTGTTTTGGCCTAAAATTTGAGTCCAGGGGTTGTATTACCCCAGATGGTCTCAGCCTTTTTGAAGGCTCCTGGCTGCACTTTGGGCTGCTAACTGGCAGATGTTTGCATTTGAGCACTGCTATGATTTGGACCAGAGAGACAGTCAGCCAGGCTCTGGCTGTGAAATGAAACTCCAGAAGCTGAAAACGGAGAGACCTGATGCCCTGTCTTCTGAATACAGTTCTCACCCTGAAGAAAGCCTCAAGTCATTACCTGAAGTTTTGGATTATGGAACCGATGGCAAAACCATCCCAAGCAACACAAAACAGTCCCTATACAGCATCTTCCCAGGCTTGAAGGCTCATCTCATGTTTACAGACGTCACAAGGCAGTGTACCTTTTGGTTAGGTATGGGAGCAGAATGTGATGAAATCCCACCTGTAAAGTATATGTCCCATCAGTGTTGTTATTTCAAAGCAATATATAATGGAGGTAACTTAAGACTTAAGAAAAAAAAATGTCAGGTCAGTATCAAATTAGTCAGTGTTCATATATCTTTGAAAGGGAATGTGACAAGATTATGTGACTTAACTGGGGTAGTATTCATCTGTATTTTCCTGACTGCATTTAACTTTTTTGACCAATTGATCTGACTTGGGAAGGAGGATTTTTATTTTAAAATATTAGCACTTGTAACATTATTATTTTTATTTCCACTTTTACTCTATTTTTAGCTTTTATACCACCACTAGTAGAAAGCAATTTTGTGTCTGCCATTCACAGAAATGTGGATGATAAATTTACCTTGAAAGGTATATCAACAAATCAACTAACCAACTAATCAATCAACATTTCTTAAGTGCATACTACATTGCAGGCACTGTGTGCCAAGAGAAATACAAGTGTATTTCTTTTGAAACCACTATTCTTTTGGATATAGGAAAACTTTAGTGAACTATTATCTTAGAACTTTTCTGATATGGTTTAGGGTAGTCTTAGGACCCCCAAAATGCTATAAATGGGAAGGAGTTAGTATCTCAGATACTGGAAACATAAGGCCAGTGGAAAGGATACTATGAACATAAAAATCTTGGCTGATAGCAGGGAAGTAGTATAGAAGGACACTGATAGAGAATGTCAAGAGGACTTAACACATCTATAGTTGATTGTAAGGTTTACAAAGTATTTTTCCATACTGACACTGTGAGAAAGGTAATGAAAAAGTCATAGAATCATAGGACTTAGAGCTGGAAACAATAATAGAGCTGTTCAGTCCAAACTTATTTATCTCAAGATGCCTTTATATTCTTAAAAATGACTGAGGACCTCCCTCAAAGAGCTTTTGTTTATGTGTTATAGCTATCAATATTTACCATAATAGAAATTAAAACAGTATTATTATTAAAATAGTTTTGATTTCATGGAACCCCAGAAAAGGTCCCTAGACTATGCTTTGAGAATCATTGATTTAGTGTAACCCTCTCATCCTACAAATTATGAAACTGATTAGTGAAGTTAATTGACTTGTCCATGATCAGAGAGTTGGAATTCAAGACTAGGTGTTCCAATTCCATTGTCATTTCTCCCATTTTTGCTTAGCTTGGTGCTGTAAAGGATGTTCAGCAGAAGTTTTGGGATACTTACCTTGAAACAACTTTCTTCAACATAAGCAAAATATCTCCTTTTTTGTCAGACATGAGGAACAATTTCCTGAGATTTGTAAGGTATTGTGACTGTTTGCTGAAAGAAGCTGTGGAATTTCCTTTTTGGAACTCCTCAAGCATGAGAGATTATCATCTCTCTGACATTACTTAGCCTGAAGGTAGAGAGGCTGAATTAAATGACTTGTCTAGCTCCTCTGAGATCCCGTAATCTGAACTGATCTGAATTTGTAAAAAGTTGAGACAATATCTTAATCAGGATATTTAAATGTGTTCTTCCTTTAGATGACAACCAGAACAAAACCAATGAGAAGAAAGAGAAAAAGATGGTGGCTCAAAAGCCCCGTGGCACTATGGAATATACAGTAAGTATGAATGTTGTGGTTGTGAGTATTCATACAATTTAGGATAATAATGATAATTATAGTTTTGTCACAGGTCTCATCAATATCACCATTACTCCTACTACTAGTGTTACTACCACTACTACCAACACTACCACCACCATCTAGCTAGCTAGAATTTGTACAATTTAAGTTTGGCACAGGACCACAAATATTTCATTTTATCTTCACAACAGCTTGTTATTATTATATTCCCTTTTAACAAATGAGGAGGGGCGGCTGGGTGGCGCAGTGAGTAGAGCGTCTGCCCTGGAGTCAGAAGGACCTGAGTTCGGATCTGGCCTCAGACACTTAACGCACACACAAACAAACAAACAAACAAAAAACCTAGCTGTGTGACCTTGGGCGAGTTACTTAACCCCAATTGCCCTCCAAAAGGCAAAAAAAAAAAACAAAAAAAATGAGGAAACTGAGGCAGGCAAAGGTTAGGTAACTTGCCCAGGGTCACAAAGCTAGTAAGTGCCTGAGACTGTATTTTAACTCAGATGTTCCTGACACTAGTCCAGTGCTCTATCCACAGAGCCACCTAACTGCCTTATTACTAAGCATATACTAGCTTTGGAGTAGATTTTGGGGACAGAAAAAATACTCTTAACAGAGATTTTATCTTTCTGCAAGTCTTTTAGAGTGCCTAGCCATAGTGTCAGTCCAATAATTGCAAAAGTAACAGATATCTATTTGTATTTGAAAACACTGGTCTTAGGACTCTCTGGATATCCTTAAGCATCTCTTTACCATTGTCTCAGAATTTTTTTTTCTTCTTTTAATTTATTTTTAGTTTTCAACATTCATTTCCACAAGATTTTGAGTTATAAATTTTCTCCCCATCTTTCCCCTACCCCCCACCCCAGAACAGCAAGCCTACTGAATACCCCTTCCCCCAGTCTGCTCTCTTGTATATCCTCCCCCATTCCTCCTCTAACTTTCTAGTAGGGCAAGATGGATTTCTATACCCCAGGGCCTTTATATCTTATTTTCTAGTTGCTTGTAAAAAATTTTTTTTAACATTTGTTTTTAAAATGTTGATTTCCAGATTCTTTCCCTTCTTCTGTCCTTACCCACCCCACACTGGGAAGACAAGCATTTCAATATAGGTTGTACATGTGTAGTTACACAAAACATTTCCATAGTAGATATCTTGGGAAAGACTAACTATATTTCCCTCCATCCTATCCCGCCCCCCACTTTTTCTATTAAGTTTTTATGGGTAAGTGATTTTTGGTTTTAATCCTACTTTCTTTGACTTCCAGAAGGTCATATTCCAAGCCCTTTGATCCCTTAATGTAGAAGCTGCTAGATCTTGTGTTATCCTGATTGTTTTTCCACAGTACTCAAATTGTTTCTTCCTGACTGCTTATAATATTTTCTCCTTGACTTGGGAACACTGTAATTTGGCTATAATATTCCTAGGAGTTTTCTTTTGGGGATCTTTTTCAAGAGGTGATCAGTGAATTCTTTCAATTTTTTTTTGCCCTCTGGTTCTAGAATATCAGGGCAATTTTCCTGGAGAATTTCTTGAAGGATTATTTCTAGGTTCTTTTTTTCATCATGGCCTTCAGGTAGTCCAATAATTTTTTTTTTTTAAAGCAATTGGGGTTAAGTAACTTGCTCAAGGTTACACGGCTAGTCATTATTTATGCGTGGGTGCTCATTTTCTGAGGCCGGATCTGATCTCGGGTCATCCAAACTCTGAGGCCGGCACTCTTACTCACTGCGCCACCTAGCCGCCCCTTTAGGGCAATTGGGGTTAAGTAACTTGCCCAAGGTTACATGGCTAGGTTTTTGTTTGTATGGATTAAGTGTCGGAGGCCGGCTCCGAACTCAGGTCCTTCTGATTCCAGGGCCGGCGCTCTATTCACTGCGCCACCTAGCCGCCCAGTCCAATAATTTTTAAATTATCTTTCCTGGATCTATTTTCCAGGTCAGTGGTTTTTCCAATGAGATATTTTACATTACCTTCTATTCATTCATTTGGATCTGTTTTATAGTATCTTGATTTCTCATAAAGTCATTAGCTTCCATTTGCTCCAATCTAATTTTGAAGGAATTATTCTCTTCAGTGAGTTTTTGAAATTCCTTTTCCATCTGGGCAATTCTACTTTTTAAGGCATTCTCCTCATTGGCTTTTTGGGCCACTTTTGCCATCTGACTTAGTCTATTTTTTAAGGTGTTATTTTCTTCAGTATTTTTGGGGTCTCCTTTAGCAAGCTGTTGACTCACTTATCATGATTTTCTTGCATCATTCTCATTTCTCTTCCCAATTTTTCCTCCACTTCTCTTACTTGATTTTCAAAATCCTCCTTGAGCTCCTTCATGGCCTGTTACCAATTCATATTTTTCTTGGAAGCTTTTGATGCAGGAGTTTTACCTTTGTTGATTTGTTCCATGTTTTGATCCTTTTATCCCCCAAAAAGAATTCTATGGTCTGATTTTGCTTCCTCTTGTCAGCCAATTACTTGACTTTTGAGCTCTTTGCCATTGTAGAACTCTGCTTCCAGCTTTGTGCCAAATCGCTTGGGTTTTCACAAATGTTGTCAAAGGTCTGAGGAGGGTGCCTTCTCTATAGCCACCACAAGCTCTGGCACACTGGTGTTTCTCACCCCAGGACCACTGCCCAAGACAGCAACCCAAATCCAAGCAGGTCAAAACAAGAGCAGTTACACTCTGAATGACCACTTGGTCCCCCTGCAATCTCCAGGCCAGGAGCTTGAGGTAGCCACATGGCAGCAGCTGCAGCTGCCACACCTCAGCCACCTTTCGCCCTGAGGGCGGGGGCCAGACTGCACTCTTTCATCACCCAGTTCCAACAGAGTTCCCCACTGACCTTTTACTTTCTCTTTGGTGTTTATGGGTTGAGAAGTCTGGAAACCACCATAGCTGCCAGTGATTCACTCTCCTGAAGTCTGCTTTGGCTCATATGTGCCACTAGTCGGGGTGCCCTGGGCTTGGTGTGGTTCATGCAGGACTGTCCTCAGCTCCCAGCTCAGTATGATAGACCCCTCCTGTGGGTCTGCTAGACTGACTCCAGCAGGAGATTTGTTTCTCTCTGTCAGTTTGTGGGCTCTGTAGCTCTAAAATTTGTTTAGAGTCATACCTTACAGGTATTGGAGGTAGTTGTGGTGGAAGCTCATGGAATTTCTTGCTTCTACTCTGCCATCTTGGCTCCGCCCCTCAGAATTTTTCTTTATTGATAGTAATACTAGTAGTACTAAAACTTTCATTCTTAAAGCCCATTTCTGCCCAGCAGAATACTGGAAAGCAGGGCAGCTAGGTAGGTGGTACAGTGAATAGAGCACTAGCACTTCCCTGTTAGGAAGACTTGAGTTCAAATCTAACCTGAGACACTTGACACTTAACTGACTGTGTGACCCTGGGCAAGTCACTTACCCCCAATTGCTTTGCCTTCCCCCATCTAAAAAAAAAGAATACTGGACAGTAGGCCTAGATGAAATGTATTAGACCATTGAGATGAGGTAAATTTAAAGACAAGAGCACTGAATTTGGAATCAGAGCCTTAGGGCTCATAATCTGCTTTTGCTGCTTACCTACTACTGATGTGATTTTGTTCAACATTAAGTTACTTTTCACTTCTCTGGCCTTCTTTTCCTTCTCCTATTAAAGTGAAGTAGATGGACTGATGATCTCTTAAGTTCCCTTGATGCTATATTGAATTATTTAACATAAATGGGTGGTCAAAAATAAGAACACTGATGTTCACATCACACTTCAAGCTTACAAAGCACTTTATATACATCATTGTCATTGGAGGTCGGTAATTTAAATTTTACTGGCCTCATTTTTACAGATAAGGACTTGAAGCCCAGAGAAGGGGAATGATTTTCCCAATAATGATAAAGCCACTAATAAGACTCAGGTTCTCTGACTCCAAACCTGGTATTATTTCCACTATACCACGTTGCCTCATACAAATTAATAGTACAGACATTCACAACTATTCCATTAATATATAAAACGAAGTTTGCCTCTTAAACTTGGCTCAAAGGTTAATTTCATTTACATGCAGAACATTAGAATTAACAGGTGACCTACTTTGTCAAGTTAATGTTTACCAGGTTACAGCTGTCCTTACTGAATAAAAGATTTAATAATGTGAAGTTGCCTTCTGTCTACCAGCATCATCCACAGAGTATTTCATAGCCCCTATCACCTTGTAATTTTATCTATATAATGTGGAAAAATCTTCAGATGCTACAGTGCCTCTGAGATCTAGGTTTGACTATAGTTATCCATAAATTGCATTAGTTTTTATTAAAAAAATGTTTGTAGTATCTATCTGTGTTATCCATAAGACTCAGGTTGCTCTGTACCAGTTAGACCCAGTTTGAGTTCTATACTACAAGCCTATTGTAAGTAGGAATCATTTTCTTTATTATACCTGTTTTCCCAGTACCTACTATATAGTAAGCAGTAAATATAAAGACTTTATTGTTTGATTGATTGGGTATTTAGCTTCCTAAAAATAAAATAAAAATTCTGCCTCTGTGCCAAGATTGTACCTCAAGAATAGCAAACCATCTTATAAATATGTCCTTTTTGGTCACAAAGGGGACCTGGTGGCATGCTTCCAGATGAATGGAGCAATTTAAACCAACCAGTGGCAGTGAGTCCAGGCCCCTCATGTTGTCCTTTATGTTGAAAGACTTTGAACAACTGTTTTCACTTAATAGACAAGGACCACATAATTTGAACTTTTAAATGATGCACAACAGTCCCTATAGTAGGTACTCTATATTTGTACTTTTTAATTTCTTTATTCTGAACTTAAAACACCCCAAAAAAGAGCATTGTCAGATATATAGCAGAACACAAAAAAGCACCTATAAGAAATTATAAATCTCCATTTCATACCCCTTTGCTTTAAAAAATATATATAATTCTACACATTACATTTAAAATTAAAAATCAGGTGGCTAGGTAGCACAATGAGTAGAGTGTCGGCCCTGGAGTCAGAAGGACCTGAGTTCGGATCCAGCCTCAGACACTTAACGCACACACAAACAAAAACCTAGCCGTGTGACCTTGGGCAAGTTACTTAACCCCAATTGCCCTACCCCCCCAAAAAAAGAAAAAAAAATTAAAAATCAAGGGAGAAAAAAAATAAACTTGTGACAAGCTTATTCAAGCCAAACAAATTCACACATTGTCCAGATCCAAAAATGTATGTGTCTGACCTTGTGTCTATCACATCTTTGTCAGAAGGTCATCATCATAAGTTCATCATAGATCCTCTGAAGAAATGATTGGTCTCTGTAATGATCAAAGTTCTTAAGTTTTTCCAATTTCCTTTTCTTTGCAAAGTTGCTATCTCTCTGCTCACTTTACTCTCCGTCAGTTTATATTACTCAGTATTCTCCAAAACCATCCCTCTCATCACTTTTCATGATGATATATATATATATATATAAAATAAAATTCCATTATATTCATGTACCATGATTTGCTCAGCCATTCCTCAGTTTTCTAAGAGGTGATCTAAATCCCTACCTCTACCATCTTAGATTCTAATTCTTTTCTCCTTCCCTAATGTTCATTATTTTCCTGTTGAGTTTGTTGTGTTTCTATATCAAATTATTGGTTATATATGTGTAGTATGTTCAATCCTCTTTTATCCATTTCAGACGAGTGAGGTTCATCAGATGCCCATTTCCCCACCACCCATGTTTGTATACTCTTTTCCTGTACCCCAGTTATGACAAATAACAAGTTGTACCCCAATCTTCTTTCTACACTGGTGTATTCTTCCTTTTACCTTCTCTTTGCTTTCTTCTCTTAAAACGCTCAGAAAAGAACCAATTCCCCTCCCAGTCTAGCCAGGACCTCTATTTTTCCTATAGGGAAAATTTTACAGAATCTCAGAGTAGGAATGGTCCTTAATGTTTAACTCATACTTAAATAGGATTATCCTCCAACAACATTCCTAACAATTTTATAAGAATTTCATGTCCTCACCTCAAGATGCAGACTGGTTTGGTCCAGCACCACCCCAGTTTTAAAAATCTATCCATTCTCTCATTCATTCATTTATTTATTTTTAGTTTTCAACATTTATTTCCACAATGTTTTGAGTTATAAATTTTTCTCCCCATCTCTCCCCTACCCCCCCCACCCCAAGATGGCAAGCATACTGAATACCCCTTCCCACAGTCTTCCCTCTGCTATATCCCATTCCCTTTACATTCTTGCAGGGCAATATGGATTTCTATACCCCAGTGCCTGTATATCTTATTTCCCAGTTGCATATAAAAACAATTTTTAAACACTTATTTTTAAAACTTTGAGTTCCAGATTCTCTCCTTTCTTCCCTCTTCATCTCCCTTCCCCATTAGGAAGACAAGCAATTCAGTGTAGTTATTCATGTGTAGTTACTCAAAACATTTCCATAGTACTGATGTTGTGAGAGACTAACTATATTTCCCTCTATACTATCCCCCCCCATTTATTCTATTTTCTCCTTTGACCCTGTCCCTTTTCAAAAGTGTTTGCTTCTAACTACCCTCTCCCCCAATCTGCCCTCCCTTCTCTCATTCCCCTCTTGTCACCTTCCCTCCCCCCACTTTCCCATAGGGTGGATACCCAATTAAGTGTATATATTATTTCCTCTTTAAGCCAAATCCAATGATAGTAAAATTGACTCATTCCCTTTCACCTTCCTGCTCTTCCCCTCCATTGTAACAGCTTTCTCTCACCTCTTCTATGTGAGATAATTTACCCTATTCTATCTCTTCCTTTTTCTTTCTCCCAATATATTCCTCTCTTACCTCTTAATTTTATTTTTTAGATATCATCCCCTCATATTCAACTCATCCTGTGTCCTCTATGTATACATGTACATACATATACACATATACACAAACATATATATACACATACCCCACCTATGTATACATACATATGTATGCACACAACACACACACACATATATTCCCTTCAACTATCCTCATACTGAGAAAAGTCTCATGAATTATAAATATCATCATTCCATGTAGGAATATAAATAGTTCAACTTTAATAAGCTCCTTATGATTTCTCTTTCCTCTTTACCTTTTCATGCTTCTCTTGCTTCTTGTATTTGAAAGTCAGGTTTTCTGTTCAATTCTGTTTTTTTCATCAAGAATGCTTGTATTATACTCAGTTTTGCTGGGTAGGTAATTCATGGTTTTAATCCTGGCTCCTTTGACCTCCTGGATGTCATATTCCAAGCCCTTTGATCCCTTAATGTAGAAGCTGCTAGATCTTGTATTATCCTGATTGTTTTTCCACAATACTCAAATTGTTTCTTCCTGACTACTTGTAATATTTTCTCCTTGACCTGGGAACACTGTAATTTGGCTATAATATTCCTAGGGATTTTATTTTGGGGACTTTTTTCAAGAGGTGATTTGTTAATTCTTTCCATTTCTATTTTGCCCTCTGGTTCTAGAATATCAGGGCAGTTTTCCTTGAAAATTTCTTGAAGGATGATGTCTAGGTTCTTTTTTTTCATCATGGCCTTCAGGTAGTCCAATAATTTTTAAATTATCTCTCCTGGGTCAATTTTCCAGGTCAGTGGTTTTTCCAGTGAGATATTTCACATTACCTTCTATTTTTTCATTCATTTGGATCTGTTTTATAGTATCTTGATTTCTCATAAAGTCATTAGCTTCTATTTGCTCCAATCTAATTTTAAAGGTATTATTCTCTTCAGTGAGTTTTTGAAATTCCTTTTCCATCTGGGCAATTCTACTTTTTAAGGCATTCTTCTCCTTATTAGCTTTTTGGTCCTCTTTTGCCATCTGACTTAGTCTATTTTTTAAGGTATTATTTTCTTCAGTGTTTTTTGGGTCTCCTTTAGTAAGCTGTTGACTCACTTATCATGATTTTCTTGCATCATTCTCATTTCTCTTCCCAATTTTTCCTCCACTTCCTCTTACTTGATTTTCAAAATCCTCCTTGAGCTCCTCCATGGCCTGTAACCAGTTTGTATTTTTCTCGGAGGCTTTTGGTTCAGGAGTTTTTACTTTGTTGTCTTCTTCTAGTTCTATGTTTTGATTGTCTTTGTCACCAAAAAACAATTCTAGAGTTTGATTTTGCTTCCTCTGTTTGTTCATCTTGCCAGCCAATTACTTGACTTTTGAGCACTTTGCATGGTAGAACTTTGCTTCCAGAGTGGAAAGTGCCATGTCCCAAATTTCTGGGGTTTCATTCAGCTGTTGTCAGAAAGCTGTTGTGCCTTCATCTAGGCACCTGCCACAGAACTGTGAAGATGACTGCCTCTCTACAGCCTCAACAATCTCTGCCATGCTAGTGCTCCTTACCCCAGGACTGCCACCCAAGACTGTGACCCAGATCCAACCAGGGCAAAGCAAGAGAATCCTGCCTCAACACCAGCAGATAGATTCCTGCAAATGCCCTCTGTTCGGCCACTTGGTCTCCCCAGTCTGTAGGCCTGGAGCTCAGAAATTAGTCACCCAGATGCCCCATCGGCCACCACCTCCATGCCCAGGGGCAGAGCCAAACCATGCTCTTCTCTCACCCAGGACCAACAGAGTTCCCCACTGACCTTTTACTTTCTCTTTGGCATTTATGGGTTGAGAAGTCTGAAAACCACCACAGTGATTCACTCTCCTGAAGTCTGCTCTGGCTGGTCTGGGCTGGTGAGGCTCATGCAGGACTGTGCTCTGCTTTTAGCCCAGTGTGATAGGCCCTTCCTGTTGGGCTGCCAGGAAGCCTTCAGCAGGAGATTTGTTTCTCTCTGTCACTTTGTGGGTTCTGTAGCACTAAAATTTGTTTAGAGTAATTTTTTTTACAGGTATTGAAGGTGGTTGGAGTTACTCCTCCATCTTGGCTCCACCCCCCCCCCATCCATTCTTTTAAAAAATTAAAATAAGCAGACTCTCTATTAATTAGATATATAGGAATTTTTTTTAAAAAGGGGAGTTTTTCTTTTCTCCATCCCCTTCCCAGTTATTTAAGAAGCATCAGACAGTCAAATCTTTAGTTACAAGTAGTATATGCTGTGAAATTTTTTTGTTTATTTCTTTTTTTTTTTTTTAAAGCATGGGAGCTTTCGGGTTTTTTTCGTGGTCCAGATTCTTTCCTTCCCTTATCCCCTCCCATGCCCAATGAAAAGGTAAGGGAAACAAAACCTATTACAAACATGTAGAGTCATGCAAAACAGTTTTTAACTTTAACTATATTCCAAGAAGAAAGGGAGGGAGGGAAAAGGAAAGAAAAATATGCATAAGTATTCACTTTTGAGTCCATCAGCTCTCTCCCTGGAGGTAGATAGCTTGTTTCATTGTGAGTCCTTTGTAATTCTAATTGATCAATGCATTAATCAGATTTACTAAGTCTTTCAAAGTTGATTATTTTTACAATATTGCTGTTGCTTTCTGGATTGTTTTCCTCCTGCTTGCTTCACTTTGCATCAGTTCATACAAGTCTTCTCAGGTTAAACTAGCTCTTTCATTATTTCTTACAGCACAGTAGTATTCTATCACATTCATATACCACAGCTTGTTCATTCATTCCCTAAATGATGGCTATCTCCTCAGTTTCCGATTCTTTGTCACCACAAATAGAGATGCTATAAATAAGTCCTTTTCCTTTTATATCTTGAAGTATAACCCCTAGTAGCCATATTGTTGGGTCAGAGATTATTATGGACAGAGTGGAGATTGCTGTGTCCCAAATTTCTGGGGTTTTGTGCAGCTGTTGTCAGAAAGCTGATGTGCCTTCTTCTAGGAGGATAGTTCCCAATTGCTTTCTAGAATCATTGGACTAATTCTCATAAGCTGTGTATTTTGTAGCCCTAATGAAAAAAGGTTCCAGGCCAGATCTAGGAAATTATTACTTTAATAACAAAATCTCTATTTTAAGTTACTATGGGGCAGCCCAGGGAGAAAGGACATGCTGAGTATCAATTGTTATTTGGTCCTATATGTGCTTCACCCTCTCCCTTCCCAGCAAGCCATGTTACAAAAAATTCAGAAATGTGTAAGTATACCCTAGGATTTAAAAATTCCAGAAGCACTGAATTGGATCATGTTAAATCATTTGATTTGAGGTGATATCCTTAGGAATTAAGAGGGAGAAGGATCTTCTTGTTCTCTTAAATACATTATTATGCAGGTACTGTGTAGTTTACATTGATATTTCATAAAGATAAATGTTCTCTGTCAAAAATGTTTTGACTTTTTGTATTGGATTATTTTTTTAGGCTGGAAGTCAAGATACACTCAATACCATAGCACTGAAATTTAACATCACTCCAAACAAGCTTGTGGAATTGAATAAGCTTTTCACACACACTATTGTTCCAGGCCAGGTAATTATTTTAGTAATATTATGATTTTATATGTTTTGACGAATCTGCTTCAGCATAGAGATCTAACCTCTAAATGCTTTTTTATTGACTGTAGAATTAATGTTCAGTTCAGTCTTTCCTTCCTCAAATATTGTGATCATGAGTACTGAGCTCCCCAGAGATGAATGCTATATAGACAATAAATCCTTAGAGGAAGCTTAACTAGTACAGTTCCTTATACTCATCTTGTGACCCATTGTGTCAAGTTAATGCTGAAATGTGAAGAAACTTAATATACTTTTTCTCAAGAGAAATGATCCATTCCTAGAAATTTCATAGGGTAGTTAGCCCTGAATTGCATGGTATATTTATCAGGGCTGCATTTTGAGTCCAGAAAAAATGGCATCATTTTTCTTTTATTGCTTCAGTTACATGGCTAGTTATATAACCAATGTCCTTAACAATAGGCTACAGTCACTGTTCTTTTACCCCGCAAAATTGCTGTATAACTTTAAAAATACTAAATAGAATTGGTAAGTTACAGTTCTGCTTTATATTTTTAAGAGAGCTTATTTCAACTTGAGAACTTCAATCTACGTGGCATTTGAATGATCCAGCTATTTGGAAAGACTATAAAGACTGTATGGTTTAATTCTCTTTTTGTGTGAAGGGGCTTGACTTAATGTGGTGGCTTCAGAAGGTTTATCTCAATTGGTGATTCGGCAGAACGCCATTACTTGTCTATATGCATTGTACTATCGTTTTAGTTTCTTCAGATGGCCTGATATCTCTCAATCATAGTATCAATACAATCTCGAGGGTACTTTTCCCCCTGCTGCTTTCAAAGTCTATACAATGAGCTCTGAAGAGCTCTACGTAGCACCAGGGCCGTGGGTTGGCAGCTTCTGCTCTCTTCTAACTTTGCTATTTTCTGTTTTAGCGCGCTGTTACGGTTCTGCAAACTTGCCTAATAAAAATAAGTAGGCTTATGAGCTTAAAGCTAGCAGAAAATAGGAACGTATTAACCAAAAAAGTAATTCTTGCCTATGTGTGTATATTATATATATGTATACATATATATACATATATATATATATGTATAGCACACAGATTTTTATATTCTGTTTTTGTCCCTATCTTAAAATTTCAGTTTTTGGTAAGTGATATATAACTTATTTCTATAATAATCGTAATCCAGGAGTGGGGAACCTGTGGCCTTCTAAATCTTTAAGTGCAGCCTTTTGACCAAAGCTAAATTTTATAGAACAAATCTTTTTAATAAAAGGACCTAACCCCTCCAAGAAGATTGTTTGGTTTAACCAGTTTACACTGATCTTTGAATAATATAGCACTTAATAAATAATCACTCAAGTTAACACTTAATTGCATACTTAACATATTTCTTATTCCTGTTCTCAGGTCCTTTTTGTGCCAGATACTGACTTTCCTTCCAGTACTTTAAGGTTAACTTCATCAAGTCCTGGTGCTACTATTTCTCCTTCATCATCAGATGCAGAATATGATAAACTTCCTGTAGGTATACCTTCTAATCAAGAATCACAGGTGGGGGCGGCTAGGTGGCTCAGTGAGTAGAGCGTCGGCCCTGGAGTCAGAAGGACCTGAGTTCAGATCCGGCCTCAGACACTTAACGCACACTCAAACAAAAACCTAGCCGTGTGACCTTGGGCAAGTTACTTAACCCCGACTGCCCTCCAAAAAGCCAAAAAAAAAAAGAATCACAGGTGATATGTATTATTAGGATCTGTTTTCTCACATGGTTTTATAACTTAATGTGCTAATTTTGATAAGACTACAGTCAACATTTTCCCAATAAGAAGGTTAACATTGGCTTAATGAATGGGCTATGACATTTTAGACAAAAGAATCATAGCAATCTGTCATAGTTAAACTTGAAAGAAAAAAATTGACTTACAAAAAAATCTTGCAAAATTAAAACCATGTGAGTTTGGTATAGTATTTCACATTAATAAATCCTGAAAGCAGTTAATTAGCCAATTTTTGTAAGATGGTATATGTACTTTTTATTTAAAAATAAATAAAAATTTGTTTTATTTGGGTACTCTTCACTGTCCATGTTTCATTTTGGATGGATGTAGTACATTTGTCACTTTTCATTTTAGATTGAAATGAAGCAGGTTACATGGAGGGGGACAGAGAATAATTTTATTTTGTGAAACTGAGGGTTATTTTGAATTTTCAGAACAAAATATAAGGGAAGATTGTTTTTACTGTTTGTTTATTGTGGAAATATTTGCTTTTCAAAGGATGCTGACTTAGCAAGAAAAGCCTTAAAACCAATTGAAAGAGTCCTGTCATCCACCTCTGAAGAAGATGAACCAGTAGTTGTAAAATTTTTAAAAATGAACTGTCGCTACTTCACAGATGGCAAGGTAGGTAGCAGTTGTGGTTGTTTAGGGGAATGTGTATTAAAAGTGAAAGGTTGATGGGAATGACTAGAACTGAGGAATAATTAAAGCTCTGTCCAAAGGTTCCAGCTCACAACTTGACAGACGTCCATTAGTTACCCTCTGCTGAATTTCTGGCATTTCTCTTCTTGAAGTGGCATAAGCTAGTTGGGAGAAGTGACTTTGAGCCACCTTGGACAAATTGTTTTTTCTTTCTTTGTTTCTGTTTTCTTGCCTTTAAAATTCCTGTTGTAAAACAGAGGAAAGAGAGAACCAGGCTTTATTGATTATCCATTAGTGTTCTTAAAGGACACTAAACTCTGTTGATAAAGAAACCAACATCAGCCTATTTTCCCAACAGGTGAGTTGCAGACATGACTTAATCCAGCCTTTTTAACCTTCCTTTCCTTTTAGCTTGACTATGTTGAAAGAATAAAGGTATATACTGGTTGTGGGAGGCAGAATTGTCTTTCTTTGGAGGAGTTAGGAAAGGTTAAAGAAACATATTTTATGCTTAGATAGCTTTAAGCTTTTGTGTTTTTATTTTGCTTTGTTACCTTTTCCCTTACCTAGCAAAGGTTGTAGGGTTGGGGTGGCTAGTTAACACAGTGAGTAAGAGCGCTGACTGGAGTCAGGAGGACCTGGGATCCATTCCTTGGGAGGACCTGGGATTCTGGCCCCAGATACTTAGCACCCACACATAAATAACTAGCCATGTAACCTTGAGCAAGTTACTTAACTCCAATTGCTTATTTTAAAAAAAAGGTTGTAGGGTTTTCCCCTCTTAAATTAGTGCTGGATTTGAAGTCAGAATCTGGGTTAAAATCCCAGCTCTTCTACTTACTGCTTTTATAGCCTTTATAGCCACTTAACCTTTGGAGGCCTCTCAGCTATAAGAGGAAGGGTTGGACTTGATACAACATCTGAGGCCCCTTCTCATTCTAAATCTGTAATACAGAGATTTGAATAATACTGCCACCAAAATCAGAGGTAGGTCTAGAGTACATTAAGCAGAGCCCCATTTAGAGAGACAAACAATGATGAACATTCACTTATAGACAAGTTATTTTGTTTTGAGGTCAGATGGCAAAGTTGCCTCATCTTTCTGAAGTTAAAAAAATTGTGATCTTTTATACTGTACCTTTCTTAGTAACTGTTGTTTTGATGCATTTGTCAATCAATATAAACTTTTATTAATCACTTCCTATGCATGGGCATTGTGTTAAGTGCTGGAGATACAAAAAAATAATAATAAAAAGGCAAAAGACAGTCCCTGCTCTCAAGAATCTCACAGCCTAATGAGGGAGAAAACATACAAACCACTAAACAAACTACATAAAGGGTAAATTGGAAATAATCAGTAGAAGAAAGGCACTAGAATTAAGGGGGATTGGGAAAGGTTTCCTGTAGAAGGTGAGATTTTAGCTGGTACTTAAAGGAAGCCAAGAAAAACATGGTCATTGTCATTTTTAGACATGATAACTGATAGATATCTAGAATGAATGAATTGTGAATCATGGAATTTTAAGGCTAACAGAGATCTTAAATAACATCCCTACTCTATTACTCCTTAATTCAAAGATCGGGAAACTAAAACTCAGCAAAATGTCAACAAGTTTGTTGACAAGTTAACAAAACTAAAGACGAAGCTGATACTAAAACAAAGATCTCATCATTCTGAGTTCAGTGTCCTATTGTGCCACATCTAATATTGTGCCTATGGGGTGGCCAGGTGGTGCAATGAACAGAGCACCAGCCCTGGAGTCAGGAGGACCTGAGTTCAAATCTGGCCTCAGACACTTAACACTTACTAGCCATGTGACCTTGGGCAAGTCACTCAACCCCAATTACCCTCCAAAAAGCAAATAATAATAATAATATTGTGCCTACTTGTGCAACATCTAATATTACATTCAAAAAACCCTTAAACATATTTCTTGAAACAGCCTAATAAAGGAACTGAAAAAAAATACAGGTGTAGTACTATACTGGGAAGATTTGAAATAGTAAAATTTATTTATACAAGTTTTGTCGTGATAATTAGAAATCTATGTGCCAATATGCTTACATCTTTCTTTTCCTTCCCTTTTAAGGGTGTAGTTGGAGGTGTTATGATTGTCACACCTAACAACATCATGTTTGATCCTCACAAGTCTGATCCTCTGGTTATTGAGAATGGGTGTGAAGAATATGGGCTCATCTGCCCCATGGAAGAAGTTGTTTCCATTGCTCTCTACAATGATATCTCCCACATGAAGATTAAAGATGCATTGCCATCGTAAGAGGAATTCTTTATTTTTATAAGAGGGGGGAGTATAAGAGACATAGGGATGTGGAAGGGGATAAACAGAATTTGGTATTGTGAAGAAGAGATAGATCCCATAGTATATTGTATATGTGTATATATATATATCCCATAGTATATTGTATATGAATTTTCAGTGGCCGTTTTTAATGTTTTCAAGAAAAGAATAGAACTGAAGTATCGGAAGAAAAAAGTAACAAAATTTAGTGAGCCAGGAAGAAAGTTAGTATGTAAGAGAGGAAAAAAATAAGTCAATCATCAAACTTTTATTAAGTACCTACTATGTCCCGGGCAACTGTGGTAAGCACTGGGGATTAAAAAGAAAAGACAAAAATAGTCCCTGCCCTCAAAAGAGAACCAGAAAGGAATATATACGTTCATGGCATTTCTGTCATTCTGCCAGGCAGCAGGCTACTTTATAAGCAAAACTGGGCTAAGGAAGGAGCTGGAAGAACTTTAGTTTATTGAATAAATAATGGTTAAAAAGAAGAGGAAAAGCGGTTTCGTTTTTAATATAAATCATTAAGATTTTCCTCTCAGAGTCAATAACCATAAATACTCCCAACTTTTGTCTGACAATTTCTAGTTATGTTTGACCCAATTTGAATTTTCTTGGCAAAGATACTGGAATGGTATGCCATTTCCTTCTCTAGCTCATTTTTTAGATGAGGAAACTGAGGCAGATAGGGTTAAGTGACTTGCCTAGGGTCATACAGCTAGTAAGTGTCTGAAGCCAGATTTTAACTTAGGGAGAGGAATCTTCCTGACTCCAGGCACAGCGTTGTATTGACTGGGCCATCCAGTTGCCCTACTCCCAACTTACCTTTATATATAAAGCCTTTCCAGTCAGATAGCTTCCTCCTTCTCTACTGCTCATGATTTCCCTCTCCTTCAGTACTATAGGTACTGGGTAGGAATCTACTTTCTTCCCTTTTATCTACAAAACCCTAGTCCTGCTTCCAACCTTACTGCAGTTCTAGGTCTTTTGGGGGTAGGATGGATGGTCAGAAAGAAAAAGCAAATTTTCATCCTGTTTTCCCTGCCTAGTCTACTAACACCTATGTAATACCTAGCTGTCCTCCTACCTCCTTGCCTCAAAACCCCAAACCACTTGATGTAGAGAAGTTCCTTTTTTGTAAAGGAGGTAAAAGACTGGAAAACAGTCTAGGTTGTACCTTCTGTTCCTTGTATATTCAAACACCCACCATTGTTCTATTTGTGTCTCCTATTAGGTCTAAACCGAGTGTGGGGGGGAGATACATAAGAGAACCTTCCTTAAGAGAAAGAAAGGAATAAAAGCCTCAGTAATGGGAACTCTCAGACATCCGATTGAAAATGTGGTTGTAAAGCAAGCGAAAACTGAGGAAGATCAAGGTTTAGCCCTGTTTACATTGCAACAAATGCCAGGGATGACTTTTATCCTCAGATTTTTGAGACTTTTAAAAATCTTTGTTTTTCTTCTAGTATACATTTTTTAATTTAAAAGTATTTATTTCCACAAATTTTTATCCACAGCTGAATATTATAGTGACTGTTATAAGCATTTTCCTATAAACAAAGGTGTAAGTTTACAGATTTGTTCAAAATTGGAAAGATATTTTTACCGGTAATATTTCATCTATGATATCTGATTCACCCCTTCAATATAATTGAAACTCTTCAGAGAGAGGCTGTTCCTTCTAAACGTCATGTGGAGGCAAAAATGTTACATCCAACTCTGGCCAGGTTTGACATGCACTTTAAGAAAATGTTTAATTTTATTTCAGATTTATCTGACTTAAAAGTATTAAAAGTTTATATAATGTAGGGAGAAAGTTTTTCATTCAATGTTGTATGAAATAAAAACAATATCATCTTATTATTCTTAGTACTGTAGAAAAACCTCTAGTCTATTTCTCTTTCCTCCCCAACCCAAATATGGCATCAGGGTGGCAGAAAAGTGAACCATGAGTTTTTGGCTGTATATGCAACATCATCTGGCTTAGTTTGATAACACCTGGTATGGAGAAAGGTATCTATGAAACACAATTATAAACACAGGCATTATATAGTCCTTCAGTTATGATACCCTTATTGCAGTAGCAGCATGGAAATTAGGGAAAATTTTTTGTAATGTTTAATATTACTTGAAAAAGCAGCTACAGATCCCCCCCCCCCACACACACTTTTTTTAGAAAGGGAGAATTCAGATAATTGATATGTGCTGATTGACTTGGTTGTGGCAATTTGTTGTTTTTCCCTATCTTTTCCCAAACTTCTAAGTGCTTTACAAATAACTTAAAAACTCAAAATTAGAAACTCCGGAAGAGCCATTATTATTGACATGCCCTAAAGAAAGGGAAGGGGCAAATCCTATGTATATTTGTGTATTGCAGTATTTGAGTTGTTACCAACAGCGGTGGCAGCCCAAATAGAATGCACATGCCAGGAAAAAGATGTCTTAACAGTGTCAGTAAGGATTAGTTAAGTATGTACTATGTACACGGAACTAATTTAATATAATGGGATAGTTCTCATGTAATACTTAAAATGCCCATCAGCCTAAAAGTGATATTATCTGCAAATATTTGTTTTTCTTTTGCGATCTTTAAAACAATTCAGAATGATTCATTGGACAAATTACAAATTCACCACAATGTTATATAGGACATTAAAATTCTCTCCACTGTAATGCTTATTCCAGGAAAATAGCAATTGAGAAATCAGTTACCTTAATAACAGCTAAAGATACAGATTTAGAAGGTGATCATCTGAGCTATTAACAAGTATAGATCTCAACCTTGTCATTATTATATTAGACTATATTCTTAAATCAAAATGGCATTCAGATTTCCATGGAATTGGGGATGTTTTAGTGAATAAAGCTGCAATGTGCTTTTTAAATGCAAGGAGTAAAAATAATTGACAAAAAAATTTTATGTTAAAGATACGAAAGAATATCTTTCCAATTACAGGCTGAACAGTTTGTTAAATATTACAGGTCCAAACACTAAATAGACAATTTCTATATATTTATATACTAATGTTATATAAAAATCTCATTTTTAAAAAATCTAATAATATAAATTATTTCCAACTCCAGTAAAACACCATTATCCCTTGCAGAAAAAAATTAGAATGAAATCTGTGATTAATTAGAGTATCTGTGCAGAAAAAAAGAATAGATTATTTGATTTTCTCCTAGTACACTCTAGCAATAAAAGTCCTTAGGAAAACTCCAGAAAGACATGCATAGTGTCTGCTTAGGGAAAGGAATTATGGAAAGAAGCCTGGAGACTGCTTTCTGTATTATAGTTTATAAGAGGCAGGAAAACCCTAGTCAGAAGCTCTTTATATTGTCCTTGCCTTGGCCCTAAATTCAGAGCTATAGCTCAGGCAACTAGAGATGGGTTGCCAATAATCTGAATAGTTTTCTCCTTAAAAATATGGTTCAGCATGGGGGTTACAGTCTAATAGTGTACATTGTAGTGTATAAAAAAGCATGGGAGAGGAGGGCTTCAGTATTAGTTCTGCTATTTAGTTGCTATATGACCCTGGACAAGTCACTTAACCTTGATAATACTTCTTTTCCATTTATAAGAGAGTAACGATAACACCTCTACCCTACCTACTTCTCAGTTTTTGTGAGGGTCAATGTCTGTGGAAATACTTTGTTAATACCAGAGATCATTCAGATAGAGTTTCAGTCTAGAAACCAATACTTCAGGTATTCGATGAGTTAGATATGCTTTGGAAGGCTAGCCTGGGAACCCAGACATCATGTGGCATAATAGGTGATAGGAAAATGCATTTGTATTTTCAGACAACTGATATGCCAATGAACTTTGGGCTCCCAGTTGATGTTGCTGCTGTATGAACTAGCTGCCTTGAAACGTCTTAGATTGATAATACTTCTTAATTGATGATCATTCTTATCCTTATGCCATGGGAGAAAGCTAACATTATGTAGATTTGCCCTAACCCCTTTACAAATAAAGCCATATCTCCTGAAAATAGCTACCTTCCATCTTCACTGTGTTTTATCTTATGCTGGTGAAGATGGAAAGTGAAGTTATAGTGGCACATTTTCTTCAAACTCATACTATGTGTTGTTTTCCATCTAAATTATTTTTTTAATAATTAAACTTGGAATACCAGGGTAATAAGTATAGTTACTGTTTTTTATAGAAGCAAATTCTCTACAGTAAAAAGCCTATTATAACAAAATTTGATAATATCCAAACAACATGGGTCTTCAGCAGGTAACCCAACACAAACTGTTGCCATAAAATTACTTGATTGCAGTAATACTTTTTATATGACTACCTCCCACAAAAATTTTGCAGTTAGTTAGCAAGCTTACCTGAATCTTATGGATGCCTTGAGACAATCAAAAAGCAGATTCTTTTCTGAAAGTCTTTAAAACTTTGAAATATTATACACTACAGCTTTACTTTTAACTTGTCACTACAGCATAAATCTGGTGACCTTAAATTACACTCACCCAAGGGAATTTATTATAGGCAATAGAAGTTTATTTTAAGGAAATTTTGCCTCTGATATTGCTCTGTAACACAGCATGACTATATATTCTCGAAGGCAAGTATTGCTTCATTTTCATCTTTGTACCCATGAAACCTGGGATCTAGTAGGTGCTTAATAAATGCTATTGATTGATTGGATAGCACTTTATCCAAGGTTCTTGTGTTAATTATATAGTAGTTGTTCAAGTAATATTTCATAAGTAATTGAGGTGTAAAGAATTGATTATAGTTAGTTTTTAGAATATTTACCAAGAAAATGCATCTCAATCTTTAGGACTGAGATATTTTCCCTCCCTGCCCTGTCCTTTAGAAAAACTAGCAGTATAGTTTTATCTTAAAAATCTTAAGACACATTTCATGTTCTGAATTTGTCACACATGACTTCAAAAACCATCCACACCTTTCCGCTAAGGTGCACAACACCATTTTCCTTTCTTGACATAATTGTTTTAGTTACCTTGTGTTTAGTTTTGAAGATGTTGTTTCTTGATTTAGATTCATCCTTCTAAAATCATTTTAACATATTTTAGTTATCCTTTTTTTTTGAGTTGGGTCTGTTTGGTGTTTTTGTTTTTTCCTTTCTTCCATTTTTGGTTTTTGTTTTGTTTTTTAACATTCCATGTGCGTCCACCATTTCTTCCTGACAGTGACCTACCACAGGATCTTTGTCCTCTGTACAGGCCTGGAGAGTGGGAGGACTTGGCTTCTGAGAAGGATATAAATCCATTCAGTAAATTCAAATCTCTCAATAAAGAAAAAAGGCTGCAGAATGGAGAAACCACTACTCCCCTAATTCCCAAGGCAATAAAACCTTTGGAGAAGTCTACAGATTACAATCTTCTTAAGCCCTTTGGCAATTCCATTCTGAGGGAATCAGAAACCTTGGAATCTTCCATGGAGGAACCTAACAAGTTGGCTACAATGACTGCTGACATTAAGGAACCCTCCAAGGCAAAAACTGCTTCAGATTCTAGAACCAAAGAAAACTCCCTTTTAGGAGAAGATGATGACTTTGTTGACCTGGAAGAACTTTCCTCCCAAACTGAGGGTAGAGGTGACAAAAAGGAAACCCCAAAGGAATGCCTATCTCTTGACTCAGAGGAGTCTAGAAAGGCCAGATCACAAGGAACCAGTTCAGCTTTAGAAATATTGAACCAGCCATCACTGGATCTTTCAAGAACAGAGTATGATACTGAGCTAAAAGGTGCTCTGGATTTAAAAACTTGTGAGAAACAAGATGTAGGGCCTGAAGGGAACAAGGGAGCCATTTCTCCCCTGAATGAGGTAGAATCAATGTTGAATATTCATGAAGATCTAGATAAAGTTAGACTTATTGAATTTTACCTTAATAAAAACAAGGAAGGGTCACAGTTATTTGAGAACTTAGAAAAGGCAGAAATTAATGATGGCAAAAGCAATCTTCCCTTGGGCATAGATATTACCCTTAGTAGCTCAGTTCCTCAGGCAAATGAACCACTTGTTGAAGGCAGCAAGAAGCCAGGTAAAGGCTATGAAAAAGATCCATTTTCATCGAAAATGGGTCCATCTTCAGAAGAGAAGATAATTAAAGAATCTCTGGATGCCTCATTGGAATCCCCTCTGGACAAGAGCTGCCAAGGTGCACAGGTGGATAGTAAATCAGAAATCAGATTGTGGCTGTTAAAGAGAATTCAGGTACCCATTGAAGGTAGGTTGGAGTGGGTGTGTGTGTGTGTGTGTGTGTGTGTGTGTGTGTGTGTGTGTGTGTGCATGTGGACACTCAACTTTTCCAGATGTTACATACATGGCAACAGTAGTAATACTGCCAATATTGAAAGAGATCCCTATATCTAATAGAGCATCTTATCACTTAGGTTTAAGAGAAGAGTTTATATATTGGTTCTAGACTTAAAACATACATTCCTAGGATGGAAAGAAGTTGCTGATGATGGAAGGGTATGGAGGAGAGGCAGAGAAATGGGAAGAGAATTTGTTTTTTTACCTTTCAAAGAACTTTGGCTGATTAGTTTAGATCTTAAAAGAGTATAAAATGGTTTTCTGAAAACTTCTTTCGCTTCTGCAGTGTAACATCCCATCTCTGACATTGCTACCTATGTGGCTTTGGGATAGTCATTTGGCCTCCCTGGGCCCCAGTTTCCTCCTCTGTAAAATGGAGAGGTTGTACTAGCTAAATGGTCTCTCAGGTCTCTTCTAGCTCTGTACTTATGATCCTATTATCTTCTGAGTTAGACCATAATCTTATCATTATTTATAAGCATAGTCATTCAATAATCAATAAAGTTATTAGCACTAGAAATACAAATAAGAAAAAGAGAGTTGGGGTGGCTAGGTGGCACAGTGATTAGAGCACTAGCCCTGGAGTCAGGAGGACCTAAGTTCAAATCCATCCTCAGATACTTAACACAAAAAACTAGCCATGTGACCTTGGGCAAATCACTTCACCCCAATTGCCCTATCTTCCCCCCTCCAAAAAAAAGAAAAAGAAAAAGACAGTCCATGCCCTCAAAGAGTTCACAGTCTAATACATTTCAATTTTATCCACTTAGCTTTACAATCTAATCAATCATAATCTAATCTCGGCAGTACTTTTTTATTTTTAACAACAAATTTCTGTTTTTAACCAAGGCAAGTGGATTGCAGCTCTGGGTACCACACAGCAAGTGATGGGGTACCATCAGTTCTTACCTTTTATTTCTAGTGGATAAGACACTGTTCATAAACATATGTGTGAATAAGCATATCAATGATACATTTTATTTCTTTATCTTTCCTTACCTTTTATTCATCTTTCAGGTGAATCTTTGGGAAAACAACATTGGGATAGTTTGCATATCCACCAGAAGCACAGATTTATCATACTGCTATTCTAGGAATTTGTAGAGAGAAGCAAGTTCTGCTGTTAGGAAAAAAGAGTTTCATAAGGGACTTTGTATTTTAGTGCTACCAGAATGTCCCTTTGGACTGATCTGGTATATGTAATTAAATTTTTGGAAGTCTTTATGTTGTACAAGACTACTTTATAAAATTACCTTATGCAAACAGTGTCTGTTGACTCCTTAATTAAAATACTTGTTATTTTATTCAGGCTACAAAATTGCATTGTCACTATATATCATTAGACTTTTTGGATTTTTTAAAAATGTGTTTAATATGGTTCAGATATGCTTCCATCAAAAGAGGAGAAGAGCAAGACACCACCAATGTTTCTGTGTATCAAAGTGGGAAAACCCATGCGAAAGTCCTTTGCTACTCATAGCACGACTATGGTACAACAGTTTGGCAAGAGAAGAAAGCAACCAGAGTACTGGTTTGCAGTTCCTCGAGAAAGGTAAGCTGATAACAATGCAAATTGGAAATGTGCCTTGGAGCCATTTTTTTATTAGTTTGGTTCTTTGAACAAGATTTGAAAAATTCTCTTTCCATTGAATTTTGTTTGAAAGGACATTCTCTTAAGACTGAATTGATCTGTGTTAAAGTTTTTCTTTTCAGTTCAACATATACACAATTTCTGTTAAGCCTATTAAAACATACAGAAGAAAAACTTCATATATGATGTAATGATGATAGCAGTATCTGCTAATAGAACAGATATATAAAAATTCTCTAAGAATACCATTTAAAAAAACAGAAAAAACTTTATTGTGGGTATAACTTTGTATATTTGCCATTTCTAACTATATTCTTAGCTCCCAGATTTAAGTTTCTTGTTTAATTTCTGGAAAATGTAAAGGTTCCAAAGTATTGGATTTAGAGTCAAAGAATCTGTCTAAATCATGGCTCCTATGTTTGCATAACTATGGGCAAGTAAGTGTCTTAACCTGGGCCCCAGTTTCTGGAATTGGACCAGATGGCTTCTAAGATACCTTCCTGGTCTCCATCTATTATCCAAGCTATTCAGTACCTTTTATGATCTTGGAAAGATTTACGTCCTGGTCCTAGATCTGCTATCCCTCTCTAGGTAGGACCTTAGGTAGGTCAGTTAATATCTGTTAGCTTCAGTTTTCCCTCTTGCTGTTGAAACTTGATGGAAGGTTCTTCCTAGCACTGAAATCATATGCTTCTGTAAATGGGAAGTAAGAAATATGTGTGCTTCTTGGGTAAGGAATTATAGCCCTGAAAAGAATAATCCTGGGAAAATATTTAAGCAGTTATCTGGCATATCTATCCTTCCTTCCTTCCTTCTTTTTTTCCTTCCTTCCTTCCTTCCATATTCCCAGTCTTCCAGCCCTTTAATATAGAAGCTGCTAAATCTTGTGTTATCCTGACTGTGGCTCCATTATACTTCAATTGTTTCTTTCTGACTGCTTCCAATATTTTCCTTGACCTGGGAACTCTGGAATTTGGCTGTAATATTCTTGGGATTTTTAAATTTGGGATCTCTTTTAAGAGGTGATCTGTGAATTCTTTCAATTTCTATTTTACTCTCTGGTTCTAGAATATCAGGGCAGTTTTCTTTGATAATTTCTCAAAAAATGCTGGTTAAGCTCTTTTTTTTTTTTATCTTGGGCTTTCAGGTAGTCTAATAATTTTTAAATTATTTCTCCTGGATCTTTTTTCCAGGTCAGTTTTTCCAATGAGATGTTTCACATTGTCTTCTATTTTTTCTTTTTTGGGGGTTTTGTTCTTGTTTTTGTTCCTTGATTTCCCATAAAGTCTTTAGCTTCCATTTGTTCCATTTTAAGGAATTATTTTCTTCAGTGAGCTTTTGAACCTTCTTTTCTATTTGGCCAGCTCCACTTTTTAAGGCATTCTTATCCTCATTGGAGATCTGAACCTCTTTGGTTCAAACTTGGCCTAATCTGTTTTTTATAATGTTAATTTCTTTAATTTTTTTTTCTGTCTTCTATACCAAACTGTTGACTCATTTTATCATAATTTTCTTGCATCATTCTCATTTTTCTTCCCAATTTTTCCTCTGCCTCTCTTACTTGATTTTCATAATCCTTTTTGAGCTCTTCCATGGCCTAAGACCAATTCATATTTTTCTTGAAGGCTTTGGATATAGGAGCTTTGACTTTGTTGTTGCTTTCTGAGTATGTGTTTTGATATTCCTTGTCACCATAGTAACTTTCTCAAGTCAGAGGTTTTTTTCCCGTCATTTGCTCATTTTCCCCAGCCTATTACTTCACTTTTTAGTATTTCCATGGTGGATGGTGTATTTTACCAAGTTTCAGTGGGTTTGTGCAGCTGTTTTCAGAGATACTTATAGGGACCTGTAAATTTTCAGTTCTTGCAATGTGGTATGATGTAAAGAGAGGTGTTTACTACTGTCCTGTCCTGTGCTCTAATCTGTGAGCGACCACAAGCACTCTTTTCTGCCCTGGAACTGTGAGAAGGATACCCTCTCCACTGTGGCTGCAAGTTCAGCTATGTTAATGGTCCTCCTCACCCTAGGACTGCCACCAAGGATTGGGACCTGGATCAGAATATGGGTAAATCAACAGAGACCTACCTCAGTGCTAGCAAAAAGACCCTTATAATCTCCTTCTGACCAGTTGTTCAACCCCCTTTACCCTCTGTGAGCTGAGAGGTCCAAAAGCAGCCACTGCTGGTTCAGTCACTCCCAAGGCCTGCTCCTGGTTTGTTGCCAGGACTTTGCTGACACACCCTGCTAGACTGAGCTCCACTCTCACCCAGGTGCAACAGACCTTCCAAGTTGTCTTTCACATCTGAGAGTTCTGGAAATCACCACTGCTGCCAGTAATTGAGTTGCTCTGAGGCCTGCTCTGGGTTTGCTGGGGCTCAGTATGCAACTGACATGGAGTGTGCTGGGCTATACTCCTCCTCTCTCACCCTGGTACAACAGACCTTTCCTGCTGACCTTCCAAGTTGTCTTAGGCTGAGAACTTTTTTCACTCTATTCTTTGGTGAATTCTGCTTCTCTAGAATTTATTGAAAGTCTTTTTTTTGCAAGGCAATCAGGGTTAAGTGATCTGTCCAGGGTCACACAGCTAGAAGTGTCAAGTGTCCAAGGCTAGATTTGAATTCAGGTCCTCCTCGTTTCAGGGTTGGTGCTCTATCTACTGGGCCACCTCTCCATCATCTTGGCATCACCTCCCCTGGCATATATTTCAGTGAATGTTTCAACCAGAGGTGCTTATCACAACCCCTCCACCCCTACTGTACAGTTCTTGTCCATGTTCTGCTATAGACCCCCTGTGGTTTGTTCCCTAGAGGCTTTTCTCTAGGTCTGCTTACATTTTGTGAGTTCTCATCTAGAGCATATCTTGCCCGATGCTTGCTGCATAACTGTATCTCCTCCCATCCTAATTTAAGACTTTAAGCCCTCATATCATCTTCATAAACATCATTCCCATAAGGAATTTTATAAAAATTAGAGAACAGCCCTATGGGTCCATGGTTATGTATTAGCTTGTGTCTTGGGGTGGTGGGGAGGAGTAATATTCTGATTTTTTTCCCTCACAGGGGATGCTAAGAATTTTGTATAATGAAATTAAATGACAGAGTATATGAAAGTTGTATACTGAACATGTCTTCAAGAATGAAAATTTTTCTCTTTGGTTCAGTTTTTTGGAGGCAATCAGGGTTAAGTGACTTGGCCAGAGTCACATAACTAGTAAGTGTCTAAACCCAGATTTTAACTCAGGGCCAGTGTTCTATCCATTGCACCACCTACATGCCCCAAGAATGAAAATTTTCTTAAAGTAGGTTAAATAATTGAAGGTATTTTTCTGTCTCGCCATTACATGGTAGAAAAAATAATCATAGACTAGCCGCACAAGTACTTTTTCAAGTCATTAGACCCTTAAGTTCCCTCTCTTCCCCCCTCCCAATCTTAATTCACTAATAGAATCACAGACTTGGAAAGTTTTAAAGCACTTCAGGGGCCATGTAGTCCAACCCACAGACAAAATAGAATACATCTGCCTAAAGCAAATTTATTCATACTTCAACCTTAAACTTGCAATCATCTTGTATCAATTCATGTAATATTTTGTCATTTTTTTGTAGTAGGAACTATTAGAAAGAAAAGAAATGGCCTTTCATACGGTAAGGTTTTGAAAATTCAGGCCAAGTGAAAGGTCTAATGTTAAGGAAGAATTCTCTACAGATAAGTGCATGATCAGATTAATTTCAGTAGTGTTTGTCATCTTTAATTTGTCCTGGAAAACTTTAAGGAAGGATTTATTTATTTAAAGCAATTGGGGTTAAGTAACTTGCTCAAGGTTACACGGCTAGTCATTATTTATGCGTGGGTGCTCATTTTCTGATGCCGGATTCGATCTCGGGTCATCCCAACTCCGAGGCCGGCGCTCTTACTCACTGCGCCACCTAGCCGCCCCAGGAAGGATTTATTTTCAGTGTAGCACTGAAGTACATTCATGAGATAAGACTGGATCTTGTTTATCCCCAGTATGTTGTGAGCGTGTCTACTTGTCATTTAAAAAAAAAGCATTTTTAACTAAATAGAATTAGTCCATTTTGTTTGTTTTTTTTAATTTGTTGTTGTTCAGTCATTTTCAGCCACAGCTGACTCTTCTAGACCCCATTTGGGGTTTTCTTGGTTTACCATTTCCTTCTCTAGCTCAGATGGGGAACTGAGGCAAAAAGGGTTAAGTTGCTTGCTTAGGGTCATGCAGCTAATAAGTGTCTGAGGCCAGATTTGAACTCAGGAAGAATAAATTATTTTAATATTCTTCATCCTGTAGTATATGTCAGAGAGCCAACACAGTTATCAAGTGAATGACCATCCTGGCCTGATTCCTTGTTTTGATTAACAGAATTCTGTGTCCCCCATCTACACCCCTCAAAGCAAAGCAAAACAAACAAACAAACAAAAAAAACCCTGCCCCCTGGAGTCCTGTCTGTGCTACCATTTAGCTGCCCATCACTTTGGCTCAACCACTATGACTGGATGGAAAAGTGATGCAGAAAAAGGGGAGTTGAGTCCTTGTTTTCACATTCAAAGCTGAAGCTTGGAATGAGCTTTGTCATAGAAACTCATTATAAAAACGTATAATTAATAGGTTTCTTTATTGGACTAGGTTTTAATTCAGCTACTTGGGTTAAAAAGGATTTATGCAGGTTATTCAGGGGTCCTTGCCATCGTTTTGAACAGTGTTGCTATGGAAGATGCAGGCAGAGTTTTTTTAAAACAACCAATTTTAATGTCTAAAGTAAAATCTGGTTTACATGTTAGAGCCTGCCTGCATGATGCAATGTCACTGAAGTCACTTATGGTAATAGTTGCAGAATAATTCCAGCAATATGATTTAGTCCATGCCAGTAACTACTTCAGGTTCATTCATTTACAAGAAATCTTTCATAGTGAATATCTTTTTTTGGGGGGGTAGTATTGGAGTATGTAGAAAATCAGTCATTGGAGGAATTCCATTTTACTGAATTTTATAGTCACAGTAACTTATTGGTCTTTGTCTAGCAAACAATCAGATGAATTTAGTTTTCTTTCTCAAACTAATTTTTAATTAACCAGAGACTGACTTGGAATACTATGTGACTGTTGGAAGCAATCTTTCACCTTCAGTTAGTGCAGGGAAAGTGGAAAGAGTGCTAAATTTGGAGTCAGAGGACTTGAGTTCAAATCCCACCTCAGGACACTTGCTACCTATATAGCCTTTAGCAAGTCACTGAACTTGTCTGGGCCTCAGTTTCTTCATCTGTAAAACGAAGAATGTTCCTTTAAAAATAGTTCCCTCAATGAGAATTTCAGAATCTCTCAATAAAAGTTTTCTTCTTGATATTTTGGTCACTGGGATATCAGATGACCTCTGAGGCCCCTTCTAGCTCCAGCTCTATAATTTATGACAATATTGAAGGAATCTGTCATTTGTTAATGATTTTGCTGTTTACTAAGCAAAAGGCACTGGTGTCAGGGTACTCCCCTCTGGAAGGAGGGTGTACAGAGTAGTGCCTCCAGGGAAAATGTTTAACTGTGTACTAGGAGAATTAGACAGTTCTATGGCTTTGAAGTGTAGAATCAAAGAGATGCAAAGAGGCCTTCTAGTCTTAGCATATAGAGTTTGCTGTTCCTGGTGCTTAGAACTATTAAACTTCTGTAAGCTAATCAGAAATAATTTGTGGTGCACCTTGTTATCAAAGCAAATTCTCCTATTCCCTTTTGACTCCCACTTGTTATTCCCACAACTTTTGCTTGCCTTCCTATTCCAGATTTGATGTTGTCTAGCATGACCTTGGGGCCTGGCACTCAGTAAGCTCCTAATAAATGCTTGTCACCTGCCTGCCTTTGTGATTATAGCTGAATTCTGGGGAACTGAACAAAGTAGTCACCCTGCCCACTGGATTGTCTTTGTACCTCTCCACTAGGATATGATATCACCTTTCAGTTTAACTAGTATTTACTAAGTGCTTACTATTGAGTCAGGCCTAGTGCTAGACTTTGGAATTAGAAAGACCAAACAACCTCTGCCCTCAAGGAGTTTATTTTTACTATCTTGAACATAATTCTGACACGTGTCTTAACCTTCCTTTGATTTACCCCTTCTGAAAAGTACATGAAATTTCATTCTTCTGTGATATTCTTTTCAAAGTATGTCCTTTCTTTTCTAATATCTTTGCTAAGGTATTACCCATGAACTGGATTGTTCCTTCCTCAGTTATATATATTATGGTCTGGAGCTTCTTTCAGTCTTAGATGTGTCCCGTCACTATCATGAAATAATATAGTGAGGATGGAAATAAAGAGTGGGAAGACAGCCCTTCCCCTGCCCATCTGTTCCACTTCTTCACCTTTCACTAAAGCTGGTTGTTAAGAGTTGGTGTTTACAATAATGTACAAAATCTTCCAAGTAAGTGTTTGCCTTAAAAGCTAATCAAAAGCTTGGGAGTAGGGTCAGGGCCATTCAGCCAGGTAGACATTTAAGCAGCCACTTTTGGCATTCATTGTGATCCTCATATCTCCTTAGTATTAAATGGAAGTTGGCTCTATTCCTCATAAACATCAAAGCCTCACAGACCCTCATTGGGATCCTGAAAGTTGTATAATATCTTAAAGTAAAGCCATAGCAGCACCTTGGAAATGGTACAGGGTCTCTGTCCCCAGACTTTTTTCCATAAGCATAGATTTGGGGACTTTACCTGTAATTTCATTGGTATAGAGAACACCTGGGTGAGGAAACCCCTTGCAATATAGGTGAGTACTTTCTCTGCAACTTAGAGTCTTAGAGATTTGCCTGGACCACTGAGATATTAAGTGACCTGCCTAAGGCTACCATGGCCAATGTATGTTAAACTTAAACCTAGGTCTTCCTTCTTTCAAGGCTTGTTCTTTATTCATTCCACCACTCTGCCTGTTGCTAAATCAGATACCAAGACAAATCAATACATATGTAGTCCTATCATGTAGGGTTTTTTAATTTAATTTTTTTTTCAGTTAATAAAAATGTATTTTCTCTCTGTCCCATCTCCCCTTCACAGTTGTAAAAGAAAAAAAAGAGTAGGGAACAAAGGATGGTGAGGAAGAGACTTTTTTTTTTTAGGTCAATTGGGGTTAAGTGACTTGCCTAAGGTCACAAGGCTAGTTTGTTTGTGTGTGTGTGTTAAGTGTCTGAGGCTGGATTTGAACTCAAGTCCTCCCGACTCCAGGGCCAGTGCTCTATTCACTGTGCCACCTAGCTGCCCCCAGGAAGAGACTCTTATAAAAAAATATACATAATCAAGCAAAACAAATTCCTGAATTGGCCAGATCCAAAAAAAATTTATTTCAGTTTGTACCCTGAGTCTTAACACATCTCTCTCAGGAAGGCAGATGCATGTTTCACCATTGTTCCTCTGAAATCATGATTGATCTTTGCATTGATCAGAGTTCTTAACTGTTTTTTAATAAAAATTTTTATTATGTAAGTTAACAAGTATTTATTGTTTCTTCCTCTTACCTTCCCTTTATCTCCAAAACAGAAAACCTGTTTTTTGTATCTAATTGCTGGATTGTGTTTAGTTTTTTATTTTTGCAAAAGATCTTATCCAAAAAAGTTACTGTTTCAAACCCACAAATGAGTTTGAAATACTTCATAAACTTTGGGAGAAAAGTGATAGAATATTCCATTGTGTCTCTCTATGCTGTTTATCAAAATGTATGAAGTTGTTTCATTCAAAAATATTTATTGTCTAGTATATAGTATACAGTACTATGCTATAAGGCACCTAGAACATGTATAGTATATGCATATAACAAATGTAAATATATAAGGCACATATAGTAAAGGTAGAGTTCAAAGTATCCCATTTGTTGCCTTGTCTAAGTGAGAGAACTTTTTAATTAAATTACATAATCAGAACTGAATGTGAATAAGCCCTGTATACCTCCTTGAATCAGTCAATCAAAGCCACTGTGTGAGAGACTAGGCAGGACTGAGTTGTGGTAGAGAAAAAAAGAGGTTAAAGAGAATATCTGACTCTACAGCACTTGGAGAGGAGGGAAGGAGGGAATAAAGAATTACGTTGCATATCTGATTTGATCCTTACAACAGCCCGGCTAAGTAAGTGCTATTATTTTACAGTTGAGGAAACTGAGGTTAAGTGAATTGTCAAAGGTCACATAGCTATTAAGTGTCTGAGGCTGCATTTAAACTCTGGACTTCTCAGATTCCAAGCCAGTGCTATATCCAGGAAGAGCGAGGCTGTGGGAAGTCCCTTGAAAAGGTCAGCTCTTTCCCCCAATTCTTCTCTCATTGCCTATTTGTCCACACACACTGCTGTTTCATCATCCAAATGTTTCACTTAAACTGAATTTGGCTTTCAATTGCAGAGGGGCCAAGTGTTAACTAAAACTATAAATGCAACTTTAGGTAGGAGAGCTCAATCTCTGCTAGGCCTTAGAAAATGCCTTAACTGGGGGCTCAGACTAATTGTGACCAAACTCAAAATTTTCATCTAAAATAAAGTTCCCAAAGCCAAAGAGGCAGGAACCAAGTAGACCTTAGGAGCTATTGTCTCATAGAATTAAAAACATGTTAATTATTATAACACCATGTTAAATATTATATTAATGTTATATTACATATATTTTTATAATAATATTGGCTAAAATTTATATAGTGCTTTTTATGTGCCAGGCACTGTGCTAAGTACACTTTACATTTATTATTTCATTTGACCCTCATAACAACACTGGGAGGCAAATGCTATTATCATTCCTATTTTGTAGTTGAGAAAACTGAGGCAAACAGCTTTTAAGTGACTTGCCCTGGCCCACACAGCTAGTAGTACCTGAGGTCTGATTTGAACTCCCGTTTTATTAACTCCAAGCTTGGCACTCTTTCCACTGCAACACTTCTATTGTAGACATTATCCCTGCCCAGGAAGATGGGAATAATGCAAGTTACACACATTTGGCACAAAAGAAGTCCATGAGAATTTTCTATCACTGTTAAGTCTTGTAGGCTTTCAAGCCATCATGCTAAGTGTTTTTTCCTTTTTTTGAAAGAATAATTCCTATTCAGGCATCAGGGTCCCTCCCTCTCCTCTTTGGTTCAATTATCTATAGTGTCTTATTCTCAAAAGAGTTAATTTGATGTTCTTTTAGCTTTTTAAGTCTTTAAAGGAGTGTTTTAAGCAAGAGCAGCAGTGTGGAATTTGCCAATCTGTGTATAAATGTTTAATCCAGGTTGAATTAGTTGTTTATAGTGGTTTGAATAATAAGTAAGCTGACTTCTGTTTTGTTGTTGTTGTTAGTGAACCAGTAACTACTTGCTTAAGGAAAAAAGGGCCCTTGGAAGGGAATAAAATGAATACAAATGACTTCTGACACCATATTTAGATCCTAAATCATCTTCCAGATACAACACATCTGTAAATTCGAAGTCAAGTAGTATTGACTATAGTGAAAGATGTGTTATAGGGATTTCTTATATTGTACACAGAGTTAAACTCAGTGACCTAGTGCAGTGGGAAGCATTGTGGATTGGAAATGAAAGACCTGGATTCAGATTCCAGCTATTTTACCTGTGTGACCCTGGGCAAGTCGCTTAACCCTGTTTACCTCAGTTTCCTAATCTGTAAAGTGAGCTTGGAGAAGGAAATGGCAAACTACTGGAGTATCTTTGCCAAGAAAGCCTCAAACGGGGTCACAAAGAGCTGGACACGAATGAACAGCTGAACAACAGTTAAGATTCTGGGCAAAAAAAAATATTCTAGTTGACAGTGTGAATTTTCAAGTCAAAAGTTCTCTGTGAGTAAATTATTGACCCATTAACAATCTGTCTAATGTTTTATGCAAGTATTAAATTGGTTTTCAGTTTTTCTCTATTTGATTTCTTTTCAAAATAGAACTCACATGAAGTTAATGTAAATGTGTTCCATTATGTTTAAATACAAAACTAGTAGAACAGAAAACAGTATTTCTTCATTCTCTAAATTGACACTCTTAAGTTGCATGATTTTGGTAGCCAGCTTTTTCCTTCTTTGGTGTCTACATGCCTAGATTTTGAATATACCTGAGGAAAATGAGAATGGTTAAATTAATTCCACCTTGAAAAGTATTATATTCTTTGCATAAATATCCTCTCAAACACACTTGGAACTTAATTTTTTCTGCACAGGACAGGTATGTGGTTAGTCCTTTGACCATAAAGGTGTATGACCCAGTGAGATCACTTTTGGTATTGGTGATATGGTTTTGCAGTCTAGGTAATGCCCTACCATCCTGCTTTGGCATTTGTGAGAAGCTCATAGAGAAGACTTATAAAACTGTTCAAAAGCAGCATCTTCTGGCTATATCAGATTACAAATCCCAGCAACACAGGTGGAATATGACTTTTAAAATTCTACAAATATTGTTAGGATTAGAGTTAGATATGTCATGCATTGTACTAGATTCTAGGGATGCAAATAAGAAACAAGATATCATCCTTGTCCTTAAAAAACTTATAGTCTCATATTACACACAAAGACTTATGCTACCAAGATGCCATACTTTGCCACAGATGCCACCTAGAAAGATTGTTCAGCCAGTTTTCTTTATTGCATTAGCTCAGAAGCTCAGTTACTGCTTTAGACTGTCTTTCATCACTTTGTGCGTTATAGTGTCACTGTGAAGGGGTGCAGAAGTTGGAGCCAGAGGACAATGGTTCAGATTCTAGCTCTGCTACTTACTGTCTGTGACCTTATTACTCATATAACTTCTCTGGGTTTCAATTTTCTCATCTGGAAAATAAGATATCTCTAAAATCCCCTTTGGCTTTAAACTTATTTTCTAGGAACTTAGCTGAGCATTCAGATTTATTTGGTGGCCTCTTGAGTCCAAGCCTCTTATTGATGATATCAGATTGGCTAAATAGCAGATAAAATCAGTAACTGTTGGGCAGAAACTGACTTTCCTATCCTGCATCTAGTGACCACTGCAAAGATCATTATCTCACTATTGTAACCCAGATAAAGATCATATCCTCACTATTGTGACCTACCTTGTAGTTCTTGGAACATATAACTGATCTTCCCCCTTCCCTTCATTATCACGTAAGTCTTTCAAAAGATGAAGGTGACCACTCTGATTGTGAGGTATTTAGAATGGGTGGTCATTTTGTTCATGTTATCACCATGAGTTGTTAAGCAGCACAGAAATCTGATGTAATTCTTGTGGCTAACAATGTCAGGTTTTTATGGTACTTTTAAGAGCTTGCATCACTACAATGCTGTAGTAAAGGTCATATCTTGATATCTTACAGATGAAGAAATAGGCTCAGGAAGGCTCAGTGCCTTGCCCAAAGTCATAGATAGCAAGTGGGGATTTGAACTCTCAAATCTAAAGTTCTAAGAAAGAACTGTAGTAGAACTACAGAAGTTCAGCTACTAAGTTTAGAAATAAACTTTAGAAATAAATGCTTTCTTATACCTAAATCATCAGTACTGGGATTTCACAATATTCAGGTCATTTTCACTGGTGCTTAAAACTTTCCTAGAGACCCTGACCATTAAATACAAAGGACAAATTAATCATCAAATTATCTATTTCCAAAAAAAGGAATGCAGCTTTTTGCCACAACTGGGTAAAAAAAAAGCTCATTAATTACAGTTCTCTAGTAAGGTTGAGAAAACATTAAAATAGGAACAGAGAAAGATGAGGAGGTAGGAGGAGTCAGGAAGTCATTTCATAGCTATTGAGACAGTACAGATACAGAGGTTCCCATGATTGATTTGTCCTAGGATACCACTCCTGTCCATCTGACTGACCTTAGTGTCTGAGAAGGGTAAATGATTTGATCATTTTCATAATTATGGAATGGGAATAGGATGATAGTATGGAAACAATACCAGAGGAGTATACAGGATACCCAGGTTCTTTTCCTAGCAACTTAGAAACAACAGAGCTTAGCACTTACTTAACAAAAATAATTAGTTAAAGTAGGAAGCTACAAGATGGTGTACTTCTTCCTTAAGTGGACTATACCCAAGGGTGTTCTGGAACCAGCTTATTGGAAAGCTAGTTGTTATATTTGCATTGTGAGCATTTATACATTAGAAATCTGTAAATAGGGTGCGGCTAGATGGTGCAGTGAGTAGAGTGCCAGCCCGGAGTCAGGAGAACCTGAGTTCAGATCTGACCTCGGACACTTAACACACACACAGGCACGCATGTGCATGGGCGCACACACACACACACATACACACACACACACACCTAGCCATGTGACCTTGGGCAAGTTACTTAACCCCAATTGCCCTCCAAAAAGCAAAAAAAAAAAAAATCTGCAAATGCTACACATCAGGTTTTAATTTATTGATTTTGTTGATTATCTAGACCAGGGGTAAGGAACTTTAGGCCTTGAGGCCACATGTGGCCCTCTAGGTCCTTAAGTATGATCCTTTGACTGAATCCAAACTTCACAGAACAAATCCTTTTACTAAAGGAATACTTTTTTGGTTATTAATTTATTTATTTTAGTCTTCAACATTCATTTCCACAAGATTTTGAGATCCAGATTTTCTCCCCATCTCTCCCCTCCCCATACCCCAAGATGGTATATGTTTTGATTACCCCTTATCCCAGTCTGCCTTCACCTCCTATTCCCCTCCCCCTTACTTTCTTATAGGGCAAGATAGATTTCTATACCTCATTGCCTGTACATCTTATTTAAGAGATCCTTTTATTAACCTCAAGGCCAAAGGTTCCCCACCCCTGGTTCTAGAGTGAAGAAAGTGATAGAGAAAATGTTAATCTTGCAGATTAAACTTAACAATGTGTCATGTACCTTTTTTTTTTTTTTGAGAGCTACTTGTTAAACATTTACCTACACACCTCTGGCTATATCCCAAGTGAGTTGTTGCCCCATGCTCTCACCTTTGGGACTCAGTGTCATGGAATTTCCACCTATAACTACTAGGGTTTCTCCCACACCCCCAACTGAGTTAAACTTGAAAAGTTTATTTGAGATTATTTTGCATGCCCCTTGATGAGGTAGATTTTGTGCCACTTAGCCTAGGTGAAAAAAAAAGGCTACTTTTGTCTCTGACTCCTGCCCTTCATTGTTAACCCTCAACATACATGAAACCCCTGTACCTGGATGTTAGTGTCAATATGCTGAGAATTAGGATACAAAGACAAAAATAGATGGTTCCTGCCCTAAAAGAGTTTACATTCTACTGGAAAATAATATATGCATTGCCTCCTTTCCAGAGTCTTTGTAGGAAAAGCATTTTGCAAACCTTAAAATATTATAAAAGCGATGCTATTTTTCTTGCTGCAATCTTTTCCTCAAAGATGAGGAGATACTAGAAATGGAAGTATGTGGTTTCAGGAGCTCAACCATAACATTCACACATATTTTCTTTCTGGTTTCCCCCCTGAAATATAGGTCACGTAGGTATTTCTACAAATTCCTAGAAATGTAGTATGAAGTGCCAGAATATGAGACAACTGTATACACTTACCTGCAGACAACATTCTAAAGGATTTTGCTTCTTTCCCTTAAGACTGACAGCAAGAGGGGAGAAAAGGATATATGAGACATGCAAATAATTTACTTTAAGAAAACAGGTTATCTTTGACTTAAGAGAGTTCAAAAGTGAATGTGTGTTCTGCTGCTTAGACTGATTAAAACCAGGACTCTGAGGGCATCTACAGGCCAGAATGGGAAACAACACCTTTTAGATTATAGGATTAGATAATGGGCAGTACAACAATTTGTGGCCTAACCCATGAGGAAGGAACCCCATATGGCAAAAGAATATAAGTGCAAGAAATAGGCTTCTGAACTAAAATAAAAAATCCTCCATCACTACTCTGGAATATTGGGAAGGAAAGGTAGAATAGGAGAGAAAACATAGATTCCTGTTCACCCAGTGGCCTTGGACTTAAAACTTAGTAACCCTGCTGCTATTTGAATTGTAATGCTTTTTTTTTTTATTTTGGAGGGGGCGGGGTGGGCGGCGGTACAAATAGCCCATTTCCATTCTTTATAGCTTTAGGAGTAAGCTTTCATGCCGTGACCAGCTATATTATACCATAGCCCTGTGCTGCTTAGGAAATCTGAGAATTTGCTACATATACTCTCTGATTGAGTTTATAGGTCTAGGATAGGCTACCTATGACATTAGAGTCAAGGAATGGCACCTGAAGCCATCTTTAGTACCATGATACCATTCCTAACCATATGTATCCTGTCATTTTTCTCTTCCTTTTTCTCTTCTCTTTTCCATCTTTCTTGCATTATTTTTTCCTGTCCTTGTTCTTCCTGCCTTGGTTATGCCTCAGCCTGCCAGTGGTACCCAGTATTTCCCACAGACATTACTTTAGCCCCACTAGTATGACTTGAGACTATGTAACCTTGGGCAAAATACAACTTCCCTTTGCCTCTGTTTCCTTATCTGTAAAACAAAGGGTTTGAACTATTGGTCTTTAGGGTCCTTCCTCCCAAGTCTAGACAGTGATAATCCTATAATCCTCAAGTTGCTTGGACATGAATTTAGGAAAAGGTAATACATACCAGCATAAAATTGATACCTCTGTACATCAGACATTTTTTGAAAGATAGCTAGGTGCTTCTGCCAAGGTAGGTTATTTCCAGGGATGAGAGACCACTGTACCCTATTTTGTAGTTTCTGTTAAGAATAGGTGCTACCAGGACAATGCTACCAAAGACCTCTTTCTCTTCCCTCCCTCCTCTTTAACCCCTGGTTTTTGTCCTTCTGTCCCTATTATAGCTGTTGTTAGAAACACACAAAAAAGATGATGCAAAAGTCCTTAGCAGCATCAACAATGACCAAAGGAAAGAGTAACTCCAGGCCAGTGAGGTACCTTGGCAGGAGCCTGGGGTTATGTAGGGAAGAGAAAGCTAGCTTTCTTAGATTCTTCACTTGTGGGCTAAATATTTTTAGTTATGGTCACAGTCTATATTTTATTAGAAGTAGAACTCCCATTAAGAATATTAGGAGACATTAAATATGCATTAATAGTTTGAATAATATTGTGGTCAGGAGCTGGTGTTCCAATGTTGAAAATCCTCCCTATACTCTCAGGCTTTCAAAACCTACGACTTTAAGAGGAAGACAGCACCAGCACCATTCTCTGTACTCCCTCTCCCCATCCCCAAGCCAATCTGCTAAATGCCTTCTACGTAAAAAGAATAGAATGAACTTAAAATGAATTAGTCAATATGAACTGATAAAACCTTAATAGAATATTCCATAACCTTAATGTACTCCATCATTGAAAAAGCAAAGGATAAAGGGAGCAATTTATACAACAACAATAACATTATAAAGACAAATGCTTTAGGACCCTGATCAACTCAAGGACCAACCATCATTTCAGAGGACCAAGGATGTTGCATGCTCCCCAGCTCCTGAGGAAAAGAGAGGTGATGGAATCAGAGTGCAGAATGAAAAACATTTTTTTAATATGACCAACATGGGAATTTGTTTTGCTTTGCATGACTCTGCATATTTGTTCCAAGGGTTTGTTTTTCTTTCTTTTCAGTGGAAAGAAGGGGAAAGTGGAAAGAAAAAAAATGACTTTTGTTAACAAAAAATAATTTAATTTAAAAAATTAGAGGCAAGGGATAAACTAAGAAATGAGTTAAATTTATTTCCCAGTGAAGTCAAAGTGCCCTTCTTATTGTTGTAATAAAGCCTCATCTAATGTTATTCATTCTTATCTCTTCATCAGAAATGTTTTATGAAAATGATAATATACTTGCTCCACAGAAATCCTTTCATCTGAATATGATCTCTTTGTTCCTTGCTCAGATCACACTTATTACTTTCATGGAAAACAGTGCCACATTTGGTGGGAAGAGTTAATGGATTCCAGCTTTTTATTATGTGGCCACTCAGTTTTTCCTTCTAAGACTGATGAATGGTGCCACTCCCCTGCAGCACTGAACCACCAGATATACCAATTTCAATCAGGACATCATCTCTGTTGATTTCTGTCATTGTGCCTTGTTTCCAGAATTTGAAAAACTTTAGGGAGAGATAACTTGCACAACTGATAGTTCATTTCCCAATTGGCAAAATGGATTTGCCCAGCAGAAGAATGACATAGCAGCTCTGGAGTCAGAAGGACCTGAGTTCAAATCCAATCTCAAACACTTAACACTTATTAGCAGCCGTTTGGCCTTGGGCAAGTCACTTAACCCCAATTGCCTTGTTTTCCCCCCCCTCTAAAAAAGCAACAACAACAACAAAAAAGAATGACATAGTTCAGCATATCAAAATTTCTAGTTTTTAAAAATATCTGGTCACTAATCTATGTACCTTTCCTCTATATTTTTCAGGGTAGATCATTTGTATACCTTCTTTGTTCAGTGCTCACCAGAAGTTTATGGAAAAGATGCCAAAGAACAAGGGTTTGTCGTTGTAGAAAAGGAAGAGTTGAATATGGTGGATAACTTTTTCAGTGAGCCAACAGCAAAGAGCTGGGAGGTGAGTGCACACCTAAATTCTGACAGCTGTCATAAAAAATACAGGAAAGCAAACAGATTTCTGTAGCCAGCATCTTCCCAAGAGCAGTACACATGTGCATATTCATACATACACATGTGTGTATATGTGTGTATGTATGTATAAATATACATTTATGTACATGCATATATGTGCATATATACATATATAGACTTAGTTTTAGTTGAGGAATAAAAAGAAGCCAAAGGAGTTTTTCACCACTTTCTTAGCATAGAAAATATGAGAACCCACTCCCAAACTTAATATTAGAGGTTGCTTTATAATTTAAGCTAATTGAATATTTATTGAATTTAGTTAACCTTATCTTTACGACTTCTTGTATTTGTATAAAGCTTGTGTGGTTTTCCTTTGCATTTAATCCAATGTAGTATATAGAAATCAAGAAGTATTTCCTGTTCCCTCATCTGTGATACATGGCTATCAGTGCTATCAGATGTACAGGTTTCTTTTGTGTGTGTGTGTGTTTTTAATTCATATATCTATTAGATCTTCCTAAAGCAAATAAGGAATGTGTTCATCTCCTTTTAAGTGACTTAGTCATTGTTCAAGTTTCATTTATGTTGTAAAGCAAATTTGCAACCCAAATGATCTTGTCATTCTCAGGTCCAATTCTACAGACACATACTCTTTGGCCCCAGACAATCGCTGAATCGGCCTTAGAACCGGAAAGGGTCTTAGTGACCATTGATCCAACTCCCTCATTTAGTCAAAGAGAAAACCGAGTCCCAGAGAGGTTAAATGATCATACTGCTAGTATATGTCTGTGGGGGGCTTGCTTAGGATCACACTCCTCATCTCAATCTGTGGGAAGGATTAGAACTCAGGTCTTCTTGACTTCAAGCCTAGCACTGAGCCCACTATACTACCTATCTAGTTCTTACCAGTAGGTGGATAAACTGAAGATGGCCTGAGAGCCCAACCATAATCTCAAGTACATAGCAGACAGTTTAGCACTCACTACAAGATGCCTTTATGAACACAGAGCACAGAGCAAGGCTGTTAGGATCCCCTGGTATACTTTGTATCTTGCCCTCCTCATAGGATTGCTGTGAACAAAATGCTTTGTAAACCTTAAAACACAACAGAAACCCTGGCTAGTATTGCTGTATTCACTGTTGGATGGTGATTAAAAGGCTCATATTCATCAAGAGCAACTAATTTACAATTTGGGGTTAATCTCAACTTGCCAGGCTGCCTGCCAACGGAAAGAAGCCCTACTTGCATCATCTTCTCAGAAATCAAATGCTCCTACATTTTTTTGGGTTGTAAATTCCTTACAAGATGAAGCATGTTATCAAAAGTGCACACTGTTATTCTGCCTGTTGTAAGCTCAGCCATTTGAAGATTCCTATTCAGTGAAGCAGACCCATGCTTCTGACTCTTTATATTGCTCTAGATTCTTCCATGTAATGTTAGGTGCAGAGAAGATGTAATAAGATCCTAGGTCAATGACTTGCCGGTTGGCATACAGCTACTAAGTAGCCAAGCCAGTCTTCTGACTCCAAATGTAATAATTTTTTCTCAGTGCAGCAACTACCTCCATCAGAGTAGGGGAAGTGTCTGAAATCTGGGGTGAAGCCATTCAGGTGAGTGTTGAGACTGTTAGAAAGAAAGTCACCCGAAAGAGGAGGGTGTGTGGGTCACAGATGAAAACAATGAGGTTTTGTTAAGGTCAATTAGGAAATTAAGTTTGAAAGGTGAAAACTCATTTTATTGCCTTGGGCCTATATCTAACAGGAAGTCAGCGTTTACTCTCAATCCTAATTTGGGTGTGTTCCTGTAGAATGGTGAACCCTATCCTAAGGGAAATAGAAACTTACTCATGCAGGAAACTAGATAGAGCAGAAGCTCTTGTAGCAGCCACTCTGGTAGCAGCAGCCACTCTGGGCTGCTGACTGCCTCGTGGAGGCAACGAAAGGCTTTGCCCTCCAGAGGGAGAGGTTATAAGAGCTGGCAACCCTCACAGCCTGACGATGAGGCTAAAGCAAATGGCCTTGGACATTCAGATCCTGTACTGTGCCAGACCTGACCAGGAACCTTTCGTGGAGGTAGGTCAGATGTTGCCCTTCATTGTTTCTGAATCCCCAAGGAGCTAACTCTATGATGGAATACTTCTGTTTCCAAGCCCATTTCCCATAAAAGGGCTCGGCTTTTAGAATTTCATTGTGACACTGTTTTATCTGCTTTGGCAGTTTGTACTCTTTGTTCCTTCTCTTCTAAAATAAGGAAAGCACTGAAACTTAAGTAGAGTATGTTTAATATTTCATTCAGTGACCTGATCTATATGCCTGCAGTGACTATAGTCTTCTCCTGGGATGTGGTACTTCATGTGCTGTATTTAAAATGCTTAACTTTTTAAGGATTTTATTTGTTTTTAAATTCTCTTTATTAGGAAATGCAACTTAGGAAGAACTAGTCACTTCATCTAATGTACTTAAAATGCTTAACTTGGGGGACTTTGTTTTTAAGTTCTCTTTATTAGGAAATGCAACTTAGGAGGAACTGATCTCTTGATTTATGTTCTGGAAAGATTCGTACTTAAATCATTGGACATTGTGGCCATTTCTATGCATTTGGAAATTTAACAGTACTTTTACATCTTCCCTCTGATGTTTTTTGGTTTTGGTTTTCCTGGAAATTTTGAAGATCTTTATATTATTAGGGTATTTTTTGTTTTTTAACAATATTCTTATCAGCTTTTAGGGAAAAAAAATAAAGGGTTTCAACTAAACTCTATAAGGAAAAAGTGGATTTTGAATTAAAATGATCACTTGCTACCTTTGTAATATTGAGGCAACATTGAGGTGATATGGAGGCACTTAACCCCTCTGGGTCTCAGTTTCCTCATCTATAAACTAAGGGATTAGACTAAACAAATAATCTTGAAGGTCCTCCTATGATCCTGTAATTTAAACCCAGATACAAAATAGGAGATGCCGTTCACTTTAAAATGTTTCTCAGTTTAGAAGAGAAATAACTGGTCTTTTGCTTTTGAACTGTACAGAATACATTTTCATCTGGTTGACATCTTAGCTGAAATTCTTGTTGCTACCTGTCCCCATCACTTGCACAGTTTCCAGGACAAAAACACCAGCCAAGTCGGTTGCTTCTTTTGATTTGCTCAGCAGAAACCATCAGTAACCTTGAGTGGGAAAAGACAATGGAATCCTAATTTAGAACAGGAAGGGAACTGTACTCCATTCACCCATTCTAACCTCCTTATTTTACAGATAAGAAATCAATGGCCCAGAAAAGTTAAATGACTTCTCCAAAATCTTTTAAGTAGCAAGTGGCCTGGCTCAATTTTGAACCCAAGCCCTCTGACTCAAAATCTAGTATTTTTCAGCATCATCTTCATTGTGGTTTTCCTTGTTTCACATCCAGCCTTCACCACATTGTCTGCTACTTTAATTTTTCACTTATTAATGCTCTAGAATTCTTGTCCCCTTATGGACAAATTTTCATCTCTTGGTAATCTTCAGTCATACAATGTTTTTGTTCCTGGTCCAGGATTTTTGAGTGTTGCTGGTAAAAGTTATGAAATTAAGTCGGGTTCAGATCTGACTGTTGATTATTTCATCATTTAAAATACTTTATTTGCTTGAGAGATACAGCTGTCCTGGTTCTCCTGTCGCCTCCCTAACTACTTCTTATATGGCTTATTTGACTCTTCATCCTCTCCCTAGCCCCTTAATGAAAATGTTCCCCAAGGGTCTATCTTTGACAGAGAGAGAGAGAGAGAGAGAGAGAGAGAGAGAGAGAGAGAGCGTGAGAGAGAGCGCCACCAGAGCTCTCCCTCATCTGTTCCACTGGGGATTAGAGATGAACCAGTCTCATAAGAGATAGAAAGAACTCTCTTTAGACCCCCTCCCCCAAACCTAACATAGGAATCCTCAGAGAGACCCCTGCAATCTTTCAGAGATCCTTGGATAGACAAGTTCAGAAGTTCAAGTAAATCAAGGGTAGATCACAGAGACCAGAGACTTTGAGTACATCCAGCATTCCCTGCCCAAACTCAGCCCAGCTTGAGTCTTTCCAAAACCTGTGACTATAGGAACCCAGTCAGAAAGAGCAGCCTTGGGATATTTTGGGGACTAGTCCACTGAGACACTAGACAGGGGTGGGTAACCTGTGTTCCGGAGGCCACAAATTCTTTTATTGAGGGGATTTGTTCTGTGAAGTTTGGATTTAGTCAAAGGGTCGCACTTAAGGACCTAGAGAGCCACATGTTGGTCTCAAGGTCACAGGTTCCCTACCCCTGCAGGGACTTAAGCCCATACAGGAGAAAAGTCCTAGGCAAAAATCTAATCCTAGTAGTCCCTGAAACCTGTAGTGGGAAACAGACATTAGAGCAGCCCCTGTGCCCAATATCCAGAGGGGGGACGACAATCTACAGAGAAGAAGGTCCTGGAACTTTGTGAAAAGACAGAGACCAATGTAGAAATATGTTTTACATGATTTTACATGTATAATTGATATCAAATTGCTTGCTTTCTCAAGGAGGGTGAAGGGACAAAAGGGAGGGGAAGAATTTGGAACTCAGAATTTTTTTCTGTATGAATGTTTAAAAAGACTTACTGGGGTAGATGAGATGAACAAACCAAGGAAAGCTAAATATCATGAAAACAATATCTTGGTTTGAGTGACACCCAGAGGAAGAACCCAAAAGAGGATGATGACCCTCCAGCAAGTCTAGCTAAAACCTTGTTGGAAAAGAAAAAAGTCCTGGTTTTTCCAAATAAGATTGGGGAAAAGCAAGGATGCCCATTATCATCATTGCTATTTAAATTATTGATAGAAATAAAATAAGAAAAGAAATTGAGGGAGTAAACATAGCAGGGTTTTGCACATGATGTGATGGTATCCTTAATAGTCAGCTAAAAAGTAATTGAAATAATTAATAATTTCAGCAAAGTTGCAGAATACTAAATAAATCCATATAACTCATCCACATTTTCTATATATCGCTAACAAAGCTCAAAGGGATGAACTAAAAAGAGAAATGATGCAATAAAATATTTGGGAGACTATCTACCAAGATGCTCCCAGGAACTAGATGAATCCACCTATAAAGTACTTTGCAGAAATAAAGACAGACATAAATAATTAGGGAAACACTAATTGCTCACAGGTAGATTGAGTCAATATAATACTAATAACATTAAATTAATTTATTTAGTATTATAACAATCAAATTTCAAAAAAAAAACACTTTATAGCCCTAAAAACATTAACAATTCATATGGAGGAACAAAAGGTGAAAAATCTCAAGGTAAAGGTATTTTTTTTTAAATGAGAAGGAAGGGGTCCTATCAATAGCAGATCTCTAACTGTATTACAAAGCAGTAATCATTAAAAACAATTTGATACTGATTTGTTTTTTTTTGTTTTGTTTTGTTTTGTTTATTTTAAAGCAATTGGGGTTAAGTAACTTGCTCAAGGTTACACAGCCAGTCATTATTTGTGTGTGGGTGCCCGTTTTCTGAGGCTGGATTTGATCTCGGGTCATCCCAGCTCTGAGGCCAGTGCTCTTACTCACTGAGCCTCCTAGCTGCCCCTTGTTTTGTTTTTTATTAAAGAGGAATAGGGTTAAACACTGGTATAGATTTAGGCACCAGCCATAAGGAAATAAACAAACACAATAGCAAAGAGTTTGAGTAAATCAAAGATCCCAGTTTCTAGGGAAAGAATTCAATATTTGACAAAATTATTGGAAAAACTCACTTGTTTAGTCATGAACTCTTCCCTTATTCATAATTCATAGTACATAGTACATAGGAAAGTAATTTCTTCTTTACTCATATTTGATGAGCATGGAAGAAATTATCTTTCAGAATTAAAAATGAGGGAAGAGTTCATGATAAATAAGTGATAGGACCACACAAAATAAAATGAACTATTTTGATTACATAAAATTTTAAAGTTTTTGCACATATTTACTATAGTAAAATTTATTGGGAAAACTGGTAAGTAGAGGGGAAGAATCTTTGCAGCAAGTTTTGTTTTTTGGTTTTTGTTTTTTATGAAAGTCTCACATCCAAGCTATATAAAAAACTATTTATTACATTCCCCAGTAAATTAGTGGTTAAATGATATAAACAGGCAGTTTTTATAGGAAAAAAAATCTAAGCTATCAATAATCATAGGGGAAAATGCTCCAAATCACTAATAATCAGATTCAAATTATGGCAACAGATTGGCAAATAAAACAAAAGAGTAAAAATTACAAATTTTGGAGAAATTGTGGGAAAATAGATACACTATTATACCTCTAGGTAGAGCTATTTTGAAACTATACCCCAAAAGATGATAAAATGGATTATATTAGCCCCAGCTATAACACTATTAGGCCTGTGCCCCAAAGAGACAAAAGATCATATGTACAAAAATATTTATAGCAGCTGTTTTCATGTTAGACAAAAACTAGAAACTAATGAGGTATCTTTCTATTGGGGAAAGGCTAAACAAATTGTTGTATATGAATGTAAATAGAATATTATTGTGCTCTGAAAAATGATGAAACTGACATGATGATGCAATGAAATTCTGAAAAAGGAAGGTTTCTATGAACCAATGCAGAGTGAGCCAAGTAGAACAGTTTTTACAACGATAACATTATAAGGAAAAACTATTTTAGAACTCTGATTAATGTAGTAATAGACTAAAAGGATGAAGAAGGAACATTACATTCACCTCCTAAGTGAGTATAACTCATGTTTTTAGGTGTAGCCAATGGAGAGATTAGTTTTGTTGGGCTATGTATTGAAGGCTTTATATCTCAGACTTTTTTATATAGCCGGTGCTCTATTGTTCAATTGGAAGAGAAGGGTTAGTGAGAGGGACAATTTTTTTTTAAATCAAAACTAAGTTTTTGCATCTTTCCTCCCTAAATCCCTCTCTCTCCTTGAGTCTTCACTATTTCTGGTAATATTCACTATTTCTAGGGATTTCTGATTGGTGATACTCTTATTAACCCTGTTTACCATATTAAAAATCTTAAGCTTACTCTTGATTCTTCTCTCTGACTCACCTCTTATTCACATACCCCTGAAGCACTTACATCCTTTCTCTCAATTTTGATTACTCCCACCCTAGTACTTGGCATTCTTTACCATTTACTGGTACTGTTGCAGTAGCTTCCTAATAGGTCTTCTTGCCCCCACTCTCTGTCCCCTCCAATGCTTCCTTGACACTGCTGCCAAAATAATCCTGCTGTTTCTTAGATCTGGGCACTCTTCTGTTCAAAAATCTTCCATGACTCCCTCTTAGCTCTTGGAGAAAGTTCTTGTTATTCCCCTTGGCAGCTGAGGCCTTAATTATCCTTTTGTTCTTAAGATCCTCTGTCTGAGGATAACTCACCAGATAGATAGCATTCTATGCTAAATCAAACAATTCTGACCTAGAAACACCCCATCACTAAAAGTTCTGAGACATGCAGGGGTAAGAGTTGATTATAATACTACACCTCATTCTGTACCTAAAGTACCTTAGCAACCATCCATACTGTATGACTATATCTAACCAAACAAAGAAGGTGATGTATCCAAATAAATAAATTTTGATATCCTAGTTCACAGAGATAATAGAATTTAGGGAGAGAAGGAAAATTAACAGTTATCTGGTTTAACTCTCATTTCACAAATGAGGAAATTAAAGCTCAGGTTAAATGACTTGTCCATTGTCAGACTCAGCTTGTAAAAGCTACATCCCTAGTAAGCTGCAGAGCTAGGAAGCAAACCAGAATGTTCAGATGCTAATCTAATACTTTCAATAGCCAAGGAAGGGAATCTGCCTACAGTGGTTGTTTATATGTAAGGGATTGACTCTTGGTGTCTTCTTTTCATGAATTAGACTTACGTAGGTTCCCAAAGTGGGCAATGCCTCCCTCTGGGGGGGTGAGGAGTGCTGGAACAATCCAATAGAAGTAGATGCATGCAATTGCCAGGCATTTAATAAAAATAAGGGTTAATCTAACCTAACCCCAGGAGGGCACCAAGCAATTTTTTTTAAAGGAGCCTGTAGGCCAAATAAATTTGGAAAACTTTGGATTAGAGTATGGCTAAAATAGCAAGACATTATTCAATTACCCTTAAATTGTAAGGAAAAAACAACATATGTTTTAAACTGTGTGGGATTTTTTTAAATTTTAAATTAAAGAAAAAAATGTTTAAATCCCCCACAGTTTAAGACATATGTTGTTTTTTCCTTAAGTACAAATAAAACGGACTCTTGTCTTCACATACCAGTCAAAATAAGACTCTCTTTATCATGGACAAACAGCATGGCCTAGATTACAGGGGTGGAGATCCCACAGCCTGGAAACCACATTATGGCCCTCTAGGTCCTCAAGTGTAGCCCTTTGACTCAATCCAAACTTTACAGAACAGATCCCCTTAATAAAAGGATTTGCCCTTTAAAACTTGGTCTCAGTCAAAAGGCCACACTCAAGGACCTAGAAGGCCACATGTGACTTCAAGGCCATAGGTTCAAGCTGACTTTGAAATCAGGAAGATCTGGTTCAAATTCTGTCCTGACATGAATTGTGTGTCTCTGAACGTATTTCTTAAGGCAATTCTCTGGAATCATACATTAGGAGGTGAGCTCCTTGAGGGCAGGGATTGTGTTTCTTTCAGCTTGTTATTTGTATCCCTAATGTTTAGTACAGTGTAGTAATTGCTAAAAAAAAAAAATGCTTCCTGGGATTATAAATTGTAGAGAAGGTACTGACCTACTTTGATAGAGGCAGCCACTATCCTGGAAAGTCCAGAGCCCCCTTTAACAATCATAGGTCCCTGTTCCTAGCTTCTCTTCATCCATGCAATATTAAAAAACAAATGATCCCCTGAACAGTTTTCTAGAAGAAACTGAAGAGACTTACTAACTTATTTTGGTCATGCTTTTATTTTATTTTATTTTTTTTTGGTCTGTATAGAATTTCTTAACACTGTGGCCCTTGTGTAGGCAGGGCATTCAAATTGTAGAATGTGAAAGGTCATTTGCTAGTTCCTGCCATTATAAAATATTGTGTACATTTTCTCCTCCCTAAATTTAAACAAAAGTATTTAGTAAGCACCTACTGTTTGCCAGGCACTGTGTTACTGCTGAGGATACAAAAATTTAAAAGAACTTATATGTTCCCTGCTCTTAAGGAGCACATGTTCTATCAGGAGAGATAACATGTATGTGTATTAATATGTTCAGATAAATAAATTCAAGATAGTTTGGAGTGAAGGAGGCCCTCGCAGTGGAGATTTACATTTTCCTGGTTTGTCTCAGCACTCCAAGTTGTAAATTTCAAGGACATAAGGTAATACTGATAAATTCAGCAGGCTTGCATTGAAGAAAATAAACTATCTTTAGTTTTAGTATACACATTAATCTGGTCTTCTGACCATAACTAGGGAAGAGATATCAGCAAAGACATTAATCGGGGTTTTATTTAACTTGTTAACCTTTGTTTTTGTGATTTGCAGCTTATTTTTCTGCTTACATAGTTTACATTGACTGATTGAGCTTCCACTTTCAAAATGTGGGTAACCACATAAAGGAAAGCCTTTACTGATTTAAATCTTGCTATAAAATAATATTTCGTTCTGGGCCCTACATTTTAGGAAGGCTTTTGATAAGATGAAGAGTGTCCAGAAGAGGGCAGCCAGGATGGCAAAGGGCCATGCTGTGTGCAGATCAATTGAAGGAACTGGAGATGTTTAGCTTGGAAAAGAAAAGGGTAGGAGAGGGAAAGTGTATCTATATCATGGTATTTGAAACAGTAGAGGGATTAGACTTTTTCTGATCTGCCCTCTCGGACAAAATCAGAAACAGTGGGTCAAAGTTACAGAGGCAAATTTGGGTTCTAAGAAAATAAGTCCAAACAATCGAACTTCTCAGCAGTAGATAGAGCGCTGGGTCTGGAGTCAGGAAAACCTGAGTTCAAATGTGACCTCAGATACTAGCTTTGTGACTCTGGGCAAGTCATTTAACCCTGTTTGCCTCAGTTTCCTCATTTATAAAATGAGCTGGAGAAGGAAATGGCAAACCACTCCAGTATCTTTGCCAGGTAAACCCCAAATGGGTCATGAAGATTTGGACGTGACTGAAACAACTCAAAAATAACAACAAAGAAGAATAGGACTTTTGGGAAAATGGAGGTTCTCCTCTCACTAGAGATCTTAAGGCAAATTATGTATACATTGTATGAGTTTTCTCTTGGGTATTGATTGGACTAGATGGCTACTGAGGTCCCTTCCAACTCTAAAGTTACACAATTCTGCTCTTTCAGATAATCACAGTTGAAGAGGCCAAACGGAGAAAGAGTACTTGCAGTTACTATGAAGAGGACGATGATGAATCTCTCCCTGTCTTAAAGCATCATAGTGCTCTCCTAGAGAATATGCACATAGAACAGGTATGAATGATTATCATTGGAGTAGTAAGAAATTAGTCTTTAAGGATTTAAATAAAATATTTGCATAAAGCCAAACAGGAAGTACTGTTGACATGGGCTGGATTAGACCAACCTATCACAGGAAGCTAGTTTTTGAGTGACACATGGTCTGGCTTCTCTCCCTTTTCATTTTCAGTTTGTTGAAATCCTATCCCATCTTTCAAGGCCCAATTCAATTGTCACCTCCTCCTTAGGGCTCCACCTACTTCCTTCCAGCTAGAAGTGATCTCTGCAGCTTCTAAAAACATTTTAGCACTTAGTTTGAATCTTATGCTAGCCTGCTTTACACCAGTCTTATTTGTGTATGTGTCCCATATGCTAGACTTCATATTCAACAGAAAGAAGAAATATATTGCCCCTACAAGTAAAGAATTTACAAAGGTCACTGCTGTTAATAGTCACAGTAACCCCGAGAGGAAAATTACCTGCTGGTCTGTGTCCTTACTAGGATCCATTAACTGTAATTCTTCCTTTTCTTTCTCATTTAGCTTCTGTGTCCCTTATAGGAGTGAAGAGAGATATTATGCTAATGAGTATGGTTATGTGAATTTACTAAAATGACTTTCATTTTCATTTCTAATGAATGTGCAATTTGGAGTATACTGGAGTGTGCCGTCTAACTTGGGTTTTTAGAGTAATGTTTTTTTGTTGTTTTTGTTTGTTTTGGGGGGGGAGGGCAGTTGAGGTTAAGTGACTTGCCCAAGGGTCACATGGCTAGTTTTTGTGTTAAGTGTGTGAAGCCGGATTTAAATTCAGGTCCTCCTAACTCCAGGGCTGGCGCTCTATTCACTGCACCACCTAGCCTCCCCTAGAGTAATGTTTAAGGGACTTATTTAATTTCTTTCTTTCATTTCATCATCTTTCTACTTCAAGCTTGCTCGGCGCCTTCCAGCAAGGGTGCAAGGGTATCCGTGGAGGCTGGCATATAGTACTATAGAACATGGCACGAGTCTGAAAACTTTGTACCGGAAATCAGCATCTCTAGACAGCCCTGTTCTTCTGGTCATCAAAGATATGGATAATCAGGTTAGAATTACTTTCACCTAATTTTCACCTCTTTAACATTCAAGAGAAAACCCTATCTACTTCATCTCTGATTTCTTTGGGATGCATATGATATTCTAAGCCTTAAAATACTCTACAGAATATTTAAACAAAGATAAAACTGCAGTAAGATTTTTTGGGACACTGTCTAAAGATGAATTCTTGTTATTATCCAGATATCCACTTTCACTGTACTGCAGTAAGAAGAAGGAAGAAGGTTTTTTGTTTTGGTTTGGTTTGGTTTGGTTTTTTTGGAGGGCAATTGGGGTTAAGTAACTTGCTCAAGGTCTCCCAGCTAGGATTTTGTTTGTGTGGGTTAAATGTCTGAGGCCAGATCCGAACTCAGGTTCTTCTGCCTCCAGGGCCGGCGGTCTACTCACTGTGCCACCTAGTTGCCCCAGGAAGAAGGTTTTAATGGTTGTTATTGTTCCTTGTTAACAACTCTAGTGACAAGTTTGATAGTAAAAGTTATATAGTGTATAGTGTGTGTATATACATGTACATATATGTGTGTGTTGTGATGGCCATATATATGTATATATAGTTTTTTCTTTAAATTTTTTAAAAATTGTATTTTTTAACATTTAAAAAAATTTGAAGTCAAAATTCTCTTCTTCTCTCCTACCCCTCCCCACTCATTGAGAGGGCAATCAGTATATCAATATAATATATTTTTGAATGTGTAACTACTTATATACACCTTTCACTAAAATGAGCTCTTAGGAATTATCTTCCCTTCTACCTTAGCCTCTAGTATATTTTTAAAAAATGGAAAAATGGGGTAGGGAGGCAATGGAGGGAGGAAAGAGAGTTAGAAGTGGGGTGGCTAGAGAAAGAAAAAAGGAAGATTTGAGGTAATGTAACATAGTGAATAGAAACCTAGCTTAGAAATCAAGAAGACAGTTTCAAGACTCACCTCTGATATAGAAATAGATATAGATATAGACATACACACGTGTGTGTGTGTGTGTGTGTGTGTGTTTGTGTGTGGTATGACCCTGGACAAGCCATAAACTCATCAGTGCCCTAGGCAACTTTTCTTTCTTTCTTTTTCTTTTTTTTGGAAGGGGGAAAGTAGGGCAATTGAGGTTAATTGATTAATTAATTAATTGACTTGTCCAAGGTCACATGGCTAGTAAGTGTTAAGTGTCTGAGGCTGAATTTGAATTCAGGTCCCCCTGATTCCAGGCTGCTGCTCTATTCACTGTGCTACCTAGCTGCCCCCCCCCCACTAGGCAACTTTTCAAGAAGAGTAGTTGCCAGTCTGCCTGAGTATTCCCTATATGTGTGATAGAAGATCTGACCAAAATATAATATTATCTACATCTACACACTCAATACATGGTATATAGAGAGAAAGAAATATCTTATAGATATCTATAAACATGTCATATAGCTAATTAAGATAGATATATCTTTATGATATAGAATACCTGTATGATCTCTATAGAAAATATTTACCATGAATTGTATATATGGATATGTCATATATACATTTATCTATATTGTTATTTGTCTATTCTTAAAGAGGACCAAGACATCAGGACACACACACACACACACACACACACACACGTATATATACACACACATACATATATGTATATGTAGATAGATAGATAGATAGATAGATAGATAGATGCATACCTAGGTGTTTGAGTATCTTTCCCCACCCCTTGGAAGATTGGCAACTGAACTGCAAATTATGTTCTTGGAAGGTTTCCAGGGTACTGTGAGATTTTATGACTTGTTCAGGGTCATGCAGCCAATATATGCCAAAAGTGAGACTTGAACCTATGTTCTTAATTTCTAAGCTAGCCCTCTATCCATTATGCCACACTGCCTCTCTCATCTGCCTCTCTTCTTCCCCCGCTCTTCAATCTCTATATTCTCTGTTTCTCTCATAAATATACGTATATATATATATATTTGTATGTATATATGATATATACACACATATATGCATAGCCACGTATATGGATAGAGAGCCGACATAAACCCACATGATTTATTTTAAGGTAATAATGGGGATGGGCAGTCGCAGTATCTATAAATATAAATATGTGAAACTGGGGAAAATAGGTATTATAGGGAATTTGTAGAATAACCTCCATTTAAAATAACTGAAGTAATTTAAAAACTCATATTGCACACACTTATTAAAGAAATAGGAACAGTTTCTACTCAGAGGTATTTGTATACTCACACTAAGCTCCTTTATTGCTAAATAAGGATAAAATGTCTTTTGTGCCTGCTGAAAAAGGGAAACAATTGAAAAGGGAGTGCTCAGATCATGGCTGTGCCATTTTCTAATGTTAGAACCCTTGGTATATCAAGCCTATTTCTCTGAGCTTCAGATTCTTTCTAAATAAAATGTAAGAATCATAGAAATGATGATGAATATTTATAGTGCTTTAAAATGTATGTGAAGTACTTTATTTCATTTGAGTTTCCCAGCAACCTTGTGAGAAAAACATTGAAGGTATTTTTACTAGTGTTCATTAAGTCACCTTTGGTCATAGAGCTATTTGGTATAAGGCCTAGTCTTAGAAACACAGGTTCCTGACTCGATGCACCCTTATTACTATACTATGATGTTTCTCATGTCATAGGGTTGTCTTTTATGTCAGATGAGAACTTTAAATGACTAAGGGGTAGGCCTACTTGTGTCCCTCCCCTGATCAAGAATCTTACATGATTCCCCATTACCACTAGGGAAATGACAAACTCCTCAGCTTGGCCATTTAAAATCTTCCATAGTCTGGCTCCAGCATACTTCTTCAGGTTTATTTTCACTTTATTTCCCTTCAGATACATGTATTTCAACCAAATTGGCCTATTTGTTGACCCTAGAACTATATATTATATCTTATGCCTAGATTGCCCCCCCCCAATCTATGACTGGAATGTATACCACTCCTCCCCCACACCTAAGAAGCCTTATCTTCCCTTACGGTTCCACCCAAATGCCACATTGAATGGAAAGTGTCTTTTTACCTCCTACCTGTTTTTAGTATTTTTTTCCTCAGAATTTCTTGTATTTAGTTATCCATTTCTGTGTTGTATTCCCCTGCCCAGTAGATTAGACACTAATTGAAGCCAACAACTTTTTGTGTGTGTGTATGTCACCCAGGACTCTGCATGTAAAAAGTAGGCACTAAATGCTTCTTGAGTTAAATTTAATTAACTTGTGCAAAATGCTCTATAAATGTTTAGTTATTACTGTTCTATGCAGGGAAAAACCCTGCCAGTCATACTTGTAAAAGAGAGAAAGAACTTTGTTCTCGTAAGCATTCAAATTTAATCAGAGAATAAAACTTGAAGTTCTTCCTTGCCAGCAGTCTGATCTCTCATCTGAGTATATGTGATGTAATGGAAAATGTTTAGAAAGGGGGAAGGGAAAGAAGGCAAGACAATTTGGTAGTTTTAAAAGTTGATTTTGAAAGTAATACTTTGTATTTTGACAGATTTTTGGGGCATATGCAACTCATCCGTTCAAGTTCAGTGACCATTACTACGGCACAGGAGAAACTTTCCTCTATACTTTCAGCCCGAATTTCAAGGTGACTGCTTGGGGGGAAAGTGCAATGTGATGCCCCTGTTTTCCCCCAGGGACCACTGAAACAGAAAGTGTACTAGAAATCAACCTGATGGAGCCCTAGTTAACAACAACCCTCGTCAGTGTGGCATAGTTACCAGGAACATCATTGTGGGCCCTGGCACAACAGAGCCTGTATTCCTGGAATCTGTAGGTGCCTATTAGCGGTCAGGGTTTACCCAGAGGATAATTCTAGATAACTCCAGATAAGCTCAGTCACTCTAGATTTTATCCTAGCCAAAAAAGTCAAGAGCATCTTCAAGCAAATGGGCTGTTTACAGTCTCCGTCCTCATCCCCAAGATAACATGTTGATGATAGACATTTCTCAAGAAATCCCTAAAATTTAAAATATCCCCTCTTTTGTGTTTATTCTGCACATCCTAGGTATTCAAGTGGAGTGGAGAAAACTCTTATTTTATCAATGGAGATATAAGTTCTTTAGAACTTGGTGGTGGAGGGTAAGTTTTTTAAATATTTCATTTGACATGAATGACCTCTATTTGACTCAAGTAACCAAAATGTGGGTGTCAAAAAGTTTTAGTGATTGTGTCAGATTAACTGAAATTCTAGCTTTTAATATCAGCAAGAATGAAGGTTAAAATTACATGTTATTACAAGATCTTGTTTTCATCGTACTTGTAAATTTAGAACATGTAGATCCTTTACTTAAAATAAATTAAAAGAAAGATCTTTATCCATTTGTTTTCAAACTTGGTTGTTGATTGTTTTAACTCTCTTTTTAATGAAAGATAAAACTTGTATTTTCATTACTGTATTGCCCAAGATACTGAAAGGTTATGACTTGTCTGAGGTCACACAGCCAGTATATGTAATAAGCAGTAACCTAGATGTTTCTGTCTCTACAAGAGCGCTATACATTATGCCACACTGCCTCTATGTTAAATAAATAAAAGAAAAAAAAACATCAAGTAAACCAAGTGGGAATTTATATTGTTATACAAAACTTAATAGTAGAGATGTGATTATTTTAGCCAGTCATTATTATCAACCAACAAGCATTTATTAAATGCCTACTGTGTGCTAGCCACTATGCTCCAAAGGAAAAAAATTCCATAGTCCTTACCCTCAAGGAGCTTACATTCCATCAGGTAAAACAATAAGTATACATATAACTAAATGCAAAATAATGCAAAAATGCAAAATAAATAAACGCAAAAATAATTTACTGGAACTAGGGAGGGGAGGAGGCACTAGGTATTAGAGAGATAAAGAAAAAGGAGGAGGTGGCATTTAAGGTGACCTTTGAAGAAGCTAGGGATTCTAAGAGACCAAGATGAAAAAGGATTACATTCTAGGGATGGGAGAGAGCCTATGCAAAGGCCTGAAGGTAGGAGATGAAATTATTTTTCAGCTTGTGTTTTTTATTCTGTTTAAAACTTTTCTTCTAGTGGACGATTTGGTCTATGGTTAGATGCTGACTTATACCACGGACGAAGCAACTCCTGCAGCACTTTCAATAACGATATCCTTTCGAAGAAGGAAGACTTCATAGTTCAAGACATAGAAGTATGGACATTTGAATGAAAATCAGACTGCCTTAAAAATAAAAATAAAAAGACTGAATTCAATCAGCCCTCTTACAACTGGCTGGAAGATGAAATCCCAGCACAGGCTGCCTAATAACATCCCATAATGCTTTCTTTTGGAAACCATCCCAGAGCATGACTCCATAATGGGAAGATTCTAAAAGCTACCTGGGAGAGGCAGAAAGTCAAGCTTGAGAATGGAAGACTAGATTATTACTAGACTTTTTATTCCCACCAACTTCTACAATAAAGAATCAAGATTGTTTATAGATGTATGGGTTCAAGGCAGTTTTTATTTTTGGTAACTGTGAACAAAGATACTGTGGAATTATGTGTATAGTATATGCCTTGTGTATTTATATCAATTTGCATTATCCAAACCTACAGCATCATATTGTTTGCCATGGAAAAAGTTTAACTTGTTTAGAAGAAATTCAAAATCTGCAGCACTTAAAGGGAATGTGGGATTTTTTTAAAGAGCAGTTTTATTTATTGTTTTTAGTACATTGTCTGAAATGTGTTAGCAGTTTTTTCTTTTAATGTTTAAATCTTGGATTTAAAAGAATGCCTAGATTTGTGTGCTGTTTTGGCAACAAATTCATTTCTTTATATAGTTTTATATTGATATTTTTCATTTTGCAGAGAAAATGTATTTGGTTTTAATTTTGCCCTAATTATTCTAGGGTTATTTTTTTTTCAGCAACATCTGAATTAATGTATACATTCCTATTAGAGACATTGACTGCCTAATTTTGAATTCTTTTTTAACTTCACTGTTGCCAACTTAACTGTCTTAGGCCAACTTGTCACTTCAGCAATGGAAGCAATAAATGCCTTCTAGCAAGGGACCAAGACATGTGCTCCTTCATTTGGGAATGACAAGAGAAATTGACTTCTTTATGAGATGAGGCCAGCTTTAGAAATTACTGGATAAAATAAATATTGTTGGCAGGGAAAAATACCTTTTGAGTAGAGGATAATTCTTTAGCTCTTAAAAACCATGTGTTTTCATAGCAAAAGCTCCATTTTCTGGTCTGATCTACCCTCTGTCCCCACCCCCAGCTTTTTCATCAAGGGACAGACTTTCTGCTCTTAAAAGAGAGAGTTGGATGACTTATGGTTTCCTTTATTTTTTCCTCTTTATTTTCCTCTTTACATGAAAAGTTTAAAATTAGCCCAACGATCTTTGTTTTGAGCCTTCTTTCAGTTGCCACAAGCAGTGCCAGAGGAAACCTCAGCGATAACATGAGAAACCAGAATTTTCTTTTTGAATACTCTCTTTGGCAATGGCCCCTTTCCACACCTTGAAAATGCTTTATTCATTTTGCCAAGATAATAAAAAACAAAGACTGTATTGTTGATTGATAGATTCTGATTAGTACTAAGGATCATACTGGTAAAAATAATTTCAAAATAACCCAAAATGAGATTGGTTGGTCATAAATTGAATCTGCTTTTTAAAGATTATAATTGAAAAATTTTGTATATATCTATGTGATATAAAAATATGATTTGGAACATTTGTCTTAAGCTGGCAGCAAGTCATCTTTAGATGTCCTCTCATTTATAGACACTTGAAAGGGAACAAACCAAAATGCCAAGTAGCCTCCCAGCAGATCAGCAAATCATTTGCTCTACACACATTCCATGCAATTTAAAACAGCTGCTATGAAATATTAAATCTGTAACTTGCGTGTGCTTTTTTTTCTAATATGCCCAGATCCTATTCCTTCCACATGAAATACCAGTAAACACCAAATTCTGACATATCTATTATAAACTTAGCTCAGTAGCTACTCCTAGCATCATGTATGTTGGTGAGAGGTATCAGGAATGCCTCATGATAATCACATGTGGCATTTTTACCATTTGTAAATCACCCACTGGTAAGCAAAACATTAACATTTTGCACATGTTTCACTCTTGTTATCTACAGTTTATCCCATGATACTGTATTTGCCAGTGCATAATCAAACACTGTGTTCTCTATTTAAAACAGTATTGTTCGATCAAAACTTTGTGACCCTTCATCTATGAATATTGAATATATGTAATGCAGTGCTATCCCAATATTTTCAATAAAGGAATTTATGCATTCAGTATGGCATTCATTGTGCTTGAAAATTTTTCCAACATCTTTTTCCTTGGGAATAAATTACCATTGATTTGGCATGACAATCCTAGCCTAAGCAAGGAGCAAGGTAGACATTTAACACCTAAGTTTGTGTTTTTATTCTGGAATCCCCCTGTTGCCTTTGTTCTCCTCCCTCACTATCCCCATTCTAATTGATATTTTCTAGTTTTTATTTAAAGGCATGATATTCTAACTTTTTTTTTTCTGTTTTGGTGTTCCTTCTCTGCCTCCTTCATAAGCTTCCCATCTCTAGGCATTGATGGTGAACGGACCTTGGTGTTCTATTTCTTTTTCCCTTTTCTCTGAATTCAGTCAACCTAAACATTTATTAAGTGCCTACTACATGCCAGACACTGTGCTAAGTGCCAATGATACAAAAAGAGGCAAAAGACAGTCCTTGCTCTCAAGGAATCCACAATCTGATGATGGAGACAAGTAAACAAATATGTATAAACTAAATACAGGAAAAATACAAAATAATTAGAAAGAAGGCACTAGAATTGAGTCAAGAAAGCCTTCCTATACAAGATAAGGATTTCAGTTGGAATTTAAATCCAGTGAAGCTATCAGGTGGAAATGAAGGAGGAAAGATTTCCAGACATGGGGGACAACCATAAAAAATGCCCAGAGTCAAGAGATGGGAGCATCTTGTTTGAGGAACAGCCAGATCATTGTCATTGGATCAACATGCACATGGGAAGAGTGAAGTACACAAAGACTGGAGAAGTTGAAGGGAACTAGGTTATAAAGAGCTTGGAACACTGAACAGAAGATTTTGTTTCTGATTCTGGAAGCAATAGGGAGCCGGCCATTGGAGTTTATTGAGTAGGGAGTTAACACAATTGGACCTGTACTTTAGGAACATCACTTTGGTGGCTGAATGGAGGATGAATTGGAGTGGGGAGAACTTGAGGCAAGCAGACACACCAAAAGGCTACTGCAGTAATCCAGGCATGAGGTGATGAAGTCCTGCACTGGAGAGGTGGCAGTGTCAGAGGGAGAGATGGAGGTATATTCAAGAGATGCAATTGACAGACATTAGTAACAGATTGGGTATGACAATTAGAGATAGTTTAGGATGACACCTAGGTTGTAATCCTGAGGGACTGGGAGGATGGGATTGTCCTCAACGGTAATAGGGAAGTTAAAAGGTGGTGGGAGTGAGGGTGGAGTCAGGGAAAGTGAAGGGGGAAAGGTAATGAGCTCAGTTTTGGACATGTTGAGTTTAAGATGTCTACTGGACTTCCAGTTCCATATGTCTGAAAGGCACAATTGGAAATTCAAGATTGGAAATCAGCAGAGAGATTAGGGCAAGATAGGTAGATTTGAGAACCATCAGCATAGAGATGTTAATGAAATCCATGAGAGCTGATGAGATTGCCAAGTAAAGTAGTCTAGAAGGAGAAGAGAAGGCCCAGGAAAGAACCCTGAAGGATATGTACAGTTAGGGGGTATAATCTGGAAGAGGAATATCCAAGGAGACAGAGGAAGAACAGTAAGATTAGTAGGAAGAAAATCAGAAGAGAGTGATATCCTGAAAACCTAGAGAGAAAAGAGGATATGGAGGAGGAAGTGATCAACAGCGTCAAGGGCTTCAGAGAGGTTGAGAAAAATTAGGATTAAAAAAAGTCATTGGGATTGGCAATTAAAAATCACAGGTAACTTCAGAGAGAGCAGTTTTAGTGGAATCATGAGGTCAGAAGCTAAAGTGTAAGGAGTTAAGGAGAGAATGAGAGGAGATAAAAGTAAAGGTATCTATCATAGACAGTCTTTTTCAAGGACTTTAGCCACAAAGAGCAAAAACAATATAGGACAATAGTTAGGAATGGGAAGATTAAGGGAGGGGGTTTTCAGGGATGGGAGACATGGGCATGTTTGCAGGTAGTAGGGAATGAGCCAGTAGAGAGGAAGGAATTGAAGATAGTGACAGGGTGAAGATGGTAGAGGGGGCAATCTAAGGAAACAGGATGGGATGGGATCACTTGCATGTGTAGAGGGGTTAGCCTTGTAAGAAGTAAGACTACCTCCTCACGAGAGACGGGAGAAAGAAGAGATAGTGATAGAAGGAAGATGAGTAAGATGAAATGAGGAGAGAAAAGGGCACTCACAGTGAACGGCCTTGATTTTTTCTATAAAATAGGAAACAAGCTTCTTGGCTGAAAAAGTAGGGAGAGAGGAAGTTATGGGAGGCTTGAGGAGGATGGAAAGGTTTGCAAGAGCTGCTGTGGAGAGTTGATCAAAGAAGTATAGAATGACTGCCTCACAGAAGTGAGGTCCCATTTGGGGTTGTATGTATAACATAAGTTTGTAGTAGACCCAGTCATAATGGTTACATGATTTTCTTCACCTTCATTCAATAGCACACAGTCAAAGGATGGTAGGAGTCGTCTACGGTTAAGGTTTGGCAGGGCATGATTGATGATATGATGGGGGGGTGGTAGGGAGATCTTTCTTCTCCTATTGGTGTGCTGTTAGCTGTTCTCCTAGTCCATGAAGCAGCATCTCATCTTTGTGTTTTCTGAGACAGCAACGATTTGGGATCAAGACCTTGTTAGTTTCCAGTGTATGGGATATTCAACCATGTGACTTATTCTACTGGACTGATACAGCACTCCTTAGCTTACTTAAGAGTAGCCTGTAAATTTGCATGGCATTAATTGAGGCTTGCTCAATAGTCACTGATTTAAATGACTGAGTAGAGTAGGATTCAGCTTGGAGAAAAGTCCTTACCACAACTGCAGATGATATTCAGCTAAGGTAGAGACGGGGGTACCTCACTACCTGTAGTCTACCCAATCATATGAAAACTTGGAAAGCTCTTTCTTGAACTGTTTCCTTATCATCAGTCATTGATCTGATGCCCTGACATCTACAGTTCCCCAGCGCCCTCAAAATTCTCCTCATGGTTTATTGTTCCTTCCCTTCTCAACCCCCATAACCCTCAACTATACTCAATTTCATCATGCAAATGCAGTCATCCTGTCTTGCTAAAGCAAGAGACAGAAGAGTTAAGAGGCTTCAAGAAGGCACAGACATAAATGATCCAAAGTAACACATTGACTATAATGGTTAAGAAAAGAGCCAACCTTTCATTCAGTATTCTATTAAGCCCGAGCTGTACCCCATCCAAGGGAGGGTACATGGTGGGGGGAAAGAAGGAGTGTACAAAAGAGAAGATGAAATTAGGACTCCTTAACATGGGGTCCGTCTGATTTTTTTTTTGATAACTATATTTCAGTTTAACTGATTTTCTTTGTAATCTTATATATCTTTTTGCGTTTAAAAATGTTATTTTGAAAAAGGATCAATGATGTCACCAGCTTTCTTCTGGGGGTCCATGATACAGAGATTAAGAACCCCTGCTTGGGGTGGCTAGGTGGTGCAGTGAGTAGAGCACCAGCCCTGGAGTCAGGAGGACCTGGGTTCGGATCTGACCTCAGACACTTGACACATACTCACAAAAACTAGCCGTGTGACCTTGGGCAGGTTACTTAACCCCAAGTTCCCTCCCCTCCCTTCTCCAAAAAGCAAAAACAAAGAAAACAAAATAAAACAAAAAGAACCCCTGCTCTTGGGGCAACTAGGTGGCACAGTGAATAGAGCACAGGCCCTGGAGTCAAGAGGACCTAAGTTCAAATGTGACCTCAGACACTTGACATACTAACTAGCTGTGTGACCTTGGGCAAGTCACTTAACCCTAATTATCTTGTCTTCCTCCCTCAAAAAAAGAACCCCTACTCTAGAGATCTACCTACTGTCCTTTGTCTACCCTCAGGATGTCTCCCTATTGCCAGACTCAATGTTTGGAAAAACTACTCTTAAGACACTTTTTCCTTATAGAGACCTTTTCTTTGTCATTCTAGTGGGGCACATTTAAGTCAGGGTCACTCATGCAGGCCAGAGGTGTACTTGTAAGCAAGTACTGCACCATCAGTTAGACTCTTCCCCTTTATCAGTATGGAACAGTTCCATCACTATGCTACTCTAAGGGAAGAAAAATGTTTGGAGGGCTAATTCCTTTCCTGTGGCCTCTGTCACATGGCCCTCATTAACGTCTTTCTGGCTTGACAGTTTATAGCTTCCTTTCTCCGAGGACTCTGCAGTTTTAATTGCTCTGTATACGCTATCTTTTCAGAGTAGGTGAAATCCTTCCCGGGATGCAATATGATTTTGGGGAGAGAAGCAACTCTAGAGGGAGAAAAGGTCTTTTGTTCTAAGAAACCCTTTCAACCTTGAGAAACTGCCCAAGCTGACTAATTCTGTTTTGTTCTATCCTCTAGAGTAAAGGTCTAAAAACTTTTTTGATGGCACACCCATATAAGTAATAAAATTTTGAGCACACACTTTATTATATATGTACATGTATACACACAGACACACACATGTACATATAGAAATGTGTATACATATATACATGTTTATATATAGACATATATTGCTTTGTATTTATTATTATATACATGTCTTATATTTCTGGATACTCATTTCTGAGATCGAGAAAAAGCAAACACAAAAGTGATTGAAGTTTGACTAGAAAGGACATGTACTTGAGATACCATGTACTCACAGTCACATGGAGGCCAGGATGAGGTAACGAACAGATTAAAACAGCCTGATTAGGGTGTAAGGGTGGACTGCTCCATTTTGTACATCCCACTGAATCATCAGCTTCTCCAGCTCCACAACCCCTTAGCAAAGTCACAATGGTCAGAAGCAGTACCCTTCCCTCTCATCCCCTCCAAAAAAAGTTTCCACAAAGTCACCTAGAATCAGAAATGATGATTTTGAACTTGCTTCAGGTGGAAGTTGGCCAGTGTTATAGAATGTAAGCTACCTAAGGGCAGGCACTCTCTTGATTATTGTCTTTGTATTACAGTATTCAGCCCATAGTTCAGTTCATAGTTCAGTTGTTTTTCTGTCATTTCTGACTCTTTGTAACCTCGTTTGGGGTTTTCTTGGCAGAGATACTGGAGGGGTTTGCCATTTCCTTCTTCAGCTTGTTTCACAGATGAGGAAACTGAGGCAAACAGGATTAAGTGACTTGCCCAGGGAGGGTCACATAGATAGTAAGTGTCTGAGGCCAGATTTGAACTCAGAAAGACGAGTCTTGAATTTATGTATGTGTATGTATATGTACATATTATACACATACATATTTGCACACATATAAAATGTATATTATATTTGTACATCTCTTTCTCTATTGTACATAGCCCTTACCTGTGTTCATCTGTTTGGAAATGAGTGACTATGAACACCAAAAAATAATGAGTTTAACAGCCTGTTCATAAAGAACAGTATGAAATCACATCAGCAGAGCCAAATAAAAACACACCTGAACTGGGCTCTGATTTTTAAAATTTTTATTCCTTTCAACCATTAGTGTTGGTGCCTTCTCCACTACCATTCCTCAACCCCTAATCACACCCTTTCAATTCCCACCAGGAATTATTCTTTCAAAGCTACTGGGATTCCTACCTTGTCATAAAAACTACCGATTTCAGCTAAGAAGGTAATGATCATTAGAGACAGAGGAGTGGCAGAAGGAAAAGGGAGGGAGAGGAACCCTTGGGGACTAAGGGGAGGCCAGGACCAGGAAAAACCTGGCCATTACCCTACCTCACATCTCTACCTTTGACACACATCCTCCCTCCTTCTCACAAATGAGACACAACTTCTTAGCTCTCTGTTGCTGCTGCAAATCGAGGTGGTGTCTGCATTTCCTGGCCAAAGGATTTGGTGCAGAAATTTAATCTTATAGGATCATCCCACCCCCATTCTCTTCCAGTGAGTCCCTACATATTCAGGGACTCTACTGAGAAGGTGAGGGTGAGACTCCTATAAAAATTCTTGACATGAAGCAGAAGGAGCTGAGTTATACATATCTCCCTCCTGCCCCTAAACCTTCTTTTACTTTTAAAAAGAAATGGGAGTATCCCCTTTATTCCCACTTCTGACACTTGAAATTTTCATAGGAAAAAGTGGTCAGCCAGACTTTCCTAGCTCTTCATGACTAATCCCATGACAATAGCTCTCACAACTGATAAAAAAAAAAAAAACCCACAGGCTTTCAGGCCCCCAGGCCAGAGGCCTCTTATTCAACCATGTCCCACACCTCCACAAAATTTTTCCCAAGAAAATAAGATGCTGAAGAATTTGGGATTTGTGCCAGATCATCTCCATCCTGGTTCCAGCTTATCCTCCTACTGTTTTTTTTCCCTAAAGATGAAGCATTTTTTTTGGCATTCACTTCAGAGAATCTCTAACTTGAGGATGGTGAAGATACTGGCCTACGAATGCTTTTTTTGGCCTTTTTTGGGGGGCGTTGGGCCTTATTAAAATGAGCACAGAAATGGCTCAAGCCACAGCCTCAATGTCCACTACTATAATACCTTATGAACCCACTTGGGATTTCTCCCCCTTCCTCCAGTGTCTTGAAGATGACTTGCTGCTACCCCCTACTGGCTTCTAGTTGCTCCAGCTTCTTCCATCTGAATTAGGGACCAGAACCACAAGATCACCAGCAAGAAAGAATGCAGATTCCTCTCTTTTTTGGTCCCCCAGCTCCTTGGAAACAAGAACACATAGAACCTCAACAAGTATTCCTAAAACTGGTGGCTACAACACACTACAGGAAAAAAAGTGAAACAGTGTCTTAGGTCTTTGTATTCAGTACCTCAATCTTCTATTTATCCATACCGAGAATTATATCTAACTTTCTCTTGGCTCCCTCCTTGGATGTCTGACTCAGTCTCCTCTTCCTGTCCACTCTCCAGGGTTAGATACCCCATTGTTTGAGCTATGTATTATTTCAGTTATTGGTGTTTAGCCAATAGGTTTGGCAAAGCTCTAAATATTTCAGTTCTTCCAGAATTTACTTCCCCAACCCTTACCTCTGGATCCATAAGCTTCCAGATTCAATAGAAACAAAATGTTATGATCCAGTGACAGTGCAGGTCCCAAGCAATTCCTTGGAGTATCATATTTTTCTCCCCTTAATAGCTAACATGTATGTCCAACATAATACCAGCGCCTTCTCTCTTTTATCTTCAGTTTATCTGGTATATCTTGTTTGTACATAGTTGTTTATATGTTGATTCCCCCATTAAAATGGGAGGTCCTTGAGAGCTGGAAGTGGTTTTGCTTTTCTTTGTATGCTCAGCACCTAGCACAATGCCTGGCAGAATAGTAGGCACTTAATAAATGCTTGTTGATTTGACTTGACTTTATGCTTTACATTTTAATGCTCTGAGGTGGGCTCATTGTGGGGCTCATTGAATGGCTGGGAGGATACTATTGAAAAAGAAGAGGGACATTTGCAAGTCTACAATAGTTTTGTGTAATACCTGATCTCTGTGGCATAGCTTCCCAGAGTAAGGAAAGATAGTTCCAATGTGCTTTCCCCTGGTCAGACTGAAATATAGAGGCTCATGCTGACAAGCTAGGGATTTTCCAGAGACGGGCAACCAAGGTGATGAAGGGCCTTGGATTCATGTTATATAAGGATTGGCTGAAGGAAATGGGCATGATTAACTTGGAGAAGAGAAAACTCAGGGATGGGGGTGGGGGATGATAGCTAGCTGTCTTCCAGTATTGGAAAGGCGGTCAATTGAAGGAGAGGTTTGCCTTAATCTGCTTAGCCTAAAAGGGTAGAGTTTGGAGCAATGGATGGAATTTGCAAAGAGGTTAATTTACACCTAATGGCAGGAAATACTTCTCAATGATGATTTAGATGGCATCTACATTCATTCAGTAATTATTTGAAGTTTAAAATCTAAAAGCTTTTAAAGTTTAAAGCTTTAAAATTTGCAAAGCATTTTCTACACAATATCCCTTTTGAGCTGAGAGCAAGCTTGTGAGGAAAGAACACCAAGTTTTAGAAGCTCCATTTTATAGAGGGAAAAATAGAGGCTCAGGGAGGTTCAATGAATTATCTTGTCACATAGCTATCCCATGTCTGAGAGCAAGAGAGAGACAGGGGCGGGGGGAGGAGCCAAGATGGTGGAGTAGAAGCAGGGTCCTGCTTGAGTTCTCCCCACAAATCACTAAAAATACCTGTAAAAAAATGACTCTAAGCAAACTCTAGAGCAGCAGAAGCCACAACATAAAAGAGTAAAACAGATTTACAACCCAAGACCAACAGGAAGGGCCTATTAAATCCAACTCAGAGCAGAGTGCAGCCCCACGGGCACAGATGGGACTGGAGCAGGTCTCAGGGTGCTGAATCACTGGCAGCTGAGGCGGCCTCCAGACTTCTCATCCCACAAACACCAAAGATAACTTCAAAGGTTAGTGGGAAAGAGACAGGATATGAAGCTTGTTTTCCCAGATTTCAAGTTCAACTTTCTTTTTTTTTTTTTTTTTTTGCTTTTTGGAGGGCAGTTGGGGTTAAGTAACTTGCCCAAGGTCACACGGCTAGGTTTTTGTTTGTGTGTGTTAAGTGTCTGAGGCCAGATCTGACTCAGGTCCTTCTGACTCCAGGGCTGGTGCTCTACTCACTGAGCCACCTAGCCGCCCCCTAAGTTCAACTTTCATCTGCTACATCATACTCCTCTGTGGGAAGTGCTATGAGAAATTTTGGGTAAGAAAGTGACCCTGTATTCATGGAGTTTATGAGAAGCACTATGTGAGAAGTACTAAATGAGAAGTAATAGAATTTAGTTCTTCCCTTTACCTACTATCCCTGGAGAGACATTCCCTGTGAACAAGTGACCTTATCCTATCAGACAATCCACTAGCTTTTTACTACCTCAACTTTACCCCAAGTCAATGTCAAATTCCTCCATCGACACAAACAAGACACAAACCCTTGCTAGAGAATTCCCCTCAGATACTAGATGTGAGAGAGATTTTTAAGTTTTATTTAGAGAAAATGAAAGATAGCCAACATCAATAGGATTTAGACTAAAGGTCAGGAAGAGCTAGGAGACAATTTATTTCTGAGAAACCTTTTATCTGTCTGACAGGTTATATTTCCTCCTGTTATGAGGAGGCTCAGTATCTTTCTGTTCCTGTTGTTGATAAGTCATTTTTCAGTCACATCCAACTCTTCATGATTCTTTTTGGGGGTTTTCTTGACAAAGATACTGGAGTGGCTTGTCATTACCTTCTTCAGCTTATTTTATTGATGAGGCAACTGAGGCAAACAGGGTTAAGTAATTTGCCCAGGATCACAGAGCTAGTAACCATCTGAGGTCAGATCTGATCTCAGGTCTTCTTGACTCCAGGCCCAGCACTCTACTTCTACCTCTATCTAAAACTATGATGTCTGCTGATTATAGCTATAATGCCTAGGTAGCCTTCTCTTTGGGGAATCTCTGTTGTAGCTACTTGATCTTCTTCTACACATTTTGATAAAGCACAGTTCAATTTGTTGACACAGAGTTCAATTTTTTGTTGCAAAGCATAATGTTAATGGGAAAATAAGATATTCCCCACCCATTAATAGGTCTTATGTAGAGCCCATTGGGGAAGGGACTTGCCTAAGGAAGAGCTTGCTTAGGGGGAGGCTTGCTTGTAGGAAGGCTTCCACACCTTTTGGTACTAAGTTGATTAGGCACTGTGTCATGAGGGTTGTGATGCCTTCTGGCTCTGAGGAGTAGATATATACTCTGAGTTGGTATTTTGCTTTGGGGGTTTACTTATGGGAAGAGCCTTGTGAGTCCCTGGAGGAGACTCTGATGTTCAGACCCCCAACTGTTCAGATGTAAAGGTTCTCTCTATCCAGTGGTGTATGTAAAATGTATAGCAATATTGCTTTGATTCAGGCAGTCAGAGCCCTGTCTGTGGGTCTTTATGCTAATTTCTCTGTATTTTCTCTGATGTTCAGGGTGCTGACCTTTCCCCTGAACTAGTGAATGTAATTAAAAGTAGATTGTTAACCCCTTTTTGAGAAATCTTTCCTAGAAAAGCAGATCAAAGAAGCTGTGCCAGTAGGCTATCCTGGGTATGCTAGGGTACTTGCTGTTACATAAGGCTTTGTTAGATATAGCTTCATTCCCCATCTCCTACTGATTCAGCTAAATAGCTACCTAATTAAACTTACTTTGGAGTAACTTCAGCTACTTTGTAATTAATATGGTTTCTCCTAGGAGATGACATTCTAGATCCTTACTCTGGATCCCTTCCCTTCACTCCCAAAGCAAAACATGGATTGTTAGTTCTTCCTAAAAAAATGTCATTCTCCAAAGTTCCACCTCAGTTGCTAAATTCTTGCTTCCTAGTCTGTTCCCTAAAGATGATTAGAAAAACTGAAGACCTCAGGCAGGTATTGCTGATATGGATAAAGGACAAAACAAAAAAAGCCCTCTAAAGATATCACCTAATAACTAATATAAAAACAGAATATAAATAATATAATGATATAATGTAATAATATTTTAAAACATTGTACAATGCATAAACTATTACATAATAAAATATTTTAAAATTGCTTATCAGATCTATTAACAGAAGAAAAATTTGTGGTAGAACAAGGGATAGAGAGGGTCGCAGAAGATAAAATGGATATTTTTGACCAAGTGAAATTGTAAAGCTTTTTACAAAAATAAACCCCAAAAAGCTAAGACTAAAAGAGAAACAATTAAGTGGGAAAACATTTTGCACCAAGTTTCTCTGATAAAGACTTTATTTCTACACTACATAAGGAATTTATTTAAATGTATGAGAATAACTGTCATTCCCTATTTGATGAATGGTCTAAGGATATGAGTAGGCATTTCTCAAAGGACGAATAACAAATTATCTATAACCATTAAAAAATGCCCCAGATGATTACTAATTAGAGAAATGCAAATTAAAGCAATTCTGAGATTCTACCTCCTACCAGTCCGATGGTCAGGGATGACAAAAAAGGAAAATGAGAAACTCTGGAGGTACTATGGGAAAACAGGCACATTGATGAATTGTGCTGGATGAATGAATGGGCAGAAACTCTTCTGGAAAGCAATTTGTAATTATTAACAAAAAGTTACTAAACAATTCATGCCCTTTGATCTATCAATATCACCCCTAGGCCTATTCCTACCTCTTCCCTCCCCCCCCTCAAATAAGGACCAAAGAAATGGGAAAAGGCCCTTTGAATACAAAAAGATTTATACTTGTTCTTTTTTGCGGTGACAAAAAACCTCAGAAACCAAAAGGATGCTCATCAATTAAAGAATGCCTGAATAAGTGTAGGTATATGAATGTAATGGAATACTATTGTGCTCTAAGAAATGAGGAAATAGATGATTTTCTAAGAGATGAAAAAAGATTTATATGAACTAATATTATAATATCAATTTTACAAAATCAAATAATTTTGGAGGCTTATAAATTGATGAAAAATTAAATTAACAGAACTAGGAGAAGGGAATAAAGGAAGGCTGAAGGGAGTAAGCATTTTATATAGTGCCTACTATGTGACAAGCATTTTACAATTATTATTTCATTTGATCCTCACAACAACCTTGTGAGGTAGGTACAGTTATTATCACAATTTTACAGATGGGGAAACTGAGGCAACCAGAGGTTAAATGATTTTCCCAGAGTCACACAGTTACTAAGTATATGAGGTCACATTTGAACTCAGGTCTTCCTGAGTTCAAGGCCTAGCACTTAAAGCATTATGCCACCTAGCTACCTTAAGAAACAAATTAGGGGCGGCTAGGTGGTGCAGTGAATAGAGCACAGGCCCTGGAGTCAGGAAGACCTGAGTTCAAATCCAGCCTCAGACACTTAACACTTACTAGCTGTATGACCTTGGGCAAGTCACTTAACCCCAATTGCCCTGCCTTCTCCTACTCCAAAAAACAACAACAACAACAAAAGAAACAAATTAATTACATGCTAACAATATTGTAAAGACAAACAACTTTGTAAACTGTAAAAATTATGATCAATGCAATGACCATCCAGGATTCCAAAGGACTATTGATATAACATACTATTTACCTCCTGACAGAGAGGTGATAGATTTAGGTATAGGATAAAACATATTTTTGTACACAACCAATGACAGAATTTGTTTGCTTGACTATACATATTTGTTAAAAGAAATTTGTTTTTCTTTCCCCCTTTTTTTTTCCCAGTGATGTGGAAGATGGGAGGAAGAAAAAATAAATTTCTTTCAATTAAAAAAATTTAGATGAAGATGTGGAGGAGGGCAACAGACATTGAATGCTGCCTGCACTTTCAGATGAGGTTGCAGTATTTTTGCTTGATTGCTTTATTTTGTTCCAAAAGACAAGGAATGGACATAATCTGTGAACATTTATAATATAAAAATAAAGCACATAAACTAAAAAATGTAATGGCTAATATGGAAGTTCTTCAATGGCCAAAATGTGCCATCAAGGCATTGCTATTGACAAATATGCATGATCAAGATGGGAATTAGGCTGTAAATTATTTGAGGGCAGGAACTAGTTGTGTTTTTTTTCCATTCTTTGTATCCCCAGTACTTAGCACAGTGTCTGGGGTGTAGTAGTTGCTTATAAATACTTTCGACTTGGCTTGAATGTGGTCTTTATAGGTGGATAACTCAGACCTAGCCTCCTTGGATAACCTTTTATCTATCTCAAATTCATTTGCAGTTAAGCCAGAGAAGTTCTTGAGGCTCTGAGGAAGGCAGTAAATTTAAATATTGGAGTTATTAGTAAGAAAAGGCTTTGATCTCCAGATACAGCATAGAGATCAAAACTGAAGTTTCTCAGAACACTGTAATGGTTTTCAATTGCTTCTCAAATAAAATGAAAGCTCTTAAGCTAATTTTCAAGAAGCCCTAGCATTTAGCCTACTCTCACCTAACTCCTGATTTCCTCTTACATGAAACTCTAACAGCCTCACCCAGTTTTCCATGTTCCTGTGAATGACACACCCTCCTTCCTGGCATATCAAATTTCCTCTCATTTTAGCAAAGATAGATTGTGTCTCTAGCCAATCTTCAAAATACTGCTCTATACCCACCTCCTCTTGGAAGCATTCCCAGATTAACCCAGCTAGGAAGAAATTAACTAGAGGGGCTTCCAGGATGGGGCCATCAGAGTTTTCTCTCTGGTATAGGTAATTTTGCTTCCCCCAAGGCCCATCAAAATCAAGTGCTCTCTGAAATGAGAGGATTGGACTAGATAATTAATTTCTAAGTTCTCTTAAACCTCTGAACCCAATGATCATTGGAACTTGATTTTGATGGTGCTCTTTCTGTTATGTTGCTCAGTCCCAGCTATTTCTTTCCTCCCATTTCAGGAACTACAAAAGTTCAAGTCAGCTTGTTGTAGAGCTTAAAGGAGTGAGACAGAAGATCCCCGAGATTAAAATTAGAAGTGGATTTTATTGCCACAGGACTGTCAGGGTGACATACCCAAATCAGACAGTGATGGCACGGACAGTGTGCTGGTGTTTAAAGAGATTCAATAGCCAGGTTACGTAAACTGAAACCACAATCAGTGATTGGTCAGTGTATATTTGAATTTCCCGCCAGCGCGAAGTTTACCCTAGGCTGAGGGACAGGAAGCCTAGGATGGGTAGGGATGGGGTGATCAGGAGTGGGGCAGGGGATGAAGGATGGAGACATATCCGGATCAGGTGATCAGGAGTGGGGGAGGAGATGGGGCAGGATGGAGAAATCTCTGACCAGGTTTTTACCCTAGGCTGAAATTCCTGCTCACTGATCAGTTGGGGGAGGGAAAGGTGGAGTTGTGCTCAACGCTGTTTAACTGGGACAGGACCAAGGAACCACTCCAAAGATTCTCAGATCTTCTCATCCAGCTCTAAGCTCTCTGGTGACTTCTAATCTTCGATCTCCAACTGCCTATTAGAGATCTTAAATTCAACATATCCAAAACTAAACTCATTTGCTCTTTCCCCTCAACTCTCCTCTCTTCCTCACTTCCCTATTACTGTTGAGGGTACTGCCATTCTTCCAATGTAACATAGGTGTGTCCTCCTTAACACCTCGTTTTCTCCCCCCACCATTTCCAATCTGTTGCCATGACCTATTAATTTTGCCTTCTTCCATAGGCCCTCCTTCTCTTCTCTGACACTGCTACCACTATGGTGTTGGCCCTTATCACCTTACATTCTTGTCTAGACTATTATGATATCCTGCTGGTTAGTCCATCTACTACATGTCTCTGCCCTCTCCAGTTCATCCTCCATGCAACTGTCAAAGTAATTTTCCTAAAGAGCATATAAAGAGCATATTGCCCCTCGCCCATGTCAATAAATTCCCTATTACCGTCAGGATCAAATATAAAATCCTCTATTTGGCACTCAAATTCTTTCAGAATCTGCACCTGCTCCACCTTTCCAATGTTCTTATACATTAAACCCTCCCCCCGCTACATACTCCAAAATACAATGACACTGAAGACCGTTCCCTCTCCTGACTCCAGGCATTTTCACTGACTGTCCTCTGCCCACAGAGTTCTCCTTCTCATTTCCCCAGCTTCATTCAAATCCCAGCTAAAATCTTACCTTCTACAAAGAAGGTTTTCCTGATCCTAATGCCTTCCATCTGTTTATCATCTCAAATTTATCCTGTATATGGCTTGTTTGGACATAGTTATCTGCATGTTTCCCTCCATTAAACTATAAGGTCCTTGAGGATGGATGCTGTCTTTTATGTTTCTTTGTATCTCAGCAGCATATGGCACACAGTAGATGCTTAATAAATGTTTATTCACTGACATGCCCTTTGTGGTTTGAATGATCTACCTTTTTGTGTGTTAGGCTTCTACAGTAGTTGTATGTTCCTTCTGTAGGTAGCAGCCATACCTTACAGAACAGAGGAAGGGAATTCAAAATTTGAGGCCTCTGCTCACATGTAAGCTACTGAGAGACCACAGTCAAGAGACCCAGATTCTACTCTCAGTCTTCCACCAATAATTACAAATTGGCATTGATATAATGCTCTAAGGTTTACAAAGTGCTTTGCCTATATCATCTTATTTGAGATAACAAATGTATCACGTAGCTGCTATGGGTATTATTATCCCCATTTTATGGATAAAAAAACTGGGGCTCAGAAAAGTCAAGTCATTTGCTTAGGATTATACAAAGCTGGTAAGTGCCAGAGAAAGCCAGGGTTTAAACCAGAGTCTTCTTCACTCCAAGTTCAGCACATCATCTACTCTGTCAGGGTGTTTATTTCATACTTGTTTAACTACACTACAAATTATGCAACATGGAAACAGATGTCTTTCAAAAATATCTGTGTTTGCTAGGATCTTGGAAAATGTTTCATACAATATCCAAGTGAAAGAGGGGATGGTTAGAGGTTTCAGATGTTCCTTTTATGGGGGTAACATACTGAGTGCATTGAACCATAGGATGTTTCTGCATCTCCTAAAATCTACTCAAGACAATCCAAAATGATGAATACATATCACCCAAAAGTATAGCATACAGTTAAATTAGTCCATGAATACATATATCTTGCAGATCAGAAATGAGCTTGGTTCAGAATTGAATAGGATGAATACAGAGGATGGATTGTATATGATAAACTGAATAGAATTTAAAACCATCTTACCAGTGACTAGAGCACTGGCCCTGGAGTCAGGAGGACTTGAACTCAAATCTGGCCTCAGACACTTGACACTTACTAGCTGTGTGACCTTGGGCAAGTCACTTAACCCCAATTGCCTTGCCTTCCCCCCTCCCAAAACAAACAGACAAAAAATATCTTACCCCAATCCTGCTGTAAAATACAATCTTTTTGACACTAAGGTGCTACATGGTTATAAAACCATGGAATAAAAATTTTATGAGACTCAATGACTCTGCAGTGACTTAAAGGAAAACAACACTGAGAAAATACTAAAATTCTAATCAATGAAGTCATCAGTCTTGACATTCCTTTTATAGAATCAAATACAGAGGACTATTGATGCAAAATCCTCTTAGCTGAGTGGTGGTAGATTGTAATGCCAGAATGAGACAGACATTGTTAGATGTGGCCAGTGTGTTAGTCTGTTTTACTTAACTATATATTTTTATCTTTTAAAAATTTTATTCTGAACTTAAGAAATAAAACAAGCATTTCCATAACATAGTAGAATAGGAAAAAATGATTGCATATGAAGCTGCAAATCTATTATGTACAACTAGCTACTCCTTTTAAATATATATCAAAATGATTATCTAACTTTTTCCCCTTTTATCTTTCCTCTTTCCCCCGGTCCTGGAGATGGCTACCATTAAACACAAATATGTGTGTGTGTGTGTCTGTGTGTGTGTGTGTCTGTGTGTGTGTGTAAAATCTTTCTATACATACTTCTAGTTATCAGTTCTTTCTCTGGATGCAGATAACATCTGCCTTCATACATCCTCTGTAACCGTTAATTTGGATATTTATAACAGTCAAATGACTTAGTCACTCAAAGTCATTCTTAAAACAACATTGCTATTACTGTATACAGTATTCTTGTAAATCTGCTCATTTCACTCTTTATTATTTCATGTGTCTATTCATGTTTTTCTAAGATTATCAAGCCCACTATTTCTTATAGCTGAGTCGTATTCCATCACGATCATATACCACAACTTGTTCAGTCATTTCTCAATTGACAGGCAATCCCCACAAAGAGAGCTGCTATAAATATTTTAGAACATATAGATTTTTCCCCTTTTCTCCCAATTATTTTGGGAGAAACAGACCAAATAGAGGTATTGTTGGGCCAAATGGTATAGACGGTTTAATAACTCTGGGCATAATTCCAGATTGCTTTCATAATGGTTGGATCAGCTCACATTTGAACCAACAATGTGTAATTAATTTGGAAAAGGTGTCTATCAGTATGAGAGTAGGGCTTATCGGGTAGTGACAGTAATGCCAAATAAAATATCAATAAAATATATGTGTATATATGTATGTGTGTATATAAAGTTTCACTTGACAGAAAGGTCAATGTAGTACTCATGGTGAGTATATGCCAGGTGTAGCATATTCCTAACCATGACTTGCATGAGAAAAGTGGTAAGAATGAAAGACAAGCTGACAGGTCCCTAGTCGTAGTGTGGGGCCAAGAAATGTATAAGTATACCTTTATTATTTTGTTGTCGATTGTTTGACCCCATTCGGGCTTTTCTTGGCAGATATATTCAAGTAGTTTGCCATTTTCTTCTCCAGTTCATTTTACAGATGAGGAAACTCAGGTAAATAGGGTTAAGTGACTTGCTCAGGGCCATACAGCTAATAAATGTTTGAGGCTGGATTTGGACTCCAGGCCCAGCCCTCTATCCATTGGATCACCTCAGTATCCATGACATTATTATACTGGGTTTTAATTCAAATATAGGAAACCAAAGACCCAAAATGAAATCCCTGGGGCAAAGGGAATGGCAGAACTATCAGTGAAGGGAAAAAAAATACTTTTAAGGGTGCCACCCAGTCTCAATCACAGGAAGAGATAGATATAGAGAGAGATCAACCTGTCCCAATCATAAAAGGAAGCTGTTACAATAAGGTCTCAGTCATTGGAGAGAACAGTTCTTGGAACTTGGAATATGCTGATCTGATGGCCACAATAAGAAGAAAAAAGAGGGATAAAGCAAAGTAATTTTCAAAGGCCAACCTTGGACTTGACTCAACTATTTTCTGAAACTCTCCACTATTCCTTCTAGTCAACATGTACACTCTTTGGCTTCTTGTCACTAACCAAATGCCCCCCATTGCATCCTGGACCATCTCCAGTTGTCCTAATCTATATATGGTCACTGAACCCAGATGGTTCTGAAGGAGAAAGCACGGATAGTGACTTTGCATGGCGCTCCCTCACTTAAATCCAATTCACTTGCATGTCATGGCATTACCTCCCTGATGTCATAATCATCCCTGATGATTATCCTTTTCAAGAACAAAGGATAAAAACAACAACTTACCAAATAGTTCAAATATACAAAGAGAAAAATGGGTTCTTCCTCAGGTCAATCCTATGTTTTTTATCTATAATGTCATATATAGGTATCCCCTAAGAAGTGATCTGGGAGTCAAATAGGGAAAGCAGGTATGAGTTATGGAAGTTTCCAGAAAAACCAAGAAGAGGGAATATAGCCAGAGTAAAGCTCTTAGCTATTCTCAGCAATACAATGATCCAAGACAATCCCAAAAGACTCATGACGAAAAATGCTATCTACCTCCAGAGAAAGAACTGATGTTTTCTAAATAAAGACTGAGGCATACTATTTTTCTCTTCCTTCCTCCCTCCCTCCTTTCTCATTTCCTTCCTTCCTTCCTTCCTTCCTTCCTTCCTTCCTTCCTTCCTTCCTTCCTTCCTTCCTTCCTTCCTTCCTCATCTTCTTGCACAAAATAACTAATACGGAAATATTTTACGTGATTATACTTGTATAATCTATAACATTGCTTACTGTTTCAAGATGGGGTAAGGGAGGGAGGAATGGAGGGATGGAATTTGGAACTCAAAACTTAAAAAAAAACCCAGATGTCAAAAATTGTTTTAACAGGTAATGAAAGGGGGATAACATTTTTTTAAAGAGACCTCCCCCAAACAAGAGAAAAAAATTGGACTATCACATTCCTTTCCTTAGCCTTAGGCTATGCTTTAAGATACCTAGCAGCAAATGGGGAATAGGCTCTTGTATGGATCCTAGGTGGAAAGCTGGTGATGGAGTGAAGTCAACTCGATAACAAATGCTACACTAGTCACCAGAAAACATTATAGTGATGTATACATTTCTTATGACAAGCAATACTTTTGTTTTGTTTTGATTTTTGGAGGGCAATGGGGGTTGAGTAACTTGCCCAAGGTCACACAGCTAGGTTTTTGTTTGTGTGTGTTAATGTCTGAGGCCAGATCCGAACTCAGGTCCTTCTGACTCCAGAGCTGGTGCTCTACTCACTGCGCCACCTAGCCGCCCCCCAAGCAATACTTTTGATATAGTTTCATTTTATGGCAACAGCAGTCATGCAAATTGAGTCACTCATAACTTAGAATATCTGAATTTGATTATATGTTCAAAAATGAATTCATTACATTTCCCCTAAAACACTTTTGCTAATTTCCTTATTACTGTGAAGGGATCATCACTCTTCCAATCATATGGACTGGAAACAACCTAGGAGTCACCCTCAACTCCTCACTCTTTCTTACTTTACCCTATCCAGTCAGTTACTAAGTCCTTTCATTTCTACCTTCACATCATTTTTCATATACTATACTCCTTTCTCTCTTCTGATGCTTCCATAACCTTGATGCAAGCCCTCATGACCACATGCCTAGAATATTTCAATGGCCTACTTGCTAATTTCCCTGCTACAATTCTCTCCCCACTCCAGTCTATTTTCCATTAGCTGCTAAAGTGATCCTCCTAAAGAAAAGCTCTGACCAAGTCAAACCCTCAGTTCCCTCCCACCATCCCTCAATATACTCTAGTGAGTCCCTACAGCTTCCAGAATCAAATAAAAAATTGTTTATTTGGCTTTTAAAGACTTCTATAACTTATTCCCTTTCTAGTCTTTTTTCTCCTTTCACCCCTCCCCCTACCATGTATTCTTATATCAAGTGGTGCTGGTCTTATTGTTATTTCTCTAACTCGACACACTCCATCTCTAGAACCAAGTCATTTTCACTTACTATCCTTAATGTCTGAATTGTCCTCATGTTTAGTCCCTGCTTTTATGACTTTCTTCAAGTCTCATTCCACCTTCTGCATCTCACAGAAGCCTTTCCTGTCCCTCCTTAATGCTAGTACCTTCCCTCTGTTGATTACCTCCAATTTATTTTATTTATATCATGTTTGTATATCTTTGTTTGAATTTTGCCTTCCTCCTCCATACTGTGAGGTCTCTGAGCTTCTTGAGAGCCTGGGATATCTTTTGCCATTCTTTGTATTCCCAGTTTGTAGCACAGTCCCTGGCACATAGTAAATGTTTGTTGACTGAAATATGAAACACAAATGAACTAACTTCCCCAACTTAAGTACTCCATCAGTTGAGTGCTAGATTTCATTATATGTGTGTGTATATGTATGTGTGTGTGTGTGTAATGTATATATATATATCCATACATATATATGTATGTATGTTATGTGTGTGTATATATGCATATGTATATATATACAGAGAGAGAGAGTGAGAGAGAGAGAGAGAGAAAGGAAAATTTCATTGTTCTCTTTTATCATTGTGATAAAGGTAATATCTACTAGTGCTTCTTTACAAAATGAGTTAGTTACATACCTACTCCTTTCCCTCAGTTGGGATTAGTTTTCCTTGGACCTGATTTGCCTGTGTCCCTGATGCAGCTTCCTGGTCACTTAAGGATATAAAAAGTCTCACCTACCTGCAATAGGAGGTGGCCTTCTGACTTGGTGAATTTCCGATGACTATATAAGTCACTGACCTTGTCCTGGTAACCTTGTCCTGCTGACCAGATTCATTCCCATGTAGAAATGAAGGGGGTGCCACATTCAAAGAGGTGAAATTACCTTGCTTGGTTAGGAGAAGGTTGGCCTCCTTTTGTTAAGAAGATTTTCCAGTGCCTCATTTTGTCCCAATGTTGAACCTGAACTAATAGAGTACTGATATTAGGGATGCCTCTTAACAGTTATGTTTTTAATTCTGTTGTTTGTAAGAATGGATATTACTCCAAGAAAATGTGGAAAAGTTGTAGCTCTTGAAGAGCACACTTCCATGACTGTTAGAGACACTGTAGTGGCTGTTAATTTAAGAAAGTTTAGCCTGTCCATTTCAGGGATCTTTCAAGACCATAATGAAAAGGAGCTGTATGGACTCCTTTTATTTGTAAATTCCTTGTGGAAGCTCCATTTTGAAGAAGTACCCAGTGTTGTTCCTAACTCTCTAGACTTCTTTTCCCACTCCCTTCCTCTTTTCAGCTCTTTTTTATGGGTTTTCTTCCCCCATTAGAATGTAATCTCCTTGAGAGAAGGCACAGTCTTTCTTTTTATTTGTATTCCTAGTACCTTAGAATGTAGGCAATAGCAATCACTTAATAAATGTTTAATGATTTGACATCAAAGCATAAAAAAAAACCATGGTTAAAAACTGCCCCAAGAACTGACAAACTATAGTTGCAAAACATCCTAATTAATCATTGGAAAACAAACAAAAAGCTTCAGGCATCCCTGACAGTTGGAAGAGGCAGTATTGATTTCACTACAGTGAAGAAGTGAGTTTCTTGAAGTTCAAAGAACAGCAAAAAAGACGTGTAATAAAACAACTGCTGATCATTAAACTGAAGAAAAGATGTTTATCTTAGGCATGACAGTCCAAAGACTGGAGTACATAAGATTGAAAAAAAGTTAAATTTTTACTGAAGAAACTCACTGTTTCATTCAAAGATATAGCAAAACCATTGTCAGAAGTCCAAGTGAGACTGCAAGATCTAGACACCTTCATCAGATTATAATATACACCACATATACCACACACACACACACACACACACACACACACCTATACCTCAGTTTAAGGAGGATTTTTTACAGTAAGCCTTTGTTCCCATTGAGAAAATAATGAACTGATAAATACATTGATATGCTGAAAAGCAAAAGCAAAATTGTTCTGGAATTACAGGAACTGCCAAATAGGAACACTGCAATATAATTTTGTAACATGATACATATCACAAGAGGGTAAGAAATGTATCCAACAGATGGAGATAAACATGCTTCAGCAACTTCCCTGATATAAAATCTCATTGAAAACATATGGACCATAATCAAGGCTAGACTTGGGGAAATCGCATGATTCCTCAAAAGTATACTTACTATCTTAATGTGATATGTTTTTGTTATGAAGATTTAGAGAAAACGTGTTAAAGGCTTGTGAACTTGATGCCAAATTGTTTAAAACAAGTGATTGCATCAGAGGAACATAACACACATTAAGTTGTTTTTAAGTGTAAAAAATTGTGAGGTTTATTGTATGAGTCAATAAATATAAATGTTTTACTTTGTTCCAAGTAATTCAGATACCATTTACAAGTTCAATCAAGTCAACGTGCATTTAATAAGCACCAGCTAGATGGATGGTACAGTGGAGACTTTAATCTTCCTAAATTCAAATCCAGCCTCAGATACTCTGTATGACCCTGGGCAAGTCACTTAACCCTGTTTGCCTCAGTTTCTTCATCTGTAAAATGAACTGGAGAAGGAAATGGTAAACCACTCCTGTATCTTTGCCCCCCCCCAAAATGGGGTTTCCTTCAAGGAGCTAATGTTCTAGTTGGGGAGGCAACACACAAACAATTATGCACATATAAGATATATATAGTGTAAGCGGGAAGCGATCTCCAATGGAAGAAACAACGGAAGGAAGTCTCCTGGAATTATGGACAGAACATCTATGGAATGGAGAGAAGTGAGTTTGAGAGTCAGATTATAAGGAAGTAAATAGGAAAGGAAGTGAGAAAGCAAAGGCTGTGGGTATAAGCTATCCTTTCAGGCAGCTTCCTAAAGATACAAGGTGATAGCTTGAGAGGATGACAGGGTTCAGGTAAAGTTTTTAAGCATAGCCTTTTTAAGGACTGTCTAGAATGAATTTTATTTGATTGATTCTGACTTTTGAACGTTGGTGTTCCATATGCAATGACTTTGGTGACTTTCTGTTAACCAGAAATCTGTAATAATCCTTGCTATCTTGATAAGAAGCTTATTGTATAACTCTGTTGCTAAATATATAGATATATTGGAGAGAGAGAGACAGAGACAGAGAAACAGAGAGAGACAGAGAGAGAGAGAAACAGAGAGACAGAGAGAGACAGAGACAGAGAGAGAGACAGAGAGAGAGAGAACAAAAAGGGCAAGAATCCTGGATTTACCTCTTTTTACTCCTTGGCCCTTATCTTTCATAGGCACCATGCCCCTTCCCACACTCCCTAGAGATTCTAAGAAGAGAAGATGAAAGGGAATCAGAGTGACTTTAGTCTCCTGTAAATAGGTAACAAAATCAAAGAAAACAACTTAAGAATCTGGCCCCATGCTTTAGACAAAGACTGTTTATTGACTTACAATCTTTTTTTGTATGTTCCTTCTCTAAGAGGAAAAAAAAACCTGCCTAAGAAATGAATTCTGCTGCTTTCTGTGCCCTCTACATCGTCCATTTGATTTCCTGGTGTTTTGACACTAACAAAGGAAGGCACTGATCTAGTTTGAGAAGAGGTGGTATTTGGTTACTTTTCCCAGAGAAGGAGTTTCTGTTCAGGAGCATGACAAGTTTCACTTTCATTTGGCTTTGTTGTAAGCTCTGCTCTTGGGGGTGCTAAACTATGCTTGCAAAAACAGGGTCCCTGAGAGTTTAAGGCTTTGCCTCTAGGTCATTCAGAATTATGGAATGTTATAGCTAGTCTCGTCTGGATCATAGAAATGTCCAATCCCCTCATTTTACAAATGACAAAACTGGATTTTCTGTATCTACAATGGAGAATTTATAAAATTGTCTAAGGCCTCCTTAAGAGGAAAACAAAACATGTCAGAAAGGGAAGAGATCAAAACTAAGTCAAGTCTGATCACAACTGGTGACAACAAAGAAAAGAATGAATCACCAGTTGGACTGATCTTTGGGGCTTGTTTTCCCACGCAGTGAAGCAGGGGTGGGAGTGCAGAGGAAAGTATTAAACAAAAAATAGACAGACCAGCTCTGGATTTTCATGCCCCATTTTGCAGTTACTTGTTTCATTATGTATTCCTAGGAAAAGGGCTTATTATGAAGAAGTATCAACAACAACATTTTAGGAACTGCATTCCTGTAATATGAATAAAATGTAACATCATTCTCCCCTGCTCTTTCTCTCTTACAAAATATTGTTCCTTTTTTTTTCTCCTCAATCCAGCCCACTGGAAAGAATACTGAATTTGAAGATAAAGGACTTGGATTCCGATTTCACCTCTGTCTTCACTCTTCTGGCAAGTCACTTAACTTTTCCGGGCCTTAGCTTTCTATCTGTATAGTGAGAAAGTGAGATTGAATGACCTCTTAGGTCCCTTCTGGCCCTAAGTACACAATATTATGATCAACAAATGTTTATTGAATGTCAACTCCATACTAGGCACTGTATTATATGCTCTGGGGAATACAAGCTGCTTTCGAGTATCTATCAACATTACAAATAGGTGGTTTTCTTTGAGAAAGACAGAAAAGGTATGGTGGAGACTATAAACACCCAGGTTAAAGGATTACCCCAGACACTCATTTATCCTCATAGGCAACATGGCCCAATCATCAGTTTTATAGTTTCTGCAACTATAAAATAGAGATAATAATACTTGTGCATTTACCAAAGAATGTAAGTTCCTCTAGCACTAAGACTTAAATTTCTCTTTGTATCCCAAGCTAAGCACAACATCTAACACCAGATAATTCAATAAATGCTTGTTATCTCCCAAGGTTAGGAAGCTCTAAATGATAATGTACATAAGGCATGTAGAAAATGTTCCTACGTAAATGTAATTATTTTGTTATTTAATGTAAATGCCACAAATATAGGTAAGAAGCTGACTGGTAGAATCCTGGATTTACCTCTTTATACTTTTCCATATCAGAAATTCTATCAGTACAAAGGGTTAGACTAAAATTTACTTGTAACCTTTAGATATTTTGAAAGACTCCCCTGAAAACTATGCAAATGTAGAATACTTTTCAGAAAGTAGAGTGCTTTCCAGTATGGTTTTGATACTTCTTTGCACTTGTGAGAAATGAGTCTTTTTCTCTCTTTTATTTAATAACTAATTATTATATTAGGACCAAGGTTTTTCATCTTTTCTGCTTCCTCCTCCAGAAATCAATCAGTGGGGGAAATCTCTCTTAAAGATTTACCCAGGCCAAGATCTAATCAGACAGTAAAAGAAATCCTAAATTTGGGCTAATAGGTACATTCATGTTTGCTCAAACAGGTATGGGAAGTATTGATTCTTCCTTTCATCAGACAGGTGATATGAAAATTGCTATCTCTTTGACCAAGATTTAGGTGATCCTAGTCCCAGACCCCAAGACCCTCATTGTAATATAACCCAGCCTCTCATTATGATATCTATTTTCTCATTTAAGTTAACCAATCAGAGTTGATTGCCAGGAACACCTACTCTTCAAAGGGCATATAAATTGTAAGCCCACTGCTATTAGGGGTCTTTGGCCTATAACTGTCCACTTATTAATAAATGTGCTGGCCTTATTAATAATATAATTAAATTATCCAGAAACTGTGACTCTTGGAATTTTTTAATCATCACACATTGAAGCAACTTGAATCTATTTAATTATCACTCCTCTCCCATCCCCAAATAAATCATTAACCCAGTTGGTGTTTACTTTTTAATGACCTCATTTGGGGTTTTCTTGGTAAAGATACTAGAGTAGTTTGCTATTCCCTTCTCAAGCTCATTTTATAGGTGAGGAAAACTGAAGCAAACAGAGTTAAGTGACTTGCCCAGAGTCACACAGCTAGTAAGTGTTTGAAGTCAAATTTGAACTCTGGCCCTCCTGACTCCAGGGTCCACATTATCCACTGAACCCCCTACCTGCTCCAACTAGGAGCAAAGTGAAATTATCTATCACTAAGCTATCACTATCTACCACTATCTATCACTTGTGGTAGAGTAGAAAGTATTTTAGGTTTGGGGTCTGAAGAGGAGGGTTCATAGTCTACCTTTGATACTTATTATCTGTGTGACCTTAGTTAAATCACTTAAATTCTCAGGTCCTCAGTTTCCTTATCTGTAAAATGAGGGAATTGGATTAGATGGACTCTGAAGTCCCTCCCAGCTCTAAAGCTATGATCCTATGAAGGTTCTTAGGAAGGGCCTCTTTGTTGTTTCAAAATAAAGAAATCACCAGATCCCCACAAAACAAGGACTATCAGGACTATTGCTTTGCAAAAATAGAAAAGGGTGATGACCTCTCCTAGAAAATTTTCCTGTACTTTTTTACTCTAATCAGGCCAAGTAGTTTAATAAAGTGGGATGTTGCCAAGTGCTTGTCCCCAATTAGTACAAGTAGAGAAAGTTACTTGGAGACTTTATTGGCTTCAATCGTTTCCATTTATCTACAAGATCTATTTCTGTCAATATGTGCCTAGATTGCCTCCATACCACAAAGGGGCCAAAAGCTGTTTCTTTTCTAGTTAATAAAAGGAAGAAAATAAGCATTTATTAAGCATTGACAATGTGACAGCACTTTGTGACATATTATCTCATTTGGTCTTTACAAACCTGGGGAAGTAGTTGCTATTTTATTCTAATTTTACAGATGAAGAAACTGAGGAAGACAATGGTAAATTACTTTCTTAGGATCATGTGAAGCATGAGCAGCTTTCCAGAGGACTGCTGCTGTGAACATCTTTCAAGGTTCTGATTACATAGTATAGTGAACATTCTATTTATTCAATAACAAATCAGAGCAAAACAATCACAGAGAATCAAGGTACAGAATTCACCATGTTACAACTTACCACAGAAAACCAAAATACAGCATTCACAATGACTTATCACTAAAATGGCCACATAGTTTTCACCAAAGTGGTCACAAGAGTTTTCAACAAAGTACAATCATTCAGTAACTCAATCATTTAATCATCCTTAAGGAGGTTTAAGTGTCACAAAATACAATAGTCTAAGTTCTCCACTCATGGGGCACACTAAGTTACAAATCAGTCACTATTCAGTCATCAGTCACTATTCAACCATCAGTCACTACTCAGTCATTAGTCACTACTCAATACCCTCTTAAGGGGGAGTGGAAAATACACAGGCCATCTACCCCTTGCTATCAAGTAAATCACAATCTTCTCAGTCAGTACACAATATCCAAGTAAAGTCTTCTTTCAGCTTGACTCAAGGCTGACTCTCAGTTTCCATGGTTCCTCTTCCATGGTCCCAGATCCAAGTGTGACCTGGATTCAAAGGCAGGCAGCTCCCAGTTCCTTGTCCGGCTCCTTGTCCAGTTCTTCATCCAGTTCCTGTTCCACATTGAAGCTCATAGTGTCCAGTCCACTTCAAGTCCTTCACAGTTTCTGTTTCTGGGAAAACAAAGCTTAACAGAGCCACAATAATATTCATACATATTACCGGCACCATTATTAATTCACTATCTGCCTGTGAAATCAACTCAGACCCACCATCAAGGTCTGATAACTCAACACAAATCATCAACATAGAAATCAACACAGACCCACAAACAAGGTCCATGAGGTCAGCACAAATCATCAGTAAAGGCCCAGGACCTCCAAAACCTTCCTCCAGGACTTCTATACACATACAACCAGAAAATCCTCTTTCAAGGCTTCCAATAAGGTCCCAGGGCTTCTGTACAAAGTATCATAAACAAACATGAAAACAGAGCAGACAAATAGAGTGCCCAGATACCACATGTTTTCTCCTTATTGACTCTGCCACCACAAGTCTTCTCAGTTCATGGTGTCTCTAGCCCTGGGGCTCTCCTTATATAGTCATTAGCTCCTCCCCAGGAGTTTATGAGTTCTAGGGTTCACAATTTGTGGAGGTCACATGTTCTGTTTCTTAGCAGACTGAAACAAAGTGTTAATTCAATAGCTGAAACAAGGTGTAAATTACTTCTGTGCTTGCCATTACAGGTCACAAAGGTAGTATTTCCCTAAGAAGGAGCTTGAACTCAAATTCTCCTGACTCTAGGCCTAGCCCCATATATAAGATAATACTTAACTGCCTCAGAGAAAAAAAGCTGTTGCCTAATCTTTTGGGAGATGAACTCCAAAATCAAGAAGTCTTGTGTTCAACTCCCCTCTCCCCTCTCCCCTATGTGACCCTGGGCAATTCATTTAACCCATCTCTGTCCTAGACAACTCTTAGAAACTATAAATTGTGGATCTACTTTGGTAAAGGGAATTCCCTACATCAACGAAATCATAGGCCTGATAATAAAGGAGGAGGAGCACTTTTGTGAAATTTTTATTAGATGATCAAAGATTTAGTCTGATCCTTACCTCAATGCAATTTGAGTAAGGTTTGGAATCCCAAAGTTCAGGACAAGGAAATGTGGAGGACACGGGAAGGCAGAGTCACTAAAACAAGCTAGTTACACTGAAAGAAATATTCATCATAAGAAGGGACAATCAGAGAGGATGGAAACAAGTTCACTGCTGATGGAATTGGACCCTGCAAAACCAATAAAATCCAGTGGGTTTTTATATGGGTCATGCAGGGACCAGCATTAAGGAGGAGTGGGGATCCTTGCCCCACCCCCCAACTAGTGCTGATTCAAGCTGGGGAAATGGTTAGTTAATAAACATTTATTGTTGTTGTTAAGTTGTTTTTCAGTCTTGTTGTGTCTGATCTTGACCTCATTTGGGGTTTTTTCTTTGCAAAGATACTGTAGTGGTTTGCCATTTTCTTCTCCAGCTCATTCTATAGATGAGAAAACTGAGGCAAAAAGGGTTAAGTGACTTGTCTAGGGTCACATAGCTAGTAAGTGTCTGAGGTCAGATTTGAACTGAGGGAGAAGACTGTCCCTGACTCTAGGCCCAACATTTTATCCACTGTGCCTCCGGCTACTAAAACATTAATTTAGCACCTACTATGTGCCAGGTGCTGCACTAAGCCCCTGGGGACAGTTCCCTGCACTGGGGAAAGACAACCCACAAAAGGATGCTTTTTTAAAAAAATAAAAATCGGGGTGGGAATGCCTGGGGAATTGGTGGCTAGTTGATATTCAATTAGAAAAGAGTATTTCAGGTGTTCCTTCCTTTGCCACCACAACAGACTCAAGAGACTTTAACCTCTCAGGGACTTCTTTGTTGAGCTGGGTGGAGAGGCTCCTGAGGTCTTTACACTATCCATGGTCTAAGGTTTTTATCTGGGGGTGACTTGAACTTAGTGGTGCCAGAAAAGGAATCTCTGGTTTTCAGGTAACCTATATCAGATTGGGAGAGGGAGAGTGATGAATGGTAGGGGGAAATAGGGCAAAGGTCACAAACTTTTCCTGCTTCACCCAATCCCTTTCAGTCTTGCTCCTAAAGTGATTTGCATGGAATTAGGTTAGTGACTAGAAAAGTACAATGGAGATTGAAAGAAATCTCACCAATGCCCTAGCCTTGCATTGGCATTCTTTCTGCCATGATAACTGTAGGGACCCAGGCTAAAGATGAAGAATAAAAATTAAGAGTTTAAGTAAAGTTTCTGACTTGTAGAAAGAACATTGGTTCTGAAGTCAGAGGCTATGGGTTTAAATTCCACCACCTCATCGATCTGGGAATAGTCAGTTAGCCTCCCTCCATATGCCTCAATTTCATCACCCCTAATATAACATGGTTGGATTAGGTGACCCATAAGGTCCTCATGATGTAAAGATTAAAAATCAGGCATACATATTTAACCTAAACCTGATGACGTCTACATTTTGACTGGCTAGCTATTAATTGTGACTATGGCTTAAATCACAAAAGGGTTGAGGTACTATGCTAAAAGAGTTAAAAATATCTCCCTTGTGAAAATGTTAAAGGTCCCATAGAAGTGGCTCAACTTAGGAGAGACACCAGCAGAGAGCAGTTCATGGGATTCTAGCACCTGAACAAAAGTGTCAACAGAAAATAGTATCATAGAAGGGTAGTTCAGCAGAGAGAGCTCAGACAGAAGACCAAAGCACCAGAGGACGCTGTCACCAATATGGAGAAAAAATAGGCTAGAGATTTAAAGGTAGAAACTCCCTTTTTTCCCCCGGCATTTTAATTTATTTTAAACATTCTTTTCTTTTTAAATTTTGAGTTCCACATTTTTCCCTCTCTCCCACTCCCTCCCTCCCATGTCCATTGAGAAGGCAAGCAATATATCAATTATACATCTGAAATAATGTAAAACATTTCTATATTATCCATATGTCCAAAAATGGAAGAAAAATAAAGAAAGAGAAAATTATACTTCAATTTTCACTCAAAGTTCATCAGTTCTCTCTCTGGAGGTTGATAGCATTTTTAAAAAATTTACTTTTAGTTTACAACATTCAGTTCCACAAGTTTTTGAGTTCCAAATTTTCTCCTCTCCCTTCCCCTATAGCATTTTTTATCATGAGTCCTTTATAACAGCCTTGGATCATTCTATTGATTAGAGTAGTCAGGTCTTTCACAGTTGATCATGATTACTATTGCTATTATGGTGCACAATGATCTCCCAGTTCTCACTTCACTTTGCATCAGTTTATATAGTTCTTGCCATGTTTTTCTGAAACTACCCTGCTCATAAATTTTTTTATTTAAACAAATGCTTTATTAACTTCTGTTTTACATCATTCATTTCCGCCAGATTTTGAGTTACAATTTTTTTCCCCGTTTTTTCCCTACCCACCATCCCAGAATAGCAGTCCCACAAGATATCGCTTCCTCCATCCTGCTCTCTCCCAAATCTTCTCCCATACCCCCTTCGACTTTTCCATTAGAGCAAGGTGAATCTCTGTGCCCCAATGCCTGCACATCTTATCTCCCAATTACATGCAAAAGAGTATTAATAACAGCAATTATATATATTTGAAACATTTAATTTTAAGACCTCGAATTTCAGATTCATTCCCTTCCTCCCTTGTCACCCATTCCCTCTGCGAAGATAAATAATTCAGTATATGTTGTACATGTCTAGCTATGCAAAACATTACCATAGTAGATATATTGTACAAGGCTGCTTATAATTCCCTCCCCCTCATCCCACCCCCGACCTGGTCCATTCCCCACTTGATCCTGTCCCTCTTCCATAGTAGGTACCTCCAACCTCCTATCCCCACAAGGATGCCCTCCCATCCATCATCCCTCCTCTCATCCCCCTTCCCCCCATTCTGCTGTAGGTTGAGATGTCCCACCTAGTATGTATGTCATTCTCTCCCTGAACCAAATTCAATGAGAATGTGGTTTCACCTTTTTGCCTTCCTATTTTTCCCCTCCCCTGCAACCACTTTCCCCTGCTTCCTCTACATGAGATAGTTTACCCCACCCTGTCTCTCCCCATCTCCTCCTGCCACTTTCCTCTCTCACCTCACAACTTCACCCCTTGAGTATCCTCCCTTCCCAACAAATTCAACCTATGCCTTCTATCCATATATAACTGTAACCATATACACACACATTCACATATGTATTCACATGACCATACACCCTTCTTCCATTATTTTCATAGTGAGAAAGATTTCCTCAGTCACAATTATTGTTTTTCCATATAGGAATGTAAATAGTTCAACTTTGATAAGTTCCTTTTGATTTCTTTTCCCTGATTACCTTCTCAGGCATCTCCTGCTTCTTGCGTCTGGATGTCAAATTTTCTATTCAATTCTGGTTTTTTCCTCAAGAGTGCTTGAAAGTCCTCTATTCCACTGAACGACCATATTTTCCCCTGAAACAAAATACTCAGTTTTGCTGGGTAAGTGACCCTTGGGTTCATTCCCAGCTCTTTTGCCCTCTGGAATATCATATTCCATGCCCTTCCAGCCCTCAGTGTAAAAGCTGCCAGGTCCTGTGCTATTCTGATTGTGTTTCCACAATATTGAAATTGTTTCTTCCTGGCTGCTTGTAGTATTTTCTCCTTGATCTGGGGATTCTGGAACCTGACTATAATATTCCTGGGAGTTTTCTTTTTGGTATCTTTTTCAGGAGGTGATCTGTGGATTCTTTCAACCTCTATTTTGCCCTCTGGGTCTAAAACATCAAGGCAGTTTTCCTTGAGAATTTCTTGAAGGGTGATTTCTAGCTTCTTTCTTTGACCATGGCTTTCAGGTAGTCCAATCATTTTTAAATTGTCTCTCCTGGATCTATTTTCCAGGTCAGTGGTTTTTCCCATGAGATAGTTCACATTGCCTTCTCCTCTTTCATTTTTTTGGATCTGTTTAACAGCATCTTGATTTCTCATAAAGTCATTAGCTTCCATTTGCTTCAGTCTAACTGAAGGAATGAATCTCCTCAGTGAGCTTTTGAGATTCTTTTTCCTTCTGGCAAATTCGGCTTTTTAAGGCATTCTTCTCCTCATTGCCCTTTTGGGCCTCCTTTGCCATTTGAGTGAGTCTATTTTTTAAGGTGTTGTTTTCCTCAGTCAGGCTGTTGACCCTCATTTCATACTTTTCCTGCATCCTTCTCATTTCTCTTTCCAATTTTTCCTCCACTTCTCTTATTTGATTTTTAAAGTCCTTCTTAAGGTCCTCTGTGGCTTGTAACCTGCTCATATTTTCCTTTGGGGCTTTTGGAGCAGGATTTCTGACCTCACAGTCTTCCTCCTGTTCTATGCTTCAGTCCTCTTTGCCCCCCAAATAGGAGTCTAATGTTGCATTTTTCTGTTTAATTTGTTTCCTTTGCCTTGGCATGTTGCCACTTAATTACTTGACTTTTGGGCTTGTTGCCACGGTAGGACTCTGCCACCAGAGAGGGGAGCTTCCGTCCAGAACGTGTGGGGTCTTCACAACTTCCGGTTCTGAAAAGCTGGATACCCACCCCACGACTTCCACCCCAGACCACAATCCAGATCCAGGGAGGTTAAAGCAAGAGTGATTACCCCCAAAGACTGATCACTGGCTCTCCCTACAGTTCAAAGGCCAGGAGCTGGAGCTGCCACTGAAAACTGCAAAATGGAGTGTCTCCTCAGAGGCTTCTAGCCCCCAGGGGAGGAAGCCAACACATTCCCCAAATACTGGTCCCAAAGTCCATAGGGCACTAAGTTCTCACTTTGTCCTAGGCATGTCTGTGTTGACAATTCTGGAATCACCACAGCTGCTGATGTTCTGGGGTCCCTCCAGCCAGCTGCTGGCCTGGCCACCCTGGGGCTAAAACCGAGCTCACTCAGACCTGGGCTCAGCTCTCCGTACTGCGCTGCCAGCTCCCAGAGCACTGCGCTGGTCCTTCCTGCAGGGCTGCTGGGGTGTTCTCAGCAGGAGGTTAGCTTCTCTGTGTCGTTCTATGGGTGCTGGGGCTCCAGAAGTTGTTCAGAGTCCCCTTTTACATAGTTTGGAGGTGATCTGGGGGGAGAGAGCCTTGGATGTGCTGTTTCTACTCTGCCATCTTCTGCTCATAAATTTTTATAGCACAATCATATGCCACAAAACTTGTTCAGCCATTCCCCAATTAATGATCAACCCCTTGATTTCCAATTCTTTGCCACCACAAAAAGAGCTGCCATAAATATTTTGTGTATATGGGTCCTTTTCCTTTTTCTTTGATTTTTTTGGGAGATCAAGATAGTAGTTTGGTTGTCAAGACAGTAGAAAACACCCTGTTTTTCTAGAGCTAAGACCCAGCAAGTAGGCTGTGCTCTGAGTTCGGCATAACAACAATCCTTTGCACTCACCCTCTGGGTAATCTACCCTCTGGCAAAATCACCAGGTGATCACTGAGGGATTTATGATTTTCATATTTGTCAAAAACTATTTAGATTTGTTGGAGCTCCCCTATTTCCTGGGAAATTCTGGTCTGAAAGCTGAAGCTACAGCTGATGGGTAGCAGCAGAAAGTGATCAATCAAATCTCCAACACTGAACAATCCCCATGCTCACCTGCTAAATGAACCAAACCAGATGCTGCACTCTTGTTCTGCCATGTTAATTCTGGCTCTGTATCTCGATGAATGATCACAAGGCTCAACAATTCTAATAACTTGGGGCATGTTCCCACAGAACCCAAGAACACCTGTATTGTCCCAAGAAATGCCAGCCATGGGAACTGTTTAATCAAGACTGTGTTGGGTCCTGCCTTTTTGTGGTTTTCATGTATAAAAATCCTACTCCTGCCACAAGCCACAAGCCCTCCCTCCAGGAAGACGCTGGTTTGCAAACCTGTTTTCCTCACTTTGAAATTAAACTTCTATTTGATTCCTGACTCTCCTGTCTCTAGCTTGCTTTGTTTGGCTCCTGCCACTCAGAGGTTTGACACCAGTTCTGGTTCAGTTGACAAGACCTAGTAGTGGCATTGCTGGCTCAGAGGGTATAAACAGTTTATAATCCTTTGGGCATAGTTCCAAATTGTTCTCCAGAATGGCTATACCACTTCACTACCCCACCAGCAGTTTAATAGTACATTTTTTCTTCATCCCCCCAGCATATGTCATTTCTGATAAGTATATGGTGGCACCTCAGAATTGTTTTCATTTGTCTTTCTCTAATCAATAGTGATTTAGAGCATTTTTTATATGACTATAGAGAGTTTCAGTTTTTCTGAAAACAAGATAAATTTTTTTTTTGCTAGGATATCGCCATAGCAGAATGAGTAGTCCTGGCCATATTTGTTCCTTATGAGTGTTCCTTGTCCCACTACTGGGGTGGTAACCTGTGGGAGAGTACCTTGTATGTATAGAGATCTTTCTTGTCCCTTATTTTGCTACCCTATTTAATCAAATGCTTAATGTCTTAAAACATGGGTGGTTTAGGGAAAGAAACACATTGGTGGGAAATCTTGACGTATAGTTTCTGGACGGGTACTGATCCAGTGTGCCTAGAACTTGAGGTTGGTTTCAGGGGATTTATGTATGAGGATGGGCCCAACTACTACATGTTTCTTAATCTTGCCGCTGTCAATATTTCCTTCTTGATTTGACATAGAAATGTAGTTTTATGTACTAGCTATACAGTTTCACTTGTATCATTAATGTTTGCTTTTGTACTACGTATTTTTAGAAGGGAAGTAGTATGTTGTAGTGGGGAAAGCACTATATGCCATAGGGAATTAGGAGACCAAGATTTTAGTCCAAGATGGTATCATCAAAATGTGTCTCCTGGGTCCAATCATTTGTAAAATGAGTGAGTTGAATGAGATAGTCTCTAAGTTTCCCTTCCTGCTCTAAAATTCAATGACAGAATTCTTAGAGTACAATTTTACTATTTGGAATGAATATAAAGATTTGAAATATTAGTATTCTTTTAGAAAGTTTTATTGGTAGCTTATTCTTATATAACAAATATTTACAGATTACTTTCACTTGTTCAGAAGTCTCCTCAGTCAGTCAACAATTATTTCTTGTGTTTACTATGTACTAGGCATTATGCTAATTTCTGGGAATACAAAGAGAAGCTGATAAAGAGAAGAAAGTCTCTACTCTTGGGGAGCTTAGATTCTAATGGAAGAAGACTACATAAAATGAAACTGGGGGAGGTCAGTGGGGTGCTGCTACAGGATGAAGCAGTGCAGCTTAGGGATAAAGATATCTTTGGTCTAGACTTCCTCCTTAAATTGGAGGTTCTGGGGGGAACCATCCAATCAGAAGGTGGAGCCTCAGAGGAAGAGAGCACTTTCAGTGTGAGTAGTCCAGGAATGGAATGAGCTTCGAGGGTGAAGAAGTTTTCTGTGCCATGGCAGAGAAAGTATATTGGAGATGAGTCAACAGTGTAGTCTGGAGAAGGATAACCAAAGTAAAAAGATCAAGCAAAACTAACAATACAGTGACCTCATCTGGCAGTGCATACAAAGTTCTACATCCATAGCACTCTTCCCACCAGTCTACCTTTTTAAAATTTTTCATGAGCAGAAATCTATTTTCTTTCCCTTCCATGCTCCTAACACCACTGAAAAAAAAAGAGAAAAGAAAAGCAAAATCCTCATAATTAAAAAAAAAACATCCAGAGTTAAGCAAAACAAATTCAGTCGTTTACAACTCTTTGTGACCCCATTTGGGGTTTTCCTGGCAAAGATATTGGAGTAGTTTGCCATTTCCTTTTCCAGCTCATTTTACAGATAAGGAAACTGAGGCAAACAGGGTTGAGTGACTTGCCCAGGGTCACATAGGGTAAGTGAGGTTGTATTTGAATTGGTACCAGGACTGGTACTCTATCTACTATGCTGCCCTAATTCTGTCATTGGATACATACAAAAATCTATCTTTCTGCACTCTTAGTCTGTTACCTCTCTCAGAAGGTGGATAGCATGTTTCACCATTGGTCTTCTGGAATTATGGATGACCACCATATTGACCATAGCTCTCATGACTTTCAAAGTTGTTTGTTTTTATAGTATTGTTAACAGTATAAAAAGAAAAGAATATTAATGCTTTAACATCAAATTGTTCATAGCTATGATTTATTTGAACTTTTACTTAAGTTCTTACTCAGGAATGCAATGTTTCTATGGAACAATGGGTTCTACTTTAAAGTGAGTCACTTTATGATATTGTTTCCAAAAATAATCTCAATCAATAAGCATCTATTAATCATTCACTATATTCCAAATAACATGTTAGGCACAGGGAGATGCAAAGATCAAAATGAGATGTTACTTGGCCTCAAGGAGCTTTCATTCTATTGAATCAAATTATAGTGAGAAATGGGGACTGCCTAGAATCTTCCTGATGAAGCAAACAAAAGAAATTGCCCAGGTTACTCTAGAGATAAGAGGAGATGATGTAACACATACATTTTTTTCCCTTAGATATTGTCAACCAACTTCAACCAATATACAAAATTTCCATATAAAAGTCTTTATAGTTCAACATGTAATATTGAGAGATGCTGGTATAGGGGAAGTAGAACTGTAATGAGTGAGTGGCTCATGAGCAGAACCAGCCCCTCCCTCTAAAATATGCTCACTCACTGGCAAACTGTAACTGGAGAGGTATATCCAGGAGACCAACAACATGTACTCTGACAAAGAAATGCAAACTAGGATTCCCACAATGCCCAATGAACATGGAAGCCCCTCCTGTTACACATATTACACAGTTCCTTGTTAGATGACATTTGGTCTTTCCTCCTTCATTGCCTTCTTTTCTTTAGGAAGAAGTGTCTTTGTGCTTCTTTCTCTTGAAGGCAGCATCTGTCTTGAAGGAAGACAGGGATTTCAAGAAGCAGAGGTGATAGCCTGAGCAAAAACAGAGAGAGATCGGAAATGCAGGCCATCATGTTTGACAAACAGCAAGTATGTCAGGTTAGCTATAATGCTGAATATTTTAAAGGAGTGGGGAGAGGGGGTACAATGCATAAACAGATTGGAAAGGTAAGAAGCAGGCAGGCTGGGAGGGGCTTTAAATGCCAAACAAAGGAATTTATATTGATCCTAGAGTAATAAAGAACCATAGGAGTTGAACGAGGGGAAAGGTGATACAGTCTGACCTATACTTACAAGTCAAATCCTAATATTGCTCAGCACTGAAACTTTGATCTGCTGCATTTTTTCCACCCTGTGCTGGTTCATCCTTCCTTATGCAGTCTGTTAGCTCTCTGCTTCCCAAGCTCACCATATTGGAGTCACACTCTGCATTATTCCTACTGCAATTCAGAATTCCTGAGCTCACTTGCCTTAGCCTTCTCTAGCGACAGGATTTGCAGATGGGTACCACCACATAACAACTCTGACTGTCCAGGAGGTATTCTCAGATATGAGTATAAAGTGAGATACTGGTTTCCAGTCAAGCTACTAAATAAATTAGAAAAATATCTGAAAAAAGGGAATCTATATTTGAATTCTGGCTGGAAAAATGAGTCTGTTGATTGTTCCATTGTTCTCTTGTGCCAAGTCCAGGAAAGCAACCATAGAATAACTCACAAAAAAACCCAACACCCCCCAAAAAAACCTACTTCCTTTTCTTTTAATTTCTCCCTCCCTTCCTCCCCCCACATTGAGGAGTTGGTGGGAGGGAGAAGAAGACCAGGGGTAGGATAGCCAAAAGGAAAAAGAAAAAAAAAGAAAAGAAAGAAAAGAATGTCGATGAAGCATTAAAAATACACAAAGGACAATCGAAAGCCAGAAAGAATCACAGACATTCAAGACAGGTTTGAAAGCTACACACGGAGTTTATTATGTATTTTAAAAGAAAAGCAAACTGTACACAATAGAGATCTGTAGTTTTATGTACAATTTTCTGTTTCTGTTCTAGTACACATATAGAAATCCTCAATTTATTTGGTGTTTATCAAGTTTAGAATTTTTTTTAAAAGAAAAAGCATGGTTGTACACAGAAGGATTCTGAGGTTTTTGCTGGCCCAAATACAGCACCAAAATAATATTTTGGGTTTGCTATGGGCAGATATACATAATAACAACCGGAAATCAGGTTAGGTAAAGGGAGAATACTGACCTTACCTCCTTAGCCTACTTTATGTTCTGGCTCAAATTTACCTGTCCCTAAGAGGATTTTGGTAATATGTGTTGGAAATGTCAACTTGGAAAAAGCAGAAACACAGTTGATACCAAAAATCTCATATCAAAAGAAATTTATTAATGACAAATCCAAAGGAATTGATCACTTCTGGACAGAAGTAGACTCCGTCCTTCTTATGGAAGGAGGAGTCTGGATATGAAAGTCAAGCAAATTTTATACATTAGTTTGGTGCAGACACTCCCTTCAGAGGATTGATTGGTTCATTCTCTTCTGGGTACACCTCTCTATTATTATACATTATTACTAATGAGGCTCTAATTCTGTTGGATAATATACATAAGTTTCATTAAGCAAGGGCAATAACCCTGGAATACTAACCCCTCACCAGTTTAATCTAGATTTGTCCTTATCTGGGCCTGTGAGTCTTAAGACTGCTATCTGTTTTCTAATTGGTTAAATCCACCTGCTGTTGCCAGCTTCTTTTTATTTTTACATTATTTCACTTTTAGTATGATCTAGATGTTCTATGGGAACTGGGAATCCAACTTCTTTCCAAGGCTATCTGGTCTGCTAACCTTTTATCAGTAGCCTCATTTCAGCAATTTTGCAGGCCTGTGGAAATTTACCCTTTGCTATTTCTCACACTTGGGAGAGGATCAACCTTTCAGTTGGATAAATGTTTATAATAGCAAGAACCACTCTAGCCCCATATCTCCCTATATGGCCAAAACAACCCACAAAGGGTGTTATCCCTTTCACTGCTCAAGCTATTTCTGACACCTCATGGGAATTCCCCTTGACATACTCAATCTCTGGTCCTGTGTCACAAAGCTCACCAGGTACTGGGGCTATCCCATGTGACCTTTCAGTTATAGCCAATAGGGACGGGAAGAATTCAAGGAAACATAGGAAGACTTATACGTGACTAATTAAGAAGAAGGAACAAGGAAGAACCAAGATAATGTTATATTGTATATACTTCCTACAACAACATAACTGAAAAGCCCTATAACGAACAATGTTGTCACCACACCGTCAAAGCTAAAGCACATCTTTTCTGGAAACAATCAGAAAACAAAGAAGATAGTGACTTGTCCCATCTGTTGGGCCAATAGTCTGGGAACTTGGCAAAGTTCTTATCACTTTCCCTTTAACTTCTGCGGCCATTTTCTGATTGAGTTGTTTGAATAAATTGTTTTTCTATAAGTTATTTTTTTCAATAAGTATGGCATGATGCTGTAAACAATGTGTGTATTCTCTGATAAACTTATGCATACCCTCTAACAGAACAGGCCATCTATATGTACATATATATATATATATATGTACATATATGGAGAGAGAGAATCAGCAAAGCTCATAAATACATAGAAAATGTGACATCACAAAATCCCACACCTGCGCAACCCCACCTCCTCAAGGGGAGTAGACTTATAAAAATTAACTTTTATTAATAAAATCTTATTTAATAAAGGATTGTTATTAAATTTTTATTTGCTAATCTCATTTTTTTTATTAACAAGGGTACAAGTCTTGGAATGCATCTTTACTGAAAACAATTTCAGAAATTGGGTTCTTGAATTTAAATCCTCCTGATTCCAATTGCATTAATTCACAGGCAGGTTAAAAAATTCACAAGCCTCCCCCTCCTCCCCTAATTTTTTTTGAATTTGAAATTGCTATTATAGACAAGATAACCGGGATGTTTATTGTACGAAATGCCAGTGACTTGAAGAAATAAATTGTGGGACAGAGCAGAGACACATCCCCCGTCGGGTGCAGCGCCAAGCTCCCTCGCGACTCCACTCTCCTTTGTAACCTCATTTCTGGGGCCCTCAACGTTCTCTGGATCAGAACAGTGCATGACCCGCGCTCGAGGTTCCGCGGCCCCAGCAGGGGGCAGCCCTGCTCGCGTGCTCCCCCCGCCCCCTAGCGGAGGCAGGCCTCACGTGGATGTGGGCACTCAGGCTCCCAGGGCTCTGCCTGGAGGCGATGCCACGCTCTGCTGGAGGAGGTGGAGCCCGGGAAGGGGCGTGGCTGCGCCTCTGCGACGGCCTCCTCTGGTGGCCTCCTCCGGCTTCAGAGCGACACCGGGCAGCGCTGGGCCGCAGCCATGGCCGGGGAGCAGGGGTCCCCCAGCAGCGACTCGCCACCGTCTCCATCCCCCGCAAGCGGCCCCGGCGTGGAGGAAGGGGCGGCCGCCTCTCCGGCCGGCGAGGGCCACGACCCCAAGTGCGTGTTCTGCCGGATCGCTCGGCGGGAGGAGCCCGGCACCGAACTGCTACCCTGCGAGGTCAGCTGAGGGTGGGGAGGGAGGGGCACCTGCCCCGGCCGGACCCGGGCCGGATCTCTAAGCGCTTATTTTCATGCACGTGGGTCAGTGTGCTGGGGCTGGGGGCTTTGCAGGGAGAACCTGGCACACACTTGCCCCCCCCATGCCAGTTTGGGGTGCAGATAAGACCGGCTTTTGTATTAGACTACACCTCCTCCAGCTGTGTGGAGATTGGTCCTGAGGGGGTCCAGCCGGTGGAAGGTAATGCACTCACGGAGGGCTAATCGTGGTCTGGCCGCCCCTCCGCCTCTGTAATCTTTGATTGTGATTTAGCTTTAAAAGCGTCTTGTGTTACGAAGTGGCTTCAGTGTCAAGTCTAGTGTATTCAGGTTGTCACTGATAGAAAATAAACCAAGGCGTGCCGGGAAGAAAGCTTTGTTTAAATAGTAGCAGCTTTCTGCTCTCCTTTCAGAAGACTGAAACTGCTTAAATGCCCACCAGCTTTGTGGGTGGCAGAAGATGTGGCATATCAGTGTAAACGGTATAATAAAAATAATCTGTGCCAGGCACAGTGCTAAACGTGGGGGATACAAAAGAGGCAAGAAATAGATAAAAAAAAATAGATTGTTATGAACTTGATCATCAAAAAGAACATTCAAATAAAATAAAAATGAAATCATACAATCACAAATGTCAGACTTTTCAGTTTACACTCATATATACATATACACATATATGTATGTATGTATGTGGGATTTTCCCCCCAACTTTTATCTTTTTGCATAGTGAGGACCTTCTTTTTTTTAAATAACATCATTAGAACATTTACCTACTATTACTGGCCCAGTCAGTTTGATAACCCTTATTGTAGTTTGCCAGATTGCATTTCATAAAGATTGCACCAATTCTCAGCTCCACCAGGAGTATAACACTGCAGTCAGTGTGCTCACAATACTGCCAATATTGAATCTTTATAATTTTTAATTATCTTTACTACTTTAAAGGATATATGTATTACTTCACTATTCTAAATTTGCATTTAATTTTTAAGCATTCAGGTGTTTTTCTCAGGTGATTATTAACAATTTACTTCCAATATTGCCTGTTTAAAGTTTTGATTTGTAAATCAAATCCTTCATAGAAGGAAATAAAACAGTACGAAGTTTATATGGAAAAGAATGTACATTAGAGTTGAGGGGAAGGGGAGGAGGTGAAAGGTCAAACTTTCACAAGCTAAACAGCAGAAGAGAAGGAATATGTAAATATGTGTATGAATTTCTTACAGATTTTTGAAGTCATATTTTTATCAGCTGTTCATTCAGTGCAAAGATTTTTTTTTCCAATCTATTCTTTTTTACTTGGGATTTTGTTTTTATGTGAAAATCTTATTTTTACATAAAATCTCTTTTGCTTCCTATAATTTCTTTTTTTTGTCCACGGGAGGGTGGGTGAACCTTCCTTCTCACCACAATTTCAATAAATGTATCATCTTTTCTGATGTTTTGTAATGTATTTTAAGATATTTAGATAATGGAGCTACTTGTCATTGTGGTATTATATAGTACCACAGAAAAATGGGGAAAATTCTGTATGGGATCCAGTTCTACTAATTTTTAAAAATTTCTCCTAATCCCTTCTCCAGTGTTTTGTAATCTTGGGTTTTTCAGATGCTAATAATTTTAATGCTTTTGGTCTAATTCTAGATTGTCTCTTCTGCTATTTAGCTTTTTTATTGTTTTGTTCAGTGTCAGTTTTGTCAGTATATAACCAAAACCTGATTGTGAAAGTTTGACCTTTCACCTCCTCCCCTTCCCCTCAACTCTAATGTATATTCTTTTCCATATAAACTTTGTACTGTTTTATTTCCTTCTATGAAGGGGCTATCTATACCCTGTAAAGAAATTTGGAAAGGCTTACATGAAGTTTTATGAGAGGCAGACAGCTAGAACTTTACACACATACAGATATATGGAGAGACAAAAAGGAAGGGCACAGAAAAGAGCAATAGGCTGTTTGACATTTTACACGTTGATGTGCATTTTTATCTGCGTTTAAAAATTAAATAGCTGTGTTTTTGCTTCCTTTTTTGTTGAAAGTTAAGTGGCAAAATGTTTAAAGTAAACGCTGGCTTCTCTGAAAAGGATCTAAGCTTTTAGAGTTAGAGGACCTGGCACAGTTTATTCCTGATGTAAGCCTGGCCTCAGCTTCCCTGGGCCTCAGTGTCCTCGTCTGTAAACTGAAGGGGTTGGACATGGGGATCTGAGGCCTCTTTCTATTCAGTTTTCCCAGCTAATCAGTGAGATCCAGTGAAAAGTAGGACTGTTACCTAATATCACTTACTCCTCTGGTTTTTATTAGAAAAGGCAAAGGGAATATAAACTTTATCCTCCTTCTCTTAGAATAGTAAAGTTCCAGAGCTGGTTGTTTACTTTTTTGTGTGTGTTTATTTTTAAAATCTGTAGTATTCACTGTGTATTAATCTGGCCAAAATCACTGGCAGCTAACTTAAAACAAACTTGATACACGCTGGTTTGCTCCAAGAGTTGTTTCTTTTCTATTCTTTCTGCCATGAGATTTTTCTGTTTCACATCATTCTCCACTTACCCTGTCAGGAGTCCTTTTCACAGCTCATATTGGGCTAATCAGATGTTTGGAAATGGTGAAACAAAGATCATATTATGAGTATACTGGCCTGAGGAAAAGGAATAATTGAAGATAATTCCTTCTCTTAAAAGTACACAGGATAAATTTATAAAGCATATAATGGAAATATGTAAATAGCAAGTTGTACCTATGAATGGAGGATATATATCCTCTTACTTTAAAAGACAAGGATATAGTCCTGAGAAGGCACTTAAAGATGAGTCATTTAAAATGCTGTGGTGAGTTCATTAGGGTTCCCTCCCCCCATTAAATTCAACTTCTGTTTGTTGTACACATACACATACACATAATCTGTGCATGAACTATTTCATAGACCATGATTACACTCTTTCCACTGGACTTCAGTGACTCAGGAAGAAAGTGTGATGCTCACAACTTTGTGCAAATGAAATTCAGTTTACACACAAGTGAAGACTTCACCCAGCCCATCTTGAAGTCTTTGGTTGTCTTTGAAAACCAAGGAGGAGCAACCAGCCCATCAGCACTTTGAGTTCACCATTTAAAAGAATAATCTCATGGATCCTTTTGTAAAGCACTTAAGTACCTTTTTATAAAGTAATTCTGTGAAGTAGACAGTAGTGATAGAGAGGACAGAAAGCATGAACTCTAGAGTCAAAGAACCAACATTCACATTCTTCTAAAATTATGACGTGTGACTTTGGGGCAGTTGCCTAACTTCTCGGGGCCTCAGTTTTCCTCATCTCTGAAATGAGGGGTAGGGGGTTGGACTAGACCTCTGAGGTCCCTTACAATACTTAATTTGTAATCTTAATTTATAATTTGTAAGTCTGAAATCTCACTTATCATTTGATTAAAATGAAGTATACCCGAAATGATTTAGGTTGCATGAAGTGATGCACAGAAGTATTTGAGATCATCAGAATCTTGAAAAATTTATTGAAGAGATAAATAGAGATGATTCTTCACATTCTGGGTCTGACTGGTCTGATATTGTCTTTTTAAATCCAGAGTGGCCAGTATCCTGTCAGTGAGCCTTTCTGCATTTAAATAATGTATGTCATGATGATCATGGCCCATTGTTCAGCACAGACATAAGGCCTTTCCAGGTGGGTAGAACTTGCCAGAGGTTCTGCTGGCATAGCCTTTGAGGACCCAGAGCCATATCAGTACCACATCGATACATAGTAATCTGTAGGTGGAAGAGTTCTTTCACTGAGAAAGTTGGGGATCAGTTTAAATATTCTAAACCATGATATGCTTAGGCAAAACTAACCGTGCTTTTCTGGTGTTATGCTTGACTGTGCCTGGATCTAGCTAGGACAATACTGTAGTACTAAACTGCCCCCAGGTCAGATTGATATGAAACCTTAGATGTTATTGCTGCTATCTGCCGGCTTTCTCTAAAACACAATTATTTTTGTTTACATATGTCTTATTTTAGTGGCTCAGTTGAATTAGAGTTAAAATCAGGGAAAGCATTAATGCCTGTGGGTGTGGATAAACTATTTTAAAACCCTTGTAGGTGCATTCACACTGGCAGGTTGACTTGTTTTTGCTTTCAGAGTTCTAGGGGTAAATTCTTGAGTACCATCCTCTTAGCTCATGAGCCCACATCGGTGTATATATCCTTTCTAGCTAGTAAACTCAGTTCCTTATTGAAAGCAATTTCCTGATGGCATAGCATGAACAGTGGTTATAAAGTATTTGTCCCAGCACCAGGGTATACTGTCCACATAAAAGTAAAGTACAGTTATAGAGAGGTAAATATGCAGGAAGCATATCTCATGACTCTAGAAGTGCAGGTCTTTGATGTTCTTTCTTTGATTGTAGTCTTAACAAGATTCACTGTGAGATATGGCAGTAATGATAGGAGTTATTCAGTTGTTTAGCTGGGCCAGCTCTGTGTAGGGAGAAGCATTGGCTGGATCAAACAGGTTACTTTGGCAGCTGAGTTTCTTCCTCACCAGGCCCTGTTGTGCTGGGATATCTTTGTCCAGCCCAGGGGTGGCGACCTTTGACCTTGAGGCCACATGTGGCCCTCTAGGACCTCAAGTGCAGTCCTTTGACTGAATCCAAACATCACAGAAAAAATCAAGTTTGGATTCAATCAAAGGGCTATATTTAGCCCATCACTGGGCTAGACACTCTGTGCTCTCTTTTTGATAGGCAACTGCATTTTTCCCCCACCTCAGCCACCATCTTGGCTGGGTAATAATAAGTACTCTTCCATTGGAGTGCTATAGTGCTTTTTCAGTGTAGTCAGTAACATTTAGCTTAAGCTTGGCAGAAGCCTTTTCCCTTTGACACCTTTATTTAGGTTGCTTGTCTTCTGGTTGGAAGTAGGGTGTAGCCTCTTCTGTTGAACATCCTTTGTGGCTTAACAGACCCAGCCTTCCCTAAGGCACTGGACCTTATTTGGGGCTGATTCTTTCAGTTCTACTTCCCCTACTGTCTTTGGGTTTCCTTTTGGGGATCTTTTACCGAAGAGTGATGAGGAACAAAGGTATGAATGTAGTTTGTGTTCTTGAGTTGAGTTTTTTTGTCTGGCTGGCCTATTCATATGCAATTGGTATATTTGAGCCACTGGCCTTTTTTAGGATAAAGAGCTTCTGTTTTGCATATGAAGGGTTTCCCCTTTATATTTCCCTGTCTCAGTGTTTGTTTTTTTAGTCCCTCTAAACCTCTGCTACTCTTGATAGGAAGTACCCTCTGCCCCTGTAGACTTTCCCTCTGATTGGATGGTTCCTCCCAGAACCTCCACTTAAGGAGAGTTCCCTTACCCCCTGTCTCTCCTTCTTTTCCACATTCCAGACTTTCTACTGGGTCCCTGCTCTGGAGTACCTTTTTCTTTCCTCTTCTTCCCCCATCCCTACTCCTTCTTCCATTAGAATATAAATTCTTTGAGGGCAGGGACTATCTTTCTTTGTACTGGTAACCCCAGTGCTTAGTACAATGTCTGGCACATAGGAAGTAACTTAATAAATACTTGTTAAATGACTGACTCGGTGTATGGAAGTGAATTTTTAAGAATTCCTTGTAAAAGTCTTCTATATTCTTCAGATTAATGGACTTGATATGTAGTCCTAAAAAACAGTTACACCTTCACCCTATTGACTTTAAACTATTCATTTTTACCATCCTAAATTAATTGTTTTCCAGCCATATTCTCAGCTAGCAGCAGTAATGTGAATTTTATTAAAATAATATAGGGGAGTCTGATATGATAATTTAGTGACTCTGTAATCTCTTAGATGTATTTGCTCCTTCCAGTGGTACCTTCAATGGTAGCTGTAGTACAGTGGAAAGAATTGAGTTAGTGAAACTTTCCGTGCCTCAGTTTCCTAATCTATAAAATGAGGGGATTGGACTAGATGGCTTCTAAAGTCATTTTGAGTTTCAGATCTGTCATTGTGTGATCCATCCATACCTTTTCATACTGTGCTATTTCTGCTCACCCCCTCTAATAAATTCTCCATGGGGAATTGCAACAGTGGAATGTTAAATCACTGGATCTGTTTTTAACATTTTTATACCATTTCAGATCAATAACATCATTTGCATTTCAGCTAGAAAGCAGTGAAAAAAGAAGATGAGAAATTCTTACATAATAACCACACTTAGGCTTGAAGGCAGATCTGCACAACTTGGCAGTAGATCGGGGACAAAATTAAAATAGGTTAAACTTCTTCAGGCTGCAGATAGGTTTTTAGTGGCTCACTTTCAAACTGAAGGTATAATTAACGATTACAGATAAACCATATGGAAAAAGGGAAATTTTAATTAATATCAATTACACTTATTACTTAAGATTTTTATTTATCAGGGCAGCTATGTGACACAGTAAATAGAGGACCAGCCCTGGAATCAGGAGGACTGGAGTTCAAATTTGGCCTCAGACATTTAACACTTACTGTGTGACCTTGGGCAAGTCACTTAACCCCAATTGCCCGGCCTTCCCTCTCCAAAAAGACAAAGAAAAGAAAAGATTTTTATTTTTCATGAAATTACTTTGCTAAGTGGTACAAATTTTAATATATTTTTCAGGTTGTCTTTACATTTAGTAATGGCTGAAAGCAAAGCAAAAAGATACTACTCTCCTTTCAGACTAGAGACAGACTGATGATGTTTGGTTGCCTCAGATCACATGACAAACAGGAGAGTGTGCATGGCAACCCACCTATTATGCCAAGTTACATGATGGGCACAGTAGTGACTAGTGGAAGGAAGGCAGGTCAAGCAGGGCACAGACAAAGCACTCATTACGTGTTTACTTTCTTTTACATTCTCTACATTTTTTGTGGGTCACCTGAAATGCTTTGGTGGCCCATGAGGGCTGTATGTTGTACAGGGCTGCTTTAAGGTTTAAGAAATGATTTCTTCACAACTATTCCATAGGTAATCACAGAATCTCACACTAGACGGCATCTCAGAATCCATCTGATCCAAACTAGTTTTAAACAGATATCTCCTCAACAACATACCTGACGAATGGCTATTCTGCTTCCTCTTGGAGACCTGCAGAGCCAGGGAACCTACCACCTCCCAAGGCAGCTCGTTCTGGTTTTTTTGGTACATCTGTGTTAGGAAGTTTTCCCTTAAATCAAAGCGAAATCTGTCTCTGTAACTTCCACCCATTGTTCCCAGTCCTACCCTTTGACACCAAGTAGTACAAGTTTAATCCTTTTTCATGAAAGCTTTTCAAATGCTTATGGACATCTTGTATGTCCCCTTTTCAGGCTACACATCCTCCTTTTCCCTTAGTCAGCCTTTATATGTCATAGTTTCTAGTCCTCATTATTCTGATGTCCATTTCTGAAGATGCCCCATCTTGTTACTGCACTTCTTAAAGTGTCTTTGGGAATGAGGAATGGCACAGGACCTGGGATTTCTTTGGTTTGGGAATTCTTGATAAGGGAACCCCGAGTACTATTTTGAGAAGGAAAGTACAGCAAATCTGTACCTTCTTTGTAACCTAAAGCCTTAGAGTTGTGTAGGGCAACCAAGAGGTTAATTGACTTGTTTAGGGTCACAGCCTGTGAATCAGGATGTGAACCTAGGTTTTACAGACTCCTAGAAACACACTTTATGCCATATACCATGCTGCTGCTCAAACTGTCAGTACCAAATGTGATTGATCAGGGCAGAGTTCAGTGAGACAATCATCTCCCTTAGTCTAGACACAATAACTTTCAGCGTTGCTTAAGAACAAATAAATTAATACTTTTTTGGCTTTGGCTGTCAAGTTGTTGATCCATAATAAGAAGTCCTCTAAAATTTGCAGCCCTGTTTCATATAAATTGCCATACTTCTCTCCTGATTTTTTTTGGGGGGGATGTAGTGGACTCCAAATGTAGAGCTTTGCATTTATGCCTATTGAATTTTATCTTACCGATTTTTTTTTTCTTTTTGGAGGGCATTTGGGGTTAAGTAACTTGCCCAAGGTCACACGCCTAGGTTTGTTTGTGTGTGCATTAAGTGTCTGAGGCCGGAACCTAACTCAGGTCTTTCTGACTCCAGGGCCGACGCTCTACTCACTGCGCCACCTAGCCGCCCCCTATCTTACTGATTTTGACCCATTCTTTTTGTGGTCCTGTGGTATTTTAGCTATTCCCTTTCAGCTTTGGGCTGCCTCCAAATTTTATGAGCATGTCATCTTTGGTTTCATTCAGGTTGTTGTTTAAAAAAAAGTGAGGGGCGGCTAGGTGGCTCAGTGAGTAAGAGCGCTGGCCTTGGAGTTGGGATGACCCGAGATCTAATCCGGCCTCAGAAAATGAGTATCCACACATAAATAATGACTGGCCGCGTAACCTTGAGCAAGTTACTTAACCCCAATTGCTTCAAAAAACAACAACAACAACAACAAAAAGTGAAACAGTTCTAGGGCAAGAACAGAAGAGATTTCCCTCCAAGTTGGCACTATCCTGTTATGACTCTTCTTTGGGTCTGGTTTCTATATCTAGCCTATATCTTCTCTAACTTTCCTACAATGGTAGCATGAGATAGTGTTTTGTTGAAATCAAGGTAAATTGTGTATAGTATTTCCTTGATTGTAGTTTAGTCTCATTTGGCATGTTTAGTCATTGCTCTCTATCCTAGATGTCCCCTAGCCCTCCTTTTAATATAATATTCTAGAATTTTGCCACGAATGAGATAAAACTTTTTTTAATTGATATGACTGAAATTTTCTAATCCTGAAGCATTGCTTCCATCCTCCCAGTTTTTTAGAGATCACTGACTATATTTTCTCAATACCGTGAGATATAGTTCATCTGGGTTTGGAGCTTTGAACATTTTGAAGACAGTTTAGCCCTTTTTTAACTGTCTCATCTCTTATATAGTTAAAGTTCTATTACTCTTATTTTATAGATAATTAACCTTAGTCTTAGTGACATTAGTGTCTTGTCCCAGCTTCATCAGGAGAATAAATAGTAAAATCAGGATGGGACTTTTAATTCTAAGTCCTTTATGCAGCCTTATACAACCTTCTGTAATTACTCAGAATATTGAGTAATACTCCTCTGCCACCCTTCTAAACGCCTCCTAAATTCAGAAGGAAAAATACATACAGTGTACCCTTAACATTTTAATATTTGGAGAAATTTGGGTGGATGGATTAGACCCAGGGAGAGTGGCCATGATGAAGCAAGCTTTTTTAAATTGGTGGTTCAGTATCATCAAAACAGTCTCTTAGTGCAAGTGTTTTAAGAGTCTATGACAGTTTAGCTAATATCCTAACACCCATTTTAACAGTCTTTATTGCATTATTTGTAGCAGTCATGAGACAGGAGGGAACATTTAATACTTGGATTTTTACTATCTTCTCCTATTTCCATCCTTGTTGCTTTGCTGGAGGTTGAAATAGCATGACAAAGGGCCCATTCTCTGAAGCACACTGTGGGGCAGGAGTTTTTTATTTTGTTTCATTTAAAGGAGGATCTGTGTGGAATATATGTACTTGCCTAATCATTGTTTTTTTTTCTTTTTTCTATACTTGTGTGATTTTTAAAATTAATAAATTTATCATCTCTCATTTTATATTCTCCTTTCCATTGAAATAAATGAAAAAACAACACCCTTGTAATAAATATACATTATTAAACCAAATTCCAGTATAAACCATTTCCAAAAATATATGTTTTACTTTGTATTGAGTCCAACTCTGTGTTAGAATGTGGGTTGCATGCATCATCATTATAATGATTGGTCATTGCATTAATCATAGTTCTCAATTGCTTCAGAGTTGTTTGTCCTTAAAAAATTGTAATCGTATAAATCGTTTTCCTAGCTCTCTTCAGTTTCCCTCAGTATCATTTCATACAAGTCTTCCCAGGTTTCTCTGAAACCATATTTTGATCATTTTTAATAGCATGATATTATTCCATTACATTCATATAGCCTAATTTTTTTCAGTCATTTCCTAATTGATGGTTTCCCATCCCTCCACACCCTTTGCCCCTTAGGATAAAAGCCTAGTAGTAATATTACTGGGTCAAGGGGCACTTGTACATGGCATGGTTTTTTCATTGAAGCCAAGATTGCTAACCTTACTTTCCCTTATTCATATTCTATTTTAGAGTTACTGTAATCGTGGGAAAAGAAACCCAGTAGGAAATTGGTGACTCTAGGAAAATGTTAATTCAGAAAGGTTATATGTGTTATTTTCATAGGCACTGAATTAAATTTTAATTTTATAAAAGGGAAGGGAATAATATTCCATTTCCTACACTCAGAACTCCATGATGGTAGAAACCATGCATTTATTTTATTTTTTTATTTGATTTATTTTTTTAATAAACAAAAACTATTTTCTCTCCTCCTCCACTCTTATTGAGAAGAACAAGAACAACCACCTTTGTTAACAAGTATGTATAGTCAGAACAAATTACACATTGGTTGTCCCTCTAAAACATATCTTTAAAATTGTGTACATCGGGGTGGCTAGGTGGCGCAGTGAGTAAGAGCACCGGCCTCGGAGTTGGGATGACCCGAGATCGAATCCGGCCTCAGAAAATGAGCACCCACACACAAATAATGACTAGCCCTGTAACCTTGAGCAAGTTACTTAACCCCAATTGCTCTTAAAAAAAAATTGTGTACATCCCTCTGTGCCTGTACTATGCTTTCTCAGTTAATGTCTAATAAATGAAGAGGGGAATAAAAGCTTCCTCAGTAGAGGAATGAATGAATGTCCTATAAGAGCAAACATGCTTTTACTCTGTTGGCCAGTTGAGTGAGGTCTGTTGTATATAGCAATGCCATGTATACTCTAATACACAATTACACATCTGTGGTCTTCTTGAGGTGGTTATTATAGGCTCATTGTTCATCCTGTTGGGTGATTCTTGTCTTTGCTTTCCCATGATATGAGCATGTGTTGGAGGCCTTCTGATCTTTTGAGTATACCATCAGATTATATATGCTATCTGTTGGTTATACCTAGATCTCATTAAGCACAAAATCATGAAGAAAAGGCTATTTTTGACTGGTATATACTCTTCAGAAGATGGAGTCTTTTGAATAGCATGTACAAGTAAACCAGAAAAATAGTGATTGTTAAACTGTAACACCTGGATCAGTAACTGTCATGTAGAACCCAAGTTCTTGTTATAATGGAAGAAAAGATTGAATCAAGAGAAAGTAAAATGCAAAAGAAAAAAAAAGTCATTGCTTTTTATGGTATGGTAATGAACTTTAAAATATACTTTTGAGTCAGAGAAAAGATATACACTATTAGCAATAAAAAGAAAGCATGAATTCCGGAATCCTGGAGAACGAAGTAGCATTGAACCATCTTATGATTGCTTTTTTTTTTTTTCATGATTCCTTTTTGTGGATTGACTTTATGGTCAGCCTTGTTGTTCACTGGAATAAATGAAAGTCCCATAAAGTTAATTTTCCAGTTTTCTTTAGAGATCATCTATATAGCTCTAAAACCTACTTTCAGTGGCACTGGCATTATTCAGCATTAACCTAAGCACCACTTCCAGTAGACCAAGATTTATAGTTTCTGGGCAGTGCCAAAACAGCCTTAGGAAATGCTTGCAGAACTTGGTTTTTCTGAATCCAGTTGTTAAATTTAACCACTCTGTGTCTTGGAGTTTGCAGCCTTGGGTTTTTTTCTAGAGACAATCTGAATTCTTTCAATGGGAATTTCATATTCCATTTTCAGAAGTTCTGGGAGTTTCTCTTCTATAATTTTCTTCCTTATGGCATCAGTTTATTATGTTCTTCCAGGAGACCTATGATCTTTAGGTTGTCACTGCACATCCTGTCTTTGAGATCTCTATGTTTTGCTTACATAGTGACGTATTTTCTTGGATGTTACTGTCTTTTTGCTTCTTCATTTCTGTGTTCTTCACTTTTGTGTATATACATTCCCAATTTTTTTGTTCTCTTTTTTATTAATTTGATGATGCTTGCTATTGCAGATTCAAGTGTTTCTTTTTTGTTGATTATTTTTGCTATGTAAGACACACATTCCACTCTCATAATTCTTATTTAAACTAATCAGAAATAGCATATTGTAGTTCCCATGTTCTTATCAAATTCCACAGGGTCCTCTGTTCCATCAAGTGTTGAATCATTTTCTTTTATTTTGAAATATTTATTTATAGATGCTTGAACTTGTTTACTAGGTCTGGAGGCCATATTTTTTTCTGTTGTTACTGTTTTTCCTGTTGATTTATCTGTTAATGTTCAAGGCCTTTTGAGTTATCTTCTTTCTTGGAATCTTTGGTACTATTAGTCTTCCCCTCATTATTTTCCTTATCACTCACTTCTTGACTCCTTCCCATCTGATTTTGGCTTCCTGGGGGACTACATCTGGACTGGATGTCAATACATCTTAGTCTTTTTCCATGCTAGGCAATTTATGTTTCATCAGCCTAGGTCTCCCTCCCAGAGAGGGAAGAGAGACTGAGACAGTTTTAAAAAATATATTTATTTACTTTTAGTTTACAACATTCTATTCCACAATTCCTTGAGTTCCAAATTTTCTCCCCCTCTGTCTTCTCCCCCCGCCCCCCATGGAGACATGTAATCTGATATAGGTTCTACAAATACCTTTACATTAAACATTAGTCAAGTTGTAAAGAAGAATTATAACCAATGGAGTGAACAACAAGAAAGAAGGAATGAAACAAAACAAAACACAAAAGAGAGAGAGCAAGCAGTTTGCTTCAGTCTGTGTCCAGACTCTGTCTTCTTTCTCTGGCTCTGGATGGCCCTTTCCATCAAGAGTCTTTTGGAGTTGTTTTATAGCTAAGAGGATCCCAGTCTATCAAAGTCAGTCATCACAGATACAATATGTCTGTAATTGTGTGCAATGTTTTCCTGGTTCTGCTCCCCTCACTCAGCATCAGTTCATATAAGCCTCTCCAGGTAAATATGAAGTCCATCTGCTACTCATTTCTTTTATCACAATAGTATTCCATTACATTCTTATACCACAACTTGTTTAGCCATTCCCCAATTGATGGGCATCCCCTCAATTACCAGTTCTTTGCCACCACAAAAAGAGCTGCTATAAATACTTTTCTACATACTGGTCTTCCTCCCACTTGTATGATCTCTTTGGGATACAGCCCTAGAAGTGTTATTGCTGGGTCAAAGGGTATGCACTTTTTAATAACCCTTTGGGCATAGTTCCAGATTGCTCTCCAGAATGATTGGATCCGTTCACAACTCTACCATTTAGTGTTCCAATTTTTCCATATCCTCTCCAGCATTTCTCATTTTCCTGTTTTGTCATTTTAGCCAGTATGACTGGTGAGATTTGGTACCCCAGAGCTGTTTTGATTTGCATTTCTCTAATCAATAGTGATTTAGAGTATTTTTTGTATGTTTTCAGATATATTTAATTTCTTCCTCTGAAAACTGCCTGTTCATATTCTTTGATCATTTATCAGTTGGGGAACGACTTGTATCCTTACAAATTTGACTCAGTTCTCTCTCTATATATTTTACAAATGAGGCCTTTATCAGAGACACTGATTTTAAAATTCTTCCTCAGTTTTTCACTTCTCTCCTAATCTTGGTTACGTTGACTTTTTTGTACAAAAACTTTTTTGGGATGGGTTTTTGATGTAAGTCTGTGTCCTATTCTTGGATTTGCGAGTGCAGCTTCACTGCTGGAAGCATTTGGGAGTAGGGAAGCGATGCAAAATGAGCTCAGGGTCAATGAATGTTAGTTCCTGGGATATTTTTTTGTTTGTTTTAGCCTTCTTTTGGATTTTGGATATCCTAGACCATGGAAATAACTAAACTTTATCTGTTATAAGTTCTGTTTTGGAGGTTGTGGAGATCAGAGAAACTATCTAGTCTGCCATCTTGTTGCTCATGAGCCTCAGAACCAGGAAATGCTTTTAAAAGATTAATTGAGTAGCAAATGAAAATGGATGTTTTATTCCATTAGCCTGAAGACCTGGTTTGTTTCCAAGACATCAAACCTGGGGCTCCACATCATTATCTCGTGGTGCCAAAGAAGCACATCGGAAACTGCAAAACCCTAAAGAAAGAAGATGTACCCTTAGGTAAGGCTTTAATAATATCATTTTTGGGGGGGAGGACGGAGGGCAGGGCAATTGGGGTTAAGTGACTTACCCAAGGTCACGCGGCTAGTAAGTGTTAAGTGTCTAAGACTGGATTTGAACTCAGGTCCTCCTGACTCCAGGGCTGGTGCTCTATTCACTGTGCTACCTAGCTGCCCTGTTTAATAATATCATTTATGGTGATACCATCTTTGGTTGTAAATTTAAAAAAAAACAGTACTAATTTGATTTTAAAATGTCATGGTATGAGTTGGCTCTGTATGATATATGATCACAAACTGGCCTAAATGAGATAATATTTGTAAAGCACTTCACAGTGTCTGGCACATAAGAGATGCTTAATAAATGTTTATTTCCTTCCTTCTATACTGAACCTAGTTTGCTGCATTTACCTCTTGAGCTTGTAGTGTAAATTCATGGTAACTAAACCACTGGAAACGTGTGGAATTTGGGCCCTAGTGATTAACTTTTGCTGTTGGTGAAACTAGGTCAGTGTTTATGATAGATTAGCTTTCCTCCCTCAGTTCTGCTGTCTTTTTACACCATAACCTTTGTACCTCAGTTACTTGAACTCAGTTTGCTGTGATTATTCTTATCAGGGCCTTGAATCAGTTGGCTGACTATTGTAAGGTACCTTGCATGAGAGACAAATTGGGCTAGATTCTAAGAGGTACCTGTATAATGTCTTAGAGCAATAATGACCTTCAGAATATCATAGAATCCTAGACATCTGGGTTAAAAGGGACCTCAAAGACGGTCCAGTCTAGTCTCCTTATTTGATAGATAAGGACTGAAGCTTAAGGAAATTTTAGTGACATTTTCCAGGTCTGATGTAGCAAACCCCAAGCCTCTGTCTTTAGACTAGGTGCCCAGTACCACGTACATGATACCTCCCTTAAAAATGTGCCTACCCTCTCCCTAATAACTTGCTTTCCTCCCAAGCTTGGGTCCTGTTTGAACTTATTTTGACCAAATTTAATGCTTTTTTCTGTTGTTCAATCTTTTTCAGTTGTGTCTGACTATGTGATCCCATTTGGGGTTTTCTTGGCAAAGATACTGGAGTGATGTACCATTTTCTCCTCCAGTAGTTAATGCTAGTGTTTATTTTTATTTGAGGGTTCCAGGTTCATGTTTGTGATCATCATTGCTGGGTTTAGGGTAGAGATCAGTATATTATAAAATTCAATTTGTCTGCAGAGTGGCAGCAGGTTGATAGTAAATAGAGATAGTTTATGTTTTAATAGTTTTAACAACTATTGTAAGTTGATTTTGTTTTTTTATGTTCTGCAAATACAGAAAAATGATTTGATTTTTAGTCTAAATACTTTTTTTAATCATAGGTAAGTTTTCACAGTAAATTCTGTTTCTATGCAGTGTTTGGGAAATATGGCTTTCTGCTTAATTAGGAATGACTGATTCCTAATCCCTGCATTGTGAATAGATAGTAAACATTTTCAAGGAATTAGATTTCAATAAACACTTAACTACATTAAATAAAATCTAATTTTTGATCCAAAAGGCTATTTAAGATTTTTTAGACCATCAGGTATTTGTATGTTGCTCCAGATCAAGAGTTCTTAAACTATTTTGTGTCATGGACAGCTTCTCAGAATAAAGTTTTTAAATACAAAATAAATTATAATGGCCAATATTTATGTAGCACTTCAAAGTTTGAAAAGTGCTTTACTTGTGTTGTCTCATTTGATTGTTGTGACAACTCTGAGGTTGTCGCTGTTATCATTCACATTTTACAGATTAAAAAACTGAGACAGGTTAAATGACTTTACTAGGGTCACAGAGCAGAATTGGAATTCAGGTTTTCTTGACTCTTAAGCCCAAAATTCTAGCCACTTTGCCACCTGGCTGCCTTAAAAATTATGTAAGATTACAAATGAAAGCAATGTTGTTGAAATGTAGTTACCAAAATAAAAATAAATTCACAGACCCCAGGTTAAAAAGCCCTGTAGGTTTTCAAATTATAAGAGATAAGTCTGAATTTAAACTGACCCTAAGGCCTATCCTGAAATTTCCTTTTTAAATCAGTCCCTAAAAGCAGACTGTTTGCTTTTTATTTTTGAATCTCATCAAAGTAGAGATCTGTGCCTCTCCCTCCCCCTTTTTTCCCCAAAATCCTATTTATTACAACTGTTTTTTTTAATTCAGTAAAAGTTTAGTATGATTGTCTTTTTAATTTTTATGATTATTTCTTATCACTGTAGTAGGATATAAGAAATATTCTGGTGAAGCATAGATTGTCAATGTTATGTTTTCACCTAAAACAAATTTGGTGTGTTTACAATGTTGTAGAAACCAAATAAGCAGAATTTCACTTGTTAAGATGCCTTAATTTTCCCTTGAAGTGCTTGCTTCATAAGTAGTCACCCAAACCCTTCAATGGTTTATTGTTGCCATTGATTATTATCTTGCTAGTTTGAACACAGTTGGAAACACATTTTATATGGGGTCTGGGCTTCCTTTAAGTCCATAATGGCCCTGGCTAATGCATTTTTTTCCTTTGTACTTTTATTTTTTATTTGAACTCTGGGTGAGTGTTTCTCTGACTAAAGTTATTACCTTTTCTGGTAAGTTGAGGATCCTACTCAATGGGATTTTTTGTGTGTGGGGGAGAAGATGATTGAGGTCATCTCTCCAATATCTCTAGGTTTCTTCATTAGTTTTCTTTGAAAACTTTTGATTACAGAATAGAAGAATTAGTATATGTTTTAGTATGCTTGAAATCTTAGTGTTTGCTAAGGGTACTTTCTTTTTCTTTTTTACAGTGGAGAAAATGATTGCTGTTGGAAAAACTGTTCTTCAGCAGAAAAATGTCACTGACCTGAATGATGTGAGGTATGAGTATGCCCAGCTATGACCATATTGGGAATTAATAATTTTATAAAAGATTATTGCTAATCAGGTAATGAGAGCAAAGCTGACAGCCCATTGTTCCTCAAATGGAAAATCTATTTTTCTTTTGAGAGCTGAAATTGATAGTAAGAAATCATTGCTAGTGTGTATACCTTGTACCACATGTTGTGTTCTCACTAATTTCTCTACTGTAGTTGAATTGGAGTTGATCACATAACTGCTAAAGGAATGAATGTAAGAATTTATGCAAAATTCTACCTTAATGGGTTTTTAGCAATGTTTTCACTAACCCACAGTTTGTTTCACTATCAGAAGCTTCTGACTTTGCAAGGTATCAGCAGGAAACCTCAAATGAGATGTTTTGGAAACCCTCTTCAAGTGAACAAACATTTATTAGTTGCCTACTGTGTGAACAGCACTGTGCTGCTAGGGAAAGTGGGTGGGGGATGAGCAAAAGACACAAATATCAGAGACTTACTCTTTGCCCTTAAAGAGTTCTTAATCTATTAGGGAGCATTCTCTCCCCCCCTCTCCCTCCGTCTCTCTTCCTCTCTTCCTCTGTCCTTCTCTCTCTCCCCACTCCTCCTTCTCTTTCATTCCCTCTCTCTCTCACACACACATATACCCCATACCCCTCCCCCTCAGTTGCATAGGAAAGGTACAAAGTGCTTTGTGAAGTCTGATTCTGGGATTTAGAGTTGTATGCTTTAATCATAGGATCGTAGATTTAGAACTCAAAGGGCATCTCATCCAACCCTTATATTTTTATTTTTTAAGAACATTATTCTGAATTTAATAATGAAATTAACATTTTCCTATACAAGTTTTCAACAGGAAAAGAAGACTACACACGAAACAGTGACTGTGTGACTGCTGTCTTGTAGGGTTGTTTTCCTTTGCAGGATCACTTAGGCAAACCAGTCTTGCAGTCAAGGTCTTGCTTTGCTGAATCTGGAACATAGTATCTTTCTGTTTCTAGATAAGTCAGTTAAACATCTCAGTGTCCCAGGCATCTCCCTGAGAATATTAATTACTAGTTAGTTGCAGGTGGAAGGGGGTTTCTTCACTCAGAGTTACCTATTAAGTTATAGGTCTAGCCAGAGGTTCCCAAAGTGGGTGATACTGCCCCTTGAGCACTGGAATTATGGGGGTGCAGCAGTAGCCTCAGGCGCTACCAGGGGCATCACATAAAAAATAAGGAGGCGGTGAAAGCATACTAAGAGAAGAGGAGAAATTTGAAAAACCATTTGTACATGTTTCATCTGTTTTGTAATGCAGTTAAAGGTGTCATGTTTATGATAAACACACCAAGTGAAGTTATGACTGATCAGTGGTCAAGTCTGGCAACAGGTCTTAACCAGAAGGTGTTGGTAGGGGAGCGTGTTGCATATCGTCGTGACGTCCAGAGTGCATCTGTAGGAATATGTATGTAATGATTTGTTTACAATACTGTATGGTTACATGATGCAATATTGTGTCATCAAGATATGCAGGAAAAGGGCGGCGCAGTGAGTAGAGCGTCGGCCCTGGAGTCAGAAGGACCTGAGTTTGGATCTGGCCTCAGACACTTAACGCACACACAAACAAAAACCCAGCCGTGTGACCTTGGGCAAGTTACTTAACCCCAATTGCCCTCCAAAAACCAAAAAAAAAGATATGCAGGAAAAACTCACAAATTTACAATAAATTATTAAATTGAAGATGTGTCATTTTTTTAAAAAATTCATTTTTTAAATTATGTGAATTTTTTAAAAAACCTATTAAATGATTTTAAAAGTATATATTCCAGGGAGGTTCTGAGTAACTTTTTTTTTTGAAAAGGGGTCAGTAGGCTAAATAAATTTGGGAACCTCTGGTTTAGACCAAAAAAAACCTCCCCAAATTGAGATCATTATAAATGTGGTTCTCTGAATCTGCTTTTTTCATTCTGTATCATTTTATACATATATCAGATCTTATCAAGTTCTTTTAGATTTCTCCTATTCATTATTTCTTATGGTATAATTATATTCCATTACTCTCATGTCTCAAATTTGATTCAACTTCATAAGTACCTGTTTTATTTCTAATTTTTGCTATGAATTTTTTGGTACAAATGGAACCTCTCCATGTCTGACCTTCTTGGGAATTATCCCTAGTAGTGGAATTTCTTGGTCACAGGGTAAGGAGAATTTGGTTACTCGTTTTGGATAATTCCAAATTGCCTTCTAGAACAGTTTGACCAATTTTAGATCCATCAGCAGTATGTTAGTGTGCCTGTTTTTCCCACAGCCTCTAGTAGTGATTACTGATGTATAATTATGATGACAGCAGTGGGCTACAGGCAGTGGCGAAGGAGCAACGCCCTCCTCTCCTGTGGCCCTCGTTTTCTCCCTCACCCTCCCTCCCTCACTGGCTCGCTCCTTTCCGGAACCATGGCCTCCGGCGTGGCTGTCTCGGACGGCGTGATCAAGGTGTTCAACGACATGAAGGTGCGCAAGTCCTCGACTCCCGAGAGGTGAAGAAGCGCAAGAAGGCGGTGCTGTTCTGCCTGAGGGAGGACAAGAAGAACATCATGCTGGAGGAGGGCAAGGAGATCCTGGTGTGCGGCGTGGGCCAGAGCGTGGACGACCCCTACGCCACCTTCATCCAGATGCTGCCGGACAAGGACTGCCGCTACGCGCTCTAGGATGCCACCTACGAGACCAAGGAGAGCAAGAAGGAGGACCTGGTGTTCATCTTCTGGGCCCCGGAGTGCGCCCCCCTCAAGAGCAAGATGATCTGCGCCAGCTCCAAGGACGCCATCAAGAAGAAGCTGACAGGAATCAAACATGAATTACGAGCCAGCTGTTATGAGGAAGTGAAGGACCGCTGTACTCTGGCAGAGAAACTGGGGGGCAGTGCCATGATTTCCCTGGAGGGGAAGCCTTTGTGAGTCTCCCACTTCTGGCCCCCCTGCTGGGGCTGCCCGAGCCCAGTGGGGGATCAGGCTGCCCCCTTCCTGCCAGACCCGAGGGGCTGGGGGGATCCTAGCAGGGGCAGGGCAATCCCTTCACCCATTTGCCAAACCTCCCCAACCCCTGACCTCCCCACTTCATCCCAGTGGCTCTGGCCTTCCCAAACCGCCTTTTATATTCTCATTCCTCTTGAGTTGTAGCAGACCAAGGTCCCCCTGACCCCCAGATGGGGGGGAGGCCAGTATTTTTTTTAATTGACACCCCCAGTTTTCTCCCTTCCCCAGTACTGCAAACTTTTAACTGCAGTAGTGGCTTTGTGCTCGTTGTTTAGTTTTGTGTATAAATGGAATGTTGTGGAGACCCCCTCTCCCCTCCCCAGTTACTCATGTGGCCAGTAAAAGGAAAGTGCAATTAAAAAAAAAAAAAGACAAAGAAAAGGTGAGCTGCTCAAAAAAAAAATTAATTATGATGACATAGTATCAGTTCTGTGTGCCTTACTCACTTGTCAGCCCTGTAGCTGCCATTTGTGGCTTGGATAGTTAGGTGGTAGGCACTTTATAAATATTCGTTATTATGTTGTTGGATGGATGAAGGGTTGTTATGAGTAGGTATTCCTTTATTCACTATATATGTTCCTTTGAAGTTGTATATAAATATAATTTTTGTAAACAAAATACCTTAAGCCTATTGTAAAATCTTACAAAAGCAAAAGAACAAAACAAAACCTAAAAACAAAAACAAAACCCTTATTTTCACAGTAAAATCAGATGTTTGCATGTAGTTGATCTATAGTGTTTCCTTAGAATGTCCTGGCAACAGCCAGTCAACTGGGCTTCTTATCCAGATTGGTTTATAGACTCAATTCATACTGGTTCATCATAGTAAGTATTGTTGACTTAAGAACAGTCAAGAGATAAAGGGTTGAACACTGTATGTGCTCTTAATATCTGTTGAAATTGTTCTTGAGAAGGCTTGGATGCTTGGCTTGGGCTCAGCTTTTGACAAAGATAAGAGTGCCCTCTGCTGATTGAATGTGATAGATCATCTCTGGTGTTTTTACTTCACTTTTCATAGCCCTATTTTTTACATTTAATATAAGAGTGATACTTTAGAGCATGTTTCTTTAATTTTGGTCCAAGGAATCTTGAAACACCTCAAGCTTTTTTTTCCCATAGTGAACTTTACCATATAACAATTTTAGAAAAATTTACTATGAGATTTCTGCAGTTTGTTTTTTTCTTAAACCAAAGGATTCTTCCACTATGGAAAAACCTGAGAACCACTGCTTTAGAAGGAGTCTTAAGTGTAAAAGGAACACAAATGGAATCTTTAAAGACCTTGTCCCAAGCTACTACAAACTGCCTTCTGGGAGAATTAATTTTTAATATTAAATCTACCTCCAGGGCATCTCCCTAGGACAGTGTTTTTAAAGTAAATGAATCCTTTAATAGAGCCAAATGATGGTCCCAGATTAATTTGTTAACTCCTGATTCTCTGCTCCTCTGTTTCAGAATGGGTTTCCACTGGCCTCCATTCTGCTCCATAGGCCACTTGCACCTTCATGTCCTGGCACCAGCCAGTCAACTGGGCTTCTTATCCAGATTGGTTTATAGAATCAATTCATACTGGTTTATCACAGTAAGTATTGTTGACTTGTGAACAGTCAAGAGATAGAGGGTTGTACAGCCCTCCAACTCCTATAACTTTCCTACCTCTGAGTAGTTTTATTCCCAACTGACAGGTCTACACTAACCCATCACAATTGTGTTAGGGGGAAAGAGGGAAGGGAGCTAGGAAAATCTTCCCAAGCTTACTTTTGATAGTAGGGTATGGGTTAGTTTTTGTGTTTTTGTGGCTTTAGGAAGCTAGTTAGGGAGAGTCTGTGAATATTAATGGTCATATCTGACCTAGGATCCTCTACCTAAACTAACAGAGCTTTCCTGAAGCTTGAGAAAAATAGGCCCTAGCTGTTTTAGTCATATGACTCTTACCTTTGACTTCTCAAATAAATACAAGAGGTAACTCTGGAATCTTTAGAGTCAACTGTGTAGCAGCTGACCAGACTTAGCTTTTAGGCACCTCTGGTGAAGACTAATGGTCATACCTGCTAAATTTATCAGTAAAAGTACATGCTTGTTGTAGTGCTAAAAAGTTAAATGGCGCTTGACATCTGGAAGCTCATATTTTATAAGTGTCAACTTTTATCTTCTAAATTTTAAAGAAATATTGTAGGGTTTTAAATTACATTCCTTTACAAAGTGAATGCTTTTTATATTCTTTGGAGAAAATGAGTAGAAATAAATGGGTATTTGTTAATGTGCAGTAGAGTGGTTCTGAGAGAAAATAAATAAAGACAATAGGGAATGCTCCAAAGTAGGGGTGGGGAGCCTGCGGCCTTGAGGCCACATGTGGCCCTCTAGGTTCTCAAGTGCAGAGCTTTGACTGAATTCAAGCTTCATGATTCTGTATGAAGTGCTTTAGAATTTACAAAACGCTGTCATAGCTTACTAAGTAGCTTAAGCCTTCACTAAGACTTTAATTCAATCTGAATTATTTCATTTGAGCCTCAAGATAACCCTGGGAGGTAGGCATTGCTGGTATTATTTTCCATATATTATAGATGAAGAAACTTAGGCTCATGAAGGTTATGTGATATGCCCATGTGCCTATGACCACATACCTAGTAAGAGTCAGAGGTAGAATTTAAACCCAGGGCTTCCTGACTCCAAAGTCCAGCATTTTACCCAATAAAAGCCTGCTTTGTCAATGTAAAACAATTTACCTTATGTTTGAGGCCTTTGACCACATTTTCTGGGAAGCAGAAGCCTGTTGAGTTGTATAGGTTTTGCACAGGAATGAGTCAGAAAACATCTGTTAAATGCTTACTATGTGCAAAGCAAACCTTCTGAGTACTGGGGAAAAAGCAAGACAGTCCCTGCTCTCGTTGAACTCAAATTTTATAGGAAAAGACAACATGTTTGCTTATATGTAATTGACCTCCACTACATATAATTTTTCAGAGCAAATAACATTTTTCTTTCTTGATATTTGCAGGCTGATCAGTTGATTGAAAGACTACAGGCTGGAAGTGCTACCAGTTGAAGAGTTGTCTTGATCTTGGCTTACAGTAAATTAAAAAGTTGGGTGCTTAAGAGTCTGTTTGCCATTGTATAGCTAGATGTGTTTAGTGACAGGCCATCTGAAGCAGTATAGAATTTTCTGCTCTGAAAAGATAGGAAAACCTGTGTTTGAATCTTAATGAGACATGTGATCATAGTTCACATAAGTACTTACTTAATGACCTTGGGAATGTTTTAATGGAAATAGTACAGGTAAAAAAATCACATTACTACTTATAAAGAAGGGTTCTGTATACATAGATGTGTGTGTATACACACAGTAAGTTATTTTCATGTCTGAATGACTGACTTCTAACTAATATTGCCCTTTTAATATGTTTCTTAAAAAGGTCACACTACCAAGACATTCTGCTGAAGTCCTTTTTTAAAACCCACATTTATTATTTGTTATTTATAACAGTTACTTTCTATAATAGTTATATGCTGTTGTGTGACAGGATAGGAAAGGATACTTAAACCAAGTTATTTATTCCCAGATCTGTTTTCTAATTAAGCAGTAACTATTTCTCATCCCCCTTAACCTTATCCCTCTTAAGTATTGTCTTACTACATTGACAAAAATAACCTAAGGATCCCAGTAACTTGGATTAGAAAGGGTTGCTTGTATATGACACCACTTACCTTTCTACTGGATCAGAGTGCTTCGCACTTTTTAAAGTTCAGCTTTTCTCCTGGTAGTTATTCTTCAGCTTCCTAAGGCTTTGACCATGATTTCTAGTAATGTATTCATTGTTTCTTTTTTTTTTAAACTAGATATTAGAGTTCATTATAATGGGTGAGATCTTGCTTTTAGTGACATGAGTTGGGGAAGAAATTCTTACAATATAGAAGCTGATTATATTAATATATTAAAATTGACAGGAACTGTTTTTAATGACACTTTTTTTTCTTCTATCTGAAGGAAGTTGAATCAAAAATGAATAAATTTGGGGTGGCTAGGTGGTGCAGTGAATAGAGTACTAGGCGTGGAGTCAGGAGGACCTGCTTTCAAATCTGGCCTCAGACACTTAACACAAAAACTAGCCATGTGACCTTGGACAAGTCACTTAACCTCAAATGCCCTCCAAAAAGAAGAATAAATTTGTTCTTCCTATGCCACTTCTTCCAACTACCCTTATCCCCACAAAAAAATGCTTAGGATTTATAGAAATTGTAAAGTAAAACAGGGGATCTTGTTTGATGTTTATAAAGTTGATGAGACGCAAAATGGTATAATGGATGTAGGACTGGCCTTAGAAATAGCAAGAACCGCCTATTAATATGTGCCATCTGTTTGACCATGGGCAAGTCACTTAAACTCTCACAATCCCTTGAGAGTTCCCAATGCAACTCTCTAAGATGAAATTTAGAGATGTGTTTATGATTGCATTGGTAGAGTTTTTTCATCCAGTATTTCCTTACACTGATGAAACCATAGGTCTGGACAAAAATAAATAAAATTCCTATTCCTTATTTCATTGGGTACATTGCTGAAAAGAAGGGAGTGCCATTGTCTTGGTATGCTGGTCCATTTTGGTCCATCTTTCTAGTTTACACTCAAATTAGTGGATGAGAGTGAAAAATAGTGTATTGTTTCTGAAGGATTATAGTATTATATGGTGACTATAAATGCATGTATGTAAGGATTAAGGCCTCTTATGTTGGAATGGAATGATATTTTGTCTTAGCCATTGATATTTGCCTACATGTTACTAAAGAAACAGTACTTTTAATGGAATGTTGAACTTAACAAATCTGGCACTAATGAAGGTAGCTTTGTGAAGGATTTCATTTGAATCCTGTTTTCCGTTATTATTATTAGTTCAAGAGTAAAATGAGCCTTGAGACTTAATTTTAGATACTGGATTTTGGAGATTTGTGAGTTGGATTGTTCACCATAGACTTAGAGAATGTTTGAGTTTGAAGAAACCTTAGATATCATTTGAGTCAACCCCCTCTCTTTATATGGAAATTGAGGCCCAGAGCATTTAATTGACCTCCTTAAGATCACATAGCAAGATGTGTAATGACAGAAGAACTAGAACTCTAGGTATCCCAAGTTTTCTGTCCATTGCAGAGTTGGGAGTCCTGGAGCTAAAAACAGCAAATGAAGTTGAATATGAGGTATGTTTTAGCCTGACTTTCTGGAGGGAGCTCATGGTAAACCTGACAGTCAGTGAAAGGACTGTCCATCTCTCTGTCATTATAAATCACTTAACATAAATTAACTTAAAGGAGCTTTGTTCTTGCATCTCACCTTTTTAGCACTTTGCCAGGTTCTTTAATTTAAACTGATTTAATTAACTCCAGTAGTCTAAGCTAGATATGCATATCTTTAACAGACAGCATTAGGTGCTGTTACGCAGTTTTATAGATTTCCAAGTAGTGTAAGCTCTTTTAGATGGTCTGTTGATTTGTGTATATTGGTATAATAAACTATCAGCTAACATTTTTTTCACCCCCTCCCAATTGGAAATCCCAAGGAAAATGAAGAAACCCTTTTTACTGGAAGCCCATCATGTTTGCTACCAGAAGCTAATGGTTTTCAGTTACCAAACTTTTCACTTGGCCTTTTCAGTAAAATAGATTGAAGGAGGCTCACTAGCTTTCTTCAAGATTTGGTAAGCAAAATAGCAACAACAGCAATAACAATAATTTACAAGCTTTTGCAAAAAGATTATGGTAGCATTGAAGATGTTCCTTATGAATACTGTGGTGCTTTGTAACTACTGAACTGTGAGATGTCCTAGATTGTTAGCAGTTAGCCACATGAAATAATGTGAAAGAGAAAAGTAGGGAAAAATTAAAAGTACTTTGTGTCAAATCATGCTTTTCTGGAATATCATTTTATTGTATAAAAACCAGGCCCAAACTTAGATCAGAGGTAGGTTTAGATATTCTCAGGATCTCAGACATGAGTGCGAGTAAAACAAGCCAATTAAATCCAACAAACATTCATTCACCTTGTGAGTTATCTTCAGCAGAGGCTGTTCAGTTTGAATCTACTGCATTTGTTAGTGGAATTATCCGTGCTGCTCTCATCATCTCTGCCACCAGTGTTGTTATTGCCTCTACTCCCTTTACTCAGCAGAGTGTTACAATTTTTAGAATGAGATAATAAGTCCAAACAGGCCAGTGAGGAGTCACCGTGTTTCTAGTTATTTTATTTTCATCAGGCCTATAGTTGAGAGCAGAAATGGGAGAGAATATATGGGGTTACCCAGCTCCCTGTGCCCAGAAGTGATTTGTTTTGTTTTTTGTTTTTTTGTTTTTTGGAGGGCAGTTGGGGTTAAGTAACTTGCCCAAAGTCACACGGCTAGGTTTTTGTTTGTGTGTGTTAAATGTCTGAGGCTGGATCTGAACTCAGGTCCTTCTGACTCCAGGGCCAGCGCTCTACTCACTGCGCCACCTAGCCGCCCCACCAGAAGTGATTTGTAATTATTAAATATCCTTTGGATCAGGTGACCACATGCACTATGATTCTAGACACAACCTGTAATCTAAAAACAAGATTACAAGGTGCTCTGCTCAACACAGCTATGCAGGTCAAAGGGAACTTCCAGCAACCTGGATGAATATAACAAGTGGTCTTAAATCAAAATGGCAGAGGAATCAACAGTGAAAGATATTACTGTTTTTTAATTTTAATTTTCATACCCTTTTATTTTTATACCCTGATTTTTAGGGTCAAGTCAACAAGCATTTATTAAGTTCCTGTTATGTACCAGGTCCTGTACTAAGTTCTAGAGACACAGAGGCTGCCCTTGCACTCAAGGAACTTACAATCTAAGGGTAGAACTAAAGCCCTTTTCTGGTCATATCTCTCTCATACTGTAGTTATTTGATGAAAGAGTGCCAAGAAACTTTCCTCTTAATGGTAGCGGGATTTTGCTAATTCTCCAATGTTTTCTATCTCTGTATTGTTAAACCCAGTTCAGCCCTCTTGGTAATAAAGATTTAGTGATAATCTAAAACATGTATCATGTGTGACCTGGGGCAAGTCGCTCCAATTGCTTGCAAAAAGCAAAAAAAAAAATCTAAAACGTGTCAAGCAAAATATGCAATTCAATACCAATATTAAAGGGAGGCATGAAATAATAATACATTAATTCAATATTAGAGTTGGCAGATTGAAGATTTGAGGTTTTCTTTTTATGTTGTGCCTCATATGAGTCCCAGACTATACTGGTAATATAGTTTCCATGTGCAGTGGCAACACTATTTATCATTTTTTGAGCCTTAAATTGTACTTTGGGAATAAAAATTTGCTACTACAGTGTGAAGATGAGAGGACAATTTAAAGATAAATGGATTCAGTAATAACTTCACACCAACTTATCATACAAAAAATCCACAGAACACCAAAAGTCAAATTTCATTTACAAAATACTACATGAAATTGTAGGATTCTTGCAGAGCAGAATAAAAAAAAAAACTTAGTTCATTTACCATCTTCTAGGATGTCTTTACCTTAATTTTAGATAATTTTTGAGACTTTGGAATAGTCATCCTGAAGTCCAGAGCCTGAATTAAAGACTCTCCCCCCCCCCCCAATCCAGACTATCTGAGATCCTGGTGATTTGTGGCATTTGATTAATATTCATTACTTTGTGCTATATATGTCACACTTGTGGTGGGATGCAAGCAAAATGAGTCTCAAAATTTAACAGGGTTCTACTTTTATAAAGCAATAAAAAGTTGACTTTTAAAAATGATATATAATGAAAATTACATTAACCATGAAGAACGAGAAGGAAAACAGGTGCCCCTTGCCTGGGGAATGGCAGAACAAATTGTAGTACATGAATGTAATATATTATTATTGCACTGTAAAAGACAGTGACTGAAGAATTCAGAGAAATTGGGAAATATTTATATTAACTGATGGAGAAAAAAGTAGAACCTGTAGAGAATAATTAACCAGGCCAGTAGGAAGATGACCACAGTTAAGTAAGGAAAACAATGTTGAGGTAAAGCCAACATGATGGTATAGCAAGAAGTACATTGAGTTCCCTCTACTCCAGACTTCTCCAAACAGATCTAGTAAATGCACCAGGTTGAATACTGATGGGGAAATCCAAGAAATAGTCATTTTTCCAGCTCAGGTATTCATAGGGAGAAAGCAAGGTCTGTGGATGCTATGGATGGAGTCTGGCCATAAGTGACTGAGTGGAATGCTATAGTACCCAGAAAGAGGTTGTGCACCAGGGCAAGAGGAAATTTCAAATCCATACTGGAGCAGCAAAACAGTACCAACTGGCAGGTTTGCTACCCACTACCCAATTCCAGGACTTGGCCCTGGAACAAGCCACTTTGGGAGCACCGAAAGCTTTTAGTTTCCCAGCCTGAGCTGTCCTTGAGAGCCTGGAATAACACAACACTCAATCCACCTACCCCCCCAAAAAGCCACAAGACAACAAGCCCAGACCTTCTCTCCAGAAGTACAAAGAACTTGACCCTAACATCTCAAGTCTGAAATCAGAATGTGGACTGGAAGAATGAATGAACAAAAAAGGAATCCAACCATAAAAATTTATGGTGACAGTCAAGACAAACATCAAAACATTTGCAAACAAACCCTCAAAGAAATATGCAGTTTTTGTATAAATTAAACTAGAATTTCTGGAAGAGATAAAGTAAGAGTTTAAAAAAGGTTTTTAAAAATGAAATGAGAGTGCTAGAGGAAAACACATAGAAAAGAAACGAGAGTTATGGAAGAAAGAATTGGAAAAGTAAGTAATAGCTTTGGCATAAGAGGTGTAAAACCTTGCCTAAGCAACAAACTCTCTGAAAATTAGCATGAATGAAATAGAAACTAGTGACTCCATGAGACAAGAAATATTAAAACAAAGCCAAAAGTGGAACAAATAGAAGAAAATGTAAGGTGTCACACAGCGAAACAATTGCCTGGAAAAATAGCTGTTCAAGGAGAAAAAAATTAAGAATTCATTGGCCTACCTGAAATGCCATGACTGAAAAAGGAACTCATATTGCAAAAAAAAGAAAAAAGAAAACTGCTTAGATCTCTTGGAACCAGAGAACAAGAGGAAATAGAATTCACTGGTTACCTCCTGAAGGAAACTCCCAAATGAAGACTCCCAGGAACATGATCAAAATCTAGAGCTTTTGAAGTCAGAGAGAAAATACAGGCAGCCATAAAGAAAGAATTCAAGTATGTAGGAGCCATAGTCAGTATCACACATGATTTAGCAGCCACCATGGTACAGAATCGGAGAGCCTGGAATACTATATTCCAGAAGACAAAAGATAGAGGCTTACAGCCAAGGATAACTTAACCAACAAAACAACATAATTGTGCTTAGGTAAAAATGGATAATTAATAAAATAGAGGACTCCTAAGCCTTTCTGATGAAAGACCAGAACTGTGTAGAAACTTTGAAGTTCAAACATTCAAAAGTTAGGAGAAACATAAAAAAGGAGACATGACTGAACAGTCATAAAGAACTAAACAATAATAATTTACCTAATTCAAATATGGAGTAATGATATATTTCTCCTGAACCCTGGCATCATCAGGGGTCATAGAGTAACAAGATGTGAGAGAGTGGTGCTGTTAATGTCTTAAGAGAAAAATAGGGTAGGGAAAGGAAAGTGAAGATCCCCTAATCCAGACTATGTAAGAGCCTGGTGATATATGAGAGGTAATATTTATTAGTTTATACTATGCATGTCACACACTTATGATGAGGTGCAAAGCAAAATGGGTCTTAAAATTTAATAGAATTCCATATCCACAAAGCAATAAACATTGATTTTTATTACAATGAAAACTACATTAATTATGAAGAATTAGAAGGAAGATGGGTGCACTGGAGCAATAAGGGGGATAGGAAAGTAAAGGAAGTTTAGAGTAAATTATCTCATGATCAGGATAGGCAAGTAAATATCTATACAAATAAGGATGAGAGGGTAAAGGGTAGTAGCGGACTCATGAACCTACCTCTCACTGGAACTGGTCAAAATCGGGAAGGATACCAACACACACATGTATACACAGAAATATTCACACACACAGAAATATATTTCACTAAACAGGAAAATAGGAGAGAAAGAAGAAAAATGGGGGAATTAGAGGGTAGGTTAAGGGAGGGATTAGTCCTAAGCAAAACAAACTAAAGATTTATGGTCATTTATGGCTCTTTTTGAGGTGGTCAAGAATGGAATCTGGGGAGGGGCATAAATTGAGGAACGGCTCACTAAGTGTGGCATATAAATGTGATGGAATATTATTGTGCTGTAGGAAATGATAAAGGGAATGGTTTCAGAGAAAGCTGGGAAGAATTGTATGAATTGATGCAGAGTGAAGTGAACAAAACCAGGAGAATATATTTATATAAATTTATATAATTTATGGTAAAGATAACTTTCAAAGAATTAGGAATTCTGATCAGTGTGATGACCAACTTCATTCCAGAAGACTAATGATGAAGCATGCTACCCCCCCTCCTGATAGAGAGGAATGAGATGTTTTTTGGACACTGACAATGCAGGAATGTGTTTTACTTGATTATGCATGTTCTTAATGAGGGTTTTGTTTTTCTTATGTTCTCAATTGGGAATGGAATTGGGATGGGAGAGAGAAAAGGTGGGTTTTTGCTGATTGAAAAAAAAACATGTAATTAAAAAAAACAATATGGAAAGACTTGAGTATCTGATAAATGTAGGGATTAATCATAATTTCAGAATATTGGTGGTAAAGGATGGTCCTGATCTCTCAGTAGAGAGGACTATAAGTATGGGATGAAATAAATATTTTCAGACATGGCCAATGTGTTCATTTATTTTGTTTGTATTTATTTCATACAAGAAATGGTAGAATTGGGGGGGAGGAGGAAGTCATCGGGAAGTAACAGCAATGTAAAAACAAAGAGCATCAATAAAACATTTAAAAACAAAAATTCATTACTGTGAATGAGATGCAACTTCAAGAAGAAGAAATATTTGTTTCATGATCTTTGAGTGTGGGTTGAGTGTGAACAAATAATTTGAAAAAGTAACAAACCGATAATACATTTTATAATAAAAATAAAGTGCCATGGATGTCTTTTATTTTTATATCAGCTACATTTTCCAGTGTATAATTCTTTTCCTTTCTTAAGAGAGGAAGAAAAAAAACTGCTCAGCTAAACTAACCCACACATAAAAAAAAAGATCTGACATGCCTTAATTTTTGTGTAGAAGCTTTTCATTTTCGTGCAATGCAAATCATCAGTTTTATTACAACACCCTTATGAGGTAAGTGCTATTTCCTATATGCCTTGTTTGGATAAGCATTTGTCTACAGCTTTGAAAGGAACATGATCTGCATCTCTTTTCATTTTTCTTTTAATGATATGATCTTTAACATTGAGATCACATATGTATTTGAATTTATTATGGATGTGGTCTAAGATGTTGACCTAATCCTTATTTCTGCCAGATAGCGTCCCATTTTTCCCTACTGTTCTTATCAAAGAGGGAGTTCTTTTCTAGGCAGTTTTCAAGTTTATTGAACAGTGGGTTTTTTATTTCAATTATTTCTGACTCTTCCTTGTCTAGTCTGTTCCATATGCTTTTCCTTTCTATAGAAACCTATGGTTGTGTATCTTTGTCCTGGATGGTGGGGTGCACAGCTTCAGTGGTGAAGGGACCAGGGACTGGAAATAATGAAAGGGACAGGAAAAAAGAGGGTGCCTTGTTCTACCCTGGAGCAGAATCTGCTACCTAAATTGTGTTATGACCAATCCAAGCTAACAGCTGTTTTTTTTTTTTCTTAATTAAAACTTTTTTTTCAATTGATGAATTTATCCTTTCTCTCCTTCCTATTTTAAAAAGAAAACAAAATCCCTGTAACCAGTATGCCCTTGCATTGGCCATGTCCAAAAAAAAGTCTCAATATGCACAGAGCTCTAAAATATATATGACTGGATCCTTTAGAGACTTGTGTTCTGATCTCAGCTCTGCCATTGACTTGCTATGAGAATGTTACGCAAGTTACTTCTCATTTACTCATCTGTAAAATGAGTAGGTTGGGGCTGCTAGGTGAGGCAGTGAATAGAGCACCGGCCCTGGAGTCAGGAGGACCTGAGTTCAAATCCAGCCTCATACACTTGACACACTTACTAGCCGTGTGACTCTGGGCAAGTCACTTAACCTCAATTGCCCTCCAAAAAGCGAAAAATAAATAGAATGAGTGGGTTAGACTAAATGGTTTAAATTCTTGCCCTATAACTATATGTTCTTTGATCTTTGTGTCAGTGGGTTACTAAAAATATAGAGTATCCACATTATCAGAGAACCAAGCACTAAATGAGTTAATGTAGTGTTCAATGAGCATATGGTTAAATTGAGGAAAACGAATTATGGAATCTCAGAGCTAAAGAGGACCTCAGAATCCAACTAGTCAGGCTAACTTATTCCTGAGAAATCATCTTTTCTACAACATCCCTAGACAAGTTGTCACAGTCTCACATGGAGCCTTCCCTCAGAAAGACCTCCCATGATGAGACCATGGAAGCAACTCATTCAACTTCTGGACAATTTTAATTTTAAGAAAGTTTTTTTTTAATGGAGCCAAATTTTTTCTCTGCAGTTTCTGTGCATTGCTTCTGGTACTGCTGACTAGGGAAGATCATAAGATGATGAAAATTATTTTTAAGATAAAGATTTTTTTTAAAAAAAGGTTGCCTAAGTGTCTAAAAGTTGTAAATTCCACTTTTCTCTGGATATTTCATCATTAGTCTTGAGAAAGCTTATCAATAGAGGTAGCTGGACATGGAAGATAGTAAAATGAGTTATTTGTCCAACAGTGGGGTGGACTGCCCATCTAGAAGTCTCTAGAAATGTTCAAAGGGAAGCTGAACCTGTTAGGAATAGTAATCGCATTCATACTGTGCTTTAAGATTCGCAAAACATTTTATATATTCTATCTCTTCTGATGCTCACAACACCTAGGAGGTGGGTGACGTTATCCTCATTTTACAGGTGAAGAAACTAAGGTACAGAGAGGTTAAGTGACTAGCCCAGTGTTGCACAGCTAAAGCATCTGAGGCAGAATTTGAACTTCGGTCACTCTGACTCCTAGTTCATCACTCAATGCTTTTGTGTCATTTGCCTAAATGAAATACCCTCCAAGTCCCTTTTTCATTCCAATAGTCTGTGATAGCAAGTACTTAATGTATTTTGGTAGATCCTTGATGACTTTAATAGCTGAAATTAATAGAATACTTTCAAGGAAACCTATATGCTAAAACCTTGTTCTCAAATGGCGACACTTGCTTTTTTTCTCTATATCCGTCCACAATTCCCTGTCAAGAGCTTAGCGGTTATCTAGATGATAAATACTCAGCCCCTCATGAATGAGGACAAGTATTCATTTTCAAAAATTATAGATTCATCTTTTCGGTTCATGCAATTAAAAACTTTGAAATGCCGCAACATAAAGTTTGACTTTTTGATAATTCCTGGCATTTACTGTACTAGATAAAAAAAAAATTTGATTCTCAGATATCTCTGTACTGTGTGTGTGTATTTTTAACAAAGCTTTATTTGGTCTGGAAAGAGCCTTTTCTATTAATATATATTACAATAATATTTCACATTTATCTGACTCTAAGGGAACTGGCTAATTAGCAGGAGTGGCACCCTCTGGAGCTAATGAAGAAGACTTATTTCTCTCCCAAGGGGTATGGCATCTCTTCCTCCTCACTTGAAAACCACCTGGGGGTGAAAGATGAATTTTGTTTCTTTAGAACTTTTGTATCTATGCATCCTTGAGCCTATGCCTGCCTGTTTTCTCCAGCAGATTTTGCCCTTTTTATCAATCCCTCTTTATCTTAAGTCTTATTAGGTGCGGTGTAGTGATTTTTGGCCCCCATACTCTGGGAGCACCCTGTGCAGCTATAGAGATCTTTCCTTGTTACTTTAGTATTCTCTAATAAGCTTATCAGCACTCCAGTCCTCTTACCATCAACCAGTGGTACATATACTCCCCACCCCCAACTCTTAAGCAGACCCCATAGGGACAGGACATACTGATTCTTTCCCTGTTGTTTACAAACATGCTCCTGTTCCCCCAGGCTTAAAGACCTTATATCTCTCCTCTTTTCAGGTAAGCTTCTTGAGAAAAAAAATCCAAACAAACCCTAACAAACAAAAAGCCCTTCTCTCTTGTTTTCCATTCTCTTTCTTCTCACTCTCTTCTAAACTCTTTGCAGTCTGGTTTCTGACCTCATTACTCAACTGAGACTGTTGTCTCCTAAGTTTCATAGTCATCTTTTCATTGCCAGATCTAGTGACCTTTTCTCGATCCTCATCTTTCTTGACCTCTGAAGAATTTGACACTCATAATCATTCTCTTCTCCTGGATACTCTCTCCTCTCTGGGTTTTCATAACATTGCTCCATATAGGTTCTTCTCTTACCTCTTTGACCCTTCCTTTCCAGTCTTGCTTGAAGGATCTTCCTTGATGTCATTTCTACTAACAATATATACCAAGATTCTATATTGGGTCCCCTCATTTTCTCTCTATACTCATTTGTTGACCTAATTAGTTCCCATGGGTTCAGTTATCATCTCTGTGTAGATGGCTCCCAGATCTAGATATTCAGCCCCATTCTCTTTCCTGAGCTCCACTCTTCTATCACTTATCCTATTGGACATTCTGAACTGGATATCCCATTGGCACCTCAAACTCAATATATCCAAAACAGAACTTATTGTCTTCACCTCTGCTTTGCAGTCTCACTGATCCTGAAAATCCCACTTCCTATTGAAGGTACAACCATCTATGTAGTCATTCAGGCTCACGATTTCTATTCAATCCTGACACTGACCCCATATATGCAATCATTTGCCAAATCTTTTCTATCATTTACAAAATCATTTCTATCTACATTTCTCATATAAATTTCCTTCTCTTTATGTAAAGCCACCGTAGTAGTTCAGTATTCCATTGTCTCTTACCTAGACTGTTCCCTTGGCTTTTTTTTTTTTGGAGGGCAATTGGGGTTAAGTGACTTGCCCAAGGTCACATGGCTAGTTTTTGTGTAAGTGTCTGAGGCCAGATTTGAACTCAGGTCCTCCTGACTCCAGGGAAGGTGTGCTATTCCCTGTGCCACCTAGCTGCCCCTAGACTGTTCCAATAGCTCCTATTTGATATCCTTGCCTCAAGTCTCTACATCAATCAATCCTTTAAATAGTGGCCAAAGTGATTTCAGAATGCATAGGTCTGATCAGATTAACCCTCTACTCAAAAAAATCTTGTGGATCTGTAATACCTCTATAATCAAATATGAATTCCTCTGCTTGGCATCAGAACTTCACATCCTGACCCCTTCCTACCTTTCTAGTCTTACATAATACTTCTCTCCATTCAGTCTATGAGTTCAACCATACTGATGTACTTGCTGTTCCTTTAACACCATGTTCTGTCTCCCTTCTTGCCTTTGCAATGGTTGTTCCCCTGGCCTAGAATACTATCCCTACTCAACTCTGCCTGTTAGAATCCCTGGTTTCCTTCAAGCCCCATCTTAAATTCCATCTTCTGCACAGGGTCTTTCTGGATCTCCCAAATGCTTGTGCCTTCCTTTGTAAGGTTACTTTGTATGTATCTTGTATATGCCTATATATATATATATATATGTTTCTCCCATTTTGAAAGGACTGTTTCATTTTTATTTTTGCATCCCTTCCATGGTGCCTAACACTTAATAGCTGTTTGATAAATCCTTATTTGCTGATAAATTGATTGATTGGATAGAATAGGCAGAGAAAGTAGAGATTGCTACCTTTATCCACAAAGCAGGGCTCCCCACATGAATTAGTATGGGCAATAGTCGGTCAGGGTTAAGTATTGACAGCAAGGAAAAATTTCCAACATACAGGTTAGTATTCTCTTTTTTATTTTATTTTTTGGAGAGGAGAAGGTAGAACAATTGGGGTTATTACTTGCCCAAGGTCACACAGCCAGTTTTTTGTGTTAAGTGTCTGAGGCCAGATTTGAACTCAGGTCCTCCTGACTCCAGGGCCTGACTCCAGTGCTCTATTCACTGTGCCACCTAGCTGCCCCATTGGTATTCTCTTTTAATTCTGGCTGAGAACCACTGGTTTATGTCTTTCTATATGTCTAGATGATTCCTTTTTATATCATTTTCTGTACATTTAAAACTAGGAAAATCAAGGGAATTTTTGAGAGATCTGCATTTTAAAGGTTTGCTTATATTTCCATTGTATTGGATGGTTGTTGGAAGGTAAATTGATCCACAAGGAAGGGGTCTGGACATTGGTTTTACTATTTGCTTCTTTACAGACTTAGGGACGACCAAGACCTGTGTTTTCTTACTAAATTTCCATCCCTCTAATCACTTTCCATCTTGCACCTATCCCATGTGCTGATTTCAAGAAGGAAGTTTCTTTACATAGAATTTTTTTTACAAAAATTCAAAGGTTTATATTCATTAGCAGCACAATGTTTTAAGAAAAAATCTTTTATTTTTCTTGTATACTACTGTTAAGGTAATCAGTATCACCAGGGGTCCATCATTATGTGATATTGTCTTTTTATAACTGCTAGCACAGAAAAATAAAATGAGTTGAAATATGTGAAATATTGAAATATGAAATTTAAAATATTGAAAGAATGTTAGCAAGTGGTTCATTGCTCATATCCCTCCATCTCACCTTTTTTTGTTTTCAGTATGCCTGATTTGGGAGTCAAATCCTGCCTCAGACACCTACTAGCTGTATGACCCTGGGCAAGTGACTTAACCGCTGCAGGCATAAAACTGGAGAAGGAAATGACAAATCAACCCCAATGACAGTTGAACACCATGACATGAAGAGTTGGACAGAAAACTGAACAATTGAACAATGACAACATTATTATTGAGGCTTTTAAAAGGTCAAATTTACATGACAGGGAATATAAGAGGGATATATGAGTATATTTCTCTCCAGATTCATAAAATTGCAGTATGAGGTGAAGACTGGAACCTGGAGATTCCCTATAGAGAAGACCAAGGAAGGTTCTCCTAATATCTGCTGGAAGGGTCATTAAGCTGACACCTAGGCAAAGCTATGAAACAGATGAAAGGTGGAATGATTAGCCCCCAATCCTAAAATTATCTGGGATGAGGCCCAGTCAATCTGAATCTAAAAGAGCATTGAATCATCAGTGCCTAGCTATCAATCAGACTCAGGCATTCTAGAGTTAAAATATCACTTACCTGAAGCACCAAAAAAGCCTGCAGCAAGTGTGGTGTCTTTGGGATGGAGTTACTGCTGTGGACATGGATGGTAGGAGACAAGGGCCTTGCGCAGTGACTTTGAGGCAAAAATTGGCCTGCAGAGCTGTTGCTATAGCAACTCAAGGCAGCCTACCTTCCAATGTCTTTGGAATATTGAGCCTCTTCCTCCTCCCATTTTTCTTCTTTTATTCACTGGCACAGGAATCTTAGGGAAGGGGGAGGAGGGATTGGAATTGTTTTCCATTGCTTTACAAACATTCAATAACAATTGCTTTTGCTTGGTTCTTCCTGTTATATTTTATAAGGGTTATAATGATAGATTTAGAGTCAGAAAAACGGGTTCACATCCTGCCTCAGGTATTTACTGTGTGTCCATGGGCAAGTCACTTAACTTCTCTGTGTTTAGTTTCCTCATCTGTAACTAAGTATACTAAATAGCAGCACAGGGTTATTGTGAGAATCAAATGTGAAAATGCGTAGAAAGTACTTTGCACACTGCAATAAGCTGCATAAATATGAGCTATTATTAAATGCTTTATTATTTGACTTCTAATCATTTGTCTCATCCTGACATGGAGTCTATCTACATTGGATATTGAACATAGAATATATTCATCTTTCACCTTATTGAACCTGTCTGTAAAGTGGGGACTTCCAGGGCAGAGTGGGAAATCCTTGGTACAGAACTAATTAACTAGACAATTTAGGCAAAACCTTCTGCCATATATGTGATTCTCTAAGAATTAGGTATCAAGCAAATCAAACACTCATAGTTGATCAAGAATTAACTATCATCTTGCCTAAAGTAAAGGCAATACATTCAATGACTACTCAGGGTTCATTTTCTTCTATTCCAAGTGTATTAGGGACCATCCATGGAGTATGTTGTTGTTCAGTCATTTCAATTGTGTCAGATTCTTCATAACCCCATTTGATTTTCTTGGCAAAGATACTAGAATGGTTTGGCATTTCATTCTCCAAATAATTTTACAGATGAGGAAACTGAGGTAAACAGGGTTAAGTCAGATTTGAACTCTGGTCTTCCTGACTCTAGGCTTGGCACTCTAGCCACTACATCATCTAGCTGCCCTCCTAAGTAGCACACTTGGAGTTAGCTTCTTGGTACTGTTTTACCACACGAGAGCTTTAGGACCTGCTCCCAGCCATATAGTGTCCCAGTTCCGGGAGGGCTTAACATTTTGGTATGATGTAGTGAGTCATATACGTGATCCCCTGTCCTATGAAATTAGCTGGAGTGTGGGATGCTGCATCAATTATTAGATGAAACAATTTCTGCCTTGGCCTCTTCTACTCTCCCATGTGACGAGTAGTGCACTCTTTTCCTAGATTCCCCATGAAAAGTGTGAGTGGGTGGGCGGCAATCTTTCCTTCTCCTCCACTGCTACTCTCTCCCATGAGCATGGAAACAGCTAGGCAAACTTGTGTCTGGGAACATGGCTACCTTTTCAGCTTGGACTCTGGGTTCCATCTAGTTGGAACAAATCACATTAGCAGAAGAGTCCCCAGCTACTCCAGTTTTTTTTTAAGATGTGGATGCTGACCAGAAAAGGATTAGCATAAGCCTGAGGCTGTTTTACAAGAAACTATGGACAGTGAAGAGCCAAGGTAAAATGTAAAATTCTTAATTAGCAGTCTGGTAAACTTTAATTTTTTTTTAATGTTCTCATGAGATTTAAACATTATTAGCCTCTCAGCAGATTATAATTGTAGTTATAAATTAAGTTAATAAATCCTATTTTAAGTCATTCTGTTAATGCACCCTGTGAGACTTAACATGTTCAATTGTGTGTAGGAACGAATTACCTATATTTCATACATAGCCTTTTTGTACATTAAGTGTTTTTTAGTCATCTTTATTTGAGGAAATCCTAGATGTGAGCCATAACCCATGATATATGTTTAACTTTCCTTAAGTCTCCAGGGTAGGGGTTTAATAAGCCAAAAGACTGGGAGAACAGGATGCCTTGCCTCTCTTTCCTAAGAGGGTCATGCTTCACCAGGACTGAATGACACAGTACTTCAGATCCCCATGGACTCAACAGTGGCTCCTTATTGCTAGAGGAAGAAAAGAACATAAAAGTTCTGTTTTAAGCAATTAATATGAACTAATATTTTTCCCCATAGAAAGAATCCTTGTTTGGTTTTGTTCATTGATCCATCTCTATTTCATTAAAATAGAGAATGTTTCCTCAACAAGGAAAAGAACTAACTATGTGTTCTCATTTAAATGGTTTTGGATTAGAGACTCATTTCCTTTGTCCCCCTGCTGGGGATTTACCTCATATAGTTGTGGTATGAAACACTTTTCATGTATATTTCTATTTAAATAGGATTTTGAGGGAGGATATATTTCAATAACTGAAAAAGCTGATTCCCACACCCCCATTATTTCTATAAATTACATGCTGTAGATGAGGCATGTTATAGGAGTCCTACTACACTTTTTCTCACTCCTAAGTCTAGTTTTGAGAATCCAATTCCATGATTTCAGAGTGGAAGGGGACCCCAGAGGCCCTATATTCATCAACACACCCCCAAATGGTCATTTAGTCTTTGTTTGAAGACCTCTAGTGAGAAATAACTCATTACTATGTATGGCTGTTCATTCAACTTTTGGAAAGCTCTAATTGTTAGCAAGTTTTTTTCCTTCATCAAATTATGACTTCTCATTGCTTTCAATTCTTTCTTCCAGGGCCAAACTGAAAAAAGGCCAATCCCTAGGGGCGGCTAGGTGGCGCAGTGAGTAGAGCGTTGGACCTGGAGTCAGAAGGACCTGAGTTCAGATCTGGCCTCAGACACTTAACGCAGACACAAACAAAAACCTAGCCGTGTGACCTTGGGCAAGTTACTTAACCCCAATTGCCCTCCAAAAAGCAAAAAAAAAAAAAAAGGCCAGTCCCTTTTCTACAGGACAGCCCTCCAAATAGTTGAAGACAGCTATCATGCCCTCCCTAAGTCTTCACTTCTCTGGACTAAATATTTTGGTTACTTCTACTGACCTGTATATGGCATGATCTTGAATCCCTTCAGCCTCCTGGTCCTTTTCCAATTTATCAGCATCCTTTGTAAAATGTGATTCCCAGAATCGAAGATAATGCTTCAAATGCAGGTGTTTAATATACATTTGTTTCCTTCCTCCCTTTCTCTCTTCCTCCCTTCTAGGTCCCTTCTACCCCTACATCTAGGATCCCTCCCATTTCCCATTCTAATCTCTTCTACCTCTTGTGTCCTTTCCTTTGCCTTCCAGTGATATCATGTTGTTCCTGTATTCAAAGTCTACCACTCCAACCAGGACTATTCTCTAATTTCAAAATTCCCTCCCTTCTCCTCTTCTTGATCTTAATCACAACTCCTATCACCTTCCTGAGTGCTACTAAGTAAGTCAGTACTTGAGCTAAGATATCAGTGTTATTTTAGAAGTCTGCAAAACTTAACTTCCCCCCCATCACTTCAGTCAATCCAATTCAGTCGTTTAGTTGCATCAGACTGCTCCTGTTTTGTCTAGTGTCATCTTATCTAATCCCTGTCCTTGATCTTATGTGAAAAAAGAAAGACAAAAAGGAGACAAAGCAATGGAAGCATAGACATGTACATGTCTTCCATCTTTTTCTTTCTACTTTTTAATATTTTACAATAAAATTTAATATTATTGCTACTCACCCATCCATGGAGAATTTTCCAGTGTATAGCTGAACCTTGTGAAAGATAAGGTTCTACTCCATATTAATCACCACAAATTTCATCTCCAGGGGTCTTTCAATATGTGAAAAATGGCTTTTAGCTATTATACAAGAGGTTTCATGTCCTTTTCTATAAATGTTGGGTAAAAAGAACATAATTAAGCTAGCATGGTAAAAAATCTAGAGGAGTAAGTAGAAGGTTGAAGGTTGATGAAGGATGAAGATTCCTACCTTAAGTAAACTTTTAAAAAAGTAAACTCAGTGACCTATATCTTTCTGTCCTGTGATAGACTGGAGTAATTTTTTTTAGCTGAAAGACTCTGATTCATTTATATAATTTCTAGCAGTTATTTTGAAATGCACAGGCAAGTAATCAAAACACATTTGTAGATAACACCATTGGTTGCATTGCCTACTATACATTTGGTATGGTGTTAAGTGCTATGGGATATACAAGAGAAAGAAGGGATTCTTTGTACAGCATTTCTGTATTTAATGTCATTTGCCAATAATTCCATTCACAGACGTCATTAACACACTGTGTGACTGAAGGTAAGTCAATCTCTCGGAGCTTGTTTCTTCATTTATAAAATGGGGACAATAATACTATCTTTTTTTGGTGGGGAAGGCAAGGCAGTTGGGGTAAAGTGACTTTCCCAAGGTCAAACAACTATTAAGTGTCTGAGGCTGGATTTGAACACTGCTCTATTCACTGTGCCACCTAGCTGACCACAGTAATACTATCTTAAAAGGCAGTTTGGTATAGTATAGTAATTCTTCTATGGACAAAATCAGGTTCTGATGAAAAAGAAAGAAATACAAAGCTTTGTTATCAAGTGAGGAGTGGGATTAATAAACCATAAAGTGGTATATAAATGTGAGTTATTATAACAAAATTTTGCTATCACTTGGGGAAACATTACTGTCATGTTTCTAATCATGTTTGGTTCCTTACTTGTTCTCAGGGAACTCTTCCATCCTCTGATTTGTGGAGTAAGTCCACACAGTAAGAAAATGGTTGCCAGGTAGTTGTGAGCTTCCAGAAAAGACAGAAAAGGAGGCAGGAAGAAAAAGGAAGGAGAAGGAAGTTTATAGGTAAATACTATATAATACCTCCTTTCCTCTCTTTTATTTCGACTCTTATTGTTTCCTTTTCAATTTCCCTTCTCTCTTCTCCTATTTTAAGCTTTTACAATTGGAAATATAGTCAGCTAGGAATAGATTTCTGATTTATAGTGTTTTTTGTTTGTTTGGGTTTTTTTACTATGGAGAGACTGGCTCCTTGCATTTTTGTCAAGATTAGTTCAATTCAGCAAGTATTTATTACATATTACAAGACAGCAGTTGCATGTGGTGGCTACAAAGATGGAACAAGAAAATGGAAGTAAATAGAATAATTTTTATCTCACTTGTCAAAGGGAGGCATTTTTAATCTACTAAAAAGGAGAAGTTATTAGGAGATAAGAGATAAATGTTTACTTACATGAAGACAAAAAATGCACAACAAAAATAAAATCAAAATTAAAAAGAATAAGAGAATGGAACAAAAGGCATTTATTGAGTACCTACTAAATGTCAGGAATTATGCTAAGTGCTAAGGATACAAATCCAAGAGATAATGCTTGCTCTCAAAGAACTTGCATTCTGATGTGGGATAACAGCATACATAGGGACACTGAAGGAAATTTTTGTTTGGAAGTCACTAGAATGGTGGAGAATCATATGACAATCAATCACAATGTCCTTTCCAGGTATGATAGGTAGAAATATGATGGAAGGAATTGTTAATAAATATCTAGAGATGGGGCAGCTAGGTGGCGCAGTGAATAGTGCACTGGCCCTAAAATCAGGAGGACCTGACTCCAGATGTGGCTCTAGACACTTGACACACTAGCCATGTGACTTTGGCAAGTCACTTAACCCCAATTGCCCTCCCCTCCCCCAAAATATATATACATATATAAAGGTCCCTCCTAGTCAACTGTGAATCAAATGGTCAAAGGATAAGAACAATTTAAAAAGAGGAAGCACAAATTGTTAATAAGCACTTGAAAATGCTCCATCTATCAAATTTATGCAAATTAAAACAACTTTGAGGTAACACTTCATACCTATCAAATTGACCAAAGTAATAAAAAGTAAGGAAATTCAATACTAATAAGGTTGTGGGGAATTGGTTACATTTATTGATTCCTAGTAGAGTTGGAAATTAGTGGAATCTTTTTGAAAGTAACCTAGTAGCATATAGCAAAAGTTAGGAAGAGAGTGAGCTTGAGAAATTTCCATAAGTAAGAGCATGATCAAAGAGCATTCTAGTCAAAGAAAAGGAACTTTCCCCCCAGCATTCTCTTCTTTATAATCATGTGATCAGATTTATTTTCATTCTATGAGGAAAGGACATTTAAAATTTATCCAGATTCTTGATAGGGCACTTCATAGTGGCCATTATTCTAGTGTCTTAGTGATGAAGAGGTTTATGACAGTTTGCAAAGGCACTTTTTCTCCCTGTGTTAAGCAAGAGGTGAAGAGGATGATTCACAAAGATAACTTACATTTGCATAGTGTTATGTAGATTTCACATACACATTAGCTTATTCGACCTTCACAATACCCAGTGAGGTGGGTGAGGCAGGTAGGAAAAGTGGTTTCACCTTCATGTCTTCTATGACACTAACATTAATACTCAGAGGCTGGCCTGGATCTTTGATTTCATTAATGTGGATATTCACTCCACTGATACAAATGGCAGCCCATCTATGGCTGTCCATTCTCTGCTACTCAGGAGTCAAAGGACCCAGGTTTAAATCCTACCTCTGACTTTACCTGCATTACCTTGGGCAAATCACTTACCTTTCCTGGGTCCCAATTTTCTCACCTGTCATATGAGGGAATTGGACTAAATGGTCCCTTCCATCTGTAGCACTAGGATGCTATGATAAGTTTAGCACAGGGGATTCAGCCAAAATGCTGACAGCTTTCTGCACTTTCTCCTGACATAAAGTAGATATACCAAGAGAACACTCATGTTTTCCACTTGTCATCCTTCATCCATCTTCAAGTAACTGGCTCATCTCAGTCCATCATTGAGATTTTATTGGTACTGTGCTTTTGTTGTTATAGAGAGGGAATTTCCAGTGATGAAACTCTTTCCACCAGTGCAGACTGCCACCTGTACTGTGACTTAAAATCTTTGAGTTGATGGGGACATTCAGAGGCTAAGTGACTTGTCCAGGGTCATACAGACACTATATTTCACATATGGGAATTGAACCCAGGTCTATCTGGCTCTGAGACTGACAGAGGTGTCAAACTCAAGGGCCACTGGCCCCATATGCCAGCAAAACCTTGAGACCAGAACCAAATTAAAATGTAATTTGGAAATTTTAACAAAATAAATGAAAAGACAACAAAATATAGATAATTTTAACTTATGATTTGTTTCTAAGTCAATATGCAGCCTTCAAGGATCTATTTCTATTTGAGTTTGACACCACTGCATTACACTAAACACCCTCTTACCTATATTAGCTGAGTAGAATTTAGCATTATTGGTATTTTCATTAAGAATTAGACCTTGGAAATTCCATGGTGACTCCCAAAATTTGTCCCAAAATGTTTATCAGATGTAAGAGAGATGCATGATTTCTGATTATAATACCTTATCATCAAAGCTCCACACTTTGCAAGCCTGAACGTTACATTTTCTAAATTTATCAGAGAACAAACTATTGTGAGGTAAATATTTACTACAACCCCTCCCCCCCAAAAAACCAACAAAAACCAAACACACCAAAAAACAAATTAAAAAAACCAAACTTAGACCTAAGAACCCTAACTTTTTTTTTCTATGCTTCACTGGACAGTTTAGTGTCTGTATTTCTTTAAAATGTGTATGATTGGTCCTTCCAACTTCTCAGAAGAGAATATAATGTAGAAACATTTACTGATTCACATGCAATGAGAAGCTATCTGGACTTCTGCCTTGTTGCCAAAGGCTTTGAAATCAGATGGTGCACCTCCCAGGTGGGAGCCTGAAAATGAGTTGAAGGTAATTAGTGAAGGATATGGCTGTGGGAAGAGGCTTCTCTACCTCCCCCTGTTACAGTTTGTAGACACTGAGGTTTCTCCTCCCCATCCTGTGATGTAGACTTCAGTCAGACATGGTCCTTTGCTGCTCACTGAGAGCAGACATCATACTTTCAGTGCTGGCTGTGGTGGCTGCAGATTCTTAGACTTGGTGATCTTATGGTTACCTGTAGTAGCAAGCCAACATCAAGAGGTAGTATCTTCTATAGTCACCCAAAAAGCAATGTATTAACTTAACAAGTCCTTATCTCCTGGAGGGAGAACCAGGCTGGGAAGAGCAGCAATAAGGGGCAGAGTCTATAGGCCCTGGCTGGACTCACAATCTTCTATTCTAAGGGACATGGTGGTAAAAATGTGTTTTAGCCCATTCTCCTGAATTTATCCTGTATTTTAAAGTAAACAATTCCTTTTTACCATGTGATAGCATGTGATCTGTAGTAGGGGATTAGGGAAGAAGTTCAAAGGGAGTAAGTAGGAGCTTGAAGTGTTAATTTGAGTAGGTATGAATGCCAAAGCAGGTTCTAGATTCCTGGGTCTAACAAGGGGGCTTGTTGTTCAATCATTCAGTCATGTCCAACTTTTTATGATTCTGTGGACCATAGTACCCCAATGCTGTCCATGGGTTTTCTTGGCAAAGATACTGGAGTAGTTTGCCATTTCCTTCTCCAGTGACTTAAGGCAAACTGAGGTTAAGTGACTTGCCCAGGGTTATAAAGCTAGTCTGTGTCAGAGGCTGGATTTGAACTCAGGTCTTTCTGACTCTACGCCCAGTACTTTATCCATTGAGCCACCTAGCTGCCTCCAACAAGGGGTTATCATACACAAAGCCATCTTATTTGAGTAATGTTATAACTACGTCGTCATCTCGTCCTTGCCAAAGCATTTCTCCTTCAAAATGAACCATTCCACGCTTTCTGGCCCTTAGAAGAAGTCCTACAACCTTATTGGAAATGGTGGCATACCTTTCAAAGAGCTGTTTGAACGTCATTCTGCTGCTTCCATCTTCTCCTTTTTCTCCTCTGTTTCTCATGATCCAGCAGAGTTCTTCTAGCTCTTTCTCTACATGAACATGGGCATCTTTTCCTCTCTGCTCTGTTTTAGAACCTTCAGGAGGTCTCCCATAAGTGGGGTCTCCTTTCTTGACAGCCATGGCCCTGGCATCATTGCTGAATGGATTACATTTCTGATACTCAATATGGTTTTTGATCCAGCCCTGCCAGTTTTTCCTGAGGTCATCCACAGCATTCGTTGAGGTTGTGGCAGAGTAGACCCCACCTTCTTTATTTTTATCCATCTCTTGAAAGGTTCTGGATGAACATTTGGCAACTCTTGGATGTGAAACCTGATCCTGAAAAAGCTGTAACAAAACCCAAATAGCCTTGTGAGGCAACTAATAAAGTCTACTTTGCTATGAAAATGTATGCTTTTAAGGAAGTGTCAGTCAGAGGAAAAGGACAAACGGAGCAACTACTACCAAGGTAACAGATAGAGACCCTGGGGTATTGGCATGAGACTGGAATGAAGTTCATTCTTGGGGGGGGCCTCTAAGAAGGAGCCATACCATAAATGGCAAAGAAAGAGCTCTTTGCAGTTATTGCTTGATAGCTTCATATTTTAATTTATTATTCTTCCTAACTGGGTGCCAATTTCTACCATTTCTAGCTGTTGAAAGACTGCAAGGGGTACCAGTGCCCTATCATTTCTGTGGCCCAGGGTAATACATTAGTTGCCTTACTTCCATAGCTATTAAAAAGTCTTGATCACTCTTGAGGAAGCAGATGAAGCAGAATGGTAGAGGAGAGAGAACATATTCCCCCTGTACTAATTAAGCTAATTTCCTCAGTGCCTTAGGATTCTGATGTGCTCATTCCTTCCCCATTCCATGCTTTTGTTTATCTTGCTCTGTTTATTCCCTCTCCCTCCCACCTATCCAAATTTTGCCCATCCTTCAAAGTTTTGCTCCAGTCCCACGTTTTCTATGAAGCCTTCTCTGGCTATTGTAACTCTCATTGATCATTGATCTCCCTTGTTTTAGAACTCTATTTCTTTCATGTGTGGTATCTTGCCTGCTCAATTACATCATAAGCTTCATGAGGAAAGATAGCATGTCTTGTAATTCTAGAACACTATTCAGTACATAGCAGATGCTCAGTAGATACTTGTTGACTGATTGATTGTGAAGACTGAAGAACTCAAAAAGAGTTATTGTGATGTGATGGTGTGCTAAGGTTGTGAGCAGAACCAAGGATCAGTTTTAGAAAGTTGACTCCAAAATTTGATGAAGAGCCCTCCCTCTGCCACACTGCCAGGATGGAAACAAGTACTGCATGTTTCCATTCCTTCACTGCAGCTGTCCTATCTGTAGCCACCCTGGTTTCAGAAAATTCAATCTTCACCTTTCCAAGATGGGGGGAGGAATGGAAAATGTCTCAATTGCTATTTCACTGGAAACAATAATTTTCCTTTTCATGTTGTATCTACTACTAAGCTATTTGTTGGGTCCTAATACTTTTGCCTCTCTTTTTCTGTTAGATAGTTGAGAGCCTTCAGAACCAAAAGTTAAGTGCACCATTATTTATATACATCCTTCTTTCTCTCTCTTTTTTCTTAGGATTCCTGAAAGAGGAGAATGGAAGGGGAATACAAGGTGGGAGGATGTCCTTCCCTCTATTCCAGCAGCTTGTCACCTGCAAGTTCAGGGCAGCTAAAGTAGGAAATTGGCTAGGTGAGATGAACACCCCTGACTACCTTTTCTGCTCAATTTCTTTCCTGAGCATGATATAAATATAAGCATGAAAAGAAAACCTTAGAAAATGTTTCTAGATTTTTTTCCTCTTAAAAAAAACATTTGGATTGTACTGTACACACATTCCTTTGTACATACCACAATGCCTGCATCAGCCTTTTCTAATAAACATTGAGAAGGAAAAAAATTCTTTACAATTCCTTTAGGACTCTCTTGATAGATATTCTAGTCATCATTAGTTAACCCAGAAAACCCATAAATGATGTGATAAAGGTTGTGTCTGTTGCCAAGAGGGTTGGCTTTTTTTTTACATTCCTGATTCCCCAATTTCTAAGTGAGGTAATCATAATAAATTACACACAAACCTATTACATTAGATATGTTTTTATAAAAGCACTTACCTTTGAATGCCTGCAGTTAAGCCATATTACTTTTGTTTGTTCATTTCAGCAGTAGAGATTAGTCTGTAATCTTTCCTCATCCTGGCACCTCTTCTCAATGCAGCAGATCTAATTTTAGATGGGCAGTAGAACTGACCAATCCCTATAGAGCAACACATCAGTGACTAAAATAAGGTGGGATTTCTATGTCCTCCTTCATTTTTTTTAAGGTGGATGAAGCTCAACATGGTTCAGAAGACTTGAATAGAAACCATATTTAGAGAGGGCTCTGTTAACTGGTGTTTGTAGTTTAGACTGTAACAAATAGTTTAAAAGATACATGAGAGACGAACTGTGAGAGGGTAATGCAGAATTTGAGAGGGGAAGACTGTAAAAGAGGATTGATTCATAAACAAAAACAGAACTACTTTTACCCTGAATTTTTTTTTTTGTTACATTGAAACATCATAGAATTTCAGAGCTGGAAAGAACCTTAGAGGTCATCTTCTAGTCCGTGGATGGGGAACATGTGGCCTTCTAGGTCCTTGGGTGTGGCCTTTTGACTGAGTCTAAGTTTTTACAGAACAAATCCTTTTATTAGGCCTAAGCCTAGTACTTTACAGAAGAGGAAACTATTAGATCTAGTGAAATGATTCATCTGAGGCTATAGAACTAGAGTGGTACTAGAACTCAGCTGGAAGATCAAATCAACAAGTATTTATTGTAAATGGCTTTAATTTTTGCAGAGGATGGCCAAATATATATATATATATACACAATATATATGTGTGTGCGTGTATATATATATGTATATATATATATATGTATATATGTACATATATATAGTTCCCACATCCTTAACTCCCTATTGGACATTTAAAACTCCCAGAGACATCTCAAACTGAACATGTCCAGAAGAGAGGTCATTATTTAACTCCCCTCCACCCCTTTTTAAAATTTCCCTATTTCTGTTGAAGGCACCGCCATTTTTTCCAGTGATTTAAGTTCATAATCCAGAGGTTATTCTTTTCTCCTTATGCTTCCTCACTTTATATTTCAAGAAACTATCAGATTTTACTGTTTCTACCTCTCCAATATCCTTCATGTCTGATTCTTCTCTACTTGCACAGTTGCTAGCATAGTTTAGGACCTCATCACCTGTATTATTTTTTTTACCTTCTTCATTGATTCAGCTTTAGAAAATCAGCACTCCACAGAGCTGTGTACACTTGTATAGGGATGCTTGTAGGTTAACAGAGTAGAACCCTAAGTCAGACACCTCCTTCAGTAGAGTACTCTTGGGCCTGGCCACAAATGGTATAACTCCAATGGCAGCAAGAGCCAGGCAGAACAGCAATGGTTTACAAGTGAAATGTGTTTTTAAAAAAACGTTTAAAAAGAGACAACATAAAAATCTAAATTCCTGAAGACCAATGAATTGTCAAGTACCAATGAACTGGACACTCAAGCAGTTAAGGAAACATCCCATTCATTTCCCAAAGAATGTCTTCAGGAGGTCCCCAGGACAACAGGCAGGAAACAAGGAACCTACTATGAGTGGAGGGCAATTATAGATCCTAAACATAAGGGTCACAGTCCCTTTAGCTTTCATCCTGTTTTAACCCTTTCCCAGTAAGGGGAAAGGGCAAGGGTCCCAGCTAGACTACAAGAATATATCATATTGTCTTCTCAAGGGGAACTGCTTCCTCCTAAAGTATTGTAAAAAAGAAAATGAGCAAAACCAAAGGGAGAGATGAATAAGCCATGTTCTCCTTCCCACTTTAACTGTCCTTCAGTTTGCTCTTGGAAGCTCAAGTCAAAGCTCTGGCTTCATTCACCTGACTTCACTAATCCAGTCAGGAGGAGCCACTTTCATCCAGTTAAAACAAATATTTTATGCCAAAAAGACCATGGGGTTTTGGTTCCACTGCATTTACTTACTTTAAAATATACTGATGGGGGAGATGGAGGCTGGGGGAGAAAGCAGAACCTCCATTACAAAGCAGCATGACAGAGAGCAGAACCCTAACTAGACCTTTAAGGAATTTATTTCATTCTGAAAGAAACACATAATTAAGTTTCACAAGTATAAAATCAAATCATCACTCTGAGTTCAGGAATAAGAGAGGCATTTGGCTGTAGATACAATTCCATCTGTAAATGCCAACTTTAAATTTGGAGAGGGACAGCGCTCATTACATTAATATTATGGGTTGGGATTTCTGGTGAGGTGCCTAAATCCACATACTATTTTTTATACAATTTATCACATTTGTAGTAAGTCTACTACGGCCCCAGCTCAATAGCTTCAGAAAGTCCATGGGTCATGTAGCTGGCTGTCACCACTAGAGCCACTGCTTGAAGAGGCCTTGCTGTTTGGTGTTTGCCGAGTTGAGTCCTCACCATTTAAGCTCTTCCTGCAAATAGGACATGTGTCATGCAGTTCCAACCACAGCACAATACAGCTGAAAGAAGGGGTTGCAAGGTAAATGCCGGCCTTGCTCTTCTTTGCACACTGGACACTCTAGACCCCTATCAACTTGTTCCTGAGTTCCTGTCACTGTTGGAAGAGAGGTGATCTTTTCTTTATCAGCTGGGGGAGGCCCAGTGTTTTCCAACTGTCCTAAGAGCTAGGTGACAATGGCATCAAGCCCTGCCTGACCCCAGGCATAGTCCTTGGGGTTGGAGTGCAGCATTCCACTCCATGAAAAAGAATGGGAGGAGCCAGGAATTGCTGAATTTGAAAAGAATCCTGCAAAGATCTATTGTGTTATTCCTTCAATAGCTGGGGACTGATCAGATCTAGAACTCCCACAGGATCAGTATCTCCTGGCCATTGGCATTCTGGGGGGGCCTGCTGGGTCCCCAAAGATCCGCACAGGTGTGATGACCCATTGTCTCTAATGTCTTGATTCAGTGAACTGCTACTCAGAAATGGTCTAAAGTCTGCGATAAACATCGTGTGGTCCAAATGGTCCCAGAGCTCTGCAAACTGCATGGATATACTGTTGTCTAGGCTGCTGCTACCACTATCTAAAGAGCTGGAATCATCAGTCACTTCTTCAGTAAAGCCTGATTCACATCTGGGGCAAATATACTCCGGCAGCTTGGGGCTGACCTCGCCCTTGCTGCAGCAGCAGAAGAAGCAGTGCCGGGGTTGGTGGCGCCCACGCCAGAATCCGCCGACAAGGCCTCCACCATATTCTCCCGTGCCTGTCTGGCCACCCTTCCACCCTCTGCCACAGCCCGGTCCTCCTCCTCCTCCTCAGCCAGAGCCAGTAGCACCAGTGGCCTTCATCACCTGTATTATTGCAGATGCCTCCTAATGGATCTCCTCTGACTCAAGTCTTCATCTGTTTCAAGCCATCTTCCATAGAGCTGCCAGTGGAATTTTCCTCAAGTGCCAAATTGACCATGTAATTCCTCCTACTCAGTAAGGTTCCCTAATACCTCTAGGATAAAATGTAAACTCTGCTCTTTAGCTTTCAAACAAATTGTCCCAATCTATCTTTTCAGCCCCATTGTACCTTACTGTCTCTTCTGAACTTTGGGATCCAAACTAAGTGGCCCTCTTTGTTTCTCACATACCTCACTCTGTCTCTTATTTCAGTGCCTTTCCATTGGCCATCCCTCATGCCTGGGATTCACTCCTTTCTCTCTGCTTCACAGAATCCCTCTTCCTTCATTAGGCAGCTCAAGCACCAACTTTTATACAAAACCTTCTCTCATTTCCCTCCCTTTCCCAACTTCTAGTGCCCTCTTCTCAAACTACCTTGTATTTAATTTTTGTATTTACTTGTATTTATGTTTATCCCATATGCACTTATAAAATACTTATCTCCTTTTTTAGAATGTAAATTACTAGAGAGGAGAAACCGATTCATTCTTGTATTTGGCTCTGCAGTTCCTGGTACTTAATACATACTTGCTGATTGGCTGTTAAGATAAATCTATATCACTAAAAACACTCTATCCTCCCCCATAATATTTTGAGATTTTTTTAAAGTAGGAAAATAGTATGATATTCATGCATATTACAGTAGGCATTAATGCCTATTCCTAAAGTACTTCTCCAAACAGTATGTCAGTCTTTATCAGGAGGCTCTCTTTTCTTAGACTTCCTGAGAGAAGAGGATGGAAGGGGAGTAGAAGTGGGGAGGGTGACTGCCTTTCCCTCCACCCCAGCAGCTTATCATCTGCAAGTTCAGGGCAGCTAAAGTTGGAACTTGGCTAGACAAGATGAACAGCCCTGGCTATCTTTTCTGTTTGATTTCTTTCCTGAGTATAGGTGACCAAACAGTGATTCTCAGATGGGTATTTGTAAAGCCAAGCATGAACAGTTTTCCAGAAGAATGCTACTGCTACTAACAGCCTTTCAAGGTTCTGATTACATAGTATAGTGAACACTATTTTTTCAATAACAAATCAGAGCAAAACATTCACAGTAAATCAAGGTACAGTATTCACAATGAAATACCTTATCACAGATAATCAAAATACAGCATTCACAATAGCTTATCACAGAAAACGGCCACATAGTTTTCACCACAGTGGTCACAAAGTTTTGAACAAAGAACAATCATTTAGTAACTCAATTGTTCAATCATCTCAATCATCCTTAAGGAGGTTTGCCAAGTACAGTAGTCAAAGTTCTCCATTCATAGGGCACACCAAGTTACAAATCAATTGCTTATTCAGTCATCATTCAATTAAATCATCAGAAAACACACAAGCCCTCCACCCCTAGGTCACTAGTAAATTACAATTTCTGTCAGTACACAGTATCCAAGTATCTTCTTTCAGCTTGACTCAGGGTGGTCTCTCAGATTTCTTGGATCCCCTTCCATGATCCCAGATCCTACCTGGATTCACCAAACTGTAATGCATATTGGATTCAAAGGCAGGCAGCTCCCAGGTCCTTGTCCAGCTCTCCATATACTTCCTGTTCCACACTGAAGCTCAGTCCACCTTAAATCCTTCCAAGTCTCCATTCCAGGGAAGTCAAGGCTCAACAAAGTCACAAACAGGTTTATACAAAGTACCAGCATCACAGTCATGCTTCCTCAGTCTTCAGCAGCTCCAGCTGGGCTCAGAAATCCTCAGCATCTCTGGCTGGCCCTCGGACTCAGCAGAAGTTTCAGCTGGTTCTCAGAATCAAAATCACTCCATCCAGGTTCTCCAAATAAAAATCATTCTCTCCAGCCTTGGGGTGGGGGGGGTTTCTCTTCAGCTTCTGTCTCCGAGAAGCTTGTTTCAAGAAGATCTGACTTCCCCAGCCAGGGTCTTTCCTTATATACATATTGCTCCTCCTTATTCAGCCCCTTCCTGTTATGCCAGTAACAGGGGATCACACCTTCTGTTTCTTTAACAGAGGCTTGATTAATTACTAAGTGCTAAGTACCTGTTAACCTTTGCCAATACAAAGGGATCAAATTACATTACTATTACAGTATTTCCAGTCTTGGAAGCAGTCTCATAAATTTAAGAAGCTGGAACTTCTGGGTTCGTCCATCAGAGCTGCACAGCAGCAGCAGGAACTCTAGGACTGCATAGGATGGTCACTGATAAGAGGAGTTACAGACAAGGCCTGGATTGCTAGATGACATGGACTTGAAGGGAATTATTTGGACAGTGCAGAGCCAAGGTAAAAATAAAATGAAGGAAATGTTAAATTTCAGTTAAAATTAGTGAAAATAAAGATACACAGTATTTTTTTTTCATCCAAATTCACGGTCCTTCTAAAATCTATCCAGGTTAAAAACTCCTGTCCTAGACAAATGAAATACATTCTTAGGTTTGATATCTTTGGAGATCTCTGTAAAGGAGGCAGGAGAGATATTATTATTTTGTAGACTATGAACTCCTTGAGGCCAAGGACCTATTGTTTTTCAGCTATTGTGTTTAACCCATTATTATGTCAGTTATCAATATGCATCAATATTTTTAGCTGTGAAAGTAAAATTAACTGTACAATAAATAAATACAGAAGTTGGGAGTAAATTCTTGATGTTCTGTCTTTATCAGGTCTTACTGATTAATCAATCAACAAATATTTATTAAATGTTTACTGTGGGCCAGGTACTAGAAATGCAAATCTTCAGTTTATAACTATCCTCATATATCTATTAATTATTTGATAGTTTAGTATATATTTTACAGACTCCTTTGTTTTCTTTCTATATCTATGGAAGCAATTTAGTTCTTTTGTTGCTCAATTAATCACTACAGAGTAGCCAGTTTCCTTATCTGTAAAGCAAGGGAGTAGATCCTAGATTATGTCTAAGGTTCCTTCTAGCTCTAACATTCTATAATTCTTTGTATCTACTCAAGGGACAAGATTTTCTGCAAAGGGCTGAAGATATATGTTGCAGACTATGTTCTACTTGCTTGGTAAATTGCAGATTGATTTTGCCCAGTTCTTTTTAAATAGGTTTTTAATCCTTGATTTTCAATATTGCTAGTTTACCCAAGATGTTGCAACGACTGAAATGCCTGGATCCTTACAGGATGAGTTAAAAATGACTGGTGGTGACAGTAGGAGTAGGGAAGTTGGGAGGACTGGTTTAAGGGTGGAGAGAAGTGAGGGAGATGAAGTGTTGTTTCCTTCCCGTTGAATGGAGATGTAGGTAGGTAGAAATTTGGGATCAGAGCATCAGAGAGAGATCGTAATTAGAAACATAGGTTTGTTAGTCATTCACATAAAGGTCATAGGATCACAAATTTTAAGAGCTGGAAGGGACCTTGGGTCATCTAGTTTATTCCTGCCCCCCCCCATTACTGAAGAAACTGAAACCCAGAGAGTTTGTATGATTTGCCCAAAGTATATATGAGGACCTGAACCAAAGTATGCTGACTCTAGCCCTAGCACTCTCTCCATAGCACCTGAAGCCATAGGAAAGGACAAGATCCCAGACCTCATCCTTCACTCAACTCCAAGTCCTGTGGTCACCTCAAACTTCACAGATCCCAAACCTCAAACTGGCCCTTCTTTCCAACTTCCCCATTTCTCATCATCACCATAGAAGCATAAGATTGGAGCTGGATAGGACCTTAGTCATTATCCAGTTCAGCAATCTCATTTCAATAACTTTCCTAATGTCACTTAGGTAGTAAGTAACCTTATTCTTTTGTCCATCCTCTCCCTGCCTGAGACATTATCTCAATGATTAACTGCTCAGCAAATTTTATTTGACCATTCCTATCTTCTGTATCCCAGTACTGTCCCCCACCCCCTTCCCCAGACCAAGCTTCTTGAAGACAAGGACTGTTGATTTTTTTCTCTGTACCCCATGACCTAACTTAGGTCATGGGGTACAGAGAAAAAATTCAAGATAAGAGCATGCTGGTAAATGTTTCAAGAGGGCTGGGGGGAAAACGCATGTACAAACTCTTAAATTTAACGTGCATTATTAACACTGTTAAAAACCTAGATAATCGGGTCCTGATTTGTAGGACTGCACAATCCCAGATGTAAAGGCTTAAACTAAAACAGTAACAACTTCTGTACACTTTGGGCTTCATTAATTCTGGTTGCAAGTTTCCCCCTCCCCAAAGAGAGAAGAGAAGATTCCTCCACCTTTCCCTTTGCAAGGAGGGTGGTGCAAGCATGGAACACTGCTGAAAAAGCCAGATGCATATTTTTTTTCCTTTTAATTCTTTACTATTAGAATGGCTCTCTGCGAGGAGGGGAGGGGGATACGGAGGAAATCTAGGAGATACGAAAACACAGTATCACTACAAAGCTTTTAAACATGAATGTTTGTCAAAGGGGCGAAGTGGGTGCTACTAGAACATATTCTAGGCTCAGATTCTCCCAGACCAGCTTCTAGTTAACAAACCCTCCCAACATAAGGCGTGGCCTCGGATCCCAGACCACGCCCAAATCCCCGCCCCTAAGCAACGCCCCCCTGCCCCCGCACATGCGCAAAGAGCGGCCCGAGGAGGCGGCTGCGGCGGCAGCGACGGAACATGGCGCTTCCCAGCACGCTGAACCGATACTTGCTGCTGTTGGCGCAGGAGCACCTGGAGTTCCGGCTGCCGGTCAGTGCCGCGCTTCCTCCTCGGGATGTTTGAGACTGGGAGGTTGGAGAGGCGGGGCGGCGCGCGCAGCCTTGTCGCGCGGGGGAATGGGGGTGGGGGTGGTCGCGGGGGCGGGGCTCAGCGGGAGGAGTACGGGGGAGATGGGGAGGAAGATAGAAAGCGCGTGCGTGTAGCGGGAGGCGCGTCCTACCTTCTTCGCCGCCTGACTCTGGCGGCTTAATTTAAGGCTCCACGTCCTTCCCTCCCATGTGTCTCCAGCCAGCCCCGAGGCGCCCGCTCCTCCCTTCGCCTGGGCAATGAGGGGGACTGTTCTAAGCCCATCTGCCATTCCTTGCTTTCTGTTCGTCTGTCAAGCATTTATAAAGTTCCTACTGTGTGTAGGGTACCATGCTTAGTACTGAGAGGTGCAAACGTGGGAGGCCGCGGGGTATGTTGGGTTTGTAGTTCACTTCCCAGCCCTGGCGTTAAGAACGGGTGGTTTCACCTCTTTCAGTCCCGGTTTCCTCATTTATAAAATGCATTGGGTTAGGTAGATGGCATGAGTGTTGGGGCTTGCATCAGGAACACCTGACTTCAAATCCTAACTCAAACCATCACTACCCAAATCACTTAACGTCTCTAAGCCCTAGTTTCTTCATCTGATAAAAAAAGAGACTAGTAAAGCGCTCTATTTATCATTGTTAGATCTTGTCGACCCTTCCTGACCCCATTTAGGGCTTTCTGGACAAAGATGCTGCAGTGGTTTGTCATTTCCTTCTCCAGCTCATTTGACAGATGAGGAAACTGAGGCAAACAGGGTGCCGTGACTTTCCCAGGGTCACACTGCATTAAGTGCTGGAGGTTGGACTTCCAGGCCAGGTGCTCTATCCACTGCCACCTAGATAGCTGTTATTATGTACCGGAGTTGTTTATCTCTAACGCCCCTTCCAGCTTTAAACCCAAGATAGTACCTGACAAACAGTTTCTCAAAGGCGTTTACAACCTCAGGAGGGAGACATGATGCTCTTATGTAGGTATGTACAGAAGAGATTGTAGAAAAGAGAACCTAGGGGGAGAAGGTACTAGCTCTTAAATGACCCAGAAAAAGCCTTATGCAGAGAATGTTATTTGAGCTGAATTTTGAAGCAAGAGGTGAGGTGAGGAAGGAAAGTATTCCAAGCATGGTGAACAGATAGTGCAAAGTCGTGGAAAGAGAGGGAATGAAGCATTTGTGTAAGATCTAGAAAACCAGTATGGTTAGACTATAGAGTGTGTGGTGAGTAGTAATGTTTAGGAAGCCTGGAAAGGTAGGGTGGGGCCAGGAAAGGTGAGAGTCAAAATTTTAAATGCCCAGCAGGAGTTCATATTTGATCCTAGAGGTAACATGGAACCACTGAAGCTTAGAGAGAGAGAGAGACAATGACAGACATGGTCAGATTGGCACGCTCAGAGAATCACTTTCACAGCTTTGTGGAGGATGGATTAGAGTAGGGAAGGTCCTAGTAAGAAGATTGTAGGGGTGAGGGGCTGAAGGCCTGAGCAGGTGTGGTGACTTTTTGAATATGAGAGAGCTGGTGTGGAGATAGAAAAGATCTGGCAACTGATGGACATGTGAGATGAGAGAGAACCATTTAGGATGACGCCTAAGTTGTAAAAAGGTGGACTGGAAAGATAGTGGTGTTTTCAGCTGTAATAGGGAAATTTGGAAGAGGAATGGGTTTGAGGAGAAAGATGATGAGTTCTCTTTTGGATTATTGAGAGAGATACTCCTGGGAAGTATAGCACAAAATGTCCAGTAGGCAGTGGATGATGTGGATCTGGAGCCCAGGAGAGAGATAAGGGCACAATATAAGCCTTCGAGTCTTCTGCATAGAGATTTTCATTTAACTCATAGAGAGAGTACAGAGAGAAAAGAGGAGGGAGCCCATGCCAGAGTCATGGGACATGTCCACAGTCCCTTAATTGTTATGGATCCATCAAAGGATATGAAGGAGCAGTCAGACAGGTAGGAAGAGAAACAGGAGGAAGCAATCACAAAACCCCAGGGGAGAGGGTGGTCAACAGTGTCACATGGTGCAGAGAAGTCAAGGATAAGGGTTAGGAAAAGACCATTACGATTGTCAGTGAAGAAGTCACTGGTAATTATGGTAAAATTAAGTGCCATCTTCTCAATGAGACTTTTTCTGGGTTCTCCCTGAGGTTATCTTGTTTCTGCTGTGTGTTTTATATGTACTTACCTATGAATATCTTTCAGCTGAATTGTAAGTTTGAAACCCAGATTGTAGTGTTTAGAAGACAATGAGGAGAATAAAAAGCTATTTCAAGGAATTTGATTGAGAAAGAAAGGGTACATGTAGGACAATAGCTATTGGTGATGGTAGGATCTAGTGAGAATCTTTAATGTTGAGGAGCACTTACGTGTGTATGGGCGACAGGGAAGAAGCAGTAGAAAAGATAGGTTAGATGGCGGGGGCATGATATCGGGGGCAATCTGCTGGAGAAGGTAGGAGGGAATGGCATCAAGAATCATGTAAAAGGGTTGCCCTTGGAGAGGAGAAGGGCTCTAAATCAAAGACTGGAATAAAAGAGGGGATCATAGGGATGACCTCAAGTATAGCAGAATGGTATCTTCAGAGAGAACAAAGTAAATATCTTTCAGTTGATAGATGGATTTTACCCATAGTAACACTGTCCGTATAGCTAGTTGTTTTTCACTTCTTAGATTCCCCCCACTTCTTTTTTTTTTCCTGGTAAGTCGTTGTCCGAAGGTTAGATGAAAACACCACTCATTCCTCCAAGTCATCTAGTTTCCAGTCCCTGGAATTTCATGAAAGCTACAATCCAGGCTTCTTTGGGTAGTATTATTCTCACTTCATCAGCAGTGGAGAAACATCGAGGTATAATGGATAGAAGCCTGAATGTGGAGTCAGAAAACACTTGGGTTTAAATCCTACCCATTACACCTACGAGTTTTTGACCATGGGCAAATTTATTTTTCTCTTTAAACCTCCAGGCAACTTGTATAAACAATTGCCCAAGACTGCAAATTATAGCTGGATTTTGATTTGGATCAGTGGAGGAAATTTTCACCTTGGGAGATCCTGCCCTAATAACATCATAGGTGTTTGACTTACTCATGTGTATCAATAGAAGTGGGTGAGCATTATGTCTCAGATACATATTCCAAAAAGATAACACACCTCCTTATTCAATTCAGGTCTACAAGGCCTCTGGATTCTTCAGTGGGGACCAGCAAGTAGCCACATGGTATGGGGAAAATGTTTTTATGTTTGGTATCAGAGGACCCATGTTTTAATCCCAGCTTTCATGGAAACATTAACATTTAAACTGAGCTTTAATGGATGGTTAAGAATTCAAAAGGTGAACTCACCAGAGAGAATTCTGTAGGTGAACTGGGCAGAGAGAGAGCATTCTACACATAGGGAACAGTGTGAGTAAAGGCATCAAAGCATGGAGAGACATGTGTTTGGGTAGTCCATTTTTGCTAGCATGTCTGGAAGGTAAAGATGGGGTAAAGATAGAAAGATAGGGTGCCCAAGATCATAGAGGACCTTGAATGTCAGGCAAAAATATTGGAAATGGGGGCTGAGGAGAGGGAAAAGTCAAGGATGGCACTGAGATTTTGAATGTGGGTAACTTGGATGGGCAGTTTGTAGAAGGGCCAGACTTGGGAGAGAAGAGTTCCTCATTTCTTCTGAGTCATCATCAGTGCAATGTAAAGTTCATTTCAATAGATATTTGCCTTTCATATGTAAGGGGCATTTCCTTCTCTCAGTTTATAGAAAATATATCTGGGTGACCTTGGGGAAGTCACTTAACCCCAGTTGCCCCTCCAAAAAGCAAAAATAAAATAAAATATATTCTTAAAAAAATAAAATAAAAAAAAGAAAACATATACTCAATCTCTATATCCAACCAGTTGTTACTTCCACCATATCACTCATCAGTTATCTCTCTTTTATTTTTAAACTAATCTAGCTATTGCCCTAGTTCAGTTTCTGATCTTCACTTGCCTGAATTATTCTAATAACTTCCTAATCAGTTCCTTTTCTTCCAGGCTCTCGACCTGCCAGTCAATCTTCTATATATGTTCCAGAATTAATCTTCTTGAGATATCTGACTACTTCACTTCCCTTTTTAAAAATAGTCTTTAATGAATCCTAGGATTTTCTCTAGGATAAAATGCAGGTCCATCGGTAAGGCATTTAAAGCAGGCTACATTCTGGTTCAAAGAGGAAATATGTTTTCAGAAACTATTAGAAGCAATTGTAGTCCAACAAAAGCAAAGATTTAATTGAAATGGATGAACATTTGCACAAATATGATATACTCTTATTAAAAAATTTAGGAAACAAAGAATCTAAACAATCCATTTTCAAAAGTTGAACAAGCAACAACTGAACTTAAAAAGGGGTTAAAAATTCCTTGCTTAGATAAATTTTAAAATGAATTCTGTTGAACATTAAAAAAAAAATCTATGTGTGTGTATACACAAACCCCCACCCCCACATCCTTATACTCTAAAGTCAGGTCAACAAGCATTTATTAAGTTCTTACTAACTGGCATTTGACATTGTGCTAGACAATCAGAAAGATAGTCTCTGCCCTCAGGAACTTATATTCTAGTGAGAGAAAAAAAGCCCAGTAAAAAAATATAAAAGGGAAAGGGAGGAGAGGAGTCCAAGAAGCCTCTTGGAGATGCCTGGGCCTCCTCCTTAAAATGGAGGTTCTGGGAAGAACCAGCCAATCAGAGGAGGTGGTTGCTGGAACAAAAAGTACTTCCAATGTAAGACATCCAACAATGTATTGAAGTTTCCAGAGTAAAGAGATTTTTTTTAAAAAATAGGGAAGAAAGGCATCTTTTGTTTGATTCATTTTTGATGATCATTGTGGTTTTGAAGAGAGAAAATAGAGACCAATAATACCAGTAAGTATTAATACAAAATATTAAATATTAGCAAAATGGCTGTAGCACAGCATTACAGATTTTTTGCTATAACCAGGGTGGAATCATATCAGGAATGGGTGAATGATAGTGCTCACCATGGGCCAGCCTTTATATTAAGAGCTGGAGACTCTAATACAGATAGTCTGGACCAGGGGTGGGGACCCTGCAGCCTTGAGGTCACATGTGGCCCTTTAGGTCTTCCAGTGCAGCTCTTTGATTGACTCCAAACTTGTGACCTTGAGGTGCAGTTCCATACCCCTGGTCTGGACAGTCTGTGCCCTTGGGATACTTGCATTCTGATTGAGGAGGTTAATACCCATAGAGGAGTGTTGGACCAATAAGTGTGGAAGGTGTTTTGGACTTGGAAGTAAGTGAGAATGGTGATTGAGTGTGAGAACAAATCCTTTTTAGGATTGGTAGTGTAATTTGATTACTGTTCTCTCAGTTCCCAGTTTGAAAATGTGAGGATAGTTCAATTTAGGAAAGTGATTTACATAACTAACAAGCATTTTGTCCCTACTCTAGGCTGCAAGTCCCTCCTAGTTGACCCTAATTGGGTAGAGTCAGCATAGTTCATAGACTTCCTGAACCACCTACTTCATATTCCCCTTGCTATGTTCCTCCACCCGTATCATACATTGAATGTTCAAAAGTGGTGGCAAACTCCTCCTCTGGGGCGTGAAAGTTAATATGCATCAGCCTTGTTATATGCATGCTCAGCAGAATTTATCATTTACCTTTATCCCACTTTTACTCCTTGGAAACCACCACCTGCTTCTTAGAACTCTCTTCCTCTAAGATACTTCCTCTTTGTCACCCATTCTCCTAATATGGAAACATAATCATTTCTCACTTCTCATAGATCGATGTTCAGATTTAGTTTCAGATACATAGTAGCTGTGTGACGGACCCTGGGCAAGTCACTTAACCTCTGTTTGCTTCAGGTTCCTTATTTGTAAAATGGGGAAAATAATAGCACCTACCTCCCAAGGTTATTGTGAGGACCAGACAAGATAATATTTGTAAAATGCTTAGCATAGTGCCTGGCACATAGTAAGCACTATGTAAATGTTAGCCATTATTCTTACATATGTGTTGAATGAAGTCATCTTGGCTGCATATATATAAATTTATTTATTTATTTTTAGTTTACAACATTCAGTTCCACAATCCCTTGAGTTTCAAACCCTCCCCCCCCATCTTTACCCCCCGCCCATGGCGGCATACAATCAAATATAGGATCTTCAGTACCTTCACATTAAACATTAGTCAGGTTACAAAAAAAGATTATGACCAGTGGAGTGAACAATGAGAAAGAGGAAACAAAACAAAGCAAACAAAAAGAGAGAGCAAGAAGTTTGGTCTGCATTCAGACTGTAATTCTTTCTCTGGATGTGGATATCTCTTTCCATCATGAGTCTTTTGGAGTTGTCTTATAACCTTGTATTCCTGAGAGGAGCCCAGTCTATCCAAGTTAGTTGTCACACATACATTGTGTCTATAATCGTGTATAAATACTAACTGGTTCCGCTCTTCTCGCTCAATGTTAGTTTATATAAGTCTCTTGAGGTTATTATAAAGTCTGTCTGCTCCTCATTTCTTATTAAACAAATGCTTTATTAACTTCTGTTTTACATCATTCATTTCTGCCAGATTTTGAGTTACAGTTTTTTTGCCTCGTTTTTCCCCTACCCACCCTCCCAGAATAGCAGTCCCACAAGATATCGCTTCCTCCAGTCTTCTCTCTCCCATATCTTCTCCCATACCCCCTTGACTTTTCCATTAGAGCAAGGTGAATCTCTGTGCCCCAATGCCTGCACATCTTATCTCCCAATTACAAGCAAAAGAGTATTAATAATAGTATTTATATATATTTGAAACATTTAATTTTAAGACCTCGAATTTCAGATCCATTCCCTTCCTCCCTTGTCACCCATTCCCTCTGGGAAGATAAGTAATTCAGTATATTGCTCCTCATTTCTTATAGCACAGTAGTATTCCATTACATTCCTATACCACAACTTGTTTAGCCATTCCCCAATTGATGGGCATCCCCTTGATTTCCAATTCTTTGCTACCACAAAAAGAGCTGCTATAAATATTTTTGTACATAGAAATCCTTTTCCCACTTCTGTGATCTCTTTGGGATACAACCATAGAAGTGGTATTGCTGGGTCAAAGCATATGCACTTATTTATAGCCCTTTGGGCATAGTTCCAGATTGCTCTGAAGAATGGTTGAATCAGTTCACAACTCCACTAACAGTGCATTAGTGTTCCAATTTTTCTGCATCCTCTCCATCATTTATCATTTTCCTGTTTTGTCATCTCAGTCAGTCTGACTGGTGAGATGTGGTACCTCAGAGTTATTTTGATTTATATTTCTCTAATTAATAGCTATTTAGAGCATTTTTCCATATGCTTCTAGATACTTTAATTTCTTCCTCTGAAAACTGCCTATTTATATCATTTGGCCATTTATCAGTTGGGGAATGACTTGTATTCTTATAGATTTGAGTCAGTTCTCTGTATATTTTAGAAAGGAGGTCTTTATTAGAGACACTGGTTGTAAAAATTCTTTCCTAATTTTCCACTTCCCTCTTAATCTTGGTTACACTGGCTTTATTTGTACAGAAACTTCTCAATTTAATGTAATCAAAATTACCCATTTTACATTTCATAATGCTCTCCAACTCTTGTTTGGTCATAAAATCTTCCCCTCTCCATAGATCTGACAGGTAAACTATTCCTTGCTCTCCCAGATTGCTTACATTATCAGCCTTAATACCTAGATCGTGCACCCATTTCGGCTTGATTTTGATATATGGTGTAAGATATTGGTCTATGCCCAGTTTCTGCCATACTATATTCTTGTTTTCCCAACAGTTTTTGTCAAATAGTGAGTTCTTATCCCCAAAACTGGGGTCTTTGGATTTATCAAACAGTAGATTACTATAGTCATTAACTGCTGTGTCTAGGTTACTTAATCTATTCCATTCTATTCCTTAGCCAGTACCAAGTAGTTTTGATGACTGCTGCTTTATAATACAGATTAAAATCTGGTATGGGTAGGCCACCTTCCCTAGGATTTCTTTTCATTAGTTCCCTTGATATTCTGGACCTTTTGTTCTTCCAAATTAATTTTGTTACTATTTTTCTAGCTCCATAAAATAAGTTTTTGGTAGATTGATTGGTATGGCACTAAATATGTAATTTAATTTAGGTAAAATTTTCATTTTTATTATGTTAGCTCGATTTAGCCATCAGCAGCAGATGTTTTTCCATTTAGTTAGATCTGACTTTCTTTGTGTGAGAAGTGTTTTGTAACTGTGTTCATATAGGTCCTGGGTTTGTTTTGGCAGGTTAATTCCCAAATATTTTATAATGTCTACAGTAACTTTAAATGGAATTTCTCTCTCTCTTGCTGTTGGATTTTGTTAGAAATATATAGGAATGCCGAGGATTTATGTGGGTTTATTTTATATCCTGCAACTTTGCCAAATTTATTTATTGTCACAAGTAGTTTTTTATTTGATTCTGTAGGATTCTTTAAGTATATCATCATATCATCTGCAAAGAGTGGTAGCTTAGTCTCTTTGCTTAATTTGATTCCTTCAATTTCTTTTTCCTTCTCTAATTGCTACTGCTAACATTTCTAGTACCAGACTGAGTAAGAGGGGTGATAGTAGACATCCTTGTTTCACCCCTGATCTTATTGGAAATGCTTCTAGCTTATCCCTATTACATATAATACTTACTGATGGTTTTAGATAGATGCTACTTATTATTTTAAGGAACACTCCATTTATTTCTATACTTTCAAGTGTTTTTAATAGGAATGGGTGTTGTATTTTGTCAAAAGCCTTTTCTGCATCTATTGAGATAATCATGGTTTCTGCTAGTTTTGTTGTTGATGTGATCAATTATATTGATAGTTTTCCTAATATTGAACCATCCTTGTATTCCTGGAATAAATCCTACCTGATCAAAGTGTATTATTCTCATGATAAGTTGCTATAGTCTTTTTTTTTGCATTTATATTCATGAGGGAAATTGGTCTATAATTTTTTTTCTCTGTTTTGTCTCTTCATGATTTTGGTATCAGTACCATATTTGTGTCATAAAAAGAATTTGGTAGGACTCCTTCTTCTCCAGTTTTCCCAAATGGTTTGTAAAGAATTGGGATCAGTTGTTCTTTAAATGTTTGATAGATTTTGCTACTAAATCCATCTGACTCTGGAAATTTTTTCCTAAGGAGTTCATTGATGACTTGTTCCATTTCTTTTTCTGAGATGTGGTTATTTAAATAATTTACTTCCTCTTCAGTTAATCTAGGTAATTTATATTTTTGTAAACATTCATCCACTTACTAAGATGGTCAAATTTATGTGCATACAATTGGGCAAAATAATTCTTTTTTTTTTTTTTTAACAAATGCTTCATTAACTTCTGGTTTACATCATTCATTTCTGCCAGATTTTGAGTTACAATTTTTTCCCCATTTTTCTCCTACCTACCTCCCCAGAATAGCAGTTCCACAAGATATCCCCTTATCAATTTGCTCTGTCCCATATCTTTTCCTATACCCCCTTCAACTTTACCATTAGGGCAAGGTGAATCTCTGTGCCCCAATGCCTGCACAACTTATCTCCCAATTACATGCAAAATAGTATTATTAATAGTATTTATATATATTTGAAACATTTAATTTTAAAACTTCGAATTTCAGATCCATTCCCTTCCTCCCTTGTCATCCACTCCCTCTGGGAAGATAAGCAATTCAGTATGTGTTGTACATATATAGCTATGCAAAACATTACCATAGTAAATATATTGTAAAAGACTGCTTATATTTCCCTCCCACCCATCCCACCCCCCACCTGGTCCATTCCCTACTTTGATCCTGTCCCTCTTCGATAGTAGGTACTTCCAACCTCCCCTCCCCCCCAGAATGTCCTTCCCTCCATCATCCCCCCTCTCATCCTCCTTCCCCCTACTCTCCTGCAGGGTGAGATATCCCATTTAGTGTGTATGTCATTCTCTCCCTGAGCCAAATTCAATGAGAATAAGGTTTTGCCTTTTTGCCTTCCTGTTCTTCCCCTCCCCTGCAACTACTTCCCCTTGCCTCTTCTACATGAGATAGTTGACCCTACCCTGTCCCTCCCCATCTCTTCTTGCCACTTTCCTCTCTCACCTCTTAACTTTACCCCTTAAGTGTCATCCCTTCTCACCAAATTCCAAATAGAGGGCAAACCAGTGCCCTCTATCCATGTATACCTGTAAACATATATACACACATTCACATATGTATTCATATACCCATATACCCTTTCTCAGGGGCCTGGTTGTTGATTTTGTGTACTGTAGCCTCTGGGTGTCTAGACTGAGGCCAAGGCCAGGACTCTCAATGTTTCCCCTGTGTTACACTGAGGCTCACAGAGTACGGTGTAGAGCAGGGGTGGTCTGGCCATGTCAGGTTTCTGACTGTGCCCCTGAGCTACAATTCAGGCAGACTCAGCAGCTAGTGGCCTGCCATGTTGGTGTCTGCAGATTTCTTTGATTGTGTTAAGGCACATCTGGGCTTCTGGTGTTAGTGCTTGCTGGCTCCACCCCCTTGGGCTTTGGGATCTCCTGCTGGTCAGCTGAGATGGGGCTTGTTTGGATGCTTCCCACCCTTCACTTCAGACTTGGCATAGCCTTAGTCACACCCTTCCTCTAGGACTCCCAAGCCTGCCACTGCTTCCACTATTTCAGTATTTTATACTGTGGCAATAATCTTTGGGTTTTCAGGATCAGAGTGGGGGATTAGAGCATCTGGGGTTTACTCTGCCATCTTAGCTCCCAGAAGTTCAGGTAAGTGATTTTTAAACATCCAGGCTGTGGTCTAATAGCCCCAGGAGAAGCTGCTGTCGCTGAGGGCCCTGCTCTTTCTCTTACCCAGCTTCAACCAATCCTCCATCCCACAGTGAGAGGTCTGTGAAGCCAGGGCTTGCTCTCACATCACTATGGTCTTGTCTCAAGTCCGTGCTGGTACAGCCTGCACACTCCATGTTCCCCCTGCCCAGTCCTACATATACACTTTCCTGGACTGGGAATCTGCCATACTGTGTCTCCCAATGGATTCTGTCACTCTAAAATCTGTTTAGATTCACTTTTTAGAGGTTACTGATGGAATTCATGGAAGAGTTCAGATGAGTTCCTGCTTCTACCCCACCATCTTGGCTCCACCTCCCCTAACTGCATATTGTTATTTTCAAATATCATAGCAGCCCTGGAGTGAAGAAATTGAGTGGTGGTGATGGTTACTTAGCTTAAGCAATTTGCCCAATTGTTACAGTATCTCTGATTACTTTTGTTTTCTCTACATCTATAATTTCATTTTTTGTTGGGAACTCCTGGTGTGGAAATTCCTTTTTCTAATGTTAATCGGCAATAAAACTTCCATTTGCAATATTCATAAGCTTCCTGAGTCACTGAAAGATTAAAAACTTGTTCATGGTAACAGCCCATCTGTTTCAGAGGTAGCACTTGAACATGGCATTTCTGACTCTAAGGGTAGTTCTATCCACGTACCACTCTACCTCTCACTGTGGCCTGTGAAAGAGTAATTGACTGAGGAAACAAATTTGAGCTTTGGGGCATTTCAGTTTATTAAGCAATACATGCCAATTTCATAAATTGTAATCAGACCTTCCTTAGGTTGGCATTGGACCCCAAATACAGGGGGAGACAGATTTTATGTACTAAAAGATGACAATAAGCAGGATAAAAAATAGGATATATTATTAAGTAATCTGATTTCTAATTGGAAGAAAGATTAGGGGCTTTCTGTGTTGGGAGGGAGAGACCAGACGTGTGCAATTCCCTGAAATAAGAAAAAGAGGTGTTTCACTTCCTCATAGTGTCTGTATTCAATCAAAGGAACATGGAAATGGTAACTGGTTGATCAGTCCAAGGCTGGTTTTCAGATAAGACATATGGGTTGCTTGAGATGTATAATTGTGAGAAAACTCCTTGTATTTGGATCTGACTGGGTTTCTGGTCCTTAGTTAAAGGTCTCTAAGCAGCAGGTAGAGGTGGTTTCCCAGCCACACAAATAGTGTGATAAAGTTTTCTCAGAATTCTCATAATTGAATAAGATTTTCTTACAAGAAAGAAATTGGGCTAGACCCATAACTCAATAGAAAAGGAACTGAGCTAGATCCAGAATTGAGTCACAAGATGGAGTCAGTATGGTTTACTCAGTTCCCACAATTCCCTCATCACCCTGTTGTACTACATATCTCTGTCTGTCTGTCTGTCAGTCGGTCTGTCTACCTATCCATCTATCTGTCTCCCTATGTATCTGTCTATCTGTCTGTCTGTAGATCTATCTGCCTATCTGTCTGTCTTTCTGTCTGTCTATCTAGCTACACAAAGACATATTTGTATGTGTATTGCAAGGTTCTGATTGTATTTTTAGAGGAAAACATTGAAATTCTTCATAATCTCTAGAAGTAGTAATTGAAATTGTAACAAGTTTAATGTGAAGAATAAATTGAATTTCTCCTATAATTTTCACAACAGGAAATAAAGTCTTTACTTTCGCTTTTTGGAGGTCGATTCAGCAGCCATCAGGAAATTCATGGAAAAGTAAGTTGAGAGTTTATATTATTAACAAGACTATGTATAGTATATATTAATGGTATCTAGCCTTTTACTGGAAGAAACTGTGTTTTCTTGGGAGCACTTTATGTTTGTGAGAGCATATTTAAATTTTTAGTATTTTTAGATGATAAGGTATATTTTGAAAAAAACATCTTACAGTTTTGAAAACTTTAGTGTAGACCAGAGGTTCTTAAGCTTTTTTATGTCCTGGACCCTTTTGGCAATCTAATGAAACCTATGGACCACTTCTCACAATATTATTTTTACTTAAATTCATAAAATATATAGGATTATGAATAAAACTAGCTATATTGAAATGGAGTTAACAGAATAATTGAAAAAAAAAACACAAGTCATGGACCCCAGATTAAGAACCCTTGGTAAATACCTTTTTAAAAAAAAATGCCTTCTCTTTTTACTCCTGGACTTATTTTCACTTAATTTTCCATTTCTTATAGAAGACTTTAATCCTTACACAATGTCTTTTCTATTGAAGATAATTCTATCTTCTATTGATTTGCTATGATTTAAAGAACTAGAATAAATATTAACTACTGGACTGCAAATTTCTTTTTACAATTTCTTTTTTAATTTAATGTATGCTATTATTTAAGAAAGTAAAGTAATAATACACACAATAGCTGTGTGATCCTGGGCAAGTCACTTAACTCTGTTTGCCTCATTTTCCTCATCTGTAAAATGAGCTAGAGAAGGAAATGGCAAACCACTCCAGTATCTCTGTCAAGCAAACCTCAGATGGGATCACAAAGAGATGGACATGATTGAACAACAACAATTATTTAATGACTTAAAACGCAATATTTCATGGGTCCATAATTTGTAGAGATTTGTTCTATCATTGCACAGTAAAGGTTTTCCAAGCATTTGTCACCAGTATTTGTGTGAGATGCTGTGACTGAGGGCAGTCTTTCTGAACTTAACTAGGATAGTCCTTCAGTGACAGAAGTAAATTCTGTCACTAGTTCTGATGAGGTGCCAGAAATGTTGAGGGAGAAACCCACAGGGATACAGGGATTCTGAGACCAGAGTTCCCAGGGCAAGGTTGCCTAGAATTGAATTCTTGGACTTAAACATTCTTTAAGTCAAGGTGGCAAAGAGTTATGGTTACGATATACATCATGCAAGAGTTCTTAGGGATCCCGCAACCATATGTGCCAAATATGCTAACTAGGTGAGTCAGTTTTTAAAGGAATACTCACTTTTAATATCTACTGCACAGGTATTTTACCCAGAGTTCACTGAGAAATAGCCCAAGGGTGGGGGGCTACAGAGAAGTGTGGTTTTAGGCCTGACATGTCACTAAGTCAACTAACTGTTAGGGCTGACTGAAAAATACCCAGACTGCCCCCATCAATGTCTTGTTAGACAAGATAAACTGGGAGTATATATATATATATATATATATATATATATATATATATATATATGGCCAAGTCTAGGACACATATGATAGGTCATTCAGTAGTAAATATCTTTATGACACAGCCAGTTCAGCCAGTATTACAGCTGGTTCAGACTGCTAAATTCTATAGGTGCAGCTGGCTACTGTATCAGGAAGAGAGATATATATTTTACTAGGGCATGCTGCTCTTGAGTTGGAGAGAAACTGCTTGAGACAGTGTTTTGAGGCTAGGGAGAAATGTGATTTTGGAGCTGGGATTCAGGCGCAGGCACCCACGCATTCCATCAGTTCCATTCCTGAAACACTTGCTAAAGTGTGCATTCTACTGGCATGCTCTTCCAGAATACAGGGCCAACTCCATGCCCCAGTGAAGCAGCAGGGTGGGATGTTATTGGAGGCTCAGTGCTTTAAGGGAAATTAAATGTAGCAAAGTTCGAAGTAAAATTGTACATATTAAAAAATGGCAAATAATATGTCATTCAAATACTCTCCTGAGAGGTAGCATGGTACAATAAATGGAGTGCTGCATTTGGAATCAGGGAGACCTGGTTTTCAAATCCTGCCTCAAAAATGTGCTTGTTACATTTAACGTTATTTGGCCTGGCTCGCCAATGTATAATGCCCTGCTCGTCGTTCTAGAGAGGTCCAGTTTGGTGTTGGTTGTTTTGCTCCTTATAGACACCATGGAGTAGGCTTTCGTGTTTTCCTCATAAAAGTGTCAAATGAGAACTTCTCTTCGTCTTCAGTACCAAAAAGCCACATAGAGCCAAATTATCATACTGTTTTTATTATTTCTGTTTCAGTCTCCATTTTGGATTCTTAGCATTCCCTCAGAAGATATTGCCAGAAATTTAATGAAACGGACAGTATGTGCAAAGTAAGAGCACCTCTGAAAAGGTGTAATTTTCTTCGTTTTGTACCCACCTACAATATCCTCTGGGTAATTATAGGCAATCCCTGCTTTTTTTTTTTTTTTGAACAGTGCTTTGCTGGAAAATGGTTTTAAACAGAAGGAAGAAATAAGTATATTTTTATTCCGTAGGCTGTATGAGTAGTAGCTACCTGCTGTCATAGCTAGATGGTGTTGTGCATGAAAAAGGCAAGTTTATCGGGATGAGAAGGGAATAGTCTGTAGAAGGTAGATAGTCAGATCCTGAAGCTGATAAATGAATGGATAAAGTTGGCAAAGAAGTAAAATACTTTTGAATGAGCAAAGTACAAGTAAGGGAAAAGTGGGGACTGCCTGAATATATATTTGTTCTGCCAACTTTACTTGTTAGGGAAATTAATACCTAAGTCAAAGCTAATTCTTTGTTTATAAGAATTTTCAGTAGTAAAATACTCAGCAAGCCAAATTGTATTGTCTTACCATTAATTAACAGGGTAGTGGCATAACTACTTGTAACAGCTAATATAAATGCTATTATGCTTAATTATTGACACAGATTATTTTGCTAAAAGAATATCTTTATTTTTGAAAATTCAACAAACAGTATTAATAAGCATAAAATAACAACTTACATACAATAGAAGGATCAACTCTGTGGTGCAGTGGATAGGCCCAGAGTCAGAAGGAATCATCTTCCTCAGTTCAAACCTGACTTTAGACACTTATTAGCAATATGACCCTGGGCAAATCACTTAACTCTATTTGCCTGAGTTCCTCATCTGTAAAATGAGTTGGAGAAGGAAATGGTAAAGCAGTACAGTATATTTGCCAAGAAAACTGCAAATGGGGTTACAAAGAGTTGGGCATAACTGAAAAAATGATTGAACAACAACAAAAATGTTTAATGGACTGCAGTTTCTTAAGCCAGAGCATTACATAGCCTTTTGAAACTTGAACATTTTGTGATGTTCTTGAGGTTTTGGGGAGGATATTTCAGCAAATTGCTCAAATATTTCTCTTTGGTCTAGAATTATACTATTTAGCTTTGCAGGGTGAATATATCTTTACAGACTATGTCTAATTTCAACTCTAGTGAATTTCTTATCTATATGATGTGAGATACATTTACTTTTAAGCCTTAAAGTGTCATACATATTATTTTTGTTATTGTGTATAAATTCTATGATATTGAATGTATTCATATAAAGTACTGAAACCTCCAAAGCTAATCTTTTCAATATGTTTTTGTTAGAAAAACATCTTTCCTTAACTAGTCATTTTTGTTTAACATGTCATATTACTATGAACATATTTCTCTGATAAAATTACTTTGTAAGTTGTCATTATTTAAGTATCAAATGTTCTAAAGCCATATGATTTGTTAGGTATGCTTTTTTTCCTGTTCTGGGGCTGAGAAGTCTTAGACATAACATGTGGTGCATATTGGGACATGGATGCATAATTGTATGACAGAATGTGCATTCTTAGAATCAAATTTGTCATCTACCTTATATTTTTCTATGGTGAATCTGGAATTTAGGGGAATGGATTTCAAAAACGTCTTTTTTCTATTAGCCAGATTTCATGTACTGCTATTATCACTCACATTTTAGATCTTTTTATTCTTTACATTGTTATTATGTGAAGTAATAATTCTGTTATTTGGTAATTTTGAGGAACAAAGTGTTTCACAGAAATTATTCTTTCATATTACCAGGTAAGTGAGGTGCTATTATCTAGCCCCTTTCTCAGTAAGTTGAATGGAAAAGGGAAGTATTAGCTTCATAAGTGAGGTGTGTGTGTGTGTGTGTGTGTGTGTGTGTGTGTGTATACACACACATGTATATGCAGTTTTTCCCTTAGTATTCAGACTATTTATTGGAACCTTTTAAAAAATGGCAAGTTTTTGAAAATATATACTTTTCAGTGTTCGTAAAAACAACTAATATAACATAGTTTGCTCTTTAGTGTTTCAGGGTCATCATCATAATCATCAGTTGTTGTGTTATTATATTGTGACATAGGGCTTATGGAGCTGTGTAAGACTATTTGCTGAATAACCTCAGAATAGCCTCAGTTTCTTTAAGTCTTTTGTCAGCTGTTTATATATTTTTTCTTTCCTCTCTTACTCTTATCACTTTTTCTTGCTATTTTCCTGTACCTGTATATTTAGTTATCCACCTTTCCTTTATATTTTGAATCTTTTAATTTGTGGTAGTCCAGATAACCAAACTTCTTAGAAAAGGGTAAACTACACACACACACACACACACACACACACACACGCACACACACACACACACGCGCGCGTGCGTCTCAGAGACACTTAACACTTACTAGCTGTGTGACCTTGGGCAAGTCACTTAACCCCAATGCCCTGACTTTCCCCCCTCCAAAAAGAAAAAAAAAGTGAAGCAAATAAATTTTTGTTCATGGACTTAATAATATCTGTTTTTTTTTTCATAATTATTTGTAGATCTTGGAGAATGGACCTTAGTGATCATCTTGTCCAACCCTTTTGCTTTAAAGATGAGGAAAGTGAGGTTTGAAAGCATTGAGCACTTTGCCCAAGGACTGCTCAGAGATGATTTTTGCTTACTTACTGGCTCTCAATGAAATTCTAGATACTTAAAGTTAACATTTAAGTGAGGAGTTATTGTGTCTCTTTCCAAAATAAGTTCGATAGAAGAAGCAGCACTGATATTCAAAGTGTTTTGTTGCATATACATATAAAGATCTTTGAAAAGTTACTGAATTAAGCTAAAGGTAAAGTAATAGTTTTTGGTCTATGTTCAATTCTGTTTTGCAATAACTCCTAACCTTTTTTTTATGAGTATGATGATCTTTTCTAAAATATCCAAACATTTTGCAAACTTCTAATATAGCTATACTATTAGTATTCACTGATTGAAAAATAAAATGTGAGAAAATGGCAATACTTGGTGAACAGGTAAGTTCACATACATTTGAGACTCAAAGATTTGCAACCAATGGTTTGGACTTCTTATAGAACGATTTAGAAGTTATAGTTTATTTAGGAGTCAGGACCTTTTGAAACCACTGACAGTGAAACACTGCCCTGAAACTGCCTTTTCTTTTTCAGAATTAATTCAGGTTTCGGTTACTGTTCAGATAATTGAACTTAGTAATCAAATGACAAGCCTTTTAGTTAATTACCTTTTGCTTTGTGAGGTTGAAATCCTTTTTCCATCTTGAACTTGATTAACAAGTGCCTTTTGAAGACTGATCATTTTCAAAAGCTTTAGTGATATAGGTTTTTTTTTTTAAAGCAATTGGGGTTAAGTAACTTGCTCAAGGTTACACGGCTAGTCATCATTTATGTGTGGGTGCTCATTTTCTGAGGCCGGATTTGATCTCGGGTCATCCCAACTCCGAGGCCGGTGCTCTTACTCACTGCGCCACCTAGCCGCCCCTTTAGGGCAATTGGGGTTAAGTAACTTGCCCAAGGTCACACGGCTAGGTTTTTGTTTGTGTGGGTTAAGTGTCTGAGGCAGGATCCGAACTCAGGTCCTTCTGACTCCAGGGCTGGCGCTCTATTCACTGCGCCACCTAGCTGCCCCTAGTGATATAGTTTTAAAAAATAAGTAATAACTTACTTTTAATAAATAAATAAGTAATACTTTTGTTTGTTAAGGTGGTCTATGTACACCATTGAACAAACATTAAGTTTATGTCTAAATATAGTAATATTAAGGCTCATTTGTGAAAAATCGCTCTGAATGAGGAAAAAGGCTCTTTAGAGCAGACTCTTTATTTCACATTGTTGAATTTTCTGATAGAATTCTTAGTGATTTTGACTACTCATGCAGAGAAGATGGACACTGTACAAATGTAAGAGATTATTATTATTATTCTTATTAAAGAAGGAGCCCAGTGTAGTATAAAAGGGAGGGCACTTTGAGTCAGAAGGCCCGGGTTTGGGTCTCTTGTTGATGCCTCCATGCTGTGTGACCATGGGCATGTCATTTAACCTGTTCTAGCCCTCAGTGTTCTCCTTTGTAAAATATTGATTGTAACACCTGCTGTGCCAACTTCATAGGATTGTTCTAGAGCTCACAAGATCATAAGATTTAAAGCTATACAGGGTCTTAGAACTCTTGTAGTATAAATCCCTTGTTTTTTAGATGAGGAAATTCTGGCCCAGAGGTTAATGTCTTGCTGAAAGTCATACAACTAGTAAGAATTTGATCTGAACCCATGTCCTTTGACTCTAAAGTCATCATCTTTCTATAGTATTATATGTGAAAAAAATTTGTGAACAGCAAAGTGCTTTACAAATGTTAGTATTGTAAAATGGCAGTCCCAAAACAACATTTGGGCTGTTCAGGAGAAGGAATTTTTTAAGTTGACATTTTCTTTTGCATTAAAACAATTACATATGTAGTTTTTGAGTTGGATCTTTGATTTCCTTGGGGAATTCCTTCTATAAGTGTGGTTTGGAAGGTATTTTGCATCTTGAGTCTTAGAGAATTACTTGGAACATGATGGAATTGAGTGACATGCTCAGGATTACATAAACAGTATGTGTCAGAGACTTTCAGAGAAAAGACATTGAACTTCATAATCTGTAGTAGTATTAATTTGACATTGTAATAGGTTCAGTATGAAAGATAAACCAAATTTCCTTTATAATTTTTGGAACAGGAAATAAAGAGGTTAGATACTTGAATTTAGCTTTCTATGACTTTGAAGCTATCAGTTATGCCATAATGCCTTGATACAAATATTATTATTAACAACAACCCTGTGAGATAAGTGCTCCTGGCATCCCCATTTTAAGGTAAGAGGCAGTATGCTATAGAAGATAAAGAACTGGTCTTGAAGGCAGGAACACCTTGGTTCGAATATTGCTTCAGACTCATATTGGCTGTCAGATTGTGAGCAAATCTCTTAACTTCTTTGTACTTTTGGTAACTCTGTACAATTATAAATCACAGAGTTGCCCTTTCTTCTTCTGGGACTTCCCTGAATCAATGAAATCTTAGGTCTAGTCCCTAAGGCCCCATGGCTTAGGAAACTTTGGCACCCACAGGTTAAATGATGTACCTATGGTCACATAGCTAGTAAGTATTTGAGGCTAGATTTGAACAGGGGTCTTCTAGACTTTAAGTCTTGCATTCTCACTAATGTATCATACTTCTTCATTCTTCAGATAGTGAAAAAAAAGGTAGATAAATGTATTCACCATTTTTTCCCTCAAAATCTTGCCTGTCTGTAAAAAGAAAGGAAAAATGATGAAGGATAAAATGCTGCTACTTTGATTATCACTGACAAAAAATATAGTTTTAAACCCCAGTAAATTTTAAGAAGTGTTAGGCATAGTTAACAAATTCAGGTCACTTGAATACTTCTTGAAGTTTGTTGTAATTCGATTCAGATTGTGTATGAATTATTGTTGTATGCCTATATTTCAATCATTCTGAATTATTGGTAAAATTACAATTTTGAATATAATACTAGGTACCATGTAGATTGATGAGCCCATCAAAGAAAATTTACATTAGTAAGACGGATACTTTCTATATAGCTTTGGAGAACAAGGACCAAAAACTGGGTTGAAACTAGGGGGAAATATTTTTTGTAACATAACCAATTTGATTTTCTCATTCTGGCTTTGAAGATGCATCAGTACCGTCCTTTGAAGGGATGGAGTTGAGAAAATCCTCCTCTATGACTTTCTTCCCAGCAGTAGTGCCATCCTCTCTTAAGGCTACCTTTCATCTGTATTCATCAGGCTTATATGTGCTGGGTTTTGTATATGCTGTCTTTCCCGTTAGACTTGAACTCCTTAAGGGTAGAGGGACTATTTTTGCTTTTTGTTTGTATCTCTAGATCTTAGTACTACTGTGGCTGTCACACAATAAGTGATTTAAAAATACTTGGTTGATTTGAGAAGAGTTTTTCCTTCTTGCTATGTATATCTTCACATAACTTCTCTATTTAAGTTGATGACAATTCAATTTCCAAATCTGGATGTTGGAGAAACAGAATTATATGTAGCTTTAGGACCCAAGTCTCTTATTTTAAATATATAGTAATGAAAGAGAAGGAAACAATTGCTTAATTAAGATGGGTAAAATCAGTGTTGTGTTTTTGGTGGGAAATTTTTCAAGCTGAAAATAACTTTGTTCATGAAATTTCCAGGTCTATATTTGAACTATGGGGTCATGGAAAATCTCCAGAAGAACTATACAATTCTCTAAAAAGTTATCCCATGGAAAAGATGGTATGTATTAAACAGTGTCTTGCGTAGGAATGCATATAGTTGAAATAGAATCACAGACATTAAAAGAAAATTATTTTTTATTTTAGGCTCCATTTCTACATTCAGACACTACGTATAAAATAAAGATTCACACATTTAATAAAACATTAACACAAGAAGAAAAAATCAAGCGAATAGATGTAAGTAGACTTAAAAAATATGTAATTTTAACTCAGCAGAACAATTATTGAATATTTTAATGTAATTTTATTTTAATCTTTTAAGATTTTGTTATTAATATTACATAATGTTATAAATTGTATGATAAATTATAAGAAAATTTAAATTTATTTACTAGGATGTTAGAATTATTATTTTGTTCTTTTAGGCACTTGAATTTCTGCCGTTTAAAGGAAAGGTGAATTTAAAAGATCCACAGTATGTATTTTCTATCCTGGAAGATTATGGCTTGGATCCAAACCATATCCCAGAGAAACCACTTAATATTTATTTTGGTAGATGGGTAAGTAGCATTACTTCTTTACATTTCTATTTATCTTGTTGGGTTTTTTTTGTTTGTTTGTTTTTGCTTTTTTGAAGCGGGGGAGGGCAGGGTAGTTGGGGTTAAGTGACCTGCCCAAGGTTATACGGCTAGTAAGTGTTAAGTGTCTGAGGCTGGATTTGAACTCAGGTGCCCCTGACTTCAGGGCCAGTGTTCTATTCACTGTGCCACCTAGCCACCCCCCATTTCTATTTATCTTTAGGAAAAAAATAGCACTACAAATTTGATTTCTTTTTGTTAAAAGCTTAAAAGAACTAAACTATTGCAGCTAGAAAATTGAATGTTGTTGTCCACACTCTTTCAGGTATAAACAGTAAGTAGGGGAGGTAGAGATTCAGACTTAGAAGTAGTAAATGGGAAGAAGTATTGTTCCAGAAAATATTTTTTCCTTTTTTTTTTTTTTTCTGATTGTCACTCAAACTGAAAGTACAATAGCCACTCTTGGGCTCCCAGTACTTATTGACCTGGAAGCTGGCTGATTCATACCTCTTTAGGCAGTTTCATGGTCCTCTGCTTTCTGGGGCTTTCTGAGTTGATGGGGGACTTCATGTAGACCTTTGATCAGCTTTAGTTGTTCTGTATCTCAGGCCACCTGAACTCGAAAACTCTCCATCAGCCTTAGCATCCCCATCTGCAAAGACTATAGGGTATGCACCACTACACTTTTTTTTCCCTTGAGTTTTACTCTGGGATGGAGACAATGAGCTAGAGACTTGTAATAAGCCTCTTTGAAGTAGGCCATCCATAGAATGAATCTGTATCCTATGAATTTTATGGGAAGTTTCCCGTTTTCTTGACCTGGACTGAGGTAAACCTGGAATTTACTTCAAGTTCCAAATGAGCAATCCATAAAAAACACCTGTGTTGATCTGACAACCCAACTTACTTCAGTTACTGTGGATAAGCTCCTCTATCCAAAACCCTGAACAGTAGATACTGGCTCTTTCTCTAGGTTGTCTCATTCCTTTGAGGTCCAAGGTACAGGAGAGTCTAGAATTTTTACTTAAGTGAAGATAGAATTTTAATTAGGTTCCAGACTCTGATAAGCATCCAGGTATATATAGGACAAAGTCAAGACAAGTTCCTCCTTCCGTGACTCAGAGAAGAAATAGAGTAACCTATTGGGACAGAGGCAATGGTCAGGTACCTGAATATAAACAGAACTGGCTGGTATTGTTAGAATTGTGTTGTCTGTGCCCCAGACACAATTGTGAATTATGCCTCAGAAACGATTAGGACAAGGCATGAAGAAAAACGTTATCATACTTCATTTCTACAGAAGTGATAAAAAGGTAGAATTCTTGTGTCAATTATAGAAACCTCTTTTATTGACTTTCCATAATAATAGTTCAGATTTATAAAATGCTTTATAGTTTACAAAGCATTTTCCTTACAGTAATGTTGTGAAATAGGTAGTGCAAATAGAATTATCACTATTTTGCAGATGAGAAACCTGAGGTCAATAAAGGTAAAGTGACTTGCTGAGGGTCACCTAACTATTAATTCAGTATAGAAATCTTAAATCCATTGCTCTTTATCTCTCTTTCCACTATGTCTTCTTATCTCTCCCATCCAAAATGTAATGATAGTTATTAGAGAACAATTTATTCTAATATCACTAATGAGTGAGAAAGGATTCCATAGTAAGTGTTAACTGAATAACTTTATAGTGGGATAATATACTTTTGATATTGATACTGATTCTATTCCAGATTCAAGTTTGACTTTGTTTTGGGAATAATAAGAGGCATGTAAAGATATCATGCTATAGGTGAGGAACTTTTCCATAACCACCTCTATTACCTCTACTAAAAGGAAAGATTAAAACAATGGGAATTGGAGAGAATCTGAGACTTGGAATCACAGAATTGTTAGAGTTGGGAAAGACCTTAGGGGACATCTTGTCCAACATATACCAGAAAGAAATCCATAGTTTACCATACCTGATGAGAGGTCAGCCAGTCCAATGAGCTACCCTGGGGCAGTCCATTCTGCTTTTAAGCAACTTTTATTGTTTAATAGTATTTTATTTTTTCCAATTAAACATGTAAAGACAATTTTCAGCATTCATTTTTAAAAAGATCTTGAGTTCCAGATTTTTCTCTCTCCTTTTCTTCCCTCTCTCCTCCCCAAGGCAGCAAGTAATCTCATATAGGTTATATACCTGCACAATCATGTAAAACTTATTTCCACATTTGTCATGTTGTAAAAGAAACAGAACAGAAGGAAAAAAAATACAAAAAACAACTCAGACCAAAGAAAAGTAAAAATAGTATGCTTCAATCCACATTCAGATTCCATCAGTTCTTTCTCTGGTTGTGGATAGTATTTTCCATCTTGAGTCTTTTAGAATTGTCTTGGGTCATTGTATTGCTGAGAAGACCTAAGTCTATCATAGTTGATCAATGTACAATGTTGTTGTTTCTGTGTACAATGTTCTCCTGGTTCTGTTTCCTTCACTCAACATCAGTTCACATAAGTCTTTTTGAAATCTACCTACTCATCATTTCTTAGCACATAATAGTATTTCATTATATTCATATATCACAACTTGTTCAGCCATTCCCCAACTGATGGGTATCCCCTCACATTCCATTTCTTTGCCACCACAAAAAAAGTGAGCAACTTTTAGTGTTAAGAAATTTTTCCTGATATCAAATCTAAAATTTGCTTCTTCAAAGCTTCTACCCATTGCTCTTATCCTTGGTCCTTGGGATCACATAAAATAAGCCATTAGGCTTTTCTACAGGCCAGCCCTTCAAATACTTGAAAACTGCTGTTATGTTCAACTGATTCTTTTCTTCTGGCTAAACATCAACAATTCCTTTAACTGATCTTTATATGACATGGCTGTAAGGCCTTTCACCATTCCCTGTAGCTAATACTTCAGATGTGATCTAATCATGGCATATTACAAAGGTATTATAACGTCTTCGTTTGTGTAAGCTATTCATCTTTTAATATAGCCGAAGACTGCATTAGTTTTTTTCTGTCAGTCAAAATCCTGAATCATATGGAGCTGGCCAGCTATCCATTATAACCCCCAGATCTTTTTCAGTAAACTGTTGTTTACTGAAGGCATAGTTATGCCTTCCCTTGTACTTAGGAAATTCATTTTTTGATCAGCATCAAGATGTTTTGCATGAGGGTTTTACCAGGATTGTCTGTCTTAAGCAGTCCTTTGCTGGTCTTCATATTAACTTAAAATATTTTTTGACACAGATTGCAGATGGACAGAGGGAGCTTATTGAGTCATACAGTGTAAAAAAGAGACATTTTATTGGAAACACAAGCATGGATGCTGGGTTATCATTCATCATGGCTAATCATGGGAAAGTGAAAGAAAATGACATTGTCTTTGATCCATTTGTTGGAACAGGTATTTTTATTTCATTATTTTAGAAAACATTATCAAAGATTTTTTTTAGATGAGACCAAGTTAAACATATTTTTAAAAAGTTGAACTTTTGAAGAGTTTCATTTGTCATTTGAGTAGAAACATATATGAAAATTGAAACTACAAAAAGGAAATTGTGAAGTCCAAGATTTAAAATAATTTTAAAAATAGTAATTTCTTAAAAAGTAAAGAGAATATATTTTCATCTTTTTAAAACTCCTTTGTAATGTGGGATGAACCAGTAGGGGGAGCTTTTAGCTCACACATAACACTACAGTTAAATTTGAAAGAACAAAATGTTGTGAAACATGATAATCTTTTGAGCGTCAAGGACTATTTCAGAAAGAAAGATTTGCATTTGCTGATCAGATAACTAATTATAATCACCTCACAAAGGGATAATCAAGTGATTAGTTTAAAGAATAGATACAGTTTACTATTGAGTTAGTAGAAAAGTAAACTATAAAGGTAGAGACTGTTGGAATATAATTTGGAGAAAAGACTGTCTGTGACCACAGTGCCATTGCTCAGTTATTATGGAATTGGGGCCCCTAGTCATTATCTAATGGCCAGAAATTTCATCATCATGAGCTTCATAAGAATTGTGGTAATGAGGAAAAGATACCAGGCTGCTTTTAAGGAAAATTCCAGATATCAATTTCTCATTATTACAGTCCTTTCAGAGTTCCTTCAAGTGAAATTTCTGGCCATTCTGATGGCACTGTCGTCACATAAATAGTATGTGTCAGAGTTACAACTTAAACCCAGGGCTCAGTACGCTAAGCTTTTAGTATGTGAGAATAAAATGATATAAAGAACTACAGATATATAATTTAAGGAATATTTTATATGTTTATGTTAATGAATTAGCCCACTAATTCATATCCTTCCCACTCATTTAACCAACACCCCCATATTTTCTATCCTTTACACAGATAATATGTTCCTACTATATTGCTAATACATTTTTCCTTACTCTTATGACCTCATATCTTTCCTTACTGATCATTATCCTCACCACTATTTAGTCCCTATCTTGGGAATTTTATGCTTTGTGGAGTGGGAGGAATTCTTGGAGAGTACAAGTATATAGTGTCATAGTCTGTTTTTTTTTTTTTAAGTCTTATTAACTTAGTTTTAAATTAAAACAGACATAGGGGAAAGTCTTATTCTTCCAGGTATTATAGTAAAAAAATCCTTTCTATTGGCTACACAAGTTAAAACCAGATGAACAAAAAACTAATTTCTCTAGCAATAAAAATTTTCACTTGCTTTTACTATTGTGGATAGGAGTAGACTTGCATGTTGAAGTTGTTTTGAGGTGTTAAGATTGATAGGAAAAAGTCTCTTGGCTGTTTTAACAGTCATTCTCCTAGACTTATTAGTAGAAGGTTGTGGTTGTTGTGTGGTTTGTCCTTCATTCTCAAAGAGGACCATGGCATCAGCAAGAGAGATGAGCAGTTAAACCAAGTGGTTGCTGCACAGATCAGTTTTATATAACTAGTCTGTTTGCAATTTAGGCATAGCTTTAGAAATTTTTCTTGTATTAGTTCAGTGATAGCTAAATGATTTTCATTTTTTCTTTGGGAACAATTCTTAAGCATAACCTGTTTATTACTGAGTTTATTGCCTTCTTGTAGATGGCATTAAGGATTGGAAAAATGAAATGGTCCTGCCTCTGAAGTCACATTTTCCTCAAAGTTAGATTATAGATTTGGCATTATTTTTTCCTATCCTCACTGCTCCACCTCCTCTAGCTGTGGTTCTTTTTTCTTTGACATTTATTTTATTTCCAACATTTAATTTTAAAAAAGCTTATTTATAGAAAAGCAGAATTGAAATGAACTTGGTTTTCTAAAGGCCCAGCATCTTGCCTCTACTCATGGGCTATGTTTTTCTCAAGGTTATAGAGTAATAGGTTAGAAAGCTTCTAGGAAACTAGAAGAAGAGAGATTTAATCTTTTTTCATTTGAATAACTTTCCTTGTTCTTTTAGACAGCCTGCTACTGTTTTCTAGGATGACATTATGAGCTGTGTAAAAAACACTTTTCCTCTACATTTCAGCAACCAGATTTTTCCACATTTTAAAAACATGCATATATCCTTTTATTTAAGGAATGAAATAATTACTTTTAATAACTGTCAATAGGAAATATTATTATTCTAATATCCCAAGCACATCCAGAGAACAAAATTTAATGGGAGCTTAATCAGTATTTTTTTAATGTCTGCTATGTGCTTAGAGTAAATTTTCACTCAAAATATTTTCTTGATTTTTTTGTTCGTGAATTATGTTATAAATGTAGATTTATGATTTATTTGCACTTTCACTAGCTGTATATATCTTTACATAAATTATATTATTCATATTCTTATCCTTTCTATCAAATGGATGAGATAATATTGGTTTTGAGTCATTATTAGTCAAGATCTTAGAAGTGGATAGAGCCTACTAGATACAGTGTTTGACCTGGAATCAGGAAGACTTGAGTTTAAATTTGGCCTGGAGAACTATTAGGTGTATGATCCTGGGCAGATTCCTCACATGTAAAGTGGGGACAATAATAGCACCTTCCCCCCTAGGCTTGTGAGGATAAAACTGAGACAGTGTTAGTAAAGCACTTAGCAGATCTTGAGCTTTCATTATTATTATTACTTATTACAGATGCCAGATGCAGTAGGGTTATAATGAACAAATTTATTATGTACCCAATTTCTGTTAAAATACAATTGAACATTTCTGTGATTAATTTCTAGAAGTTTGCTTGGGATTATTTATTACTATAGGTATTCTTTCTTTGTGAAAATAGAACAGAAGGTAGGGTAAGGAAATAAAGGTTTCAGTTTGGAAAACTCTAATTCTCTGTTTGTAGCTACACTTACACTGGAGAGAGCTGCAGGGGTCAATGCTGTGAAGTCATGGGAGATACCCTTGATGCCCAAAGAGATACCCAAATGATACCTTTGGGAGATACCCAGAGATACCTTTGAATAGTATTTATTCAGAGTGGGCAATGAGTGCTGAGTCATATTCTCTTGTTTTTTTTGTTTTTTTTTTGCTTTTTGGAGGGGGGAAGGTAGGGCAATTGGAGTTAAGTGACTTGCACAAGGTCGCATGGCTAGTAAGTGTTAAGTGTCTGAGGCCAGATTTGAACTCAAGTCCTCCTGACTCCAGGGCCGGTGCTCTATTCACTGCACCACCTAGCCGAGTCATATTCTCTTGACTTTTCTCACTATTCAGGATGAGACTTATAGCACCAGAGTGGGAAACTCTCATTTTAAACTCTTGTGACCTCAACTTCACTTTGGCCTTGTCCCATTGCTTAGTTTCTATTAAATGGAATTGGAATTAAAATTCCAAGTTGGCAAAATTCAAATTTGGTATAATTCTAACTGTAAATTCTATGAAGAAAGGACTGATTTTCATGAAAGAATTGAAAGGTGTGGACATTTATTGAACTAACTGGTCTGGTTGTGTATTAGTATTACCCATGTCGTTCTGCTGATGTTGTTTCTTCAGACTAATGGTGATTAATAGATTTAATTATGCATAGCATTTCACATCATGTGTATATGTTTTAAGGGCCATAATTCACTGATTAGATTCTACCTTTCTTTTCCTCTCTTTTTTATTTCACCTCTTTTCTTACATATAAACCAAAGCCCAAGTATTCATTTCCATATTATGATTGATATCTAAATCTTCAGAAATGGAAAGCTTTTATTTATCAGTTGTAACCAGGCTATACTTGGATAGTATATTTAGTAGTGTCTTTTAAATTAATATTCTCTGTATAAGGTGTTCCCTTTGTTTGAAAATGTTCCTGCTAAATAGTGTGAAGCCAAGGCATCCCAGGCTCTGCAAGGAAAGCAAGAAGCAATTGAATCTTGTCATGTCCTCTTGATGTGGAAACGTTATACACCCTCAATTTTGGAATACCTAAATGTCCTTCAACCTTAGTGGCCTGCTACCAGTGATTGTCCAACAACTAAGTCAGTGAGACAGCTCATTTTTTTAAAAAGTAAAAAGAAACAAACTGATTATTCATCTCCTTTCAGCTGTAGACTCTGCTGTAAAGTGTGTCTTGTCTCCTCAAAACTCATTGTAGCCAAGGAGATAAGGTTGTATTTAAGGAAGTACAGGGAAGTTTTTCTTTTTCCCTTGGCAACTAGTTCTTGTAGGTGAGTATCTGTGTCCGTGGGCAGAATTATAATAATTTAAGTCATAGTGTGAATATGGCAAGCCATCCAGCATGACACATTTTATCCTCACATTTCATAAAGATTACTGTGACTATTCTATTATTTTGACTAGGTTAATCAAGGCTTTATCCCCTTATCTTTTTTCCATGATGAATGAACTTTGGATTTAGTTTTCAGATTGCTTTTGGCACTTATTTTCTCTTCATCCTTTACTTTCAGGACTCTTTAGTAGTAATATTGTTTGCTCTTTTAAAGTATTTTTGTACGAATCCTTTAATACTTTATTCTAAGTAGTGTTTAAAGGATAACACTCTGTGTGTATTGTGTGTGTATGTGTGTGTATACATACACATAATACAGGTGCAATGTTTTTGACTCTCTGGAGAGAGTAATTGACTCTCTCGAGTTACTACCCATTTTATCTTGAGACATCACATTTGGGAAGGCTCTGGGGCTGAAGATCCATATCTTTTCTTTTCCAAGCCATTGTATATTTTATAGCCTAAATCAAATTGTAGATAGACCAGGCAAGTGTGTAGTTTGACAGATTATTCTGTTTTGGGGTATGACATAAATAAAATTTCAGATAATTTATTGGGTTTCTTCTTTTTTATGCTGATATTTAACTTTGAAAAATGAAGTTATTTTATAATATGAAGGAAAATTGTATAACAATCTACTTGAGAAGCTATAAGTTGTCTTAACATGTTTCCTTTTGTTTTGGTAGGGGTTGGCATGTGAGTGGCATAAATTCTGCCCTCTGATATTTATTTATAGTTTTGTGACTTCATTGAGAATTAAGCCCAAATGTCAGAAGTTAGTCCTTTTTTATGTGGGGGCAGGATGCCAACTGTGGTTGTGTAGCAAACTCTGTGAGCTAATTTTTCAGAAATGAGCAGGATATGTCTGTAGGGGCCCTTTGAATAGAATGGAGATACTAGAAAAATTGTTGAAGAAGTAATTGCATATCAGCAGTACTTTTCAGTAATGATAATAACACACTAATTCATACCCTACTTTCTGATGAGCTCAGATTATTTACTAGCAAGGATTAATAAATCCATTATACCTTTCATACAGCTATATTTTAAGGCTTTCTGGAACTTAATTAAGTGAAAAGGAGGATGGGAGAAATAGGCAGCTTTCTTCCTAATTAGTCATGCATTGTTATCATCTCTTTAATTTTCAGGTGGCCTCTTGATACCCTCTGCTCATTTTGGGGCATATGTATGTGGAACAGACATAGATTACAATACAGTTCATGGATTGGGTAAGTTGTGGTTCTAAATAGTTTAATATGCTTTACTATTATATTAAAAGTTTCTTTTTCTAGATAATAGGATGTTAAAGAAATTTCTTGGTATTATTGTGATATAGTCATCTTTAGATGACTAAGTGCCAAAGTAAGTGATGGGTACTCCAAGATGAGAAAAACATTTTTTTCCTTCCTCTTACCTTCTCTCACTCCCAGTCTTCCTGATTTTTTTCTTTCAAATGTACATGAGAGGGATGACATATATGAATGAATATGATGACAATAACTCATCTTTACTGGGTGAGATTCATAGTTTTCTTTTACGTGACAGATTGGAGGTAGTATTATAAATCTTGCTATGGCATATTTAGTACTATTAGTCAAAAGTTGGCAGCTGTTGATTAAAGCATTTCCTACAATGAAGCCAAAATTGCTCTATTGAGGTGCTAAATGTAGGACTAGACTTAAGGAACTGTTCAGTAGAGTAAATTTGACAGAATGAGTTATAGCACTCTTTTGTCTTTGTTTTTTGTTTTGTTTCCCCAACAATTTATAAGGAGAAACAAGCTATTCCATGAACCACTTCCTAGAAAAGAGGTATTCTTTGTGATTTACTTTATTAGGTGAAGAAATGGGAGTCTGTTATAGAGGATGGTAGCCAGTTAGCTTTATGTATAATGTATGGGATGAGATTTTCTTATGCTATTTCCTTTTCTCTTATTAGAATAAGCCAGTTAAATGTCCCTACTTGATAACTTGTCTTTTTTTCTTCATTGAATAGATTTTGTAACATTTAAAATGGGCAAATGAAGTTTGTTATATCATTGTCATATTTATGTTTATATGTTACTAATATAGAAAAGATAAAGTTGTTAGAAAAATTTGGGGTAGATAAAGTGCCTTTTGGTGAAAGACAGCATATCTTTTGTCTGATGATCAGTCCTGCTAAGTTCAGAGAGGCTAATTGCTAGGTTTTTCTTAGAGTAATGACTTTTTTGGCTATTGCAAAAGTTTTTTTTTTAGTTGTAATTTTAATTTAATTTAATTTTCCAATTAACAAGCATTCATTTCCTCTTTTTCCTCACTACCCTCCCCACATTGGGAAAAAAAAAAAGAAAAATCCTTTAACAAATGCATCTTTAAACAAATAGATTCTCACATTGGCTCTTTCTTTTTATTTTTTTTCTTTGTAGAAGGTGGGATTTTATTTTATTTTGCTGTTCTTTATTAAATTAAATTTTGTTTATTTTTAGTTTACATCATTCATTTCCACAAGATTTTGAGTTGCAGATTTTCTCCCCATTTTTCCCTTACTCACCACCCCAAAATAGTGATCCCACTGTATATCCCTTCCCCCAATCTGCTCTCTCCTATATCTTCCCCCAATGCCCTCTGACTTTCCAGTAGGGCAAGATGGATCTCCATATCCCAGTGCCTGTATATCTTATTTCCTAGTTGCATGTAAAAAAATTATGTTTATATATGTATATATGTATGTATATATGTGTGTATGTATATGTATATGTACATATATGTATATATATTTAATTTTTTTAAACATTTTATTTTAAAGCTTTGAATTCCAGATTCTTTTCCTTCCTCCCTCATCATCCACCCTTACTGGAAAGATAGGCAATTCAATATAGATTGTACATATAGCTGCACAAACCATTTCCATAGTGGATATATTGTGAAAGACTGACTATATTTCCCTCCATTCTATGCTGCTTCCTACTTGTTCTATTCTCTATTTTGACCCTGTCTATTTTCAAAAGTGTGTGCTTCTAACTTCCCTCTGCCCCAACCTGCCCTCCCCTCCATGATCCCTTCTCTTTTCCCCTTCCCCCCTAATATCTTGTAGGGTGAGATACCCTATTTTGTGTGTATGTCATTCCCTCCCTAAGCCAAATTCAATGAGAGTAAGGTTGACCCCTTCCCTTTTGCCTTCCTGTTCTTCCTCTCCATTGTAACAGTTTTCCCTTACCTCTTCTATATGAGATATTTACCCCATTTTGTCTCTTCCCATCTCCTCTCATTATATTCCTCTCTCACCTCTCAATTTCACCTTTTAAGTATCATCCCTTCTTATTCAATTATCCTGTGCCCTCTGTCTATGTATACCTGTACACATATATACAAACACTCACATATGTATTCATATGCCCATATACCCTCATACACACACACACACACACACACACACACACACACACACACACACATTTATATTCCCTTCAACTATTCTCATATTGAGAAAAGTTTCATGAGTTACAGTTGTTGTTTTTCAATGTAGGAATGTAAGTAGGTCAACTTTGATAAGTTCCTTATGATTTCTTTTCCCTGTTTACCTTCTCATGCTTCTCTTGCTTCTTGTATCTGAATGTCAAATTTTCTATTCAGCTCTGTTTTTTTTTCATCAAGAATGCTTGAAAGTCCTCTATTTCATTGAATGACCATATTTTCCCCTGAAACATGATACTTAGTTTTGCTGGGTAGATAATTCTTGGTTTTAATCCTAGCTCCTTTGACCTCCGGAATATCATATTCCAGGCCCTTCAATCCCTCAGTGTAGAAGCTGCTTGGTCCTGTGTTACGCTGATTGTGTTTCCACAAGATTCAAATTGTTTATTCTTGGATGCTTGTAATATTTTCTCCTTGATCTGGGAACTCCAGAACCTGGCTATAATATTCCTAGGAGTTTTCTTTTTGGGATATTTTTCAAGAGGTGATTTGTTGATTCTTTCAACCTCTGTTTTGCCCTCTGGTTCTAAAACATCAGGGCAGTTTTCCTTAAGAATTTCTTAAAGGATGATTTCTAGGTTCTTTTTTTATCATGGCTTTCAGGTAGTCCAATAATTTTTAAATGATCTCTCCTGGATCTATTTTCCAGGTCAGTGGTTTTTCCAGTGAGATATTTCTTTGTCTTCTATTTTTTCATTTGTTTGGATCTGTTTAATAGTATCTTGATTTCTCATGAGGTCACTGGCTTCCATTTGCTCCAGTCTAATTCTGAAGGTATTATTATCTTCAGTGAGCTTTTGAAATTCTTTTTCCATCAGGCAAATTTGGCTTTTTAAGACATTCTTCTCCTCATTGGATTTTTGAACCTCTCTTGCCATTTGAGTTAATCTATTTTTTAAGGTGTTCATTTCTTCAGTCAGGTTGTTGACTCTCTTTTCATGATTTTCTTGCATCATTCTCATTTCTCTTCCCAATTTTTCTCCCACTTCTCTTATTTGGTTTTCAAAATCCTTCTTAAACTCCTCTATAACCTGTAATCAGTTCATATTTTTCTTGGAAGCTTTTGATGCAGGAGTTCTGACTTCATTGTCTTCCTGCCATTCCGTGCTTTGATCCTTTTTGTTCCCAAAAAAGGAATCCAAAGTTGGATTGCTGTGCTTCCTTTGCTTGCTCATGTTGCCACTCAATTACTTGACTTGTGAGCTTTTTGCTGTAGAACTGCTTCCAGATAGGAGAGCTTTGTTCCAAATTGCAGGGTTTTTATAGCTGCTGGAGCTATTAGTTGGCAGCCCTCTTTGAAGCCTCGACGCTCTCTGGCTCACTGGTCACACACCTCCAGACCTCCACCCTAGACAGCAATCCACATCTAAGCAGGTTAAAGCAGGAGCGATTACCCCTCAGAATGGTTGCTTGGTCCTCCTACAATCTGTAGGCCAGGAGCTCTGAAGCAGCCACGTGGAGGCCACTGCTTCTCCCTCTGGGGGCAGAGGCTGGACCACACTCTTGGACTCCCTGTTCCCAAAGTCTGCACTGACCTCTCACTTTGTCTTTGGCATTTATGGGTTGATAATTCTGGAAACTGCCACAGCTGCTGGTGATCTACTCTCCCAACCTCCCTCTAGCTCATGGCTGGTTGGGCCACCCTGAGGCTAAAACTGCGGTCTGACTCGGGGCTGGGCTCTGCTCCCAGTTGCTGTGATGAATCCTTCCTGTCTGCCTTCCAGGCTGTCTTCAGCAGGAGATTTGTTTCTCTCTGTCAGTTTGTGGGTTCTGCAGCCCTAAAGTTTGTTTAGAGTTATTTTTTATAGGTATTTGAGGTAGTTATTCGCATTGGCTATTTCAAGAAATGTATATTTTATTCTGCATCTTTAGTTCATCAGTGTTCTGTCTTGATGTAGGTACCACTGTTCATCAGTGGTCCTCTGAAATTGTTGTTGGTCATTCCATTAATTAGAGTTCTTAAGTTTTTTCAAATTGTTTGTCTTTAATATGCTATCATTATTGTCTAAGTTGTTCTCCTGGATCTGCTCACTTCGTTCTGGGTCAGTTCATAGAAGTCCCGCCAGGTTTCTCTGACATAGCCTTTTCATCTTTTCTAATGTCATGATGGTATTCCATTACATTCATATATGATTTGTTCAGCCTTTCCTAAGCTGGTAGTCATCTGCTTGGTTCCCAGTTCTTTGCTACTGCAAAAAGAGCCCACAACAACTCTTGAAGAGTGACTACTGTGTCACAGTAGTAATTGTTGGTGGAGGGGATACCCTTATGCCACAGTTGTAGTGTTGGTGGAGAGGATACCATGCTAATGAAATTATAGAATAAAGTGTTCAGGTGAATTATTATCTTCTGATTCTTTCACATAGTAGGTAGATTTCCTTTAGGGAAAATATCCCCAAAATTCTTAAAAACAATTTTCATTCTATAGTGTACTGTGTTAAAGGGTAGAATTCATTTTAAAGGTTGGCCTGTTTTATTCTTTTTTCCAGGGTGATTTAGTTTCTAATGCATGAAAAGTATCTAAGAAGGCAGTTTTGCATGAAAATAGACCCTGTATTTTGTTGCCTAAGGATACAATCATTGCAAGAGCCCAGTGTACAATGTATCTTATTGTACTGAAGTAGTTTCATAATAAGGTGAATGAAAGTGACTGTTTACTTAGATAAATAAAATGTAAATGAAATTATCAATAGCTTTTCTTTGAGGAACAAAGAATTAAAAGTGCTGCTATGAGTTACATGATAAGGAATAAGAATGATTTGGCTAATACTGATGTCATTCATGATATTCTCTCTCCTCCCATTCCTTTTACTCATTAGGAAAGGCTAGTAGGAAAAATCAGAAATGGAGAGGTCCAGATGAAAATATTAAGGCAAATCTTCGCCAGTATGGCTTAGAGAAATATTATCTTGATGTGCTCGTTGCAGATGCTTCTAAGCCTTCCTGGAGGAAGGGATTGTTTTTTGATGCAATTATCACTGATCGTAAGTATCTTTCTATACCACAGTAAGTGTACAATTAGAATTATGCAAAGTAGTTTTATGTATTGGGGAAAACATTTACCAGGACACAACTAATCATTAATATTTCTCCAAAGCTTCTTCATTTAGAAGTAATGGAAAAAAATAGGGAAGTAGCACAAGTAGTTGACTGAAGAGGATTAGAGAATTTAACAGCATGGTTCATGTTTTAGTTTCTAATTTCTTAATTTCCCTTAGTCTAATTTCTTTTTGGCTCTAGGTATGTACATATGCACTTGTTTTTGTGGTTGGGATAATTCCGTTGTCTCAAGAAAAAACTAGAGGCAAGATGTTTAGTTCATTTAGATTTATAATCTGAGATTTTTAATAAGACAACATGCAGATATTGCAAGTTTGTCTAAATAGAAGTCTTTGTATTTCTATAGCACTTATTGCTATCTGAGGAAGGTTCACAGGATATCTTATGCTATGCAGTTAGAGGAAAATGGGATTCTTATAGATCTGGGATAATTTGATAATACTACCATTAGTAATAGTAATAATCCTAGGCAGAGGGAGAAAGATATAGGGGAAATGTAGGCTATGTGAAAATAAAAAACAATAAAAATGTTCTATTAAAACAAAAAAGAAAGAAACAAAATGGGGGAAAATCCCCAAGAGATTGATGTGTAAGAGAATAAATATTTGAAAGGTAAAAAAAAATACTTATTTTATCTGACATACCTCTTTTGGGGAACTTTTGCTGTTACCTTTGTTATTAATGTCCTCCTGCTTATTTACTTATTTATTTATATGCAGTTATCTATTTATATGTGGTGTCCTCTATTTGCATATAAGTTTCTTGAAGTTGAAGAATTTTTTTGTTTTGTTTTTATCTTTGTATCCTTAGCACAAAGCAGAGTGCTTGGAACATAGAAGAACATAATAAATGTTTATTGTTGTTATAGAGCAGTTTATTTCTTTTTCCTACTTCGATCTTCATAATAATCCTGCAAAGTTGTTAGAGCTTATATTATTAACTCCATTTTATAGATGAAAAAGAGGCTGAGTGAATTGAAGTGACTTTCTTAAGAATATCTAATAAGTAGCAGAACCAGGAGAAGAACCCACCTCTACTAGCTCCAAATTTAGTTGTTTTCCATTATGCCATAGATGCTAATGGGCTTTTTTTTCATGATTCTTGCTTTCCTCCTAGTCTCTTTCTTGTATTCTTATCCTGAATCACCCATTGTTTTTTACTATCCAGCACTTAAATGGTGCCTTAAGGTTTGCAAAGTACTATAAATATGTTATCTCTTTTGGTCTTCACAACAGTCCTTTGATGTAGGAAGGAGGGAAATAAACATTTATTAAGTATTTACTGTGTGTCAGGCACTGTATTAAGCATTTTACAGATATTTCATTTGATTTTCACAACAGCACTTGGAGACAGGTTCCCATTTTCCATATGAGGAAGCTGAGGCTCACAGAGGTTACTTGCTCATGGTCACACAGCTAATAAGGTTCTGAGGTAGGATTTGAACTTCCTGACTCCAAGTTTAGTACTCTGTCCACTGTACTACCTAGCTGCCTATCGACATGTTCAGAAAAGAATTCGTTATCATTCCCACCATCCAAACCCAACATCTTCCGAACTTTCCAGTTTCTCTCTGGGGAAGCCCCATCCTTCCATTCCCCCAACCTTTGCAACCCCTTAGTTATCTCCGACTCTTCACTCTCTCTCCTTTCACATACCCAAGCAGTTACGTGTTTGATTGATTCTGCCTCCATGACATTTTGTACATGTATCCCCTTCTTTCCATTTACCTTGCCTACTACCCCTTATCACCTTTTTCCTAGACAGTTTCCATAATCTTCCAGTTAGTCTCCTTACCTCTCCAATTTCTCTTCCACATAATTGCCAGAGTGAGAGTCTTAAAGCACTGTTCCTAGAATATCACTTCCCTGTTTGGGAAACTCCAGTTACTCCCTATTATACTTCCTATTACAGGCTCTTCTGTTGGCACTTAAACTGTTTCCAATCTACCTTCTTATCCTTATTACACATTACTTCAGGCAGGGCAAAATGACTTTGCTTCTATTCCTTACACATACCACTCCATCTTCTAGTACTTAATATTGCACTTGGCACATAGTAAGTCCTTAATGAATGCTTTTTCTTTTATTTATTCTGTCTCCATGTCTTTGTACATACTGTGTCCCTTTACTGAAATGCATTCCTTCCTCACTTCTATTTCTCAAAATTCCTAGTTTCCTCCAAAGGTTATCTCAAACATCACTTCCTGCAAGAGTATCTTCCTGATCTTCCAGTGGTTAGTGCTTCCTCTCCCCCCACCTCCTTCTGTTTATTTTGTATATATTTAATATACAAGTTGTTTACCACCCCCCCATAGAATATAAACTTCTTGAGCTCAGAATCGGTTTTGCTTCTACTTCCCCCTCAAGCTAGTACATTGCCTGGCATATAGTAGATTCTTAATACATGTTTAGAAATAGAAATCGATTTTCCTGTGTTATGAAAGTGGTAGTAGTCTTCCCTGTTATAGTTAATGAACCAGATTTGCCTTTTCAGTGCGGCACCTATCAAGTCTTTATTCATTGGCCACCTTTTATGTTTTTTTCCATTCCTTCAGTTTCTTACTGAAATGTTTTTTCTCACATGTTCTTGGAAAACATTATAGTGATCTCACTTTTTCCACAATTATTCTGTTAGCTTTATTATATTTAGTTATGTCCATGCTATAATACCACCCTTGCTCTCCTTCTTCCCCCTTCCCCACCTCCCAATAAAATGTAAGCTTCTTCAGAGGCCTTTTTAATCTTGGTATTCTGAGTATCAAGCAGTAGTCTTCTATATAACAGAGGTTTAATAAATGTTTTTTAAATTAGTCACTTAAATGAATTACTGATACTAAAAAGAATGCAGAAAAATTGCCCAGACATTATTATTTCGATGTAGGTATATTTTTTTAAATTATAAGGATGAATTCTGGCTGTCAGTGTTCCCTGTGTTTTCTGCTTAGCTCCCTATGGTATCAGAGAGTCTACTAGAAAAACTGGTTCACAGAAAGAAATACCAAAAGGAATAGAAAAGTGGTAAGTAAACTTTAGGTAACTATGTTCATATTAAAATTGAAGCTCTTTGAGATGCTTGTTGCTTTTCTTTATTTAACTTTATCTTTAAAAATATCTTCACAGCATTTCACCAAGCATATCATTTTGGCATTTTTTGTTTAGCCCAGAAAGCCACATCCCTGTTTCTTTCAACTATCATCTGAGCGATATGTTTGTAGACCTTCTAAATTTTGCCTCAGAAACTCTTGTACTTGGTGGAAGACTAGTCTATTGGCTGCCAGTGTATACACCAGAGTATGTATCCTTTGGAAAACTATCTTTTAAATTCTATTTCTAGTATATCTATGTTCTTAGATTATCTTGTATTTTTTATTTTTTTCTTAATTTTAGTTGTGTCTGGAGTAAGAGTCTTGGTATTTCAAGTGGAGTGAAAGTCTTTAGTTTCTATACACAGCACAGTCTTGTTTATTTGGCCCTTGTCTCTCTAGCTCTTTGGTTTATTTAGACTTGATAAATATTTGTTGAATGAATGCTTTGTTATGCAAAGCCTAGCAGCATGCGACACACTGTAGCTTCTCTCTTAATTTTAGGCTCTTCAGACATTTTTATTTTTGGATCCTGTCTGTCTAATCAATTTGCATACATTGTTCTGAATATAGGCTATATCCCCAAATGAGGTGTTTTTGAAAAGAAAAAAAATACATAGACCAGGACAGGGACACACAGAGTTGATCACCAAGTCATAAAGTATAGAGAGCAAAGAGAAGAGAGTCTGGAACCTTAAGAGATGCCCACAGAATTACCCTATTAATTGCTTATTAAGACAAAGCTTGTTATTTTTTTCTAAAAATAGGTAAGATTCTAGAGCATAAAACAAAGTACTGTGGCAATGTAGAGGTATAAAGTAAGGAAATTTAGATTGCCAGACAAATGTGAGCAGTTAGACTGAACATTATTGTTGAGGGAGAAGCTATAACAGATGGGTTATTCTCATTGCCCACTCTTCCTGTCGTCCATAGGCAGTAGTACTCTTTAACATTTTTTTCTTGGTAGTCCTGGTTAGCATGTAATATTTCATCATACTCAGAATACTTTAAGCTAAAAGTTATATCTATTTATTTCTTTATACTTTTTTCTGACACATGTCAATTAGTATTTTAATTTCTTTATATTAGCTTTCTTTATATTAACTTTTTAAAGATACTAATGACATAGATGTAGTATTTACTGTGTAAATTTCATTTTCTTTTATAAATCCTGAGCATCCTTTGTTTTTGTTTTATTTGTTTTGACTTATTTTTGTTATTCAGCTTATTCTTTAATATTACTTAAAAATTAGAGTTTTAAGAGATGTGTGCTATAGGATACAGTAAAGTCTTTGCATAAGAGTCATTGGAGTTTATAGAACACTAATTAAATTTGTTTTTGCTACATCTGATGAAGTGGATCTAGAAAGGTACAGAGTTAGGGAATCCAAGGAAGAAGGAGCTTTTATATAAGAAGAAACAAAAAAAGTAGGATTGAGATGAAAAATTGAAAGATAAGAGGCAGAAGGAGAAAATTTCAGAGTACTAAAACTTGGGGGATTTGAAAGAGTAATCTTAACAGATTAAATAATCAGCAAGCATTTATAAGTCTCCACCTGTATGCCAGGCACTGTGCTAAGTGTTGGGGATACAAAAATAGAAGTGAAGATCGGCCCTTTTGGGGCTCACATTCTGACAGGGAGACAACATGTACATCTGTATACACATTCAAGATATATGCAAAGTAGATACCTTATAGGAGGAGGCACTAGCAATTAGGGATCCAGGAACAGCCTTCAGCAAAAGGTGGAGCTTGAATTGAGTTTTGAAGGAAATCAGGAAGGGCAATAATGTATAAAGAAGACTGGAAAGGTAGGAAGGGGCCAGGTTGTGAACAGCTTTAAATGCCAAACGAGAGTTTGTTTTTGATCCTTCAGGTAACAAGGAGCCATTGGAGTTTCTTGAGTAGGGGAGTGAAATGGTCAAACCTGTACTTTAGAAAAATCACTTTGGCAGCTATATGTTGGATGGATTGGAGTGAGGAAAACACTTGGACAGGTAGGCCAATATGGAGGCTATTGTTTTGTTCAGTCCAAAAGTGATGAGGGCCTGAGCTGGAGTGTTAGAGGTCTGAGTGGAGAGAAGAATGTAGGTATGAGAAATGTGGAGAAAGAAGTGACAGGATTAGGCAGCCGGTTGTCTGTGTGGAGTAAATGGGAGTGAAGAGTCAAGGATGACAGTGAGGCTACAAGCCTCAACAACTAGAGAGATGGTGGTGCCTCAGCAGTAACAGGAAGATTCTAGGAGGGGCGAGTTTTTGGGAAAAGGTAATGAGTACTCTTTTGAATATGTTTGAGATTCCTCTCAGATATCCAGTTCAAAATGTCCAATGGGCTGTTGATGATGTGGTACCAGAGCTCAAGAGAGAGATGAGGGTTCAGTGTATGGATCTTGGAATCTTCAGAATAGAGATCACCGTCATCAGAGCTGATGAAATCCCTAAGTCAGAGGATGTTAAAAGCAATGAGTAGAGAGCCCAGGAGAGAGCATCAAGGAGGAGAGGATAGTTAATAGTTCAGTGTTGCAGAAAGGTAAAAAGAATGAGGGTTAAGAAAAGAACATTAGATTTCACAATCAAAAAATCATCAGTAATTTTGGAGAGAAAAGTTTCAGTGGCCGGACTGAAGAGGATTTAGAAGAGAATGAGAGGAGGGGGAGTGGGGAAACAGCACAAATGGCTTTTCCCAAGACTTCAGTTAAGAAAGGGGAAATGGCTAACAGAGACAATAGAGACATACTTATAGGCATCAAGGAAAGAATTAATCTATAGAGGGAGATTAGAGATTAGAGAAAGACAGGATAATGATGGGGGAAATCTACTGGAGAAGATAGGAAGGGATGAGATCAAGGGTACTTGTAGATGGCTTGGTCTTGGAGAGAAGAGGGGCTACTCTTCATCAGAGACTGGAGTAAAGGAGGAGATAGAGGGGAAATAAAAGGATTATGCTGCTTCACAGAGTGGATGACAGCTGGAACTAAGGATAGCTTTAAGGAGTACTCTAGGCAGAAATTAAAAAAATTTTGTCAGGGATTTGATAAATTTCTGTATGATAGAACCATGAGAAGTTAAAGGATGCTAGGGATGTTTGGATTATTTTCATTCTTTTGGGGTGACATCACACAAGGCAACCCACATCCTTAGTGCCTCTATCAGAGAAAATATCAGGGTGGATAGGTGATTGCTCTGACTCAGTATGGGATTTCTTAAATTAACATATATCACACTTACTACATTAACTAAGAAAAAATTCATCGTACTGGATATTGTACAGTGTGACTTTAGTTTATCAAGGGAACCCAGAACTTTCCAGATTAAAACTTTTTATTGTTAAGAGACATACTTGGATAGAGCACCGGCCCTGGAGTCAGGAGGACCTGAGTTCAAATCCAGACTCAGACACTTAACACTTACTAGCCCTGTGACCTCAGGCAAGTCTTTCTCACTCCCTTTCTTTTTCATTATTCTTCTCATCCTTATGCCTTTTCCCTATCCTTTTGTGGCTTCTCTCATTTTTTTTTTTTTTTTTGCCTTTTGGAGGGCTGTTGGGGTTAAGTAACTTGCCCAAGGTCACATGGCTAGGTTTTTGTTTTTTTGTGTGTGAGTTAAGTGTCTGAGGCCGGATCCGAACTCAGGTCCTTCTGACTCCAGGGCCGGCACTCTACTCACTGCGCCACCTAGCCGCCCTTTCTCTCAATTTTTAATGAACTATTTTGAGGACTTTCATAAACCAATGAAGGATGAAACCAATGGTATAAAATAAGACTTGAATGACCTAATATGTCACTATACTGTTTATACAGTGTATTCATACCTCTAGCTGCTGTATTATATGCCATTTAGTATTCCTTTTCTATACCTTTAGGGGATGATAAGGTACAAGAAATCATTTGCCCTGGTATTCCCTTCTCCTCTCCCCAGATACACATGAAGTAGAGTTTTGTTTTGTTTTTTACCTTCAAAGCTAGAGTTTTAAGGTGTTTATTGATGCTATTTGCCAACTACAGAGCTGTGGTAGCTTCTGTTTCTTAGAAGGAATTCTCCAGGTTCAGAATGTCTGCTGCTCATTGCTTCTGTCACTACTTTTAATTATTATTGCACTACTCATCTAGGCTATTCTCTTATTACTTCTCTTAATTTTTCTTTTCTTTGTTTCTGGCTCTTATCTTTCCTGCTTTTAGAATCTGCTATTTTCTGATGGTGTTGATGATTTTCATTGCTTTCTTCCATCTTCTCTGGCTCTCTTTCTTCTTCCCTTTTTTACTTTCTTTCTTCCTCACTCCCTTTCTTCTTTCTCATTATTCCTCTCATCCTTATGCCTTTCCCCTATCCTTTTGTGGCTTCTCTCAATTTTTAATGAACCCTTTTGAGGACTTTTATAAACCGATGAAGGATGAAACGAATAAAACTAGGAAAACATTCTACACAATAGCAGTAATATTGTAAAAACAAATATTTCTGAAAGCTGTAAGAATTATGGTCAGTACATGATCCCAGATTCATGATTCCAGAGGACCAATGATAGAGTATAATATATATATATATATATATATATAGTAGAAATGTATACACACACACATGCACACACACACATACATATACTATATGAGATAGAACATACTATCTCTTATAGAGAAGTAACTGATTGAAGGACATAATTAGATATGTGTGTATATGTATATATATATACATACATACATTTTTTTTCACAGCTGCTGAGGGACCTTGTTTTGCTTAATGATGCATATTTGTTTTAAGAATTTTTTCTTTTTTTTTTCTCTGTCCTAATGGGGTGAGGGATGAGAGAGAGAGAAAATAGAGTTCAGTTAATTAAAAAGAGAGAGAGACATGAGGGGGATGTTATAGATGTGAAATGCTATGTGTACTTTGAGATAAAGTCATCACATTAATTTTACTTAACTGTTTTACTTTGCTACAAGAGATCTCTCACTAAGTGGGAGAAATCTGCAAATATTTGTAATGTAAAAACAAAATGCATCAATTCAAAAGTAATTTCAAATGAAAAGCCTGGACTTGCATAGATATGTTTGTTTGTGGCTATTCAACTTCACACACATTTAAGTGCCTATGATGTACAAGATGCTGTGTTAGGTTCAGCAGATACAAAAGCAACAAAAAAAATTTTCCTCATCATCAAGGAGCTTACATCCTGCTGCTAGAGATCCAGAGACACATAGTGCCTCTTTGCTACTGCTGGCGTTCTTTACTTCCCACTCTTTTGGGTTACCTTCATTCGAGAGACCCTTGGGAAAGGCTCTGGGTACCCAGTGAATGCTAATTGAAACACTGACTCTTGGACCCTTTTCACTTTACTTTGTATCAGAGTTTCAATTTCTTATTTAACTGAAGCCTGCTTGTCCATTTCTTTACAAAGGCAGAATTCTTTAGCTGGTATCCTCAGAATCTTTGGTTGGTCATCGTCTTGAGTGCATTAAAGCTTTTTGAGAAAAAAAAAAAGGTGAAACTGAAATGGGAGTTTTCTTTGTGAAGGCTCTGGTTACGTACTTTATCATTGGCCCAGGTTTATTTATACTCAGATGGATCTGTCATCTTGTGGATATGGGGATTCTCTCTAGCAATCCAAACTGCTGTATATCTGTGCCTTTTTATCCTGTTCAACTTTTGTCTGTGCTCTGCTATGATTTTCATACCTGCGGTTCTTTCAGTGTTCTAGGGGGTTTCTTTGCTTTTATAAATAATCATAATTTGTAGAAAAATAACATGTATGTTAATGATTAGAAGTAATAATGTGTTTTTATAAGTAATAAAAATCATTTTTCGTCAACCTCAAACACCAATGAAGTTTATTTTTTCAAACTGAACTAGAAATAATTATTATTTTAAAATTCTTGTAATTCTTTTGCTGTCAAGCTTGTGCACTTAAATTTATATGGTGCTATAATATTTCCAAAGTGCTTTCCTCACAACAATCTATTGTGAGGCAGGTATGCAAGTATTTTTGTTTTGTAGATATGGAAGCTTAGGCTCTAAAAAGATAACTCATTACCCTATGGTCATATAGCTAATAAGTGTGTAGCAGAAGGGGGGAGAGGGAATCAAACTCAGCTCTTCTGACCCCAGGTCCATTGCCCTTGTTGCTATGCCACTATCATGCCTCTCATAATCATGATCATAATAAACAAGGTTTTAAAGAGCAGTGGCATGGAATCTGCCTTTGTTGGAATAATAGGAAGCCCATTACATGTTAGAGGCAACATGCATTGAGATTAATGAATTTTTTAGAGTGGGATAGGTTATTGAAAGTTATTTTTGCTTGGCTTCTGATATAATAGCTAATGAGACCACCGACTTCCTTGTCCAGACTGATCTTATTATTCTGAGTATGTATCTTGGTAGCTAATAGGCAACACAAAGAGACTCAAGACCAGAATCATTTCTTGGGGTCTGTTGATGTCTGAAATGACAGGTGGGTTTGTATATATACCATCTGTCAGAGAAGGAGCTTATTGGCACATATGTATGTGGAAGTGTTTTCCTTCTGGCTTAGGCAAAATGAGTTTATTTAAAAGGGAATTAAATGTCTTTTTTTCTATAGTTTTTATCCATATAGTTTTTTCTGTAGGGATAAATTTTAGCAGTAAATATAAGATCATGAATTTCCCTGGTTTGTTTTCCAGCATTTAATTATGCTTGGAATTCTGTCTGCTAAAGTAGTAGTTTAGAATTTTTGTGCTAGTTTTTTCACCTTTGCAAAAGTAAAGCTAGAGGCTGTCTTAATTGCTTACAGTATTTCAAAGACAGTAAAGGATGTATGTTGGATATTTTTGTCTTCAGGATTCTTAGTTTAAATAATTTTTGACAAGGTGACCCTTTCTAAATATGTATAACTAAAGGGTCTCTTCTCCCCCCTCCCCGCTTTTGTATATTCTCTTGTTGATTTTGCTGGCTCTTTTAGCTTTACTTATTACTTTTCTGCAGATATTGTTCAAATCTTGTATCTCCACTTCCACTTTCTTCCCAGAACTTCAGTCTGGCATGACCTACTCTTGAGGAAGTCATGCTGAACCTTTGTGATCACAGTTTCCTATTTTGAGATGTTCACTAACCATTTTTTAAAAAAGGACTAAAGTTTTGCCAAAAAGTAAGGTCAAGCTCAGTGGCCTCTAATCTGAAGAATCCGTGTTGTTTTCTTATTTGAAGACTGGGACAAATGCTCTTCTCTGATCCCACAGTACTTCTTCCATTCTAAGATCTTTCTAAGATCACAGACAAGATCGCAGTTCAGATGATCTGCTTGCTGGACCTTGAAAGAAGAGGTAGATTTCAGTCATCTCTCTGAGGAAAGACTTAAAGTTGGACAGGACAGTATGAGAATGGAGAAGAGACAGTAGTCTTTTTTGGCTAAAACACAGAATACATGAATTCAACAGTTCAAGTCAACAAGCATTTATTAAGCTCCCGATGTGTGTAAACACTGTTCAGTTACTATGGATATGAGGGAAAAAACAAAACCACTCACTCAGTAGGTACATAATTAAGTGTATCTCTGTGTTTGTGTGTATCTGTATATAAAAATGTATATATCTACATCTACACATACACACACACACACACACCTATATACACAAAAGTGTATCTGTATAACAACAAATTGTTTTCCTGGTATAGATTACTTAATGTCAGTTTATATGTCTTCCTATACTTCTCATATTCTCATAGATTGTTTTTTTTTGCTTTTTTGGAGGGAAATTGGGGTTAAGTAACTTGCCCAAGGTCACATGGCTAGCTCTGTGTGTGTGTGTGTGTGTGTGTGTGTGTGTGTGTGTGTGTGTGTGTGTGAAGTGTCTGAGGCCGGATCCGAACTCAGATCCTCCTGACTCCAGGGCCATCATTCTATTCACTGCGCCACCTAGTTGCCCCAAAATTCTCATAGATTCTTACAGTGCAGTAATATTCCATTTCATTCCATTCATTTTCTACATTACGTTTAACTGTTCCTGTATTGATGGGCATCTACTTTGTTTCTCTTTCTTTGTTAACTGCGAAGAAATAGTGCCATACAAATTTAAAAACCTAGATTTTATTGTAGTCTTTTTTATTGTGACTTTAAAAATCATGAACAATCTCAAGAAATGAAGGAGAGGGAAGAAGATGAATATGAAACTGTGAACTTCTACCACATAGGCTTCTTTCTTTTTTTTTAAGTATATGTTTAACCCAGTAATAACAAATTGTTCTCTTTTGCACTTATGCTCTCTGCCCTCTGTGCAGAGAGGATTTGAAGCTCTTTCCACTCATAGCTGTCATTGCCTACCAACCTACCACCCTCTTTCCCACCAAGTAAAAATTCTCCTTTATGACAAATATGTATAACCATGTACTACAAGTCAAGATAATGGCTGTGTCTGAGTTATAGAATCATATCTGATTCTATATCTTTACTCCTTTACCTAGACTTTTTTTGAATTTCTTTATTCAATTTATTGAAGTATATAATAGTTTACTTGTACCTTATAAGATGACCACTTTAGAATTATGTGTACTATGTTTTCTCCAGGGATATCTAGCAGAAATAGATTTTAGTAAAGCATCTCTGGAATAGTTAATTTTGGAGACTTAAGTAGTTTAAAATTTATACTTAAGCACAACTTAACTAAAAATACCTTAGGAACATTTGCCCTTTTTATTTATTTGAACATGATATAGTTCTATGCATAGTATATTTTGTATTGTTGAATTCTGATTTCTAGTTAAAGTTACATAAAGAATGTATAGGGTTACTTATGATTCAGTGAAGCCAAGGGTTCATATAAGAGGGCATCTTAGAATGTTAGAACTGGAAAGTATCTTAACCATCATCTAGTTCAACTTGCCATTGTTTTGTAGAAGGATCTTGTAAGCAACTTACCCAAGTTTTTGCTGTTAGTTGTAAAAATAGGGTCAAAACATTGATCTTCTGTCTCACAATCTCGTGCTTTTGCAGAACTGAGTGAATATTACCAAGAAGCTAGTTATATTTTGTCCACTGTCTGGACTAAAAGTTTTTAAAAGCATTTTCCCATTTTAGGTAAATTGTAATGAAGAAGCTACTATTTACATATTTCTGGTTCAATGAATATCTTATAGTGTTTGTATAAAGAAAGCTATTTTCTTTATATACCACAAGTACTTTTTTTGGTTCGAGTTTATGTTCTGTATTATTATTATTAATAGTGTTATTTTAAATAAATGTGTATGGTCATGAATTTTGAGAGCAATTAGCATATGGTACTTTAGGAAGGTAAGGTAGTATAGGCTGTGGGGGGAGTATGTAAAATAAGTGCAGCTGAATAAAGCTGATTTTTCAGTGTGGGGCACACATGTTCCTAAGCTTACTTCAGTGGCTTTATTCTTTCCAGATACATGGAGGAGATAGTACCACGCCACCCCTGCCTGAAACTCATTAGCAACTGTGAGCAGAGGCTTTCCAGTCATACTGCAAGGCGTTTGATAACAATGGAAAAGGTGAAAGACTTTGAGGTAAATCAATCTGGTCTTTTTAGAAGAAATAGAGATTTTATTTTTAAGGTCCCATTGTTGCCTTTTTTTTTTCCATACCAGGTCATCTTTTCTTAAACACACTCTCTCCCATTCAACCCTCCCTCATAACAAAGAAAGACATTTAAGTAAAACCAGCTGATGCAACCTTTGTTTCTGATAATGCATGCTACATTCCTTGTCTGAAGGGAAGGGTGTTTTATCATCATACCCCCAGGTGTAAGAGTGGCCATTGCAATTAAGCTGAATTCAGCTGCCTTTTAGTGTTGTTTTTATTTTTTTTTTTAAAGCAATTGGGGTTAAGTAACTTGCTCAAGGTTACATGGCTAGTCACTATTTATGTGTGGGTGCTCATTTTCTGAGGCTGGTTTCGATCTCGGGTCATCCCAACTCCGAGGCCGATGCTCTTACTAGCCGCCCCGTAGTGTTTTTATTAACATTATTTTGTCAGTATAAGTATTGTTCTCTTGCTTCTGCTTACTTTGCTCTTTATAAGTTTGTACAAACTCTCCTTTGTTTCTCTGAATTCTTCATATTAGTTATTTCTTTTGTTGCAATAATATTCCATTCCATTTACAATAAATATCAAGATTTATTCAGTGGGGGTGGCTAAGTGGCACAGTGAATAGAGACCACTGGCCCTGGAGTCAGGAGGACTTGAGTTCAAATATGGCCTCAGACACTTAATACTTACTAGCCATGTGACCTTGAGCAAGTCACTTAACCCCAATTCCTCTGCCTTCCCCCCTCCAAAAAGAAAAAAAAAAAGATTTATTTAGCTATTTTCCAATGTATGGGTACTCATATAGTTTCTGGTCTTTTGATAACATAAAAAATGCTGCTATAAGTATATGACACTTTTCCCTCTATTTTGATCTCTTTGAGAACTTCAGTAGTGGAATCATTGGAATCAAGTCTTAATAATTTAGTCCCTTTTCTCACATATTTACAAATTGTTTTTCAAAAAGGTTGAACTATTTCAGTTTCACTAGCAAGTATATTGACTTTTCTGCCTCTCCATAGCCCTTTCAACATTGATTTGTTGATTAGTTGTTTTTTAGTCATGTGGGACTTTTTGTGACTCGTTTTGGGGTTTTCTTGGCAGAGATGCTGGAGTGGTTTCCCATTTCCATCTCCAGGTCATTTTACAGATGAGAAAACTTAGGCAAATAGGGTTCAGTGACTTGGCCAGGGTCACACAACTAGGCCAGCTTTGAACTCAGGAAGATAAGTCTTTCTGACTCCAGGCTTGGTGCTCTATCCAGTGGGCTACGTAGTTTCCCTATTCAACATTGACAATTTTTGTCTTTTTGTAATTTTTGCTGCTTTGAGAGTTGTGAGATGAAACCTCAAAATTCTTTTAATTTTAATTTCTCTTACCAGTTATTTAGAACATTCTCTTATATGATTTTTGATAATTTGCAGTTCTTTTGGAAACTTTTGATCACTTAGGTATTATTTTTTGATAATATTTTGATATATTTTGATCATTTAGATATTAGAGAATGATTTTGTGCTTTGGTTCCTCATTAGTTTTGATAAAGGCATTATGGGATGCTAAGAAATATCTATATACTTTAATTTTCCCATTCAGGCCATGATGTAAATGTATGTGTATATGTGTTTTCTAGGGCATGTTTAAAAGGAGAAGAATATATAAATTTAGAAATAACAGAATGAAGATAAATAAAGTAATATCTCCATGTGTAAATATACCAAGAGCCAGGCCTAATGGAGCATAAATTTTCTTTTTTGAAAAATTTGTTTTTATTCTGAAATTAACTAACACTAAATATATTCACATCTATACGGTATCACAGTGGAAGAGGTATTATAATGAAACTGTGAATCTATATTATGTAAGACTTGTTTATATTTTAAAATATGCAGCATGTAACTTTAAAGTTGTCCTGTTTGTCAGTGATTTTTTTTTTTTGGCCTTCTGTTCTCTTTTATTCATTTAAAAAAATGTGCTTCATCAACTCTGTTTTCTTTCTCTTGTTTTTCTTTCATTTTTTTGGCTACCACATCCCTAGGTCCTTTCTTCCTCCCAATTCTCATCCTCATAGCTGGGGTGGGGGGAACTCCATATAACAATTATGTGTAGTTAAGGAAAACAAATTCCCACATTGGTTGTTTCAGCAAGCATTTACTAAGCACCTGCTATGTGTCCAAAAATGTATAATTTATTCTGCATCTTTAGTCCATCACCTTTCTTGTAGCTAGCTCTGTCATTAGTCCTCCAATAGTCTTTGCATTGATCAGAGATTTTATGTCTTTCAAAGTGTTTTTCTTTATAGTATTGTTTTCTATAAATTACTCTCCTGGTTCTACTGACTTCACTTTGCATCAGTTCGTAGAAGTCCTTCTAGGCTTTCCTGAAACTGTCCCTTTTAAATTTTATTATAATGCAATAATATCCTATTTTCTTCATATGCCATATCCTTTAGGCATTTAAAAATCTAATTTTTCCAAGAGTACATTCAATTTAGTGGTTTCCCTCCTCCCTTAAATCAGCACTTGGTTCTTGCAATTAGTTTTGCTTGTACTAATTTGATTCCAGTGTTAACATATAGACTTACTCCCCTACCTTGTTTTCCTTTCCTATCCCAAGTTATTTGAGTATGTTTAAATTGTAATTATCTTATTTCCTTTTTATTTATGTGTGTATATATTTTTCTATCTGCTAGATCTATTTACCTACCCATCTTCTAACTCAGATAATGAAATTGTCTGAATTCTCCTTATCCTACTCCCACCCTTGAGCTATCCTCTTAACTTGAACACTCATTTCTTGAACCCTTTTCTTAGAACTGTTAATTTGCTTCTACTCTCTCCTTAATTCTTTAACCTTTTAGGCTATTCTGAAACCTACTATTTCATTAATTGGCACACACATATGATTTGTTCATTCTATATAACTCAATCAAAGAAGGGCTTTTGAAGGACAAAGACTTTGTTTTTCTATGTATCAATCATGTATGTCTTAGTGATCACAGATCAGCCTACTCTTCCTTTCTTTATCTTATTGTTTTAGTTTTTTTTTTTTTGAGGGGCCTTTTTCTGATGAACCTCAACTTTTATGATTTTAATTCATGAGAGGGAGACTGTGGTGTGGTGGGAGATATTCTATTTCCTGAGTTGTAGAACCTGACTCTATTCCCTGACTATGTTTGTAGGTTGCCTATCCTAACATATGACTTTCAAAGTCATTTTTTGAGACATGAAAAAATAAAAGCCAAATTTACTAGTCTTAATTACTTTATCCTCAACTCCCCGCCCTTTTTTTTTTTTTTTTGCCTCCCAAAGTATTATTTGCTTTGATCACTTGCCTTATTAGCTGTATTTGGCTTCATGTGCCTTTTTTTTTTTTTGGAGGGGGGAAGACTTAAGTGACTTTATAATGTCAAAAGTTAATAAAAGTTAATAACTTTCATTAAGTAGATTCAGAAGAATGTGATGCTATCTCTGAAGGCGATTCCAATCCAGGAATTCCTCCCAAATGTTTTGAGCAATGGGAGCGCCATTGGAATAAACAAGTGATTATGCTGAAGAAGGCAGCATTCATTCAAAAGTATAAATTTGGCATGTTTGATTTTTTTTTTAACTATTCAATTTGTATAGATTACTTACAGTAGTTTGGGGAGGAGCAGAGGTGTACTTTTACCACCAGGACTTTGCTGGAAGTAAAACAAATCAAATGAACATTTTGTTGTTGTTATTATTTGGACAATATAAATTGCTCCTTAACTCTGGATGATAATGGCTGTTTGAAACATTATTCCAAAGAAATGGAAAGTGAGACATAACAGGAATAATCTATAGACTTTTTCAAACTTATCCAGCAAAATAAGTCCATAATTTCTATTTTTATGGCAGAAATAAGATCCATTGTGGACCTTTTACCTTTATTTTTCCCTCTGGAGCTTAATTTATTTCAGTGTATTTCATCCTCTTTCTAAAGTTATAATCTCCCTCTAGGAAAATTCATTTGGGACTGAAAAGAAAAGGCAGGGATAAAGTTGAAGTATCTTTTTAATTTTTTTTTAACCACATACCAAAGATGTAAAGAGAAGCTTTCCAGGGTACTTTATAGGCATTAATGTTAGTGTTAATAATTGGCTAGCTACCTCATTCCATTTTGCCAAGCAGAATCCTATAGCTGTCCACTATAACATGATCTTTGCTTTCTAAGAATTGAACTTCCTATTTTCATTATTGCATCATTTAGAGTCTTTTACAACTCATTATGAGTATTCTTTAGTTTGTTATGTTAAGTAATGGTGCTTAGATGGAAATATGTTGCTTTATTTTTACCTTTATAATGAGGAATGTATGTAACTGTTGTTAAGGTCCTAGTCCTTTATAATGCAAGAGATGACATAAAACTGTCAAACATTTCTCATTTCTCTAACAAATTGCACTTGTGCTTGTCTAACGCTATTGACTTTGGCTACAGAATACCATTAATTATAAATTTTTATACTTTTGTGTATTTTCTCTTCATTGCTGGGTTGTAATATGTTAGACATGTTTAACATCAGTACAACCTGAGTGTATTTGTTATGTTGATATAAATTGTTTCCTTTTACCCTTTTGAAATTTCTGTTTTTAAATTTGAGAAAACTAGTAGTTGATGAAAATGTGTATTATAAAAAATGTATTTGTGTTATGTTATTGGATGGACTATTTAAACTTGACCACTGGGTCTCAGTAGTAAAAAGTGTTTTCTTGATAATCCAGATGAACTTTAATAAAGATCCGTTACAGAGCCAAAAACATATTGAGAAATCTGTTCTTCCCGAGTAATGTATGTCTTATTGATAAATTAGTAATGTGTCTGTCTTCTCACACTAAATATCTACAGAGAGTCACTAAAAGAATGTTCTTGTGAGTGTCTTTGGGGATTATTGATCTAGTTTCTGATTTTATTCTTCTCTTATATACTCATATTCTTTTAAAAATTACATTTAGGGGTGGCAGTGAATAGAGCACCAGCCCTGGAGTCAGAAGAACCTGAGTTCAAATCCAGCCTCAGACACTTGACACACTAGCTGTGTGACTTTGGACAAGTCACTTAACCCCAGTTGCCCTCCACAAAGCCAAAATAAAAAACAAAACAATTACTGTCTCATTTTGAAAAAATTACATTTAAATTTTTTCAGTCAGCAAGAATCTTTCTTCTCGCGCTTCTGCCTACCCCAATCCTCTCCCCAGTTGAGAACAAAACAAAAGCAAAACCCCTATCATAAACATGTATAGTCTAGCAAAAGTATGTTTCATCATTAGCTTTCTCAAATCCTAGTTAGTCATTACACTCATCACATCCTAATTCTTTTAGAGTTGTTTGTCTTTGCCATATTGTTGTCATTGTATATAATTGTATTCAAAATTATATTGCATTTTTTCCACTATAGTTATCTTACTCCCCTCTACTAGATTGTGAACTCTTTATAGGTAAGGACCAATATCAGTTGGAATTGAAAGACTTGAGTTTAACATTAAGTTGTATAACTATGATTGAATCACTTCATCTCTGAATCTCAGGGTTCCTTATTTGGAAAATAAGAACACTTGGAGAAAACACTTTTTATTTTTATTTTATTTATTTTTTTTTTTGAGGGCAATTGGGGTTAAGTGACTTGCCCAAAGTCACATGGCTAGTAAGTGTGTCAAGTGTCTGAGTCGGATTTGAACTCAAGTCTTTCTGACTCCAGGGCCGGTGATCTATTCACTGCACCACCTAGCCACCCCAGAAAACACTTTTTAAAACATAAAATTTAAGGTGCTATGTAAATATCTTTATCTCAGGGGCACAGTGAAATTCATAGTTAGCTCTTAATGGATATTAAGGAATTTTTTCTCTTAACTTATACAGCCTCAGGTTATTTATGTTTTTGTTTTTGAAGAACCAGTGCCCTTACTGTTCCATGCTGGAGTTAAAGTGCTATTCATTTTGTGATGATTATCAGTTGATTAGCACTTTACTTTCTTTATGTAGTCTTCACCATCTATAATTAGTATGAGGAAAATGCTGAAACCCCACAAGTTTGTTTAGCCCATAGCAAAGCCCATTTCATTTTTAGTAAATTTAAGAAAGTTTCTAAAATATAAAGTTAAATTCTGTGTACTATGCTAATTTTTATTTTAAAATGTTCCATTCATTAAAAGCATAGTTCAACAGGGATCTATTTCTTTAAAATTGTTTAAGCATCTGTATTTGTTTTTTTTGTTTGTTTGTTTGTTTTGCTTTTTGGAGGGCAATTGGGCTTAAGTAACTTGTCCAAGGTCACATAGCTAGGTTTTTTTGTTTTCCGAGGCTGGATACGAACTCAGGTCCTTCTGACTCCAGGGCTGGCGCTCTATTCATTGCACCACCTCGCCGCCCCTGCATCTGTATTTATTATGCATATTTTTAACTGCGTTCTAGAAAAATGTTATATGTGTATTGTACGGGATGTTGTGAATATTGTCACAGATATGTTAGTATGCAAGTTCAGAGGCCCTAATGAAGAAAATAACGTGGACATAGGGACAAGGCAAAAATTGTTAGTTTCTCTGTTTTGGATTTATTGGGAAGAAGACTCTTATAAATGGAAAGAGTGAAGAGAAGATTGTAATAAATCAGAGTGGAATGTGGCCAAAGATGAGGGATTTTGCTCTAGAGAAAGGGATCCTATTTTAAAACTGTGGAGAAAGAACTGTCCAGATTGTAACAATTATTTGGACATGGGAGAAAAGAGAGGAATCAAGGATGACCTTTGAGGTCACTTGTTTGCAAGATGGTCATATCCCCAGAGACAGAGATGACTTATGAATGTCTTGGAGGGTAATAAATTAAATCTTATGATGAGTTTACATTAAATATTACATATTAGAGGGATGTACAATTTCCTTGGGAAATATTTGCCTAGGAGAAGTATATTTGTATACATATATGTGATATATGTCACATAGAGAGATATAGATGAGTATAGTTTATATTCCTTTACATTGGGTTATAAACTGATTCCTTCTGAAACCAAGGACAAGCATGACAACTATTTTTATTTTCCTAATGGTCAGTTTGTTTTCCCTTTGAGTTACTTGGATCCCAGTATATATGGCATAATTTGGTTATTATTCAGTTGTAAGATCATTTGTTTTTCTGAAGGTAAATAGAGGGTCAGTCATTATGAATAATATTCTCTTCCATCTAGAGCCTTTAGAAAATCCTTTCTTTATGGATCAGTAATGGTAGAATCCTAGGTATAAGTCTATCTTATAGTATGATAAAATAGAAATGGAAGTGAATTTTGAACAAGGGAAATGGAAGAACTATATGTAGTTCTTGATGGTGGCCATGGAGGTGAATTCCAGTTCCATTTAACAAACATTTATTATTCTGTAGTCAGCAGTGTTCTAAGCTGAAATAGAAATACCAGTACTTTGTCTATTGTATAATTACTTCAATAATGTTTTCTTTGTGTTGTAGCCTTTTTAGTTGTTCTTTATTCAGTATTTAATTTAGAATAGTCTTTTTAGCATTTTTCTTAAATCAAATACGGATCATCCCACCACTCCCACAAAACTCTCAACCATAAAAATCCATTCTAATTCTAATTTCTATTTATAATACTTTGTTTCTGTTGGCAGGTATAGGCATTTTTAAAAATTCATATGGGTTGTTAGTATTTCCAGTTTCTTGAAATCTTTTTAATAAATATAACCTAAAAATATATACTGTTTGTTGGTTTGAAGTGAAGGTAAGCAAGAAATTTTCTTTGATATAATTAAACTTTAATCCTAGCAAGTACATTAAGTTGGCAGTAAACTCTTGCCTGGTGCTATTTCAGGCCTCGAGTTTGACTGAAGTTTTTACATAAAACTTTAGATATCTGAATAGGGTGCCCTTGTGGTACATTGAGGAGTACAGAACCTTTTGTTAGAACTCTATTAAGTCTCATTCTGAACCTCTTCAGAGAGGCGGTTTAATGTAATGAAAAGGATGGAGAGACCCAGGTTTGAATCTTGCTTCCAGCACTTACTAGCCATGTGACATTGGGTAAGTCACAGAACTTCTCACAGTCTCTATTCTTTGATCAGTAAAATTAAGAAAATACCTGAAGTACCCGAATTTCACTGTTTTAAACTATAGAACTATGAGCTGTCGTTGTTACAACCGATTCCTGTAGTTGATGCCAAGAGTCCTGGGGATTAAAGTTTAATACTTTGTTGGGAATATTGCCCAAGGTTTAGAATTCTAGGACTGAGGATGTTAAAAAATATTCCATAAAAGATATAGGTATAGGTGAGAGTAATTGTAAAAAGAACTTTTGAAGAGAACAGATTTGCAAATATATAAGCATTAGACTTACTGAATAAAGATTTCCAGTCTCACCTTATGACATTCAGGTTCTCATTAAGATTAATGTTGGGAGTTTCTATTTACCAGTATTGGGTGCCAGACTTTTGACCTGCTTGTCCTTGGTTTGGAAATTGCTTAGTGCTGTTTATAGTTGTATAACTTCAGTACAAGTGGTTTCTATAGCTACTGTCCAGTACCAGATGTCGAACAGTGGGAAGCTTTGATAAGGGTAGCAGGATTTTTAAACAAAAGCCGGACATGGGTAATTACCCTGAAGCTGAACTGAGGCCCACTGAATTCAGCAACATCATTTATGTTTCATTTCTCTATTAATTTAAAAAAGAAAAATTACCTGCTGCTTTCTTCCTCCTTCTCTCCCTCATCTTTTTTCCCCTTGTTGCACTCAGTTTAATATTTCTCTAAGAATATATCACATACCTCCAGTCTCCATTGTAATTAAAGAGTCTTTTCTTAATGTTAGCTGACAAAATTAGGTAAGTATTACATTAGGTGGTTTTCACTTTGCTATCAGCATCACTGGCTTTCACTTATCATAAGATGCTTCATAAGCTGTTTGTATTCAGAAGTTTGCAGTGAAAACTGCTGTTTTATATAAATTGCTGTCACTTGGAAAAATATAAATGATCTGAAGTTTATGGCAGTGATGTGGAAGAAATCATTATCTCATTATCAAGGAGTGATAGTGAGTAAAGAAACAACTTTAACCTGACCCATAAATAAAGTAAAAGTCCCTTGGTTTCCTTTGTTATCATTATAGATTTACTTAGGTCAGCATCATTGAGTCTTTGATTGTCTGTGTCCCAAATTGATGCCTTTTTGGGACAATTACCTGTTCTTTACAAATAGCCATATTATAATTTGAAAATTGTCCTTGGGAATTGTCACTAATATTATGATTATGTGGCAAAATTAACAAATATCATTGTTTTTTGTTTTTGTAGTAGAGGACTTACCAGAAAGATGGGATTTTAATTTCATTGAGGATTTTATTGGAAAAAGTCTCAAATGCTAACTGCATAAAGAAAGCTAAAATAGGTGCAGCCACCTGCCATCTAGGAATTTTCAGTATTTAATAAGTAAATGTTGAGTAAGTATATTTCATTCTCAGACCATGAGATGAATCTTGAAGTAGAGGCAGCTCCTTCATAGAGTTTATAGTTTGATAAAAGACTTAATTATCAAGGCAGTTTATTTATGGGTTAAATTAGATGATGATGTTAAAAAAATTGCACCTTTAATAGTTCAACAATCACTTATCAAGTACCTACACTATACTAGGCACAGAGAAATACAATAATGAAATGGTATATAGTTCTTTCTTAAAGGTATTTTTTGTCTAGTAGGACTAGTATTAAGATAAATGTAAAGGTAATTGTCATGCAGGATAAGTGTCTAAACAATGTCTGAGAGGTCTGAATAGCACGGATTTATGAGAGATTTAAGGAGGGGGAGACTACTTATAAGTAGGGGGAATCAAAGAAGTCATTGTGCAGGAGATGGTACCTGACTAAGGGTGTGTGTATGTGTGTGTGTGTGGCTGTCCATCTGTCTGTCTGTCTCTGGCTTATAAAAGGATCAAGGCAAGAAAGGTCACAATGGGCTTGGAGAATAACGAGTAGTTTGACCAGGTCATAGAGTCTGTGACTAGGATTAATCCATGATAAACCTGGAAGGTAAATTGTAGCCCAACTGTGGAGGGGATTGAATTATAGGACAAAATCAGTAGGCAGTGGATATCCATTAAAATTTTTTTTTAAAGTATGAGAATGACATGTTTTTACTAGGAATATTACTCTCGTGGTGGCTAGAAGAATAGATTGAAGAGGGGAAGGGCCAGTGTTAAAGGGATCAGTTGGGAAGCTCTTGCAGTAGTTCAGACTAGAAGTCATATGCACTTTAACCAAGTCTGAACACATTATGAGCCTAAAGGAAGCATTGGATTCAGTTATTGTCCAGGATATTATATCCTCCTAGTTACCTAGGCTAACAGCCTAGGATGCTATTCTCGTCTCCTTATTTTCTCTCCTTCCACATATCCAATCAATTGTCGATTCCATACTTTTTTTTTCTTAATACAAACTCGTATGTGGCAAGTTCTCTCAACTCCTTCCTGTACCTCAATGACTTTCTCACTTCCCTTACCCTCTTCTTACTGCTAAATATAACTTCCACTTGTGCCTTGACACTCTTTCTCCCAGCCTACCCCCAATCCACTCCAGGACCTTGCTCCATCATCCCTGTCTCAACCATTTTTAGTCTCTGATTATAAAAATACTCAGCTCAGTTCATCTTACAGGAAAACTTTCCTTGACCTGATAACATCTCATCTTTCTTCTCTATTGCCAAACTTCCTGAATATGATGGAGACTCAAAAAAAGGATTCAATATAGTATCATGACTTAAGTGTGGCGACACATAGTATTTGGGGAGTAGGAATGGAAAAAGCGCTTAGCCAAAAGGTAACATTTAAGGGTTTATGATAAAACATTGTTGAAATGGCCTACGTTTGATTTAAGACTGTAGGTAGGGAAGTAATTTGGATGAGGCCCTAGATGGCTTGCTTTGCTAAATTTGCAGATTTCATAAAACTAGCAGGGATAGCTAGAATGTTGAATGACAAAGTCAGGATCCAGAAAACTGTTAATAGGCCAGAACAATGAACCAAATCACAGAAGGTGGGATTTAATAGATATAAATGCAAAGTATTACACTTGAGTTAAAAAAAAAATTAACTTTACAAGTATAGGATGGAAAAGTATAGCTAGGTAATGATTCCTGGAAAAAGAAACTGGGGAAGAGGAAGATTAATGAACTAAGCCTCAATACATGAGTCAAAAGTGATATATGGCAGTACCCAAAGCTCTCTAAGGAGAATTTCAGAGGCTTAGTGCCCAGGAAAAGGAATGGAATGATTCTGCTGTGGTTAAACTACATCTGGAGTATTATATTCAGTTGTAGGTGCCACATTTTAGAAAGGACATAAGTTTGATTTTGACTAAGATGGTAAGAGTCCTGGAATCCATACCATAAATAGGGATTATTAACCTGGAGTCTGGCAGCTTTTTTTTTTAAGTATTGTGATAATTAAATGTGATTGGTTTCCTCTTGTCATCCTGTGTGTTTTATATGTTTAAAAACTTTATTTTGAAGAATCCATAGGCTTTGCTAGACTGCCAAAGTGGTCCATTGTGTAAAAAAGGAAGAGAACTCCTGTTAATTGAAGGAACTGAGCTTATCTAGCCTGTAGAAGACTTAAAAAGAGTAGAAGGGAGACATGATAACAGTCCTAAAGTATTTAAAGGACTGTCATATGGAATAGGGATTTTTTTTTTTTGGCCCCAGATTACAAAACTAGAAGCAAGGAAGTGGAAGTTGTTATGGTAGATTTTAGACTTGTTGTAAAGGAAAAATTTCCTAGCAATGATTGCTGTTTAGAAATGGAATTCATCATCTCCATAGTCAGAGTATTCCCTGTCATTGGAGTTCTCTAAGTAGAGGATGGTTGATCACTTGCCTGTGTTGAGGCATAAGGAATTCAGTCAGGTATAGGTTGGACCAAAGAACCTTTTTGTTTTCTTCCAACTTTTAGTTTCTTGGTGCCAAAATGTTGATGATAGTCTGAGAAAACAGAGAAGGATCAAGAGATAGGTGGTCATGTTGAGAATGATGGTGTGGGAGAAGTGGAAGGACAAGATTATTGTTTTAGAGGAACTTTTTTGAAGTGAACTCATTGGAGATAGAACTCTTCCAAGTGATGGTGACTTATAACACATGACCACCTAGTTAAGTGAGTGACTGAAGGAAGAGTTGCATGGGTTTTCCAGGATGAGGGTTACTGTTTGACGGTGGCAGAACAAGAATCCAAAATCACAGTGGAGAATAAAGAGGATAACAAGGTTGCTGACCCCAACCAATTTGTGGAGTGAGTTTTTATGAGGAGGAATGAAACAGGGAGTAGTCAGTTACGGAGACAGTGCTGAAGAGCTGTGAACTCCTTAGGAAAAATGTCAGGTTTAATTTAATGCACACAGGTTGCATTATAAGAGGAGAAGACTGAGAGTGAAGAGAAGTCTATTTCTATTTGAATGAAAATTCCAAGGGATCCAGTAGAAGTGAGGTCAAAAGGAAATAAGTCTTAGGGAGAGTTAGGGCTGAGTTAGATAAGGATTGGTTTATGTGGGGACTAGGATTTATGAAACTATTGTGTATTCCTCACAGCACCTGGTGTCTTGCACATAGTATACACTCATTTGTTGCTTGCTTGATTAAAGAATGCCACTTGTTTATGAAAAAGTGTATAGAGGGGTGTGTGTGTGTGTTTGTGTGTGTGTGAATATGGCCAATGGCTATAGAGTCCAGAATTTTCTATTTTGTAATTTACTTAATTTCAGTATTATAATATCAGAATTAGGTGGAGCCACTTTCTAAAGCTAGAGTTCTCAAACTTTTTCAACCAGTGACTGATAATTTAACTTCACTTTTTTTCTAGTGGACAATAGTAAGATGGCAGAATCACCATACTGTCAAGAACTATGGAAGAACCTTTGTTTCTCTGAGGACTAGGTGATAAGAGGGATTGGGTAATAGATTTTAGGAGCAAATATGATTTAAAAAGGGTTATTTGGATTTATTCTTTGTGTTCCCTTGTTCTAGCCCCCACTGCCCCAAGACCTTTCTCTAATTCCCAGAAGTTTCTGATCCTCAGGTTGAGAAATGCATCTGTATACTCACCTTCAAGCAATAACCACTTAACTTCAGTAGCCCTGGGTTAAGTGCCTTTTTTGATTGTATAAACACAAAATATTCCATGAGGTTTCTTTTAATTTGGCATTTATGAACTTTTATGTGAATATTTATTACATCATGAAGTGGTTTTGTATGCTTTGGGAATTGAGGTCAGTTGTTTTTAATGCCTTTTATCCTTTATTTTGGACATCCCATTTTACTTTGATGGATAGTTAGGTATATAAACAGTTCATTTGTATATAAAGTCCGTTCTTTGCTCTTGTTTTAAAGTGAATTTTTCAGTTCTTGGTTGGTCACCAATGGAGATTAGTAGAAATCTCTTGCAATTATTGTATTTGTATATTTAAGAAATGAGTTGGTATGAATAATGACTAGCCCTCCAAAATGGGGAAAAGATTGGATCACCTTTATAATGGATAACTACATAGTCAGACATCTAACAGCACTGAGACCCAAGAGCTCCTAACCTTAGTTCTTAGGCCACAGGATATGTGGTCAGTTCTGGTTTAAACTGTTATTGTAACCTATGGGGTAAGGAGCATAAAGAAGGATTCTCTGATCTTAGCCAGCAGAGGGCAGTGGTACACATAAAAGTATTGGAATTCCATTTAGACTTTAGGGATAGTGCTTTACTTCTCTGTATGGATTATGTTTGGAATTAGCAGTATTGATGGTGCAAGGAAATTGCCTTGGTGGGGACATTGTATTAACAGGATCCTAGCTAAAAAAAAAAAGTTTAGGTCTTAAGATTTTTTGCTGTTTAGTAGAGTTTAAATCTTATTTTATTTTGAAAATCCCACCAATCTTTTGTTTAGAAAAATTAACCACATGCTCATAGGCTTTAGAGTTAAATATGTTAGAGGTCATCTAGTCCAGCACTCTTACTTTACAGATAATCCAACAGACCTAGAGATATGAAATTGTTTACCTAAGGTCACCTACGTCAAACTCAAAATTCTAGCTCTCTTTACAGGACACCAGTTAGCAATTATTTTTTACAAATTGAATTTGAATATTATTCGTTTATGTTGGTTTTTATAGACTCTGAAGTAGTTTATTTTCCATGGTATATAAAACTACCTGCCAGTTTGCATGGTTAAGATATTTTCATTTCCGGGGCGGCTAGGTGGCGCAGTGAATAGAGCGCCGGCCCTGGAGTCAGAAGGACCTGAGTTCGGAGCCGGCCTCAGACACTTAATCCACACAAACAAAAACCTAGCCGTGTAACCTTGGGCAAGTTACTTAACCCCAATTGCCCTTAAAGGGGTGGCTAGGTGGCGCAGTGAGTAAGAGTGCAGGCCTTGGAGTTGGGATGACTCGAGATCAGATCCGGCCTCAGAAAATGAGCACCCACGCATAAACAATGACTAGCCGTGTAACCTTGAGCAAGTTACTTAACCCCAATTGCTTTAAAAAAAAAAAAAGATATTTTCATTTCCATTATGGAGTAATTGTGGTTAGCATAATTTTTCTTCTAGAAGCATTTATTCTAGCTATAATTTGTCTGATTTGCCATCTTTGTTCATAACTCTGAGATTATATGGATTCTTCCCTCTCCTTTACTCATACCCAGTCAGATGCCAACACTTATTGATTTCTTGTCTACACATTAATCACCTTGTCTCTATTTCTACTGTTCTATTCTATTAAAAAACCTCATTACCACATGTTCTAACTATCTTACATGGCCTCAACAGATTATTCTTACCACTCTGCTCTCCCCCTCCCCATCTCCCAGTCTTTCTTATACCAGAAACCTTTCTTATACAAGATTTGATTATGTCATGCCTCTGTTCAAAAATCTTCAGTGGTTCTCTGTCATCGAAAGAATAAAGTTTCCATTGTTTTTGCATGGCATTATAGACCCTCCACAATCTAGGACCAGACTACATTTACAGATTTAGTTCATATTATTTCCTTCCAGGTATTCTCCATTCTTGCCAAATTTGACTACTCTTTGTCACGTGAATATACATTATATTCTACTTCCTCCATGCCTTTCATCATGCTGTTTACTATTTCTGAAGTGCTTTCACTATCTCCCTTTACCTGTTGAATTCCTACCCTTACTTTAAAGTCCATTTCAGATGTTGGCTCCTCTTAAGAATGATGTGATGAACCCCTCCTTCCAATTGTATAGCATTTATCTTATACTTCTCTAATGCATTTATCATGTAACATGTGTGGTAGTTATCTGTTTGTGTCTTACCCTCTTTTCCATCTCCCTTGCCATTTTTTTTGGGGGGGGGATGGATGGGGTTAATTTTAGTAATTACCATTGTGGAAACTCCTTCCACCAGTGCAAGTTAGCATCTAATCTGCAATTGTGGGCACACAGTGTGTTCAGGATATGAACCCAAGTCTTCTTGAATTTATCCACTCTACCATTTTTGTTCTCTATTCTGAGAATAGAGCTCAGTTCAACAGCTTGTCTTTCTTGCTCCTTCTCCCCTCCTCCATTCATCTAGTACTTAAAAGATCCAGGTGTGAAACAACAAACCAGGGCAGATGTGATCTTTTTCCATATCCCTTCCTTTCTTAGTAGTCTTTAGTTTTCTGGGTATCTTTATTTTCCCTCTACTTTTCTTTGTCATTGAAAATTGGTGACTTTAAAGAAAAAGAAGCTATTTTGAATGAGGGCCTTGTAATATTGAGATAGTATTGTAGTTCAGACTTGTAGGCAGTTTCATGAATACTGAAGAAATTGGAGAAGCAAGATACAGAGTTCAAGCAAATAGCAATCCTGAGTCAAGGAGAAAGAGATAGGAGCTTGTGTTGTAGGAAGGTCTTCCTTCTCTTTAAAGGAAACCCTTTTGTCTCCGAGATGTTTAGCTGATGAGAATTGAAACAAAGTCACGGACATACTTGGTCAGAATGGACAGGGAATGTGAATAGAGAAGAGTCATTGAAGGTGTTAAAAGATATGTAGAGTTGAATATCAACATCTTGAGTGTTTACTCTGGCATTAACAAAAGATAAGAGTAGATAGAGAGGAGCAGAAGATGGAGAATTGAATTTATCTGAAGTGAGGCACTATAAATTCTTACTGTCATAAATAGTTTCATTGGGTTGTGTGTGTGTGTGTGTGTGTGTGTGTACATGCGCGCATGGGAGCACATTCAAAGAGTGTTAGACTTGAAGTCAGGAGATATGTGTTAACTTTGCCAAGGATTAGTTTCCTGATCTGGAAAATGAGGATAACAACATTGTCCACCTCACAGAGTTGTTGTTAAAAGAAAGAACTCTGTGAACCTTGAAGCACCTGTAAGCTACTCATATGGACTGACAAACATATATGTAATGTGCTGTTACCATTTATATGTGACAATGGTTTTTCCTGTCTTACTCATCAGCACTACTCCCTTCTCTATCCTGTCAGTACAAAACATTACATTATGTTCTAGTGCACAAATTTTAAGACACTGTAAGGAGATCTTGGGATATAAACTATACATAGGGTGTGAGTTATAGCATGTAATTTTTTTGTTCCTTCATTTGGCATGGGCTGAAAGTTACTTTTGTGTTTCCAGGGACTTCCCTGTTTGACCTTTAGTCACTAGTTCCTCTAACAGCCATGACCCTTGAATTTACTACCCTTTCTTTAAATTCACCTTATTTTAAAGATCACATTATTTCCTTTAGCCACATTTTAAGCCTGAAGGAAGATTTTTGTTTTTATTTTTGTTAAAACCCCATCCCTTCAGGTTCAGGTAGAAATTGTTCAATTTGTAATCTGTCAGCTGATGCATTATGGTGGTCTTGTCTTACAGAGATTCCTTGACTAGACTTTCCTTTTTTCTGGGTACTCCTATATATCGAATAAGATAAGCCTTTAACACTTTTATTATTCATTAATTGTCTTTTAAGGTAGTTGTAAATGGTGATATCTTAAATAACACATTCTCAGGAACAAAACTGCTTTCCAGAAAGTTAGTCTGGATGCAAGGGGAAACTGTCCATCACTTTAGTACTGGGTCAGTGGCAGTAGTACTAAAATGAGAAAAGTGGGTCAGTAGCTCTCCCTCTCATTCAGCGGAGGTCCTGGGGCTAGTCATTTGAGAGATAGGGAGATGTTACTTGAGTTCCTTCCTTCTCCAATGGAGATGTACCTGCCTGGTATATAAGGGACGAAGAGAAGACTTAGAGAGCACAGAGATTGTCTTTTACCTTTCTTTGTATCCCTAGCACTTAGCACCGTCTCTGGCCCATAGTAGGTGCTTAAAGATACGGGAGGTAGCTTGTCAGAGTGAATAGTGTTAGACTTGGAGCCATTAAGATCTGGGTTTGAATCTTACCTCAGATACTTAATAGCTATATGATTCTAAGCAAGTCATGATGTCTCAGCTTCATTTTTCTCATCAGCAAAATGAGGATAATAATAGGTCCTAGGTCATGGGATTATTGTGAAGATCAAATGAGATCATATATCTGAAACTCTTGGCAAACGTAAAATGCTGTATGTTACCTATTATTAATATTATCTTAGAACACTTTCCATATTTTGCATATTACATCTGTATTTGACAAGTATTTGCAGCTGCAGGCTGGCATGCATCCTTTTACACATACTGGTTTTGATACCCTGGACAGGTCATTTAACCTCTCATTGTTTTAGGCAACTTTTTAAGACTATAAACTACAGAAAAGACACCAACCTGCATTGACAGGGGGAGTTTTCTTATGAGGGCATTTCCAAAACCAGTGAAATGACAGGTCTACAGGTTCCTATCCATATGATTGTGTTTATGATCCAGTCCTGCCTTCCGGTTTTGAGGTGACCCCATGCAGGTCCCTCTGCCGTACTTCTCATCCACCCCCTCTCCCTTTGTGCCTCAACTAGTCCTATTTATTTTGGTGAGAAGAGAAAAATAAGATAAAATATTTATGTCACAGGTGGCTAGGAACAAACTCATCTTTCTTGGATTTTATATTCCCAGAAATTGTTGACTCTTTGCTATTTTCATTATGCTTTTGTATTGTTGACTGAATTATTCATTGGTGTTCTTTAGAAAATTTGATAAACTCCTAGGACACATGTACACTGTGCTATCTTAAAATTCAAGTAGCTGCCTGTTTGTGCTTAATGCAATAGTAAAGCTAGACATATCTATGAAATACTTATTATGCAGTTTGGATTATTTGGTTGTGACTAAAATGTTCCTAGGAAAATATATGGGCTAACATTATGTAAAATGAAATTTCATATTTGCTAAAGCTTCTGGGTATTTATAAACTCTAACAATGAAGTAGGACAAAGATATTAATTTCTCATGAAATAAACAGAAATAGGAAAACATTCTGACAGCTGATATATTCCAGATGCATTTGTAGCTACCATTTTGATATTAAAATTAAGGATGGAGAGGTTAGGTTTCTGCTTTCTAGTTGATTATCTATATGAAAAAAATTCATGTGCATATCAACATAAATCTAAGTAGGTAATAAGACCCTTTTTCTAAGTGGAGCCTAACTCCCACCCCGCCCCCCCCCCAGTTTTTATATGGTTGGCAAATGGGTTTATACAAGAGTAGGTCTAGTTGAGAAGTAGCTGAATTAGCAACATTGTTCACTGTCAGGTATAGATTATCTCATCCTGAGCAGCTAGGTCGTGCAGTGCATAGAGTGCTAGACTTTGGAATCAAGAAGACTCATCTTCCTGAGTTCAAACCTGACTTCAGACAATTACTAGTTCTTTTACCCTGAGTAAACCTTGTTGGCCTCAGTTTCTTTATCTGTAAAATGAGCTGAAGAAAGAAATGGCACTCCAGTATTTCGGCCTCAAAAACCCCAAATGGGGTCACAAAGAGTCAGATATAACTGAATGACCAAACAATAGCAACAACATATCTATCTCATCCTGGCGCACCATTTTTCAGTACTCTAAGCCTACTTAACTCTCTTAAAATAGCACTCACTGCAGTAGTGTATCATTCACTTTAATGCCTGAATATGGGGTTAAACCAAAAATTTCATTTATTCATTGAATATTACACAAATGCAACCCTTTGTGACCATTCTTCTCTGGTTTCATCTTTCACTTTGCATCCCTAGTACCTTGGCACATAATGGGCACTTAAAATTATTATTGATCAACTGATTTGTACAGAAGCACTCTCAGGACACAATCCTTTTATTCATATTTTCCTTCTGAAAATATATTCTGTAATAAGGGAGTAACAAAAAGACAGAGTTTGCTTAATGGAGTTTTTGCTATGCCATATATAAACAATTTAATGAACAGTATTTTTTTCTCTATCTTCCCATCCAGGACCAGGACCAGTATTCTCACCTATTAGATAATCAGTTTCTGCCATACAAAGGTCTTAATTCATTTCGTGAAAAGTATTTTAGTGGGGTAACAAAAAGAATTGCGAAGGAGGAAAAATCCAGCCAGGAGTGAAAATTAAGTTTACAACAAATGAACTAAGAATGAAGATTTGGGGTTTAAAGAGAAAAGACCTCTGGATATTCATGGATGATCTAGAGAACATGTACTGTTTTAAACTTTTTTTTAAAATAGAAAAACAAAATAAATATGACAAAGTAAATCGAACAATTCTTTTGAAAGTGGGTTTGTTTATAGCAGATTTTTTTGTATGTCTTTTGCAAACCTTATTTAATTTATATTTGTATTTTCAAGCGTTAATGAAGATTGACTTTAAAGGTATATTTTTTTACCATTAACTTGCAAAAGGAAATAGTTCTATTGGTATTTTAGTATTTGGGGTCTCCTGTATATTTTAGGACCTACTGGAGTAGATCAAGAATTATTTCTTTAGTAGATTTGTCTAGCTATTTACTTTTTATTTGTAACAAATATTCATTGCAACCAATAAAACTTATGCAGCTTCTTAAACATCATGTAACACATTCAGTGTTTTGTTGTTGGTGGGTTTTTTTTTGTTGTTGTTGTTGTTATTTTCTTGGTGAAGTTTTCTTGTTCTTCTGGTAGTGATAATAAAAACCCTAGGACCTGTTAAAACTGAAAAAGACTCTCAAACTGTCTGAAGCCTATTTACATCTGAAGCTCATCTGTACCTTGGATTTGCTCTCACATTCCTAAACCTTGACTTTTGGTGAAGACAACTGCCCACAATTTTTGATTCAACAACTGAAACACAGTAACAACAACAACAACAAAAATGCCGTAATAGTCCCCTAATGGTATTACGTCTAATCAGTGCTCTTTGAAATTGAAGCTTTATTTTTCTTGAAGGGGAAACTTTGCTGAATCCACATTGTGTCATGAAAGTATCTCATTGGGAAACCACTAACCCCATTAATTCAGGATGTTAATGGCTTTCCTTGCCTTTGGTGGTCAAATGTACCTCAGCAGGGTGGTTGTAAAGTGGAGTCTTTCAATCCATCCAGATGCTGGTGGATTTAAAAGGCTTTTTGTTTGTTTGTTTGTTTGTTTAATGTTACCTTTGGTAATTGTGGTCACCCATTAGTGGGTCTGTGATCATTACCTTTAAAAAGACCAGCGCTGCCCATGCAGAAGGCTCCCTGTTTTGGAGGAATCTTCTTTTTGTCCTCTTCTGCTATGGTTCTGAATCTCAGCAGGAACGTCTCAGAAATTTCAGTGATTGTTTTGTTTGGGCTTCTGGATGTGATTTGTGGTACACTAGGGGAAAATCTAAAAGTGTCCAACAGTGATTTTCAGTATTTCTATCATAAACTGCTGTATTTTGTTTTTTAAAAAATTGGAGGTTATTTAGAAGTAAATTTGAATTTTTATAACTGGCAAATTTTGGAACGAGACATTTGAGCCTTGTGATTTTTTTCCCCTTCTTGCAAACAGAAATTAGTCTCTTTAAAAATTTGTAATATTTTAAGATGAATTTTAATTTGGCCACCTTTTAAAAAACAACAGCAAAACAAAAGCCATGTAACTTATAAATGGACTTCAGATTCCAAATTATCCTTTTAATTGAGCTAATTATTAAGATCAGTAATTTAAAAGTCTATTAAACTTTGAGTCTGTAGAAACTCTATGGAATTTATTTGGAATTTTTGTCAGCAAGACCACCCTTAAACTCCTAATTTGTCACCAGCTTGGGAGCCAATCATTGGAATACACAATTTATCCCATTATATATTTTGTAAAATTTTGTGGTAATTACAACATCACTTCAAAGAAGGTTATTTCAATTTTATGTGTGGATGCTGGCTCATTTCTTTATGTATTTAGCAGCAGGAATATCACCTAGCCAGTTAACTAAACACTAATCCACTTAACAGCCCTGGAGCTCTGTGATTCAAAATATGGTCTGTAAGGGTTCCCCAGGTGGTCTCTAGACCAGTCTCTTTAATGTTTATAATATGACAAAAAGTCTGTAGTTTTGTTTCTGGTATAAATTAATTTATTTAACATATAATAAAAACCAGACCACCTGAGTGATGTTTCATCAAAGGTAATAACACCCTTGTTAATTCTGGTGAGCATTTTTTTTTGGTCTGGTGGCAAGCAGGAGGAATAAGTAGAGTAGGTGGTCTTGAGAGCCTTTTGCCCAAGTAACCAACAGACGCATTTTAAAAAACTTCAAAAATTCTTTGCTGCCATATTTTCATAGAAGCTTCCCGCCCTGGGAGTGGCCGCTACATTAGGCCAACCTATCCATGAGAAACCCTTTAAAGACAGGGATTTAGTAATATGACATTTTCAAAGTATTTGCAAGCTCTGGGAGGTAAGACAATCTTATCATAGTTTCCTTGTTAAGGAAATGTGCACTCATAAAGTTGGCCATTCTCTATACACTTGAGAGGAGTGGATATTACAACTGAAAAGAATCTTATTCCAAGCTTTGTGCTTGGAGGGAAGTACAGCCTGAGGTAGCATAATTGGATTCATTAAAGTGAATGTGTTTATATTATTGGGTGAAAAATATGCTTTAAAAGTCTCTAAGCACATGCTTTATGGAGACATGGAAATAGCTTTTGACTCATGTGTTTTTATACCCTTATTAAAATGTAAATGAAAGAAGCGAGGATGTTATTTTTAAAATCCAGGAAATAAGACTTTAAGATGGAGTGATCTGGTTGCCAATGTGAGCAGTCCACTGAGAGAACTGGAGAGAACTGGCTGCTGTTCCAGAATTCAACATCCTACCTGTTGCCTGCCCAAATTGGGGTAAGCTGCCTTCCATGCTAGGAATGCACTTCCTCCTTATTTTTGTCTCTTACAGTCTTCAAGACTTAGACTTATCTACTTACCTCCAGAAATTTCCTCCGTGATGATGATTAACAACGCATTTGTAACTTATGTTTTCAGAGTCATCTGTGACCCTGAGAGATTAGATAGCTTTTCTAGGGTCATATAAGTGTGAATCTGAAGCCAGACTTAAACTGAGTCTTTCTGACTCTTAACACCAGTCCTTTAGATCAGGGCTTCTTAAACTTTTCCCACTCGTGACCTCTTCGTGTTTCCGCAGATTTTGTTGGTGTTTGTGACCCGAGGGCATGTGCAGTGCAAAATGCACATGCTTTGTGTTCAGAACTAAGACTGCAGTGAAGTTGCAGGATGCATCATGGGCAAGCGCTGCCAGAAACACCTTCGATTCATTACGCATTTGATTTTGAATTAATTTTTGGTCGCTGTGTATTCAGAAACCTTTTATTTTGGCCAGTGGGTCGTGACCCACAGTCACAGTACTCCCCCCTGTTTCTCTTTTAGTGAATTGCTATATTAAAAAAATTCAGCACCCCTCGTAGGCATGCCTTTTGGTGATGAACCTTTCCAAAGTTCTCTAGTGTAGTCCTCACATGATAAACACGAAGTTTTTCCCATTTGGTAGGACTCACACTCCAAGCTGCACACCAAGATGAGTCTTGGGAGGACTTCTCAAATCAACATTTATTTAGTTGGTTGAATTGATTTCTGACTTGAAGATTGTGTGGCAGCAGCAGCAGTAGCCTCCTCTTAACCATAGCCTTTGTCTCTTCTTGTCTGTTATGAATAATGGATAGATGCTGGGGAGAGCTGGGGACTGGATTTCCTTTATTATCAGTGTCACATTAAGTACCTTGGGTCATCAGGGAAGATAAGAATAGGGCAATACTCTAATGTATTAATAAGTGGAGCAAATTGTGCAGAGAGGATTATTCCTCTGGGTCATAGGATGATAGATTTAGAACTGGAAGAGACCTCCTACCATCTTGTCAAACCCCCTCATTTTACAGATGAGGAAACTGAGGCCCAGAGCAGTTAAATCACTTGTTCAACATCAGGGTGGTATTTAGCATTAGAAGACAAATGTGAACCCAGGTCCCCTTGAAAAAGGACTCTCTGCTTTAGATTTTTCCACTGATGTTTTTCTCCATCATTTGTCAAGTGCTGCAGTTTTCTCTCCAACCTCTTTCTCCCTCTTCCCCTCCCCACCACTTCCCAAAAAACCCACAATCCGATCCTTTAATCCATGATGTGTATATATATATATGGACACAATAAACTTCAGCTAAGGGTGTTTGCACTTCATTAAAACATTTTAGATCTTCCTTAATACCAGAGTGGTCTGGGAACAGAAGGTCTAGAGTGTCAAGTATTGCAGTAGAAGGATAAACACATTTCTAGCCACAGAATCACAGATGCAACACATTCCTGTCTACACTGGGATGAAATAACTCACTTAGGACCCTGACCCTATTCTCTCTGCAAGGGTCTTCATGAAGATGTTCATCTGTTTCACAGAGTTAGGTAAACCAATTGACATTTTGTTGTAACTGAGGCCAACTTGGTATTTGACTCTTCTCCCTCCATCAGTACGCTATTGGTGACAAGACCTTAGGGGATAGAAATTAAACTGTTTCAGCGATCTCTTAGGTAACCTGGACTCCAGATCAAAATTAAGCTTTACTAGATGAATGTCAAGATAAGCCAGCTGCCCTTATGCAATTTCAGGCCCTTAGCCCTACTTCACAGGGTATTAGAATGCACTCAGTACATTTTCTTTCTGGCATCTGAATGTTCTTACTAAGACAGTCATATTGCAATAATGCCAGACTTTAAATTGCCAAAAAAGGACTCTGCTTTGAGCTCAATAATTTAGAAATTTCTCCTTCAAACATCTTCTCTGACTCTCCTGGGTAATTATTAAGAAGGGAACTCTGTATTGGCAGAGTACCAATAGTGCAATTTAGCATGGAATTGTGGGCTCATCCCAAAAGTTTGTTCAGGTTTAAAAGAAAGCAGACTATGTGAAAGAAATAGAATTGAAAAAAACTCAGGGTGGTGAGTTACAAAAACAGCAAAATAGGTAGTATCAGTACTGTCTTCCCCATTTCACTGATAAGAATAGAGGTTAGAAAGATTGTGATTTGCTCATTTTTCACAGGTGGTGTCTGAGAACTGGACTTCAAATTGTAATTTAAATGCTATACTCAGTTCTAGAAGATTCTACTTCTAAGTTCTACAAACTATACTCCATTCATTTACTCATTCATTCAATAAGTATTTTTAAAAGAAACTGCTCTGTGTAAGGCACGACATTTGGTGCTGGGGGAGCAAAGACAGAAAAAAATGAAATGGTCTCAATCTTCCAGGAGCTTATTATAATTAACTTGGGGTAGTGGGGGAAAGGAGGAGCAGTGTGTGCACAGGTAAGTAAATACAAGATAACTTCAGGGTGGGGATCAGGAAAGGCCTAATGTACAAGGTAGCACTGGAGTTAAGCCTTGATAACTAGAGATTCCAAGAGGTACATGTGGGGAGAGGAAAACATTCTAGAGACAGTCATTTCAAAGAGGTGAGAGAAGGAATTTTATTAATTGTATATGGGGAACATAAAGTGGGCAAGTTTGGCTAGAACAGGGTGGCCAGGCTGCACTTGGAGACTAGAGGACCACATGTGGCTTCAAGGCTGCAGATCTGTGCCCCTTCCCCCTCTCTCCAGGCTAGAACATAGAAGGAGTAATATGAAAATAATCCTGGAAGGAGGATGTAAGCTGATTGTGAAAGACTAAACGCCAAACAGAGAAGTCACTAATTGTAGAGGCACTAGGGAACCATTAAAGCTTCTTTGCAGGGGAGTAACGTGGTCTGGGTATGTTTAAGGAAAACCATTTTGGTAGTTGTGTGAAGGATGGGTTGGCAAAGGGAGAGACTGGAAGCAGAGAGAACTCTTGCAATATCACAGATCAAAAGTGGGTGGTGGTTGTGAACCTGAAGAGGAGATACAAAATGGCACAGAAATAGAGAATAAATGCTTAACAATTGATTTGGATGGGGTGGGTGAAGGAGAATGAAGAGTCACGGATGATGGAGGCTGCAAATCTGGGTGAAGGATGGTGGTGCCCTAGAAAGAACGGAGAGTTAGAAAGAGTTGGGTTTTGGCAGAAAGAAAATGTGTTACCATTTGGAAATGTGAAGTTTGCAATACTTAGGGGACATTCAAGTGGGGATATTGAGTTGGCCCCTGAAGATAAGAGACTAGTACTCAGGAGAGAGAAAAGAGGAGGGAGCCTTAGGAGTTGTTATATCAATAAAAATAACCATTGAACCAATAAGGTCGTTGTAAGACAATATAGAAAGGAAAGAAAAAAGTGCTCAGGACAGAGCTCAAGTTTAGGCTAAACATCGTGGATGAAGATCCAGTGAAGGATGCTGAGGAGTAGTCAGGCAGGAGGACCACCAGAAAAAAGTCCCAGAAAAAAAATCCCAGGTAAACCCAGAGAGGAGGGAATATCCAAGAGTGTATTCAACAAATAATGTAGAGAAATCAAGAAGGATGAGGACAGGGCAAAGGCCTTTGGATTTAGTAATTAAAAGATCATTGGCAGTTTTGGAGAGAGTCATTTCAGTCAAGTGGTGGGGTTGGAAACCAGGGTCAAGTGAAGGTTTTTTTTTTTTAAGAATGGGGGAGATCTGGGAATATTTTTAGTCAACAGTGAAAGATCCAGTGCATAAAGAAAGTGAAAACAAGAGAGAGAAAGAAACAGAGAGAGACATCCAGATACAAAGAGACAGATATAGACAGTAATTGGATTGTCCAGGGCACAAAGAGAGTAGTTGACCTTGGCAAGGAGAAGAACCATCTCTCACTAAGAGTGGAACATCTGAGAAGAGAATTGGGGAGGGGTGATGTTGATAGAATTTGAGGTGTAACATTAGATTGTGAGAAGAGGGAGCTCACAATGAATGGCCTTTATTTTTCTTAATAAAATATGAGGAGCAGTCCTCTGCTGAGATGGACGGTGAAATAGGTTGTGTTGGTGGCTTGAGAGAGGATTTTAAATAGAGTGTTGTAGGTCTGATAGAGTTAATCAGGGAAGAGTAAAAGGATTTACATGTAGCAACAGGAAGCTAGTTGAGATTAAATGGCATAAATTTGCAGGGCACCTGGTCACCATAATTATGTATAATAGTTACTGACTTGACTTATGTGATTTCCTTCAGCGGTATTTGGCAGCATGCAAGTAGGAGTCAAAGAAGGTGGAGGTGACCCAGGGTAGAGTTTGGAAAAGGAAGCAGTACAATAAGGGGAAAAGGGATGTAAAGGCAAAACACAGCATAAAGATAAACTTATTAACTATGGGCCAAGATTGTGAAGGGAGGAAAATGAAGACCAGAGCAAGGATGATGGATTGGGAAAGCAAGGGATGGTGGAATGATGACAGAGCACAGTGTGGATAAAAACAGGTCTCCATAATTTTGAACATCTTTCACAAACTGCTGTCACCTTATTGCTACCTCTTTGTCCTTGTTTATAGTGGGGAATATGCACCAGTCACACCACTGACTATTATTATTTAACCTTGGCTCTTAGTGTTTTGTATGTCATCATTTCTGCCCTAAGAAGGGAGGAGGTAAAGGAGCAGGTTCCTTGTCTCTCTTCCATTTTTGGACTGTGTTTTAACTGAAGATGAAGCAAATATATATTACACACATATTATATATACATATACACAAGTGTGTAAATCCTATTTCACTAGCTTTGTGTAAAACAGATAGTACTGTGGGTTCTTTGTCTTCCTCTTTTCTCCTCTCTCTTCTTCCTGGCCAGACATTTAGGTCTAATGAACACATGTTGGAGAAGGTGGTGAGGAGAAAGGGCTGCTTTTTTTTTTTTAAAGCAATTGGGGTTAAGTAACTTGCTCAAGGTTACACGGCTAGTCATTATTTATGTGTGGGTGCTCATTTTCTGAGGCCGGTTTCGATCTTGAGTCATCCCAACTCCGAGGCTGGCGCTCTTACTCACTGCGCCACCTAGCCGCCCCAAGGGCTGCTTTTTTCTTTTTCCTATTGGTGCATTAAGCGGGGCACCCCAGAAGGAAAGTCACAGTACTGTTAGAAGTTTGTTCACTCCGGTTGTTAGACTGAAAGCAATCCCTCTATGTGACACAGATCATGTCTTAAATTGTGTGAAAAACTGTATAAAATTTTGTGAAAATTGTGTAATTAAAAATTACTTAATTGTATAAAAACATCTACTTAACTGACTTTCTACAAGAGGGTGACACGTAGGGAAATAAGTGAATTTAGCATTCTTTATCACCTGGCATAACTCTGTGATTATTCTCGTGGATGAATAAATGAGTGTTGAAGATTACCTTATGATTAAAATCCTCAGAGCCATAGAACTCCAATTAGCCTTAAGCAGCCTCTGTCAGAAAAAATCCTACTAGGTATAATGTATCGTGTAGGTGAAGGGGAGCAAAAATACAAGTTCCTATTTTAAAGACAAGAACTGTGTATTATTTATCTCATCCACCAGCATGGATCCTTATTTAAAGAGATAGGAACTGGTCCTGAGATTCCATTAGTACAGGGAACTCCCACATGAGGAAACTCCCTCCACCAATGGAGGTGGATACCTTTGTTGCAATTTACAGTTTTAGAGAGTTTTCTGGGGAAGGAGTCAAGATGGGAGAGTAGAAATAGGACTTCCTTGGGGCTCCAGCTTCTACCTCCCCCAATTCATGTAAAAGGGGACTCTGAACAAACTTTGTAGCTACAGAACCCACAAAATGTAGAAGCTAACCTCCCACTGAGGACAGTCTGGCAGCCCAGCAGGGAGTGGCCAGAGCAGTGCTCTGGGAGCAAAGCCCAGCCCTGCAGGAGCCAGAGGTTTTAGCCCCAGGGCAGGCCTGACCAGCCACAGCTATGGCCATTTCCAGAATTATCAACACATAGATGCTAAGGACACAGTGAGAGGTCAGTGCAGTGTGAACTTTTGGACCCAGTAGTTGGGAGTGCATCGGCCTTTATCCCCTGTAGGGAGATAAAGAGAGAGGTGAGGTGAGACCCTGAGGTGCAGCCACCTCCACGTGGCAGCTTCAGCCCCTGGCCTGCAGAGTGTAGGGGGACCAAGTGACCAGTCTGAGGGATAATCTCTCATGCTTTAATTTGCTTGGATCTGGATAGCAATCTAGGGTGTAGGTCCTGGGATGTGTGACCAGCTTGCCAGAGCATGTGGAGGCTTCAGAGAGGGCACCCAACTAATACCTCGAGCAGCTGAGAAAACCCCAGTGTTTGGGACGGAAGCTCCCCTGTCTGGTGGCAGAGTCCTACTGTGGCAAAAGCCTAGGAGTCAAGAGTGGCAACATGACCTGGCAAAAGAAGCAAAGCAAACAGAAGAATCCAACATTAGACTCCTATTTTGGGGACAAAAAGGATCAAAGCATGGAATAGGAGGAAGACAGTAAAGTCAGAACTCCTGCACCAAAAGCTTCAAAGGAAAATATGAGTTGGTTACAGGCCATAGAGGACCTTAAGAAGCAGATAAGAGAAGTGGAGGAAAAATTGGGAAGAGAGTTTTCTTAGAGTGCTCAAAGGTGAGGTAATTTATCTAGTCACTGACTAACAGTCAGTATATCCCAGAAGTGGGACTCAGAGCCCAGGTTTTCCTAATTTAGGTGCTGACTCTTTACTAGTCCACCCTGTCTTCTATGTAGTAGGGTATTTTACAAATGCTTGTAGACTGAACAAAGGATAATGTATGTGTTGCATTAGTGTGGCTATGTTTCCTTCCCCTAGGTGATAAGCCTTGATGGTAGGACACAAAACACTCATCTATGTGGGGAGGGATGAAGTGAACTTCACATCAGCTGGGGCAGCATGAGTTTGGGGGAAGGGGAAAGGGGACAGAACCAAGTTGACAAAGCAACAAAGCACCTATTTATGTGTTAGGTACTCTGCTAAGTGTTGGGGATACAAAGAAAGGAAAAAAAATTCTTCCTGCCTTCAAGGAGTTCACAATTTAATGGCAGGGAGTTGGAGTGAGAGGGGAAGAAAAGACAGAGAAAATAGGATTTGGCATGGAATTTGTCATAGATTATTGCAGTTACCTCTTAATTGGTCTCTTTATTTGTCTCTCCCCTCTCCAATGCCTCCTCTACATAGCTGCCAAATTAATATTCCTAAGGCACAGGTTTGAGTATGTCACCCCTCTCAGTATGGGGTTGTAGTGGCTTCCTATTACTTTGGGGATCAAGTACAAGCTTATTTGTTTGGCTTGTAAGGTCCTTCAAAGCCTGGATCTCATCTTTCTTTCCTGACATTACACTTTACTCCCCAACATGTACTCTATGTTCCAGCCAAATGGCATTTTTTTTCTGTTCCTCATACACTACATTCCACCGCTCATCTGCATGCTTTTGCAGAGTCTGACCCCCATATACTTTTTCCTCATCTCTGCTTTTTAGAATCTTTCACTTCTTTCAAAAATTACCTAGAGTGCCACCTCCTATGGCGTTTGCTGACCCTTCCACTTTCTAATGCCTCCTTTTCTTTACTCTGTATGTATGTTGTATATACTTTTAAGTGTCTGTGGTGCTTCCCCTTATAGAATGTAAGCATCTTGTGGTGATGACTTCATTTTTGTTTTTGTATATACAAATGAGATAATATTTTAAAGTTCTTAGCATAGTGTCTAGCACACAGTAGGTGCTGTGTAAATACTTATTCCCTTGTCCTCTATTTGTATCTCCCCTGCCTAGGACAGTGCTTGGTACGTAATAGTCACTTAATAAATTGCTGTTGATTGATTGGTTGATTTCCTGAGATATGACTTTAATAAGAAAGCCACATATTCTTTTGGTATGAGCCAGGCCCAGGGGCAAGCAGAGAATACATGGCATATAAAAGTCAAGGGAGAAGGAAAAGGTATGGCCAAAGTAGTAGTCAGTAACCAGCGGAAAGCAGTTAAATTGGACGGAAGCAAATTAGGAAGAACAGAAGCTCATCAAGATAAAGCCAGGAACTCTAGTGTCTAGTCTAGTCTTGGGACTTTAAGAAGCTAATAATGTCTCTCCCTCATTGCTAGATCAGAATCTAACCACCTGAACATTCTCATGCTTTTGTTTTTTTGGCCCACCTGCACCAGGGTGGAGGGTTGGCTACTGTGAGAGAAGACTTTGTGGGCTCTTTGTTGGTTGCTTGAATATTTCTGTTTCTAAAATAACAATGAAGACTGCTGCAGAGCACAAGGGGCAGGGCCATTTGCCCCTATCCTTCTTCCATTGAGGGCCCCTCTGCTCTGGACCCAAGCAGGCCATCTGACTTGGTTCAATCCTAGGACAGCCTGGTGTCTGATGAGAGGGATTAGGTTTTCTTTTCCCACACTCCTCAGCTCATACATCCCTTCTCCCAGCACTCAGAAAACATTTTGGTTCATGTCTAGGTCTCCCCAAAGTGGAAAATAAAAAAGTTCTCACTGTACAATATAAATCAGGTAAGGATAAGGTATATATTTCACACAGAAAAAGAGAAACGCTAAACACAAAAGACTCTCAAAAAGCAACTGTTGATAAAGCAATTTAAAATAAGATTTAGTAAGTTAACTTAATCCTACCATTATAATTTGCTGAAAAGTGAGACTTAAAACTTCATCAGAACGTAAAGCAGTTTGCAGAACTGTTAATTAGGCATTTTATATTTTACCTTTGATTTCTTACTGTGCAAAAACCCCATGTTGGATGATAAGCTAGAACAAGGACTTGTTCTGTTTTCAGTGGTCATCCTCTCTGATGAAGAAACTTCCCTTTCCTATATAGTTAACTTCACTTAATGGATTCAGGACTTCTGAACTTTAGAACTCACAAAGTCATCTCCAAGCCTGGAAATGTCTACTTCAAGTTTCCTGCTTGGCCACCTACTCAGAAAAAGAAACACAAAGTAGAAAAGGTCCAGGGGCCTGGGTACAAGCTCTCCTAATGGAGTACCTTTACTCTTCAGTTCATCTTCTATCATTCACTATAAATCTTGGAAGTTACATGATGCCACCTGAAGGATCAAAGGAAGAGAGCCAGACAAAAGCTGTATTTCCTTTTAATTGACAAGGAATTTTGTCCTCACACCATCTCCCTACCTTGTCACTGTCATCTGGTAGGGTATGGGGGCAGGAAGTGGGGCACCACTTACAGTTTTTTGTATCACCTAGACTGTCAAATTCTTTCAAGTGCTGGGCCACTGTATTTCTAGAAACAGCCACAAAGTTCATCCCCCAAAGGCCCAAATACTGGTTCACCATGTCCCTGGTTTCTCTTGAAGTTTCAGCGGAGTTCTGTGTGCTCATTCCCTGAACTGGCCCCCACAGGCCAACTGAAATGGCAATACAATTAATATTTTTTCAGCCATTTAAATTCCAGAGTCGGTGGGAGAGAGCGAAGAAAAAATGAAAAAAAAAAGAAATTTACAGAATAACCTTTTTTACATATTTAAAAGGAATAGCAAATTGTACATAATAGAGTAGCGGTTTCATATGTAATCATCTTTTTAAAAAATAAAACTATAATGGAAATGTTTGTTTTATTCCATAAATTAAAAATAAATAAAAATTGAAAAAAGAAATGGCAATATAGTAGTTTTATGATTAGAGATCTGTATAAACATATGTACTTTTATATATAACCTCAATTAAAATGCAACAGGGGTAGATGGAGTAGAGAATTTTCATGGTCTAGGAATAGGGGCTGAGCTAAGAATCTGGTGGAATAATTTACACCATATCCTTAAACTACTAAGAGAAATGTTGCCATCCACAAAGGGATGGAGCAAGGGGAGAGAAGTAATCAACCCTCTGAGAGCTAAAAAAGAGCTTGGTCTTGCCCTAGAGTGCCCTCTGGTGTTGAGTGACACACAAAACTGTTGGAGATCAGTTGCTTTGACAGCACTCAGTCCCATTTAATGGAAAAGGATCAGGCAATTGGTTAGCAGTAACCCTTGGTGGCTAAAGAAATAGAGGATAAAGTCACTGCCCTTAAGGGTAAAATTTAATTGAGAAGCCAAAACATATGCATCAAAAGATGACAAACAGGGGAGGCTAGGTGGCGCAGTGAATAGAGTGCCGGCCCTGGAATCAGAAGGACCTGAGTTCGGAGCCGGCCTCAGACACTTAATCCACACAAACAAAAACCTAGCCATGTAACCTTGGGCAAGTTACTTAACCCCAATTGCCCTACAGGGGCGGCTAGGTGGCTCAGTGAGTAAGAGTGCCGGCCTCGGAGTTGGGATGACCCGAGATCAAATCCGGCCTCAGAAAATGAGCACCCACACATAAATAATGACTAGCCGTGTAACCTTGAGCAAGTTACTTAACCCCAATTGCTTTAAAAAAAAAAAGATGACAAACAACACATGGCATTATTTAATTACCAAATGAGTGGTATAGACAATAAGTAGAATGGTCACTCTTTGTAGAGGGGACAATTGAATTGATGACTGGTCCCCCGCAGGTGTAGAGGAGGTGTATTCTGCATGAAAAAAATGGCATGTACAAAGGTATAGAGCTGTTAATGTTACAGGATTGTTGGTTAGGCCAGTATGGCTCGAGCGTAGAGGAGTCATGATAGCTGTGATAGGAAAGGTAGGTTGGGGTCAGATTGTGGGAGGCTTTGAATGCCAGGATCAGGCATTTGATTTTTTTTTTATCCCGTAGGCAGTGGGGAAGCATCAAAAGTTTGTGAACATGGGACTAGCAAAGTGGGAAGAGCATTGGATTTGGAGTTGGAGGACCTGGCTCTCATAGTCACCCTCCCTGGGCCTCATTTTCTTATCTATCAAGTGAGTGAGTTAGTTGGATGTGATGATTTTTATGGTCCCTTCCAGCTTTAAATGGAACTTATTGGAGTGCTCTTTTAGGATCTAAATCTCATCCAACCCCCTGATTTTATAGAGGAACAAACTGAAGTCTAGAGAGGTAAGGGACTTGCCTAAGGTCACACAGGAAGTAAATGACAGACTTGGGATTTTATCCCTGGTCCCATTATTCCAAATCTATTGGTCCTACCATGGGAGCTTCTAAAGCTGAAATTGATAAACATTTGGAAACAGAAGGTGACAGAGAGCCCAGGCTGTAGGGCAGATAGATGCAGATTTGAAATCTACTGTCAAGCTCCAAGATTGATTTTGCAACATCGTTTCCTTTTCACAGATCACAAGAATCTTTGGCAAAGAGGTCTGGCATGACACAATCCTCATGAGACTCAGTTAGATAATTTCAAGTTAATTGAAACCAATTTACAGCATTGAAGTATTACTAAAGATGAAAGGACCCAGTTGTACAACACAGCCCTATCTTCCTGAATTGGATGGGTGGTTGGCTTCTCATTGTTCCTTGCATTTGTCTGCTGATGAAGGACCAGCTGTGTTCTGCTGAATCATTTGCAGAAGAGCTGATAAACTACTTTTACTAGCTGCAGGACTAGGTCTGTAGCACCCCCCCCCCAGACCCCCAAAAACACATACCACAGGTTGCCATTGTTGGTCCTGAGGTTGACAAAGAAAAGTTAAAAATTTTATTTCCCTCCTTTCCCATTTCTCTAAAATTTAAAATATTTCCCCATTCCTTCTGTTGTTTAATAAGCACTTAATAACTTTGGGGAGTTATATAAAAATTGTGGGGTGGGCCAGAAATATGAAGAGAATTTAAATTTAATCTGAGGTTTCATTTGTTTTTTTAAAATTTTTATTCTAAAAAGAACAAAATCTGCTTTCCCCAACCTTTATTCACTTTTTCCCTTCTTTTTTTTTCTCCTGTATATCCTTAAGCACTTGGCAGAGTTCATGACACAACCCTTTCCAGCTGTGGATCAGCCAAAAGCCTTTTCTGAAGCTCCTACTAATTTGGATTAAGCTAGCCAGTAGAAAATCTCATGTAGCAAATCCTGGCAGCAGATATGCCGAGGTCCCTTGGCATTTGGTTCTCCAAACTGTTCTTATCTTTGGAGGCAAAATAAATTAGGAAAATATAATTTCTTAATCCTCCATTTGTTTGCTTCTTTCTTTGACTTTGGGGAATACAAATACAGCTCAGAGCTTAAAACAACTGAGACTTTTGAAAAGATATGTTTCTTTTTCACCTCAAAGGGTCATTACTATTTAGTGTCCCACAGCAGGAGAAGAGATCTTCTGTCACTGGAGGCAGTGTGGTACAGTGGAAAGAGCAGTGGGGGTGTGAAGGAGATCTGTGCTCAGACCCCACCTTTGACCCTCATGACCTGTGGATACATGGGCAAGTCACTCTACTTCTAAAGACTTCAGTCTCCTCATGAATACAATGAGGGGTCTGAAGTTGATGGCCTAAGATCCCTTCTGGAGCAATAATCATGACTTCATGAAACTTCGTGAAACTCTCATGAAAGGAAAAGGTAACTTTGCTGAACTATAAGTAGAGTATATAATGAAAGCTTCACACTAGAACATTTTTGCTGCCATTTTCACAAGGGAATGGTACAGTAGAGGAAGCCCTGATTTCTGAAGTTAAGGGGACTTGGGCTCCAATTCTATCTCTAATGATTATCACCTGTGTGATCTTGGGTAAGTGACTTAAATTTCATAAGGCTAACATCAGAATGTTAGACTAGGTCAGGTGTGGGGAACCTGTGTCCTTGAGTCTACACGTCCTCAAACACAGTCCTTTGAGCACTTGAGGACCTAGAGGGCTACACGTGGCCTCAAGGCCTCAGGTCATTTACCCCTGGACTAGATGACCTCTGAGGTATTTTCCAGCTCTAATCCTGTGATAAGTATTCAGTCTACAAAGTCATGTAATAAATCCCAAGTTCCCTCCCCATAGTCTTCAAGCCAGTTGCTATCATATTGCTCCTCATGTTTTCCATTTCACAATTTGCCCAGTTTGTGAGAGGGTATACATCTAGCAAGAGTGCCTCTCATCTGCTTGTCCTAAGCATTTCACTTGTTCTTGCTATTTCTCCCCTTTTCCTCCTGGAAAGCAGAATCATAAAATATTCAAGCTGGAATCAACCTTAAAGATTAAACTTTAAAGATTCAATCATCTCATTTAAAAAGTGATGAAATAAATGGATCCCTAGGAAATTAAAATAACTTGCCCAAAGGCACATACCTAGGACGTTAATGGTAATGCCAATGTTTGAATGGAGGTCCCCTTGATTCTTACATCAGCACTTTCCAGAGTCAGGAACAGTTGACCTAACTCAAGATCTGGACTCCCTCTCTAAGCAGACTGTGCCCTGTGAAGAGAAGTCTTATAACTCTGCCTTTCTTCCATATTTTCTAGGCCTCTTAGGACATTCTAAAGTCATGAAAACTTTTAAGAGCCATGTGGAGGAAACCAGAAGGGTTTGGGCATAGATTTGATATGTTGCTATCCTTAAAAACCTTACTTCAATACTTAGCTTATCCTGTGATCTCATGAAAGAGGCTAGTCATTCCAACAATGCTGATCACATTCAGCCTTGCCTGTGTTTCCTATCTGACTCTTGTCCATGTCTTCTGGCAAATCTGCCACTTAAGTGCTAGGGGCTTCTCTTTAGATCTCCTGACATTTTTGTGGTACCAATGGAATTCGTGAACTCTTTATTAATTATCTCTTGTGTACTTTCACTGTACAATTGGCCCAACTTTTTCCCTAATCATGTATCTGAATATATCCTTTGTGTCATTTCTTCCACATAGTTCCATGTTTATAATGTGTTTCAGCCTTCTCATGCCTACCACCTGCCTTTCCATGGCTTTTGGGCAGTTCTTCACTTGCTGGAGATGATAGAATCAACATATACAATTTTTCAAGTTTCCTGTGTTATCTACAAAAATGTAGAACTTCTACTCTATTATTGTGATCCTGGACTAATGATAGCTTTTCTGTTGATCTATCAGTGAAATATAAGTTGTTATTGGTTCTACCTAATGCACTTTAAGTTATTTCACACAAAAATTGTATAGAAATCTCTCTAAAAGAGATTCTCCTGCCATTATACCAAGGAATAGTCTGCAGCAGGCCAGCCAGTAACTAGGAAAGTTATTTTATTGATTTTACTATCTATGCAAAACTGATGCTATATACTTGGGAAAGAGTAGGCTGGTAAAAATAAAAATATAAGGTGGTATATTTTTGTCATTTTTATTAAGGGCACTATGAGTACTAGGTGTTGTTGGAAACCATCTAAAAAATTCCCTGTGAGAGAATCACAATTTTGAAATGTAAAAAATTTTCAGAAAATGACATTTTATTCATTACCCCATAGAATATGACATGTTTTGGTAACAGGGGGTGAACAGGGGAACCTCTTGATCTAATAGTTGGTCCAGAGCACCTCCTATGGACCTGGACATTCTGAGCTACTCATTTTTGGGGCTATAATAGCCATGACTGATTCACCACTCTTCTTTGGCACAGCTTTCAATCAAGGATACATAAAGACCAACTAGGAGCTAGGGGCTCCCTCTTTTGAGGTTTGATGGGGGCAATCATCTAGACTGACCGCAGTATCCCAACATGTACGAGAGGAAAACTGGTCATCCTTGCTATATTTTAGATATAAATGTTTCATGTTTCAAATGCTATTTCAGGTATTTGTAAAGGTATGTTGTAGGGTAGTGTGGTCTAGACAATTGCTCCCATCCCATTTAAAGCATGTTATGCTCTGATCCCTTAAGTAAGGAAGAACACATCTTGATCATTAGGTGTGATCAAGGTACGGACATCTTCATTTAATCAATCAATCAGTTAGAGGCTTTAGATTATGTGGGGAAAGTCCTTGATTAATTTAGGTGTATTTGAAAGCTATTGGATGAACTAGAGCAATATTGTGTCAGAAGTATGTTTGAACTAGTCGAGAGAACTTGGTCATGCACTGTGAATCATTTACAAACTACTGAGTCAGTTAGAATGGAAGGATTTGCATATCTCTTCCTCCTTGGCTAGAGAAGGACCTCATGAACTTCAGAGAACTGAAGGATTTGGATTTTTTCATTGGCATCTTAGCAGTATCCCTTGTACAGGAGTAACTGGCAGAAGTGTCTGTGTCAGGAAGAGAGGGTAAACTGAAGTGAGGAGGAAAGGTAGATTCATGATTCTACAAGGAGCCCAGCAAAAGGGCTACGGCACAACTAAGGAGAACATCTTGAGGACTCAACCAAAAGGACCTTGAGGAGCTGTGTCACATGAGCTCTAAGCTGGAGCTTAAACTTGGACTCTCTGTGTACTTAGAGTGCTGATGGAGAGATCAAAAGATACATCATTATCACCACCTACAGTGCTGGCTTCACTGGATACACAGATTTCTTTATCTGCCATATCCTTTAGTGCTTCTCACTCAGGCAGGAATGAATTTCAAGACCACCACCGGACATTCTTCTTTAGCCGGAAAAGGATGATTCACCCAGGAAGTTTGTACGAGTCTCTCACCTGCAACCTGTGTTGTTGCAGACAGAGGAGGCAAGGAGGGCTATTTTGTGTTAACTATATTGCCAAAGCAAATACTCATTTAAAAACCAATGAAGTCTGGCTGGTTAATTGATATCAACTGATATTCACGGAGAAGTACACTGTGGGGCTCATGGGCAATAGCAAGTCAAATCATCATCTTACATTTGTTAAACACTTGTTAGTGCACGTCCCATACACTGTGTTAAGTGCTGAGGATGCTGAGTGATGAAGGGTCAAAAAAAACCAAAAACCCAACCAAAAACCAAAACCAAAACCCAGTCCCTTTTTACAAGGAACTCACATTCTAATGGGGGCAGGGAAGGGAGGAAGACAATACACAAACAGTTATATACAAACTAAAGAGAGAGGGAGAGAGAGAGAGAGAGAGAGAGAGAGAGAGAGAGAGAGAGAGAGAGAGAGAGAGAGAGAAAGAGCCAGAGAGACAGAAAAAGATATGATAAATTAGTCTCAGAGGGAAGGCGCTAAGATTAAAGAGAACTGGGAAAGGCTTCTTGTGAAAGGTGGGGCTTTAACTGAGACTTGAAGGAAGTTAGGGAAGTTAGAAGTTAGAGATGAAGGAAGGGAAGGGACTAAACATGTATTAAGTGCTTACTACAAAGTAAGCACTTTTTCCCTGTTCACAAGGGGCTCACAGTCAAATGGGAGAGACAAAATACAAACAGCTATGTATAAAGAAATAAATAGATGTATGCATGTATGTGTGTATATGCATATGTATGTGTATGTGTGTGTATATATATATAAATATATACATATAAATAAATATACATGTATAAAATTAGGGTGGTCTCACAGAACAGGCAGTAAGATTAAAGAGGATTGGAAAAGGCTTCTTGTAGAAGATGGGAGTTCAGCTCAGCCTTGAAGGAAGCTGGGGCAGCTAGGAGGCAGAAATGAGGAAGGGGAGCATTCCAGGAATGGGAGATAAGCCAGTGAAAACAGTCAGAGTGAAGAGATGGAGTACTATGGTGGAGGAACATTTAGAAAACCACCTCTCCCCAAATCTTCAGAGATACCATTAGGAAAAAAAATGCAGCCTCCCTCAGGGAGCCCAGCTTAATATGAATGGGAAGGAAGTTTGACATAAGTCACCCCAGAGCATGCAATACATCTTGAAAATGTTGTTCTCAAGATCTAAGGAGCTATATTCCCAAATACACAAAATGCAAAGTTGATGTACTTGAAAGAAAGCCAGGGTTGGAATCAGAGCACTGAAGTTTGAATCTAAGCTTCAGAGTTTCCTGACTTCAAATCATTGAAAGTTAAATTCCAGTGGTAGAATCATGGATTCAGAGCTGGAAGGGACCTTGGAGCTATTGAGTCCAATCTCTTCATTTTGCAGATGAAGAAACTAAGGCATGGGGTGGTTAAGTGATTTGTCCAGTGCCACACAGCAAATAAAAAAATGTCTAAGGTAGGATTTGAACACAGACCTCCCTCCCTCTAAGTCCACTGTTCTCTCCATTATACTTAACTGGCAACTTTGCAGCCTGTTCTGCTGAAGGTTGAATTCATTCCTCTTTACTATCACACCTACTCTGAGTTTTGTAAGTTTTTTTCTTAACTTCTTAGTTCACTGCCAAGTACCTGAGAGGACTCAAAAGTGATGAAATCATGACTGTGACACCAGCATGATACTGTTGAGATGCATATATAGCTGAGTCTCAGAAACACTAGCTCTGACTGACTCACTATGTGTCCTTGGGTATATCTGTATTTCTTTTTTGCTTTTTGGAGAGGAGAGGGCAAGGCAATTGGGGTTAAGTGACTTGCCCAAGGTCACACAGCTAGTAAGTGTTAAGTGTCTAAGGCCGGATTTGAACTCAGGTCCTCCTGCCTCCAGGGCTGGTGCTCTATTCACTGTGCCACCTAGCTGCCCCCAAATCTGTATTTCTTTAGCCATAAAGCATGAACTTGGGTCTATTTTATTAGCCATAGAATGGAAATCACAGTGTCTGCCCAAGTATATCTGCTCTACCCCATAAACAGGTTAGAAGGATCTCCTGTGAAAATATTATGGGAATATATTTAAGAGCACAAAGTGCTCCACAGATGTAAAGTATTATTATGGGGCAGCTAAGTGGTGCAGTGACTAGAGCACCAGGCCTGGAGTCAGGAAGACGAGTTCAAATCTGACCTCAGATGTTTACTAGCTGTGTGACCCTGGGCAAGTCACTTAACCCTGTTTACCTCAGTTTCTTCATCTGTAAAATGAGCTGAAGAAGGAAATGGCAAACCACTCCAGTATCTTTGCCAAGAAAACCCCAAATGGAGTCATGAAGAATTGGATGCAATTGAACAACAAAAAGTATAATTATAAAAGACAAGAAAATTATATAAAACAAAACCCCTAAAGCCTACTGGTTATATTTATGGTGAGGAGGAAGTGAGTTAGAATGCTTTTTCCTTAGAAACCTTTTCACGTGTTTCAAAGCTTCTAGCACACAGACTTAGGGGGTTAGGGTAGAACAAAAGGTGGAATTACTTCTTGTCAGTTGTCAAATCCTCTCCACAATTCTCCCATCATCTAGCTGGAAGTGCTCAGGTCTTTGAGGTGCAGACCTTAGGAAAGAATGTTGCTCATTTTCTATGGAGTTGATCTGTCACCTCTGGGGTCAACAGCAGCCTAGCATGTTATTTCCTGGGGTACTCTATTCCCTCTTGGTTTGTCTAGGAGCGGGTGTCCTTTCCTTAGGGGAAAAAAAAGGAAACAGAAATGACACTTTAAACCTTGGTCTGAAGGAAAAAGATACAGAGTGCTAACAAAACATTTTTTATAGGCTTGGTCTTGTCATCTTTCCTGAGGTAAAATGGCTTTGTGCTTCAGAAGAAATTTTGCTTTAGGAAGGAATGCAGATCAGATGTATAATTATATGGGCATGTGTGAAGAGGTGCTAGACTGATAGCTAAGGAGACCGAGGCCCTCACTCTATCCACAGAAGATATGCGGCAAGGCGCAGAGATAATTCTGACTACCATGTGTGTGTCTGAGAGTTGCCTGGGAAAAACCGCTTCGAGAGGAGATAGTGGCTCTGATTCCTTGCCCATTTACCTCCTGAGAGACTGTAGGTAGTGCTATGTATGTGTGCTGGTTTGTGATAGCAACACCTGACTTAACTATGGACAGGATTCTAATTTCAGTATTGGTTGCATGGTGAGTGAAGACTTCTGGATTTGTAGACAGAAGATTTGGATTTAAGTTCTAACATCGCTACCTGCTACTTGCATGACCTTGGGCAAGTTTCTTAATCTCTATAAGCCTTAGTTTCCTCCTCTGTAAGACAAGGGTGAGGTGTTGTAGGTCAGGTCTGATTCAGCCTGGTCTGATACTTCAGATTTGAGACTGGAATGGAATGAGGCACTCATAGATTATCTACATTTACCATAAGGAGGTTTATTTACCTATCTCATGGAAAGGATACTGAGTGATCCCTGGTGGATGAAGTCCTTCCTTTCTTTAAACAGTATATTTTTTTTTATCTTTTTGCTTTTTCAGGGGCGATTGGGATTAAGTGACTGACCCAAGGTCACACAGCTAGTACATGTTAAGTGTCTGAGGTCAAATTTGAACTCAGGTCCTCCTGACTCCAGGGCTGGTGCTCTATTCACTGCACCACCTAGCTGCCCCTCTTTCTTTAAACAGAAACTCATCTGGCCTACAGGGCAGAATGTGGTGAGTTGTATGGTAGTGGGAGATGTACCAAGTTTGAAGAGCGCAGATTCTTTCTGGACTGGTCTCTTTTCTGGCTCTTAGGTGATCAGGAAGACAAGTCAATGGCTGGAGCCTTAGCCCAATTAGACCAATCAAATTTCAGGAATAAGCCTTTCTTTTATAGATTAGTGGTCAAAGGATATGAACAAACACTTCTCAAAAGAAGAATTGCAAAATATTCACTACTACATGAAAGACAGTTCCAAATAACTAGTATTTTAAAAAATGCAAATCAAAACAGCCTTGAAGTTTCCCTCACACCCTGCTAATTGGCAAAAGTTGGCAAGAAATGGCAATTGTCAATGCTGGAGTGGCTGTGAGGAGATATAGTCACTGCTATATCATTGGGGGAACTGTGGACTGGTACAACCATTTTGGAAAACAGTTTGGAATTATGCAAATAAAAGTGAATAAAATGAGCATACCCTTTGACCCAGAGATTCTATTCCTGGCCTTGTATCCCAGGGAGCCATTGATATGAAGAAAATCCCCATATACAGCAAAATATTTTAGGAGCACTTTTTGTAAGAGAAAAGAATTGAAGACAAAGTTTTCTACCACTCACTGGGGGAATAAACAAATTGTGGTACATGAATGTAATGGAATATTAATGTACTATAAGAAATGATATGATGACTGTGATGAATACAGAGAATCATGGAAAGATCTATATGAACTGATACAGAATGACGTAAATAGAGCCAAGAAAACAAGATACACAACGAATACAACAAAAATGAATGTTGCAAAATTCTAAAGAACAAGTGGGACTTAAAAGAAAAAAAATATATGATGATTCTCACTCCACCCCTTCATGGAGGTGGGAGGCCCACAGGTGTTACAATTGCACATGTTTTTAGGCACTTTCAATGTGATGATTAGTCTCTCTGTCTCTCTTATTTAAAAACTTTATTATCATAAGGGATGGCTCTCTGGGAGAAAAGGAGTAAAAGATACTGGGGAAAACTATGATGATGTGAAAAGCAAAAGACATGAATAAAAAACTTATTCAAAAATTAAAAATCTCAGCAACAGTCTTTCTGATTTCTTAGGGAAAAAATGAACTTAGTCTATCTGATAGAGTTTCCTGGTAGATACTACTACTTCCACAAGGGGGTTGGACTAGGTGACCTTGAGACCTTCCTGATAAACATCTATGGTTCTGTTAGACTGTAAATTCCATGAAGGTAGGTACTGTACTTTATCTAAACTTTGAACCCTGTTCTGAACCTAGCATTGTGTTTTGCTTAATAATGGATTATCATCTTTGTTATATGTACATCATATGGACTTCTCTTTTTGGTAATACCTTAGAAAATCTCTTTAGAAGGGACCTAATCAAAGAAAAACTTCATCTACAATTTTTCTACTTTTCCAAAGGAGTCCAAGCAAACCTCCCTGGTGCTAGACCACTTAAAGGTATGAGGAAGTTCAGTGTGATAAAAATATCCCCGGACTTGGGATCAGGAAGATTTGAGTTCAAGTCCCAGCTCTTCAGTTTGTTTTGTGACTTCAGCAAATCACTTAATTTTATTGAAACCCAATTTTTTCATCTGTAAAACAGGAACACTAATACTGATAATGTTTACCTCAAAGGAGGGTCTAATAAACTACTTTGCAAATCTTAAATGTCTATTTATATATAAACTATCATTATCAAGAGTTTGCAGGATTGTCAAAGTATTATTCCTTCTTTCCTTGTGGTAAGAATGCAAAAGCTCTTTGGTTGGCCCTGAGGCCACCAGGCTTATATCTAAATGTCTTCTAGAGTGATCCAGATCTCTGTTACTAGAGATAGAATCCCTATAACTCATAATGTCTTTTCATTAACTCTTGCCTTCCATGTTATTAGGAGAAAATAAGAAGAGATTCTTAGGATATGTTTTGTTGGATTCCATTGGGCTGTCTGCTCCAGAGACTCTGGTTCTCTTAGCTCCAGGCTTTCATAAAGGCAGTAGTGTCCCATTAGTGGGGAGGGGTTGATGATGTTCTTTGTGTCAGTATTAAACACGAAACAAAACTCTGAACACTCTTGTCATTCCAGAGGAATGCACACTGATCCATACTTGAAGCTGCCTCAATACCTCCTTGTTGTGTTGAGCAGGGCTAGCTTGGGCCCTGGATACCAGGGGAGCTTTCTAATGGCTTTGGTAACAATTAAAATAGCTAAAATACTTTTGCCCAGGAAGCAATTGCTGTTTCTAGTTAAACACAGAAAAATGTGTCATCCACTCATCCACATCATTGCTTTCTGTCAGTCAAACCAATCCTCCACATGTGGGGTGGTTTTACCCTTTATTGGAGACCAGAATTGCAAGCAAACAGGCTGAAGCTTGAAGACTAAGAGATTATTTCTTTCTTGTTATGTTAGTCTTCAAAGCTTGTCCACCAGAGCATCCCCACAAAAGGGCAAGGTAACAACAGTTCCATGATTATATTACAAAAAGACTCACGTTGGCTAGGTGCTACCTCAGATAGATCTCAGGACCTTAATGATTCTTTGTATCCTGTCTGCCTGGGGCTCCATGGATTATATTTGATGAATGGAGAGGATGGAGCCACCTTCTTGATGCTTGGTTTTCCTTGTACACCTGTTGGTTTGGGGACAGGAGGTGGAATGGAGGCACACTGACTTTACAGCTTCCCCTGTTTGCTCAATATTCTCTCTTTTGCCTCCATGGCTCTGTACAGCTTATTTCCTATTCCTGGATTGTTCTCCCTTCACCCCACCACCTCTTGGGATCTCTGGTTCCCTTCAAGGCTCAGCTAAAGAGTCGCTTCATCCTACATAAAACCTTCCCTGATTCCTCCAGTTGGTAGTGTCTCCCTCATGGGAAATTACTCTTCAATTATTTTGTACATATGCCGTATATTAATCTGTATACATTTCATCTCCTGTCTCCATTGGAATGTAAGCCTGAAAACTTTTAAAGGGTAGGGAGGGACTGTATCATTTTTGTCTTTGCACCCCCAACACCGAGCCCTGTATCTGGCACTTAATGCTTGTTGAATTGACTAGAATCAATCAATAAGTATTTGCTAAGTACTAGCTATATGCCAGGCACCAGTGGAGCAAAAAAAAAAGGAAAAACAAAAGTGCTTGCCCTCTAGGAGCTTATATTCTAACGTTGGTATTAGGAAGGGAAGAAGATAGCATGTATACAGATAAATGCAAAATATAAGATATTTTATATTTAATTTTATATATTATATATGTAATATGTACACATGTATATATGTGTGTATATGTACATGCATCTGAATTCAGAAACTAGGTTTTAGCTTCATTTGGGTTTGGGATTAATATTTTTGAATGAATATGTTCAGTTCTGAATAGTCAAACCTACCTGATATGCTCTCCTGACCTGGAGGCAGAAGGAAAAATAAGGTAAAGAATGGTAATGTAGATTGATAATATATAAATTTTAAATTCCTGGTAGCTTAGATATGACTTTTTGAAACATACTGTATAGGATAACAATAGGTAATAATAACTAGAATTTATTTCCATAACACTTTAGAATCAGTTATGTAATGCAGTGGATAGAGTGCCAGGCATGGAGTCAAGAAGACCCATCTTCCTGAGTTCAAATTCAGCCTCAGATACCTGCTATGTGACCTTGTACAAGTCACTTCACCCTATTTGCCTCAGTTTCTCATCTGTAAAATGAGCTGGAGAAGGAAATGGCAAACCATTCCAGTATCTTTGCTAAAAAAAACCCCAAATGGGGTCACGAAGAGTTGTACATGACTGAAATGACTTAGTAACAACTACCATCAAAGTACTTTGCACCTTAAGTCATTTGATACTTGCAGCAACTCTCTCATATCTCTTCATCTGAGGCCTACTTGATCTTTATAATTTTGTTCCACTCACTCTTGCTTTTTTTGGTGTGTTGTTCTTTCTGTCAACATTGTTGTAGTTATTGTAGGCCAATTATGTTTTAATCACCACTGTGGGAGGAATTTTTATCTCCTGGAGATGTTGTCCCCCAACTCAAATTTCAAGGTATTGGGAGAAATCACCCTCCATTTTCCCTATTACAGAATCATAGGATTTAGAACTAGGTGGAAACGTAAGTGTTTAACCCACTTCTCTATCCCTCACTTTTATGTGTGACAAAATTGAAGTTCAGTGACTAACCTTAAGATTCCCAGGGAATATGCAGTAGAACCAGAATCTAACCCCAGGCCTCTGCCTCCACTTCCAAAACTCTTGCTAATGCCTTCTTTTCTTAGTGGCCCTAAGCCCTTAGTAGAGAGCCTAGCACATGACTGGGATGAATAAATACTTGTTGACTGACTATACTTGTCATAGGGGTGAATTTGAATAGTCATTTAATAAATGCTTTTTGATGATTATAAAGCAGAAAAGTCTTTTAGCTGGACAAAACTCTAACTGCCTCCTAAGTATAAATTTGCTACTGTTAAGGTGAAAATATCTTGGATTTCAGTATGGTTGCTAAGTAATTGAATAAATAAAATGAACAAATTGACTGAAGGGTAATGATTCTCAGGTAGCCAAAGAAGAAACATACAAAATCCTTCATTTGCCAATTCAATTTCTATTCATGCTTTTACTTTCCAAGGACATAATTTATTTTAGGTTTAAATTGTTGAGCCTCTTCTGGGTCCATCGTTGGCATGTTGGCTCTACCTCTAAACTCTTAGAACTCTGGAATGCCTTCTCTCCTCACTTAGAGGCTGCTAGCTAGCTAGCATGGTGGAAGGCGGGCTTGCCTGAGGTCAGAAAGACTTCACTAAGTCCTGCCTGACACTTATAAGCAGTAGGACATTAGGCAAGTCACTTAACCTCACTTTCCTGATCTGTTCAATGGGTCTGATAATAGCATTGACCTTCCAGGGTTGTTATGAAGTTCAAATGAAATAATATTTGGAAAAACTTTGCAATACTTAAGGCACCATATAGCTGGTACATCTCTTACAATCCTGTATCCTTCCAAGTATAGTATATGTGGCTTCTCCTACACAAGGCCTCTTCTGATCCCTGCTCCAGAGTTGTTCTCTGTCTGTTTCCCTTCTTCTGTCTCTGTCTCCATCGCTCCCTCTCCCTCTCCCCATCTCTCTCTCTCTCTGCTGTGTATTTCCATATATATTTATATTGTATTCTGCCTCCCCCTGACCTTAGTAGACTATCAGATTCTTGAGGTCAGGGACCTTTGCTTTTGTCATTTTTATCCATACACCTAGCACAGTGCCTTGCTTGGATAGACACATAAATGTTTAATGAATTGAACTAAATTCAGGTATTAGGGGTTGGGGTAGGGTTTGAGTGTGGGAAGAGTTAAGAAAATATGGAATTTTTCCTCTCCTTACAGGTTGGGGTACTTTAAAACCCACATGCTCTAAAAATAATGTCTTCCCTTAGCTCAGTCTAACATTTATTTTTTGCTTTTATCTTATCAGTGCCACTCAGGGTCAAGCTCCAGGACTCCAAGGCTCAAATGCCAAGCCAGGCTTGCATCTTCTCTCCACCTTCCCTTTAGGCAAGGTTGGCCGAATTTGCAATCCAGAGTCTTGTTGACGCTGAGTCTCTGCAGAGAGAATAGGTCATTCACAAGTGGTGCCATCACTCAGCAAGCCTGTGACAGGGTAAAGATAAAAGGAGTCCCAACATCTTAGTGAGTCTCTCTCAGGTGGCTCTGCTTTCTGGATGCAGCTGTTTAGTATTGGAAGAGAAGACAAGGCCCAGGCTCCTTCTAGCATTTACAGGCCAGATTCTTTTGAAGGTTTTTTTTTTGAGGGGGGGAATTGTCTCAAAATGAATCCTCCCATAATAATAACAGATAATCCTCTGTTTTAAAAGCAGGGAATAAAGCAATAGATTAGGCTTGCAACAACCACAGCATTTTGGGTATATAAAGTCAGTTTAGTTAACCATGTAGCCTTCTTTTGTTCACACCACAAATATATTATTCACTTATTTTGTATCTTCAGGGAAAAGGGATAATGTAGATAATTGGGCAGCTAGGTGGCACAGTGCCAGGCCTGGGGTCAGGAAGACTTATGTTACTGAGTTCAAATCTGGCCTCAGACATTTAGTAGCCACGTGACCTCCAAATAAGTCATGTTTGCCTCAGTTTCCTCATCTGTAAGATGAGCTGGAGAAGGAAACGGCAAATCAGTCCAGTATCTTTGCCAAGAAAACCTCAAATGGGGTTATGAAGAACTGGATGTGACTGAAATGACTGAATAATAACAAATAAGTGAATGTATAAAGCCCATTTCAACTTACTACTTTCTGCTTCTTTTCTTACCAGACTTTTATGAGTGCTTCTAACTGGGGCAACTATGTGGCACAGTAGATAGAACACTGGCCCTGGAGTTTAGGAGGACCTGAGTTCAAATCTGACTTTAGACACTTACTAGCTGTGTGACCCTAAGCAAGTCACATAGCCCCATTGCCTCAAAACAAAACCAAGTGCTTCTAACCAGTGGCCTTCCTTCATCTTCTGTTAGAAGTAATAATGAAAATTGAAATGGACAGGATGGCAAGGGGAGAGTAGGGCCCATAGGACACTGGAAAATTGGAAAATCAGCTTCAGAACCATCAAGGTTTCATAATCTGTGAATAGTCTATTGCCCCTAAGGAATATCTAGTAACAGGGAAGAGTGGTTAGTCAACTCATTAGGGAACTGTTTAAATTTTATTTATTATGGCTAATAATTTGTTTATTTGAGCTAAAATGTTAAGATGCCTTCAGTACAGTCATTAATGTCCCTCAGAAGCCACTTTAAAAATGTTTATTGAATGGATTAATGAATGATCATAGAAACTTAGGACATTTGAACTGGGAGGGGACTTTAGCTATCCTCTAGTACTAAGTCCTTATTTTATAACAACAATATGGATACTAGACCTGTGATTTCATTTGTATAGAGAACTCCCAGGTGAGGAGGAAACTTCCCCTACTAATGCACAGCAGAATTAGAGTACAATGGGAAGCTTCAGTGATTTGCCCAGGATCACACAGTGTGTGTGTGTGTGTGTGTGTGTGTGTGTGTGTGTGTGTGTGTGTGTGTGTGTATGTGGTGGGTCTTGAACTGTGAACCCTGGTACCCTGGTCTTGCTGGCCTCAAGGCCATTTCTATCCACTCTACCAAGCCTCCTCTTTGTTTTATAAATAATGTATTGGATTTCACAAGTGTGTTTATATTTTATTCACCCTGCATTTTGCAAAACACGCCTAGCAGGGTGACACCACACTTTCACATCTTGTGACCATAACTGATGCAGAGTCCCTCTTAAGCTCATGCACAAGTCTAATTCACAACGGGAAGTGGGCCACGTAGGTCTGTTGCAAACAATCATTGGTTAGTCCCAATGCTGCTGTGCTTCACAGATCAGTGATTTCAGAATCAGATTTGGATTGGGAGAGAGGGACTAGGCATCTGGGGCAACTAGGATAAGTTTGCCCTTAACTAGCCATCAAGGGTTTCTACCTGACAACCTTCTGTTGACAGGGGACTTACTACCTATTAAGGCTCTTTTTTCCATTTCATTAGAATATTTACAACTCTAATTCTAGAAAATTCTTTATATTGAACTAAAATCTGTTTTCCTGGGACTTTTGGTCCTAGGTCCTAATTTTACCTTTTAGGTCTAAGATGAGTTAATTAAATACTTCTTTCACATGACAACAGTTTTCATACTTGAATACAAGCACATTTTCTCTTCTGTGAACTAAACATCCTGAAATCCTTCAAGTGATCCTTGAATCACATGGCTTTTAACCCTCTACGTAAGCTTGAAGGCAGAGACAATTTAATTTTTGTCTTGTTATCCTCAGTACACAGTACAATGGTAGCAGATTGGTAGCCTTTCTCGTCATGAGCTCCAGATTGTCAATGTCCTTCCTAAAATGTGATGCCTAGAATTGCAAACATTATTCCAACGTGGTATTCCAGTGTAGAATACAGGGGGTCTGCTGACCCACTCCCACTTGTTAGATTTCTATTAATGCAGTCTAAGACTATAGCTGACAGGTGGCCTAAGTAGAGTATATAGATGACTGAACCTGGAGTCAGGAAGACCTGGATCTAAGTCAGACCTCAGACACATTCTAACTGTGTGATCCTGGCTAAGTCAGGTGCCCCTAGCAAACTCAAAGATATACATTGCAGAACACTTGCTAATATGTAATGGTAGAAGGAAGTTTCCTTACCACTAGCTGCCTATACCAATGAAATCATAGATCCAAACAAAAAAAGAAAAATAAAGATTGCAACTTTTTGGGGCATTTGCTCATCATCCTGTTCACTCCTTTGGTACTTCCACAGTCCTAAACCTCCCTCCTTCACCCCATCCTCCATTTTACATGAATTATTGTGCAGTTATCACTTCCCCCTACCATCCTATACTCATAAATATGACTTTTTGAATCTGCATGCAGGAATTTACCCTATTAAATTATATTACCCCTATTAAATTTCATCTTATCAGATGGGCTAGAGGCTAGACAGAGGGTTAGGCCTGGAATCAGGAAGACCCGAGTTCAAATTCAGTTTCTGATAATCTGTGTCAGAGTGCGTGCCAGGCTTTGTGACTTTGGGCAAGTCCCTTAACCTCCATAGATCTCAGTTTTCTCACTGGTAATTTGGGGATAATGATAGTACCTACTCCTCAGGGTTGTTTTGAGGATAAGAAAAGATAATATTTGTAAAGTGCTCTGCAAATCTTAAAGCCCTATATAAATGCTATTAGTATTTAAACTATTGTTTTAGCCTGTTAAAATAATTTGGAATCCTCCTTCTGTCTTGCAATTTACCACTGAGTCCTCCCAGCTTCAGCTCATCCATGTGCCTTATATTATCTTTTTCTGACTGGATTGCATACTGTAGCCAAGTATAAATGATTTTTTAAAAAAAGAAATGATCTATTCTTCATTATTCTTCATGATTTTCCCATCTCCATTCCAGCAGATAACAGAGAATTGACAGTGCATATGTAAAGCACTAAGTGAATAGACTATATCTGGGTCGACACTTTTGTTTTTAGCTGCTAAAAAAAAATCCTGGCTGTTGTCTTTAGAAGCACTTAGCACAGCAAAAATGAGTTAAAAAATCAGCTGCAGGTACCAAACAATAAACCAACCCAATTTTTCAGTCTGCCAGATTTAATGTCTTAATAAGGATAGTCATCAATTAAGAAAACAAACCATTTGGTTGAGAACAAGAAGAGTTGCCGAAAGCATATTCCTCTATGGGCAAAGGGAAAGAAACAAAATCTTTCAATTTAAGTTAGTGAGAACTAGGTTATGTGGGATTCCAGCTGCATAGAAACTAGCATCATCAAGGGCCTCCTGTCTCAGAAATAGATATTAGCAAAAAGATAAATTTGTTTTCCTTACTGTTCTTTATTTGTGAACATATGGAACAGGATATAATGCACATTAATCAAATGAATAAATAATGTTGCATTATAAATAATCAATTGAATAATGGATATGAGATGACTAAAAAGCTACCTTCTATTTTTAAATGTATTTGGAGAAAATGGGAACTGGTTTCTGATGAATCATCAGTTGATATGATTTCCAAAATAAATAATCAGCTAGAGACTCATTGTGCTTTATGTAGAAATTAATCCAAAGGGATGTGTTGTTGAGGAGTAACCTCGATGACACTATGTGTAGTACTATTATTTAAGTTGTAAATTTGCCCAAGAATCTGGAAAAAGACTGTCTCATTAGCTTCTTTTTTCCCTTTTATTTATTTTATATTAATGGGATTCTTGCTATTCTGAACCAAGAAAGTATTTCTGGGACAGTTCAGTTTGGTTTTTGTAGAGAGGCTGTTCAGCTGGGGACAGAAGAAAAATGATGAACTAAGCTTGTGGCAACAGTAGAAACCATTCCAATGTCTGAAGGCGAAAAGTTTTCCTTCTTAATGACCTTGGAAAGCCCTCAGGGCCCAGGAAACATAAACAATCAGGACAACATAAAAGCTTTCACACCCCAAACTTAGTCAGCTCAGTAGCTCAGCTAGCCATTAACCAGGGCCAAAACTCTGTATCCTCTGAGGGACTTGATCCAATGGGTTTCAGGCCTAGAACTTCTACCTAGGAAGGATCTGTGCTCTGAGATCTGGAAGACAGCAGAGGTGGGTGGATCCAGTGAAAGATCTATAGAAGAATGGAAAGTATTGAGGAAAACATTCTCTTGTAATGGCACTTTCTCATAGGGAAAGACTGAATGCAATATTAATAATTATAACATTCATAGCTATTATTTGTGTGCAGTGTATTAAGGACTTTATATGCATTATTTTAACCTTGTACAGTGATCCAGGCAGGTATTTTTGTTCCCGTTTCCCAGATGAGGAAATTGAAACTCTGAGGGGTTGAGGTGGGATGGGGCCTTAAGCAAATTGCTGAAGGTCACACAAGTCTAAGCTGAGCTGAGACTGAAGTCTTTTGAACTAAACTTCTTCAACCATAAAATGAGGATAATATAATACTATAGCATAATTATTATAGCATATTATAGCATGCAATAATATTATAGTATAACACCTGCCTTCCAGGATTGTTGTGAGGATTAAATAAAGTAATAATTGTAAAATGCTTAGCATAGTGTGGCAGTGTAGTAGGCACTGTGTAAATGTCAGCTATGGTGTTAACTAGACTGTACTCCTTCCTTACTTCAGCTTCTGACTTAGATTCTCCATTCTCCTTCCAAATTTAGCTTAAATGCCACCATCCTAAAAACTCATGAATCAGGTCTTTCTTGATCCTGCCCTTTTCCCTTTGCCAAAAATACCTTGTATTTTTTTTTGTATGTGCTTGTATGTGCACATACATACTCTGATAGAATATAAAAGTTCTGAGGACGGCCTGTTTCATTTTTGTCTCTGTATCCCCAAAGATGCAAAGAGAAACCAGGTGTGGGTATTCCAGGCAACAATTGTTGGTATTGTTGAGTTGTTCTTTAGTTTTGTTCTATTCTTTGTGACCCCATTTGGGGTCTTCTTAGCAAAAATACTGAAGGGGTTTGCCGTTTCCTTCTCCAGCTCCTTTTAAAGATGAGAAAACCGAGGCAAACAAGGTTAAGTGACTTGCCCAGGGTCACACAGCTAGTAAGTGTCTGACGCCAAATTTGCACACAGGAAGATGAGTCTTCCTAACTCCAGGGCCAACATGTACCACCTAACTTTTCATGGCACATTAAAGCCTTTAATAAATGCTTGTTGATTGGTTAAAGTGTTTGAAATGATCCCATATAGAAACAGTTGTGGAGTACTAGAAAGAATCTATTTATCTCAGAGTCAGAATATCTGGGTTTAAAGCTCAGTTTTGCTCCTCATTAGTTATATAGTCATAGGTAATTCCCTGAATATCTATGGTTCCAATTTTTCTTCTCTGTAAAATGGGCCCACTACTTAGCTCACAGAATAGTTGTAAAAACCAAGTGAGTTAATGTGGAAGAGTTTGTGGAGAGAGGGGGCACTCAAATAAGTCAGAATCATGTATCCTTGAAGAAGCTTTCATTCTTGTGATTATTATTATTACTTTCATCTAATTTTTCCTCATCTTTTTGTATGAGGTTCCAACAGAAATGTCCTGGGACAAGTTGTTAATCTGCTACTTTTCTTTTAAATTTAAAGTTCTATTAATTTTTGCACAGGGAGATAAAATAATTGCTCTGTATATTTTAATAAAAGCATTAAGATATAAGTTCATATTCTGTAGGCTCGCTGCAAGAGTTCCCAGGGCAACTTCAGTAGCTGATAGAATGATGGGTAAGATACATACCTTATTCTGTTCCCACTTGATTTTTTTTCCCCTTTGATAGATCTCTATATTGTATTTGCATGTAGTTTGATGATTGTAGTATTTGGGATGATTGCATGAATATTAAAAGCATTGTTATTTTGTTTTTATGTTGTGTATGTCTGGGCCATGTGGACAACAGTTCAGTCCAGAATGATGAACTGTTCCAGTATAGTTTATTTGTTGAACAGTCCAGGATATTTTGAAGTCTATATGGGTGGTATGGGGATGTCATCTGCTAGTGAATGAAAGATAGCAAGCAGGCTTTTAATGTACATCAGTTCTAGCCACCAGGTCCTGGCTTGCTAGGTATTCAGTAGAGATAATATTTTGGCAGTCTGCCTTAATGTGTTGTACTATGGTCACTATTGCCTACATCAGTCCATAAGTCTGGGTTCCTTAAAGATAGTCAATCTAAAGTTTTCAGTGGCAATGATTTGGTCTTAAACCTCTGTTATAAACTCTTCCATTTTCACAAACACTTCCGACAGCAATTCTTTTAAAAGTTTCTTTGTCATCACTGGTGTCTGAGTTTATTTGGTTATCTCCCATGAAGGGCCTTTTGATTCCATTTCCGGATCTTAGTTGTTTCATAGGCTCAACCTGGAGATAAACACTTTTAGCTATAGCTGACAAATCCAGTGTCAAAAACTGTACTTGTTATGAACCTTTACTATTCCTTAGTAGAATGATTGTTTATTTAAAAAAAATATTTCTATTGGTCTATGACCTGTTTGTCACATGTTCAAATTAACACCAAGCAATCCTGTTCTTTTTTAGTGTGAATTAGATTTTGAGCTCCATGAGGGCAGGAACTGTCTTTTGCCTTAAAAAAAAAAAAATTTGGTATCCTCAGCACTTAGTACAGTGCTTGACATAAAATAGGCACCTAATTAATATTTATTGATCGATTTGGATAATTTAGTCTTTCTATAGCTGCCTCAGGGTTTTAGACTCTATGTTTTATTAATATTGTATGTTTTTTGTCTGTAGTCCATTTTACTTTCCAAAGATCTATGGAGCACATTAAGACTTGTACTATGTAGGTGTTAATTGCTTTAAATGTAGTTTTCCCATTCTACTTTGCTTTCAGAATGCCATTAAGTCTCTTAGTATATCAGTCACAGCCTTTTCCTTGATGTTGTTATGTCCAGCGTATCATGCCTAGAGGCTACCAAGTTGCATATTTATCTATATCTAGATATATCTACATACAGATATGTACATATAGATATATCTAGATATAGATATTGCTATCACTTTCATACTTTAGTTGTATTTGATTTTATAACTGTAAGGGTGGGGCTGGTTGATGTATTTTCACAAGTCATATACAGCTAACTATTTTGTTAGTAAAGATTAATTTTTATGTGCTCAGCATTTCCCCTCCCTCCATTTCTTAAAAAAGTACTTCCCAAATAAAACAACAAAACCCTAGTAGGGAACCACAGGGGTCTAGTCTTAGGTGTCCATTTCAGTTTTCTGCTGGTTTTCAATTCCTGTCTGAATCCTGCAACTGGAGACATTCATCCAGCTGTGAAGTTGCATGTTATCATAACCTCCATTGGTTAACAGCTTCATACTGGCAGCCATCCATATGTAGCTACTGCCAAGAGGGCTTCCTTTATTCAGGAAGGGACAATTTGCAACTTGTCAGTCTTCCCCAAGTGTGTCTGTGCACCTGTGGGAGCTCAGTTGCACATTCTTCCTTGCGTGTATGTAATCTATGTACAGGAGGACACCAAGAATTTTTTTTGTAGAAGATGGTATTACAGGGACATTTTTGAGAGGGAGAATTGGGACAAAAAGAAACAGGGTAGGGGGTGGCTAGGTGGTGAAGTGAATAGAGTCAGGAGGACCTGAGTTCAAATCTTACCACAGACGCTTAACACATACTAGTCATGTGACCTTGGGCAAGTCACTTAACCCCAATATTCCTGCCCTTCCCCCTCCAAAAAGCAAAAAATAATTAAAAAAAAAAGAAACAGGGTAGGACCATTGATATCAAGATATGCAGGCATCATTAGACCACAAATTAGGGCTTGAAACAAACATAAAAAAAACCAAGCCCTGCCCTATTGAAAATACAAGGTATGGGCATACCTTATTTTATTGCATTTTGCAGATCTGTTTGGTTTTTTTTTTTTGTCTTTTGTTTTTGTTTTTACAAATTAAAGGTTTGTGGCAACCCTGTGTCTTCACAATTTAGGTGGAACTAAAAACATGTACTATTTTCCTTTCTCCAATTGCTTATAGTAGTAAGCATTTGTAAACATGATTGTCTTTTTAGAAATCATTTGTTCTTCAGGAATGTCATTACTTGAGATCAGAGTATACATGAGGTGATGGCCCCAGGAGATTTTATATTTCATACCCTCCTAGAACCTTGCTGTTCTGTCTTGGGTTAGTAGGTGTGGGGCCAGAAGGGAGATGGAGTAAAAGATTTTTCCAACAGCATGTGCTCACATCGTGTCTCTAAGTGTCACATTTTGGTAATTCTTGCAATATTTTAAACTTTTTCATTATTATTATAGTGACTTGTGATCAGTGATCTTTGATGTTACTATTGTAATTGTTTTGAATAAGATGGCAAACTTTAATTGACAAATGTTGTGTGTATTCTGACTGATCTATTAACTGGCCATTCCTTGTCTCTCTCCCTCTCCTCAGGCCTCCCTATTCCCTGACACACAACAATGTTGAAATTAGGTCAGTTCATGACCCTACTAAGTGTTCAAGTGAAAGGAAGAGTCAACAACTGCTACAAACTTCATTGTCTTATTTTAAGAAACTTCCACAGCGACACCAGCCTTTAGCAACCACCACCCTGATCAATCATCAGTCAGCTCTGAGGCAAGACCCTCTACCAGCAAAAAGATTGCAACTTGCTGAAGGCTCAGATGAGGATTAATATTTTTTAGCAATAGATTATTTTTAAATTAAGGTATTTACATTCTTTTTTGGATATAATACTATTGCACACTTAATAGACTACAGCATTGTAGTAATTACATTAGGAAACAAAAAAAATTTGTGTGACTTGCTTTATTGTTATATTTACTTTATTGTGGTGGTCTAAAACTGAACCCACATGTCTCTGAGGTATGCGTGTATTTCAAAAATCATAGTGCAGTTTCAAGTTTAGTGCTTCCTTCTCTTTATTCTTGAATAGGTGGTCAGAAGAGTGATGTCATCGGTTACATAATTAACTCACTGCGGGAAATGGACAAATGGCCAGGAGAAGCTGAGCAAGTATCAAAACTGTGGCCTGAAGAAAACTAGGGTTAACTAAATTCAAAACTCACTTTCTTATAATAGCTAATATTCATATGGACTATACATACATTCCTACTTGATTTTTCATAACGATTTTGGGAGGAAGGTAGTCCAGGCATTATTATTTTAGAGACAAGGGGACTAAGGTCTAGAGAGGATAACTGACTTGCCCAACTTTGCATAGGATTTGGACTCCCAGTCTCCTGACTCTAAATCTAGGGACCTCTTGTATACCACAGCTGCCTCTCCAATAACTCTCATTATCATCTGGCCCAAGAGTTCACAAACACATTCTATGCTTTATCTGGATCAGCCTTCAGAAAACCTTGTGAGGTAGATTTTGCAACTCTTACTATTCCTGTTTTATAGGTGGGAAAATTGAGGCTCAAAGAGGTGAAATGATTTGTCTAAGGTCAAAGGATTAGTTACCATTCTCCTCCATGTCTTGGAATCCTTAACTTCCCTCAAGGTTTAGCTCAGATGCCACCTCCTACAGGTGGCCCTGCCCAGTCCCTCTAGTTATTAGTGTTTCTAAATTACCTTGAATTCATTTACCTGTTTACAGGTTGTAATCCAGTAGGAGAAAGTAAGCTCCATTAGGCAAGGGATTTGCCTTCATCTTTTGTCTTTTTAACCCTAGCTTCTGGGCAGCTAGGTGGTGTAGTAGATAGAATGCTAGGCTTGGAGTCAGAAAGATTCCTCAGACACTAGCTGTGTGACCCTGAGCAAGTCATTTACCCCTGTTTGCCTCAGTCCTCTCATCTGTAAAATGAGCTGGAGAAATGGCAAACCACTTCAGTATCCTTGCTGAGAAACCCCAAAGAGGTTTACAGAGTAGGACACAAATGAACAAGAAATCCTAGGTGCTAGAAGAGTATTTTGTGCCAAGTGCTTAAATATTTTTTGAGGCACTAACCAACACTTATCATAGTGCCTGACATATAGTAAATGCTTAATAAATGCTTGTTGACTTGACTAGAATTGTAGTCAAATGGTAACAATTGTAACCATGGTCTCTGAAATCAAATTCAATGCCATTTGAAAGAAGACTGTTGCTTTGAAAGAGAAAACTTCTTAGCAATCCATACAATAATCAATATAATTCTTCTGTTGCTTTTTCCCAGGGCTCTTTAGATGATGGTGTGCTGGTGGCTTTCAAGCCTACCATGAAGTATAGAAGGTTGAGCTGATTCTAGGTAAGACTGTATTGTAAATGTAATCTTAATAAGACTGTGGAGAAAGATGGGTTCTGGGCATGCCTCCCAACTAGAAGGGGGCAGGGTTCAATCATCACAGTTCTTGCCCTCTTTGGTTAAAAGAAAGTGGAGATCACTCTCTAATCACCCTGGACTGGACACCATAGATCCAAATGGCTCTTTTTTTCTAGATTAAATCTAAGTAAGATCAGGGTTCAAGTTTTAAATGTTGTGCTTTGAGAGAGCTATAGGATCATTCATAAACTAACCATGCCTCTAGCCTTCAAGAAACTCTTTTACCTCACCTGCCTTCTGGCCACACACCCATCCACCCAAGACAGAGTAAGAAAAGCACAGCTCCAGCAGTCTGTGAAATACTCAATCTCTTGGGGCCATGGCCTCATGCATACTCTGATCTGAAATAATGACATTCCCAAAAAACAAATGATTTATAACAAGACAGCCATGCTTAAAAATGCTTACTATTATAAGCAATGGGAGAAAGGAAAATGGCACACTTTTTTTAGCTCCACGTAAATTGGCTCTGGTTGGAGAGAGGGGGAGGCAAAAGATGCCAATAAAAAAAATTAAGTATTTTCATATTTACCTGGAGAGGCTTATACGAACTGAAGCTGAGTGAGAAGAGCAGAACCAGAAGAAATTTGTACACAATTACAGATACAATGTGTGTGTGTGTGTGTGTGTGTGACGACCAGTTTGATAGACTGGACTCTTCTCAGCAATGCAGGGTTTTAAGTCAACTTCAAAAGACTCATGATGGAGAGAGATGTCTACATTCAGAGAAAGAACAGAGTTTGAATCCAGATTGAAGCAAATTACCTGCTCTTTTTCTTTTTCTTGTTTGGTTTTGTTTCCTCTTTTCTATTGTTCGTTCCATCTGATACAATCCTTCTTTATAACCCAGAAAAAAAAAAATTAAGTATTTATTGTTTACTATTTGCTAAACCCTGAGGATACAAATGTTAGGAAAGTCAGTCCCTAACCTCAAGGGATTTACATTCTAATGGGAAAAAACACACAAAAGGGAATTGAAAAGATGGGAGGAAGAAAGAGGTGGGCATAGCATCTTGGTTACAAAGTCCAGAGAAAGTTAGGAACACGGCTGGCAAGGTAACAAAGGCCTGGGTCAGTCCACAAAATGGAAACTCCAGGAGGCACTCACTGTTAGGATGTGGGTAGTAGGCCTTGTGAAGGGATATCCCAAGAGGAAGAGTCTGGGTGGGAGTAGGCTGTTTCAGGTCAAGAAGGCCCTAGGTGATGAGGCAAGGGCTGTGATGAGCCAGCAGTAGCCAGGAGAATTTCAGGAACAGGATCTGGAACAGGAGCATGCTGGAGCCAGCTCTAACTGGCTTGCCAGAGCTGATTGCTAATTTTCTCTGTAACCATTTAGACTTCATTTATACTTATACTTCAGAAATCTGCAGCAACTAACAAATCGAGACCTGATTTGTTGTTTTGTTGATTTCTAGACTTGAGAAAGTGTTAATAAAGTAGATTAAATTTAGTGTGTGTATGCATTTTTTTTTCAGTTGTTAAGCATTTACTAGCACACTTCTCTATTCCTCCATAAATATTGCTGGAGTTCAGCAGAAGCCTCAGAGAATGAATCCATCACTGCACTGGAGGATTATTGACTCTAAGCTTATTAGTAATAATAACATCAATGGACATTTTTTGTAGTGCTTTAAGGTTTGCAAAGTGCTTTTATATCCATTATCCCATTTAAGTCTCCCTCAACTTCATAGTTAAAGGGGAGGGGTCCCCAGAACCTCACTCTCATCAGGTATCAGTACCATCTTCCTGCCGTAGGATAATAAGCAGTCTCTGCCCTGCTTCTCTGTATCATCAGCTCTGGCTCCCAATTCTTTCCAGACATACTGCTTCTTAGCCTTAAGCCTTCTGTCACTCCAGCTTCTATGGGCTGCTAATCTGGGCACTCCTCTTCCCTCCCAATCCCAAATTCTGTGGGATGTTTCCTCGACCTTCTCCTGAACTAAAGGAGTGGTGCTGGAAGAACTACGGTTCCAGATGGTTGGCTGTCATTCAAAACATTTGCCTCAGTCCTGGCTGTGTTTGTGGGCATTTCAAAAGTAAAATTTGTCTTGATCTTTCACTGCCCTTCTCTGGGGTACTTTCCCCCCAGGCACACTGGGGCTTCCTTGTCTCCCTATCAACAGATATTTTTAGATCTTCCATTCACTTGAAAGTATAAATGACTGTTACCAAGTATCATTCTTTAAATTTAAAATAATAATAATAAAAAACAACTTTGTTTTTACAATGCCTAAACTTCCCTCTCTATTTTTTCTCTACCCCCTCCAAAGGAGCCATCCATTATATATATATTTTTTTTCCTTTTTGGAGGGCGGAGGGCAGGGCAATTAGGGTTAAGTGACTTGCCCAAGGTCACACAGCTAGCAAATGTGAAGTGTTGGATTTGAACTCAGGTGCTCCTGACTCCAGAGCCGGTGCTCTATTCACTGCCCCACCTAGCCGCCCCTACTGTCTCTGTCTGTCTGTCGGTCTGTCTGTCTCTCTCTCTCTGTATCTCTCTCTCTCTCTATCTCTCTGTATCTCTCTCTCTCTCTCTCTCTCTCTCTCTCTCTCTCTTTAAGAAAAGGAGGACGGAGAGGATTTCTGGGAAATTGGTGGAATAGGTCTGAAAATTTCAAGCTCTCAAGATATCCCTCCACAAATGAGATAAAATAGCACCCCTGGGCAAACACAGAGCTGTGAAAACAAGTAAGAGTAGGGGCAGAACCCGGGTCCTCTTGGGACAATTCGAAAAGCCCAGAAGAAAAATCCGAGGACTAGATTTCTTCCCCGTGAAGAGTAAACACCTCCAGGCTAGGGTGCATTGGTTTTAACTACTAGCGGCAAGCTGCTTAAATAGCCAGCAGCTAGCTCTGGGGATAACTAGGTTCGGAGGCTGCCTTGGCTGAGTCACAGGAATTTTTACCCCTGGGACAGTGACAGGAGTTGGGTGTATGAGCTGGGGAAGATCTAGGGAACCTTTGCTGACCAGGAAAGCCAGACCCAGATGTGCTGGGAAGAGCTGGAGGGGTAGGGTTGGGGGCATAGAAGGAACCAATACACCCCTTGAGTGCAGAAGCAGGGGGGCAGAAAGCCCTTGGCTGTGGGCACTTAGAGGAGGCTTAAGGTTTTGGTTTGAATTCAGGGTCAGCAGGGAGAACTAAAAAGGATCAAAAGCCAGGGGCACCATTTCCCATACCAGGACTAGAGGTCATTATAAAAACTAAATTTTTACCCCCCCACAAAAAAAATAAAAGAAAAATGAACAGGCAAAGGAGAAAGAATCCAGCCACAAAGAACTACTATGGGAATAAAGGAGACAGGGTTAGTCTCTAGAGGAGGATACTGAAGCAATACCCTTCTACCCCAAAGAGTAATGTCAAATAGTCACCTGTCCAAAAAAGAATTCATTGAAGAACTTAAAAAAGACTTTAAAAATCAAATGAGAGAGATTGAGGAGAAATTGAAAAGAAAAATAAGAATAATACAAAAAAAGCAAAAAGATTATTACAAAAAAGTGAACCAATTAGAAAAGGAGATCCAGAATCTTAAGAAAGAAAATGACTCCTTGAAAATCAGAATTGGGCAAGGGGAAGCCAGTGACGTTATAAGAGATGAAGAAATTAAAAAATATATAAAGAATGAAAACATAGGAGAGAATGTGAAACATAAGAAAAACAATGGATCTAGAGAACAGATCAAGAAAAGAAAACATAAGAATAATGGGACTACCTGAAAGGTCTGATCAAAAAAAGAATCTTGATACTGAAGTAGTATGCCTTGACATTTCACTGGCTTACGAGAGGCCCATCTTTGTATCCTGAATTCTTGTAAACCCAAGAATCCTCCATTCCGCTAGGTTATCGAACATCTTTAACCCAGTGTGCCCCAGACCACTCTTATCTCATCCGACCAAACCCAAGAATCCTCCCTTCGGTCATTGAACAACCTGCGTTATCTGAGTGCCCCCGCCCCATATCCTGCCCGACCAGCCTGCCCCTGATACGATGGTAGCTTTTGGACTATTTAAACTGTGTGTCTACTGGGGTTCAGGGCAGCTCCTGGGACTTTGTCCCTAGGACTGCCGCTGGCCAGCTAATAAACGCTTCCTGAATTCGATTATTGATGGTCTTGGCCTGGTGATTCTGTCCGAGTGTCCATTTCAGATACATTAATATAAGATATAATTAAATAAAATTGTCCAGAAACATTAGAACAAGAGGGGAAAGTAGAAATAGAAAAAATCCACTGATCACCACCTGAAAGAGATCTTATGAGAAAAATTCATATAAATATTATAGTTAAATTCTGAAACCCTCAAATCAAGGATAAAATATTAAGAGCGACAAGGGAAAAAACAATTTACATATGACAGTACCACAATTAGAATCATATAAGACCTAGTGTTGGCAACACTAAAAGATCAAAGGTCTTGGAGCATTATATATTGAAGAGGAAAAGAACCGGGCCTCCGGCCAAATCAAAGTTAAGCATAATTTTGAATGAAAAGAAATGGACATTTGATTAACTCTGAGACTTTCAGGATTTTGTTAAAAAACAAAACAAAATTAAACCCTGAACTCAATAGAAGATTTGACATACAGGAGTCAAGAAAAATATAAGGTACATTACAAGAGACTAAATAAGGATAGAATGGTTTACTTTTTATGTGTGGAAAATGTAAAACCTATGTTTAAGACTGTTACCAGTAATTAGGTTGCTTATAAGAAAGATAGGGGTAGACCTAAGTAAACCTGTTCTAGAACTGCTAAAAGAGTAATTATGTTATACAAATGAGGTGCAAGAGGAAGAACCAATACACAGGAATTAGATGGGTGGGGAGAGCTGTTAGTTCTGGAAAACTACTTTCATTGTTTAAGAGGGTTTAAGAGGGGAAAATGCATATTCATTTAGAAGAGTATACAAGTGTTCTAAATTTAGAAAGAAATAAAACTCAGGGGATGGGCGGGGAGAGGATAAAGGAGGGATCTTTAGAGGGGAGGATGAGAGAATAGAATAAAATATAGGTGGCTATAGAAGGGTCTTTAGATTTAGGGGAATGGCAGAATAAGGGAGGGAGTGTTGCAGTGGGGGTAGGCTAAGTAATAGGAGAGCAAGGTAGCAGGTCGAAGTAAAGTAGAGAAGTTGGAAAGATAGGGAAAAAGATATGCACAAACATAAAGACAAGATTGAGTAGAACCTCTTAGGGAAGGTATATGCATATGTATGTATACATTAATATCTATATATAAAAATAGCCATGCTCAATTGTAGCCTTGGGGTGGTGGGTAGGGAGGAGGGAGGGGGGAAAAAGAACAAAGTAAAAAGTATACAGCAGAGAACAAAAGAAAACCTACAGGGAAGCAAAGAAAAGATGGAGAGCTTTCAACATGATGTACAGAATTTAATATATAGGCTTTCTTGACTTGATAAGTCATTACTTTATATTCTGAATATTCTTGTATGTTCTGCTGTGCACATGACATGTTTTTTCTTTTTTCTTTTATATTTAAGTTTATAGTGGCTTTTTCTTTCCTTTTGTATTTAAGTTTTAGTATTTGTCTAAAATAAGAAAAAAAGAGGAAGAGGAAAATATCAGCATAACCAGTCAATACATTACAAAAAATGTGAACATATATGAAACCTCTACAAAGGAGTGAAGGGAAGTATCTTGTATTTTTTTATCCGACTTCCTTTGGGGTCAACCTTGTTCTTTTTAATTTTGAAATATTCATTTTGGATTATTTTTATAGTAGTTTTTTCATTCACACTGTTGTAGTCGTACATATTGTTTTCTTCGTACTGCTTATTTTGTCTTTATTTTTAATAGTATTTTATTCCCCCCCCCCATTATAGGTCAAGACAATTTTTAGCAATTATTTTTACAATTTTTAGCATTCATTTTTACTCAAAAAGATTTTGAGTTTCAAATTTTTCTCCCTCCCCTCTCCTCTTTCTAAAATGATAGGCAATTTGATATAGGTTATATATGTACAATTATGTAAAACATTTCCATATTAGTCACAGTTGTGAAAGAAAAAACAGATTAAAAAGAAAAAAACTGCAAAAAAATTAGGTGAAAAAAGTATGCTTCAATCTGCATTCAGAGTCCATTAGTTCTTTATCTGTATGTGGATAGCATTTTTCATGATGAGTCTTTTGTACTTGTCCTAGATCATTGTGTTCCTGAAATGGGCTAAGTCACCTGTAGTTGATCCTCACACAATGTTGCTGATACCCGGTACAACATTTTCCTAGTTCTGCTCATTTCACTTTGCATCAGTTTGTATGAATCTTTCCAAGTTTTTCTGAAAACTGCCTGATTATCATTTATTATTGTGCAATAGTATCCCATTACAATTATATATCATAGCTTATCCAGTCACTCCCCAATTGATGGGCATCCCCTCAATTTCTAATTCTTTGTTTTCTTTTCTTTTTTTTTTTTTGGAGGGCAATTGGGGTTAAGTGACTTGCCCAAAGTCACATGGCTAGTAAGTGTGTCAAGTGTCTGAGGCCAGATTTGAACTCAGGTCCTCCTGACTCCAGTGCTCTATTCACTGCACCACCTAGCCGCTTCCCATTTTCCAATTCTTTGCCACCATGGATGGGGCTATTATAAATATTTTTGCATATGTAGGTCATTTTCCCTTTTTTATGATCTCTTTGGGATACAGACCTAGTAGTGGTATTTCTGGATTTTCAAAAGGGTGTGCACATTTTGGTAGCCCTTTGGGCAAAGTTCCAAATTGCTCTCCAGAATGGCTGGATAGTTCAGAACTCCACCAACAATGTATTAGTATCTTGATTTTCCCACATTCTCTCCAACATTTATCATTTTCTTTTTTTTTGTCATATTAGCCAATCTGATAGGTGTGAGGTGGTACTTTAGAGTTTGCATTTCTCTAATCAAAAGTGATTTAGAGCACTTCTTCATATGCCTATAGGTAGCATTGATTTCTTCATCTAAAACTGCCTTTTCATATCTTTTGACCATGGGGAATGTCTTGTTTTCTTATAAATTTGACTCAGTTCTCTATATATTTGAAAATGAGACCTTTATCAGACACTTGCTATAAAAATTGTTTTCCAGCTTTTTGCTTTCCTTCTAATCTTGGTTCTATTGGTTTTCTCCATGCCAAAGCTTTTTAATTTAATATTATCAAAATGATCTATTTTATATTTCATAATACTATCTCTCATTTGGTCATGAATTCTTCCCTTCCCCTTAGATCTGACAGGTAGACTATTCCTTGCTCTTCTAATTTGCTTATCGTGTCACCCTTTATGTTTTAATCATGCTTCCATTTTGACCTTATCTTGGTATATGGTGTGAGATGTTGGTCTATACCTAGTTTGTGCCCTATTTATTGTTTTCCAGTTTTTCTAGCAGTTTTTGTCAAGTATTGAGTTCTTGTCCCAAAGGCTGAAGTCTTTGGGTGACACTGCTTATTTTAATCTGCATCAGTTAATGTAATTCTTTCCATGCTTCTCTGTATTCATCATTTTATAATTTGTTATAGCAATGTAATGTTCCATTACATTCATGTACCATAATTTATTTATCTATTTCCCAATTGATGGGCATCTATTTTATTTCCAGTTCTTTGCTACCACAAAAAAGCTGCTATTAATATGAAGTTGTATATAGTACATTTACATTTTAACAGTAATTAAAGCTATAACCTGAAGTCCAGAAGATAGAATTTATAACATATTTTAGTAGGTACTTGTAATATTTTGGAGATATTGGGGACATTGAAAAAGTATGGTGCTTCTCAACAGTCCAGCTGTTGCCTAATTAGCACTTAAGAAAAACAACAGGACAGAAAATAATTATGTTCTCTGTTTTATTGTACAGGCTGGAAGTCCTGGAAAAAGTGATTTCAGAGGAAAAGGTGATTTCTTTCACATGGATTAGATGGCTTCATAGAGGGGGTAAATCCTGAGCTGGGATTTGGAGTGAAAGGGAATTTGATTGTAGGAGATCCTTCCTGGTTAATTTGATGAAATCCCTGAAAAATCTGATGAGTCTATAGGTTGTTGACTTTTGTCTTGAATCAATCAAAAGTAGGGAATAGAACATGCTGGTGCCTCATTGAGAGAACAAGAGATTACTTTGGATTGGGTTTCAGGGAATGGGGCTGCCCCAAAGCTTAGACTGTTGTTGGAAGGGCTGCTCTCTATGCTAACACATAAAAGAGGGCAATGGACTACTGTCAACATTTTTCACTTTTTCCTCCTGTTTTTCTTGCTCCTTCTTCCCCAAAGGATGATGGGGGTAGGGCTCAGCAAAAGTAATTTCTCCCTTCTCCCTCCTCCCTGACAGGGAGGAGTTGGTGATATTTTGCTGCAGGGATATATAAGACCCTCTAATGCTCTGGGCCCACATGGTCTCAGTCTGATCCTTTCAGCTTACCCTCCTCTCAAGCCTGTTGTCCCTACTCAAAGTGTACTCTGGAAAAATTCTTCAAATGTAATTTAAGTATAGTTTGTATGTAGTTTTCATAAATATAGGTATCCCCAGATCCCACATAAGTACCCCAAGGTAACAAATTCAAGTTACATAAGGGACAGCTTTTATTTTGCCTCACAGAAAATGCAGAAGACTTAGAGGATTTGTAGCAATTCATAGACATATTGGAAAAATGCATAAAATATTCTCAGTGGTTCTCTTTGGAAGGAATTGAATTTAGGTCTTCATTGGTATAAACTTTTGACATTCTGATGAATTACTAATTCTCTCTCCTAAAGTTCTGCACAGTACCTCCCAGAATTAGAGTTCTTTGTGGTTTAAACTTCCCCTGGGAGGCAAATGTGCTTTGGGGCTGCTGAACAAGCCAATTTCTTTTGCATAGGACTTAAAACTATCTAAATAACTTAATGTAATAGACTAAGAAGGTGCAGATCTTTTACTGGCTCCCTCCTCCTTATCCCCCTTTGCTCTTCATCTATAGGAGCCTCATGGATTATCCTCTCTATTGAAGAGGCAACAGTGCTCAGGAAATCCTCTTTTCTCTCTAGAAGATCTGATCCCTGAATTCTCAAATTTGAGAGATTTTGAACTGAGAATCACCCTTAAGATTACCCCCAAGGCTGGCACAAATCAGCAAATCTCCCTTATTTCTCCTGAAAGGTGTATTCTAGTATCATACTGGCTAGAAAATCAAAAGAAATTCCCAAGAATTTTCACAAGAGATTAGGGTTCAATAACATGGACTACTCCCTATTCTTTTTTCATGCAGTTTCTTTTTTTTTTTGTAGGAAATCTATCATTTCCCCCTCAGTTGATATAATCTCTTGGTCTGGGAAAGTCTACTCTCAGGGACTCTCCTTTTGGCCTATTTAGACATGCAAATGTACGTGAATCTTTGTTATATATTTCTTAGCCTTTGGGTAAGTCAGATGGTGGTGGTAATGGTGGTAGTGGGATGGAAGAATGAAATCCTCTTTACTCCATGCCTTTTTGGTAGAAAAGGTCAAGAGAAAAAGTCAAAAAGGTAGAAGGAAGGGCCCCCTTTTATAAATTGGCACAAAGAAATGGTGCCTCCAACAAAAGTCTGTTCTCTCTCCAGAGGAGCAGCAGGGGCAGTCAGTCCATAAAGGCCAATCAAGAGTTTTCCTGTCCTCCCAACAAGGAGCCAATGGGCATGTCCACATTCTCTAATGGGCAAAGGCTTGTAGGCTCATCTGATCAACTGAGGAGTTCATCGGATTGCCAGTGATCAAGAGAGGGGGAATTCTTCTTACAGAAGGATGAATGGCAGTGTATCTTTAGGGGAGGGTGGTTTAGAAAACTTCCCTATTCCTGATCAGCTGTTTGTCTGCTTCTCTTTTCTTACTTGGGCCTTTGGAGCCCAGTAGTTTTCCACTCCAAGTGGAAACTGGTTATCATTAATCACTGCGTGCAGCCCTGCTTCCTCTGGGGGGGGGTTTCTTCTGGATGCCAATAAATCTTCCTAATTAACTGTAAAAATCATGAAAAGTAGACGTCATGTTTTAATCATAAGCCACTTGGGCCATTGACATTGGTGCCATTGCTCGAATTTTTATTTTTGTTTACTAAACTGCTTTGGGTTCCTAACACTTTTTAGTAGCTCATCTGTCAACCCCCAAAGTCCAGGATTGCAAAAGCTACGAATTGTTTTCAGTAACTAAATCACAGAAAATCAAGGGGGAAAAAAAGACATCGACACATTGTCAGTGGTTTCTTTTCCCATGTGTTAGTGGAATATTTAAGATCTTTACAGATAATTCAATGCAGACCTGGTTCTAAGAATAAAAGTTGGCATACTGATCAGTGAAAAAAGAGAGGGCGTTCAGAGAATTTTCTTTTCTTTTTCTCATAAGCTTAAGTAAGTTCCTGAAGCAGTTGAGAAGGAAAACTATGGAACCGACCGTAAATCCTATTTGACAATTAGCCTCCAGTTTTGATATTCTGAGATGGATGTTTGAAGACAGGAAATGTTTCATTTTTATCTTTGCATCTCTAGCACTTATTGCAGTGCTTGGCACATAGTAGGCTCTTAATATTGAATGAATGAATTTCTGAGTATAGCTGGAAAAGAAATTATCTACATCATCTTATATATAGGTATCAGATATTTGCAAAAAACTCCAACTTATAACTTGCTATTCATTCTATTAATTCACTTATTTGTTTATCAAATATTTATTAAACACCAACTGTATGTAAGGCATGGAGCTAAATAATAAGAAAACCAAGGACTGATAGGATTCAGACCCTACCCTTAAGAAGTTTATAATCTAATCAGCAGGAGTGGGGAATTGTAATGGAAATGCAAATTTAAAGATCTTCCCTGCCCCTAGCTTAAGTGCACCTGGAGCCTGTGGTGGGAGGCTTGTTTTTTAGGAAAGCCCACACCTTGATACTTTGTGATTGGGCAGTGGGTCAAGAAGGTTGTTACATTCTCTGAGCCAGGAGAAGGCTATATAAACCCTGATGGGAGGCTTTTCTTTGAGGTTCAGTTTGAGAAGTGTTGTGTGATTTGACCAGATGAGACTCTGGGAAGCCATTGTTGAGAGCCCCCCGGCTTTGAAAACCCAGATGTTGATGCTTCCCTCTCTGGTAACTGTGATTTTGGTATTGATAATTGTTGGACAGTTTGGAAGCCTGTCTGATCTGTCTCTATACTTTAAAGTTCGGGGTGCTGACCTTTTTCCCCTGAACTAAGTAATATATGTTTGTTTGATTAAAGTAAGCTTGTTAACTGATTTTGAGTTGCTTTCCTTTACAAAAGCAGATCTAAGAACCTGTGTTGGCAGCCACTCTGGGGATGCTGGGGTGCTTGCCTCTACAGGAATCTGCAGCTTAGAGGCCACATGTGGCCCCCTAGATCCTCAAGGGTGGCCCTTTGACTGAATTTGTTGTGTGAAATTTGGATTCAGTCAAAGGGCCAAGCTTGAGGCCACATGTGACCTCTAGACTACAGGTTCCTCATCTCTGATAGGAAGAAGAAAAAGATGTATATACATGAGAGAGAAATGCCCAGGAGAAGTTGAAATGGGAAAGGCCACATTCCCCTAGTGTGTGTGTGTGTGTGTCACAGAGAGATTAAGTGACTTTCCCATGGTCACGTGTGTGTGCTCACAGTTGATCATTTAAGTCAAGTCACTTTTACTTGAGTTGGGAATATTTTTTAGTTTTGAAGAACATTGAAGAAAAAATTGAGTACATATTTGTATAATGTTTCTGAGTCAAACCCTCCCTATTAATGTGGAAAAAAAATGTTTTACACTGCTTCACTGTCAAAGGTTGGGGAAATGACATTTATTCTGATCATTATTTTCATCACTTAAAAAAAGGAGTTCTTTGAGAAGTCTTATCTTAGATTTTTTAAAAGATCACTGAAGATATAGTCATTATTTTCTAGCCCCTAGCATAGTGCTTTGCAGTAACAGGAGGTACTTAATATATGCTTGTTAATTGACCTGAGAAGTTATTTTGTATAGATAAAACAGGATGTGCAAGAAAAATTAATTTTAGGAATTAAAGTATGTATAATTTCATTAAAGTATATTTAATTTTCTAAGGAAATCTAGAGAATCTGGGTTCAGATACCAGCTTGCTTACTTACTAAATAACCTTGGGTAAGTCACTTAACTCCCCTAGAACTCCATTTTGTTATCTATAAAACAGATTGCAGTAGATGACTTTTAGGATCCCTTCGACTCCTAAATCTTGGCTCCAGTGCTCTCATACTCTTAGATTTATGATAGAGATAACATAGACAGTCCTGGCAGGTTGTTTGATCTATTAGAGAGAACTTTAGAGTGGGACTTGGAATGTGGAGATGAGCTTGTAAAATGAAAAACCTATGCTTATATGGTTAGAATTAATGATGACAATTACCTTCTTCACTTGTAGGTAAGCAATTGGGCATTTATGTAGAGGTAGGTCAGGGTGGTAAAGGGCCCACTTGCCTAGGATTTCCTGGGGCTTTCTGGTTCCATGTTTTCCTGTGCACATCTAATGAGAGTTTAGGCTCCATTTTATTGACACACAAGCTAAAAAAAAATGCAGAATCAGGTGACACTGGACTCAGTCCAATGTGATGATGGCATCAACCTAGCTTTACACAGATGGTCATGGACAGAGTGGAAAGAAGACACTGCTGTGTCTGCTGGGATATTTCCTCACGCTCTTCTTTTTGTGTTAAATTTGAGCCTAAAAAAGGTATTTGAGCCATCTCAGCAATGTCAAGTGTTTAACTACACACTATTTCCCCAATAGATTGTTAACTCCTTGAGGGCAAGAACTGTTTCTTTTTCATCTTTTGTATCTCCCCAGAGCTTAGTATAGTACCTGTCACAAAGCAGGCATGTAATAAATGTTTGGTGATTGATTGCCTGATTAAAACACGTAGCACTTTCTGCTTTCCCTCTGAGATGACCTTCCATTTTCTCTGGCTATATAGTTTTTCCAAATGAATTTTGTTATTATTTTATCAAATTCTGTAAAACATCCCCTGGGTAATTTGTTTGTCATAATTCGATGTAATTAAAAGTATTAATTAATTTTAGTAGTATCAGTATTTTATTATATTACATATTTATTATATTATTACAAACAATATAATTATTACATATAGGACAGCTAGGTGGCACAGTGGATAGAGCACTGGACCTAGAGTCAGGAAGACTCATCTTTGCAAGTTCAAATCTGGTCTTACTTACTAGTTGTGTGACCATGGGCAAGTCACTTATCCCTGCTTACCTCAGTTTCATCTATAAAATTATTTGGAGAAGGAACAGCAACCACTCCAGTGTCTTTGCCAAGAAAATTCCAAATGGGACACAGCTGAGAAATGACTGACAAGAAATTATTATGTATACTAAAATATATGTCATTATATTTCTTATATGTATGACCTAGCCATGAGCACTGAATGTTCTTCTAGGTACTTATTATATTATTATATTACATTATTCTTCTAGGTATTTATTATATATTTATAATAATATTTATAATATAGGTATTGTAGGTTCTTTCTTTGAGGAGCACTTTTCATTGGATCTATGCAGATCTTTTTGTAACTTTGTGTACTCTGTATATTTAGTGTATGTACAGTACTTGGTTGTTTTCATGCTCTCTACCTAATTAGGATGCAAGCCCCTTTAAGACTGATTTACCCTTTTTTTTCTATCCCCAGTGATTAGCAGTGTCTGGAGTGAGTAAGCCCTCAATAAATGTTTGTTGATTTGACTTGGTTTTTTATCATCTTTGCTTCCCCAAACTTTTCAGTGTCTTAGAGAAGATTTGAAAGATGGGGGATGAGGCTGAAGAGGTGCCCTAAGAAGGAAGGAGATCTGATTCCCACTGGTTTTAGGATTTGTTTACTTAAAACAAAACCTGAGAAAGGTTGTTGACTCTTTTGGAGCAATGAAGGGGTAAGGAATGAAAGCAGAGCCTTCTCAGTCAGCTGAGAAAGGAGAATTCAGGAAAAGAGGGGAGGCAGGAGCAACTCCTAACTTGAAAGGGGAGAGAGAGAGCTGAGGTCATACCTTTTTGGTGGGGGAAAAAAAAGCAAGGTAGGGTAGCTGTGTATCACATCCCCAGCATCACAAGTTGGTCCAAATTCTGTAAAAAAAAAAAAAAAAAAAAAAAAGAACCTTACACTATCATATATAGTGCTGAAAGGGATTACTTGGTTCATCTCCCTATTTTACAGATGAGGAAACAGAGGTACAATTCTATAATAGTTAATTATAGGAGAAATGCATTAATAATTGTGCAATTCTATAATGGTTAATTATAGGAGAAATGCATTAATAATTGTGCAATTCTATAATGGTTAATTATAGGAGAAATGCACTTCATTTACTTACTCTAAAAGAAGTACAATGAACACATGGCTTCTATAAGTCAAAATCATATCAGAAAATGATTTTGGAAATAATCACTTACTTGCTTAAGAAAAGTAATGACCTATGTCACTTGACTAGACGATATTGCTGATTTCAATCCTTTTATAACCAGTAGAACTTGAGGGGAAAAGGCTAACAGGGAGAGCTAGTCTTTTATATCTTTTCACAAGGGTGTTATAATGGATTCTTTTAAAAAACTGTATTTGGTAACGATGTGAGTAAAAGAAAAATAGTGGTTAATGACAGATACTAAACGTTTCAAATAAAATAATAAAAATAATTATTTTAAAATACCTTCTTCCATACCCTTTTCCCAGGTGGGATATATAGTTTCTTGCTAGTGTTAAGTATTTTTCCCTGCTTTTTTTGACAGTTCATATTTAGATTCTTAAGGCCTCTCTCCATGAGATCGTTGGAGTGGTCAAGATTGGGAAAAAACAAAACAAAACATGCCTTACCCTTTTCTCCATGATGAAATGGAGCCTAACTAACCAAAAATCTCAGTTACTTGGATATTTTTCCTGCTATCTGTTTTTTAGGAAAAAGAGCCAAATGATAAAAATGCATTTCAGAGATTTATTAAAACAAAAATAAAACACTTCTTTCAGGAAATGTGCTAGGGTCAGTGACGATTCATATTTTATCATATATTTAGAACTGAGAAAGACCTTCGGGGTCATCTAAACCAAGCTCATTTTCCCATTGAGGAAATAGGGTCTCACAGAGAGATTAAGTGACTTTCCCAGGGTCACACAGCTATTAAGTATCAGAAACAGGATTGAAAATCCTATCTTCTTGACTCCAAGTTCAGCTCTCATTGCTCTAGACCACCCTTACTCCCTTATGATACTTTCAGCCTAATTAGCTCAAAAATGATCTGAATGATGACCTTAAGAAATTGTGAGAACCTCAAACACTAGAGAAAAAATTAAATTATATTCAGGAAATGGTACTTAGTATGTCCAATCAAGTTTTTCTTCATTTTGGCAAGCATTTATTGTTTCTGCTCTATTTAAAGAATTATGCTAAATAATAGAGAAACAAAGGTAGATGTGACACAGACCCTATTCTCGAGGAGTTTATAATCTAATGTATATGTGTATGAGTATATGTATGTGAGTGTGTGCATGTGTGTAAAATGCATACAAATAATTGTGATACAAGAGAAAATGTGATAAATACAAAGAAAAGATCTGGTCAAAAGGATGGGAAGAATTTAAGAAAGGAGAAATCACTTTTACCAGGAGAAGCTGGTGGTGGGGGTCAGACTAGGTTTCATGGAGGAGTTAGCACCTCAGCTAAACCATCAATCAGTCAATCAGTTAATTCAGCAAGATAGAGATTGAAGTTATAGTGGGGAAAATAGCAAAGGAAATGGTGTAAACAAAGGCAGAGAGAGGAGAAGGCAGAAGATTAAAGGACTCAACTAGTTCACTTTGGCTGGAATATAGACTGTATATATAATAATATATATATATATATAAAATATATAATTATATAATATATTACTACATGTAACTATATGTAGTAATTATATAATATATTACTACATATAACTATATGTAGTAACTATATAGTATTATTATATAATATATAATATATTATATGTAACTATATATAGTAATATATTATATATAATATATTAATTAATATATAAATAAATATACAATAAGCATATATAATAACATAGATAATATATATAATATAAATGAAGAGAAATCAAATTGGATAAGGCTAGAAAAGTCAGACCAACATTTTGGTGGTCTTGGAGGTCAGAATCAGGAATTTATACTTTATATAGGAGGTAAAAGAGAGATACATAAAGTTTTGAGTAGAAAACTGGCATAAATAGGGGGCCACATAAGGAAGATCATTCAAGCAGTTCTGTAAAGAATGGCTTAGAGAGGAAATAGATGAGTCAGGAAGACTTGTTAGGATGCTATTAAAATAGTCTCAATGCCAAAAGTGAGGACCTGAACTAATGTGGAAAGGAGAGGGTGTTGGGAATTTAGAGGACCTGGCAAATGACTAGATGTTTAGGGCAAAGGAGAGGGAAGAGTCAAAGATGATTCCAAGGTTAAAAATCTGGATGACTACAGAGAGTAGATGTCATTTGACGTTTTACCGTAGAGCTTGTTTCTCTTGGTTCTTAAGTGTCACCTACAAAATTGTGTCGAAAATAATCAATTCTGAGATTTGTCCCATAATTTATTTGTGTTTATAAGCCCATTAAGAAAATGGGGAACTGGTGAATACATAATGATTTGTAAAATATTTTAATGTAATTTTTTCAACTGTGAAAATGACTATTAGTTTTTTGATGAAAACAGGCTGCTGATAAAGTGTTTTTCTGTAAAGTGTAGTCTTTACTAAATGAAAAAAAAATCTGGATGACTGGGGTCAGCTAGGTGGCACAGTGAACAGAGTACTGGTGCTGGAGTCAGGAGGACCTGAGTTCAAATGTGGCCTCAGACACTTAACACGAAAATGGTCTACTCATCATGTCCAAACTCATGATGTCCCAAACTGAACTCATTTCTCCCAAGAAATTTTTGCCGTGTGACCTTGGGCAAGTCACTTAACCCCAACTGCCCTCCAAAAAGCAAAAAAAAAAAAAAATCTGGATGATGGGAAGATAGTAGAGCTGTCAATAGAAATAGAGAAATTAGAGGGAGGGGCAAATATCTTGGGAGAAATGAGTTCAGTTTTGGACATCATGAGTTTGGACATGATGAGTAGACCAAGTGAAGATGTCCAGCAGGCATTAGGAAATACAGGACTGGAGCCTTCAACAGATGTTGGAGATAGAGAAATAAGTGTGAGAGTACTCTCCACAGAAGTGATAATGGAGCCTTGAGAATAGATGAGATAAGGTAAGGGAGACTCTATAAAAACGGAATATATTCAATTCTCTGCTTTATCAGCCTTTGTATAAGTAGACTGTATATTTAAAAACACATAGGATCATAGATTTAGAGTTGTAAAGGTACTTATAGGCCAGAGAGGCAATCCTCCTCATTGTGAAGATGAAGAATCTGAGACTCAGGGTGCCTGTGTCACAGATAGTATCTGCTGTAGCATGTATTTAGATTAAAAAAATATTTGGGGGGCACAACTCTCAATTTTAGAAGGTGTTGCTTTATTGAAATTCAATTTATTGATGACTATAAAATAAAAAAAATCAATTTCCCAAAAAACAAAACAAAAAAACAAAACAAAACAAAAAATCAATTTCCTAACTTGGTTCTTCTCAAAATTGAACCAATCATCCAATTTTCTTTTTGAGGGTTTTTTTTTTTTCGGAGGGGGGAAGTCAGCAATTAGGGTTAAGTGACGTGCTCAAGGTTACACAGCTAGTAAGTCTTAAGTGTCTGAGGCTGGATTTGAACTCACATCTTCCTGAATCCAGGGCTGGTGCTCTATTCACTGCATCACCTAGTTGCCCCAAATCATCCAATTTTCATAGCCTATTAGGATCAAAGCTACATCTATAAAAGTTGAGTGAGGTAATTGTATGATCATAGTGGGAGATGGGACTGGAGAACTGTTCTTTGTAAGGGTGTCTGTCCTCTAGCCAGTCATTTCTCTAGTCCCTGGCTCTTTAGCAGTCTCTAAAAGATGTTTGGACTAAAACAAACTTTTGCATTGTAGTGAGAGCTATGCGTGAGACATTATTAAATAAACGAACGAGACTTTAGACATATGAAAGATGGAAAAACTTCAGTGACAATCATACCATTAATGAATATAGTTGCTTGAATGATTTAAGACTAGAGTTGTAATAACTATGGGATTTAGAGGAATAGTGTCCGAAAGCCTCTGAAGAATCAGAATTATGTCTTGGGTCATTATGAAAAAAAGTCTGCCAGGGGACATGAGATAACATTCTGGTGTCCCAAGCTATCATCACCCATTCTGTGAACCATATGACATGTGTTTACTCTCTTTTCAGGAGACTGATTGATTATTTCTTTTTATTTAGTGTTCTAAACCAAGTGCCAAAAGAAATGGGGCCAGCTGGGGCCAATTTTAAAAATTTAAACTAACAATATTCTGTTGTCAGAAGTTGAACTGAACAGTGACATTTCTCTTTTAAATTGTCATCACCAATGCCTCCAATATGTTACATTCCAGATATGCAACATCTGGCCTTTACAGAGTGTGACTATGATATTGACCAAGACACACTACAACCAAAATGAGATAAGGAGGCTGGAATTGATGATGCTCCTTATTTATGCACTTATGTTTCTACTAAATGAGTCAAGATTCTCTGGAAATTTTATTCCCTTGAAAGCAAAGCAGATGGTCCCTTTCTTTCACAGGTGGGAAAATGGATTCACAGAAAGTACATGATAGAAGAGTAAGTTAATAATGATGAAATGCACCTGAACATAAGGTTTACTCTGAAAGCAAGCAAATGATCAAAACACATAATCTGCCCCTCTTGCCTTGAGGACATTCACAGATTGTATTATAAATTTACTCATACTTGTTAGATACTATACGTGCCAGAATGGGCAGTGCACTGGACCTGGAATTAGGAAGACCTGACTTCAAATCCATCTTCAGATACTTACTAGCTATGTGACTCTAGGCAAGTTACTTAACCTCTATCTACCTCAGTTTCTACCTCTATAAAATGGACATAATATTAGCTCCTACTTCCCAGGGTTGCTGTGAGGAAAAACCAAGATTTCTTTGCAAACCTGAAAGTACTATACAAATCCTACCCTATTAATATATCTGTATATATTTGTTCTTCCCAACTAGATTGAAATCTCCATGAAGGCAGGGACTATGTCTTATTTATCTTTGTATTCTCCCATGCATATAACATAGGCAGAGCAATTTTTTAAAATTAACTAGCAATATATTTTTACTAGCCTTAGAAGATTAGATAGGTGACATAAATACTGTCAACAAATCTAGTTTATTCCTTCTTTCCTGGTCCTCCAATACACATAAACAAAAATTGTTTTATTAGCCTCAGTGTAAAGATTTAATAGCTTAGCTGAAAGTTTTAAAATAAAGTGAGGAATAACACAAGCACACTTAGTTAGGCAAGGATAAAGACTTCATCTAAGAAGGCAACATGAAGAGAATGACTATTTGTTCATCATTTGTTACTTTCAATATGAACCTGTCCTACAGGGGTAATTGTGCTCATTTTCCAAGCAAAACATCTCTAGGTAGGAACCAATTATGTCTGGAACAGGTGGCTTCCATTGGATAGAACATAGTTTTAATGAGGCAAAAACTACCTGTGATGGATGAGTTAATTAATAAATATTTACCGAACACATATTATATGTCCCATTTTTTGCTATCTGCTATAGGGTTTTGGAAAAAAGTGTGAGATGTGGTTCCTGTTTTCGAGGAATTTATAGTTTAGTTGGAGAGACATGCATTGAGTAATAGTAGATAACAAAAGACAATATAAAATAATAATACATTGTAATAGTAATGGAATTTAAAGATCCCCTTGTATTGGCTTGGTTTTCAGGTTGAGTGTTGAAACCCAGAGCTTGTGAATCCCACTTGTGAGATGGACTTGTTGATGTGAAAAGCGAGGGCTAACCTGGGAGGAGCTGGTGCCATGGATTTAGAGAGAGGTCCAAGCAGAGAGAAGGCCCAAGCATAGAGAGGCAGAAGAACTTTTGGGAGCAGCATTGTGGAGGCAGAGAGAGAGAAGATTGCTGAGGGCCAGTTGGAGCTGCCCAAGACTTTTGAGAGCTGCCACCTGCCAAAGATTGAGGAGACATGGCTGTGATGCCGGTATTTTATCTGTCTCTTTTGATATTGTTTTGCCACATTTGTCTGCTGGTAAAGGACAGTGCTGTTGTTGCAGAAGTCCTGTAACCTTGCTGTTGATTCAGAAGCCCTGAGGAAGGATTTTTTTGTTGTATGTTTACAGAAATCCTAGATGAGGGTCTTGTTGATGTTTTCAGGGGTCCTGAGACTGTTCTGCAGACAGAGAGTGAATTGATGAGGACACTGGCAATGTATCTTGTGGCTTTCTTTGTTAAGCTTTGTCTCCCCAGGAACAGAGATTGCTGAGAACTTGCCTCTGGTCAAGATGAAGAAAAGACCTCTCTTTGGGTATTAAATGCTGTGATGATAGTTTAACCTTGTTGTAGCTCAGGGGTAGATGGCCTTTGTACTCTCCATTGCCCCTTTTGAGAAGGTGCTTGGTGTTAACTGATCCAGGGGTGGGAAACTTTTGACTTTTTTGTTTTCTGTGACAGACCAAATTAATGTACTTTGTTTATGATTGGAAACTAATCTCCATTTGAGAAGAGAGACTTTGTGATTGACTAAATGAATGTACTGTCCAGGGGTGGAGTAATACTTGGAAATTATTGAATTACATTTGGTGAATGCTGTATTTTGATTTTCTCTGTTCTATGAATGTTTTGCCTTCATTTGTCACTGAATAAAATACAGAGTTACTATGCTGATATTCTGAACCTTGGAAGTTGCCTCTGCTTGGCATTATATACATATATGCATATAATTATATATATAACTATTTATAACTATATATATAACTATATATATGTATACATATATATGTATACATATAAATGTACACACACCCTGAATATACAGACATAAACATTTAAAGCATATTTTTAGTTCTTAAGGGCTAAGTGTAGGGTGAGTTGTATGGCTTCATTATAAGCACTCTAGAGTTTCAGAGAATAGGGACTGTTGGACTGTTATCAGTAAATAGGCAAGAGCTTAGGAGGACTTCAGTAATAATGAACTTTATTCCTATAAATCTGATCAGAAATCATTGCATTACCCTCATTTGATAAATGGTCAAAGGATATAAACAGGAAACTTTTAGATGAAGAAATTAAAGCTATCTCTAGTCATATGAAAAAATGTTCTAAATCACTATTATTAGAGAAATGCAAATTAAGATAACTGAGGTACCACCTCATATCTATCAGATTGGCTAATATGACAGAAAAGGAAAATGTTGGATGATAAATGTTGGAGAAGATGTGGGAAAATTGGGACACTAGTGCATTGTGGGTAGAGTTGTGAACTGATCCAGCCATTCCAGAGAGCAATTTGGAACTATGCCTAAAGGGAAACCAAACTGTATATACCCTTGATCCAGCAATAATATCATTACTAGGTCTGTATCCTAAAGAATTCATAAAAAAGGGAAAAGGCCATACATCTACATAAATATTTATAACAGCTCTTTTTGTGGTAGCAAAGAATTAGAAATTGAGGGAATGCCTATCAAATGGGGAATGGCTGCACAAATTATGATATATGAATGTAATGGAATACCATTGTGTTATAAGAAATTATGAGTAGATGGATTTAAGAAAAAACCTGAAAAGACTTAAATGAACTGATGCTGAGTGAAGTGAGCAGATCCAGAAGAACTTTGTACACAATAACAGCAACATTGTGCGATGATCAACTATGATAGACTTAGCTCTTCTCAGTAATACAATATTCCTTAGACAAAGAGCTGTGGAATCTGAATGCAGATCAAAGCATGCTATTTTCACTTTTTTGTGGTTTTTCCCTTTTGTTCTGTTTCTTCTTTCACAATATGACTAATGTAGAAATATGTTTAACTTGATTACACATGTATAACGTATATCAGATTGCTTGCCATCTTGGGGAGGGGGGTGGGGGGAAGGGAGGAAGGGAGAAAAATTTGGAACTCAAATTCTTATAAACAATGAACATTGAAAACTATCTCTGGGTGTAATTGGAAAAATAAAATACTATTTACAAAAATAAAATAAAAAACTTGTAAAAAAGAAATCATTGCAGCACACAACAATTAGAATGGAAAAGGCACAATATATTTTACATCTATGATCTTCTCTGTAATCATATGTACACTACTCTAAAGTCCTCAACACCTCATGCCCACATTCCTGTAATAGTCTCCTAATTGATCTCTTTGTTCCACTTTGGAGACTACTGCCCTGATATATACAAGACAAAATCCTTAGGCTGGCCTTTAAGACCCTTAAAAATCTGGGTTCTATTTACTTTTCCAGTCACATTTCATACTATTCCCCTTAATGAATTGTATCTTTCAAGCAAACTGGACTACCAGCCATCTCCCATACTCAACATTTCATCTCCTATATTAGTGCATTAGCAACTCCCCCCTCAAAACAAACAAACAAACAACAAACAAAAAACATTCCACCCACCTGGAATGTCATTGGTCACTCCTAATTTCTGCCTCTGAGAACCTTTTGTCTTTCTTCAAGGCTTATTTTGGATGTGCTATCTTCATTGAGAAACCTTCCCCAATCCTTCACGGTTTTGTGATTTCTATCACCACCATTTTCCTTAGACTTTATATATTTGTGTACATACTGTATCTTTCCAGGAAAATGTAAGAACCTTAATGAGAGGGATTCTTTTGTTTGTGGCATTGCATCCTTAGCACCTATGATACTTGGCTCCCAAGTGCCTTATAAATGCATGTTTGAATTGAATTACAAAACACGGAAGACCTCAAGGGGAATCAAATGAATATATCGCACTATCATCATCACTGTAACAAGCACTTATTAAGCCCTTACTTTATTCCATGTTAAGTGTGCTACGTGCTGGGGATTCAAATAAAAGGAAAAAAATGGCCCCTGCCCTCAAGGAGCTCACATTCTAATGACTGAGAAAACTACACAAATAACCCTGTATATACAAAATATAGGTCATGATAAGTGGGAGCAGTCTCAGAAGGAAGGCATTGTCCTTAGGTAGGGATACCAGTTAAGGCCTCCTGCAGTAGGTAATATTTGAGCTGAGTGTTAAAGGAAGCCAGAGAATCCAGGATATGGAGAAAAAGGAGAGCTTTTGAAGCATAGGTGAAAACCAGTGAAAAGGCACTGGAGATAGAGTGTCATATATAAGGAATGACAAAAAGGCCATTGTCAATGGATTGCAGACTATATGGAGGGGAATAAAGTGTAAGATGATTGTTAAAATAGGAAGGGGCGAGATCAGGGGTGGGAACCTGCAGCCTCGAGGCCACATATGGCCCTCTAGCTTCTCAAGTGTGGCCTTTTTTTTTTTTTAAAGCAATTGGGGTTAAGTAACTTGCTCAAGGTTACATGGCTAGTTATTTATGTGTGGGTGCTCATTTTCTGAGGCCGGAACCGATCCTGGCTTCTCCCAACTCCGGGGCCAGTGCTCTTATTCACTGTGCCACCTAGCTGCCCCAAGTGCGGCCTTTTGATGGAATCCAAATCAAGGGGCTGTACTTGAGGACCTAGAAGGTCACATGTGGCCTGAAGTCTCAGGTTCCCCACCCCTTGGCAATGTGGTAAAAGATTTTACAAGCCAAACAGAGGATTTTATATTTGATTCAGGGGGCAATAGGAATCCACTGAAGTTTAGTAGGGGAATGATATAGTCAGACTTATGTTTTAGGAAGATCACTTTGGCAGTTGATAGGAGGATGGACTGGAGTGGAGAGAAACAAGGCAGGTAGACCAATTACAAGACTATTGCAATGTGAGTGAAGAGAAGGCAATATATATGAGAGATATACTCTAAATATGCATGCGTATTTAACAGGAATGTCATAAAGACTAGAATTTTCATAGAGGGCTTCATGAAACCAGGGAGGGAGAACGGATTTAATCTTGGTTTTGAAACATGGATCAGCTCTATTTCAGGCATCAGATCATAGGCCAACCCCCTGACTCAGACCAGGTACCTCCCAAATGCATGTTATTGGTCATAAGATCAATTGAGCAACAGAGTTTGGACAACTCACGAATATCCCTTATTAGGACTGGGAAAACAACTCAGAGTTCATGTCCTACTGATGGTGCACCAAGGACATAATTTTTGTGTGTACGAAGGACAGACTATTGAGTGATATCCCCCTCCATATTTTTTTATCCTAGATTTAGTGACCTCTGTGATTAGAAGAAGGTGGGCTAATAAGGAGGAGGAGCTGGGGAAAGGGAAGCCAGTGGTGAAGAAGACAGTCGGGGATTGGGCTATATGTTGGGCTATATTATCAACTCTGCATTAATACAATTTTGTTAATAAGATAGTGTTTATATGTAATTTTTTTCCCTCCTAGAGAAACCATAATGCACACTGGAATAATTCAATAGAAAACATTTGTCATTTCTCATCCATAATTATCAGCTGCATCTGGTTTGCATTTTTTATTAGAAAGTTTGTTTGAGCTGGACCTGAGTCTTTCCCCCCCACCTCCTTCTCTTTTCCTGATTTCATTTTGTTATTATTATTATTTTTTACATTCCATCCCTAATTTCCATGATGTGAGGGGTCTTACATTTCATAAGACACAATAAATCAAGCAGCTACTCTGTTGTAATGTCAGTTACCATGTATTTGTCATAGGCCCTGTAGATTATGGGGTGGGTTTACTTAAGGTTAGAAGCTCAAGCAGCTCCAACAACAAACATAGCCACTGCCATGAGTATGCACGTAGCCCTTGCTGAAGGTATGAAACTTCAATAAACTTGAGTTGGTACAGCTGTTGTCAACAGTGACCCTGGAACATTTTGGAGTTTGAGTTCCGTTGTCTTGGTTCTTGGGACAAAGCATGAGTATGAGGGAATTTCTAGATGAACTTCCTCCCCAACCCCTTTTTCTTCTCCCCCATGATGTCCTTGATTTTTTGAATGTGGAATTTGGGCATTTCAGTGTTTAGTCTCTATCATAGTTCTTGGACTGAGGGAATGAGAAAAGAAGTAAGGAACTGGAGGAAGTAATTGCAGGGAGTGGTGGTCAAAGACTGGGTGGGAGAGATGGAGATGTATAAAAGAGAAACAAGCGTGATGGCGGCCCTGTTCCTTTGGAGGGCGACCAGAGAAACCACCACTGTGTTCTAACTCACATGGACCCTCTACTATGTTTTTATTGTTGTTAAGTTGTTTCAGTTGTGTCTGATTCTTTGTGACCCCCCCTTGGCAAAGATGCTGGAGTGGTTTGTTATTTCCTCTATTGTGAGCAAAACCCAATTCTAACTCCTGAGTTCTTGTATCTGAACCAGGCCTATGGAGTATAAGGTGATCATCTTGATGGGTTATGGTGACATTTGGTGACCTGCTCAAGGGAAAACTCAAATTGCCTATTCCAGTACTGCTAAGTCTAGATAGATCCTGTATGTGTTGGTGTACTTTGAAGACCTAGAAGAATGATGAACTTGTAGCCACTTGGAAATGTCAGTCAAAAATAAACATTTATCTTTATGTTATTTTACTTTATAAACATACAACATATATAGATGCTTATTATATACTCTATTATGCAGCATGTTATTACGTGCTATTTACTTACTGCTTTCATGTTAAGACTATGCAGCATTCTAATATGTCTATCTCCATTGAATATAGTTCATTAGCTTTATTGGTTTCATGCTTTATTACCTGGGTTATTTTGTTTTCAATTTAATTTCTATTCAATTCGAACTAGACTATTGTTCTTCCATCTCATACTGCCCACTCTTGTCTCTATCCATTTCTGCAAGCCATTCTACCATGTCTGAAACAATTACTCTATCTTAAAGACTCAGTTCTGATTTGATCTAAGAAGCCTTACCTTATCTCTCCCATCGCCTGCCTCCATTCCCACTAAAAGTGCTCTGTCCCTCAAATTTCTTACTTCATTTTTCTGGATCTTTTCTTTGCTCTCACACAGTAAACTTTATTTATAACTTTTTGTTACAGTCTTATCATTTATATTAGGTAGCTAGGTGATAACAGTTGATAGAGTGCTGGCTCCAGAGTCAGGAATACTTGAGTTCAAATCCTGCCTCACGTACTTAATAGCTGTGTGACTCTAGACAAGTCACTTAATTTTTGCCTGACTCAGTTTCTCCATCTGTAAAATAAGGGTAATAATAGCACCTACTTTCCAGGGTTGTTGTAAAGATAAAGTGAGATTAAATCTATGTAGCACTTTGCAAATCTTAAAATGCTATATAAATATTAGGTATTATCATTTTTTTTATTCTCTGTCTCTGTCATTTTTGATCTTTTAAAAATTCCTGGTCTCTATCATGTAACCTTCAACATTAATATGAATTGAATTGCTGTTTTTGGAACTTTATTTAATTGATTATAATGGTCTAATTTTTGGCATGTTTGTTGCCGATCTAATAAAAGAATTGGAGGGAGAGGGATTAAAACTAAATGAAACAAGTTATTTTCCTCATGAGGCTATCAAGAAAATTTTCATGACATTAAATCCATACTTGATTGTTGCAGAGAGGATGGACAACAAGTCAAAAGGAAGGTTAGACTCATTTCCTCATTTTCTTTGAACAAATCTGAACTAATTCCACTATACTTTAACTCTTCAAATTTATGAAGAATTCTATATGTTTAAATTTTAAACATTATCACTCATAATGCATTTGCTTTTCAAATTTCAATGTCATATTTTAAGATGTGACAGTATTAGGATTATCTTTGTTTATTTTTAAAGTGATTTTGGTGTCTTCAGGAATTAGAGTTCTTTCCCAATGTTGTCATCTTGAAGAGAGATTTGTGTAGAACCTGTATCATTGAAAGGTTCTAAGTTAATACCCCCAAATTCTTCCTTTCAGGAAAAGATATTGAACAGATCTAGAATGAGAAAATCAATGGGAAAATGTCCTGAAGGCTTGAAAGTATGTTACCAATTCAAATTATGTTATTTTTATCATGGTGTTATTATAGTAATGCAACCTTATTCTATAATAAAGTAATAATTGTACCCCAACCTACAAATACCTTTGAGCAATCTTCCCTTAATTTATTTTCTCCCCTACTTCCAAAAAAGGCTTGTTCTTTTAAAATAATGGTCTATATTTAAAATACTGTCTACTTCAAATAATGAAACCAAATTAAAATATAGTCTAGCTCTTAATAACAACTTTTCTGTGACTAGATTGATCATATGCTTTCACTCACACTTTGGTTATGGTCAGATATGCCTTAAAGAAGTCAAAGATAGGCACAGATGCCCAACAGCTACTCAAAAAATCAAAGTATCACCTTTGAAATATCAAAGAACTGGAGATAAAGTGGGGTCTGATAGACTGGGGAAGGAAAGCAAAAACAACAATTATGGCTTATGAATATGTTAGACTAGAGATGTGGGAAGATTTGTATGAACTGATGCAAAGCAAAATAGAATCAAGAGAACAATATACACAATGACTATAACAACATAAATGACAAGAACATTAAAAGGAAGTAGAAATCAGAGGATTTAACCATCCAAGGGTCTGGAGAACAGATAGTACAACATATCTCCTCTCATGGCAGAGAGGTGAATGCAAGAAGGACAGAATATTAAGAACATTGCAGAGACTTGTTTTAAATTTTTTTCTAATTTAATTTCTTTTTGTCACAAGGGAAAGAGCTTGGGAAATAACTGCAATACAAATAACATGTTTGCAATAAAAAGATGATAAATACTTATGAAAAATAATATACATAATGCAACATAAGGATGACAAATATGCATTTATTAAAAATAAATAGTACGAATACAATAGGAAGATAAATAACAATAATATGCATTTAAAATAAAGGATTATTTTCCCTTAAGCCTCCTGGGCCATTGCCAGTCATCTTGACGTTTTGTCTTGTTCCTGGATTCCAATGACTCTGGAGGAAAGTGATGCTGATGACTTTTTTTTTTTTAAGGGAGGTCTTTTTTTTAAAAAAATAAATTTTTAAAATGAGCTCCACCTCACTTAAATCCAATTCACTCAAAAGTTAAGACATCACCCTCATGATGTCATTGATCCTCTTTGAGAAGAAAGGACCAATAACAACAGTTTTTTTCTCTTCAAATACAAGCCACTGAATCTCTTTAGCTGAAGGAATAAAAACTATATAAGTGGGCAATTACATTGTTACTTAAAGTTTCTGGTATTTGAGGAAATTTTTTTTTGTCTTCATTCTACAAAGATAAAATGACATGGAAAATTTGAAGTCGTTATATATCATCTAGGAAAAATAATTATCTAGGAATCTAGCATTCCTAGGAATCTAGGAAATCTAGGAAAAATCTAAATTATTAATTTAGATTTTATTAGTGGTGATGCCTCTCAGTTATACCCCAAATTTACTTTTCATAACTCAGTAAGAGTATAGAGTTCATGTAAATATGAAGAAAGGGGTTGTTATACAAACTATTGATGTATAAACAAGGTAGTATTCAATCTACTTAAAAATAAGTTGTTTTAAACAAGACTTCCTATTTTCATTCTGATAAATACAATTGGATATTACTAAAAATAAATTTTTTCTATTTTTTCATTAAAAAAGGCTTGATCAAGTTTCTCTATGGAATTTACAAATTGAAATGTTTGGTTTTGACATGACAATCATTTCTCAGAAAATAACCTCTCCCTTCCTAAGTCCCTTTCAAAAAGAAGTGGAATTGTCTATTATAGAGACTGTCTGTCTACCCAAAGGAGATAATTATTAAAGATCCAAGTTAGAATGTTGTGTTAAAATTGTATCTTGCTCTGGTCATCCCCTTCTCCCATCCTTTCACTTTCTCCTCCCCCTCCCTTAGTATAGTAAGTTTATAAGTAGCCAGTATAAAGTAGCATTAGCAGGAAGTAAGATTGCAAAGGCGAACCTAGAAATCATAGACAAACTGTCCTGAAGATCAAAGGGGCATAATTAATAAATTGTATTATATATTAACCAAAAATCACACCCTGGTAATACGTGCTGAATCAGGGAAGCCATCTAGGCTTTGCTATCAAGGGCTTTTTGGTCCAGTTCCAGACATTAGCAGTAAAGCCAACAGAACACCAAATGGTGCTGATAATTTTGAGATAACACAGACATATTACCTTTAAATTTCTAGTGACAACTTTGAGATGATTTGGATATTAATGAGCTAACTCCGAAGTAATACAGATAAGTGTTAGTCTACTCCCTGCTCCCCCCAAATCCTATAAAATGAGACCTCAAACTCCTGCCCCCCCCACCCCCAGCATTCTTCTCTCTTCATCAGGTAATACTATTGAGTACTCCCAACTCTATTCCATGGTTCTGTGAGTGACACTCTCTGACTCTTCCTCTCCACACCCTATCCTTTACCACTGCCTGTCTTTCTTCAACATCCCATCCCCCCTCTTCATGCTGTCTGCTTCTGTACCCCCTTTGCCTCTTGTCTCTATACTTTCTGTGTTTTACTCTATACCCTCTGTGCCTTATGGAAGTGTGATTGTAGCATTACTCCCTGCTGCCATCGTGGTCTTTCCTGGAGAGTACCTCAGAACTGGGAGTGCCTGCTTCATTTTATAATTTCACAAATTATCAATTCAAATGAGAACCCAGGTCTTCTAATTATAACTTCACTGCTCTCTTCATTATACCAGATGAGTCTCTGATGTGGTTACAGACATAGTCCATTGTGGGATCTTTCTGGTTTGGTAGGGTATTTCCAACACCGCTCTATTCTCTGCCCAAGATTCTTCCCATGGAATCTAGGTCTACCTGCACTGATTTACCAAAGACTTTCCTCACCCATCTGGAGGTTTTGATGTCCTCTGTCCTTTGAACATCCTTGACCTGTTCCTCTTGGTCCTAATTGGTTTGTTTGAAAAAGATTCGCTAACTGGTTGTTAC